>CM060921.1:618329084-619753251 GCA_030737875.1 Allium sativum | reverse complement strand
GAAAGGAATAATACCAAAGAACGTAAAATTGTTTTCAAACAGTCAATGTAATTTAAAAAAAAGTTAATCAAGAAAATATCACTATGAAAATTGTATTCAATAAATCCTTGTAATTAATGATGCATGTAGCTTATGGACATTGGGGGTTAACAGCGTGATAATTGAAGGAATTGAATAAAGAGAACCACATATAAAAGGGTACAAATTGGCCTTACTCTGAATGAATGGTTGAACCATAAGTCCATGACCGTCAATTTCTACTGCGTACAGTCATAAAAAGTTTCTTCGTACTGTTCGTGTTTTGTTCGTTTCTGCATCTTGCATGTTTGTTTACTTCTCTTAAGCATTTTCAAGTTTTCAACTATGCATCCATGTTCATTTTTTATATGTTGGCTTTCTAAAAACTTAAAACTATAATCAAGGACTGCCGGATCAATTGGTTAGTGGTATGATGCTCATACTTGGGTTTTGGAGGTCACGACTCAAAACTCTGGGACATCAAAATGAATGTTTTGCTTGAACGAAGTATCACTCTTACTATTTTAAAATCTATACTGATACGTGATAGTAAAAAATGCATATTGCATCACTAATACTCTTATGTGCAATGAAAGGTTTATTTGCAGAGAACGATGTTGGTAGGCATGGCATTGATGGAACAACAGTTAGAGCTGCAAATGCTAGCAAGAGGCCTTGAAGTTCTTGTTGCAAACAATCAAGACTATTGTAATGGTGTGTTTTATAAGTATATGTTTAGTAACTAAATGATCTGAAGTTTACAATCTCAAACTATTAAAAGATCTTATTGTTGATTTTAGAATTGGAGAACTGATTATTATAAGGATTTGATGTTGCATCACAAAAGCATGACTTACCAACAATGGCAGAGCGCACCAAAATTTTGTCTGAGGTTTACATCTTTTCTTCAATTTTCTTGGTATGATAACTGCTTAACATAAGATATGTAGAATTAGATGTGCATTCATGAGAAAAAACATATCATATTTTTTCCACTATACATTTTTTGTCTTAATGATTAAATAACTATGTATGCAGATTGCCCACTTTCTCTTTTTTTACTTTCCAAGATGCCAAGGAAATGGTATAGAAGCAGCACAATCCTAAAAGTGCCGGTGACAAGGCATACTTGTTATTTTTATCCAAAACCATGTTAACAAAATTGGCGAAGTTCCGTTCATAGTTTCATTTCATTATAATCTATTTTGCATGATTGTTTTATATTACAGTTCAACAGGGGTATTAGTGCCATGCAACATTATGTAGCATCTAGACTAGTGTTCATTGATGTTGAAGTTATGAATACAGACGCCAAATTAGTGCTTGGGTATCAAGGTTTGAAAGTTGGCACTACCAGTATTGCAAAATGGGTTTTCTTCGTTGTACAAAGAAATCATAAGTTGCGAGCGATTTTATATTATTGCAGTTAATCTTGTCTGAGGATCATCTAGTTGTTGTGTATCACTCTACTAGTCCCACTAGTGCTGCCATGGTTTCTGATTTGCTTTAGACATGTATTGTTTCATCATTGTTCAACTGTTGCTTGCTGGTACTATATACAAAAGTTATTGCATTTTACATGTCATTAGATAACCTAATCTCAATAATCCTTTGACCGTGTATGTTGCTATGTTTCTCTGACCAACTGTTTATATTGTTACACGATGACCAACTCCAACTCTAAAAAAAATCAGTGGCTATCACCCATGAACCTCCAAAATTTGTAAACTCAGTTGATCATCGTGTAACAATGTAACGATGGCCTTTATAATTCTTTTCCTGAATAATCAGAATTTGGGAAGAGTACAACTGAATAGAGATAAAGGGATACCTTTTTAACACTACGTATTCTCGCACTAATTCATACCACTTTCATAGGTCTACATTGAACTTGAACACGTTTGGCTAATGGCTACACACCAGTTTGAAAAATATTCCAATCTCTACGATGATTTTGATATGACATGGTAGGGTCGTTATTTGCACTGATGTGCTTTCATAATAGCAACAAACTACTGTGGAACATTTCATCAAACCCATTAAGCATATTACTATAAAATCAATGTTTTAGCAACAAATTTATTACCCCCGAAACTTAGTTAAACAGTACAATTCATAAAATCCATGTTTTATTATTTTTATTCATTGAAGTATGTCTGCTAAACGCATGCTTTTATGTACTTGTTACAAGTTTGAGAGTAATTTAAACCTGTAAACTTTGATCTGCCCGGTCTGGACAGTCAACTAACTGCATGCTTGTTTTATACCTAAGCATGCATATAATATTATAGCATTATTAAAAATCAAAACCGATTTTTTTTTTTATTTTAATTTTCTGAATATTGATTATTTCTTAAATTTTTGAATACATATGCAAACATATTTTAGAATTTTCTAGTACTCCCATGGCATATTTCTGGATTGGAATTCTGAAAAGGAAACATATCTGTTTACTTTGGATGAAAAGGAGTTGCAAAATGACTTTGTTAACTTAGTTGATAAAAAGTGATTGATGTAGAGTCGCAAACTGGGTTTGCACTGCAATTCAATTTGCAACTCAGTTGCAGTGCAAACTCAGAGTTTGCAGCTCAGTTTCTAAGTTTGAATTGAGTTTGCAACTCAAAATTGAGTTGCTACTCAGTTTGCAAAACTAAGTTGCAAACTCAGTTTGCAACACTGAGTTCATAGTGGTGATGTTGCTGTTTTTAAATGTCAATATATAGACTAAATTTGTTAAGCTGTCAATTGTTTACACCAGTTAGTTGTTAATAAAATCTTCTACTGTTAGCAACATCATTGCTGGATACTCACTAAAACATTCATTTTGCTTTGCTATCCAGGTACTGCATTATGTCAAATTGTAGCTAACAATCAGAGAGCAACATGTTTGACGAAACCCATGAGAAACTATATTCATTGTGGCTTGGTTTGACTCTGAAATTTTGTTTTAAGTAAGTGCTGCATTTTGTAAACACCACGCTCCATCTTAAAATTGTGATTTTGTAGTTAGTAAGCGTTGCGGAAAAAAACGGATAGGAACGGATTGATGGTGAGGCAAAACAAACAACAGATAGCCACCAGCAAAGCAATCACAGATCTAGCAATAAAAGAAATAACACAAGAGGTTTATAGTGGTTCCACTAACACCATGTTAGTGTACGTCCACTTGGAGAGAGGAGATTTTATTACTTTTCTACAAAAGAAAAAATATTACAAGACTGATCATGGAGAGGAAGAAGAAGAAAATACAACTTTTGAAGATGACACACCTCACATTTTTTAGATGATGATACATTCAACTAATTCATATCCTTATATAAGGATTGATGCTTGGGGTTGAAGTAATTGATAAATCAATGCCTAATTAATTCTCCTGATAGACTTCCTTATTTAACCCACCAATTAGGGAATAATCCTTCCACTTATGTAGGTAATTTATTGTCTATCTCTTTTACAAATAAAAGAGCAATAAATATCTGATATCTTCCAAATCTTCTGCAAATTGGAAATATTATATTCCCAAATCTTCTCTAATTGGAAATATTCTATCACCATAATCAATAATATCTTCCAATCTTCAGCAAATGGAAATATTGTATCACAAATTCTAACAATCTCCACCTTGATACTATATTTCCTTAAAAGCATACCAACTCCACCTACATCCTCTTACTCTAAGCATCTTCTCGGACAAGACAACATGGTTATTTCCCCCAATGAGCTTCGGCATGGCCATCACTCATTGCACTTTATCAACAAACACCGGCAACGCCACCGCCTTCCAACAAAGTGTACAAAGTAACCCCTTCAAGTAAGACCTATCAATCTTCACCATGAAAACAAACGTCTCCATGAACCATCTCAACTCTCTCCCCACACCGTGCCACCACGTGGCACCTAACATTTCGATAAGCGATTCCAGTTCGAGCAACGCCCGAACTTAGCAGTCTGCAAAGACTTATGCATATCCACTGCTTTCTCCTTTGATCTCCAACCAACTTCAGACGATCCCTTCTTCCGCTTATCAAGCACATCCTCTTGACAAAATCCCACCTTGTTGAAGCTTTCCCCTTTGATCATATTCTGCCTATGCAGAAACTCAAAGTCTCTTCTCGTATACCTAGCTTTGACATCTTTCCACGAGAACTGTAGGCTCCAACCCTTGACTCTCCAAGTACAGTGTTTCCCATCTCTTGACTTTATTTTCTTCTTCTTCTCCCCTCTCCATACCAGCTAACAAGGCTTCCGTACTACTTCCTCCTCTACTTTCACTCAACCCCTTTATCTGATCCTTCGAGTCCTCAAATAGAAGATCTGCCTTCACATCAAGATGTGCCTTCACTGAAGTACCCTCTCTCATCCGCATGGTGAAAAACGTCTTCAGCAAAATCAGACGGTTGGCTAGTGACTTCTTTAGATAGAGTTTTTCCAGCTTGGTCCAAATTTCCTTAGCAGTGGTCTCACTGCTAATATCTGAAATGACATTTTCTCCCGTTGCTAATTGTAAAGTCGTAAACGCCCATTGTTCCATCTCCTTCCTTTCCACGCTGAAATATCATCCGTCAACTCCTCAGAAGCAAATACCATAGGATGAACATTATTCCTCACCAGAACAGCTTTTATCCTCCATTGCCTCTTCTCGAAGTCTTTATCCTCATTCCATCTTTCTATTGCTAACTGAGATCCTTCTGCCATATATGTCCCTTTGACATATGACATTGATACAATTGTTGAATTCTCCTTATCTCCTGCCATAATGCCTAACATCCTTTCTCAATCAACCTCGTAGCTCTGATACCAATTGTTGTGAAAAAAAAACAAATATGAATGTATTGATGGTGAGGCAAAACAAACAAAGATAGTCACCAGCAAAGCAAGCACAGATCTAACAATAAAAGAAATAACACAAGAGATTTATAGTGGTTCCACTAACGTCTTGTTAGTGTACGTCCACACTTGGGGAGAGGAGATTTTATTGCTTTTCTCAAAAAAGAAAAAAATTACAAGGCTGATAGTAGGGAAGAAGGAGAACTTTTAGAGATGACACACCTCACATTTTTGAGATGATAATACATTCACTTAATACCTATCCTTATATAAGGATTAATGCTTGGGGTTGAAGTAATTGATTTATGATATAAATCAATGCTTAATTAATTCTCATGATAGGCTTCCTTGTTTAACCAACCAATTAGGGAATTAATTCCTTACTTCACTGTCCCAAAAAGAAACCTCCTTCAAATCCTTCCACTTATGTAGGTAATTTATTGCCTATCCCTTTTACAAATAAAAGAGCAATAAATGTCTGATATCTTCCAAATCTTCTGCAAATTGGAAATATTATATTCCCAAATCTTCTCTAATTGGAAATATTCTATCAGCATAATCAATAATATCTTCCAATCTTTTGCAAATGGAAATATTGTATCACAAATTCTAACAGTAAGTTGTAGCTATTAGTTTCTACTTGGTATTTTCTTGTGTTAAGACCAGAGTATTAGCAGTATTACTGAATTATCTTGTTTTCTGTTATGTTGCTGCTCTTAAATGTATGGATTATAACACTATCTGTAACAACCCGCATTCTACGCATTGGAGGATCGTAGAGTATTTATTTCTTTCCTATATGAGGTCGTATGGTCATGTAACTTTGGGAAACATCCATTAGAGCTATTTCCCATGTTCACGATTTTTGTCGATTTTAAATGACCATTTTTCCCCTAGCCGATCTTGTTTCGACCATAACTTTTGATTGAAAAGGAATTTTGACCTGAAACCACTTCCATTAGATTCGTTTGATGGTTTACCTTTCTGTAGAGTGGTCATAATAGCCAAACGGACTTTGGAAGATATGGCTGAAATAAGGTTTGGAAGGTGAAAAACTGCTTAACCGGGCCAAATAGGGTGACTAGTGAATGAGCCCATAACCCATTTCGGGATTAGGGTTATGGGGAGGCTGAAAAGGGGTAGAGAATCATTCCATTTCAGTTTTCTAGCCTCCACTTATCTCCAAGAAACCCTAAAAAATGGCCTCCAACCTCTAAATCACCTCCAAATCATCTCCTAATCAAGGATTAAGCTTAGCAACATCGAATCAAGGGAGATCTACACCAACTTGACATTGGAGTTGCTGTTTAGCATTGGGATTCACATCAAATCAGAGATTTACTTCAGATCTAGAGTTTATTTGTGGCTAAGGTGAGTGATTTGCATAGTTCCTCACTAATTATGGCTAATTAAGGGTAATTAGTGTTAATTAGCGAATTTAAACATGATAAAATTCTGGAAAAAATATTCATAAATTCCTAAATGATATTTTAGACCTATGATATGAATTTGGGTTAATTTGGTTAAGTTTTGCTAATCCTATCATTAGTTTCACCTAAACATGCTTAAGGGGAAAATATGGGGTTTTGGCTAGGTTAGATCCATTTTAACCTATCATTTTGTTGTTCTGATGTTTGTAGTTTATTATACATGTTGCTATGACTATATGGTATGCTTTGTGATTGATTAGAAGTGTTAGATTGGTCGAAAACGCCGTCGAGAGGCGAAAATAGCTTGCTAAAATGGTGCAGGTTTGGGGTCGAGATAACCGACCAGGGAGGGGGGGTTTTTGACCGACCCGAGTTCCTGGACCGACCAGAAATGGTGAAGGAGGACCGACCGACCCTGACATCGAACGACCGACTAGGAATGGTGAAGGAGGACCGACCGACCCTGACATCGAACGACCGACTAGGAATGGTGAAGGAGGACCGACCGACCCTGACATCGAGCGACCGACCAGGAATGGTGGAGGAGGACCGACCGACCCTGGCAACGACCGACCAGGATTGGTAAAGTGTTCGACCGACCAGGGGGGGCAATACTGACCGACCAGGGATGATGAAAACCGACCAGGGATGATGAAAACCGACCAGGATGAAAGGTGCTTGACCGACTGACCCGAACAGGAGAGAAGACCAATAACCCGAAATGCAAAGGTAGTCCAAGTTGGAAGTTATGACTCAGGATCCAGATGGGGACCAACGAGTTGACTTCATGAGTTTGACTTTGCTGCGGGACGTGTGCTAAGGAGTTGTCGACGTTCATAACTTCGATTCACCAGTGAAAATGAATGAGGGGCTACTTATCAGTGCAGTAGAGTCACTATGACTCGAGGGGCAAGGTGATGGTAGCAAGACTACGTTATTAGTGCAGTAGAGTCATTACGACTCGAGGGGCAAAGTGATGCGTAGTAAGACTATGAGCCAGCGCAGATGGGGTGAATAACTCCATGCGGCAAGTGGACATAGTAAAGGATTGGTAAGGCTATAAGCCAGCGCAGATGGGGTGAATAACTCCATGGGGCAAAGTGGACATAGCGAAGGATTTGTGGCTACGTTATCAGTGCAGTGAAGCCATTTATGGCTTCATGGGGCAAAGTGATCGTAGCAAGGTATGTTGGGTGATCGAAGTGGTGAATATCGTATGCTTTACACACTGAGTGAGAGATGAGAGGATGGTTCCTATGTTTGATTGTTTGCCATCACTATGACATGCACACTCCCACCCCCGTTATCCTTACACCATTTGAAATGGCACCTTAGAGTGTTGTACAGTATGTAGTGCTAACTCTTTGGTTGCAGGTCTAGGTTCAGGTATGTTTTAGTCTACCTGTTATTGTTCTGTTTAGATGCTTATCGCTCATACCAGGCTTTATGTCTGACCCAGATTTTTATGTCTCCTCTTATTACTCTGGTGCTCACACGAGTAGACTAGAGACAGGTTAGCTGGTGGTGCGCGAGTAACTGATTCGGAGGCGAGCAAGAGGCTTCCACGTATGATATATAGATATTCTCCCTGTGTCGTTGGTAGTCGCTACTTGGGCATTAGTAGTGTACCTCCTTTATCTTGCTTTTGCTTTTGAGGTAGTTTAAAAAGTTGTAATAATGTTTAACTTTGAATCATAAGCTGTACTTGGATTTTCCGCTGCTATGTTAGTTGTTTCAGCTTATGCACTGTCTCACCTGTTTTATGTCAAGTATGTTATTATTATATTTTGTTCTATGCGCCGTGAGACATTCTACAGGTTCCTTATTAGTTCATTTTCTTCTTTCCTTTCCTTCTGACGACCCGTTCCGTGCTAACTGGACATGCGTACAACACACCTTTGGAGTAAAAGTCGGTTGGTGCGGGACAGGCCGTCACATTTGGTATCAGAGCTCTAGGTTGCGTAGTTAACCTAGGGAAAGACACTAGGGAGAGATAGTACGTATATGAGAGCACGTATTTGTGATTACTTTGGTTTTCAAAAGCTATATATATGTATATACTATTAGTAGTATAAGAATGAACTCGTACTGCACTAGCACCACTATGAGGTCGTTAATCGTTTCCCTTTTACAGATTGACGATGAGCCAATATGCTAGAGGTGCTGGTAGGGGAGCCAATAATGGGAATGTTGCTGACAAGAGGGCGATGTTTACTGACCTCATGAGAGACATGCTTAGAGAAGTGCAAGGGGCAGTTCCCAATCCCGGAGTTGGTGTTGGCCCAGTAGTGCAGGCGCCTAGGGTCGATTTCACCAAGTTGTGCAAGGATTACACTAACCTTGGTGGGAAGCCGTTCCACGGAACGGAGTCGGCCACAGATGTTCAGGATTGGATGGATAGCTGTGATCGTATCTTCGACGACTTGGGTCTTGAGGATGCGATGAAGAGAAGGCTAGCGTATCGTCAGCTGCAAGGGCGAGCGATGAATTGGTGGAATGCCATTAAAATAGCTACTCCAGAAGATCAGGTTACTTGGGATCAGTTCAAGGCTCGCTTTAGCGAGAAGTTCATTCTAGCTGCCCAGAAGTCAGTGTTGTTTAAGAGATTCTTGGAACTCAAGCAGAATGGTAGGGCAGTCTCTGACTATATTGCTGAGTTCGACACCTTGTCGAAGTATGGACTATCTCTTATCGATACTCCTGAGAAGAAGAATGAGAAGTTCATTACTGGTTTGAATGGATACTTGGGAGAAAGGCTTATCAACCACATCGATGAGACTTTTGAATCGATTGTGGGGAAAGCTTTGAGATTAGAAAGCCTTTACCCTAAGTCAAAGACTGAGGCTGCATCTGCGGAAGGGCCAAAGCTGCAAGCAAGCGGTGGAGGCAAGAATAACTCTCAGAGTAAGAGGAAGCAAAATCAAGCTAAGGATGGCCAGAAAAAGAACAATAAAGAAGTTGAGTGCTTCAGCTGTGGTAAGAAGGGCAATTATGCTAAAGAATGTCGGGCCAAGCCAGCGGAAAGGAAGTGCTACAACTGTGGCCAAGTGGGACATCATAAGGATAAGTGTCCACAACCTCCTAAAGAAAAGCAGATTGTGAAAGCATATGCTATTGATGTTGTTCCTTCTTCGTCAAATGCCCCAACTGCGGCGGAGAAAGGAAAGAATGTCGTTATTCAAGGTATGCTTTCTATTTATGGTGTACCAGTTCGAGTTTTGTTTGATACTGGGGCTTCCCGTTCCTTCATATCTAGTGACCTGGTAGATAGGTTGGGACTGGAACCCGAGATAGTCGATAGACCATTGGTTGTGACGAACCCGATTGGTGGTTCGACTAGCCTTAGTATGATTTGCAGAAATTTGGTCTTATCGCGTCATGGATGTATGTTTGTTTGTGATTGCTTTGTTTTGGGCTTTACTGGGTATGGCATTATATTGGGAGTCGATTGGCTCCCAAGATACGGGGTGGTGGTAGACTGTGAGGGCTTTTTGGTGACAGTTAGGGCGGATGATGGGCGAAGGGTAGTGTTTGGTAGTCTACCTAGTGACGGGGTTATGGCTAGTTTTGTAAATTCCCTCGACATCCCGCAGGATGAGTTGTCAGATGTGCCCGTGGTTGGCCAGTATCCGGACGTCTTCGAAGAGGTGACCGGGCTTCCACCACACCGAGAGATTGAGTTCCGTATTGATTTAGTGAAAGATGCCAGACCTATAGTGATGCCACTTCGTCGTATGGTACCAAGAGTGCAGCGAGATCTCGGGGTGCAAGTCAACAATCTTTTGAAGAAGGGATTTATTAGAAGAAGTGTCTCCGAGTGGGGAGCACCAGTTGTGTTTGCCACTAAGGCAGATGGTTCCCTTCGTTTGTGTGTGGACTATCGCGAGTTGAATAAGGTAACGAGGAAGAATAAGTATCCTCTACCGCGGATAGATGATTTGTTTGATCAACTGGAAGGAGCAAGAGTGTTCTCCCAGTTGGACCTCGCGACAGGATTTCATCAGCACCGAGTAGCGGATGAGAGTGTTCCGAAAACGGCATTTAGGACGCCGTCTGGATTCTATGAGTGGTTGGTCATGCCATTTGGGTTGACCAATGCACCAGCATATTTTGTGAATCTTATGAATCGAGTATTCAGAGATCAGTTGAATAAGTTTGTTCTTGTGTTCGTAGACGATATCCTTGTTTACTCAAGGACAGAGGAGGAACACAAGGGACACTTGAGGATAGTGATGGAGGTGTTGAGGAAACACCAATTGAAAGCGAAATTCTCTAAGTGTCACTTTTGGAGAAGGGAAGTGAGATTCTTGGGTCATGTTGTTTCCGAGAATGGTATTGCCGTGGACCCTGCGAAGGTGGCTACGGTACAGGATTGGCCTACGCCCAACAATGCAACAGATATAAGAAGTTTCTTGGGGTTAGTTGGATATTATCGTAAGTTTATCCAGGACTTCTCCAAGATAGCGGCACCGTTGACTCAGTTGACTAAGAAGAATCAGTCCTTCATCTGGGACAGAGTGTGTGAGAATGCATTCAAGAGTCTAAAAGAAAAGTTGACGCGTGTGCCAGTATTAGTCATTCCTAAAGGGAATAAAGAGATGACGGTATACACGGATGCTTGTGGTACCGGACTAGGTGCTGTATTGATGCAAGGAGGTAGGGTTGTAGCTTATGCTAGTCGGTAACTAAAGCCGGATGAGAAGAAGTATCCTACCCATGATTTGGAACTGGCAGCGATTGTGTTCACATTGAAGATGTGGAGACACTATCTCTTGGGAGAAAGATTTGAGTTGTTTACCGATCATAAATCGTTAAAGTATCTCTTCTCTCAGAAAGATCTAAATCTCTGTCAGCAGAGATGGTTAGAGTTCTTGGCTTCGTATGATTTTCATATCGCATACACACCTGGGAAAGGTAATGCGGTAGCCGATGCCTTGAGTAAGAGACATGCCAGTTTAGGGGCTATGTTTCTTGAATGGAAGCAACTGGAGTATATCGCAGGGTTTGATTTCAGACCAAGGTGCGACTTGGATCTAGTCATGCTAGCTAGTTTGGTGATCAGACCCACTTTGATAGAGCGGATTGGTTCCATCCAGAGGGACGATCCTAATCTATTGGAAATCATCTCCAAGTTAGAGATGGACATCGACGGTGAGGAGATGAATTTTTATGGGCTTGATCGAGGCAGATGGCTTAGAAAGAATGGAAGACTAGTTGTACCCAACGTGAATGGTTTGAGAGATGAAGTGCTTAGAGAATGTCATCACTCAAAACTGACTATACATCCCAGTGGTGATAAGATGTATCAAGACATGAAGCAGACTTACTACTGGGAAGGAATGAAAGGAGACGTTGGGAAGTTTATATCCAAATGCATGAATTGCCAACTAGTTAAAGCCGAGCAAAAGAAGCCTAGTGGTTTGTTGCAACCATTAGAAATTCCCGAATGGAAATGGGAGCAAGTCTCGATGGATTTCATCGATGGTTTACCAAGGACTAGATCGGGATATGATAGCATTTGGGTAATTGTGGATCGATTGACTAAATGTGCAAGATTTATACCAGTCAAATCGACCAGAACGACAGCTGAGTTAGCAGAATTGTATATGAAGTGGGTAGTGAGATTTCATGGAGTACCTAAAAGCATTGTGAGTGACCGAGACCCGTTGTTTACTAGTGGGTTTTGGAAGAGCTTACAAGAGGCTCTAGGGTCAGAATTACATTTCAGTACCGCATATCATCCTCAGACCGACGGTCAGACGGAGAGGGTGAATCGTATATTGGAAGATCTCTTGAGAGCTTGTATATTGGATTTTGGTGGATCATGGGATGACCATTTGCATCTAGTAGAGTTTGCATATAATAATAGCTACCAATCCAGTATCGATATGGCTCCATATGAAGCTTTGTATGGAAGACCGTGCAACTCACCATCATGTTGGATAGAGACTGGCGAGAAGTTTATGCTTGGACCAGATGTGGTGAGGGAAACTTCGGATAAGATTAAGACCATTCAACAACGAATGAAGGCTGCCCAAGATAGGCAGAAGAGTTATGCTGATAAGAGGAGAAGAGACTTAAAATTCTCCGTTGGTGACTTGGTGTTTGTCAAGATTTCTCCGTTGAAGGGCGTGATACGATTTGGCAAGAGAGGCAAGTTAGCACCAAGATTTGTTGGCCCATTCCCTATTCTTGAACTAGTCGGGATTTTGACATATAGAGTTGGCTTACCAGAGAAGATGGCGGGAGTTCACAATGTATTTCATGTTTCCCAACTAAGGAAGTTCGTTCACGACTCAGATATGACTATTTCACCTGATCAGTTAGAGGACTTCGAAGTAGAACCCGAGGCGGTTGGGAACCGCAAGCCGATTCGTATTGTGGAGCACGATACGAAGCAACTTCGAAGAAAGGCGGTGAAGCTAGTCAAGGTTCAGTGGGGCGAGAACGAGAATGACTGTACTTGGGAGACAGAGGAGAGCATTAGGAAGGCGTATCCAGAACTCTTTGCCTGGTAAGATTTCCCTTGTAATTTAGTTATTCCGCATGCTAGGATATACTTGTTTTGCTTATTTGCATGTTTGATTGTTGTTTTATGATTGATAGGCATGCGAGACCCTTTTATGTGTTCTGGTTAGGGAATTTCGGGGGCGAAATTTCTTAAGGGGGGGGAGGGGGATGTAACAACCCGCATTCTACGCATCAGAGGATCGTAGAGTGTTTATTTCTTTCCCATATGAGGTCGTATGGTCATGTAACTTTGGGAAACATCCATTAGAGTTATTTCCCATGTTCATGATTTTTGTCGATTTTTAAATGACCATTTTGCCCCTAGCTGATCTTGTTTCGGCCATAACTTTTGATTGAAAAGTAATTTTGTCTTGAAACCACTTCCATTAGATTCGTTTGATGGTTTACCTTTCCGTAGAGTGGTCATAATAGCCAAACGGACTTACCGTTTGGGAGATATGGCTGAAATAAGGTTTGGAAGGTGAAAAACTGCTTAACCGGGCCAAATAGGGTGATTAGTGAATGAGCCCATAACCCATTTCGGGATTATGGTTATGGGAAGGCTGAAAAGGGGTAGAGAATCATTCCATTTCAGTTTTCTAGCCTCCACTTATCTCCAAGAAACCCTAAAAATGACCTCCAACCTCTAAATCATCTCCTAATCAAGGATTAAGCTTAGCAACATCGAATCAAGGGAGATCTACACCAACTTGACATTGGAGCTGCTATTTAGCATTGGGATTCGCATCAAATCAGAGATTTACTTCAGATCTAGAGTTTATTTGTGGCTAAGGTGAGTGATTTGCATAGTTCCTCACTAATTATGGCTAATTAAGGGTAATTAGTGTTAATTAGCGAATTTAAACATGATAAAATTCTGGAAAAAATATTCATAAATTCCTAAATGATGTTTTAGACCTCTGATATAAATTTGGGTTAATTTGGTTAAGTTTTGCTAATCCTATCATTAGTTTCACCTAAACATGCTTAAGGGGAAAATATGGGGTTTTGGCTAGGTTTGATCCATTTTAACCTATCATTTTGTTGTTTTGATGTTTGTAGTTGATTATACATGTTGCTATGACTATATGGTATGCTTTGTGATTGATTAGAAGTGTTAGATTGGTCGAAAACGCCGTCAAGAGGCGAAAATAGCTTGCTGAAATGGTGCAGGTTTGGGGTCAAGATAACCGACCAGGGAGGGGGGTTTTTTGACCGACCCGAGTTCCTGGACCGACCAGAAATGGTGAAGGAGGACCGACCGACCCTGACATCGAACGACCGACTAGGAATGGTGAAGGAGGACCGACAGACCCTGACATCGAACGACCGACTAGGAATGGTGAAGGAGGACCGACCGACCCAGATATCGAGCGACCGGCTAGGAATGGTGGAGGAGGACCGACCGACCCTGGCAACGACCGACCAGGATTGGTAAAGTGTTCGACCGACCAGGGGGGCAACACTGACCGACCAGGAATGATGAAAACCGACCAGGATGAAAGGTGCTTGACCGACCAACTCGAACAAGAGAGAAGACCAATAACCCGAAATGCAAAGGTAGTCCAAGTTGGAAGTTATGACTCAGGATCCAGATGGGGACCAACGAGTTGACTTCATGAGTTGGACTTTGCTGCGGGACGTGTGCTAAGGAGTTGTCAACGTTCATAACTTGATTCACCATTGAAAATGAATGAGGGACTAATTATCAGTGCAGTAGAGTCACTATGACTCGAGGGGCAAGGTGATGGTAGCAAGACTACGTTATCAGTGCAGTAGAGTCTTTACGACTCGAGGGATATAGTGATGCGTAGTAAGACTATGAGCCAGCGCAGATGGGGTGAATAACTCCATGGGGCAAGTGGACATAGTAAAGGATTGGTAAGGTTATGAGCCAGCGCAGATGGGCTGAATAACTCCATGGGGCAAAATGGACATAGCGAAGGATTTGTGGCTACGTTATCAGTGCAGTGAAGCCATTTATGGCTTCATGGGGGCAAAGTGATCGTAGCAAGGTATGTCGGGTGATCGAAGTGGTGAATATCGTATGCTTTACGCACTGAGTGAGAGATGGGAGGATGGTTGCTATGTTTGATTGTTTTCCATCACTATGACATGCACACCCCCACCCCCGTTATCTTTACACCATTTGAAATGGCACCTTATAGTGTTGTACAGTATGTAGTGCTAACTCTTTGGTTGCAGGTCCAGGTTCTGTTATGTTTTAGTCTACCTGTTATTGTTCTGTTTAGATGCTTATCGCTCATACCAGGCTTTATGTCTGACCCAGAGTTTTATGTCTCCTCTTATTACTCTGGGTGCTCACACGAGCAGACTAGAGACAGGTTAGCTGGTGGTGCGCGAGTAACTGATTCGGAGGCGAGCAGGAGGCTTCCACGTATGATATATAGATATTCTCCCTGTGTCGTTGGTGGTCGCTACTTGGGCATTAGTAGTGTACCTCCTTTATCTTGGTTTTGCTTTTGAGACAGTTTAAAAAGTTGTAATAATGTTTAACTTTGAATCATAAGCTGTACTTGGATTTTCGCTGCTATGTTAGTTGTTTCAGCTTATGCACTGTCTCACCTGTTTTATGTCAAGTATGTTATTATTATATTTTGTTCTATGCGTTGTGAGACATTCTACAGGTTCCTTGTTAGTTCATTTTCTTCTTTCCTTTCCTTCTGACGATCCGTTCCGTGCTAACTGGACATGTGTACAGCGCACCTTTGGAGTAAATGTCGGTTGGTGCGGGGTGGGCCGTCACACTATCAATATAATTATTATATTCAATTGTCCAATTTATATTGTTATATAGTCTCATTATATAATTGCAAGAGATAATTATTTGTGATATATATTCATGGCTTGTTTGATAATTATAGTGATTTGCAAGGGCATGATTTTTTTTGGTCAAATATAGTTTTCTTCTGATGTAAGCACAATAGAAGCAACAAGCAGGATCTTTTTAAATGACATTACCCCTTTTTTGCTTCAACAGCTGGAAAGAGAAGTAAAAGGACATTTTTGTTGCTTTAATTGTATACCAGAAGGAACAAATTTGGATCTATTTGCGCCTTCTTTATTTGTTTCCAATATTGAATCGAAGCAACAGGGGTTAAAAAACCGAAGAAAAAGCGTTTTTTTTGCTTCAATTTTTCAGTCGAAGCAACACATTTTGGCTTATTATATCATCTCATGTTGCTTCGATTGCAGAACCGAAGCAACCGAGAACCACCATGGAGTACCCTACCACATCCCTCGGAAGCCGCTTTGCTTCACTCTAGTCCCGCAGAGCAAGCTAACAGAATATCAAGCAGAATAATCAGATGGACGTGCTCCTTTCGTGCCTCCAAATATCACGATGATCTACCACCGTTGGGTTCTTCACCTTCGTACGTGCGGACTGCTCCAAGCGGGTCACAAAAACATGTTATTAGACCCTATGTCTAATAATTTAATCACACACGTACTTTAACGAAAGTAATCTACAACCTATTATCACGGATTGTAATTAACAAAAGTAATCTACAACCCCATTTTATTACCATATCATTTACTGTCCAATTACATGTATACAAGTTCAATAACATGCTTTACTTAATGTATAATTAAGCATATCCTTCCCTAATTACCATGTTTTTATATGACATGTCTACTAAATAATTTAGTAGAATTTATTTCATTTCATAAGTCTATTTCATTCTTTCTTCTTTAATCGTAACCTCATTTTACACTATCATCACAACCTGTCGTTGTTGTTACTTATTAACTTAGTTATCTTAACTAAGGCCTATCAATAAGTTCGCTTTCCATTTATTATAACCCATATTGTAATTCCACTTATCCCTAGGACATGCCCACCTATTATATTACATTCTCATTCATATAATTAATTATAATAGGTTATATTCTCTGTTCATTACATTTTCTATTGGTTTCTTTAACATTAACCAAACATTTACTATTGTAACATGTATTTATTTATCGTCTTGTATATTCTCATTATTTCACGAAAATATCTCGAACACCTCATTAGATTGATTAGTGGCAAGATATAAAGATCCATCTCCATAACGCATACCAATCAATACACGTAGTTGCAAGCTATTTCTTTTATTTTCATCGTGGACATACATATATCTTTCTATTTGATTAGTCTGCAATACGTTAAAAGAATACCTATTTCACACTAATCCCTTTTTTCTTGCAATTACGTTCTTAGAAATTTTACCGTTATGGAAATGTATCAATCTCCCGAAATCCATCTCACTCGGTCCACTACAAATTTTCCTTTTTTATTTTCGGAGTTAGATGTTATTTACAATTTCCAAATTACTGTAAATTTTCCATTCAAGTAAGACACATATATTCCTTTTTATTCCCATTTTCAATGTAATTTGATTTACAATATATGCAATTTGTCATTAAACAACAATTTCAGTAACGTATTCATGTTTATTGTAAATCCCACAATTTCAATATTACAGTAATTTTTAATCCAAATAGAAGATTAACAGAAAAGATTTTAAAAAACAATATATTCTTAACATTCTAGAGAATAAATTATATCGCAATCCACAATTTATAGTTGTTTACATGTTAAGAATAACGAGAAATGTAAACAGTAATTATACCATTATTAAAAAGGTATAATTCTAAATCCACTCACTTGACAGCTTCCCAATCCTTGAATCTGATTCAGATCTATGATTTTGTTGTCTTCCTAACTGAATCTAGTATTAAAACAACCACGGATTTACAAATCTGATACTAAAAGAAGAGATAAAGAAGGAGAGAAACCTAAACAAATCAGATTCACTGGACTTACCACACGTTGACCAGAAATATGAACATCTATGTTGTAGATTTACTTTCTTTATCTTCAAATCTTGAATCAGAATATCCTAAACCTAATTTTATATAATTTCTGAAAGATTTGGAGAGGAAAGAAAATGGCAGAGTCTTGGCATCGTCTAAGAAAATATGAGTTGAAAGCTAGACTCTGCTAGTCTATTTATAGGTGTATAGGAAATCCTGATCCAACATATTTACTAATATAAAATCTGAACCTTATAAACCAGAAAAACACGTCACCGCTATGTAGATCTAAGCCCGAGTGGGTCGACCCCTATGTCGACCACCTTAGATGTAGTTCGACCCTAAGGTCGACACATGGGTCGACCCATGTGTTTCGTGGGTCGACCCATCTCCTGGGTCTGAATGTATTTTTTTTTTGCCATTTTAATTTCTTTTTAATGTTAATTAATAATGGTTAATTCATTTCTAAATATAGCACATCTGAATTATTATTTTCCATTTATAACTCATCTACAATTCCAAAATTCAAATTTGTTCGCGTATATATGCATACAACCTTTTAATTTCTTGGCCGTTAATAGCTTCTCAATTAATGTAATTAATAACGCTATCAATTCATTGTTTTATTCCTTTAAATGCATTCTAATTTCAAAATCAGCTAATTTCTTGTCCATTTTTCATTTATTATGCATTTATTACTTTTTGCTCTTAATTTATACTTTTTATTCCAACATTTGAATTTATGTGTGTGTATATATACACGTGTAATCTTTATTTCTTTTTCAAAATTCAAACGACGTTATGCCGTCTTTTATTTCTTACCCATTTCATTGTTTGTGGGTTGTTTTTGGATTTCTCATTCATATATATATATATATATATATATATATATATATATATATATATATATATATTGACACACACATACACATATATTCACATATGCATGTATAAATATATTTTTATTCTTGTCTAGATGTGTAATATTCCTTATATGTACATTTATACATATTTTTCCCTTAGAATAAGTACTTCTTTAGTCGTTCCTCTAAAATAAAATTATGGTGCTAGTAGGATTCAAACTTGCACCACTCACCTGAGAGAGACATGCCCCTACCAACCGAGCTACATAAGCTTTTGTTAACAAGAATTAAAACAACGGTGGTCATTATTCTTTTTAGTGTTCTTCTTATATTTTCCTTTAACGTTTGTTGTAATATTTCATTTGAAGATATATTTTTCATCTTAAATCCATTTTCTGCAAACCATAGATCTAAATTGATCAAAAAATTGCCACGAAACACAATGACACTAATTTCGTGACCAAATTATGAAAGCTTTACAAATTTAATTTTATTATTTAATTAAATATGCGGGGTGTTACATTCTCCTACCCTTAGGAAATTTCATCTCCGAAATTTTGTAAGGGTAAAGTTAAGTAATTCCTCGCATAATTTACAACCATCATGTGTACATGCAATTTTTCAACCATTTGTGTACTTGTGCAAAGTGTAATACAATGTAATAATGCATGAATGCAATGAATGCCTAAGTAGTACCTCCTATATGAATGTAAATTTTCTTGAAAACTTTTTGAAAGCATGATACACACATCCTAAATATACTGGCAATTTCTATATGAATGCAATATTTTGAAAATCAAAATACCTTTTTCATCCAATTTTTCCTACACCCTTGTAGAGCAAGACTGTAGATCATCCAATTTTTACATCCAAACTCTACCAAACAACTTTAAATTTGTGAATTACGAAAAAGTATAGTTTTCTGAATTCGATTTCTTATGTTATAAAAAGGTAGGAAAACGGAAAACTTCACATCTTCCGTTTTCCTTTATGTATTCTTTCTGTTTGTACTTATCTTTTATGCAATTATCATATAAAGATTTCCTATCTTCAAATCCAAGCATAGTTTACATAAGAAAATTTTCTTTTCCAACTTATTTTGGAAAAATCCAACTTTTTCTATTTCACGAATTTTTTCATTTTTCTTAATTGTCATATTCGTTGCTTTGCTTTTGCAGTTGTCATCATTGTTTCTTTTCTTTTAATTATGCCATCACCATTTTACTTAGCTTATTTAACTTAATGCAATGATCTATGTTTGATTTTAATTAAGCCTTTTAGTTCTTTAAAAATTTAAATAGGAAAACAAGCACACTACACAGCTACTCCAAGGGCTAAGAATTCTAGGACTATGTCCACACTGACAAAGAAAAGTCCAAACCACCGAATCTTAACAACGTACTTGCCCTCTACCATCCCCTTGTCATAATTAGTCCTTTCTGTGTACTAACAATCTTTCCTAAGCAACAATCTAGGCTTTATAGTGCTTATGCATACATGAATTTACTGTTATTCCAAAACAATTATTGTTATACACTTTATAGCCTCAAAAAATTTCCTATCTTTCCTAGGCACTAATCCTTATCTACTCCATGATTTAGAAATGTGGCTTGGCTTCATCATTTTATTTTCCTTCCAAAAATTAAAAGCTTCAAAACAATATTATTTTCTTCATTAAAACTATTTTTTTTCCAAAACGTAAGAATGACATCTCATAAAAAATGTAAAACTTTTTTTGTTAAATCATAAAAACCGGAGTAGACAAGAACAACTATTTCTCAATTAATTTCACAACTGTTCATTTTTACTACACTAGTTTAGTTACTTACAACTAGGTGCAAACATCTACTCTATTCTAAATTTTCACAACTTATTTTGTCCACCCACCAATGTTTATATCAAAATAATTGTCAAATGTCAAAAAAAAAATATAAATTTTCAAAATTTTCCTTATCAAAAATTTTAGTTTTTGACAAAATGTAATCTTTCTATGTTTTTTATTTAATTCTTTCATACTTTATAAGATAAAAACCATTGAACTATACATGCCATATAATGTACACATTTTTCTGAAAGAATTCATTTTTGACAAAAATTTCATAAGAAATCACCTTTTCCAAAATATACCCCATTTCCCCCTAAAACTCAATATGTACTGTTCAAACATGTTACTTACATATTTCTTTTTCGAATGCAAAAAAATACCGTTTTTTCAAAAAAAAAAAAAACGTTTTTTTAAAAAAATATACCTTTTTTCAAAAATCCCGTTTTTTCAAAAATGCCAAATCAACTAATCTGAAACACTAACATATGAGATCCATCTTTCTTTATTACAAAATACATTGTACACTTTTCGCCTAAACCACCTAAGGGTCTCCTACTCTCAAAATTCTAGAACTGTTTCTTTAGTGTACATAACTGATATCCTAATTCTTTTTATATGCCGCTCTTCCTACTCAATGGGTTCTTTTATGGAACTAGGTGCATATATATAATAAATTTATATGCAAAAGAAATTCAAATACGTTCACTCACTTATATAGGAATCCTAAACCTAAGCTCTGATACCAGATGTAACAACCTGAATTTCGACAGACCAGATTTTTAAATTTGTTTTTCAAAAATTCCAATCTATCAAAACTCGATTCAACTTGTCTGGTATCCTGCAGAAAAGACAAAGATAATAAACATATCGGAGCTCAGTAAATATCTCATAGCGGAATGGATTAAATATAATATAATCAAATATATCCTTACCAAGGTAATAATATTGCCTAACCAGTATCCAAAGCTATCATATCTCTATCATTCAGTTAACACAAAGTTCTGGTGATTGGACAAATTATACATTATAAAATAACCCTACATATCCCATTCAGTTATGTTTTCCTATTTAATAGGTTATTTGCGCTAACAACACTCAAGATTATATACTCACCTTCTATTCATCTACTTCCCAGTAGATTAACCTAGTATAGTATATATGTAGCTACCCCCAACATATCAAGTACTTCCCATAGTACCCTCCTCGCACGGTCTCCATCATCATGCCACAGAATCGTAGCCTACACCGAACGATGTACGGAAATCAAAATTGTAATGCCACGTTACCGCACAAAACCATCATCGCTATGCCACACAAGCATATGGATCGTCATATTCAAACTCCTCGGTCGAATCAAGCCTCAACACAGAGTAATGACCTCTCGTCTACGATACACTCCCCCGTGCGCGTACCCAGACCCTCACACGTACGTACTGTCTGTTGTACCCTGAGTCCCGTATTATAGCTGCATCCAATGCGTAGAACTCGGCCGGGAGCTTTCCATATATTTATAGGTCCGCTTAAAGGACCTATAGAACAGATATCCAAAGTATGGTCTGCATTTTCATGGTGGCTATGGTCCCACCCTATCCCCTCCCTCAACTAGTGAAAGACTACAACAAGAGCTAAGTGACATGCCCATAGCAAACAACCTATTATCCAATTTGACGTGTCCCTCAACCAACGTATAGATAGTGAAAGATCGATGGTCTTTTGGTTTAGCTCTAGTCTTTTCGCATCCCACTGATTGCCGATGACAGGTACCCGACGATTACTATCTTTAATTTGGTCCTGACCAACCTCTCCTGAAGCCAATTGCTGAATCATCCAACGCCATCCGCCATAGCCTTCTGACTACCAAACAACCATTGTAGTCAAGGTATACTCACTGGGTGGTACCATGCAGACCAAACCTCTACAAGTACAACCTGAGCATGTACCGCAACATAGGACCACCACGAAGTACCCTACCATATCCCTCGGAAGTCACGTGCTTTTCTCCAGTCCCGCAGAGCAAGCTGACAAAATATCAAGCAAAATAATCAGATGGACATGCTCCTCTCGTGCCTTCAAACACCACGATGATCTAACCTCGTCGGGTTCTTCACCTTCGTATGAACGGACCGGTCCAAGCACATCACGCAAACATGTTATTAGACCCTATGTCTAATCTTTTAATCACGTGCTTATTTTAACGAAAGTAATCTACAACCTTTTACCTCGGATTGTAATTAATGGAAATAATCTACAACCCCTTTTTATTACCATGTCATTTACTGTCCAATTACATGTTTACAAGTTTAGTAACATGTTTTACTTAATATATAACTAAGTATATCCTTCCTGAATTACCATGTTTTCATGTGATATGTCTACTTATTATTATTATTAATAATAATAATAAATTGGTTCCTCTATTACTTATATAGTAAAATATATATGTAATGTATACACCATATCTGTACATAAATTTGAAACAGAAAATACATCACTAAATTCCAAACTTCCGCTCCTTCTACTGCCTCTCTTCTCCTTCAACCAGCATCATTTAATTCAACGCCCCACCTCAAAAGCATTCGAATATTAATATTATTCCTCTACGTCGAACTGATATTGTCAGCTATCAAATATCCTATTTCTTTCACGATTTGTCGAAGCTTAGTGGTAACGTCGCACGATCTATTCTGGAACACTCTATGATTGCGCTCAACCATATATGATATATAGTGGTTGTTAAGGCTACGAGCTAAATCTTGCACTTGATCCGCTGATTTGAAACTGTCATATATTTGTTTAATCTCTTCTTCTAGAGATAATTGTGCCGAAACAGGTAATTCTAACTTCATTTGCATTGCATTCAAGATGAAACCAGTATAATTGCAGTTGAAGAAATGGTGATAATGTATTTTTACTTCACTTTGGCAAAGGGTACATGAGGTGTTTGATAGTATGCCATACCAGGATAATCGATCTCTAGTGTTCAATCGATACATCAAGGCCAAGTAAGAGATAAAAGACGTCCTTATGCTGTTTTTCGTATGCCAGATAACATGTAAGTGTGGTTTAGTATTTTCATCTCCTCAAAATGACTGTAAGGCTTTAGAAAAGATGAATTTTCCTCCATCTCCTCATTCGTAATAGTCTTCTGTCTGATCATCTCTAACCTGTATGTTATGACTATCTATTGCTGCTTCACGAGTACATGGATGAAGTGAAGGACAAATGTGACCATCTTGCAACAATGCAGAAACTTGTTCGTTGTCATCTCTTGCTGATTGAATTTTGTTGCTTCTAATTATATCGACAAAACACTTGTAGTTAATTCAAGGATCATGCCACAGTAAGGTAGTATTTCCATTTACTATTGCCTTGTTAAAAATTGCTTTCCTAATGTGCAAATGTGAAGCATTGACTTCCAAGGTAACGATGCGTTGTTGTCTACTGCCATGCTCCAAAAGTGTTTACCTCTGCAGTGTTTGTTACGCATCCATGTTTGCCATAGGTTATTCTTTGTAAGGAAGTTCAATACTAGCTTAATACAAGCAACCCACTTAAGATCTGAGAATAGTTTAAGTCCAATACCCCCTTGAGATTTGGGTTTACACAGGGTAGTCTGTGCAACCTTGTGACTTCCACCTGCGCAGAAAAAATCAGCACACATCCAATGTAATTTCAGGTACTTGGTATACAAATAACCAATACAACACCATTGGAGTAATGACTGATGAAATAAGTTCATCTCTTCCTGCAAAACTCAAAAGTTTGACTTGCCATCCATTTAGTTTGGACTGGGTTTTCTGAATTAAAGATTGACAGTCATTGACATGTCTACTTAATAATTAAGTACAATTTATTTCATTTCATAAGTCTACTTCATTTTTTTTCTTTAATTATAACCTTGTTTTACACTGTCATCACAACCTTTCGTCATTGTTACTTATTAACTTAGTTCTCTTAACTAAGATTTCTTAATAAGTTCACTTTCCATTTATTCTAACTCATATTATGATTCCACTTGACAAGCCTACCTATTATATTACAATCTCATTCGTATAATTAATTATAATGGGTTATATTCCCCGTTCATTGCATTTTCCATTGGTTTCTTTAATATTAACCAAACATTTACTATTGTAACATCTATTTATTTACCATCTTGTATATTCTCATTATTTCGAGAAAATATCTCACACACCTCATTAGATTGATTGGTGGCAAGATGTAAAGATCCATTTTCATATGCATACCAATCAAGACACATAGTTGCAAGTTATTTTTTTTATTTTCATCATGGACATACATATATCATTCTATTTGATTAATGTGCAATACGGTAAAAGAATTCCTATTTCACACTAATCCTTTTTTCTTGCAACTACATTCTAAGAAATTTTACCGTTATGGAAATGTATCAATCTTCCCAAATCCATCTAACTCGATCTACTACAAAATTTTCCCTTTTTATTTTCCAAGTTAGATGTTGCTTACAACTTCCAAATCACTGTAAATTTTCCATTCGAATTAGGAACATATATTCATTTTTACATTACCCCATTTTCACTGTAATTTAAATTACAATATATCCAATTTGTTATTAAACAACAATTTTAGTAACATATTCCCATTAATTGTAAATCCCACAATTTCAATATTATAGCAGTTTTTAATCCAATTAGAATATTAATAGAATAGATTTGTACAACAGTATATTCTTTACATTCTAGAGAATAAATTATATCGCAATCCACAATTTATAGTTATTTTACATGTTAAGAATAATGGGGAACACAAACGTAAATATACCATTATTTAAAAGGTATAATTTTAATTCTACTCACCTGACAACTTCCTAATCCTTGAATCTGATTCAAAACCGTGATTCCGTGGTCTTCCTAACTGAATCTAGTATTAAAACAACCACGGATTTACAAATATAATAATAAAAGAAGAAAGAAACCTAAATAAATCAGATTCACAGGACTTACCTCACGTTGATCAGAAATATGAACACCTGTGTTGTAGATTTACTTTCTTTATCTTCAAATCTTGAATCAGAATATCCCAAACCTATTTTTTTCTTCTAATTTCTGAAAAATTTGGAGAGGAAAGAAAATGGAAGAGCCTTGGCGTTGTCTCAGAAAATATGGGTTTAAAGCTAGACCATGATAATCTATTTATAGGAGTACAGGTACTTCTGGTCCATTGGATTTACTAATATAAAATCTGAACCTTATAAATCAGAAAAACACGTCATCACTATATAGATCTAACCACGAGTGGGTCGACCCCTGTGTCGACCCACCTTAGAGGTGGGTTGACCCTAAGGTCGACTGATTAACATGTTAAAGTGATTAATTTTATGCTCATACCTTATCTTCATCGTAAATAAATAAATATTACTTTGGGTATTTTTATATGTTTTCATAGATTGTTCAATATATTTCTCATTCATTTCAATTGGAGACCAATTGCAAGGAAAAAACTATTTTCCCATATCGACACTATCTCAATCCCAAAAGATGTTGTAGCTCACTTGTAGAGGCCTGGAAATTTGGACAGAATGACCCGAGTTCGATCTCTATCAAGCCATATTTTTTGTTGAAGAAAGGAAGATGGATATGTATACGCTGCCTCCTTTGCTCTTAATAATATATGGACTAGTGGTATACTATATATATATATATATATATATATTCATATGTTTGCATATAATATATGCACTAATAATGATTTGAAGAGTTGGGCATATTCTTCTCAAAGATATCAAATCATTTATACCTAAACCGCCATGGAGAAAAAAAGGAAATCTTTGATTATCAATAAAGTCCATTGCTTTCATGGCATACCACATTTGGATTATCAATCTTTAATTAAGCACCATGAAGGAATATTCCTTTATTCTTGGAAAGAAAATATTTTCATGTATTTTTCTTAGGCTAAATATTCACACAGATAAGAGACTACATCACCTATAAATACCCATTGTATTCATTATAATCTTCAGTATTTTTTTTGTACTTCTCTACTCCATTCATAAAGCTCTTTTTTCTTTTATTTATGCATTTTTTTTATTTTCATGGCAATCTGTGTTGTCTAGTCAATTAGATTTGCTAGAACACAAACTGCTATTGCATTTTCTTTTCTCATTGGTTATTGATCGTCTATTAAATTCAATGGTAATCCTAATTTTTATTTTCTGTTTGTTTATTTCTGTTCTAGAATTTTATTTCCAGTACTCTGTTTTGTTTGTTAATAATTGAATTTATTATAGACCTGATTAGATTTGAATCTATAGTGAAATCAATTGTAGTTTAATTTCTTCTTATTGATAATTGTAATTTGGTTGTCAGTTCATTAGATTTGTTCTGGACCAAGTTGCAATTTCAATTTTATTCAAATCACATCTCCCAACATTGTCTAACTCGCCCACGAAATTACATTAATAATATAATTTAATTTTCCTCCCTCTGTTCGACTTGCATACTATACACCTATGTGCTTGCAGTAAATTTATAATAAATTTTCACTTTTTTAATCCATAAAATATGCGAAACAAGTTTTTTGGCGCCATTTCTGGGGAGGCAATAATTAATTTTTTTTTGTTTATTTAATTTCCGTTTCGTGTTAGTTTTAATTTATTTCTTATTTTTATAAAAATGAAAATTTTCTAGATTAGTTGATTTAGTAATAATCATTGATATTATAATCTTCTAAACAAAGAGAAAAAAGATACCAAATTTCTTTATTTTCCTTCCTTTCTTTTCATTTATTTCTTTCCCTTCTTACGTTCATTGCAATTTGATTTCTTTTCCACAAAAAAATTATTTCTCTTTCCTCTGCATCTACCGCACAATTCAAACCACAACTACACAAAATTTGAGGAATCATTTTTCTGTGTAATTAGGTAAGTTTAGGCAAGTCTTTCATTTACTTTTTGATATGTTTCTTTTGTTGACGTGTCTTTTAGTTTTGGTTGTGTCGTTAGTTTAGTTTAGTTTTTCTTTCTAGCCTTTTTTTATTCCAGTTTAATTTTTTTTCTTTGCTCTCTCTCTCTCTATCAAATCAAGAACTTGCCATTTTTTTATTTCTTTCCCTTTTTCAATTTCCCTTTCAATTTTCATATCCTTTTTGCAAATTTCAAAAATAAAATAAAAAAAACCTTTGTATCTTTTTCTTTTTTCTTTCTTTTCTTTCTTTGTTTTTTTTGCATTGCTAGTTTATTATCTATTTGTTTTGTTTTTGCCACGTTTTCTTACGTCTTTCTTTTCCTAATTTTGTTTCCAATTTATTTTCTTTAAAAATAATAATCAAAATCAAGATGAATGTAAAGAATGGAGTTCAAGCAACAAACAAGGAATTTAGAAGTCAAGAAACTTGCAAACGGTGAGATTCTAATCGCTGACACTACTTAACTGCTGTGTATAAAATGCCAGACCCCACTGTCAAAATTTCTAAACTCTATAAGTGCTGCAGTTGCTTAATAATATATAGAAATTGTTTGTAAAGATTTTATGGAGGGGCAACGACTTGCTTGTGCATTTTTTTAAATTTATGCAGTTATTATTGTCTGGTTGTTGCAACTTAAATTTCCATAACTAGAGTCATCATTTTTATCGTTTTTCAATAATAAAATTTGATTTGATTTGCAAAATATCTAACTACAAGAGTGTATTTTGTGAAATTGATCATCTCAAGGGTTTGATCGCGGATACATATTAGTTCAATTTATTGAACTTTTAGGAAAAGAGATTGCATACTACCCGTAAAAGATTGGTCGCATCCCTTAGTATTTATACTGTACGTGAACGACCACAAGACCCTCTTCCCCCTTCAAATCGAGATTATCAACTAATAAGATATACTTGAGTACATTCGTTATTTTGATTACGAGCTAATTGTGTCAACCTTTAGTCTAGGACTTTCCTTGTTTACATTTGGCATCGATGAGGGAAAAGAGTTTTAGCCACCATAGTTCTCCTAGAGGTTCTCAAATAAACCAAAACTTTCCAAATGAGATGGATTACAATCGAATAAATCAAAACTTTCAAAATCTTAATGTTGGAATGGATAGACCCTTATCTCTTCGAGATCGATGTTACCGAACTAGGACTTTTCAACCTTCTATCATAGTATTTCCACCCATCGATTGAAATTTTGAGCTTAAACATTCTTTCATTCAAGAGGTGCCAAAATTTACTAGTTCTGAAAATGCTTACGAATTTCTAAGTAAATTTGAATTGTATGCATCCACAAATAAAATGCAACAATTATCTAATGAATCAACTGAGTTAAGGCTAATTCCATTCGCATTACTTGAAAACGCTAAAACATGGTTCAATTCTCTTCCAAAACATTCCATAAGAAGTTGGGATGAATTTGTCACTATATTCTTGAATTTTTTATCTTATTTCATAAAACTTTGACAATTAGAACTAAAATAACACAATTTTCTCTAAATGAAGGTGTAACTTTTTCAAAATACTTTAAGAGATTCCACCAATTATTGTATAGTTGTCCTCTTCATGCAATTCCAAAACATCACTTTTGCCAAATTGCATATTAAGGGCTAGACTATCAGATTAGAACACAACTTGAATCAATGTGTGGAGGAGAATTTATGTATAAAACTGCCGATGAAGCTTGGGAATTATTAGAAAATTATTTTGAAAAGGACATGCAATGGGAGTCAATTCGTGTTCCCATTCGTACTTCTACTAAAAGAGTGCATGTCGTGGATCCAATTCATTTTCCGTTAGAATCTCAAACTCCTAAAATCATAGAAGGACAACTCCATTATTACCCTAAAAATCAAGTCAATGTCATAGCTCAATATAGTTCTACACATCCACATATAACCCTAGTTGGAGAAATCATCCAAAATTCTCATGGTTTAATCCCAATAATGTCGTGAATCCATCTCACATGACTCCAAATTCGAATTACCAAGCTCCATTTTCTTCTAATCCTCAAACTTCTCGAGTTTCGCCTCAATCTGAGCCTTTGAATCAGAAAATAGGCATTTTAACTCTCAATAATTAACTTAGTCTCCTCAATCTACTCAAGAAATTGTTCGATTAGAGAAACAAATAAATAATCAAGATGCCAAACTCGAACAAACGATGAATATAATGAAGGAACTAATGAAAAGCAATGAGAAAGGAAAACTGCCTAGTCAACCCAAGGTGAATCCAAAATATAGCTCTCGTGCTATGAATTCTTGTGAGGACGAAAACAATAATTTGGTCAACATTGTCACCACCTTTAGGCCCGCACAAACAATTGATAAAAGTGTTAACAATCCCGTTAATTCTTCGATTTCAACTCAAATTCAAAAGCTTTACACTTATTCATTGGCTACTAATATCAACCCTTTTGAAACTTCCAAACCCCCATCTACTTTAAATGTTGGCAATCCCAACAATATCTCTTCCTATAATGTAGGTAATCCCAACATCTCATCTTCTATATCTCTATTGCCTTCACTTCCCTTGTCGACACCTTCTTATCCAAATGACAAAATCATTGAAAGATTCTATAAACCAGTTTCTTCTTATCCTCACATACTTAACAATAAGAAGAAGGATGCAAATTTCGAAAAAATTCTTGAAATCTTCAAACAAGTTCATGTCAGTATTCCATTCTTAGACACCATTGAAAAAATTCCTCAATATGCCAAGTGTCTTATGGAGCTATGTACCCGGAAACAAGCCATTAATGTTCCTAAAATTTCCTTCCTAACTGCGAACACTAGCTCTGTTTTCTCAAATCCATCACCAATCAAGTATAAGGACCCCGGTTTCCCTATAATCGGTTGTAAATTAGGAAATACTCACATTAGTCATGCCTTACTTGATCTTGGTGCAAGTGTCAAACTTCTTCCTTACACTGCTTATCATCAATTAGGACTAGGTGAATCAAAACCCAAAAACATCACAATCCAACTAACCAATCGATCTGTCAAAAAGCCCTTGGGCATTATTGATGATGTTTTGATTCAAATTAAACAATTCTAGTTCCCCGTGGATTTCACAGTCCTAGAAACTGAGCCTGTTTCGAACCTAAATAGTCAAACTCCATTGATATTGAGCCATCCCTTCTTGGCTACCTCAAATGCTATCATTAATTGTAGGAGCTCCCAACTTCGACTATTTTTGGGCACCTAACCATTGAATTGAACATTTTTGATCTTAAAAATCTACCCAACGATTCTGAAATTGGAGAATTTTACATGATTGAAACAGTTGTAGAAGACACTTCATATTTAGCTCTTTAAGGAGTTTCCCTTCCCTCGATAGATGTATCCACTATTTCTTTTGAAGAGCTATTTGAGGATGAGATTAAATTTTTACGTGATGAATTGGGGGAATGCCTCGAAAATAATCTTAATTCCATATCAAAAAATGAGATTGTGGTAAAGTGCTCAAGTTTATGGGATTATGATAATCCTGATCTGAATGATATAAACCATTCGTATGGCAGAATTTTCATATGGAGGATTTTGATTTCAGAATTCATTGACATGCCTATGGTACCTTGTGAGTTTGGAGATAAAAAACCATCTCTCAACATTTTCGATAGGAGCAAGTACGGGAAAAGGAAACATCATTCTTCTCCAAACATTCATCATCCACATGGGTTTCACTTTGCATTTAATTTGCACACTCATATAGTTGTTAAACTGCATTTCATTCTACAAATCATTTTGCATCTAATCCATATTTGATGCTCCCTTTTACATTTAGAAACATGTTTACAGTGTGGACACAGTTAGATCAAGTGTGTGTAGGGGGGGGGTCTACATTGCATTCTTTTTACCTTTCTTTAGATTTTTTTCTTTCATTTTCATGCATTTAGATAGGACCATCATGCATTTTAGACTGTAGCACGATGCAAATTATTTGAAACACGACTCATTTTAGATTGGTATAATGAAGTAAGTTAACAATTTTTGGTCAGTTGATGGTAATTTTTTCTCTCACCTATGATCGAATAAGAAATGTAATAAAAGGTTGAATTACGAGAAATAATAGTGTAACCAGTACTTGGGGGAGATCTCAGATGAGATGAGTCTAACTCGGGAGTTCGTCTCGGATTTTCATCTCATGTCCGAAAGTTCATATCGGAACAATCTCGGGGTACATGATATGTTAAAAATGATATTTTAACAAAATGATTTTTATGAATGCTATTAAAAACATAGTAAGCTAAACTTAAAATGCAAAATAACTATGTTATTCTTTATTTGCGATAGATCATTCATACTCTAAATCGTAATATGCTTAAAATAGAAATATTGTTAGACAGGAAACATTAAAAGGATCCAAAACATTAAAAAAATCAGCATACATAGACCGTAAAATACATAATTTCATAAGTAACATCTACGTAAAAAGACGAATATGAAAATCACAAGCATTGTAAAACATATACGAACATAAAACATAGTCATTTAACATGCAAAATGTAAAATAACAAAAGATTGATATGTCTAGATTTGAGTTTTTTAATTATAGTTCTAGTTCTGGCACAAATTTAAATTTTAACCAAAAAAACTAAGATCTCGGACGATATTCCAGTATTTCGTCTTGGTCGATATATCGTTCGATATTATAATATCTCGGGCGATATATTCGAAAGGAGATTTAGAGTGATATTTGTTATTTCGTTTCGGAAGGAGCCCAAAACGAGGTCTTGGAGGAGATCTCGGGCGATATTTACGAGATTTGAAACAGTGGCGATAGTGCATGGGTGGTATATTTTGGTCTCATTTTGTGAGTTGGACGCCTAAGGATTACGGACATCTTGTTGACAAATTCAGTGTCGGACTACACAATCAACCAAGCTCTATCCTAAACTCTCACGTGAACCCATAAGGCAATGTGGTATACCCTTGTCTTTTAAGTTAGGTGTGTGTGTGTTCAGTTATAAATTTTAATTTTTATAGAGATAGAGAAGAAAAAATGGATGCCCAATCACTTTTTAACCTATAGATTTGACTTGTCCTACACAAGGTAATAAGAATACCACTTTGCAAACCGTGATAAGCAAACTAAGAATTTATTTCATGGCTGCACTATGTTATGAACTGAACCAACTAGACAAGCTTGAATTTAATGTTTGAAAACTTAAATTATGTTGAAAAATTGAGGCGCGTTAAGGAACCAAAAATGTCTATAGATTGATTTCCAATTGTGTACTGCTATGTTGCATCTTTTCTGAAACAAGACGTGCTTTCAACTTTGTTTTCATTTGCATTTTTCCATTGCATTAATATAGTTACACTATAACCACAGCATACTGCATTTGGATTTTGCAGGTAGTATACGCTGAAAACCCTCACGAGATCCCACTCGTCCTTCTAGGAACAACTAGAGGTTTAATGGCTTGTTGCATACGCTCAATGAATCGTGTTTCCTACGAAAGTGTGACCTATCTAGTTTAACTTTTCATTTTTTGTTTTACTGGAGGAAGAGTATAAGATAAGTGTGGGGGTATTTGATTAACATGCAAAAATGTTTATTTTTATGCTCATATCTTATCTTTATTATAAATAAATAAATATTACTTTGGATATTTTTATATGTTTTCACAGGTTGTTCAATACATGTCTCATTCATTTAAATTGAAGACCAATTGCAAAGAAATGGCTACTTTCCCATATCAATACTATCTCAATCCCAAAAGATGTGTAGTTATCTGATTAAGGCATGGAAATTTGGATGAATTGACTTGAGTTCTATCATTTTCAAGCCATATTTTTTGGCTAAAGAAAGGAACATGGATATATATACACTACCTCCTTCGCTCTGAAGAATATACGGATTCATGGTATATATATATTCATATGTATGTAATATATGCACTAATAAAGATTTGAAGAGTTGGGCATATTCTTCTCAAAGAAATCAAATTATTTATATTTAAACCACCATGGAGAAAAAAGGAAATCGTTGGTTATCGATAAAAGTCCATTGCGTTCATGGCATACCACATTTGGATTATCAATCTTCAATCAAGCATCATGATGGGAATATTCCTTTATTCATGAAAAGAAAATATTTTCATGTATTTATCTTAGGCCCAATATTCACATAGATAGGAGACTACATCCCCTATAAATACCCATTGTACTCATTGTAAATTTCAGTATCTTTTTATGTACTTCTCTTCTCCATTGATAAAGCTCTTTTTTTTTAATTCTGCATTTCTTTATTTTCATGGAAATCTGTGTTGTTTAGTCAATTAGATTTGCTAGAACACAAATTGCTATTGCATTTTTTTTCTCATTGGTGATTGACTGTCTGATTAGATTCAATGGTAATCCTAATTTTTATTTTATGTTTGTTTATTTATATTTTGAAATTTTATTTCCAGCACTTTGTTTTGTTTGTTAATCATTGAATTTATTATAGATCCGATTATATTCGAATCTATAGTAAATTCAATTGTAGTTTAATTTGTTCTTATTGATAATTGTAATTTGGTTGCCAGTTCAATCATATTTGTTCTGAACCAAGTTGCAATTTCAATTTTATTCAAATCACATTTCCAAACATTGTCTAACTCGCCCACGAAATTACATAAATAATATAATTTATTTTTCTCCTTGCGTTCGACTTGCAACTACACACATGTTCACTTGCAGTAAATTCGTAATAACTTTGCGATTTTCTAACCCATAGAAAAGTGCGAAACAATGGTCGACCCATGAGTCGACCCATGTGTAGTCTAGGTCGACCCATCTCCCAGGTCTGAACGTATTTTTCTGTCATTTTAATTTCTGGTTAACATTAATTAATAATGGTTAATTCATTTCTTAATATAACACAGCTGAATTATTATTTTCCATTTATAGCTCATCTCTAATTTCAAATTTCAAATTTGTGCATGTACATACGCTATAACCTTTCAATTTCTTAGCCGTTAATAGTTGCTCAATTGCAGCGAGCTTTTATTCTTAATTTGAATAATTTCTCGATCTAATTAAACATTAAAAATAATTTAGTGTCTGATGTAGGGAAGGGGTCTCCTGTAAATGGACCTTTGATTCTTTTTTTCTTAGAATAAAAAAAAATCCTACCATATTTTCTAATATGGCTTGGAAATTGATGTGTAGAAGAAATAGTATACTAACAAAAAAAATTCCAAAGTCAAAGAGTGATCAGACCAATTCGTAGTTTTATTCCTTTCAATGCATTCTAATTTCAAATGCAGCTAATTTCTTGTCCATTTTTCATTTATTATGCATTTATTACTTTTTTGTTTTAACTTGTACTTTTTATTTCAACATTTGAATTTATGCGTATATATATGTACCAACTGAGCTGCATAAGCTTTTGTTAACAAGACTAAAATAATGGTGTTCGTTGTTCTTTTTTGTGTTCTTATATCTTCCTTTTATGTTTGTTGTAATATTTCATTTAAAGATATCTTTTTCATCTTAAATCCATTTTCTGCAAATCATAGATATAAATTGATCATAAAATTGCCACGGACGCAATGACGTTAATTTCGTGACCAAATTCTGAAAGATTTTCAAATTTTATTTTATTAGTTAATTTAACTATGGGGTGTTACACTTCACTTTGGAAAACTCCATTAAATCTTAATAACAAGATTTATCATTCTATTCCAAATCATATCTTTTTTTAGCAAAGCTAAGCCGGTTTTTTATAGTAGCCGTAATAATTTCATTTCAACAAATAAAGTGAACAATAATTAGAGGAGCTAGTCACACTAACTAACTACTATATAACATTAGCAACTAAACAAGTCACTAAAAGAACGAAAAGGAAAAAAAAATACAACTTTCCGCTCCAAACTTGAAGCCAGCTAAGCATTCATTCCATACTGCAACATCATTCTTCATGTCACCTTTGAAAAAAATGTTATTCCCATGCTTCCAAATGACTCGCATAAAGGTCTTTAACATGATTAGAATGAGAATATCTTGCCTTTCCTTCTACCGCGTTGCTTTATACAAGTAGCACCACTCGATGTTGCTAACCACCGACATTAGTTCCACCAATTTTTTTGCATGAGCTTTGTCCATATCCTATGAGTAAAACTACAGCTGAAGAAAAGGTGGACGTTGGATTCAGCACCTTTATTGCACAGCACACAAGTGTCATCAGCAAGCATCCCAAGGTTGTAGAGTTTCACTTTAGTATTTAGAGCATTACAGAAAACCTTCCACATCACAAAGTTATCATTCTCTTTGCTATAAACATTCCACACCCTTCTATTCCACGCAAACAATGGAATCTCCCCATCATTTAAACATTTGTAAACAGTCCTGACCGAATGTGTTTTAAAAGCATGCGACCACACAACCAAATCTTGACTAGGGTAGTGTTGTAGCATGATTTTGGACCACAAAATTATGATAGTTCGATTTGAAGAAAAAGGCAAAATAATTTTACCATTAACAAGGAACTGACCTACAGTAGCTAGAGGATGAATGCCTGATTGCACCTGCTGATTATGATTCAGTAAATTGCCAAGAATGATACCTCTTTCACTCCATGAATCATGCCAAGAACTTGCAGTCGATAACTCATAAAAACGAATTAAGACATGAGGAAGTAAACAACTCCTGAGTTTTAGCATGGATCTCCAAGTCCAACTACATGCCGCTGGAATTTGCATAGTCCAAAAAAATTGCCTTTTAATATTGTACTTGTACGTCCATTTAACCCATATGTTATTCTTTTTCATCAAAAGATTATTGAACAGGGTGTTGATAGCGGCTTTATTCCATTGTGTTAAACATAGAATTCCAAGACCACCTCCTTTCTTGATTTCTCCACTTTTGAAAACACTATAGGTTTGATTTTTTTTGAATAAATGCTTCCACTCCAAAGAAAGTTACTAGAAGCACTTCTAATCATGTTAATTAGATTTTTTGGAAACATAAAGGTACTACACCAATAAGATGTATAGGCATGAAGCACTGATTTTACCTACACAAGCCTACCTGCTTGTAACAAAATTTTACTTGACCAAATAGAGATGGCTTTGGTGATCTTTTGAAACAAGCTCATGCAGCTAGCCATAGTAATTCTAGTAGTAAACATCGGGATACCAAGATAATTAGTTTCATTTCCTGCTAATGGAATACTAGAAAAATTGGAGAGAGATGCTATTTTGCATGGTATTACCAGCTATCAAAAGTGAGGATTTAGCATTATTCACGGCAAGTCCTGAAAACCTATTGAACATGTCAAGAACCTGAAGCAGACTGGTAATGGAAGGTATCAAAGGTTTTCTGAAGACAATCAGATCATCTACATACATTAAAGAAGTAATTAACGGATCCTTGCATTTTGGAATGTAACTCGGAATGGACCTATAAATATTGGTGCTAACTTGCCTCTCCTGCCAAATTGAATCACACTCTTTAACGGAGAAATCTTGACAAACACCAAGTCGCCAACGGAGAATTTCAATTCTCTTCGTCTCTTATCAGCATAACTCTTCTGCCTATTTTGGGTAGCCTTCATTCGCTGTTGGATAACCTTGATCATATCTGAGGTTTCTCTTATCACATCTGGCCCAAGCACAAATTTCTCACTAGTTTCTAACCAACATGATGGTGAGTTGCATGGTCTTCTGTATAAAGCTTCAAACGAAGCCATACCAATATTGGACTGATAGCTATTATTATATGCAAATTCAACCAGATGCAAATGGTCATCCCATGACCCTCCAAAATCTAATATGCAAGCTCTCAAGAGATCTTCTAATACACGATTCACCCTCTCTGACGGACTGTCAGTTTGAGGATGGTACGTGGTACTGAGATGTAATTCTGATCCTAAAGCCTCTTGTAAGCTCTTCCAAAATCCACTAGTAAACAATGGATCTCGGTCTCTCACAATGCCTTTGGGTATTCCATGAAATCTCACTACCTACTTCATATACAGTTCTGCTAACTTAGCTGTTGTTCTATTCGACTAGACGGGTATAAACCTTGCTCTCTTGGTCAATCGGTCCACAATCACCCAAATGCTATCATGGCCTGATCTAGTCCTTGGTAACCCATCAATGAAATCCATTGAGACTTGCTCCCATTTCTATTATAGGATTTCTAATGGTTGCAACAAACCACTAGGCTTCTTTTGCTCAGCTTTAGCTAGCTGGCAATTCATACATTTGGATATAAATTTCCCAACGTCTCTCTTCATTCCTTCCCAGTAGTAGGTCTGCTTCATGTCTCGATACATTTTATTACCACCGGGATGTATAGTAAGTTTTGAGTGATGACATTCTCTAAGCACTTCATCTCTCAATCCATTGACACTGGGTACAACCAGTCTACCATTCTTTCGAAGCCATTCTTCTCGATCAAGCCCATACTTGTTCATCTCCTCACCGTCGATACCCATTTCTAACTTGGAGATGATTTCCAGTAGATTAGGATCGTCCCGCTGACTGGAACCAGTCCGCTCAATCAAAGTGAGTCTAATCATCAAACTTTCTAACATTTTTGGATCCAATTCACACTTTGGTCTGAAATCGTACCCTGCGATATACTCCAGTTTCTTCCACTTAAGAAACATAGCCCCTAAACTGGCATGTCTTCTACTCAATGCATCAACTACCGCATTGCCCTTTCCTGGTGTACATGCGATATCGAAATCATAGGAAGCCAAAAATTCTAACCATCTCTGCTGTCGGAGATTTAGATCCTTCTGAGAGAAGAGATACTTTAATCGCTTATGATCGGTAAACAACTCGAATTTTTCTCCCAAGAGATAATGCCTCCACATCTTCCATGCGAATACGATCGCTGCCAATTCAAAATCATGGGTAGGATATCTTTTCTCATGCGGTTTCAGTTGCCGACTAGCATAAGCTACAACTCTACCTCCTTTCATCAATACAACACCTAGTCCAGTACCATAGGCATCCGTGTATACCGTCATCTCTTCATTCCCTTTGGGAATGACTAACATTGGCACACGCGTCAACTTTTCCTTTAGACTCTTAAATGCATTTTCACTATTTCCGTCCCAGACAAAAGATTGATTCTTCATGGTCAACTGAGTTGATGATGCCGCTATCTTGGAGAAGTCTTGGATAAACATACGATAATATCCAGCTAATCCCAAGAAACTTCTTACGTCTGTTGCATTCTTGGGCGTAGACCAATCTTGTACGATAGCCACCTTTGCAACATCCACGATAATACCATTCTCTAAAACAATATGGCCCAAAAATCTAACTTACCTCCTCCAGAAGTGACACTTAGAAAACTTTGCTTTCAATTGCTTTCTCAACACCCCTATCACTACTCTTAAATGTTCCTTGTGTTCCTCCTCTGTCCTCGAATAAACAAGTATATCGTCCATGAAAACAAGAACACATTTATTCAATTGATCTTAGAATACTCTATTAATTAGATCCACAAAATATGCTGGTGCATTGGTCAACCCGAATGGCATGACCAACTACTCATAGAATCCAGACGGCCCCCGAAATGCCATTTTAGGAATACTTTCAACTGCTACTCGGAGCTGATGAAATCTTGTCGCGAGGTCCAATTGGGAGAACACTCTTGCTCCTTCCAATTGATCAAACAAATCATCTATCCGTGGAAGAGTATACTTATTCTTCCTAGTCACTTTATTCAACTCGCGATAGTCCACGCACATAAACAAAGGGAACCATCTTCCTTGGTAGCAAATACGACTGGTGCTCCCCACTCGAAAACACTTTTTCTGATAAATCCCTTCTTCAAAAGATCGCTCACTTGCACCCTGAACTCTCGTTGCTCCCTTGGTGCCATACGACAAAGTGGCATTACTATAGGTCTGACATCTTTCACTAAATCAATACGGAACTCAATCTCTCGATGTGGTGGAAGTCCAGTCACTTCCTAGAAGATATCCGAATACTGGCCAGCAATGGGAACGCCTAATAACTCGTCCAACGGGATGTCAAGGGAATTTAGAAAACTAGCCATCACTTTATCACTAGGTAGGCCACCAAACACTACCCTCTCCCATCATCCGTCCTAATAGTCACCAAAAATCCCTCACAGTCTACCACCACCCAGTACTTTGGAGCCAGTCGACTCCCAAAATAATGCCAAACCCAGTAAAGCCCAAAATAAAGCAATCACAAGCAAGCATACACCCATGACTCGATAAGACCACATTATGAAAAATCATACTAAGGCTATTCGAACCACCAATCGGGTTCGTCACCGTTAAAGGTCTATCGACTATTTCGGGTTCCAATCCCAACCTATCAACCAGGTCACTAAATTTGAAGGAACGGGAAGCCCCAGTATCAAACAGTACTCGAACGGGAACATCATAAACATAAAGCATACCTTGAATAACGACATTCTTTCCTTTCTCCGCCATAGTTGGGGCATTCGACGAAGAAGGAACAACATGGATAGCATATGCTTTCACAATATGCTTCTCCTTGGGGGGTTGCGCACATTTATCCTTGTGATGTCCCACTTGGCCGCAGTTGAAGCACTTCTTGTCCGCTAGCTTTGGTCGACATTCTTTAGCATAATGGCCCTTCTTGCCAAAGATAAAGCACTCTATATCTTTCTTGTCTTTCTTTTTCTAACCATCCTTGGTCTGATTCTGCTTCCTTTTATTCTGAGAATTATTCTTGCCTCCATCGCTTGCTTGCTGCTTTGGCCCCTCTGCAGATGCAACAACGACTTTAGTCTTGGGCTTAGGATAAAGGCTCTCTGACCTCAATGCTTTCCCGACAATTGATTCAAAAGTTTCATCAATATGTTTTATAAGCCTTTCCACCAGATACTGATCCAAGCCTGTTATAAACTTCTCATTCTTCTTCTCGGGAGTGTCAATGAGGGATAATCCATACTTCGATAAAGTATCGAACTCATCAATATACTCCGAGACTGCGCTACCATTTTGTTTAAGCTCCAAGAGATTCCTAAACAATTCTGATTTCTGAGCAGTTAGGATAAACTTATCACTGAATCGGGTCTTAGACTGATCCCAGGTAACCTGATCCTCAGGAGTGGCTGCCTTAATAGCATTCCACCAATTCATAGCTCGTCCTTGAGGATGACATGATGCTAGCTTCCTCTTCATTACATTTTCGATTCCTATTCTATGGCCGATTTTGTTCCATTGAACGACTTCCCACCAAGACTAGCGTAGTCGTTACAGAGCTTGGCGAAATCGGCCCTAGGCGCCTACACCACTGCACCACCACCATTTGCAGCATTAGGAGCTGCCCTATGAACATCCCTAAGCATCTCTCTCATGAAGTCAGTAAACATCGTCCTCATATCAGGAGCATTCCTATTATTGGCTCCTAAATTAGTATTCCTTGTATACCGGTTCATCGTTTTATCTATAAGGAGAAAACGATTAACCATCTTTTCGGCGGTGCCAATGCAGTGCGACTCCATCCTTAGATATACTAATAGTATATATATATATAGCTTTTGAAAACCAAAATATCACAAATACGCGCTCTCATATACGTACTATCTCTCCTTGGCGTCTTTCCCTATGTTAACTACACAACCTAGAGCTCTGATACCAAGTGTGACGGCCCGCCCCACACCAGCCTACATTTCCAATGGAAGTGCGCTGCGCCAATGCCCGACTAGCACGGGACGATCATCAAAAGAAAGGAAAGGAATTTGATTAACAAGGAACCTGTAGAATGTCTCACAGTGCATGGGATAAAATATAATAATAACATAACTTTGACATAAAACAGGCGAGACAGTGCGTAAGCTGAAAACTAAACCATCATAGCAGCGGAAATCCAAAATACAGCTTATCATCCAAACCAACATTATTACAATTTTGAAATATTGTCTCTAAAGCAAAAGAAAGAGGTACACTACTAATGCCCAAAGTAGTGACCAGCAACACCACAGGGAGAATATTTATATATATCATACGTGGAAGCCTCCTGCTCGTCTCTGGTACAGCTACTCGTGCATAATCACCTGACCTGTCTCTAGTCTTCCCATTTAAGAGCACCCAGAGTAATAAGAAGAGACATAAAACTCTAGGTCAGACAAAAGTCTGGTATGAGTAATAAGCAGTAAAACAGAACAATAACAGGTATACATAACCATATCTGAACTTGGACCTGCAACCAAAGAGTTAGCACATCAAGATGTACAATACTCTAAGTTGACACTAACATATGGTGTAAAGATACGGGGGAGGGGTGTGCATGTCATGGTGATAGCAAAACATCAAACATAGCAATCATCCTCACATCTCTCACTTACTGCGTAAAGCATAGATATCTACCACTTTGATCACCCAATTCTTTGATACGATCACTCTGCTCCATGGAGTCGTGACGGCTACACTGCACTGATTTGTAACCACTAATACTTTGCTATGTCCACTCTTCCCCATAGTCATAACAACTCCACTGCACTAGCTCATAGCCCTGCTACAACCACTTTGCCCCATGGAGTCATAACAACCCCACTGCACTGATCCATAGCCACTAATCCGTCTCAGTGGTGAGTCAAAGCTATAGACATCGATAACCCCTTTGCACACGTCCCACAACAAAGTCCAACTCATGAAGTTAACTCGTTGGTTCCCATCTAGATCCTGAGCTACAACTCCTCACTTGGACTACCTTTACATCTCGGGTTTAGACTCCTCCGGATTGGTCTCCATTTCATTCGTGGTTCACGTCTCATGCCTAAGATCCTTAGTTCGGTTTGCGGTCATTTAAATGCCCCAGCCATCATCGGTTTGGTTCTATGCATCCTTGGTTCGTACTCGTGTCTACCCATCCGGTTCGAGTCATGCTCTTCGGGTCGGATCGGAGTAGCTCCACGGCTCGATTCGGATGTGCTTCAGCTCGTAGTCACCAAGCAGAAGCGGCTCGGTTCGAGGATGGGAAGCTTCACGGTCCAGGGTTCTCTGACGCAAGCAAGTCGCGGTCGTGCTCCCTAGAGTGGTTCGGATCGGTCCATACTTCTTCCACTAGGCCAGGTCGGAACTACATGGTGCTCCGTGGTTCGAGGCAAGCGGCAAGCGGTTCGGGTTGGAGAGCTTCAAGCTTCGTGGCTCCACCAATGTTTCGTGGGAAGGGGGCTTCATAAGCGGGTTGGGTCGTACCTTCCCCCCTCGATCCGATCCAGTTCCCACACAACTTTCTGCAACTTTTCCAACGACTATTTTACGCCATACGATGGCGGTTTCTACCATTCTAACTTTTCTAATCAATCACAAAGCATACCATAAAGTCATAGCAACATGTACAATCAACCATAAACACCAAAATGATGAATAATCATGCCAATATGAATCAAACATACCCAAAACCCATGGTTTTCCCCTTAATCATTGTTTAACTATAACGAATGATAGTATTACCAAACTTACTCCAAATTAACCCAAATTTTTATCAGAGTCCTAAAATAATATTTTAGAATTTTACAAAATTTTCCAGAATTTAATCATGTACAATTTCGTTAATTAACACTAATCACCCTAATTAGCCGTAATTAGTGAAAAACAATGCAAATCACTCACCTTAGCCACAAATAATTTATAGATCTGAAAGTATCTCTGATATGGGTCGAATCTCTATGTGTTCCAGCAGCTCTAGCCCACATTCTACGCTAACTCACCTTGATTTGATGTAGATTAGGCTAAAACTCGATTAAACGGTGATTATAAGGTGATTTGGGTGTTGGAGGACATTGTTAGGGTTGAAGAGAGGTAAGTGGCGGCTGGAAAATGACAAAGAAAAGGTTTCTCTAACCCTAATCAACCCTTATATAGCTCAAATCTCGAAATCCCCAATGAGCCTAGCGGCTAATTATCCTATTAAGCCCATTTAAGTTGTTTTTCAACTTCCAAACCTTAATTTAGCCATATCACCTAAACGGTAAGTCCGTTTGATTAATGTAGCCACTCTAAAGAAAGGTAAACCATCATCCGGATCTAATGATGTGGTTCATGGTTAAAACTCCTTACTAATCAAAAGTTATAGGCGAAACAAGATTCGCTAAGGGCAAAATGGTCATTTTGAAATCGGCAAAAATCGTAAACATAGGAAATGACCCCAATAGTTGTTCCCCAAAGTTACACGACCATACGACCTCATATGAAAAAGAAATAAATATTCTACGATCCTTTGATACGTAGAATGCAGGTCATTACATGAGAGTTCGACTTTCAGCTTGTCAACTATAGGAAGAAGCCTTGTTTTGGTGGTAGACTATAAAGGTTGAAGGAAGGAATTTGGATTGGGTTGAGTTTAGGAATAGATTTGAGAGGAAGTTTCAGTCTTGTGCTGAGAAAAGGATTTAATTGGAGCAATTTTTAAGCTTGAAGCAAGGAGATTTGTGAATAAAGGAATACATCAACCGGTTTAATGAGTTATCGAGGTTTTGCATGGAATGGATAATAATGCTCACAAGAAGGCTATTCGATATGCGAGAGGTTGAATCAAACTCTCCACAACTTGGCGATGACTCACATTCCTATGGTAGCGACATTTGAGGCTTTAATGAGATGGCATTGATGCATGATGATAAGAAAGATGAGGTTAAAGATGATAAGAGTGGAGCTTTTAAATTTTCGGTCCTAAGAAGAAATTCTGGAATAAGAAAGATAAGAAGAAGCAAGTTGGAAATCCTCAAAAGGGCTGATCAAGACTGAGATCAAGTGCCAAAGGTGTGGAATACTTGGTCACCTCATTAGGGATTGTAGGAATATGAAAGCAAAGTGTTATAATTGGGGGCAGCCAGGACATCTGAGTAAGGCATGTACACGGAGTAATGGACAGGGTACAAGCTACTACAACATTAGTAGTTCAGATGCATGCTTTAGAGAAAACACCGATTAGCAGTGGTCCAGAAAAAGGTAAGAAAGTCCCTGTTAAAGGTTTGATCTCTATCTCCAATTTTCCTACTTGCACTCTTTTCGATTCAGTAGCTTCTCATTCGTTTAGTTCTAGTACCTTGGTTGACTGTTTGCACTTAGAAATCTCACTAATTACTGATCTTATAGTAGTTTGAAACCCTATAGGTGGTTCAGCACACCAATCTACGATTTATACGGGCTTGAAAATTTTGATTTCAAGCGTTGAGTTTGATTGTGATGCCTATATGTTGTGATTTTCTAGGTACGAGATGATCTTAGGGATGGATTGGTTAGTCAGGTATGGGGTTTTACTTGACTGCGAGAGGAGGGTCCCTCATTTGATGATACGTAGTGGTAGGACTCTAGAGATTTCTTGCGACCTGCGAGGGTTGGTCATGTTGAGTTTTTTTTTACTCCCTAGATACTTCTATTGATATTTATTTTATACCTGTTGTTTGTGAGTATAGGGATGTATTTGAAGAGGTTAAATTATTACCACCTAAGGGAGAGGTAGATTTTCGGATCTATATTAGTGAGAACGTGAAGCCTGCAGCATTACATGTTCGGCATATGGCTCTGAGGGAACGGAGTTAGTTAAGCAAGCAGGTGGATGAGCTGTTGCAAAAGTGTTTTATTAGATGGAGTATTTCTAAGTGGGGAGCACCTATTTTCTTTGCCGCTTAGACTAATGGTTCCCTTCTATTGTGTGTGGATTACCGAGAATTGAACAAGCCTATAAAGAAGAAACGTTACACACTCCCTCGATGTAACAACCCGAAGTTTTAACAAATAATAATTAATTAATAGACTAGTTAATTAAGAATAAACTAATAAAATCAAATAAAAAATATATATTAGGAATTAAGAAAAATGGATTTCACCATTGCGTCCGTTAAGAAATTCTGATTCAGACAGACTTTTAGTTTGCGTAAATCGAGCTAAAAATGAACAAGCTATGATCAATCAAAGTTTGAAGTTATATTTAATAATTTAATTAAACAAATCACAATACAACAATGGTAAATAGGCGACCCTATATGGGTGACCCCCGGGTCGTCACACGTGTCGACCCACATAGAAGGTGGGTCGACCCACTTTGAGCCAAACACACCTGTTTCTATATTATTCCCTTTGTTGACTCATGCTGAGATATTTTCTATGATTTGGATTAAAAACATAATATCATATGGCCTAAACTATCCTAAAACACTTATAAATAGACTACCAACCCTCACTCTTTCTTCATACCTACTCTTCTTCACCTTCTTAGGCTCCATTGTATAATATTCTAAAATAGAATTAAAATTGGGCAAAAGTCCGGGTGTTGTCAAATTATAGATCTGAAAGGATATGTGATGCCCCAAAAATTTTAACTAGTTTAAATTGGATTTTTAAATATATAGTTTGATTTTCGGAATATAAAATGAATTTAATAAGGTTTAAATATGAATTTAATTCAATTTTAAAACTTATTTTGTTTAAATAATAATATGGATCTTTAATTTTGCAAAGATATAAGAATATGGATTTTATAAGGAATTATTAATTATTTTTAAGGTTATATTTAAATATAAGATTTGATTAAACAAATATAAGTTGAAATGAATATTTTTAAAATATTGATAAGTAATGATACTATTTAATTGTGATAACATATAATGATATTTATATAGTTAAGTTACAAGGATATTTTTTTTAAGAATTTGTTGAGTATTCAAAATATATTTAAGACTATTTTGGTTAATATTTTTTTGGTAAATAAATAAATAAATAAATATAAAATGGGTAATATTAATAAAATAAATATTTTTGAAATATTAATGAGTTATGAATATTACTTAAAATGCGATAACATGAATTTTGATGTTTATATAGGTAAACCCTAAGAAATGCCTACATTTATAAGTGTTGATAATTTGATGCATTTATAAGTGTCACAAAGATGTTGTCAAGTTAAATTATTTTTAAATTGCCTTAGGATAAGGATGAGTGTGAAGTGTCCTTATATGTGGAGGCATGCATGTAGCATGATTTGTGGAGAGGACATGTTTCCCTTGTAAATTGACATAAATACTCTTGGAAACACCTTATATAAGGAGGCCAGAAACCCCATTTTCTACATTATTTCTCCATTTTCCCTTGCACCATCCCCTTCCTTATCTCCTTCACCCACATTCGCCAGCACCTCCCACCGTCGAAAACACCATCAGCGGCCCATCAGCCTCCTCCACCAACCTACACTCCACTTTGTATCTCCTCCCCACCAAAACCTTGACTAAACCATCCTCTCCCCTTTAAAAGCTCTCGGCCTTCCCTCTCCCAAGCACCACCGCCGCTGTCACCTCTCCACTAGCCACTTTCGCTGATCAACTATGCCATCTGCACCACCCAGGTCCACCCACATGTCCCCAATTCCCTCATTCCTTCCTTAAAAGTCACGGCTCCCCTTGAACCCACACACACAACTCCATCATCTACTCTCTCTCCTCCACGCCACGTCAGCAGTCACATGGCCCACCTCCGATCACCAGCCCTGCTGTGATGACCCCAAACTTCTGTGGACCGAAAGTAAGGATAATCATTTTGGAATACAACATATTTACAACAAAAACAGATCTTAGATAATTATCATAACACATAAACCATTGCAGCGGAAATAAATGTCATCAGCATCATAATATCCAATACATCAGAGTACGCAGTACAGGATATAACTTAGCCAAGTAAGGAGTTTCAACAAAAAGGGAAATAAGTTTCAAATGGAAAGAAACAAGTCTCAAACTCCACATACATCAAAACTACAAAAGGTAAAATGTCTCAAAGCAAAAGTAAAAACTATAGAAAGGTCTTCTTCTTCTTCCGTCCAAGCAAGCTCCAATCAGAATGTATCACCTGAACCTGTCGATTGGCTGCCCGTGTGGAAAGAGGGCACCCGAGTTTGCAAAAGTGAAACAAACTACGAGTCAGTCATGGGACTGGTGTGAGAATTCTTAACTAAATTAACTATCAATATGGCGAATCACAGGACCACGCCGCTAACGCGGAACGAGTTTACTCCACTGGATTGCCAGTGCATAATTTTATAAAGTTTGTATAAAATAGCGAAATTACTTTTGAAAAATGAAATCATCATAAGACTCAAGTCCTATCACACAATGCAACGCACACAGGAAGATAGAGTTTTTCCCTTATGATGATCAAATATGCTTAATACGTGAAAAGTAATATTTTAACATTATTATTAGTGTTTAAGCAGTATTAAAATACTTCAATATAAATATATCAATCCTAGACGGCATAGTACCCCATCCTACTATGTCGCCGTATATAAGTTTACAATCAAGACCGAAATGTTATCGTATTGGGAATTGGTTTTCTGTCATGAAATCGAGGCTAGGGATTGTCCTCTTCCGATTCGAGACACTCTAGCAAATGCCTTAGGATCCTCCTTAAGTTATAAGGATGAGGTAGTACGAGCCTATACAACAGATCCTAGAGGGCTTGGAATTGGAAGATCAGCGAAAGCGTTACCTTGCAGTTTGGCAACTAAAAGAGGAAGCAGGGCATTGGTGGGATACGATCAAAATCTGCAATGATGTGGCCAATATGTCTTGGGCCAGATTTAAGGAACTTTTCAATGAGAAGTATATACCCCCACAAGCTAGAGAGCGCCTGTGCGAGCAGTTCGTTAACCTACAGCAAGGGAATATGACCGTTTCTGAGTATGTGAGGAAGTTTGATGAGCTTTCACGATATGCTCCTAGTTTGATTCAAGATCCGGTAGAGAAGAATAAGAAATTTATCAAGGGGCTGTCCAAGAAATATTTGAACCGAGTCACTGCCCATATTAAGCTTCCTTTCAATGAAGTAGTAGAGATGGCGTGCTGCTATGAGAAAAATGATGAGTCTGGACCGCAGGATAGAGGGAAAAGTCAAGGCAACAACCAGAAGGAACAGGCTAACAAGAAGCAGGAGGCGAGCAATTCTTCTACAGCTAAACCCAAGGGAAGAAGAGGGATAGGAGCAAGGTGACCTGTTATAACTGCGGTAAGATTGGACATTTTGATTATGAGTGTAGAGCACCTAAAAAGGTCAAGAGAAATGATTCAGGCCCTAGTCAGAACCGTGGTCAGAGTTCCCAGAACCGTGGTCAGAATCCTCAGAATCGTGGCCAAAGTTCGCTGGACAAAAGGGAATGCTACAATTGTCATCAAAAGGGACACATTAAGGCGAACTGCCCACTGCTAAGGAATGCTCAGGTGGCACATGTTTATGAGGGAGCAGATACACCAGCTTCGACTGAGGGGCCTAATAAACCAGATGTCTTAGGAGGTACGCTTAATATTAAGAACATCCCTATTACTGTCTTATTTGATACTGGTGCTACGCGAAGCTTTATTTCTAATGATACAATTAAAAAGTTGAAATTGAAACCAAGAAAACTCAAAATTTTGATTAGAGCTAATAGTCCGATAGGAGGTTCTCTTATTCTTGATCAGTATTGTAGAGTACCTGTTTCTTACTCTTGCTACCAGTTCCCCTTTGACTTGATCGTTATGAATTTCTCAGGTTATGATGTCATACTGGGGATTGATTGGCTAACAAAGTTTGAAGCTGAGTTAATATGTGCGGAGAGGATCATCAAAGTTAAAACTAAGCTTGGAAATATTACTATCCCGTGCCATGGCTCAGCCACCGACAGGAAAACATTCTAGTCTTCTCTAGAAGTTACCCCTACTTCTATTGAGGATATCCCTGTCGTCAAGGATTACGCTGATGTATTCAAAGAAGTTGAGGGCTTACCTCCGCATAGAGAAATCAGCTTCCGAATTGATTTAGCACCGAATGCAAGGCCTGTCGTACATCCCATTAGGAGAATGTCGCCAAAAGAAAGAGAGGAGATGAAATATCAAACCATGCAGCTTTTGTGGAAGGGTCTGATCCGGCCCAGCTTCTCAGAATGGGGAGCAGCAGTGGTGTTCGTCCCAATATCAAACGGTACTCTCAGGCTATGTGTAGACTACCGTGATCTCAACAAACAAACTCTGAAAAACAAATACCCACTGCCTCGTATTGATGAATTGCTTGACCTCTTGCATGGGGCACGAGTATTCTCTAGGATGGACCTAGCTACAGGCTTCCATCAACTTCGCATTGCAGAGGAGTGTGTGCCTTTAACTGCTTTCAGAGGCCCGGACATCTTTTATGAATGGCTAGTAATGCCTTTCGGTCTACGTAATGCTCCAACATATTTTGTTGATTTGATGAATAGAGTGTTAAGAGATGTTTTAAATAAATTTGTGCTCGTGTTCATCGATGACATCCTCATCTTTTCTAAATTCACTGCTGAGCACGAACAACATCTGAGAGAAGTCTTAGAGATTTTGCGAAGAAATGTGCTGAAAGAAAATTTTTCTAAATGCATATTATGGCAAGAAGAGGTGAAATTCCTCAGACATGTTATATTAATGGAAGGCATCTCAGTAGATCCAGGAAAGATCTCAGCCATCCAAGAGTGGAAGCAGCCTAGAACTCCCACGGAGGTCAGAAGTTTCTAGGGATTGGCTGGCTATTATCGGAAATTTGTCAAAGATTTTTCGAAGGTAGCTTGCCCATTGACAAACCTGACCAAGAAACATACAAAATTCAAGTGGACACCGGAATGCGAGACAGCTTTCCAAGAGCTATAGAAGAGGTTGACCAATACTCCTGTGTTGACCATCATAGATGGCAATCAGGATTTGAAGGTCTTGACCGACGCTTCTAAGCAAGGTTGTTTCTTTTATAAATTAACATGTCAGAGATAACATTTTTACTTTAATGAAAAATCTCATTTTAACTTGTTATCCCTTATTTATTTAAGGTATTGGTGCGGTGCTGATGCAAAGAGGCAGAGTAGTCGCATATGCTAGCCGCCAACTGAAACCGCATGAGAAGAATTACGTCACGCATGATCTTGAACTAATGGCCATTGTGTTTGCTCTTAAAATATGGAGGCATTATCTCTTGGGTGAGAAATTTGAAATTTACACGGATCACAAATCCTTGAAACACCTTTTTACCTAAAAAGATTTGAATATGAGGCAGCAACGCATGGTCGAATTTCTTGCATCATATGACCTAGATATCCTATATACTCCGGGAAAAGCCAACGTTGTAGCCGATGCACTTAGTAGAAAGAATGCAGAATGCAACAATCTCATTACCGCCAATCTCATTATCACTCCTACTCTGATTGATAAAGTCTCTGCTCTTCAGAAGAATGATAAATTTATTCAGAGGATCATCAAAAGAATTCGGGATGGCGAATCCACAAGTTTCCAAATTGACGACAAAGGGGTTCTGAGGCTATTAGGCCGAATCTGTGTCCCATACGACTCTAAGCTCAGAAGGGAGGTTATGGATGAATGTCATAAATCTAAGCTTAGTGTTCACCCTAGAGTGAGCAAGATGTATCACGACCTCAAGCGCACATTTTGGTGGAGGTCGATGAAGAGAGATATTTCTATTTATGTTGCTAGATGTCCCACTTGTCAACAAGTTAAAAGTGATCAACAAAAGTTGGTCGGTTTGTTGCAACCACTGGGAGTTCCAGGTTGGAAGTGGGAGGAAATTTCTATGGACTTTATAGATGGCTTGCCCCAAAGCAGAAAGGGGAATGATAGCATATGGGTGATTGTGGATCGCTTAACAAAGTCTGCCCATTTCATCCCTGTTCGGTCCAATAGAACAGCTCGTAGTTTGACACAGCTTTATCTCAAAGAGATAGTCAGACTGCATGGAGTGCCCAAAAGCATTGTTAGTGATCGGGATCCATTATTTACCAGCAAATTCTGGGAAGCTTTTCAAGAAGAGCTTGGGACCAAGTTAAATCTGAGCTCTGCCTATCACCCTCAGACAGATGGCCAGACTGAGAGGGTGAATCGTGTTTTGGAAGACTTGTTGCGAGCTTGCATTCTTGATTATGGCGGTTCATGGGAGGACCACTTGCACTTGGTGGAGTTCTCCTATAATAATAGCTACCAAGCAAGCTTGAAGATGTCACCGTTTGAATTACTTTATGGCAGGCCGTGCAGATCTCCGGCATGTTGGGTGGAGTCAGGCAATCAACTAGTCTTGGGCCCCGGCATGATTCGTGAAGCATCGGATAAGGTTGACTTGATTAAGAAGCGCTTGTTGACTGCTCAGAGCCGACAAAAGAGCTATGCATCTAGAATTCTCTATGGGCAATCGAGCAACTTGAAGGTTTCTCCTTTGAGAGGCGTGATTCGTTTTGGGAAGACGGGAAAGTTGGCACCGAGATTCATTGGTCCATTCCCTATTCTCGAAAGGATTGGTACTCTCGCTTATAGAGTGCAGCTACCTGACTGGTTGCCAGGGGTGCATGATGTATTTCATGTGTCTCAACTCCGCAAGCATGTTCATGATCCAGATCTGATAGAGGATGAATTAAATCAACAGGTCCTAGATATTGCTCCAAATCTGACAGTGAGGAAGGACCCGATTAAGATCATTGGCAAAGAAACCAAAATTTTGAGGAACAAGAGGATCAACCTAGTCAAGGTTCAATGGAGTGGGGATCCTAGAGACTGTACTTGGGAGACAGAGGATAGCATCAAAAAGGCTTACCCCAAGTGCAGAGTGGATATCTCCGAGTAACTCTTGTAATGAGGTACGTTTATACCAATTTACATTTTCCACATTGTTTCCTACTTTACTTTGTTTCCTTTTCGAGGACGAAAATTCTTAAGTGGGGGAGATTGTAACGACCCAGAAAATCCGAACTAATTAAAAAATTTTATTTTAAATTATTTGGTGGAAAAATGTAGCAGAAATTAAAATTTTCATTTTTAAATAATATTAAAGCCAGTGAAAATAGTCAATTTTCAAATGATCTCTGTTTTCGACGAAACCACTTTCATTGGAATCGGAATGTCATATTATTGCTAGGTTTCAATTTTTAGAATTTTTACAGTCAAATTTAATTGATTGGAAAATAGCCATTTTTCAAACAATGTCAGAATTTGACGAAATTAGTTTTGTTAGGATAGTATCGTCATAACATAGACAAATATATTTTTTCGGGATTTTTCTGAGCCCGTATGTGGCCTCAGTAAATTTATTTGTGCGAACGAATTAATTTAATAAAGGAATTAAATATTAAATTAAATAATACAGGCCACAGACAACCGTTTGGGCTGATGGGACCTGTCCCATTGGATCCGGAATATGGGCTATTGGTTAGTGGCACCTTCTGCTGTACTGAAATTGAACCAGTTTGAAAGATATGGTTTTTTTTTTGCAAAAATACATTAAAATATTATAAATATAGGAATTTGAAAACCCTAATTCACTATTCATGTTTCTTCTGCCGCCGACACCCCCCAAATCAATGGCCACCGAGCTCCAAACTTCCTCCACTAATTTCTCCTTCATCTCTTCGAATTAGAACCCCTCACATATACCAAATCGAAGCCCTTTCCTCCCTCTTTAATTTCATATGGATAGATCATCCTCTCGTCGCCTGAAGTCCGAGCATCAACTCCTCAAAGTCCGCCGCTTTCCACCGCGTCGCCCCCCTAGGCTTGACCGAGCTCAGCCAAACCACCCCCCTCCCCCCCCCCTCCGCGTGCGCCTCCCGTAGCTCTCTGCCGTGGTCTGGTCCGATCGTTTGCAGGCGTCCCGATTCTCGAGTAAATTCCAATCCTAAGTTCGAAGGAGAAAGAAAACCCATCGGCCGTTTTACTGGAGGAAGAAGAGTGGGTATTTTTTTAACTAACTAACTAATTAATTAATTTAAATTGTTTTAAAACTTCATTTAACCATAACTAATTCGTTTCAACTCAGAATTTGATGATTTCGGAAGCGTTGGAATCGTAACAGCGAATAGAACGTGTTGAGACTGAAATGGGACCATTCTAAACAGTTTGAATTTTGGCCAAAATCTACAATGACTATGAAATTTCTAGATTTTAAATAATTAAATAATTTAATTTTATTTTTTATGTAAATCATTGTATGATGTTTCTGATCTGTGATTGGTGATTGTTGTATGGTTGAATTATATTCGTTGTGATATCATGATATAGTATGTCAGTTTAGATCTATGAAATTCTGATGTAATCTCAATAAAGTTCTCATCTTTATTGTTTTTATTTTTATTCTATTTTTATTTTTATTTTTATTCCTTTATAGAAATGAAAAATTGAATCTTTGTTGCTTTGCAAACAAAGATGAAATTTTGAATCTATATTTTGTTTTTACAAAGTAAAATGAAAAATTGAATCTTTGTTTGTTTTACAACAAACATGGAAAGTTAAATCTTTATTTTTGGTTCAACACATAAAATGAAAAGTTGAGTCTTTGTTTTGATTAACAAAATGAATGAAAGGTAAATTTTATTTTGATTTGTAAAATAATAGCATAAGGAAAATTTCTATTTTGATTTGCAAAATAAAACAAAGGTTTGATCTTTATTTTTGATTTACAAAATAAAACAAAAAGTTAAATTTGTATTTTTGATTTGCAAAATGAAACAAAAATTTAATCTTTATTTTTGATTTGCAAAATAATAACAAAGGTGGAATCTTTATTTTGACTTACATAAAATGAACCATGATTGAATCTTTATTTTGTTTATGATTTATAAAATAAAGAAAGTTTAAATCTTTTAAATTTTAATTAAAGGATAAATTAAGATTAGATATTTTATTTTGATTTACAATATAAAATAAAGATCAGATGTTTTCTTTGATTTACAAATAAAACAAAGATGAGACCTTTTATTGTGATTCATCGAATTTATACACCAAATCATATATTGTGTTGTATGTGTAGACATTGAAATGACGATGTTGGGTAAATAGAAACGGTTAGACAAAAACCATTATTTTTGGTTATCATATTTTGACACCAAATTGAGTTGAGTCCCTATAGAAAAAATGTGCGTTAAGAAGACGATTAGGGAAAATTTGCATTTTTCTATTATAATAAAGAGTAATAGGAAATTTACATTTTTCTATTGTAATAAAGAGAAATAGAAAATTTACATTTTTCTATTATAATAAAGAGTAATAGAAAATTTACATTTTTCTATTATAATAAAGAGTAATAGGAAATTTACATTTTTCTATTATAATAAAGAGTAATAGGAAATTTATTTTTTTCTATTGTAATAAAGAGAAATAGAAAATTTACATTGTTCTATTATAATAAAGAGTAATAGGAAATTTCCATCTTTCTATTGTAATGAAGAGAGATAGAAAATTTACATTTTTTCTATGTAAAATATAAGATTTACCTTTTTCTATGTGAAGATGAAAGATTTACTATTTTTCTTTGTAACAATGAAAGGTTTACATTTTCCAATGTAAAGATAAAAGAATTTATATTTTTCATTGTAAAATAAAAGGAGATAAAATATATACGTTTTATAAAAACATAAAAAGTTCATTTTTATGTTGTAAAAATGAAATAGGATAAAAAGTTCATTTTTATGTTGTAAAAAAATGAAATAGGATAAAAAGTTCATTTTTATGTCTTTAAAACAAATAGGATAAAAGAACATTTTTATATAATTAAATAAAGAGTACATTCTTAACATCATTTTTGTCGCATTAGAATTAGCGAACAAAAAATGTCATTTTTATTGAATATAAAATTTACAATGTTGAAAACATCATTTTTGTCGCATTAGAGTTAGCGAACAAAAATGTCATTTTTATTGAATATAAAATTTTCAATGTTGAAAACATCATTTTTGTCACATTAGAAATGGCGAACAAAAATGTCATTTTTATTGAAAGTAAAAATTTTCAATGTTGAAAACATCATTTTTGTCGCATTAGAATTGGCGTACAAAAATGTCAATTTTATTGAAAGTAAAAATATACGATGTTGAAAATATCATTTTTGTCGCATTAGAATTAGCGGACAAAAATGTTATTTTTCATAGAAAAAAGGAATGAATTTTAATAAAGGGAATCGCCAAATGGTTTATATATATAAATATAAATTTTAACGAAACAAGAGCGGCAGTTCGCGTATCGACAATCGTAACTTCAAACGATTATATAGAAAGATCCGACCGTTGGATTTTCCCAAAACTGGAACCGTTAGGACCGCTTTGGGAAGGGCTTTCCAACGATATAAATTTCATCAAAATCTGACGGTTAGATTTTAAGGTATGTGTAAATCAAATTTTGGTAAAAGCAGCGCCAGGGTCGCCCATTGACCCAAAACGTCGTTTATTTATTTCGAGCTATTTTTAATAAAAAAAAATAGCGATAAATAGTTATAAATATATATGAAATGTTTTAAATTATAATTATGCGACAATTATTTTAAAAGGCCGAGTTTAACTCATCTCAAATAATTGCACGACGATTAAATCAAGGATGTAAGAAGACGATGGTTGAAGACCGGTAATCTTCACATCGAATGGATGATGACTTCTGATACCTTGGACTGACTTGCTCCCAGGACAGGGTTGAAGCAGTAATTATCCGGACGTGTGTGTTGGTCGTGCGGATAAGCGAGCGCCTTTTTGGTGTCTCCGGTTTCGTTCAGACCCAGAACGGACTTGTAAATGGTTTCGTGTCTGACGTTGAAATTCACTTCATGTAATTAAATCGATTTCTATTAATATATGTCTGTTTGGTGGTAGAGAATTTATTCTCTACTTAACATCCTGATACGTAGTAATAGTTATCAATCGCATGGCGTTGAATTGTCGATGTGGCACGCCAAGATGCAATGATCAAGGCTTTGTTGAAAAGCAGGCCTTGTGGCTGTGATCAAAGCATAGCCTGTTTAGGCATAGCTTTGTGTATAACGTGACTTCGCGAGCCTCACACCCCGGTATGAGTCAAAAACGGGATTAGGACCGCAGGGAGTGCACACGTTTCTTTCTAGCTAGTGGTGTTCGGGCTTTAACACGGCCCGACATTTTACTTATGTGGATTTTGGATTGAGGTACCTCGGGTTTTTATAGGCCGGAAGTGGTCATACTATAGGTTCAAAGGAACCGGGAAACGTGTGTTCAGGAATTGCAAATCCACTGCCATTAGGTGGGGACCGGCCCTGAAGATCCAAGGGTTCACTGCGGGGGATCCTGAGGCATTTGCTAGAGTGTCTCGAATCGGAAGAGGACGATCCCTAGCCTCGATTTCATGACAGAAAACCAAATCCCAATACGACAACATTTCGGTCTTGATTGTAAACTTATATACGGCGACATAGTAGGATGGGGTACTATGCCGTCTAGGAGTGATATATTTATATTGAAGTATTTTAATACTGCTTAAACACTAATAATAATGTTAAAATATTACTTTTCACGTATTAAGCATGTTTGATCATCATAAGGGAAAAACTCTATCCTCCTGTGTGCGTTGCATTGTGTGATAGGACTTGAGTCTTATGATGATTTCATTTTTCAAAAGTCATTTCGCTGTTTTATACAAACTTTATAAAATTATGCACTGGCAATCCAGTGGAGTAAACCCGTTCCGCGTTAACGGCGTGGTCCTGTGATTCGCCATATTGATAGTTAATTTAGTTAAGAATTCTCACACCAGTCCCATGACTGACTCGTAGTTTGTTTCACATTTTGCAAACTCGAGTGCCCTCTTTCCACACAGGCAGCCAATTGACAGGTTCAGGTGATACATTCCGATTGGAGCTTGCTTGGACGGAAGAAGAAGAAGACCTTTCTATAGTTTTTACTTTTGCTTTGAGACATTTTACCTTTTGTAGTTTTGATGTATATGGAGTTTGAGACTTGTTTCTTTCCATTTGAAACTTATTTCCCTTTTTTTTGAAACTCCTTACTTGGCTAAGTTGTATCCTATACTGCGTACTCTGATGTATTGGATATTATGATGTTGATGACATTTATTTCCGCTGCAATGGTTTATGTGTTATGATAATTATCTGAGATCTGTTTTTGTTGTAAATATGTTGTATTCCAAAATGATTATCCTTACTTTCGGTCCACGGAAGTTTGGGGTTATCACAGTAATTTCTGCCACATTTTTCTCCCAAATAATTTAAAATAAAAATTTTAAATTGGTTCGGATTTTCCGGGTCGTTACACCTTCCGTCTCCTCATCCCCACTCAGTTCATGGACCCCATTAGCCTCAACCCTCCCCTTCTTTGAAAAGAAAAAAATATGTAGTGTTAAAGTATATATATTTATATTTATATGTATATGTATATACATATACATATACATATATACATGTACATATAAATATATAAAAAAATAAATAGCCGGGAAACTAAAATGCTTAGTTTTGTAGGATGGGCTGAATTGATTAATTCTGTCATCCTTCCCATTATTTTATATTGGATTTTTATTTACCAAATCCCAGAATATACAATAGATAAGCTCCAATCTATTTGTGCTGATTTTTTTGGGGGGGGTGCATCTCATAAAGTATCATGGCAAAAACTGTGTAGACCAAAATCTGAAGGAGAGTTGGTTTGAAATTGTTATCTGACCTTAGAAAAGCAGCTTGTGTGAAATTGCTTTGGAAATTTCTATCTAATTCAACATTGTGGAGTAATTGGATGCATCATAAATATTGCAAAAAAGAATTTTTTTGGTCAATGGCTCAGGATAACAAAGCATCTTCAACCTGGAAGGCTCTCTTAAGGTTGAGAACTAGATCTAAACAGTTATTTAACAAAATAATTTCTACAGGGGAAGACACATATTTGTGGTGTGAACCTTGGATCAATTGTAAGAGTCTAGTGGACATTCTTGGGTTCGAAAGATTAAATTTAATTGGCAATGCAGATCAGAAAGTAAGCTATATAATAAGGAATGAAAATTTTATGCCTGAAATTCACCCAGCTACAAGAGAATTGATTGAAGAGGTAAGCTCCATTTCTACTTTTCCAAACAAATGTCATGATGTCTACGAATGGTGTGAAGGAGGCCAGTTTTCATTTCATAAAGCTTGGGATTTTCTACGAAATCATGAACACTAGGATAAAGCTTTTTCTGTAATTTGGCATGGAAAAATAGTAAAAAAATGTCTTTTATTTCTTACATTGCTTTTCTTGGCAGATTAAACATGAAGGACATAATCCAGCACTACAGCAACATCTCAGATCCTTTATGCCCTCTATGCAACAATCATCCCAAGTCTATACATCATATTTTCTTTTCATGTGACTATTCAGCTTTTATATGGCTATCCCTGAAGCAAAATTTGAATCTTTCGTTGAATTTGAAGATTTTAAAGAAGAAGTGATGCTGATTCATGACAATTTTAAGGAAAAGGATCAATTGAAGGATTTGGCGTGTGCTACTTTATCTACTGCGATCTATTTCATATGGAAAGAAAGAAATTTGAGGACTTTTCATGGTAGAAGATTGGAAGCATCAGTTTGCCTCTGGAAAATTGAAAGAGAAATCAAATATTTAGTGAGCAACAATGGCAACCGAACTAAACGAGATGGGAGAAGTGAAATGTTACTTAGCAGATGGGGTATAGAGTTGAAAGATACCGGTTGACCTGGTGAAGCGGTAGACGAAGACTTTAGCTTTGTTTTTGGGCCTGGTTGGGCTATTTGGTTTGTTTGGACTTTTATTTTGCTTTTGATTTATGTTGTATTTCATGTATTAGTTAAGTAGACTTCCATATGTTGTATACCTATTTTATGAGTACTCTTTTTGCTTATAAGGTACCCACTAGGGGGGTTATAAGGTTTTAACGAGGCTTATAAAATAGGTTTTATTGGTTTTAGCAATAAAGTGAACCAATTTTCAAAAAAAAATGTATATGTATATACATATGTCTTGGTTTGCAAAAGAGAAAGTAGTATGTGTACTGGTGGCATCGTCTGTTGGCTTATTTGCAGTTGTTACGAGATTATGACAATGAAGATTTTAAAGCTATGTTGGTGAGAATTTCCAATTTAAATATTTTTAAATTAGTTGACATTGGTTAAGTTATTATTATTTAGAGTCAAATATAATTGTTTGAGTATGGATGGTTACTATTGTATGTGATGTTGAATGGACGTTCGTATAGTTGGAAAACACATTGAATACTGATAAGCATTAAGAACCATAACGCTTACACATAGCTGGAATGGTTGTTTAATTGTTGTGAATTATATGGATGAATTTATGCATGTTCATGTTATTGAAATATGGTTGATTTTGGTTGTATGAAATCACATACACCATAGTTATGGTATTATATGGGTAATTGCAAATCTCCTTTCCATATAAATTGCGATTATATTATTTTAATATTTAAAATAATATTTGAAAATCATGTATTGAGTCTGGGTTCCGAAACTGTTTGGAAATCTAAGTTATATAAGCACGAATAGTATTCACAAAGGACGAAAATGGCTTTGGTAACGTTTTCAACTATTTATAGCCTGTTAAAGTTTTAAATCGAGTTTGAAATCCAATTTGAAAAGTGAGTTTGAGTTAAGTATATAAACGTTAATTTTTACACAAGTCATTTGTTTCTTTAGTCTTATTTATTTTTATAATGACTATATGCAAGTTTTGAAAATAATCGGATGTGTTTTGGAAAAATATTATTATTTTATTAATATAGTACTATTATACTATAAAGTTTGCAATTTAAATTGAATCTGAAGTTTGAAATATTAATTTTAAATGAATTTTGTATATGATTATAAAAATCTATAATCATATTGAAAGAGATTCGGACGATTTTCTATTATAATTCGAAATACTGTTTGAATAGGACGTGTCGGGCAACGACAGTTTGCGAATCTCGACCATAAGTTTTAAACGATTATAACTAGTGCGTTTTAAATCGGATTGACATGAAACAAAAAGCATTGGGTTTCTAATAACGATAGTTTTTAAATGGAAAAGAAAATTTCAAATTCTAACGTATAATTTTCAAGTTATGTTTAAATCAAATTTAGAAAAGGTTGTTACACGTGCAATTTGATGACCATAATTCGAAATCTAATAAAACGAGTTTATAAAAATTATGAAAAAATTGGAAAAATTACAATAAATTGTAGTTTATTATTTATAAGTGATTTGAGTTGGAAATATTGAATGGTTTAAAATCTATTTTGATTTAACTAGCTATTTTTCAGCACTTCTGTAACACTTTCAAAACGCTGTTATAACGTTTCTTTTGGAAAATGAGCTGTTTGAAGTTTATAACCCACGAACTTTTATTTAAGGCAACATGAATTTTTTTATTCATACAGTTCAGAGTTACAACATAAACGAAGCACGATAATACACACTCTCTACAAATCTCATACTACTAAATGTCTCAAGCCAACCACAAATGATGAATATAGTCAAATACACTTTCAGACTAAAAAAAATTCAAGCTAATTGCACAACGTACATAATTGTGCAAATTAACCAAAAAAATAAAACTTGGGTTGCTTCATTTGCAAAATGAAAATGACACATCAATAAGGCAATTGACTTTTGCACAAATCTGAAAATAAGCTTCTTCTGCTTGGGAATGTGGGAAATTCCATTAACTTCACAAAATAGCAAATGTATCCTGCCATCCATTAGAACTTCATGAGACAAGCCTTTGTAAAACATACGCATAGTTTACATTCTGGTAACCAAAAAACACCACCAGCATCGAATATACCCCAAAAACCTAAAATGTAGAACAAAACATACAATAACAACAACAACTCCACCAGAAAATCCGCTACATCATCACCATTAGAAATATCAATACTGAAAAATTGAAAAAAAGATCAACATGCACATCTGATAAACAATAAACCCACATCATCACTAGAATTTTCCACTGAGAGGTCCTTGAAGAGCTAATGGGTTGCTTCTTGTATGCTTGTAAGATGATTTTCTAAAAGGCACAACATCATTAATCCCATAGTCAATGCCCTCATCCATATCATCCATGTCCACCTGTTTTTTCTTATGTTTCCTGCTACCTTTCTTAGCTAGTATTGGAAGAGTTAGATGAGAAGGATGAGATAAATTCATATATGGAAAAGATGATTGCTTGGCAGAAGTACTCCTATGTTGACTAGTTGTAGAGGGAGCATGGAAACTAAAGGAGGATGAGCATGACATTGAAACATTAGACATTAAAACAGAAGAAAAAGATCTATACACAGTGGAGCTCGTAGATATTGATGAAGCAGATGATAAAGAACGGGTTGCAGTAGAGGATAAAGTATTGAAACCATGTTGAACAGTAGATGAATGAGTATTACTCATATCACCTACATTTTCTTCATACGGATTGCCAAAGTAGGTTTAAACCCTAGTTATAAAATTATCCATACTGCTATTACTTTCCTTTCTGCTCGTTTTAGAATTATTCAAACATTTTTGGTCACCATTACTAACTCCTGTCCTAAGATTAACATCTTCACTAACTTCGGTAACATTTACATTCAGTCCAATACCATTATCAACACTAACTCCTTTACACTTATCAACCTCCTCATTTGTACCAAACACTTTTTCTTTACTAACCTCAGGAACATGTTCATTTAATATTGCTTCTTCACCATTATTGTTTTTATTGGCTTCAGAAGCTAAAACATCAAAGGGTTTTACTTTCCTTACATTCGAAGCACCAGCAACATTCTCAATATTAACTTCTTTTTTCCTCTAGAACTTTTTAGGCTTTGTTTTTACCATATTCCAATTTCAATGTGTATCCTGAGTATTATCCTTTTTATTATACTGCCCTCCTAAATCATTTGCTCTAACATGTGAATTCACAAAGTAATCCTCAACCTGCTCCCCATTACACATCTCATCCTTAGATCTAAAATCATAATTAGATGTATCGTGACCAAATACTTTGCAAATTGTACAAATCCTAGGCTTCCAATCATATGATAATTTTATTGGAGGACAATTATCACCTAGACCATTAACAACTATTATTTCAGGCAGTTCAAAATTACACGAAATCTCAGTCAAAGCCTTAGCATTATGAAATCTATGTTGTTTCAATGTTGCTATCAAAACATATTAACTTCCCCACGTGACAAGCGAGCCAATTAATGCCTAATAAAGTCCAAAGAACTATAGGAATTTTGTAAAAGTGAACCCATACTGGTGCTTTTTGAATATGTACTTGAGAGTTACTAATACTAGGATCCCATTTTGTAATAATGATCATACGACCTCTAATAAAAATTGGGTTGGATTTATGATTTCTTTCTTTATCAGATTCATTAGAAAAATTAAAATAGAAATGTAAACCATTAGACTTAATATCTACTTCACCATCTAGTTTCTAGTATTGTAACAAATTTATTACCATGGAGGGGTAGGAAGGAAAGCCATCTAAGAAAAAGCCGAATAAATGGTTGCTCCAATACTTCATGCCTTACTCATTAATAATATCCGACATCTTCTTCGGTTTGCCATCTTTTGCAATTTCAAAGTGTTGTGCTTTGAAAATCCTCCGATTACGAGGAAGAGTATTGAACAAAGATGCAAAATCAATCTTCGTAAAGGAAGGTTTTGATGAAATTTGATTAGTAGAACTATGATTATTCTCCAAAATTTGTGTATTAGAAGGAGTTTTGCCTGGACCTGGAATCGAGGAGTTCGATCCAAGATTAATCACAGTGGGGATTGTTGAAGGGGAATTGACTTAAGACGGTGGTGGATCTGGGGGAACAGGTGGTGAAGGGCGAGTGGGAAGAGGAGGGAAAGCGGTATCGAAGGTAAAAGATGTGGAAGAAAAGGGAAATGACGTGGTCGCCATTAACTGGTCTCACGAGCGTGTATTTATACATGAAAAAAGACCTTATAACCCATGAATTTTTATTCGGGCTTTAAGTAATCACTTTTAAATGGTTCGTAAATATATTTTTAAAGATTTCAAGTCATTGAAATATTTTATATGGAATTTAAATTTATTTATTTAATATTAAAAAGGGTTTTCCAACATAGAAATAAATTGGATATGGTTAGAAATAAATCTTCGGATGTTTGATATTAACACTGTAAATGATAACTCTTACTATTCAAGGAATTTAGAAGGTAGTGACCATGGGTTTAATATAAGATATGTGCTGATGTGATTTATTTCTAAATCCAATGTTTTGATAAAAGGTTTGACAAATTTGTGAGTTAAGTCTGTAATTTTGAATTAACAAGAAATGGGTTTGGATAGAGATAGTCTTCATATATTCGATGTAGAATTTCATTGTTGGACGTATAATACCCGTGGAATTAAAAAGATATTTATACCAAGATTCCACTTATAGTATTCACTAAATTTGTGAATTGGTAACAAATATAAGTCGATTAAACTCTATGTAAACTTATGTTGGAGTAATGATTGAGTTTGGATGTCGTAAATAGTATTTTTAATACAAGTAAATATAAAGTTGATATATGGTAATTTGAATATCTAAGATAAGGTTAATGAAGACGAAGAAGTATGTTTTGGCAATTAAAGGTTGATAAAGTAAATAATCATTAAGTTAAAGATTTATTTAGGATAAAATGTAATTGAAATTATGAAACATAGATTTATGAGTTATGAAGTTAAAATTCAAGAATGAATTGATTAACTATTTGGAAGGAGATTGAATTGAAATCCTATGTAGTCCATAAATATTGTTTTAAAAGTGCGCTTATTATTTGGAAAGGCTGGGACCAGATTTATGTCTAAAAACCATTCCAAGTAATAATACAACGTTATGAAGCAATAGAGACATGGAAACAATGAATGAAGACCGAAAACCTTCGAATTGTTTGGATTGATTACTGATGTCTCAGATTAAGTCGTACACCTGATACGAGGTTATAAGTGGTCTGGATGTATTTATAGATTTTAGGATTATTGTTTCATTCAGATTCAGAACAGACTTATATGGATTGTGTGTATGACATTGTAATTGACTACGTAGCACTGATATTATTATATATTTTCTTAGTGGCAGAGAATTTATTCTCTTAGCTTAATACCATTCTCTAAGACATATGGGCTTAGAGGTTATATATTGATAGAAATTAGTGATGCGTTGTGAATGGACAATGTGGCATACTTAATTGATGACTAAAGCAGATATTTGTGTATATCGTGACTTCGGCAAGCCTCACCCCCGGTAAATGGTCAAAATAGGAAGAAATGCAGCAGGGTTATGGGTTGTTGTCTCCTTCTAGATAAAACGTGTACCATGATATAGAGCCCAGGTTATACCTATGTGGAATACATATACTTCAGTGGTTATTGTTGGTGCGCACTCGGAATGGTCGGTAACAACCGAGAGATGACATACTCAGGCATACTCTAAGTTACCTAGTTACAGAGGTAACCTAGCCTTGTGTTAGCATGAGGAGCATTAGTTGATCCTCGTACATCCCTTTAGAGGTGTTCAAAATTCGGTTCGGTAAGGAATATCCTTTGCCTGGTCATTGGTACAATACGTGGGAACTCTTAAAATTCTAGTTAACTTGGAGGCCAAGCCTAAGGATGGCTTGTGTCAATCTATTATCTTCTTTATCTATCTGGAATCCATATCAATCAGTACCCTCCTATTATCATTTGAGTCTTGACTAGGTAGAGACCAGGGAATGGTTTACTGATGCTTGATTGTAAGAGATTTAAATTCTAGAGGTGGATACGGGCGCGTTCCAACAGAACCATGAGTGTGTAATATTTCGAACAGGGAAGATAAGACGCTGTAACACTGGCAGATAAGGATGTGTTTTTTTGGTTGATGGGCTAGGAATTGATATCCCTGAATGCCACTGTTTAGGAATCCGATCAATGGGTAGCATTCGAAAATTCTTTCCTTATTACTCGTTTCCGTCTGAATATGTAAGAGTGCAAAACAGTCAATCTGCATGATCTGATTATTGTTATTATTATTATCATCATTGTCTTTTTCATAAGAATAGCCAATCCTTATTATTAGTTATTGTTCACCTTTAGATATGTATAGAAACTTACCCTTTTATGATGCTAAAACCACTATTTATTTTCTTTACTTAACTTAGTAGTTAAGATGATAATCGTAACAGCTCACCAGGCTTTATGTATGACCCATTTCCTCTCTTTCTTTCTCTTTTCTTTTCCCCCAGGCTTATAGGGAGAAAGTATATAGTTCAGATTTCTTTGCTGATTGTGTCTTGATGGATTTCTGCAAAAGATGGATTACTTCCTGTTCTCTTTCCAAGGTTAGGTTGTATCTTTTTGAATATTTGGGAGATTATGAGACATGACACTTAGTAATAATTTGGTTAATTGAAACAAAGATGGTTTTGTATTTAAAATGAAATTTGCTTCTTCCACTGTAAATTTATTATTTTATGTCTTGTGAAATCTTATTCTCTATGATATTTATGTCTTTATACCCACAATGCTCTATAATGTCTTACTGAAATCCTCCTATGGATGATTAAGGAATGTGGGGTGTTACACTCGGATAGATGATTTATTTGACCAATCGGTAGGTGCGACTGTATTCTCTCAATTGTATTTGGCTACTAGTTTTCATCATTTATGTGTGGCTGAGGATAGCATCGATAAGACAACGTTTCGTACTCCTCATGGCTTGTTCGAGTGGTTGGTTATGCCTTTTGGGCTGACCATAACACCAGCATATTTCATGGACTTGATGAGTAGGGTATTCAGAGATGTTCTGAATAAATTTGTGGCTGTTTATGTGGATGATATCCTTGTCTTTTAGAGGAACAAGGATGAGCATGATTTACATTTAAGAGAGGTTCTCCGTACTCTCCGAACTCATCGATTGAAGGAGAAATTCTCCAAGTGTCATTTTTGAAGGAAAGAGGTATGTTTCTTCTAGCATATAGTCCCAAAGGATGGGTTTGCTATTGACGCCGCCAAGATAGTGGCGGTGCAGGATTGGAGGACCCCCAAGAACGCAACCGAAGTGAGGAGTTTTCTTGGCTTAGTGGGTTACTACAAGAAGTTTATTATGAACTTTGCACGGATTTCTGCACCATTAAATCGACTTACTAAGAAGAATTTGGCATTCTATTGGGATGTGGATTGTGAGGATGCCTTACGGAGACTAAAGAATGCTCTAACCAGTGCACCAATTTTGACATTTCCTGATGGAAATCTGGGATGTTCACTGTTTATACCATTGTTGTTGGACCAGTGTAGGTGCGGTATTGATGCAAGAGGGTAGAGTAGTGTGTTATGATAGCAGGCAGCTAAGGGTTCATGAGAGAAATTACCCTACGCATAACTTGGAGTTTGCACCTATAATATTCACACTTAAGTCTTGGAGACACTACCTACTTGGCGAGAGGTTCAAGCTCTTTACAGATCATAAGTCACTCATGTATTTGTTCTCCCAAACGGATCTCTATTTAAGGCAACAAAGTTTGATGGATTTCTTAGCATCACATGATTTTGAGATTTCTTATACCCTTTTCAAAAGGAATATAGTGGTTAATGCTTTAAGCAGACAGAAGGCGACATCGAGTCCTTTATTTTTTGAGTGACAAAGTTTAGAGTATACAACAACGTTCGATTTTTGACCATCTACGGATTTCACTCCAGAATTGTTGGCATCTTTGGAGGTGCGACCTACTTTGCTTGAGAAGATTGGGAAGAGGCAAAGAGTGGATCCCGAACTATCAGATATTTTGGATAGATTGAGTAGAGGAGAGGTTTCTAGACACCTCCTTAGATATAGTGTGGATTGTAGAGGCTGGCTTTGTCGAGATGGTAGATTGTGTAAACCCCGCACGGATGATTTGATGAGTGCGGTTTTAGCCGAGGCTCAACACTTCGGATGACTATCCATCTGGGCGGTGACAAGATATATCGTGATATGAGGCGAGTCTTTTATTGGACCAGCATGAAGTGTGACTGAGTATGTAGCTAGATATGTGACTTGCCAAAGATTTAAGGCAGAGGAAAAGAAGCCCGGTGGTTTACTTTAGCCTTCATATATACCATTATGGAAATGGAAAAGTGATTATATGGATTTTCTGGATGGGTTTCCTAGGTCAAGGAAGGGCAACATCAACATTTGGGTTATCGTGGATTGATTGACTAAGAGCAGCCATTTTTTCCAGTTAAGAGTAAAAGGACGGCTGTATGGCTGGCTTCTTTGTGCATTAAAGAGATTGTTATACTCCATGGTATCCTTCAAGTAGCGTGAACGACAAGGATTCGATTTTTACTAGCGAGTTTTGGAGGAGGCTGCAAGAAGCCTTGGGGATGCAACTCAGGTTGAGTATTGCTTATCACCCTCAGGCGGATGGATAGACTGAGATGGTGAATATGATTTTAGAAGACTTACCGAAGATGTGCATTTTAGACTTTGGAGGGACATGAGAGGATCAATTAACCCTCATAAAATTCGCATATAATAAGAGCTTTCAGTCCAGTATTGGTATGGCACCATTCAAGGCCTTATATGGGCGACCTTGTAGATCTTCAGCATATTGTTGGGATTCGACTGGAAGATTGCTTCTCAGATAAGAAATGATTAGAGAATCCTCTGAAAAATGTTGAGTTGATCAGAAAGTGAATAAAGGAAGCACAAGATAGGCAAAAGTATTTTGCGGATAAGAGAAGGATCGATTTGGAGTTTGTCCTTGGAGATTTAGTCATCAAACTTTCACCACTAAGGAACTTGGTAAGGTTGGTTCTACGGGCAAGTTGGCCCTGAGGTTTGTTGGACTATTCCCAGTCATAGAGAAGTTTCGGAAAATGGCTTATAGAGTTCAAATACCACAAAGACTATTGGGGATTCATGATATATTCCATGTATCATACTTACGGAAGTGCCTACATAATTCAGTGGTGGTAGTAGAGTCCAATGCATTGGAGGATGCGGAGATCGAGCGGGAAGCATCCATCTGACAAGCACCTCGGTAGATCTTATATGTTGGGACCAAGAAGCTGGGATATAAAGAAGTAATATTGGTCAAGGTGTAGTGGGAAGATGACAAGCATGAGGCCACTTAGGAACCTGGATATAAGATGCGTATATCTTATCCCTATATGTTTGATGGTTTGTTCCAACCTTCTTTTTCGATCTCTAGTTCTTAGGTTCTATCTTTTGAATTCCTTTGAACTTGAGAAACCTATAGATAATAGGATATGGTTGAAACATGTTGTTGAAACATGTTGCGTATGGTGTCTGCAAGTGTTTGCAACTGGCCAATGCAGTAGATGCATATACACACACTAGGCACTATGATTGGCTAAATTGGACACTTGCATATGTAGGATCTAAATTAACCCTAGAGGGGGGGGGGTGAATAGGGTTTATTGCAAATTAGTATATTTAAAAAATAATTTCAGAAATAAAAAGATTACACACAGAAAATACCCAGCTTCGGCAAAAACTATGCCTACTGCTGCATTCAAGGTTTCTACTAGGAATTTTAAACAATCTCTTCGCTTACAGACTCTTGTAAACTTGCGACCTCCGCTCCCGACTGTTAAAACCCTACGCTCAAGACCTTGACACAACAAGACCACTTATGTTGTGATTTTCAAACTACTCATACTCGTAGTTATTGACTTTAAGGAGTAAAGAAAGAAAAAATTAAACAAAAACAAAAATTAAAAGGAAAAATAAAACCCTAGGTTTAACTATTAGGGTTATCCCCTTTCAACATAGAAAGGCGGCTCCTTTTTTTTATTATCGCTGCACCACTTTTTTTGTTTGGCTCGATTTTCTTCCTTAGAAATGGCGGCGTCTCTTGAGAGGTTCCTAGGGTTTCTTCAGTCTTTCCCCAAATCTCTGCGGTTGAGTGATGGAGATGCGGTTCTTTGATGCGCGACTTCGATGTTGCCTTCGAGTGCTTCGATTTGGGTCCAAGTTGTTTACTTGTTCTCTGGTATGATTTTTAATTTGAGTTACTCTTTGATTGTGCTTGAACTTGGATTTTCCTTGCCGATGATGATGTGGGTGTTCTTATAGGGTTTTGAAACCCTAATTTTGTGCTCTGATTTCGTATTATACTTTGGTTATGATATATACGGAAATATTGGAACTTTAAATCACCGTATGTTCTGGAATTTTTGATTAAGTCTTGATTTTTGAAACCCTTGGTTTTAAAACTTTGGGGCTTTTGAAATCGGCTTTTATTTGTTCTTGAATTTCTGGAGTTTTCTTGCGGCTGATCTGGAGCTTTTGATTGAGTCTTCCTTGACTTCGAATGCTTCTGGAACTTTGAATTGGTCTTGAAAAATTAAAACCTTCTGCAGTAACTTGTGTTAGACTTTATATTCTGGATTTGCAATTTCGACTTTGAATTACTCCCACGATTTCTGTAACTTTAAATCTTTTATTTCCTGGTTGACCGTTTCAAATTTTAACTTCCCAAAAAAAACTTCAATTGGATTATTTATCTTGAATAAACTGGTATGAACAAATACAATGGTAGAACTTTCCTGTAGTTCTCGAGACAATTTCTGAATCTTTAAATTAATATTGCTTTATGGTTCTTTGATCATAATATTGCACTTGTCATACTGCTAAGAACAGATACTACTGTAGAACCCTGACATGTTCTTGCACCATGTTCATGATTGTGTCTAGTTTGAAATTTCCAGTCTTTCTGGAATATACTGTAATTCATTCAACCAAATTCACTGTTTTTGCTTTTGATAAAACTTTGATTTGGTCTTGTGAATTCTTGCTCGTCAACCCTTGACTGTGGTATTTAAAAATCCTTTTATATCTTTGAATGTTTCAATCAATCCTCTTGAACACATAATTGACTTGAATCTCCTCACTATGAACATGTCTAAATTGATAAAGTAACTTGCGTGTTTAATTCTGGACTTGAACTGGTATTTAAATTCTAGAATTTCTATGATGATATTTAACTGCTTCATAAACTTCTAATGTGTACTGGTACTATACTTGAGACCTTAAACTGGACAGTGCCTTGTATACTTTACTTTGAACTTTCTGTTGCGTTAACATCACTTGAAACTCATTGTTAATTCTGATCTTGTACATATGTGTTGCCATTTTGAGATGTATCCATGTACCCTTGTTTGCCATGATTTCTGGTTGCATCTGTCTTGTTTAAACACTAAACTTGAGTTATTTATTTTTGTACACACACATAAGCATGCACTTCCTCGACTTTGACAATTGTATATGTTCACAGCCATCTTTAAAAAACATGTATAACTGCATCATTTTGTTATGACCTATATATATGTTAAAGCATATTTGTATTGATCATTTCTTGAGTCTGTAATGGCTTGTACATGTCCATTTTTTCTTGTACTTGGGTCTGGTTGCCTTAAAATTGCTTTTTGCATATTTGTTTGAATTCCTTTATTTCTGTCACTTGATTGTCTAGCTTCTTTAGCTTGACTATGTGATCTGTATCCTCACTGCTTTGTCCCTTCTTGCTGGTTTGAACTTGATGTACCCTCTAGCTACACCATTGTGCTCGGCCATTTGTTGTTTGTTTTCAGTTCGCATTTGAAATGAAACTTGTGCTCGACCATTTGTTTTTGCTGTTTTGTTTTAGCACTCTCGACCATTTCGAGTTTTTATTGATTTTTTATTGAATTATTTTTATATGTGCACTGAGTCGAGACGGTCTTTATGGCTACTCCTCAGTCACGATACTGGATTGGCGTGGTAGTGCACACGTGTATATGCAGTCATCCAGACGAGTTTTTCTGTCCCTGCATATCAGACAAAGTCTAGAAAAATGATGAGAAACACACTGTAATTCTGAGGCAAATAAAATTTTAAAAATAAATTTTTATTTGCTTTTATTTTATTTTATTTTTGTTGCAGTCTACTGTGTATTCTTTTTGTGACAGGTATGAAGTCAGGATTTGACTGAAGGTTGTGAAGACAGAAGATGGACGATAGAAGACAGTAAAAAAAAAATCAATGTATGAAAGTGTTTGCAGTTGTATAGAGTGAGTGACAGAGTTGTATGAATGAAATGTAATATGTCAAATAGTGGAGTAAAAAGATGTACTTTTGATATTGAAATAAAATATTTTTATAAAATACTGTGTGATTGTTCATCTTTCTGTATCAGTGTATTTATAAACACATTCAATAATAAAAATATATTTGGTTGTTATCATCAAACAAAAATCATATAATTGTGTATACAACACTGTTATATACAACAATCTCCCCCTTTTGATGATGACAAACAAATAAAAGATTTTGAATGTGTGAATGTGTTTGATAACGTGAGGTATGTTACTCCCCCTATTTGTATGCTCCCCCTACAACTAGGCTTCCCTTATTGATGCACATAGATTTGAAAATTTTGAAATGAATTAGTCAATCCCAAATTTGAAAATATTCTAAAATGAATTAATCAATCCCAAAATTTGAAAATATTCTATAAATGTTTTACTCATCCATCAAAATCTTGATCATTCTCCCCCTTTTGTTATCATCAAAAGAATAACAATAAATTAAAATAGTGATGAATATAAACTAGAAATATAAATTCGGATCAAGAGGATAATATATCGTAAATCTCATTGAATCAAACAAAAATCATAACATTCTTTGAGTCAGAGACAAATTTCACTTTCAGAATGAATGGATTTGCTGTGAATTTTATAGAATTAGGAGAGTCCAATATTTGAATATAAAATTTAAAGGTTTCAAATATGCTTAAAATATGTTAAGCACTTTCTAACCACGCATAGCCCAAAGGTCTTTTAAATGGGGTTAGTAGTAACTTAACTTTATCCTCTCTGATGAGTTCCATCCATGCACAGCCCGAAGGTCTTTTAAGTGAGAATGAAAGCACATAGAGATTAAGGTATTTCACCCACGCATAACCGCGAGGACTTTTAAATGGGAGTGAGTACCAAGGATATTATTTATTTATTTATTTATTTCTAAATTTCAAGAATAATTTGAACTCCCCAAATTAAATAAAACCATGATGAGTGGCAGAAGTATGGCAGATATAGAAGATGGTCGTGAAATAAGCTTTAACTCAAAAAAATATTATAAAATCTGTCCAACCATCATGAGATTTAAAATATTTCCTTATGATGAAAATATATTATAGTCAATACTCATCACCATTTCAAGATCTGTCATAATTTCAATGAATTCCAAAATAGTTCAAATGATCAATCATTTAACTTTTGAATAACCATTTAAGAAATTTTATTATATATACATACATACATACATACATATATATATATATATATATATATATATTTTTTAAATGGATAATGATTAATCTATTTCTATAATTCCCAAATCTAAGCGCAATCGTGAAAATCTATCTTCGGGAAGAGGTTTTGTAAAGATATCAGCAAGTTGACCATCAGTTGTAATAAACTCAATACAAATATCTTCTCGTGAAATGTGATCTCTAATAAAATGATGTCTCACATCTATGTGTTTAGTGCGTGAATGGTGAACAGGATTATTAGACAAGTCTATAGCACTTTTACTATCACATTTTAGTGGTACTTTTTTATAAATTAGGCCAAAGTCTGAAAGAGTTTGCATCATCCATAATATTTGTGCACAACAACTTCCCAAAGCAATGTATTCAGCCTCAGTCGTGGATAAAGCAACACAATTTTGTTTCCGACTTGACCATGAAACTAACGAGTGTCCTAGCATAAAACAAGTTCCACTAGTGCTTTTTCTATCAACAAGAGATCCAGCATAATCAGCATCAGAATATCCAATTAGTTTAAAATTATTGCATGCGGGGTACCATAAACCAAATTTGTGTGTGTGCAAAAGATATCTTAAAATTCTTTTTGTGGCTTTTAAATGAGATTCTTTTGGGTTGGATTGAAAACGAGCACATAAACAAACAGCAAACATAATATCAGGCCTAGATGCAGTGAGATAAAGAAGTGAACCAATTATTCCACGATATTTCTTCTGATCAACTGCTACTCCTTTCTCGTCTTTGTCAAGCTTGGTTGAAGGACTCATCGGTGTTCTGAGTGGTTTTGCATTTTCTAGTCCAAATTTTTTCAGCAATTCAGCAATGTATTTTGTTTGTGATATGAAAATCCCCTTGGAGCTTTGTTTAATTTGAAATCCAAGGAAATATTTTAATTCACCTACCAAGCTCATTTCGAATTTATCCTGCATGACTTTTTCAAATTTCTCACACAAACAATCGTTAGTAGCACCATATATAATATCATCAACATAAATTTGGACAATTAAAAAATCATCACCTTCATGTAATAGAAACAATGTAGTGTCAGCACTGCCCTTTTTAAATCCGTTTTCCAAAAGATATGCACTTAAACAATCGTACCAAGCTCTAGGAGCTTGTTTAAGACCATATAATGCTTTTTCAAGTTTGAATACATGGTTTGGAAATTCATAATTTTCAAAACCGGGGGGTTGTTCCACAAAAACTTCTTCTTTTAATTCTCCATTTAAAAATGCACTTTTTACGTCCATTTGTTTTAATTTGAAACCTTTATAACATGCGAAACTGAGCAAAATTCTAATGGCTTCTAACCTAGCTACTGGTGCAAATGTTTCATCAAAATCAATGCCTTCAATTTGATTATATCCTTTTGCAACCAACCTAGCTTTGTTTCTAATTACATTTCCGGATTCATCAAGTTTATTTTTGAACACCCATTTAGTTCCTACTACTGGATAGTCATTCGGTCTAGGAACTAATTTCCAAACTTTATTCCGTTCAAATTGATTAAGTTCTTCTTGCATTGCTAAAATCCAACTTTCATCATTAAGTGCAATTTCAACATTTTTAGGTTCGATTTCTGAGATAAAACAACTTTGAATACAGAAAGTACAGATATCTTTATTAAATGATGAACGAGTTCGTATACCTGCCGTTGGATTTCCTATCACCAATTCTGGAGGATGGTTGGTTTTGAATTTCAACTTTTCGACTTCAAATGTTTGTTTTGTTTGGTCATCACTTCCAGTCTTCTCTTTGCTATTTTCTTTTTCACCCTCATGTGTAATTTCCTCATCGTTTTTTTCTTTTTCCATCGTATCCAGAACTGATTCATCAAATTTCACGTTTATGGTTTCAACAATGGTTTTTGATCGTTTGTTGAAAATTCGATAAGCCTTGCTTCTTGACGAGTAACCCATGAAAATTCCCTCGTCAGCCTTTGATTCAAACTTACCAAGATGATCACCTGTATTAAGAAGATAACAAGGGCATCCAAACACTCTAAAATATGAAATGTTAGGCTTTCTGTCAAACCACAATTCATAGGATGTTTTGTTAAGTATTGGTCTAATCATTACTCTGTTCATTACATGGCAGGATGTATTAACTGCTTCTGCCCAAAAAGTCAAAGGCAAATTATATTCACTTAACATAGATCTAGCCAATTCCTGTAATGTACGATTTTTCCTTTCGACTACCCCATTTTGCTGTGGTGTTCGAGGAGCAGAAAATTCGTGTTTAAAACCATTTTCTTCACAAAAATTTTCAAAATCCAAATTTTCAAATTCACCACCATGATCACTTCTTAAAGTTTTTATTGAAACACCTTTTTCATTTTGAACGAGTTTTGCAAACTTTGAAAAGTAATCAAAAGTTTCGGATTTTTTGGCTAGAAAATAAACCCATGTAAATCTAGAGTAATCATCAACTAACACATAACAATACCTTTTTCCATTTAAGCTAGCGATTTCATTTGGTCCAAATAAATCCATGTGAATCAATTCAAGTACCCTATTAGTGCTAACAACATTTTTGGGACGAAATGCTGAACGACTGAATTTTCCCATAGCACATGATTTACATACTTTATTATTTTTATATTTCTGATGTGGTAGACCTCTTACCAATTCTTTTGTTTCAAGTTTTTCCAAGAGACTCATACTAGCGTGACCCAATCTCCTATGCCATAAGAATACTTCTTCATCCGTAGGTACTAAACATCGTGAGAGAGTCAAAACATCAAATGAAATAGTATAAACATTTCCTTTTCTTTTTCCCGTGAACACAATATTGTTTGAGGATTTTTCAATAATTTTGCAGGATTCATTATCAAATATTACACTCATTCCTTTGTCACATAGTTGGCTTATGGAAATTAGATTATGATGCAAGTTTTCAACATATAAAACATCAGTTAAGGAGAAAGTACTATTACCTACTTTACCTTTACCGATAATTTTACATTTTCTGTTATCGCCCATTATCACACTTCCTCCTTTATATTTTTCAAGGCTAAGGAACTTTGATTTATCTCCTGTCATATGTTTGGAACATCCTGAATCCAAGTACCATTCTTGTTGTTCCTTAGCCCGCCAACATACCTACACACAAGAAGAAGAGAATGACCTAGAGTAACTCATAGGTCTAATAACATTAGTAACTGACAAATTTTGATTTTGAACTACTGATCCTTTTGGAATCCAAATTTGTTTGTTTTTATTAAATCCAAATCTATTACAATTACTCGTCAACCTTTTCGGAACCCAAATTTGTATGAATTTTTTATTATTGTTCCTATTTTGACATTTTTCATAGCTATGTCCAATTTTTCCACACTTTGTACATTTAGGAAAAACACTTCCACCCTTCGCATTATCGTATGTTTTCCCAAATCCTAATCCTTTTCTATTATTTGCATATAATTGGTTTCCAAGCAACATTCTAAATGACTTTTCCCCTCTTGAAAACTTACTCAATGTTATTTCCAGATTTTTTACTTTGGTTTTAAGTACTTCATTTTCATTTACAAGAGAAGTACATCTATTAATAAAGTTCTTTCTTTTTGTGTCATCACTTTCTCTTAAGGCCAAATATTCTTGTTTTAATTTTTCAAAACCTGCCTTGAATTCTGTTTGCTCTTGTTTTAATGACTTGCAGTTTTCACAGTCAGGGTTTTTTATCTTTCCAAGCTCATCTTCTAACCTATTGTTTTCGTGGACCAATTTTAACCTATCAGATTTTAATTTCTTGATTTTTAATTCAAGTGAATCAACGGTTTTGGTGAGATTATGACACATTAAAATTAAATCTTTATAAGAGTAATTTGGTACCTCAGTAGAATCATCTTCGCTACTATCTGGATCTGACTGTGCCATAAGGCATAAATTGGCTTCCTCTTTATCACTGTCAGAGTCTTCTTCTTCTCCTTCTTCATCGTCCCATGTAGCTGCAAAGGCTTTCTTTTTCTTCTTCTTCTTCTTTTTGTCTTTCTGAAGTAATGGGCAATTTGGTTTGATATGGCCAGGTTTGTTGCAGTTGTAACATATGACTTCATCGTCTGAATTTTCGGAGTTCTTGGATTTGTTGGATTTTGAACTCTTCTTTCGTGACTTGTATTTTTTGTTAGTCCACTTTTTAAGAACCATGGCCAACTCTTCGATAGGATTCTCAGTTTCATCGTTACTTTCAACAGTGTTGCTTAGAGCAATTATCTTTTTCTTTGATTCTGATTCATCGCGTCCTTCTTTGGCTTTTAACTCCATTTCATAAGCAATCAGATTTCCAATCAATTCTTCTATTTTCAACTTATTTAGATCTTTTGATTCTTGAATGGCAGTTACTTTGGCTTTGAAATTCATTGGCAATACTCTTAGTATCTTGCGTATTAATTCTACTTCAGTGTAGTTTTTTCCAAGAGCCCTTGCATTATAAATCAGTGTGGAGAAACGACCATACATCTCTTTTATATCTTCGTCTTTTCTCATCGTGAAATTTTCATATTCGTTGCAGAGTAGTGCAAGACGAGATTCCTTGACCTGAGATGTTCCTTCATGTGTAACTTCCAAAGTATGCCAAATTTCCTGCGCAGTTGAACAGTGAGATATACGGTTAAATTCAGTTTTATCAAGATCACAAATTAAAGCATTCATTGCTTTGGCATCAGTTGAGAATAATTTTTTATCATTAGCATCCCACTTATCTTTTGGTTTAGGAATTTCAATATCATTGATAATCGTGACTGGAGGTTTATAGCCTGTTTTAACAATATCCCATACATCATAATCAACCGAGCTTAAATAAATTTCCATCCTAGCTTTCCAATAAGCATAATCAGTTCCATTAAACATTGGTGGCCTAGCTATGGACTGACCCTCAGAAAAAGCGTTGTTAGACAAATTCATGACTCTAGAGTTAAAAATACCCGCTCTGATACCACTTGTAGGATCTAAATTAACCCTAGAGGGGGGGGGGGGGGTGAATAGGGTTTATTGCAAATCAGTATATTTAAAAAATAATTTCAGAAATAAAAAGATTACACACAGAAAATACCCAGCTTCGGCAAAAACTATGCCTACTGCTGCATTCAAGGTTTCTACTAGGAATTTTAAACAATCTCTTCGCTTACAGACTCTTGTAAACTTGCGACCTCCGCTCCCGACTGTTAAAACCCTACGCTCAAGACCTTGACACAACAAGACCACTTATGTTGTGATTTTCAAACTACTCATACTCGTAGTTATTGACTTTAAGGAGTAAAGAAAGAAAAAATTAAACAAAAACAAAAATTAAAAGGAAAAATAAAACCCTAGGTTTAACTATTAGGGTTATCCCCTTTTAACATAGAAAGGCGGCTCCTTTTTTTTATTATCGCTGCACCACTTTTTTTGTTTGGCTCGATTTTCTTCCTTAGAAATGGCGGCGTCTCTTGAGAGGTTCCTAGGGTTTCTTCAGTCTTTCCCCAAATCTCTGCGGTTGAGTGATGGAGATGCGGTTCTTTGATGCGCGACTTCGATGTTGCCTTCGAGTGCTTCGATTTGGGTCCAAGTTGTTTACTTGTTCTCTGGTATGATTTTTAATTTGAGTTACTCTTTGATTGTGCTTGAACTTGGATTTTCCTTGCCGATGATGATGTGGGTGTTCTTATAGGGTTTTGAAACCCTAATTTTGTGCTCTGATTTCGTATTATACTTTGGTTATGATATATACGGAAATATTGGAACTTTAAATCACCGTATGTTCTGGAATTTTTGATTAAGTCTTGATTTTTTAAACCCTTGGTTTTAAAACTTTGGGGCTTTTGAAATCGGCTTTTATTTGTTCTTGAATTTCTGGAGTTTTCTTGCGGCTGATCTGGAGCTTTTGATTGAGTCTTCCTTGACTTCGAATGCTTCTGGAACTTTGAATTGGTCTTGAAAAATTAAAACCTTCTGCAGTAACTTGTGTTAGACTTTATATTCTGGATTTGCAATTTCGACTTTGAATTACTCCCACGATTTCTGTAACTTTAAATCTTTTATTTCCTGGTTGACCATTTCAAATTTTAACTTCCCAAAAAAAACTTCAATTGGATTATTTATCTTGAATAAACTGGTATGAACAAATACAATGGTAGAACTTTCCTGTAGTTCTCGAGACAATTTCTGAATCTTTAAATTAATATTGCTTTATGGTTCTTTGATCATAATATTGCACTTGTCATACTGCTAAGAACAGATACTACTGTAGAACCCTGACATGTTCTTGCACCATGTTCATGATTGTGTCTAGTTTGAAATTTCCAGTCTTTCTGGAATATACTGTAATTCATTCAACCAAATTCACTGTTTTTGCTTTTGATAAAACTTTGATTTGGTCTTGTGAATTCTTGCTCGTCAACCCTTGACTGTGGTATTTAAAAATCCTTCTATATCTTTGAATGTTTCAATCAATCCTCTTGAACACATAATTGACTTGAATCTCCTCACTATGAACATGTCTAAATTGATAAAGTAACTTGCGTGTTTAATTCTGGACTTGAACTGGTATTTAAATTCTAGAATTTCTATGATGATATTTAACTGCTTCATAAACTTCTAATGTGTACTGGTACTATACTTGAGACCTTAAACTGGACAGTGCCTTGTATACTTTACTTTGAACTTTCTGTTGCGTTAACATCACTTGAAACTCATTGTTAATTCTGATCTTGTACATATGTGTTGCCATTTTGAGATGTATCCATGTACCCTTGTTTGCCATGATTTCTGGTTGCATCTGTCTTGTTTAAACACTAAACTTGAGTTATTTATTTTTGTACACACACATAAGCATGCACTTCCTCGACTTTGACAATTGTATATGTTCACAGCCATCTTTAAAAAACATGTATAACTGCATCATTTTGTTATGACCTATATATATGTTAAAGCATATTTGTATTGATCATTTCTTGAGTCTGTAATGGCTTGTACATGTCCATTTTTTCTTGTACTTGGGTCTGGTTGCCTTAAAATTGCTTTTTGCATATTTGTTTGAATTCCTTTATTTCTGTCACTTGATTGTCTAGCTTCTTTAGCTTGACTATGTGATCTGTATCCTCACTGCTTTGTCCCTTCTTGCTGGTTTGAACTTGATGTACCCTCTAGCTACACCATTGTGCTCGGCCATTTGTTGTTTGTTTTCAGTTCGCATTTGAAATGAAACTTGTGCTCGACCATTTGTTTTTGCTGTTTTGTTTTAGCACTCTCGACCATTTCGAGTTTTTATTGATTTTTTATTGAATTATTTTTATATGTGCACTGAGTCGAGACGGTCTTTATGGCTACTCCTCAGTCACGATACTGGATTGGCGTGGTAGTGCACACGTGTATATGCAGTCATCCAGACGAGTTTTTCTGTCCCTGCATATCAGACAAAGTCTAGAAAAATGATGAGAAACACACTGTAATTCTGAGGCAAATAAAATTTTAAAAATAAATTTTTATTTGCTTTTATTTTATTTTATTTTTGTTGCAGTCTACTGTGTATTCTTTTTGTGACAGGTATGAAGTCAGGATTTGACTGAAGGTTGTGAAGACAGAATGGACGATAGAAGACAGTAAAAAAAAAATCAATGTATGAAAGTGTTTGCAGTTGTATAGAGTGAGTGACAGAGTTGTATGAATGAAATGTAATATGTCAAATAGTGGAGTAAAAAGATGTACTTTTGATATTGAAATAAAATATTTTTATAAAATACTGTGTGATTGTTCATCTTTCTGTATCAGTGTATTTATAAACACATTCAATAATAAAAATATATTTGGTTGTTATCATCAAACAAAAATCATATAATTGTGTATACAACACTGTTATATACAACAGCATATGCATATGGATGTGTGTGCATTTTTATTTATATGGTTGTAATATGGATGTCGTCATATGGTTGTTGCATATGGATGGTGTTTGATGCACACATATTGAGTTATCTGTTATCAATAGGATTTTTTTCTTGAATTTGGATTCATGGCACATACATAATTGCATAAAAATGAGGTCGACTGAATTAGTAGACCGCCTAAAATTTTGAATTAGTTAGAATCGTATACACTACAATATTTTGTACATACATGAATTGCATTAGATAAATTAAGGACAATGGTTTCCTATGGATGATGGATAAGTAAATGGATGTCGAAAATATTTATATTATTCTTCTACCTTAGAGATTTAAAAGACGAAATCCTGTAAGGGGGGAGAATGTAACAAACCAAATTTTAACGAATAATAATTAATAAATAAAATGATTAATTAAAGAATAATATGAAAAGTAGTGAGAATTGGGCAACAAAGTTTGCTTTATTAGGTCCTTAATGATTTTCTGGTTTGGATAGACTTTTGTTTGCATAAAACAGACTTAAAACGAATAAGTTGTGATCAGTTGAAGTCTGAAATTCGAATCAAAATGTAGAATTAAAAACATAATGAATTAAATAATAAATTATGCTTAATCAATGTAATTACTGGGATGACCCAGTACCAGCTAGGTCGACCCCTATGTCGACCTACTTGGGAGGTGGGTTGACCCAGGTAATGTAGCCAGACACAATTTCGTGCCTGGCACGAATAAGAACCGGCTAGAAGATTCGTGAATTTTTTTAATATGACGTTGAAGGATGAAAGCCTAATTATCCTAAGGCCTAGAACTCCCTACCACATTTATAAATAAACTACACTCCTCCCTCACTCCCCACAATTCTAATTCTTTACTTTCTCAGTCTTTGTCATACCTTTCCTCTCTAAAATAAAAATAAATTGTCTACACATAAATTGGAGTAGCTTTATTTATAGATTATGGAGATTTTCTACAGGGGCCTTTTGATTTGCATTTCTTATGTGAGATTTATGTGATTTCTAGATTTTTTTTAAAGCTAGAAGCAAAATCTGTAAAATAGCAGTTGTATCATATCAGAGTTATTCACAGTTTTTAGATTAAGATTCAGTTGTATTTATTATTCTTTTTGAATTTCTTATGTATATTTCTTGGTTTTATTCAGATTTTTATGCATCGTTGTATCAGATCTATTCTTCCCTTTTTTCTATTTTTCTTAGATTTTTCAGTTACATTAAAATATGCCTAAAAGACATAAATGCGATGAAAATAGGCTTGAACATGTATGCCTATATTTATATTGGATTATCTCTCTTTTTCGTTTATTCAGCATTGGATTTGGGAATAATAATTAATTGAAAAGAAACAGTCAATATTGAGGCAAAATTTGAATTGCTAAAAATTGCAAATAAGAAGGGAATAACCAAATTAAGGAAAATCAAGCTATAAATGCATACTTGACAGATTTTGGTAGAAATGGGCTGTAATTAGAATATGCATATTATGATAATTGGAAATCAAAATAGAACAGGAACAGTTTATTTGCAGTATACTTGGAATATTTGAGAAGAACAGTTAGGCCTTCTATGTATATATTGATTAATAGTGTGCGGGTAAATTAAGAGCCTAGTACTCCCCTTTTGTCAGGCTTTAAACATATTGATTTACAGTGTATGGGTAAATTAAGGGCCTAATATATTGAATTTGTTATGAGCCTAATCCTCCACGTTGTCAGGCTTTAATATGAAAATAATAATTTATAGTGCATGGGTAAATTATAAACTTGAACTAGATTGTCATGGTTAGGACTTATATATACATATTGATTTAGAGTGTGTGGATAAATTACGAGCCTAGTACTCCTCGTTGTCAGGCTTTGATATGACCATATTAATTTACAGTGTGTGGTTAAATTAGGGGAGTAATATATCACTACGCCATAGATTGCCTATCGCAACGAAAACCCATGGTGTTACTAGCTACAATGATGCCATTGCTATTTTGTTTTTTGTCTGTTGCAATGCATGCTTCAATGTGTTAGTATTGATATCAACATGTGTTGCAGTAGAACTAGATATATTCTAATTAAAAAAATTAAAAAAATTAGCAATCTGCATGAACATGATCCAACGGTCTACGTTATCAGTCCACATTAATCTAATTTTCCTTCACCGCCTTAGCTCTTTGCTCCAAATTTTCATTTTCCCACTGGAATAAAATTCTGCTACTTTCCTTTGTTTCTTTTTCATTTGAATCCTTAATTTTCCTTTACCCCCAAATTAATTCTGATCCAAAATCAGCTCCAACCAAAATCCTCAAGCTACTGCTAACATCTTCGCTTACTACCAAACGCGAACGGAGCACCGTTGTCACTAGCAACTGGCTCGCCCATGATTCCAACGCCTCCGCCGCCGCTCATACAGCTCCCTCATATTCGATTTATCGCAACTTTGGAAATCTCAATCGGCTAAACCCTAGTTCTGCGTTATTTTAGGTAATACTTTTGCTTGCTTTATCAGTATGAATTGTTATTTGCATTAAATCTGTTTTGGTTAAACCTCGCCTCCATCCTTGCTCAACTTCCAATGCCTCCATCCTTCCTATGCCTTGCAAGAGAAAATCTAAAAACGAACAAGTTAAATCTACAATATGGTTCCTCAACTTGCTCTGGGCGTTGCTTTGCTTCGGTGGCTTTTGTCTTTGATGTTATTCCCTCCCTTCCAATTGTCCAAGTTGGTGACGCCTGTTAGGTTATCGAGCCTCAAATCCACTTGTGTCAGTCTCTGAAGGATTTTTGTTGCCATCGCCTAGTGTAAATATGGTGTTGGTTCCTGACTCTAACCCTTTTTTGCCCTTGTGACTGAGATTGAGTCAATTCAAGTGATTCAATGCAATGCAAATAGTCAGCCTCTATCTATAGGTAATTTTCTAACCCACCTATTTTTTGCCTTAAACATTTCTTCCCGTTAGGTTGAGAATTTAGAATCAACAGTTAACTTGGACTTGGCCATTATGTGTGTTTCTTCTCCTGCTGTTGTTGTTTTGGTAAATACTAAAAGGAACTTAGCTCTTGTGAATGTAAAAGGTAGTTGGTTTGGCCAAACAAGTTGAGAAAACCCATGTGAATATTGTAGAACTAGATGGCAATGATTCTGCTCTTGGTGTTACTGCAATGCATGACTACGATGCCTCTGTGCAAGTTGCGCTTTGCTGTATGCTTGCAATAGTGGCACCTAAATGGCTTTCCCTATTCAAAAACTACCCAAAAAATATGGGTGTCTACAAACTTCATGAATTTGATAATGTAATGCAAAATGGGATTAGCTGTGAGAACCACCGTAAATTCACTGGATGATTTGTTTCATGCTTAATTACCATCGATGCTTACTTCTTTCTATTTGCTTGAAACTGTGACATTAAGCCTTCCCCAGACTACACTTTCGTTGCCTGTCCATACCTTGAGTTGCATCAAGTTTGTATTTGTCGTTTTCTTCATACCACATCACTATGATATTGATTTTTTTTTCATTATATCAGCAAGGGATGAAAGATTATTGTTTTTTCATTCAAAATACTGTTCAAATGGAATCCCTTTGTTGCAAACTGTGGGACTTCAAACAATTATGTTAGGATAACATATCAACAAGCTGAGAAAATATTAGAAATGCATATGGCCAAAACTCCAAAATTTCATTAGTCAGAATATTTTGAAGAACTGGGAACAAAGAAGGTACATATGGTAGAGAAAGAGGAGAGATAATTTTGTTTCTTCTTATAGTCACGTGAACTAGAATCAGATCAAGTCCAGAAAATCCTGAAAATCTGTGTTGATCTAGCAAAACATGAACTTATATTGTTTGATTTGCTATTTTTCTTTGGCCTATTGATTAAATTTTGTTTGCCCTTTTGTTTGGTAATTTCAGGATGATACTGCATTTGAGAAGCAAAGTGCCCTTTTTGCTTCGGCGATATCGGATATTGTTCTTATCAACATGTGAACAGTTCTTTCCTATAACATAAGTACATATAACCTCGAAATATTGCAATGTACAACTCTGATTTGTAAATGTAGGGAGCAAGCACTGAAATGATTATCTGGCTATATGCTCGATTTAGTGAAATCCGGAATTGGGTGTCATTAGATGCTGTGTTGATTGTCTATCTCCCTCTTATGCCGAGGTATTCATATCTATTCCCTTCTTTGTTCTTGGTTCATAAAAATATTTTCTTTAGAAATGTGTTGATGCACATTTTTTATATTTTAACCAATCTTTTATTCGAACGATATCTAAAAACTGCAATGAGATGACGATTCATTATTTAAGAAATTGCATATCTATTCCCTATTATCGCCTTTTTTGGGGGAATATCTCTGTTAGAGATCGCGAGAGAGAATGATAAGAAAGAGCAAGAGTGAGTTTAATGTATATATACAAATATAGATGGAAGGTTAATTGAACTAATAAATTAATTATAAACTGCATATAATATTTGTCATAAATCTAATTCGCAAAGAGAAGTTTAGCCCACATTACCGTTATGTGAATGGAAGTACCAGGATAACTGCATTCACATTGGTAACTTAAAATGCTTTACATACATTGAAGATTTCAATAATAAAAATTCTGAAAAAAAAATGAAAATAGGCACCCAGATAAAAGTTGAAAAAAAAACTAAGATAAATTTAAGTATCTAACAAAGGAGCATTTAGGAGAGATTGGTTTTACTGTGGAATTATGGCTACCTGCAGGAGTACAAATTAAGATAGCGATCATAATCATTTTCCTTGCTCAAAACAACTAGGAATACAACCCACAACACCAACGCAATGAATATAATTTACTACCAAACTCCACGTGTACATTGATAGCAACTCTTCACCTAAAAGCACAAATTCAGAGCTATATTTCTTATGGTATTTTAAAGACGTTAGTTAAAATATAACTAAAGGCAACTCTTTGGACAATGAAAAGCGATTAAGATGAAAAGCGAACAAATTGTATTTGGTGAGATGTTTACATGGATGATAAGGATAGCTGGCAAGGTTTCTTGTTAAATTAAACTTCCTTTCTAATATGTATCAAAATACAAATAAGGTAAGGTTCGAGGATATATAAGTAGAAGCAAAGGTTTATGTTGGCGACAGTGGATTACCAACTAATTTGAAATCTTTACTAAATGTGTTTGAGGTAACTTCATTTTTACAATTTTACAACATCCCTAAATCTAGCTAATATGAATACTTACACATCAAATACTCATGCTATTATAGTTTAATGCTTGCAGGCAACTTCAACTACTACTGCTTTGGCCAAAAGATATGGAGCAGACATAACAATTATTGGTATATCCTCTAATTTTTTTTGTATATGATTGAATCGAGTGACAATGTAGTGAGAAATGTATGTAAATATTAATGATTGTGTAATATACAAGTGAATGTACATAGTGGAGTCAAGAAATTTGTACCATTTGAAATATTGAAATAAAATATTTATTCGAAGAAAATACTGTGTTATAATAATATTTATTATAATGTTATGAAATCTTTGATTAATAGAAGTTGAAGTGTAATTACTTTTAGTAGTTGTAAAACAAATTTTAACAACTGCTAGAAACATTTGTAAAAAAAGTTTGACTTTATTACGATTGCCAACTGTACTAGACATATTACAACCGTTTTATGCAGTTGTAAAAGGGTATTTTTTTTATTCTAGTGGTACCTGTGGCAACACCTGTACCGATATTGCCATAGAGTCGCAAAGGCTTTGCCTTTGACTCTAAGACAACACGGCAAAAGGCAACCCTAAAAAAGTGTTGCCACAGATCATTTTTTGCCTATAGCAACACTTTTTGGCACCTACTTCGTCTCTTCTCTGGGGTTGTCGTAGGCCATCTATGGCGTAGTGTATATTGAATTTGTTTGTTGGGGGTTAAGTCAAAGGTTGGGAATTTGACCAAGTTATTTTTCTGGGATCCATCCTATGTAACATAACCTTTTATCATTTTCGGTATCATATGAGGCAAAGGCATATACCATGTTACATTATGGATGTAACTCGGTCCAATTGGAGGGTGTGAGTGTGTTTCAGCGGGTTAGTGTGCATTCGTTAGTCCGATCTGGAAATGTAAGCCACTTTGACACCTATGAATAAGGTTATGTCTTTTGGCTGATGGACTAGAACCTGATAAATCCAAACCCATAGTGGGCACATGTTATACTTGATTTGTTGTAGTCGATCGATTGGGTAGTATTAAGTACTTCTTCCTAGTTATTATTTTCGTTTCGAATTCGTAGAAGTGCAAAACAGTCATCATCATTATTGAATCTTACGAATGCGAACGTTTATATCTTTTATCATCACTATTCTATTTGTCACTTTTGGCTGTGCACGGACACTTAACAATTTATGACACAAGAACTATTTTTTTAATCTATTTTCTTTTGCTTATCAGTCGTTCTAGAAATCACTACAGCTTACTAGACTTGTTATTTGACCTACTTTCTCCTTTTCTTCCTTCCTTTTTCTTCCCCTTAGACTCTTAGGGAGGAAGTGCTTAGCTTTGACTACTTTGTTGATCTTATCTTGAAAGATTCTTGCAGAGATGTATTGTCTTATTTCTTTCTACGGTTTGTTTGTACCTTTGTGGCTATTTAGGTATACTATTTTTATTGTACTATGATATTTCTATTATGACTGAGATTTGAGGCATGGTACTTTTAGGCAGTTTGTTTTGGGTGAATTCCTTTTTATGTCTTCTGAAATTTTAGACTTTGTGATGTTATTTGTCTTTATACCTACAACGTTCCATGTTTCTTAACGGGATTCTTTATTAGGATAAGATTAAAGGTGTGGGGTGTGTAATGACCCGCGTTTTCAGCGATATAATAATTAATTTATTTAATTATTTAAAAGGTGATTAAGAGGATTAAACGGTCGTTTAATTAAATAACTTGGAATATTTAATTAATAATTAATGATACTAGACTCGTTTTGGAAAAATGCTTTCAAAAATATATTTTTGGTAAAATATTGATAAAATGAGCGAAAATCATTTTATCAATAAATGGCCATTTTCTCAGTAAAAGTTGTTAAATTTTTTAGTAAACGTCTAATTAATCATTAGGAAAGTGATTAGCAAATAAAAATATTTTTAGTATTTATGGTTAACTAAATATCTGGATGATGTCATGCATGCCATAGGCAAGATATTTAGGAAAATGAGCAAATAAGGAAAAATGAGCAAATAAGGAAAATGAGCAAAAATAGTAATACTTCATTTGAAAGAAATGAGCAAATAAGGAAAATGAGCAAATAAGGAAAAATGAGCAAATAAGGAAAATGAGCAAATAAGGAAAATGAGCAAAAGTAGTAATACTTCATATGTAAGATTAGGGTTTTAGGGGCATTTTGGTCTTTTCCCATTCACATTCCTAAGGCTATATAAAGGGAGGCATACTGTAATGGCGCGTTTTTACGGTGTAATAATTAATTGATTTAATTATTTAAATAACGAATATATTATTTAATCGACGTCAGTTTGAACGTAGAATTATAATAAAATTAAAATAGAGCTCGAAATGGCGCGGCAGTTCGCTATTTGGCGATTTGAACTTTAAACGAATATACAGAAGCCGTTTTAAATCGGATTCCTGTGAAACAAAGAACGTATGGAGCTGGTGGAGTATATTTTTCTAGTGGAAGAGAAAAATCGGGATTTCGTCGTGTAGATTTTGAGTTATGTCCAAATCAAATTTCTAGAAAAGTCGCTATGGAATTCCTTTATAATTTATTTATATTTATATAAGGAATTTCATTGAAAATCAAGTATCGATTAAATCGGGATTGGAAATATCAAGCTGGAAATTCATAGAGGAATATTCCTGAGCTGTATGGTATTCCACTGTGAATATAGACGATAATATTTATTTTTAAATATTAAATTTAATTTTTATTTAAATATATTTATATATTCAAATAGGCTATTTAGAGCTTTAAAAATAGCCACTTTTGCAAACGGAGTCGGAATTCGACGAAACTAGTTTTGTTGGATCCGCAATATCAAATAGTTGTTAGATTTCCAGTTTCGTGATTTTTAGAGTCCCTGTGTGGCCGTATCGATTTTTAGAGTGGAAAATAGACAGTTTTCTGACAGTTAAAAATACACTGTGTGAGCATAAGAAGTCGGAATTCGACGAAACCAGTTTCGTTGGGACCGTAATGTCGAACTCTAGCTACATGATCAGTTTCGTGATTTTTAGACATCGTATGTGATCGTGGGGATTTTTAAAGACCGGAAACAAACATAAAAATCAATGAAATAAAATATAATATTAAAAGAAAAAATATCCAACATTTTTCTTGGGTAATAGGAAGGCCACGCAGCCCTCTCTCTCAACCACAAATGCTACCAACCCAATACAGCCTATATAACATGTATATCCAAACACAGCAAACTTTTTCCCAAAAGAAAGAGCAAAAATCAAATACAAATAAATCCAAATAAATCATGAGAGATACATATTGGAGGTCCTCATCACTTACTTGATTCGCTGGTAGGGTTATAATTGGGTTCGACGCAAATTTGGGCGCTGTTCTTTTTACAGCGTGTTACTAGGGTTCACGAAAATTGAAGTTGTGAGCATCGATTCATCATTTGAGTATTATCGGTGGATTTGTGGTGTGATTTCGAGTATGTATGGGAGAAATTGTGGGGTTCGGTGTGGTTTTCTGTCGAGCCCTGTACTGTCGACGGAAGGAGAAGCCGACGTCGCCTCCTGCTTTCTGAGTTCGAGCGTAACCAGAGGAGCACGAGAAGGAAGAGCTCGAGGGAAGGGGTAGTTCGGTAGTGGTTGTGATGGTTTTCATTAAGTAATGGAGGAAGAGGGATCGAAGAAGGAATCGGCAGTGGCAGTGGAAAGTAGGAGCGACGGGTTCAGATAGTTATTAGGGGAAGAAGGAATTATGGGGTCACGGGTTTAAAACGTGGATACGGTTTGGGCTTTGGGCTAAGGGGTGAGCCCAATATAAGTTTAAATAATTGTTTTAATTTAATTTAAATGTTTATGAACTTGTAACCTTAATATCTTTACCATACGATATCAGAATTACGAACCCTCGGTCACGTTGGGATCGTATGGACGAGCACTCCACAATGGAACTGACCGCGAGTCGATTGGAGTCCGTTACAATTTATGGCGAAATAAATTGTCCGACTGAATCAAATAACGCAAACCGTTATTTAACGATTAACGCGCCAAAGTGAGTAAATCTCACTAACTCTGAACAGTTCTATTTTTACAACGTATTCTTAGAACTGTTAAAATTGTCTGTTTGACTGTGTGTTGATTGAACTGCTAGTCAGTTAGTTAAATTTCTATATTGATTCTGTTTAACAGAATATATCATATGGAACTGAAAGTGATGTTATCTATATTGTCTAACATCTGTGATGCAGGAAACAGGTTGGAGGAATCCGACTGGATTCCTCAACATTTATTTTACCGTTTTTCATATATTGTGATATATAATGTGTTATGAAATCTGTTATTAATTTCATATGTTTGAATGATACCGATCATTGTTATACGACACGTTAAACACCGTAGGTGATACTAGAATGTAAAAAGGGAATTTTCAATGTTTATATTGAAAATAAATCTTATTTATAAAACCGATAGGATTTTATAAAATGAAAACATTTATTTATTTAGGAAATAAATTAAGGAACATTTATTTAGATTATAAATAAATGGAATAAAGGAATATTTATTTAGGGAATAAATAAAGGAACACTTGTTCGGAAAATAAATAGAATTATACAAGGATAGATTTAAACACGTGCTTCGCACACGATATAACACGGTATGGATTTAAATGAGATATTAAATAGGAAATCTGTTTTAAACAGATAAATTGAAGTAGATTAATTTATAAATAATGTTTTATAAATTAAATAAATTATTTATCGTTGATAAATGGAATATATATAAGTCTGGACTTATATAGAGAAGTAGAAACGTTATTAAAAGGACATTTATAAAATGGATAAACGTTGTAAAAAGTAAATCTGTATCAATGGATAAACGTTGTAAAAAGTAAATCTGTATCAATGGATAAACGTTGTAAAAAGGAAATCTTTTGAAATGAATAAACGTTAATAAAAGGAGTTAATCGAATTTAGTTATTCGAAATGAGTCATTCGAATTAGATATTTGAATAGAGTTAAACACATTAGAGTGATTCGAATTAGTTATTCGAATAGAGTTAAACAATGTAATTTGTTAGGTTAACCAAAGCAAGTTAGTCGAGTTAATCAAAGTAATTGGTTAAGTTAACCAAAGTAAATTAGTTAAGATAAACTAATTGGTTAATCGAAGTAAATTAGTTGGGTTAATCAAAGTGAATTAGCTGAGTTAAACTAAGTAAATCGGTTAGAGTTAATCAAAGTGAATTAACTAAGTTAAACTAAGTGGATTAGTTCAGTTAATCGAATATAGTTATTCGAAAGAAAGTGTTAATCGAATATAGTTATTCGAGTAAAGTTAAAAGAGTTAATCGAATATAGTTTATTCGAGTGGAGAAATCAAATGTGATTCATTTGAGAAGCGTTATCGAATATTATTTATTCGAGGAGTAGTTATCGAATATTAGTTATTCGAAGTTAGTTAATCCAAAGGAGTTATTCGAAGTTAGTTAATCCAAAGGAGTTATTCGAAGTTAGTTAATCCGAAGGAGTTAATCTGAAGGAGTTAATCGAAGAGTTAATCCGAAGGAGCTATTCAAAGTTAGTTAATCCAAAGGAGTTATTCGAAGTTAGTTAATCCAAAGGAGTTATTCGAAGTTAGCTAATCCAAAGGAGTTATTCGAAGTTAGTTAATCCAAAGGAGTTAGTCGAAGAGTTAATCGAATATAGTTATTCGAAAGAAGGTGTTAATCGAATATAGTTATTCGAGTAAAGTTAAAAGAGTTAATCGAATTTAGTTATTCGAAATGAGTTATTCGAATTTGATATTTGAATAGAGTTAAACACATTATAGTGATTCGAATTACTTATTCAAATAGAGTTAAACACGTAAGAGTTAATTGAATATTAGTTATTCAATTAGAGTTAAATCGAATTTAGTTATTCGAAAGGAGTTAATCAATTTGAGTTAAGTTAATCGATTTGAATTAAGTTGAATCGAAATGGAGTAAATCGATTAGAATTAAGTTAATCGAGTTAGAGTAAATCGAATATTGGTTATTCGAAGGTAAGTTATTCGAATTAGTTATTCGAAGGAGTTAATCAAATAAGTCGATCCAAAGGAGTAAGTCGAATATTAGTTATTCGAATAGAGTTAAAGGAGTTATCGATTTTAGTTTGATCGAAAGGAGTTATCGATTAGTAAATCGAAAGGAGATTTTCGAATATAGCATATTCGAAAGAAAGAGATCGAATATTGTTTATTCGAAAGAGAGAGATTTCGAATATGAGTTATTCGAAGAGAGATAATCGAATATAGGTTATTCGAAGAAGAGTTAATCAAACAGAGATTACTCGAAAGAGAGTTATACGTCGAATTCGATTATAGCGAATTCGGGGAAATACTATTTACTTTCCAGGGTTTAAATCAAGATTTAGTTATTGATTTAGAAATTAGTTGTCTGTTAAATTATTCGAGTTAGGAAATAAAATATATAGGGGTAGGAATTATAACGTTATAGTTATAATCAAACACTGTCATATAAGAAGTGGATTCGTAACCTGAATCCGAGAATTTGCATGAACAGATGATTGGAAAAAGTGAGCGATGAGCTTCATCTATTTCACAGTAAAGGACGTTGTCCAATTAAGGTCTGCGAGGTAATTATACCCCAACTTGATTGACTTCAGAATTGACAAAGGAATAGTTGTGGTTCGATCTAAAAGGTTGATTAGGAATAAAGTTAAGGAATAAGCGATAAATGGATTAAGCATAACGATGTTTTATACAACGTTCATTTGAAATCCGTAAATGAGTTTTGGAAACGTTTTCCAAATATAGTCAGATATGTTTTCTAAACATAGAAAATGAAATGTTTTCATGATAAGAATTTAAGAAATAGAGTTAAGCAAATTCAGAAACTAACTGGAGAGGGTAAGTTGAACGGTTTTCTAAGTGACGATCTGATATTGGTTTCGACCTTCCGGATTGATACTTAGAGGATTGTTCTCATACTAGTTACAGTTAGGGACTGATAGTTGCGAAATAATAGTGATGTGAAAATAAGCTATGGAAACGTTTCCCAATGATTTAAAACATATATTTTCTAAATATATGAAATAAGGAAATATGAACATATGATGATTGATCGATCGAATTTCCATTTGGAAATAAGATCGTTGTTTGTACACTGACATGTTTTCATTTGATAGTTGAATCACAGACTATCAAAGTTCTTACCATTTTAACGTTGTTAATATGGAGAGACCGGTTGGATTATTATCCAAAGAACCACTTTGTATTGGCATAAGCGTTGCGAGCAATATCTGCCAAAGATAAATTGAAGACGGAGTAAAGTGCAAGGGCTGTTGTATAAGTCTTAGATAACAGTGACTAAGATGGATATACTGAATAGTGCCTTCGGTTTGTCCAGTCCCAGGACAACGTATATGGAAGAAGGTCTGACAGAGTATATCCAATGGATCGCGTAAGTTGATCTGTTCAAACGTATTCACGTTTGGTGGCGGAGGAATTCGTTTCTCTTAGCTGTATACCTGTGTTATTTTTGAATAAGTCAATTTGTGATTTGGCGGGTATGACGATGTGGCATTCAAAGTGAATGGTGATCAGATGTTCTGAAGATAGACGTAGCTTCTAGCCTCACACCGGGAAGTAACAAAAGTTGGGCTAGGCATCATGGCTAGTTGGGTCATCCCCAAGCAGGGTGTATTGTCACCGATCTAGAGAATATTCATATTTATACTTCTTTTTGATTCTGTATCTTCGGATGACGGTTTGATGGCCTATAACCGTGGTGGCAATATATTCGCGACACTCAAGCTAAATGAGTGAGCGGTCACGTGTGGCCGGGTTGCAAGACGTTCTTGTTGAACCCTGAGTGTATCACCTCTAGAGTACACTATTCAGAAGGTGCTCCCATACCTTGTCTGTTGGAATCCATTCTCCGATAAGAGCCCTGCGGTTTATGATTTTATACTATGTATGTAGAACGTGAGATGCAAGCGTTTCTGCTAGATTGATACCTATTTGTACTTAGACATTATTATAATATCACAATGATATGCTTGTCAAAGTTGTTCAGATACCCATAAGGGAAAAACCCGTTCCGTATTCACGGCGTGGTCTTATGAGATATCCTATACCTGTTTTAAACTATTTTACTCATACCAGTCCCATGACTGACCCGGAGTTTACTTTGTTGTTTTCCCTAAACTCTTGGGTGCCTAAATTTGTACGGGCAGTCAAGTAGTCGGGATTTACAGATATACTTGGAGAGCTTGGAGCAGGAGACCTCAAGATTCTATAGCTATAGTTATTTCCGCTGTGTTGTAAGTGTTGTACTCTGATAAGTGCTATTGTATATATATAACTGTTTACTTCAAAGTTATGTTATATATATTATATGTTATTCGTTCCGCTGTGAGATTCGTGTTACTCTGATGATTCTGATGTTCTTCTTCTTCTTCTATTCTATTAGTTCTATCTTTTCTTTCTCACCTTCTAAATTCTTTCACTAACGTCTCGGAATTTCCGACTCTCGAGGAGTCGGAAATTTCCAGCCGTTACAGTTGGTATCAGAGCTTAAGTTAAGAATTACTTGGCTCTGTGGCGTAACTCGATAGAGATGGGATTAGTAATATCCTAGATTGAGTTTGAGTGTATATATATGAGCGCGTAATTGTTATTCAATATAAAATGGTTTTATATTGTGGAGACTCATTGGTTGAGTGGCTTATGATTCTGGTCGATCAGTTGATCCACTGTATCGATAAGGGTTACTAAACACTCGAATACGATGAACCGTCATGGTATGTTTTGAAAGAGGGTAAATGAAATAATTTTTCCCAAAAATATATTTGTTTATAGAAGAAATATATATCTTGAAATTATTATAGTATATTGATTGTGTTGGTTGTTATTATAATCGAATAAGATTATAAAAGGGTGAAATGGTTATAAATGACCAATCAGAATTCATATGAATGTAATATATGAAATAGTTTGAATTAAATATGAATTTAAATCAGAATTTGGAATTTAAAATAAGGAAATTTTAAGTTCCTGGGAGATTTTGAAAATGTTTTACAAATTGAAAATGATATAGTATTGAACTCACTTCAATAGCTGGAAAATAGATTTTGATGATGAATCTAGACATCATCAGTGTTCATTTTCGAGTTCTAAGTGACGGATTACTACCAAAGGTTTTGTTTTTGAATTGTTTTGAGAAAACAAGTTGTTTAGAAATTCAAAGGTTTTGAATTGGCATTATGATTTCAAATTGATTTGAAAGAAACCCAGGAACTTAAGTTCTGGAATTTAAATTTAACTTAGGAAGTTAAATGAATTGAGGTGGTAAAAGTGAACAAATAAATTAAACTTTAACTTGAATTAAGTTAAATAAAATTTGGGTTTGATTAGAGGATCTGGAATGGAACTTAACGAAGTTAAGTAAAATGAGTTGAGGAATTAGGAGTTTGGATTTGATATTGGGGCTTGAATGAAATGTGACTTGGATATAAGTGAATGATTCGGGTTGAGGAGAAACCGACTGGAGATCAATTGGATTGGAATAACATTGGTATATGTTGAAGTGGTAGCAGATGAAAGGGATGGAGTTAAATGCCCGACAAAAAGGTACAAGTTCATATTATATATGAGTTTGGATTTTATGAGCCGAATTGGCAAGCCGTTTGGCTATTTTATTTTCTTTTGGATTGGAGAAGGCCTGGAGAGGCGAGTTGTGGTTTGACGTATTGGCCGGTACAAAGGAGACGCTGGCGAAATTTTCCGAAAATTTAAAGCGTTAGAATATTTTCAGAATTTTTGAAAATTTTAGTTAACCGAAATGAATTAATAATTTAGACGAAATTGAATGGGTTCAGTCGAAACTGAAATTTGAGGTAAACCAAAAGATTCGTAATCTAGTTAGTAGAGATGATAGCATTATCCTAGCTTTGCAATTTCGAGGACGAAATTATTTTAAGGGGGGAAGTCTGTAATGGCGCGTTTTTACGGTGTAATAATTAATTGATTTATTTATTTAAATAACGAATATATTATTTAATCGACGTCAGTTTGAACGTAGAATTATAATAAAATTAAAATAGAGCTCGAAATGGCGCGGCAGTTCGCTATTTGGCGATTCGAACTTTAAACGAATATACAGAAGCCGTTTTAAATCGAATTCCTGTGTAACAAAGAACGTATGGAGCTGGTGGAGTATATTTTTCTAGTGGAAGAGAAAAATCGGGATTTCGTCGTGTAGATTTTGAGTTATGTCCAAATCAAATTTCTAGAAAAGTCGCTATGGAATTCCTTTATAATTTATTTATATTTATATAAGGAATTTCATTGAAAATCAAGTATCGATTAAATCGGGATTGGAAATATCAAGCTGGAAATTCATAGAGGAATATTCCTGAGCTGTATGGTATTCCACTGTGAATATAGACGATAATATTTATTTTTAAATATTAAATTTAATTTTTATTTAAATATATTTATATATTTAAATAGGCTATTTAGAGCTTTAAAAATAGCCACTTTTGCAAACGGAGTCGGAATTCGACGAAACTAGTTTTGTTGGATCCGCAATATCAAATAGTTGTTAGATTTCCAGTTTCGTGATTTTTAGAGTCCCTGTGTGGCCGTATCGATTTTTAGAGTGGAAAATAGACAGTTTTCTGACAGTTAAAAATACACTGTGTGAGCATACGGAGTCGGAATTCGACGAAACCAGTTTCGTTGGGACCGTAATGTCGAACTCTAGCTACATGATCAGTTTCGTGATTTTTAGACATCGTATGTGATCGTGGGGATTTTTAAAGACCGGAAACAAACATAAAAATCAATGAAATAAAATATAATATTAAAAGAAAAAATATCCAACATTTTTCTTGGGTAATAGGAAGGCCACGCAGCCCTCTCTCTCAACCACAAATGCTACCAACCCAATACAGCCTATATAACATGTATATCCAAACACAGCAAACTTTTTCCCAAAAGAAAGAGCAAAAATCAAATACAAATAAATCCAAATAAATCATGAGAGATACATATTGGAGGTCCTCATCACTTGCTTGATTCGCTGGTAGGGTTATCATTGGGTTCGATGCAAATTTGGGCGCTGTTCTTTTTACAGCGTGTTGCTAGGGTTCACGAAAATTGAAGTTGTGAGCATCGATTCATCATTTGAGTATTATCGGTGGATTTGTGGTGCGATTTCGAGTATGTATGGGAGAAATTGTGGGGTTCGGTGTGGTTTTCTGTCGAGCCCTGTACTGTCGACGGAAGGAGAAGCCGACGTCGCCTCCTGCTTTCTGAGTTCGAGCGTAACCAGAGGAGCACGAGAAGGAAGAGCTCGAGGGAAGGGGTAGTTCGGTAGTAGTTGTGATGATTTTCATTAAGTAATGGAGGAAGAGGGATCGAAGGAGGAATCGGCAGTGGCAGTGGAAAGTAGGAGCGACGGGTTCAGATAGTTATTTGGGGAAGAAGGAATTATGGGGTCACGGGTTTAAAACGTGGATACGGTTTGGGCTTTGGGCTAAGGGGTGAGCCCAATATAAGTTTAAATAATTGTTTTAATTTAATTTAAATGTTTATGAACTTGTAACCTTAATATCTTTACCATACGATATCAGAATTACGAACCCTCAGTCACGTTGGGATCGTATGGACGAGCACTCCACAATGGAACTGACCGCGAGTCGATTGGAGTCCGTTACAATTTATGGCGAAATAAATTGTCCGACTGAATCAAATAACGCAAACCGTTATTTAACGATTAACGCGCCAAAGTGAGTAAATCTCACTAACTCTGAACAGTTCTATTTTTACAACGTATTCTTAGAACTGTTAAAATTGTCTGTTTGACTGTGTGTTGATTGAACTGCTAGTCAGTTAGTTAAATTTCTATATTGATTCTGTTTAACAGAATATATCATATGGAACTGAAAGTGATGTTATCTATATTGTCTAACATCTGTGATGCAGGAAACAGGTTGGAGGAATCCGACTGGATTCCTCAACATTTATTTTACCGTTTTTCATATATTGTGATATATAATGTGTTATGAAATCTGTTATTGATTTCATATGTTTGAATGATACCGATCATTGTTATACGACACGTTAAACACCGTAGGTGATACTAGAATGTAAAAAGGGAATTTTCAATGTTTATATTGAAAATAAATCTTATTTATAAAACCGATAGGATTTTATAAAATGAAAACATTTATTTATTTAGGAAATAAATTAAGGAACATTTATTTAGATTATAAATAAATGGAATAAAGGAATATTTATTTAGGGAATAAATAAAGGAACACTTGTTCGGAAAATAAATAGAATTACACAAGGATAGATTTAAACACGTGCTTCGCACACGATATAACACGGTATGGATTTAAATGAGATATTAAATAGGAAATCTGTTTTAAACAGATAAATTGAAGTAGATTAATTTATAAATAATGTTTTATAAATTAAATAAATTATTTATCGTTGATAAATGGAATATATATAAGTCTGGACTTATATAGAGAAGTAGAAACGTTATTAAAAGGACATTTATAAAATGGATAAACGTTGTAAAAAGTAAATCTGTATCAATGGATAAACGTTGTAAAAAGTAAATCTGTATCAATGGATAAACGTTGTAAAAAGGAAATCTTTTGAAAAGAATAAACGTTAATAAAAGGAGTTAATCGAATTTAGTTATTCGAAATGAGTCATTCGAATTAGATATTTGAATAGAGTTAAACACATTAGAGTGATTCGAATTAGTTATTCGAATAGAGTTAAACAAAGTAATTTGTTAGGTTAACCAAAGCAAGTTAGTCGAGTTAATCAAAGTAATTGGTTAAGTTAACCAAAGTAAATTAGTTAAGATAAACTAATTGGTTAATCGAAGTAAATTAGTTGGGTTAATCAAAGTGAATTAGCTGAGTTAAACTAAGTAAATCGGTTAGAGTTAATCAAAGTGAATTAACTAAGTTAAACTAAGTGGATTAGTTCAGTTAATCGAATATAGTTATTCGAAAGAAAGTGTTAATCGAATATAGTTATTCGAGTAAAGTTAAAAGAGTTAATCGAATATAGTTTATTCGAGTGGAGAAATCAAATGTGATTCATTTGAGAAGCGTTATCGAATATTATTTATTCGAAGAGTAGTTATCGAATATTAGTTATTCGAAGTTAGTTAATCCAAAGGAGTTATTCGAAGTTAGTTAATCCAAAGGAGTTATTCGAAGTTAGTTAATCCGAAGGAGTTAATCCGAAGGAGTTAATCGAAGAGTTAATCCGAAGGAGCTATTCAAAGTTAGTTAATCCAAAGGAGTTATTCGAAGTTAGTTAATCCAAAGGAGTTATTCGAAGTTAGCTAATCCAAAGGAGTTATTCGAAGTTAGTTATTCCAAAGGAGTTAGTCGAAGAGTTAATCGAATATAGTTATTCGAAAGAAGGTGTTAATCGAATATAGTTATTCGAGTAAAGTTAAAAGAGTTAATCGAATTTAGTTATTCGAAATGAGTTATTCGAATTTGATATTTGAATAGAGTTAAACACATTAGAGTGATTCGAATTACTTATTCAAATAGAGTTAAACACGTAAGAGTTAATTGAATATTAGTTATTCAATTAGAGTTAAATCGAATTTAGTTATTCGAAAGGAGTTAATCAATTTGAGTTAAGTTAATCGATTTGAATTAAGTTGAATCGAAATGGAGTAAATCGATTAGAATTAAGTTAATCGAGTTAGAGTAAATCGAATATTGGTTATTCGAAGGTAAGTTATTCGAATTAGTTATTCGAAGGAGTTAATCAAATAAGTCGATCCAAAGGAGTAAGTCGAATATTAGTTATTCGAATAGAGTTAAAGGAGTTATCGATTTTAGTTTGATCGAAAGGAGTTATCGATTAGTAAATCGAAAGGAGATTTTCGAATATAGCATATTCGAAAGAAAGAGATCGAATATTGTTTATTCGAAAGAGAGAGATTTCGAATATGAGTTATTCGAAGAGAGATAATCGAATATAGGTTATTCGAAGAAGAGTTAATCAAATAGAGATTACTCGAAAGAGAGTTATACGTCGAATTCGATTATAGCGAATTCGGGGAAATACTATTTACTTTCCAGGGTTTAAATCAAGATTTAGTTATTGATTTAGAAATTAGGTGTCTGTTAAATTATTCGAGTTAGGAAATAAAATATATAGGGGTAGGAATTATAACGTTATAGTTATAATCAAACACTGTCATATAAGAAGTGGATTCGTAACCTGAATCCGAGAATTTGCATGAACAGATGATTGGAAAAAGTGAGCGATGAGCTTCATCTATTTCACAGTAAAGGACGTTGTCCAATTAAGGTCTGCGAGGTAATTATACCCCAACTTGATTGACTTCAGAATTGACAAAGGAATAGTTGTGGTTCGATCTAAAAGGTTGATTAGGAATAAAGTTAAGGAATAAGCGATAAATGGATTAAGCATAACGATGTTTTATACAACGTTCATTTGAAATCCGTAAATGAGTTTTGGAAACGTTTTCCAAATATAGTCAGATATGTTTTCTAAACATAGAAAATGAAATGTTTTCATGATAAGAATTTAAGAAATAGAGTTAAGCAAATTCAGAAACTAACTGGAGAGGGTAAGTTGAACGGTTTTCTAAGTGACGATCTGATATTGGTTTCGACCTTCCGGATTGATACTTAGAGGATTGTTCTCATACTAGTTACAGTTAGGGACTGATAGTTGCGAAATAATAGTGATGTGAAAATAAGCTATGGAAACGTTTCCCAATGATTTAAAACATATATTTTCTAAATATATGAAATAAGGAAATATGAACATATGATGATTGATCGATCGAATTTCCATTTGGAAATAAGATCGTTGTTTGTACACCGACATGTTTTCATTTGATAGTTGAATCACAGACTATCAAAGTTCTTACCATTTTAACGTTGTTAATATGGAGAGACCGGTTGGATTATTATCCAAAGAACCACTTTGTATTGGCATAAGCGTTGCGAGCAATATCTGCCAAAGATAAATTGAAGACGGAGTAAAGTGCAAGGGCTGTTGTATAAGTCTTAGATAACAGTGACTAAGATGGATATACTGAATAGTGCCTTCGGTTTGTCCAGTCCCAGGACAACGTATATGGAAGAAGGTCTGACAGAGTATATCCAATGGATCGCGTAAGTTGATCTGTTCAAACGTATTCACGTTTGGTGGCGGAGGAATTCGTTTCTCTTAGCTGTATACCCGTGTTATTTTTGAATAAGTCAATTTGTGATTTGGCGGGTATGACGATGTGGCATTCAAAGTGAATGGTGATCAGATGTTCTGAAGATAGACGTAGCTTCTAGCCTCACACCGGGAAGTAACAAAAGTTGGGCTAGGCATCATGGCTAGTTGGGTCATCCCCAAGCAGGGTGTATTGTCACCGATCTAGAGAATATTCTTATTTATACTTCTTTTTGATTCTGTATCTTCGGATGACGGTTTGATGGCCTATAACCGTGGTGGCAATATATTCGCGACACTCAAGCCAAATGAGTGAGCGGTCATGTGTGGCCGGGTTGCAAGACGTTCTTGTTGAACCCTGAGTGTATCACCTCTAGAGTACACTATTCAGAAGGTGCTCCCATACCTTGTCTGTTGGAATCCATTCTCCGATAAGAGCCCTGCGGTTTATGATTTTATACTATGTATGTAGAACGTGAGATGCAAGCGTTTCTGCTAGATTGATACCTATTTGTACTTAGACATTATTATAATATCACAATGATATGCTTGTCAAAGTTGTTCAGATACTCATTAGGGAAAAACCCGTTCCGTATTCACGGCGTGGTCTTATGAGATATCCTATACCTGTTTTAAACTATTTTACTCATACCAGTCCCATGACTGACCCGGAGTTTACTTTGTTGTTTTCCCTAAACTCTTGGGTGCCTAAATTTGTACGGGCAGTCAAGTAGTCGGGATTTACAGATATACTTGGAGAGCTTGGAGCAGGAGACCTCAAGATTCTATAGCTATAGTTATTTCCGCTGTGTTGTAAGTGTTGTACTCTGATAAGTGCTATTGTATATATATAACTGTTTACTTCAAAGTTATGTTATATATATTATATGTTATTCGTTCCGCTGTGAGATTCGTGTTACTCTGATGATTCTGATGTTCTTCTTCTTCTTCTATTCTATTAGTTCTATCTTTTCTTTCTCACCTTCTAAATTCTTTCACTAACGTCTCAGAATTTCCGACTCTCGAGGAGTCGGAAATTTCCAGCCGTTACAAATACCCTTAGGAATTCTACACAATTTCTTTTCTTCTTCTTCTTCTTAAGCTATATTAATGGCTTCTTCTTGAGTAATGGTGGTGGTAGAGGAGGAAGCAAGAAAAAGCAAGTGAAAGCAAGGAAAGGAAGGAGGTTACTAGCTTGGATCTTTGTTCTTATTCTTGGATCCTTATTCTTATTCTTGGATCTTGGATAGCCAAGGATTAAGGTGAGTTTACTCACTATTTAGGACCGCAAACACAAACCCTTTTGCATGTTTTAACTATGCTTAAAGTTGCTTGAATGTTGGTAACTTATGTTAAAATGTTAACTAGATTCTTACTTTAAAAGTAAGTGACATATGTGATCCATGTTAATGGACTTGAATGGACTAGGACTTGAACTTAAAAGTGCACTTATATTTATAATACTGTTCTGTTCATGTATTGAAATATATTATGTGTTTTATAATCTGTTTGATTATGTGTGTTAAATGATATTGATCATTGTGGTTTGCCATTTTAAATATCATAAGTGACCCTGGGATGTGAAGAGAAATATTTCAATGTATATTGAAATAAAGGAATTTTATAAAATCAACCGATTTTATAAAACGGAATATTTTGAAAATAAAGCACTTAGAAAATAAATAGGATTTTATAAAGGAGAACATTGACTTAGAAAATAAATAGGAGTTTATAAAGGAGGATATTTATTTATAAGACAAATAGAATATCAAAAAGGAAATATTTTGGGAAAATAAACAGGATAAAGATAAAAGGAAAATATTTATAAAACGAATAAAGTTTTATAAAAGGAATATTTATTTAATAAATAAATTGAATTGAATGGGATATTTATTTAGAAATAAATAGAAGTATAAGAGGATTATTTATTTAGAAAATAAATAGACAAATATAGGAAGAGAAATATTTGTAAAACATTTACAAATAAAGGTTATAAGAGGCATTGTTTATTTACAAATAAATAGAAGTTATAAAGGAGATACTTATTTAGAAATAAATAAGAATCTAGAAGGATTATTTATTTAGGAAATAAATAGAATTTTAAAAGGAGAATATTTATTTAGGGAATAAATAGGATTATTAAAAGGGATTTGTCAAATGAGTTAGTTAAACCAGATTTGTCAAATAAGTTAGTCAAACCAAGTTAAAAGAGTTGGTCAAACCAAGTTGATTGAGTTAGTTAGTCAAGTTAACCAAATGGGTGAAGTTAGTCGAGTTAATAAAATTTGAGGTAGCAAGTTAAGTCATTCAATTTGAGTTAGCAAGTTAAGATAATCAAAGTGAGTTAGTAAAAAAATGGAGTTAAATAGAATATAGTTATTCGAGATAAAGTTAAAACAGATATTAGTTATTCGAATTTGAGTTAATCAAATAGAGTTAATCGAATAGAGTTAAAGTAATGGAGTTAAACAGAAATTAGAAACTGACTAGAGATTAATAAGTTAAATGGTTTCCTGAGTATCGATCTGTTGTTGGTTTCGGCCTTCGGGGTTTATACTTAGGAAGTTGTTCTCTTGTTATTTTATAGTTAGAGTCTGATAGATGTGGAAGAATAGTGATACGTAAGTAAGCCATGGAAATGTTTTCCAGTGTTAATAACATATATTTTCTAAACATAGAAAATGAGGATATATATGGTTAATGATGATTGATCGATATAATTTCCATTTGGAAAAAATATCGTTGTTTGCACACTTGTTTTTCTTTGATAGTTAAATCACAGACTATCAAAGTTTTGACCATTTTAACCTTGTTAATATGGAGAGACCGATTGGATTATTTTCTAAAGAACCACTCTATATTGGCAAAAGCCTTGTGAATTATATATGTCAAAGATAATTGAAGACGGAGTAAAGTGCAAGGGCTATTGTATATGTCTTAGATAATAGTGCCTAAGATGGATGTACTGGATAGTTCCTTCGGTTTGTCCAGTCCCAGGACAACTTGTATGGACAAAGGTCTGACAGAGTATATCCAATGGATAGCGTAAGTTGATCTCTTCAAACGTATTCACGTTTGGTAGCGGAGGAATTCGTTTCTCTTAAATGTATACCCATGTTATTTTTGGATAAGTCAATTTGTGATTTGGCGGGTGTGACGATGTTACATTCTAAGTGAATAAAGAACGAATGTCTGACAGCTTATTTCCAGAAAAGGTCACGTACATTGATTTCTTCAACCGTACCAAGAGTGGAAGTGAAGAAGGAAACTTCTTTTAGCTAACACATAATGTATTGTTGAGGACGTCAATCGGTGATTTGATGGATTTGATGATGTGGCATTCAAAGTGAATCTGGTGTGATGATAAAGCGTAGCTTCTAGCCTCATCAACCGGTAAATGACAGAAATCGGGCAGGTAGCATGGCTATGTAGGTCGCACCTATTAGGGTGTATAATCACCTGATCTAGAGTTTCATTTACTTCTAAAAATCTATTGTTGATGTTGTCCCATTCGGGAAACGGTTGCTGATCCCAATCATTGGTGGTATACATTCGATACACTCAAGCGAAATGAGTGGTCGGTCATGTGTGGCCGGGTTGCAAGATGTTCTTGTTGAACCCAGTGTATTCCTCTTTAGAGATACACTAGCTAAAGGTGGTTCCATACCTTGTCATAGTTGGAAATCCATTACCCAATATGTGCTTGCGGTTTTGATTATATACTCTATATGTAGAACGTGAGATGAAAGAGTTTCTGCTAGATGATTATTATATTGTGGTTGATAGACATTATTATAATATCAATGAGTTTTGATATAAAGTTTATTTTGGATTCTCATAAGGGAAAAACCCGTTCCGTTATACGGCATGGTCTTCTGAGATATCGTTGTGTTGCTCAAACTGTTTTAAACTGTTTTTACTCACACCAGTCCCATGACTGACCCGGAGTTTATTTTGTTTTGTTTTCCCTAAACTATTGGGTGCTCAATTTTGTACGAGCAGTCAAGTAGTCGGGATTTACAGATACTTGAAGAGCTGGAGCAGGAGGCTTCAGGATTATATAGCTATTATTATTCCGCTGTGTTGTAAGTGTTGTACTTGATAATGACATGTATATTCAAGTACAGATTTATATTTCAAAGTTATGTTATATTTTATTCGTTCCGTTGTGAGGTTCGTGTTACTCTGATGATGTTGTTGTCTTCTTCTTCTATTCTAAGTTTCTATCTTATCTATTCTCACCCTCTAATTTCTTTCATTAACTATTCGGTTATTTTCGGTCCTTGGATGTTCGATATGTGTTATATATCGGATAACTAAGATCGCTAAAAACCGGGTCGTTACAGTTGGTATCAGAGCTTAAAGTTAAGTAATTACCTTGGCTCTATGGTGTGACTCGGTAGAGATGGGGTTAGTAATACCCTAGATTCTGTTTGAGTGTATACATACGAGAGCGTATTTGTTATTCAATATAAAGTGAATTTATATTATGGAGATTTATTGGTTGAGTTGTTTACAAGTTCTGGTCGATCAGTTTGATCCACTGTGTCGGTAGGAGTTTATAAACACTCGAATGCGATGAACCGTCATGGTATGTTTTGAAAAGAGGGTAAATGAAATAATTTTACCCAAAGTATATTTGTTATTATAATCGAGGAAGATTATAATGGAGATGGTTATATATGTATATATATATATAACCAAATAAAATTCACATAAGTGAAATGAATTGAATTAAATCTGAAATTAGAATCAGAATGGGGATTAAAATTCCTAGAATTTGAAAAGGTGTTTGTAAATGGAATTAAATTGAGTATAAGAGAATTTTAAGTTCCTGGGAGATTTTGAAAACATTTTTCAAACTGAAAGTGATATAGTATTGAACTCACCTTGATAGCTGGAAAATAGATTCTGATGATGAATCTAGACATCATCAGTGTTCATTTTCGAGTTCTAAGTGACGGATTACTACCAAAGATTTTGTTTTTGGAATTGTTTTGAGAAAACAAGTTATTAAAAAATTCAAAGGCTTTGAATTGGTATTACGATTTCAAATTAATTTGAAATGAACCCAGATATTTAAAATTTTAGAATTTAAATTTAACTTAAAATGTTAAATGGATTGAGATGGTATAAGTAAAAATAAATTAAGATTTAACTTGAACTAAGTTAAATAAAACTGGATTTGATTAGAGAGTAATCTGGAATGGAATTGAGTTGATGACTTAAGAGTTTAGAATCAAGAATATTACTTGAGTTTGAAATGGAATTTGGCTTGAGTATAAACGAATGATTGGATTTAATAATAAATCAATTGGAGTTTGATTATAATGACACTGTTATATGTTGAGTTGGTAGCAGATGGAAGGGAAATAATGATATGCCCGACAAAAAGGTACAAGTTTATATTTGATATGAGTTTGGAATTTATTAGCCGAATTAGCAAGCCGCTTGGCTGTTTTATTTTCTTTTGGGTTGGAGAAGGCCTAGAGTGGCGAGTTGAGGTTTTACCGATAGGGCTGTACAAAGGAGGTTATGGCGAAATTTTTTGAAAAGTTAAGGCATTAGAAAATTTTCAGGATTTTTGAAAATTTTTGTTGTTAAAAAAAATTAATAAATATTTAATTGAAATTAAATTGGTTCAGTTGAAACTGGAGTTAAGAAGTGAACAAATAAGTTCTGACCAGTCGATAGGGTTTGTTTCCTACCTTAGCAATTTCGAGGGCGAAATTATTTTAAGTGGGGAAGAATGTAATGACCCGCGTTTTCAGCGATATAATAATTAATTTATTTAATTATTTAAAAGGTGATTAAGAGGATTAAACGGTCGTTTAATTAAATAACTTGGAATATTTAATTAATAATTAATGATACTAGACTCGTTTTGGAAAAATGCTTTCAAAAATATATTTTTGGTAAAATATTGATAAAATGAGCGAAAATCGTTTTATCAACAAATGGCTATTTTCTCAGTAAAAGTTGTTGAAAATTTTAGTGAATGTCTAATTAATCACTAGGAAAGTGATTAGCAAATAAAAATATTTTTAGTATTTATGGTTAACTAAATGTCTGGATGATGTCATGCATGACATAGGTAAAATATTTAGGAAAATGAGCAAAGAAGGAAAATGAGCAAATAAGGAAAAATAAGCAAATAAGGAAAATGAGCAAAAATAGTAATACTTCATTTGAAAGAAATGAGCAAATAAGGAAAATGAGAAAATAAGGAAAAATGAGCAAATAAGGAAAATGAGCAAAAGTAGTAATACTTCATATGTAAGATTAGGGTTTTAGGGGCATTTTGGTCTTTTCCCATTCACATTCCTAAGGCTATATAAAGGTTGCATACCCTTAGGAATTCTACACAATTTCTTTTCTTCTTCTTCTTCTTAAGCTATATTAATGGCTTCTTCTTGAGTAACGGTGGTGGTAGAGGAGGAAGCAAGTGAAAGCAAGGAAAGGAAGGAGGTTACTAGCTTGGATCTTTGTTCTTATTCTTGGATCTTTATTCTTATTCTTAGATCTTGGATTTGCTAAGGATTAAGTTGAGTTTACTCACTATTTAGGACAACAAACATAAACCCTTTTGCATGTTTTAACTATGCTTAAAGTTGCTTGAATGTTGGTAACTTATGTTAAAATGTTAACTTGATTCTTACTTTAAAAGTAAGTGACATATGTGATCCATGCTAATGGACTTGAATGGACTTGGACATGAACTTAAAAGTGCACTTATATTTATAATACTTTTCTGTTCATGTATTGAAATATATGATGTGTTTTATAATCTGTTTGATTATATGTGTTAAATGATATTGATCATTGTGGTTTGCCATTTTAAATATCATAAGTGACCCTGGGATGTGAAAAGAAATATTTCAATGTATATTGAAATAAAGGAATTTTATAAAATCAACCGATTTTATAAAAGGGAATATTTTGAAAATAAAGCACTTAGAAAATAAATAGGATTTTATAAAGGAGAACATTTACTTAGAAAATAAATAGGAGTTTATAAAGGAGGATATTTATTTATAAGACAAATAGAATATCAAAAAGGAAATATTTTAGGAAAATAAACAGGATAAAGATAAAAGGAAAATATTTATAAAACGAATAAAGTTTTATAAAAGGAATATTTATTTAAATAAATAAATTGAATTGAATGGAATATTTATTTAAAAATAAATAGAAGTATAAGAGGATTATTTATTTAGAAAATAAATAGACAAATATAGGAAGAGAAATATTTGTAAAACATTTACAAATAAAGGTTATAAAAGGAATTATTTATTTAGAAATAAATAGAAGTTATAAAGGAGATACTTATTTAGAAATAAATAAGAATCTAGAAGGATTATTTATTTAGGAAATAAATAGAATTTTAAAAGGAGAATATTTATTTAGGGAATAAATAGGATTATTAAAAGGGATTTGTCAAATGAGTTAGTTAAACCAGATTTGTCAAATAAGTTAGTCAAACCAAGTTAAAAGAGTTGATCAAACCAAGTTGATTGAGTTAGTTAGTCAAGTTAACCAAATGGGTGAAGTTAGTCGAGTTAATAAAATTTGAGTTAGCAAGTTAAGTCATTCAATTTGAGTTAGCAAGTTAAAATAATCAAAGTGAGTTAGTAAAAAAATGGAGTTAAATCGAATATAGTTATTCGAAATAAAGTTAAAACAGATATTAGTTATTCGAATTTGAGTTAATCAAATAGAGTTAATCGAATAGAGTTAAAGTAATGGAGTTAAACAGAAATTAGAAACTGACTAGAGATTAATAAGTTGAATGGTTTCCTGAGTATCGATCTGATGTTGGTTTCGGCCTTCGGGGTTTATACTTAGGAAGTTGTTCTCTTGTTAGTTTATAGTTAGAGTCTGATAGATGTGGAAGAATAGCGATACGTAAGTAAGCCATGGAAATGTTTTCCAGTGTTAATAACATATATTTTCTAAACATAGAAAATGAGGATATATATGGTTAATGATGATTGATCGATATAATTTCCATTTGGAAATAATATCGTTGTTTGCACACTTGTTTTTCTTTGATAGTTAAATCACAGACTATCAAAGTTTTGACCATTTTAACCTTGTTAATATGGAGAGACCGATTGGATTATTTTCCAAAGAACCACTCTGTATTGGCATAAGCGTTGTGAATTATATATGTCAAAGATAATTGAAGACGAAGTAAAGTGCAAGGGCTATTGTATAAGTCTTAGATAACAGTGCCTAAGATGGATGTACTGGATAGTGCCTTCGGTTTGTCCAGTCCCAGGACAACTTGTATGGACGAAGGTCTGACAGAGTATATCAAATGGATCGCGTAAGATGATCTCTTCAAACGTATTCACGTTTGGTGGCAGAGGAATTCGTTTCTCTTAGCTGTATACCCGTGTTATTTTTGGATAAGTCAATTTGTGATTTGGCGGGTATGACGATGTGACATTCTGAGTGAATGAAGAACGAATGTCTGACAGAGTATTTCCAGAAAGGTCACGTACATTGATTTCTTCAACCGTACCAAGAGTGGAAGCGGAGAAGGAAACTTCTTTTAGCTAACACATAATGTATTATTGAGGATGTCAATCGGTGATTTGATGGATTTGATGATGTGGCATTCAAAGTGAATCTGTTGTGATGATAAAGCGTAGCTTCTAGCCTCATCAACCGGTAAATGACAGAAATCGGGAAGGTAGCATGGCTATGTAAGTCGCACCTATTAGGGTGTATAATCACCTGATCTAGAGTTTCATTTACTTCTAAAAATCTATTGTTGATGCTGTCCCATTCGGGAAACGGTTGCTGATCCCAACCGTTGGTGATATACATTCGATACACTCAAGCGAAATGAGTGGTCGGTCATGTGTGGCCGGGTTGCAAGATGTTCTTGTTGAACCCAGTGTATTCCTCTCTAGAGATACACTAGCGAAAGGTGGTTCCATACCTTGTCATAGTTGGAAATCCATTACCCAATACGTGCTTGCGGTTTTGATTGTATACTCTATATGTAGAACGTGAGATGAAAGCGTTTCTGCTAGATGATTATTATATTGTGGTTGATAGACATTATTATAATATCAATGAGTTTTGATATAAAGTTTATTTTGGATTCTCATAAGGGAAAAACCCGTTCCGTTATACGGCGTGGTCTTATGAGATATCGTTGTGTTGCTCAAACTATTTTAAACTGTTTTTACTCACACCAGTCCCATGACTGACCCGGAGTTTATTTTGTTTTGTTTTCCCTAAACTCTTGGGTGCTCAATTTTGTACGAGCAGTCAAGTAGTCGGGATTTACAGATACTTGAAGAGCTAGAGCAGGAGGCTTCAGGATTATATAGCTATTATTATTCCGCTGTGTTGTAAGTGTTGTACTTGATAATGATATGTATATTCAAGTACAGATTTATATTTCAAAGTTATGTTATATTTTATTTATTCCGTTGTGAGGTTCGTGTTACTCTGATGATGTTGTTGTTGTCTTCTTCTTCTTCTTCTTCTATTCTAAGTTTCTATCTTATCTATTCTCACCCTCTAATTTCTTTCATTTACTATTCGGTTATTTTCGGTCCTTGGATGTTCGATATGTGTTATATATCGGATAACCAAGATCGCTAAAAACCGGGTCGTTACAGGGTGTTATAATTAATCCATCTTCTTATCCTTGACTTTTGAGTTATAAGGTGAATCGTAGCGTTGGAGGTCAGGATCACGAAGCTCCCTGACCATAATTGATCGTGCGACTCTTTGGAGGTTGGATATCCAATTGCCTTTACCTCCAGCTCTGGCCCTAGTGCTCCCTTCTCCAGTTCAACTGCAGCTGCCTCAACAACAACCAAGTGTAGTAAGCCATGAGATCCCTCAGTTTATCTCTCTTTAACAGGTTCAGCCAGAGCTCTAAGAGATCCATAAGAAGCAGTGTCAATAGGTGCATAAGATAGGCTGTATCTCTTCTTTTCCATGATCCTGGAGAGGACATGGCATTGTAGCAAGTTCCAGCCACATAACTCGACCTTCCCACATCCTCTAGGTGTTATCTTTTAGGGTTTATTGTATCTTTTCACTTTCCATCATTAATTTCTTTGCTTCGTTTTATTTTTTTGGCAAGGCTGACCAGTTTTTATAGTGCCCCGTAACACTTATTTAAAAAATTAAAAAGTTACAAGAAATATAGGCGATATGCAACATGCATATCGACTATCTAGACTTAAGTTCGCACGAAGGGGATATCATGCTGTCACGCAGCAATGTAACAACTTCACATAACACTAAAAACAACAACTTGTATAATAGGTTACATATTGGATTACATAGTGTCAAAACAGAAAGTACTCATTGCATCACAAAGGCATCTAGCCTTTATCGATCTGAGCTTGCATCATGGCTCTTTTCTTATTGCTAGTAATAAGTGACATCCAAGCCTTGATTCCAGATGGAGATGCTTCAGGAAAGAGGCTTTTCTTTGGACATAATTAATGGCATTGGGATGGCATGTTGCTTCCCTTTGTCTTACATATTAATTTTTTAATTGTAATTGTTAGTATTGGAAATCTTGTAAGTCGTAGGATGATGTTATGGATTTCTCTCTTTTGAAAATATTGTGTATGTCATTCACATTTACTGATGATTCGAGTCGGAAATGAAATCTCGTGGTTTATATCTAACTATCGGTTATCCTACTGTTGGGAAAAATATATCTTTGGATAGTAAATTTTAGCAGAGGATAAGTTCAGCTAAGGTTTGTTTTGTCATGGGTAATTATTTTCACGTGCTCCTTAAAAGATAAAATTTAATAGTTTGGGTCGAATTAGTTGGTTTCGATTAGCACATATTTTTCCGTGTAACCGACTTTTGTCTACGATGAATTATAGCTTGAATTGTCAAAACTTCCATAGAATATTTTTTAGAAACCTTTTCCAATATTTTGAAAAATAAAAGAAAAGGATTTTTGCTTTAATTTTTTTATTTAAGTTCTTATATTTAAAAGAAATGGGTATTTATGTTTTTAGGCAAACAAATTCTAAAAGAAACATGCAATTTTAAAAGGTAAAACTACATATTTTTTAAAGGTCACATGTGAAATGTAGGGAAGGTAATTAGAAATTAGTTTTTTATCTTAGAGGTGCATTAAGGCCGATGGTACGTTCAAAATGCTAACGACAACAAAGAAAATATTGTTTTTACCTTGGAAATTTTGTTTCCATACCTTGTTGACGATGCATGTGAGTAGTTATTAAACTTATTTACATTTTAGAGCTTGATTATAAGTCTCATCATGCAATTTACATGTGAAAATTTTGGAGTATTTCAGAACAAACAAGGTAAAATTCTACTGTAAGACAGGAACTAGAAAATTTCAAAGTGATAAGAATGTTAAATTCTCTAGCAGAATTCCTTTTTTGACAAAGGAGAAGTAAATAAAAGCAATTTTAGATGCGTTACCATTTTAGATGTTAGGATTTTGATGCAAAATTGATTATTTTATAGTTTTATTTGTAGCCATGTGAAGGTTTTGGTTGAAAAATGTTCTTTAGATACTTCATACATTTAGAGCTACCGGCATATTTTAAGTTATTTTTGTTGGATCTAGATTAACTGTAGAGGGGGTGAATAGAGTTTATTTGATTTTTATGAGATATTAAAAATTATCACACCACAGATTTCAATAGAGAAAATAAATGCATAAATAAAATAATACAGATTTTACCCAACTTCGGTAAACCCTGCCTACTGCTGCATTCCCAAAGATTTCTACTAGGTATTAAAACATATCCCGCTTACAAAACTCTGCAAACTCGCAAATGCTGCTCCTGTTCTAATCCTATGCTCAAAACACTACACTGATCTGTATACTCAAGATCATATTTTCCCTGTATTACAAAACAGTAACTCGTATACTCTAGTTATAAATCCTGAAACTAGTAATCTCTAGTTTTTACAGACAAACTAGGAAAACTATGGACTATTACAAAAGAAATAAAAAATAATATAATAAAACAAAATAAACAAAAAAACCTTTTTAAATTAAATAAGTCCATCCATTCTTATTTTCTTTGAAATGCTTTGTCCTTAAAAATTTATCGGCTGATATCCAAAAACTAGGGTTTTCCCTTTTTCCCCAAATCGTGGCTTGTTAAAAATGAATAATCAAATTCCTTAAAGCTTCAAAGGATTGTGGCTTGCTTGTTGATCAGATTTGGGGATTGCGATCGAAAACGTGAGTTTATCTGATTTGATTTTTTTATTATTTTCTTTGGGTATTTATTGTTGGTTTTCAGTAAAAATGTCTGTGATGATTTGCATGTATAAATAGGTTTCTAAATCCCTTTCATTCTCTGATTTCACACAATGACTGGTCTTGATTTGTTGCATGAGTTTCTGCATGATTGATGATTGATTGCCATGACTACCTTGTTTGATTTTTGGAATGAACCTGATTTAATTTATATCCAAAAAAATGATTCTTCGATTTGTTGCTTGAATCTTGAATGATTCCTGAAATGTTTGTAAATCATAATCTTGCCAAAAGTAAACTTGTTCCTGATTCGTGCGAGATTCCCCCTTAGTAGTCTCAATTGAAACATGACGTGAGTGCTAAGTGATTTCTGGAAATTTTGAAATCTGTAGTGGCCCGCAAATCCGTACTATATGAGTTGACTAAAACAACATACGTTCAACCCAAATTGCGCAGAAATACGAGTCATTAGGGTTAAAGAAAGAGAAACAAATAGAAGATAGAACTGAAAGAAACATTAGAATCTCACAGCGGAACGAATAAAATCTAATAGCACATATCATAACTTTGATATAGAAAGCTGTATTATATATACATACCATATCAGAGTACAACACATATACATCACAGTGGAAATAACTCAAAAACTAATGGTGAAGCCTCCTGCTTCAAGCTCCTCCAAGTGTATCCGTAAAAACCTAAAACACTTGATTGCCCTTACAAATTTGGGAACCTAAGAATGTAGGGAAAAACAAACAAAATAAACTCTAGGTCAGTCATGGGACTGGTGTGAGTAAACTCCAACCATATTGTTTAACTTTGAAAAGAACTTTTTGAAAGAAAAGGATAATAGTAAGACCAACCCACACATAAACATGGACGGTTTTTAACTCACTATAACCTAACACATATTTGATATGAAAATCCGGTGATACTATAATAATGTCTAATCAAATAAATAACCATCTATTAGAACGCTTGCATCTCACGCTCTACATACATAGTATAAAATCAAAAACCGTAGGGTGCTTATTAGAGATCAGATTCCAACAATGACAAGGTATGGGACCACTTCCCAATCAGTGTAGGATACACTGGAGTTCAACAAGAACATCTTGCAACCTGACCACACATGACCGGTTACTCATTTAGCTTGAGTAGACCAAATGTATTATCACCTACGGTTGTTTGGTCGTCTAACCGTAACCCATAAGATACAGAAACAAAAGAAGAATAAATGAATTTTCTCTAGATCGTTGATAATACACCCTGCTTGGGTATGACCCAACTAGCTATGCTTCCTGCCTGATTTTTGTCATTTCCCGGTTGCGAGGCTTGAGGCTACATTTAACTTTTTAGAACATCTGGCCATCATTCACTTTGAATGCCACATCGTCAAACCTGTCAAATCACTAGTTAGTCTTCCCAAAAATATTACTGGTATAAAAAGCTAAGAGAAACGAATTCCTTTACCACCAAACGTAATACCTCGAAAAAACGTCTTATGTGACTTGTTAGGAATACTCTGTCACATATTCGTCCATGTAAATTGCCTTGGGACTGGAAAAATCGAAGGCACTATCCTATAAACAGAATAGCCCTTGCATTTTACTTCATCTTCAATTATCTTAGCATAATCTAATTCGCAACCCCTACGCCTATATGAAGTGGTTTTCGGATAATAAATCCAACCGGTCTCTCTGTATTAACAACGATAGTCCAAAAACTTCGATAGGCGGTTTTTTTAACTATCAAAGGAAAACAACATCCATCCAAATTTATAACATCAAACAAATCACTGGCCCTTTTAATATTTTGTTAAGTTCGTTTCCTTGTCGAGTTCTCTGTTTTGATTTCTAATTAACAAATTTCGTAAATATATTATAACTCCTTAAATTTTCGGAAAATTTCGCCAACTTCTCCTTTGTACGGCTCAATCGGTACAACTTCAACTTGCCTCTCTTTGCCCTTTCCATTTAAAAAGAAAATCAAAAAGCCAAGCGACTTGCCCAATAGGTGCATAAAATCTCATATTAAATTTAAACATGTACCTTTTTGTCGAGCACTCAATATATAATCTTCATTTTCTTCATTCAATATCTGTTTAACATATGTATGTCATTCCCGATTCATTTCAATCAATTCAACCCATTTTACTTTAATTGCTTTCCATTCACTAATTAATTTTCTAATTAACTTCCTTGCTTAATCTGCTTTTAATTTGAACATATCACGTTCAAATATAATTGTATTCACATAAAACAAATCAAACTCAAATTCTGTAACGTCCTGGATTTTTAGCTATTTAATATTGAATATTTAAAAAGTTTTAGATATTGATTTGGATTGATAAACGAATTTTCATATTGTATCGATTGAATAATCGGTATACGATTTAATATCAAATATGTTGAATAATCGAATAAGAGAATGAAAACAATTTAATTCACAGTTGAAAACTGAATTGAAATGATTCAGTTAGTCAATATAAATTCTATTTGGGGTTTAGAACGATAAATTTAATTATTTGAAATCAATTTATATTTTAAATTGAATTTAATTTAAATCGCTGATTTTAAATGATATATTTTTCAAGTGATCGAATTGGGTTTTGAAACTTGTTTCGTTGAGTTCAAATTAGTGGTTAAATCCTAGAGACGTCAGTCGTTACGCTCAGATATGAGTTCATTACCGCGAGATAAAAATATACACAAAAATCAAATCAAATAAAAAAATCGTACCACTTTCAGCCAACCTAAGTTCAAAGCCGACCTCCTGTTCTTCAAATAACGCAGACCTATTTTACAGCACGCCTACTTCTTCATCGAGCAGAAAAAATTATCTCCCATGTTTGATATCAGGGAAACACTCAATTTAATGGTTTCAGTATGATTGTCTCTCGTTCACATCTATATAAACAAGCCTGAATTGTCGATGATTTTTCCGTTCCTCAACGAAAACACTTCCCGAGCCATTTCCTATATTCATTTTCCCCCAATTGAAAAAAATCATTTCATCTTATAAAAAAAGGAATCAAGAATAAAAAGCGCGGTGAATCTCGATAGCATAGGGTGCACTCGCGACTTACAGAGAGGAAGTAGGGACCGTCGATTGGTAGTTCAGAGATTGCTGTGGGGGTTCAGGTCGTTGCTATGGGGTACGGTTTGATGTATGCGGGGATTTGGGTGAAATCGATTTAGGGTTATGGTTTGGGGATGGAAAGTATAGAGGTGTGATTGGGTCAAAGTTATTTTAGAGGCCGATGGTCACGTTTGGTTGCGGTTTGGAGGAGTGCGATAATGTATGAACGAGGGGAAATCTGGGGTCTTTGGAAGTAGTGCGATAGTTAAAGGAGTTGTTGGTGGTCATTATCTTGGCAACTGTAGTAAGGCACGATAGTGGAAGCTGGGGTTTGACAGTGTACGCTGAGGAGTTTGGGAGGAGTACAGAAATTGGAAAATGGACTGAGTTCCACTTGGATGGTAAAGCTATGACAAAGCAGTAAATGAAGATTGCCATTATGATGTTCGATAAAATGCCAAAGTGAGTTGATGTAGTTATTTGGGCTGATGCAGTTTTTGGGATGTTCGGGATTTGGCAAAGCGATAAGGGTCGAATAAATGCATTCAAGATGAATTCAGTAGAAACAAGCCAAGTCGATATTGGAATTGAACAGGAAATTCAGAAAATGATTCAAGGTGAGTAAATCTCATTCACCGTTTTATATTTAAAATTTATTTCTATCGTAAAAATAAATTTGTTGGTTGTTTGGGTGCATGGATGAATTGTTGAATTTTTGTGATTATTGGATATTTCCAGCAATACTATTAGCGGATGCCCGCAGTATCATTAGCGGATGACACTACGCACACGTACATAAGTGGATCCCCTTTTATACCACGATATCCTGCCTTGAAGCAGGATTGGTACTATTTTTATTGACTAACATCTGTGGATGCAGGGAAAACAGGTTGGAGGAATCCGAGTGGATTCCTTAAAAATATATTATCTATTTGTTTGTTTGTCTGTTTGCTTGATTTCATATATATTAATATATGACGTGTTAAAAATCAAATGATTGAAAATTGGGTGATTTAATTGTTTTAAATATCACTGAGCCAATGTTAATTTATTAAAATATCATGAGAAGGATATTTGAGGTTTAAAAGGGAAATTCTATTTTTCTCAAATAGAATTTGAAATTCAAGTAGAATTTAAAAATATAGAATTTCAAAATGGGATTTTGAAATAGAATTTCAAAATAGAATTTTGAAATGAAATTTCAAAATAGAATTTTTAAGTAGAAATTTAAATACAATTTAAATATTAGAAAGGAGTTGGAATATTTGAAATTCAAAAGAAAATTCAAAAAGGATTTGAAATGGAATTTTTAAATATATAATTCAAATAAAATTTGAGTATAACATTTGAATATAGAATTTGAGTAAAGAAAGTTCAAAATAGAAATTGAATATAGGAATTCAAATAGTGTTTGAATAAAGGAAATTCAAAAGGGGGTTTAAATAATAGAATTTGAATAATAGAAGTCAAATGGGATTTGAATAGTAGAATTAGAAAAGGAGTTTAAATATTTGAATTTTAAACAGAAAAAAGGGGTTTGAATGTTAGAAATTCAAATAGAAGTTCAAATAGCATTTGAATATGCGAAATTAGAATGAAATATAGAATTTGAATCCAAAGGAATAAAAATAGAGTTTGAATCCATAGGAATTCAAATAAAGAAAATTCAAATAGAGATTTGAATATTAAAATTCAAATGGAGTTTGAAATGGAAAATTGAACATAGAAAATTCAAATAGAAATTTGGATATAGAATTCAAAATATGGAAATTGAATATAGAAATTCAAATGAAGTTGAATATTTAAATTCAAGTATGAATTTCAAATATAGAAATTTAAAAATAGATTTGAATATAGGAATTAAAGTAGAATTTAAATAAAGATAATTCAAATGGAATTTAAACTATGGAATTTGAATAGAGAATTTAAATGGAATTTAAATTATGGGATTTGAATATAGGATTCAAATAGAAAATTCAGATGGAATTTGAATATAGAAATTTAAATGGAGTTTGAATATATGAAATTCAAAGGAAGTTCAAATATATAATTTGAACGTAGAAATTCAAATGGGATTTGAATAAAGGAAATTCGAATATGGAAATTCAAATAGAATTGGAAAAATAAAAGTGAATTGAAATTTGAATGTAGAATTTCAAATGGAAGTGAAATAGATCAGAAATGTTATGTTGAAATGGATTCAATATATATTAAAAATATATCAGAATGGAGTTGAATTTATTATAAACGAAGTTTAAACGTTTATATTTATAAATATAATTAAAAAGAACTCGCCGTAGGGCTGCAGTTCGTAAATTGGGGTTTCGAACTTCAATTGAGTATATAGAACTCAATTGAAGTCGGAATTCCTTGAAACAAGAAACGTCAGGACCGATTTGATAATAGTTTTCTAATGAAGGAGAAAAAACTGAATTTCGTCGTATATATTTTGAATTATATCAAAAATCAAAATTTTCAGAAAAGCAGCGCCATAACCATTTCAAAACCATAACGGTTTATTTATTTTTATAAAAGGATTTTAAGCCAATAAAATCCGAATTTCTATTTAGAAAATTTCAGATGTGAGTTGTAAATTATATCAGAACTCAAGTGAATTCGATTTGAAAGTCTATATTTGAAATCGGAAAAGGAATCTAGAATTGAAATGGGAATTTAACTTGGTTATGAGCAAGATAAATATTTTGATTGAACATGTTATGTTCAAACAAAGAAGTGAAATAGGCAAAATAGCTAATTAAAGAATAATTGAACGAAACTGAATTCAAACGAATGGATTGAGTTGAATTGAATTGGAAACAGGTGAACAAGTGTTAAACAGATATGGGATGGAGTATATGAAGATTTTTATTTATGTGCCCGACAAAAAGGTACACGTTTAAATTCATATATGAGATTTTATGCGCCATATCGGCAAGCCTCTTGGCTTTTCCTTTTTCTTTTGGATTGGTGAGGGCCACGGGAGGCTATTTGAAATATCCCGATGCTCCCAGTGCAGGGGAGGTTATGGCGAATTTTTCCGGGAATTTAAGGAGTTAGAATATTTTTAAGATAATTTGATAGTTATAAATCAATGTATTGATATATGTAGAATTCGATGAGGAAGTGGAATCAAAAATCGAATATTGTAAACAAAAAGGGAAATCTATAAATTAGAAATAGAAAGCGAATTTTATACATATTTTAAAAATGAATAATTGGGTTTTATAGTGTGTTTATTCGAGGTTAGTGGTTTTGCCGTTTTGAAGTTGAGGATGTTTTGAGGTAATTTTACCCCAACTTGATTGATTTCATTTTTAATTGATAAATAGCAAGATCCAGTCTCGAAGAGAAGTGTTTGAATAATAGTTTGGTTGAATAAAATATTTTTGGGTTGTTTGTAACGATGTTGTATACAACATTTGTTTTAACTCAAGTGATGAAAGTTTGGAAATATAAAAGAAAATATTCCCCGAGTATAATTAAAATAGTCAGGATAGAGATAAGTGATTGAAATTGTTTCCAATTGCAAATAGAGATATTTTCTAATATATAGAAAATAAAAGAAGTTGATATTTGGAAATGTTTTCCAAATGGCATAAGAGGCCAAGATGATTATTGAAAATATTTGGTTAACAAATATTGATAGGGAAATGGAGAAGAGATCTAATTAATGAAATATTAATTAAAGAGCCCAGTGATTTGTTTGATATGTTGGATGAACACTTGTTTCTATTCGATAGTTAAATCACAGACTATCAAAGTTTTTACTATCGTTGTCAATATGGAGAGACCGGTTGGATTATTATCCGTGAACCACTCTGTATTGGCAGTAGCGTTGTGAATCAGATTATATGAAGAAAATTGTAATAACCCGAAAATCTGGGCCAGTTTAAAATTTTTATTTTGGCAATTTTAGCGAATTTTGAATATTTAAAATAGATTATTTTAAATAAAAACGACGAGAAATTTATTTTGAATATATTTAGAACATATATATTTATACGCGTCGCCGTTAGAATATAAATATTTATATATAATTATAAAAGGAATTGAAAATGGCGCGGTAGTTCGATAATTCGATTTCAAACTTCAATTGAATGTACCGGGTGCAAAACAATCCGGATTTTAGTGAAACCAAAAACATTAGGATCTAATTGATGATACCTTTCCAACGAATCCGACAAATCGAGATTTCATAGCGGGAATCAAAAGATATGTCCAGTTGAAAATTTTGAATAGTCGCTATGGAATTCAGGCCCTTAAAAATGGACATTTTGCAAATGACCTCGGATTTCGATGAAACCAGTTTTGTTAGATCCGTGATGTTAAATTATTGCTAGGTTTCAAATTTCATAATTTTTCGAATCAATATGTGAGCGTGGCAAAGGAAAACGCGTTTGACCAGTTTCAGTTGGTTTTAATCGACTGGAAAATGGCCATTTTTCCAACGGTCTCAGAATTCGACGAAACTAGTTTTGTTAAGACCGTATCATCAATACGAAGCTAGAAAATATTTTTCGGGAATTTTTAGAGTTAGTATGTGACCCCGGTAATTTGAAATGTACGTTTAAAATTCAATATAGTGATTTAAATGTAAATTAAACGGGAACTAATTCAAACGATCAAATCAGCTTACGATACATATCCCATTGTGTTCGGAATGGGGGTAATTAGCTATGGACGACAGGCGGTGGGCCTCGTTTCGAGGTCGTATGTGAAAGTCAACTTTTTGCCAAATTAAATAATTAAATAAATTAAAATCTTCTTTTGCATATACCCCCCCCCCCCCGATTTCATTTCGAGCAGAAAAGGAAAAGAAAAAAAAAAGACTAAAACCTAATCGATCGACGGGGGGGAACCGCCGCCGCCTTCATCGCGCGCGGCCCCTCCCTGGCGTTCGCCGCCGCCTAGGGCCACCGCCCTCGTTTCTCCCTCCCTTCGATCGACGCACCTCCGAACCCCCACCTTCGCCGATGTCGCAGCGCCCCCAGGCGACCCCGCTCCACCTTCTTCCTCTCCTCCTTCTTCCTCCAGCCTCCGCCCAGAGCCCCGCCGCCGCCTCCCCTACAACGTGCCGCGCCGCCTTCCTCTTCTTCTCCTCCTCCTGCCGCCAACATCGACGCCCCCCCTTCTTCGAGATACAGTAAGTTTTTTTACTTTATTTTATTTTTATTTTAATCTGAAAATTGCGATTAAAGATTTAAAACTGATTTCGATTTTAAAAGATTTAAAACTGATTTCGATTTTAAAAAGAAACTGATTAGAAAAAGATTTAATTCTGATTTTAGAAAAAGATTAAATTTGGTAAAAGGTATGATCTTTGTATTTTTAAAGTGATAAAAATATGATTTTTATATTTTTAAAGTATTAAAAATATAATCTTTATGGGATAGAGAATATAAAAATATCATCTTTGTATATGTAGCGAAATAAAAATCTGATTTTTATTTTATATACGTTGAAATAAAGTGGTGATTTTCATAACGATGAAATCTATATTTTTGAAAAGATAAAGTGTTTATATTTGAAAAGGAGAAATCTTTATAGTTGAAAAGGCGAGATCTTTATATAGATGATAACGATGTAAAAATAGAATTTTTATCTATATATTAGCGGTGTGAAAATAGAAATTTTATCCATATAGCGTGAAAGTAAAAATGGGATTTTTATATATTGAATAGCATAGTAAAAAAATTCGATTTTTAAATATATGAAGTGATTATAGAAATATGATTTTTAAAATTGAAAGTAAACAAATCAAAACGTGACTTTTATTTTAAAGACATCAAAATATAAAAATGTGTGATTTTTATATATGTAGTGGCTACGGGCAACGAAGATGAAAAAGGCAAGAACGAGGAAGATTTCTGTCAATAAAGAGTCGTGGTATTGGATAGCTATTGGTGAGAACTTTTCACCTCTCAATTTAATTTTTCTAGTTATATATATATATATATATATATATATATATATATACTAGGATGCAGACGGTGCTTAGTAGCACCCGACACAATCGTCCACAGACCATGGACTTGTTTGTTTGATTGCATAAATTAATTAGATTATTTGATTGAATTGAATTGTTTGGTGAAATTGAATGGTTTGATTGATGTGTGAATGGCGTGGGCCTTCACTAGACCGGGGATAAGGCTAGGCCTCGTCCCGTTTCTAGTATCGTGCCGTTATGCCGCCGAAATTTCCCAAAATAAGTTAGAAAAATAAAAGATATCATTTTATTTGATAAATGAAATGAGTAGAAATTCATGTGTTAAAATAAATTGTTTTATCGTTAAAAATATAATTTTAACGTGAAAGCGAATAAATGAATATTTATAAACAAATCGGCCGATTTGTTTATATACACTGATTTGACTGAAATTGATTGGGATGATAAATTTTACACATCACCCAACTGCACAATTAAAATCTGTGTTTGATTGTTTGAAACCCCACACGGGTGTTGGGATGAAATTTGAAGTTCACTCATCCTGATTGATTAAATATGTCGATCGATTGATTGACAGGCTGTTATAAGCGTTAGATATCTATATTTGATGCTTATACAGTGTAGTGCACTTTGGTTGATGGTTGATTGTTTATCAATGCTATTATATACATGTGTTGTATGGAATCCATATAATCAACGTTATATGGTGATTGATTGGGCCTCATTCCAATCGGGAAAATAATGAATATTATAAAGGAAAATTCATGTGTTGAGTGGAATATTTTAATAATCAAATTTACATCTTTATCATATTTACAATTAGAATCTACTTCACGGTGGAGTCTAATTAAAATCAAACGATAGATACCATAGTTTTATAAAATATTTTACATAACAACAATAGTGATGTGTTGACAGCACTCATGTGTTGAGAGTAGTCGTGTGTTGAAAGAAATATAGATTCATGTGTTGAATGGGAAAAATATTCATTTGTTGAATAGAATAAAGAAGTTGTGAAAAATATAAAGCCATGTTGATTAGTTTTGCGCCATTTTGACGAGAACGATATTTATATCGATTTTATTCAAATTGAAATGAATATTATAGCAAATTTGAATTGAAAAGAAAACGAATTTGAATTGAATATAAAAGGACTTCGAATGGAATTGAATATAAAACAAATTCAAGTTGAATTGAAAACGAACTGAAATTTAATTAAATTCGAATCGAAATTAAATTGAAATCAATTTGAATTGAATTGAAACGAATTTGAATTTGAATTGAATTGAAACGAATTTGAATTCGAATTAAATAAAATGGAAATGAATTCGAGTTGAATTGAAATCAAATCGATTTGAAATTGAATATAGAAGTTGAATTGTTTTAGAAACGAATTTAAAACGATTTATAAAATTCGTTTTAAATAGAAATCGACGAAATATATATTATATATATAATATAATGGCCTGAATAGAACGCGCCGCGCCGCGGCAGTTCGTGAATTTCGACCATTTATTTCAAACGGACATTGCGGGAGATCCGACCGTCGGATTCTCCTAAAACCGGAACCGTTGGGTTCGTATCGAAAAGAACTTTCCAATGAATATTAGAAATTTGAAATCTAACGGTTGGATTTGGAATTATGTCCAAATCAATTTCAGAAAAGGTCGCTGTAAGTGCAGTTCGATGGCCGTTGATGGAAATCGACTGTACGGGCTTTGATAAAATTATTAAAAATATCTATAATTTGTGTAAAATCATAAGATATGATTTGGGAAAAATTGAGCTGGAGAATTCCACATTTGAAAGGATAAAAATAGATTTCTATCGAAATGAACTAGTTTTGAGCTAGAATTAAAATCAATTTATTTTTGAAATAAATAAATTGAATTTGAAAGTGATTTTAAAAATAATCGATATTTCCAATACGTGGATTGGACTGGAGTTGAATCGAAATTATCTTCGGGATATTTCGATGTTGGATTTCGTGACTATACAGATATTGTTATGGGAATTTGAAAGATATATTTTATATCGTTATTTCCAATACGATATATGTTGGTTTCAGAATTTGATATTGAATATAAGCCGATATATTTTCTGTTCAGAGCCTTGTATTTAATATCAAATGTGATTTGGGTTTGTCGTGAATCGTGTTTTAGAAGACATTGGTTCTTTAACCCAGTTAAAGACATAATATTGATTTTTGAGAAGATTAAAACTAAATGGAGTCTTAATGAATCTTTAATTAGATTAAAAAATGAATTGATAATTTAAATTATCAAATCTGAAAAGTGATCGAGAGTGGAGTATCACCAGTTTTGCTCCAAAGCGATAGTTAAATCTTTAATTAGATTTGAACGTGAAATGGTAATTAATTTTACCGATAACACCGTGGTGTTAGATATGGAGTATCACCAGTTTTGCTCCATGGGATATATAGGTTGGGATTGGGAAATAAAACAAATAATTACTTCGGTGTGGTTCGCTAATCCCGACTAGTTTGAAATGATATCCAAAGGAAGATTATAGGATAAATTTAGAAGAATTTATCTTGGATAAAATTAATGGGAATCTTTCCCTAAGAATGTGATTTTGTGAATAAAAGAATATTCTGAATTGGAATGAGGCGTTTGTTGTGTTTGTGTAACATTCGTTTATTATATACGTGGGTTATTCAGAAAGGCCGGGTTTATACCCATTCTGAATAACCGATTCGACGAGATGTCGAAGATGAAGACGGTGGTTGAAGACCGGAAGTCTTCACATCGTTTGGGTGATTACTGATGATCTTGATTGGGCTGTACACCCAGGATGAGGGAATCAGTTGGTGATCGTCCAGACGTACTTGGAGATGGACGGATATGCGAGGAAAGTGCCTCCGGTTTCGTTCAGACCCAGAACGAACTTGTAAATGGATTGTGTGTCTGACTGTGGATTTTATTCTATGTTGATTGATCTCTATTAAATATACATCTGTTTGGCGGCGGAGAATTTATTCTCTTGCTTAACGCCCTTCTCTGAGACGTACGAGCTCAGAGGTTGTATATCGATGGACATCAGTCGCATGGAGTGAATTGCCAATGTGGCACGCGTAAGTGCCAATTGATCAAGGCTTCTGTTGAAAAGCAAAGTCTTGTGGTTGATGATCAAAGCACGGCCTGTGTGGCGTAGCTTTGTGTGTAACGTGAATTCGCGAGCCTCACACCTCGGTATGAGTCAAAAACGGGATACGGACCCAAGGAGTGCACGACGGTTCTTTCTAGCTATGGTGGTGTCAGTGACCTACCAGCCCTGACATTTATATACTTTTCACCTGTGTGGTTGTTGGATACGAGGCGCCTCGGATATAGGTCTGTAAGGACCGGGAAACGTGTGTTCAGGAATAACTAATCCTCAAAAGTAAGAGAGGACCGACCTTGGAGGTTCCAAAGGATCAGAGTGGGGTCCTGAGGCATTTGCTAGAGTGTCTCGAATCGGAGAGGAGCTTGCCCCTTGCCTCGGCTCATGATGGAATCCAATTTCCAATACGTGTATTTTGGTTTTATTTGTAGAGCCTAGTATGGCGACATAGTAGATGGTAGCTATGCCGCCTATGATTGATACTTATGATTGAAATTGTTTTGACACTATACACCTATAATAGTATCAAATAATGTGTTTTAAACGTATCAAGCATGCTTTGGCTGTTATAAGGTAAAAACCCTATCCTCCGGCTTGCGTTGCATTGTGTGATGGGACCTGGGTCTTATAACAGCTTCATTTTTCTTTATTTAGCATTGCGCTGTTTGTTCTATGCACTGGTATTCTTGGGAGGAAACCCGTTCCGTGTTATACGGCATGGTCCCTTGATTTACCTAACTTTAAAACCAATATTAATAACTGTTTTAGTTCTCACACCAGTCCCATGACTGACCTGGAGTTTATTGTTTTAACCTAAACTCTGGGTGCCCCTATTTTCCACACGGGCAGCTAGTAGTTTTGGTTTTGCAGATTTATATTCACAGGGTCCTGATTTACAGCTGGAACGATGCTCGGAAAGCTCTGTATCCATGTATTATTTTCAGTTGTGTTTTGTATATTTTTCCGCTGCTATGTAATTTATTGTAATCTCTGATATTTATCGAATGTAATTTATTCAGTTATACTCTGTATATTCTTGTATCTGATGGAATTGTTGTAATAACAATGAAATGTTCTTCTGTATGCGTTCCATTTTGTCTTGTCCTCAATTCTATCCGTGCTTTCCTTCACGGGGAAGTTCGGGTCGTCTCAGTTTGGTATCAGAGCTTTGGTTTACAGAGCTCGAGAACAAGACACATTAGAACCATACGAAAGAATTCATCAGATATTGGATTAGCAATATCCAATTAGAATGACTCGTTAGAGATAGGATCAGTAGTATCCTAGAACGAGTGTGAAGAGTATATTTTTCAAATGAAAACAATTTTGTTTAGAAATTTAAATTACTTCTTACGTATTTGAATATTTATTTATTTTGAATATGGACAATCTAGTATATAAAGGTTTTGCATATACGCGTCATGAACGTATATTCGAAGTTTTAATATATTAGATAGATATAGAATCACATTCAACCAGTATTTATTTTCGAGTAACGAAGGTGTGATACCTATATATTTCCATTAGACTGGTGTGAGAACCAAAACTAATATAGCTAAAATACATTGTTGTGATTTGGCATCAAAAACATGATTTTCTGTATATGTATCAAAATTATGAATTTGAAACTCTAATCCACTAATTGATTGCTGTTTGTGTTGTTTGTTTATTTATTTGATAATTTTTAACCACTATGCCTAATTAAACCAAATATTGAACTGTATGGAAAATTGGTCGCATATGCATGCATATATATATATATATATATATATATATATATACTTACATTGAACAGGTCATAGCAAGGAGGCTAGAGCAGAGAATAAAATTTGTTTGCCCGACAAATAGGTACATGTTTACTACGTAATTTACTGTTTTGTTTGGGTGATGATGATTTTATGAGCCTATTGGCTAGCCGCTTGGCTAGCCGCTTGGCTTTTTCTTTTTCTTTTTGAGATTAGAAGGACCGGGGAAGCTATTTGAAATTCTCCGATGCTCCCGGCGCAGGGGAGGTTATGGCGAAATTTTTCGAAAATTTAGGGTGTTAGCCAAATTTTTGAAAATTTGAGAATTCTCAGAAACTGAAAAGTTGGAGAATGGAAGCCAGATCGAACATAGTGCTGAATAATCAAACCACTTTCGACTTTGTTCCTTTTCAGGGATGAAAAGTTTTAAGTGGGAGAGATTGTAATAACCCGAAAATCTGGGCCAGTTTAAAATTTTTATTTTGGCAATTTTAGCGAATTTTGAATATTTAAAATAGATTATTTTAAATAAAAACGACGAGAAATTTATTTTGAATATATTTAGAACATATATATTTATACGCGTCGCCGTTAGAATATAAATATTTATATATAATTATAAAAGGAATTGAAAATGGCGCGGTAGTTCGATAATTCGATTTCAAACTTCAATTGAATGTACCGGGTGCAAAACAATCCGGATTTTAGTGAAACCAAAAACATTAGGATCTAATTGATGATACCTTTCCAACGAATCCGACAAATCGAGATTTCATAGCGGGAATCAAAAGATATGTCCAGTTGAAAATTTTGAATAGTCGCTATGGAATTCAGGCCCTTAAAAATGGACATTTTGCAAATGACCTCGGATTTCGACGAAACCAGTTTTGTTAGATCCGTGATGTTAAATTATTGCAAGGTTTCAAATTTCATAATTTTTCGAATCAATATGTGAGTGTGGCAAAGGAAAACGCGTTTGACCAGTTTCAGTTGGTTTTAATCGACTGGAAAATGGCCATTTTTCCAACGGTCTCAGAATTCGACGAAACTAGTTTTGTTAAGACCGTATCATCAATACGAAGCTAGAAAATATTTTTCGGGAATTTTTAGAGTTAGTATGTGACCCCGGTAATTTGAATTGTACGTTTAAAATTCAATATAGTGATTTAAATGTAAATTAAACGGGAACTGATTCAAACGATCAAATCAGCTTACGATACATATCCCATTGTGTTCGGAATGGGGGTAATTAGCTATGGACGACAGGCGGTGGGCCTCGTTTCGAGGTCGTATGTGAAAGTCAACTTTTTGCCAAATTAAATAATTAAATAAATTAAAATCTTCTTTTGCATATACCCCCCCCCCCCGATTTCATTTCGAGCAGAAAAGGAAAAAAAAAAAGACTAAAACCTAATCGATCGACGGGGGGGAACCGCCGCCGCCTTCATCGCGCGCGCCCCCTCCCTGGCGTTCGCCACCGCCTAGGGCCACCGCCCTCGTTTCTCCCTCCCTTCGATCGACGCACCTCCGAACCCCCACCTTCGTCGATGTCGCAGCGCCCCTAGGCGACCCCGCTCCACCTTCTTCCTCTCCTCCTTCTTCCTCCAGCCTCCGCCCAGAGCCCCGGCGCCGCCTCCCCTACAACGTGCCGCGCCGCCTTCCTCTTCTTCTCTTCCTCCTGCCGCCGACATCGACGCCCCCCCTTCTTCGAGATACAGTAAGTTTTTTTACTTTATTTTATTTTAATTTTAATCTGAAAATTGCGATTAAAGATTTAAAACTGATTTCGATTTTAAAAGATTTAAAACTGATTTCGATTTTAAAAAGAAATTGATTAGAAAAAGAATTAATTCTGATTTTAGAAAAAGATTTAATTTGGTAAAAGGTATGATCTTTGTATTTTTAAAGTGATAAAAATATGATTTTTATATTTTTAAAGTATTAAAAATATAATCTTTATGGGATAGAGAATATAAAAATATCATCTTTGTATATGTAGCGAAATAAAAATCTGATTTTTATTTTATATACGTTGAAATAAAGTGGTGATTTTCATAACGATGAAATCTATATTTTTGAAAAGATAAAGTCTTTATATTTGAAAAGGAGAAATCTTTATAGTTGAAAAGGCGAGATCTTTATATAGATGATAACGATGTAAAAATAGAATTTTTATCTATATATTAGCGGTGTGAAAATAGAAATTTTATCCATATAGCGTGAAAGTAAAAATGGGATTTTTATATATTGAATAGCATAGTAAAAAAATTCGATTTTTAAATATATGAAGTGATTATAGAAATATGATTTTTAAAATTGAAAGTAAACAAATAAAAACGTGACTTTTATTTTAAAGACATCAAAATATAAAAATGTGTGATTTTTATATATGTAGTGGCTACGGGCAACGAAGATGAAAAAGGCAAGAACGAGGAAGATTTCTGTCAATAAAGAGTCGTGGTATTGGATAGCTATTGGTGAGAACTTCTCACCTCTCAATTTAATTTTTCTAGTTATATATATATATATATATATACTAGGATGCAGACGGTGCTTAGTAGCACCCAACACAATCGTCCACAGACCATGGACTTGTTTGTTTGATTGCATAAATTAATTAGATTATTTGATTGAATTGAATTGTTTGGTGAAATTGAATGGTTTGATTGATGTGTGAATGGCGTGGGCCTTCACTAGACCGGGGATAAGGCTAGGCCTCGTCCCGTTTCTAGTATCGTGCCGTTATGCCACCGAAATTTCCCAAAATAAGTTAGAAAAATAAAAGATATCATTTTATTTGATAAATGAAATGAGTAGAAATTCATGTGTTAAAATAAATTGTTTTATCGTTAAAAATATAATTTTAACGTGAAAGCGAATAAATGAATATTTATAAACAAATCGGCCGATTTGTTTATATACACTGATTTGACTGAAATTGATTGGGATGATAAATTTTACACATCACCCAACTGCACAATTAAAATCTGTGTTTGATTGTTTGAAACCCCACACGGGTGTTGGGATGAAATTTGAAGTTCACTCATCCTGATTGATTAAATATGTCGATCGATTGATTGACAGGCTGTTATAAGCGTTAGATATCTATATTTGATGCTTATACAGTGTAGTGCACTTTGGTTGATGGTTGATTGTTTATCAATGCTATTATATACATGTGTTGTATGGAATCCATATAATCAACGTTATATGGTGATTGATTGGGCCTCGTTCCAATCGGGAAAATAATGAATATTATAAAGGAAAATTCATGTGTTGAGTGGAATATTTTAATAATCAAATTTACATCTTTATCATATTTACAATTAGAATCTACTTCACGGTGGAGTCTAATTAAAATCAAACGATAGATACCATAGTTTTATAAAATATTTTACATAACAACAATAGTGATGTGTTGACAGCACTCATGTGTTGAGAGTAGTCGTGTGTTGAAAGAAATATAGATTCATGTGTTGAATGGGAAAAATATTCATTTGTTGAATAGAATAAAGAAGTTGTGAAAAATATAAAGCCGTGTTGATTAGTTTTGCGCCATTTTGACGTGAACGGTATTTATATCGATTTTATTCAAATTGAAATGAATATTATAGCAAATTTGAATTGAAAAGAAAACGAATTTGAATTGAATATAAAAGGACTTCGAATGGAATTGAATATAAAACAAATTCAAGTTGAATTGAAAACGAACTGAAATTTAATTAAATTCGAATCGAAATTAAATTGAAATCAATTTGAATTGAATTGAAACGAATTTGAATTTGAATTGAATTGAAACGAATTTGAATTCGAATTAAATAAAATGGAAATGAATTCGAGTTGAATTGAAATCAAATCGATTTGAAATTGAATATAGAAGTTGAATTGTTTTAGAAACGAATTTAAAACGATTTATAAAATTCGTTTTAAATAGAAATCGACGAAATATATATTATATATATTATATATATAATATAATGGCCTGAATAGAACGCGCCGCGCCGCGGCAGTTCGTGAATTTTGACCATTTATTTCAAACGGACATTGCGGGAGATCCGACCGTCGGATTCTCCTAAAACTGGAACCGTTGGGTTCGTATCGGAAAGAGCTTTCCAATGAATATTAGAAATTTGAAATCTAACGGTTGGATTTGGAATTATGTCCAAATCAATTTCAGAAAAGTTCGCTGTAAGTGCAGTTCGATGGCCGTTGATGGAAATCGACTGTACGGGCCTTGATAAAATTATTAAAAATATCTATAATTTGTGTAAAATCATAAGATATAATTTGGGAAAAATTGAGCTGGAGAATTCCACATTTGAAAGGATAAAAATAGATTTCTATCGAAATGAACTAGTTTTGAGCTAGAATTAAAATCAATTTATTTTTGAAATAAATAAATTGAATTTGAAAGTGATTTTAAAAATAATCGATATTTCCAATACGTGGATTGGACTGGAGTTGAATCGAAATTATCTTCGGGATATTTCGATGTTAGATTTCGTGACTATACAGATATTGTTATGGGAATTTGAAAGATATATTTTATATCGTTATTTCCAATACGATATATGTTGGTTTCAGAATTTGATATTGAATATAAGCCGATATATTTTCTGTTCAGAGCCTTGTATTTAATATCAAATGTGATTTGGGTTTGTCGTGAATCGTGTTTTAGAAGACATTGGTTCTTTAACCCAGTTAAAGACATAATATTGATTTTTGAGAAGATTAAAACTAAATGGAGTTTTAATGAATCTTTAATTAGATTAAAAAGTGAATTGATAATTTAAATTATCAAATCTGAAAAGTGATCGAGAGTGGAGTATCACCAGTTTTGCTCCAAAGCGATAGTTAAATCTTTAATTAGATTTGAACGTGAAATGGTAATTAATTTTACCGATAACACCGTGGTGCTAGATATGGAGTATCACCAGTTTTGCTCCATGGGATATATAGGTTGGGATTGGGAAATAAAACAAATAATTACTTCGGTGTGGTTCGCTAATCCCGACTAGTTTGAAATGATATCCAAAGGAAGATTATAGGATAAATTTAGAAGAATTTATCTTGGATAAAATTAATGGGAATCTTTCCCTAAGAATGTGATTTTGTGAATAAAAGAATATTCTGAATTGGAATGAGGCGTTTGTTGTGTTTGTGTAACATTCGTTTATTATATACGTGGGTTATTCAGAAAGGCCGGGTTTATACCCATTCTGAATAACCGATTCGACGAGATGTCGAAGATGAAGACGGTGGTTGAAGACCGGAAGTCTTCACATCGTTTGGGTGATTACTGATGATCTTGATTGGGCTGTACACCCAGGATGAGGGAATCAGTTGGTGATCGTCCAGACGTACTTGGAGATGGACGGATATGCGAGGAAAGTGCCTCCGGTTTCGTTCAGACCCAGAACGAACTTGTAAATGGATTGTGTGTCTGACAGTGGATTTTATTCTATGTTGATTGATCTCTATTAAATATACATCTGTTTGGCGGCGGAGAATTTATTCTCTTGCTTAACGCCCTTCTCTGAGACGTACGAGCTCAGAGGTTGTATATCGATGGACATCAGTCGCATGGAGTGAATTGCCAATGTGGCACGCGTAAGTGGCAATTGATCAAGGCTTCTGTTTAAAAGCAAAGTCTTGTGGTTGATGATCAAAGCACGGCCTGTGTGGCGTAGCTTTGTGTGTAACGTGAATTCGCGAGCCTCACACCTCGGTATGAGTCAAAAACGGGATACAGACCCAAGGAGTGCACAACGTTTCTTTCTAGCTATGGTGGTGTCAGTGACCTACCAGCCCTGACATTTATATACTTTTCACCTGTGTGGTTGTTGGATACGAGGCACCTCGGATATAGGTCTAGTAAGGACTGGGAAACGTGTGTTCAGGAATAACTAATCCTCAAAAGTAAGAGAGGACCGGCCTTGGAGGTTCCAAAGGATCAGAGTGGGGTCCTGAGGCATTTGCTAGAGTGTCTCGAATCGGAGAGGAGCTTGCCCCTTGCCTCGGCTCATGATGGAATCCAATTTCCAATACGTGTATTTCGGTTTTATTTGTAGAGCCTAGTATGGCGACATAGTAGATGGTAGCTATGCCGCCTATGATTGATACTTATGATTGAAATTGTTTTGACACTATACACCAATAATAGTATCAAATAATGTGTTTTAAACGTATCAAGCATGCTTTGGCTGTTATAAGGTAAAAACCCTATCCTCCGGCTTGTGTTGCATTGTGTGATGGGACCTGGGTCTTATAACAGCTTCATTTTTTCTTTATTTAGCATTGCGTTGTTGTTTTATGCACTGGTATTCTTGGGAGGAAACCCGTTCCGTGTTATACGGCGTGGTCTCTTGATTTACCTAACTTTAAAACCAATATTAATAACTGTTTTAGTTCTCACACCAGTCCCATGACTGACCTGGAGTTTATTGTTTTAACCTAAACTCTGGGTGCCCCTATTTTCCACACGGGCAGCTAGTAGTTTTGGTTTTGCAGATTTATATTCACAGGGTCCTGATTTACAGCTGGAACGATGCTCGGAAAGCTCTGTATCCGTGTATTATTTTCAGTTGTGTTTTGTATATTTTTCCGCTGCTATGTAATTTATTGTAATCTCTGATATTTATCGAATGTAATTTATTCATTTATACTCTGTATATTCTTGTATCTGATGGAATTGTTGTAATAACAATGAAATATTCTTCTGTATGCGTTCCATTTTGTCTTGTCCTCAATTCTATCCGTGCTTTCCTTCACGGGGAAGTTCGGGTCGTCTCAAAAATCGAAGATGGAGTGAAGTGCAAGAGCTTTTTCTATTAATAGAATTTGTGCCTTCGGTTTCGTTCAATCCCAGAACGAACGTAAATGGACGAATGTCTGACAAAGTATTTCCAATGATCTAATGGGTTGGTCTGTATAAATATATGGTTGCAACGGATTTATTCCCTTAGCATAACATCCAGAATATTTGTGCAAATCAATTAGTGATTAACGGATCTAACAATGTGGCATTCAAAGTGATGGTGCTATCAATGAATGATGAGTAATCTAGCCTCAGGCCTCAACAACTGGGAAATGACAAGAATCGGGCAGGCAACATGGCTATGTGGGTCGCTCCCATTAGGATGTATAATCACCTATCTAGAGGTTCATTTATTTTCTTATTCTATTCGATGCTGTCCCAGTCGGGAGACGGTTGCTGATCCCAACCGTTGGTGATATACCTTCGATACACTCAAGCGAAATGAGTGGTCGGTCATGTGTGGGCCGGGTTGCAAGATGTTCTTGTTGAATCCAGTGTATTCCTCTCTAGAGATACACTATCGGAAGGTGGTTCCATACCTTGTCATGTTGGAAATCCAATCTCAATTAAGCGCCATGCGGTTTTTTTTGATTTTATACTTTGTATGTGGAGCGTGAGATGCAAGCGTTCTGCTATTTGGTTATTTACTTGATGTAGACATTATTATAATATCACTGGATTTTCGTATCAAAGTGTTTTGGGTTATAGTAAGGTAAAAACCGTCCATGTTTATGCGTGGGCTGGTCTTACTATTATCTTTTCTTTTGAAAGGATTTTAAAAGTTAAACCAATGATTGGAGTTTACTCACACCCGTCCCATGACTGACCCAGAATTTATTTTGTTTTGTTTTTCTTAAACTCTTGGGTGCCCAAATTTGTACGGCCAGTCAAGTAGTCGGGATTCCACAGATTCAATTGGAGGAGCTGGAAGTAGGAGGCTTCACCAGTTAGCTGTAGATTATCATATTTCCGCTGTGTACTATGTTGTATCTGGAAACAAGTGTTTATAACTGTTCCAGAAATGACTGTTGTGCTCTTATGATGGTATGTATATAAAGTTACTGATTTGTATTTCAAAAGTTATGTTATATAATGTATTTTATTCGCTCCGCTGTGAGTTTGTGATCTTCGTTTTTCTTCTATTCTAATATTTCTTTCTTCTATTTCTCATCCTCTAACTTCTTTCTAATAATGATTCATATTTCTGTGCAATTTGGGTTGGACGTGTGATGTTATCATTCAACTCAGATAGTACGGATTTGCGGGTCGTTATAGTTGGTATCAGAGCTTAGGTTGAGCGAATACCTAGGCTTTGTGGAGATGTGCTCATTAGAGATAGGGTTAGTAGTACCCTGGAATGAGTAGAGTATATATATATGCGAGAGAGCATATTTGTAAATTGATACAAAAGTTGTTTTATATTGTGTTGGCTAGTCTGTTTAGTGGATTATAAATTTTGTTCGAATCGTGGGACGCCACAAAGTCGATAGGAATTTATAAACACTTGAACAGAGAAATTCAACATAATAATGTTTTAAAGTGGGTAAATGAGATAATTTTACCCAAAATTCTATTTTTATATAGAAATAATAATTCTTGGAAATTATTGTATTTGTTGGTTGATAATATTATCATCAAATGAGATTATAAGAAATGAAATGGTTATATAGAACCAAATAGAATTTGTATATGAATGAAATATATAAATGTGATGAATTAAAATTGGATTCAGAATTTGAATAAAGAATTTAAATCCTGGGAATTTTGAAAAATATTTTTGAAGTATATTAAAATAAAATAGTTTTATTTCGAAAGGATTTTTGAATAGAAATCATTTTGAATGGATTTTGAAATTAATAAAGCATTGAACTCACTTCAGTCGCTGGAAAATAATTCTGATAAGGACTGCAGCATTATCAGTGTTCATTTTCGTGTTTCCAAGTGATGAATTGCTACTGTAGTAAGATTTTCAAATGAAATTATTTGATAAAAACAAGTTGTTTTTCGAAGTTCAAATATTTTGAATTGGAAATAGAAATAAATATATGTATGTATATTTATATGATTTCAAAAAGGATTTGAAATAAAAACCCGGGAATTTGAATTCGGAAATCTAAATTTAACTTAAGTAAGTTAAATAAATCGAAACAATGCAAACCAGTTAAATGAACTAAAATTGAATATTCTCATGAAAACTTAAATTTGTATCAGACTTGAGTTGTAAAATTTGAAATACTGAATTATAACAAAGTGGATATTAAAAATAGTTAATGGGTTTGTAGCATTTCTTCTGCCTTAGTAATTTCGGGGACGAAATTCTTTTAAGGGGGAAGGAATGTAACGTCCCGGATTTTTAGCTATTTAATATTGAATATTTAAATAGTTTTAAATATTGATTTGGATTGATAAACGAATTTTAATATTGTATCGATTGAATAATCGGTATACGATTTAATATCAAATATGTTGAATAATCGAATACGAGAATGAAAACAATTTAATTCACAGTTAAAAACTGAACTGAAATGATTCAGTTAGTCAATATAAATTCTATTTGGGGTTTAGAACGATAAATTTAATTATTTGAAATCAATTTATATTTTAAATTGAATTTAATTTAAATCGCTGAATTTAAATGATATATTTTTCAAGTGATCGAATTGGGTTTTGAAACTTTTTCGTTGAGTTCAAATTAGTGGTTAAATCCTAGAGACGTCGGTCGTTACGCTTAGATAGGAGTTCGTTACCGCGAGATATTTTCAAATAAAAATATAAACAAAAATCAAATCAAATAAACAAATCATACCACTTTCAGCCAACCTAAGTTCAAAGTCGACCTCCTGTTCTTTAAATAACGCAGACCTATTTTATAGCACGCCTACTTCTTCATCGAGCAGAAAAAATTGTCTCCCATGTTTGATATCAGCGAAACACTCAATTTAATGGTTTCAGTACAATTGTCTCTCGTTCACATCTATATAAACAAGCCCGAATTGTCGATGATTTTTCCATTCCGCAATGAAAACACTTCCCGAGCCATTTCCTTTATTCATTTTCCCCCAATTGAAAAAAATCATTTCATCTTATAAAAAAAGGAATCAAGAATAAAAAGCGCGGTGAATCTCGATAGCATAGGGTGCACTCGCAACTTACAGAGAGGAAGTAGGGACCGTCGATGGATAGTTCAGAGATAGCTGTGGGGGTTCAGGCTGTTGCTATGGGGTACGGTTTGATGTTTGGGGGGTATTTGGGTGAAATCGATTTAGGGTTATGGTTTGGGGACAGAAAGTATAGAGGTGCGATTGGGTCAAAGTGATTTTAGAGGCCGATGGTCACGTTTGGTTGTGGTTTGGAGGAGTGCGATAATGTATGAACGAGGGGAAATCTGGGGTCTTTGGAAGTAGTGTGATAGTTAAAGGAGTTGTTGGTGGTCATTATCTTGGCGACAGTAGTAAGGCACGATAGTGGAAGCTGGGGTTTGACAGTGTACGCTGTGGAGTTTGGGAGGAGTACGGAAATTGGCAAATGGACTGAGTTCCACTTGGATGGTAAAGCTATGACAAAGCAGTAAATGAAGATTGCCATTATGATGTTCGATAAAATGCCAAAGTGAGTTGATGCAGTTATTTGGGCTAAAGCAGTTTTGGGGATGTTCGGATTTGGAAAAGCGATAAGGGTCGAATAAATGCATTCAAGATGAATTCACTAGAAACAAGCCAAGTCGATATTGGAATTAAACAGGAAATTCAGAAAATAATTCAAGGTGAGTAAATCTCACTCAACGTTTTATATTTAAAATTTATTTTTATCGTAAAATTAAATTTGTTGGTTGTTTGGGTGCATGGATGAATTGTTCAATTTTGTGGTTATTGGATATTTCCCGCAATACTATTAGCGGATGCCCGCAGTATCATTAGCGGATGACACTACGCCCACGTACATAAGTGGATCCCCTTTTATACCGCGATATCCTGCCTTGAAGCAGGATTGGTATTATTTTTGTTGACTAACATCTGTGGATGCAGGGAAAACAGGTTGGAGGAATCCGACTGGATTCCTCAAAAATATATTATCTGTTTGTTTGTTTGTCTATTTGCTTGATTTCATATATATTAATATATGACGTGTTAAAAATCAAATGATTGAAAATTGGGTGATTTGATTGTTTTAAATATCACTGGGCCAAGTGTTAATTTATTAAAATATCATGAGAAGGATATTTGAGGTTTAAAAGGGAAATTCTATTTTTCTCAAATAGAATTTGAAATTCAAGTAGAATTTAAAAATATAGAATTTCAAAATGGGATTTTTACATAGAATTTCAAAATAGAATTTTGAAATGAAATTTCAAAATAGAACTTGAAATAGAATTTTTAAGTAGAAATTTAAATAGAATTTAAATATTTGAAAGGATTTGGAATATTTGAAATTCAAAAGAAAATTCAAAAAGGATTTGAAACGGAATTTTTAAATATATAATTCAAATAAAATTTGAGTATAACATTTGAATATAGAATTTGAGTAAAAAAAGTTCAAAATAGAAATTGAATATAGGAATTCAAATAGTGTTTGAATAAAGGAAATTCAAAAGGGGGTTTAAATAATAGAATTTGAATAATAGAAGTCAAATGGAATTTGAATAGTAGAATCAGAAAAGGAGTTTAAATATTTGAATTTTAAATAGAAAAAAAGGGTTTGAAGGTTAGAAATTCAAATAGAAGTTCAAATAGCATTTGAATATGCGAAATTAGAATGAAATATAGAATTTGAATCCAAAGGAATAAAAATAGAGTTTGAATCCATAGGAATTCAAATAAAGAAAATTCAAATAGAGATTTGAATATGAAAATTCAAATGGAGTGTGAAATGGAAAATTAAACATAGAAAATTCAAATAGAAATTTGGATATAGAATTCAAAATATGGAAATTGAATATAGAAATTCAAATGAAGTTGAATATTTAAATTCAAGTATGAATTTCAAATATAGAAATTTAAAAAGGGATTTGAATATAGGAATTAAAGTAGAATTTAAATAAAGATAATTCAAATGGAATTTAAACTATGGAATTTGAATAGAGAATTTAAATGGAATTTAAATTATGGGATTTGAATATAGGATTCAAATCGAAAATTCAAAGGGAATTTGAATATAGAAATTTAAATGGAGTTTGAATATATGAAATTCAAAGGAAGTTCAAATATAAATTTGAACGTAGAAATTCAAATGGGATTTGATTAAAGAAAATTCGAATATGGAAATTCAAATAGAATTGGAAAAATAAAATTGAATTGAAATTTGAATGTAGAATTTCAAATGGAAGCGAAATAGATCAGAAATGTTATGTTGAAATGGATTCGATATATATTAAAAATATATCAGAATGGAGTAGAATTTATTATAAACGAAGTTTAAACGTTTATATTTAAAAATATAATTAAAACGAACTCGCCGTAGGGCTGCAGTTCGTAAATTGGCATTTCGAACTTCAATTGAGTATATAGAACTCAATTGAAGTCGGAATTCCTTGAAACAAGAAACGTCAGGACCGATTTGATAATAGTTTTCTAATGAAGGAGAAAAAACTGAATTTCGTCGTATATATTTTGAATTATATCAAAAATCAAAATTTTCAGAAAAGCAGCGCCATAACCATTTCAAAATCATAACGGTTTATTTATTTTTATAAAAGGATTTTAAGCGAATAAAATCCGAATTTCTATTTAGAAAATTTCAGATGTGAGTTGTAAATTATATCAGAACTCAAGTGAATTCGATTTGAAAATCTATATTCGAAATCGGAAAAGGAATCTAGAATTGAAATGGGAATTTAACTTGGTTATGAGCAAGATAAATATTTTGATTGAACATGTTATGTTCAAACAAAGAAGTGAAATAGGCAAAATAGCTAATTAAAGAATAATTGAACGAAACTGAATTCAAACGAATGGATTGAGTTGAATTGAATTGGAAACAGGTGAACAGGTGTTAAACAGATATGGGATGGAGTATATGAAGATTTTTATTTATGTGCCCGACAAAAAGGTACACGTTTAAATTCATATATGAGATTTTATGCGCCGTATCGGCAAGCCGCTTGGCTTTTCCTTTTTCTTTTGGATTGGTGAGGGCCACAGGAGGCTATTTGAAATATCCCGATGCTCCCGGTGCAGGGGAGGTTATGGCGAATTTTTCCGGGAATTTAAGGAGTTAGTATATTTTTAAGATAATTTGATAGTTATAAATCAAGGTATTGATATATGCAGAATTCGATAAGGAAGCGGAATCAAAAATCGAATATTGTAAACAAAAAGGGAAATCTATAAATTAGAAATTGTAACGACCCGGATTTTCGGCCGTTAAATTCTGAATATTTAAATTTGTTTTAAATATTTTATTTGAATTATATATAGGAATTTATTGATTAAAAACGAAGTTTGAACGTATAATATATAATATAATATAAAACGAGCTCGAAAACGCGCGGCAGTTCGTAATATAGAATTTTGAACTTCAACTGAGTATACAGAACTCGTTATAAATCAGATTTCTGTGAAACAAGATACGTTGGAGTCATATTTATTATAATTTTCATATGAAAGAGAAAAATCCAGATTTCATGTTATAAATAGAAAGTTATGGCCAAATCAAATTTTGAAATAGTCGCTGTGGAAAATCGTTATTTAAATTATACGTGTTAAAATAGCCGTTTTGCAAACGGACTCAGATTTCGACGAAATCAGTTTCATTGGGGCCGTATCGTTAAATTATTGTACGGTGTTGAATTGCGTGGAAAACCGATGTCGTATGTGACCACGGTAGCCGTAAACGCTCGTTCAGTGCAATTAAATTAATTCAACTGAATAAAGGGATATTGGAGTATAACTTGAACAGACGACGGCATTAGGCCACGAAACCAGTCCCGTTGAGTTCGTATTGTCGATTAGAGTCAGGATAGACATATAATTTGTTATTTTTAGAGATCGGCAAATTTGGTGTTCAGAAGGGCAGTGCGGTACGCGCCAAAAACAGTCTACCGGGGCAACAGTCTTAGAATGCGACGAAACTAGTGCCGTTGGGTTCGTATCGAAAAGTTATTGTCAGTGTTCGCAGTTTCAAGTTGATTTGATTTATCTGGTGATCGTGAAAAATTTAAACGCGTGTTCATTTCTGGTTTTATAAAGGAATTTTTTTCAAACGATGTCGGAATTCGACGAAACTTGTCCCATTGGATTCAGAATACCTTTTTACATCAAGATTAGCTTCGTTATCAGTAAACAGACTGTTCATTCATATGATTTTTCATTCATACTCAAGTACTGAATTCATTGATTTTGTTAAAGTAGTTTACATCATTATAATAGTAATTATCCCATTCCATTGCCTTTCCTCACCGCTGATGTAATTACCTGGTCACTGGCTCAATATAATAGAACAAGTACGTAAAATATAAATAAATAAAATATAGATATAACATCTCCTTGCGATGCAAGCCTCAGACAACTCCGTGCCTGCCAAGTAACAAGAACCGTGCTTACCACGAAAATACTACCGTGAGGGCCAAGTAAAAACTCACTATATAAAATCCCTAAGCCCCAATTTCCTTTCTGCCTCTTCTCTCTTTATTCCTTCCAGAAGTCACGAAATAAAATCCCACCTCATAAATTTGTTAAAAATCAAATAACTAATGGAAAAAATAAAAACTCAGATCCCTTTGCATCTCTAAAACGAGAGCTCCTTCTCGTGTAGATTTCGTTTGGTGCGATGTTTAGTTGGAACAACAATGTCCTTGGGCTGAGCGTCGATCTCGTTTGCGGAGGATTTGGGTCGAATGGGAGTGGCGTTGGGGTGCCTCAGTAGTGCGTCACGGTGGTGAAGTTTGCGGTGGGTCCTAGGGGTCAGAGTTGGTGGCTCCGGTGGGTGTGAGTGGTGGCGTTTGTGAAAGGGAATGACATGGTACGGACGGTTTTTGCATTGGGTGTAGAGGAGTTGGGGAGGACGATTAAAAGCTTGAACCAGGTGGATTTGTTTGGGTATTTAGTGGAGGGAAAGTTGGGATGGCACGCACTGGTTTGATGGAGGTTGTTGAGGACGTGATGAGGCACTGGATGGAGTGGTGCTGGCATTTCATAACGGTGGGATTTGGTTTAGTTGCGGATCCAGTATCTTATTCGTGAAGGAGAGGTCATGACCTATATAGAAGGGACGAATACTACTAAAACGAGAGTAGCAGGTTCAGGAAGAATACACAAAGGAATTACTGCAAAGGGAGCGATTTCGAATTTTCTGTAGAGGAAGAAGTATTTAGCAGTGTTCATAATCATGGGGTTGTCCAACTTATATGGACATGGTGAAGCTAAAGTACAAAGAAACAAAGTAACCGCATGGGCTGAGCAGAATTCGCGGATTCGGATGAGTGTTCAAATACTATATTCAGGGTATGAAGGTGTAGGTATTTGGATGAGGAAGCTAACACAAGTTTCACTTGTGGAATTAGTCGGGAAGTGAGTTTGGGAAGGGAGGTTGAGATATACGGCCATAGCAAGAGGAAATGGCTCAATTTCGAACCAGTAAGATAGAGGAGGAAGTGGTATTGCGATTATTAAGGGAACGTGAGATAACAAAAGTAAAATAAAGCCGTTGGTTTCTTGGGGAATTCTATGTACTATGGAGAAATAAGAGGGGACAACATCTTCAAATATGTTCGGCAGAGAAGAAGGATTAGCTGATGATTTAAGCGCAATTAGTTAGAGTTTCGACAAACAAGTCATGTTGAGACCGTAGCGATGAAATCTACGTTATGGAGCTGACGTGGTTGAAAATTGAGCTACTGGATATTCGTGATAAAATCAAACGCCTGTTTGATTGTAAACGAAACTAAAGTCAGAATCGACAACTGTAAACCGAGGTGAGTAAACTCACTAACTTTACTTCGTTTATATTTTTATATAAACGAATTTAAAATTTTATTCTGTGTGATGGTTGACAAACTTGGTTGATGGTTGATATAGATATATCGTTGGTTGATTATCAGTTCTATTTTCTATGATATCTCATATTGATGTTAATTAACATCTGTGGATGCAGGGAAACAGGTTGGAGGGGTCCAACTGGATCCCTCGACATTTTATTTACTGTTTTATTTGATGATTATATATGTTATGCTACATTATCCATGGTTGAAATTTGGTGTTTGGTTTACCCTGGCCTTAGGAACCTGGTATTTTAGATACCGTAAAATATCATCGAATGAGAAAAAGAAGAGGAAATTAGAATTTAAAAGCAGAGTTTATTTCCAAATTAGAAATAACTTCTTTTTCATTGAGTTGCAAATGGAAACCTATTCCATTGGGTAAACCAAGAGAAATGTTATAAATAAAGATATAAATCAAGTGGATCATTAACCATTGGATAAATTAAAAGGTGAGTTCAAATATGAATGTATATTTGAAAGTGAGTATCGGTTTTGAAACCAATATTTGGAAATAGATCTGAATTTAGCAAATTACAGAGGAAAGTTTAAAGAAAGATTTTCAAATGCTTAAAGTAAAAGAATAATAGTTTAAAACAAGGAAATAATTTGCAAATAAAATGTATATAAAAAGGGGATTTATAGAAATCGAATTAAGTGGTTAGAAGAATGTATAAATATGTTAAAGGAGAACTTGAATTGTTTAAAATAAACAGAGTTTATAAATGAACAACGGAAGCGTGTGCGTCGCACACGGTATTTTATTCAAAACAACAATCATAGCGCTGTTGTTATAATAGATGTGGTTAATATATATATAGCAATTTTAGACGCTGCTGTTATAATAAATGTCTTGGTAAATCTAAATAGCAATTCTAACGCTGCCGTTATAATAACTGTTTTAATAGCAATCTTAATGCTATGGTTATGATAAGTGTTTTATAAGGCTAGATAGCGGTTTTAACGCTGTTGTTGAAAGCAATGTTTGGTTTAAAGTTGTGAGCTCTGAATATTTCAAAGTGAATGATAGAAAGGGTTGGTTAGTGATATCGTTAATAAACGAATGATTTATGATTTAAGTCATAATAACGATGTTTATAACATCAGTAAATTCAAAGGATTTAGAAACGTTTTCTAACTGGAGTAAAAGATATTTTCTCAATAAAGGAATTATATATATTGGAAATGGTTTCCAATATTCAAGTTAGAAAATAAAAGTCATATTAAAGTTATTATATTTCGGATACACGGAATTATAACACCATTGTTATAATCCAGTGATTCCTGAAAAGGAAGCGGATTCATAATCGAATCCGAGAGCAACGTGAGGAAGCGTGTTAAAAGATTGGAAAGATGAACCTTGTCTATTTCGAGGTTAGAAATGTTGCTCAGTTAAGGTCTGAGAGGTAATTATACCCCAACTTGATTGACTTCGTTTTAACTAAGAAATGATTAAGGTTCGATAGTGGAAAGTGGTTAAGTGGAAACCAAATGAAGGAGATTTGGCATAGTGATGTTTATTCAAACATCTGTTTTAATCAAATGAAGGGGATTTGGAAACGTTTTCCAAATGAGAGTCAGAAATGTTTTCTGAATGTAGAGGACAGGAGATGGAAATGTTTGCCAATGTTAATAGCGTATATTTTCTAAATATATTAAATAAGGAATGTAAATGAAAATGAAGAGGGAAATGAATGAATGAACTAAAAGGGATAAACGTGAAATGATGATTGTTCGATAGAATTTCCTTTTGGAAATAATATCATTGTTTGCTCACCGACATGTTTTCATTTGATAGTTAAATCACCGACTATCAAAGTTTTGACCATTTTAACGTTGTTAATATGGAGAGACCGGTTGAATTATTATCCAGAGAACCACTCCGTATTGGCATAAGCGTTGCGAATCAAGTATGCTGAATATCTCGAAGACGGAGTTATGCAAGGGCTATCCTGTTTACAGGTTAGTGCCTTCGGTTTGTCCAGACCCAGGACAACTTGTATGGACGAGTGTCTGACAGAGTATTTCCAAAGGGGGTTACGTACGTTGATTTCTTCAAACGTACGAAGTTGGTGGCATAGAAGGGAAACTTCTTTAGCCTCATATACTGAGTATTTTTGTGGGAATCAATTAGTGATTTCCGATGGATCTGACGATGTGGCATTCAAAGGGAATGATGGCCAGATGTTCTGGAAGATAATTCAAACCTCAAGCCTCACAACCCGGAAGTGGACAAAAATCGGGCAGGCAGCATGGCTATGTGGGTCGCACCCATTAGGATGTATGATCACCTATCTAGAGAAATTCCTTTTGTTCTTAAATCTATCAATGCTGTCCCATTTCGGGAGGCGGTTGCTGATCCCAACCGTCGGTGATATACATTCGATACACTCAAGCGAAATGAGTGGTCGGTCATGTGTGGGCCGGGTTGCAAGATGTTCTTGTTGAACCCAGTGTATTTGCCTCTAGAGATACACGTTCGGAAGGTGGTCCCATACCTTGTCAAGTTGGAATCCAATATCCAATAAGTGCCTGCGAGTTTGATTGTATATTATATATGTAGAGCGTGAGATGCAAGCGTTCTACTAGATTTTAATTACTTGTGATTAGACATTATTATAATATCAGATAATATATGATTTCCAAAGTGTTTTGGGTTATCGTAAGGTAAAAACCATCCGTGTTTATGTGTGGATCGGTCTTACGATTATCATTTCTTTTGAAAGGATTTTTGAAAGTTAAACCAATGGTTGGAATTTACTCACACCAGTCCCATGACTGACCCAGAGTTTATTTTGTTTGTTTTCCCTAAACTCTTGGGTGCCCAAATTTGTACGGGCAGTCAAGTAGTCGGGATTTTACAGATTCACCTGCAGGAGATTGAAGCAGGGGGCTTCACCAGTTAGCTATAGACTATCATATTTTCCGCTGTGTACTATGTTGTATCTGGAAACAGGTATTTATAACTGTCCCAGGGATAATCGTTGTGCTCGGATGATGGTATGTATGTATACAGTTATTGTTTTATATTTCAAAAGTTATGTTATCTAATATAATTTATTCGTTCCGCTGTGAGTTTGTGATCTTCGTTTTCTTCTATTCTAATATTTCTTTCTTTCTATTCCTCACCCTCTAACTTCTTTCTAATAATGGTTCGTATTTCTGTGTCATTTGAGTTGGTCGTGTGGTGTTATTAGTCGACTCAAAGGGTACGGATTTGCGGGTCGTTTCATTTTGGTATCAGAGCCAGGTTAAGTGATTACCTTGGCTCTGTGGCGTAACTCAATAGAGATGGGGTTAGTAACACCCCAGATTGAGTTTGAGTGTATATATATGAGCGCGTATTTGTAGATTTGATATAAAATTGTTTTATATTGTATTGGCTGGTTTGTTGAGTGGTTTATGAATTCTGGTCGATACAGGAAGTACAACCGTATCGATAGGTGTTTCTAAACTCTCGAACAGAACAAATCGACTCAGTATTGTTTTAAAGTGGGTAAATGAAATTATTTTGCCCAAACGTTATTTTGATATAAAAGGAATAATTTCTGAATTATTATATATGAAGGTGTTGATTGTTGTTACAATCAAATGGAATTATAAAATATTGAAATGGTTGTATAAAACCAAATTGAATTTGTATAAGAATAGGATATACAAATAAGCTGAACTGAAATTTAATTCAAACCATAAATTTGAATTTAAATCCCGGAAGTTTTGAAATATTCCTTGAAGTATTTTAAAGGTAATATAACATTAGTTTGAAGAGATTTTTGAATTAGAATGGTTTAAATGGATTTTAAAAGGGATTAAGCACTGAAACCACTTCAGTGGCGAGAAAATAATTCTGATAATGGACTGCAGCATTATCGGTATTCATTTTCAAGTTTCTAAGTGACGGATTGCTACCATAGTAATTTGGAAATGAAAATCTGTTTGAAAAGGACAAGATGATTTAGAAATTCAAATGTTTTGAATTGATTTGATTATAAATATATATGTACATATATGTGATTTCAAACTAATTTGAAATAAAACTCGGGAATTTGAATCCTGAATTAAAGTTTAACTTACAACTTGTGTAAGTTGAAATGGTGGAAGCAAATCAATGAATTGAAATTTAACTTTAGATAAATAAAATTGGATTAAATTAGAGATAATCCAGAATGAATTAAACAAAGAGAAAGGCTTGAAATTGGAATTAACTCGACTTATGAATAAGAAAGTTGAATATATTGGATGTTGTTGAATGGGATTGAATTGGATTCAAGGAAAATAAGTGGATTGGTTTAAATAGAAATCAGATTTGAATTGATAGGATGGAAGTGGCTAATCAGAAGTTGATTAGAGATCTGACAACTGAAAGTTGTATTGATTTGAAACCGGTGGGAAATGGATATATGCATGCTGAGCAGATATAGAATAGAAGCAAGTGCAAGAGATAGAATTATGCCCGACAAAAAGGTACATGTTTACAATATTGTTTGGGTTGATGATTTTATGAGCCTATAAGGCAAGCCACTTGGTTTTTTTGATTTTCTTTTGGTTTGAAGAAGGCCTAGAAAGGCGAGTTGTGGTTGTGCCTATTGAGCCGTGCAAAGGAGATGCTGCCGAATTTTTTTTTAAAGTTTTAGAAAATTTTCAGAATTTTTGAAAATTTTTGTTAGTAAGAATAAATAAATGTTTTAATTTAAATAAATTGGTTCAGTTAAGCTGAAATTAAGAAGTGAGTGAAAAAAAAAAAACGAGATTATTGAACCTAGTTAATAAGGTATGTGGTATTTTCCCTACGTAGCAATTTCGAGGACGAAATTATTTTAAGGGGGAAGGAATGTAACGACCCGGATTTTCGGCCGTTAAATTCTGAATATTTAAATTTGTTTTAAATATTTTATTTGAATTATATATAGGAATTTATTGATTAAAAACGAAGTTTGAACGTATAATATATAATATAATATAAAACGAGCTCGAAAACGCGCGGCAGTTCGTAATATAGAATTTTGAACTTCAACTGAGTATACAGAACTCGTTATAAATCAGATTTCTGTGAAACAAGATACGTTGGAGTCATATTTATTATAATTTTCATATGAAAGAGAAAAATCCAGATTTCATGTTATAAATAGAAAGTTATGGCCAAATCAAATTTTGAAATAGTCGCTGTGGAAAATCGTTATTTAAATTATACGTGTTAAAATAGCCGTTTTGCAAACGGACTCAGATTTCGACGAAATCAGTTTCATTGGGGCCGTATCGTTAAATTATTGTACGGTGTTGAATTGCGTGGAAAACCGATGTCGTATGTGACCACGGTAGCCGTAAACGCTCGTTCAGTGCAATTAAATTAATTCAACTGAATAAAGGGATATTGGAGTATAACTTGAACAGACGACGGCATTAGGCCACGAAACCAGTCCCGTTGAGTTCGTATTGTCGATTAGAGTCAGGATAGACATATAATTTGTTATTTTTAGAGATCGGCAAATTTGGTGTTCAGAAGGGCAGTGCGGTACGCGCCAAAAACAGTCTACCGGGGCAACAGTCTTAGAATGCGACGAAACTAGTGCCGTTGGGTTCGTATCGAAAAGTTATTGTCAGTGTTCGCAGTTTCAAGTTGATTTGATTTATCTGGTGATCGTGAAAAATTTAAACGCGTGTTCATTTCTGGTTTTATAAAGGAATTTTTTTCAAACGATGTCGGAATTCGACGAAACTTGTCCCATTGGATTCAGAATACCTTTTTACATCAAGATTAGCTTCGTTATCAGTAAACAGACTGTTCATTCATATGATTTTTCATTCATACTCAAGTACTGAATTCATTGATTTTGTTAAAGTAGTTTACATCATTATAATAGTAATTATCCCATTCCATTGCCTTTCCTCACCGCTGATGTAATTACCTGGTCACTGGCTCAATATAATAGAACAAGTACGTAAAATATAAATAAATAAAATATAGATATAACATCTCCTTGCGATGCAAGCCTCAGACAACTCCGTGCCTGCCAAGTAACAAGAACCGTGCTTACCACGAAAATACTACCGTGAGGGCCAAGTAAAAACTCACTATATAAAATCCCTAAGCCCCAATTTCCTTTCTGCCTCTTCTCTCTTTATTCCTTCCAGAAGTCACGAAATAAAATCCCACCTCATAAATTTGTTAAAAATCAAATAACTAATGGAAAAAATAAAAACTCAGATCCCTTTGCATCTCTAAAACGAGAGCTCCTTCTCGTGTAGATTTCGTTTGGTGCGATGTTTAGTTGGAACAACAATGTCCTTGGGCTGAGCGTCGATCTCGTTTGCGGAGGATTTGGGTCGAATGGGAGTGGCGTTGGGGTGCCTCAGTAGTGCGTCACGGTGGTGAAGTTTGCGGTGGGTCCTAGGGGTCAGAGTTGGTGGCTCCGGTGGGTGTGAGTGGTGGCGTTTGTGAAAGGGAATGACATGGTACGGACGGTTTTTGCATTGGGTGTAGAGGAGTTGGGGAGGACGATTAAAAGCTTGAACCAGGTGGATTTGTTTGGGTATTTAGTGGAGGGAAAGTTGGGATGGCACGCACTGGTTTGATGGAGGTTGTTGAGGACGTGATGAGGCACTGGATGGAGTGGTGCTGGCATTTCATAACGGTGGGATTTGGTTTAGTTGCGGATCCAGTATCTTATTCGTGAAGGAGAGGTCATGACCTATATAGAAGGGACGAATACTACTAAAACGAGAGTAGCAGGTTCAAGAAGAATACACAAAGGAATTACTGCAAAGGGAGCGATTTCGAATTTTCTGTAGAGGAAGAAGTATTTAGCAGTGTTCATAATCATGGGGTTGTCCAACTTATATGGACATGGTGAAGCTAAAGTACAAAGAAACAAAGTAACCGCATGGGCTGAGCAGAATTCGCGGATTCGGATGAGTGTTCAAATACTATATTCAGGGTATGAAGGTGTAGGTATTTGGATGAGGAAGCTAACACAAGTTTCACTTGTGGAATTAGTCGGGAAGTGAGTTTGGGAAGGGAGGTTGAGATATACGGCCATAGCAAGAGGAAATGGCTCAATTTCGAACCAGTAAGATAGAGGAGGAAGTGGTATTGCGATTATTAAGGGAACGTGAGATAACAAAAGTAAAATAAAGCCGTTGGTTTCTTGGGGAATTCTATGTACTATGGAGAAATAAGAGGGGACAACATCTTCAAATATGTTCGGCAGAGAAGAAGGATTAGCTGATGATTTAAGCGCAATTAGTTAGAGTTTCGACAAACAAGTCATGTTGAGACCGTAGCGATGAAATCTACGTTATGGAGCTGACGTGGTTGAAAATTGAGCTACTGGATATTCGTGATAAAATCAAACGCCTGTTTGATTGTAAACGAAACTAAAGTCAGAATCGACAACTGTAAACCGAGGTGAGTAAACTCACTAACTTTACTTCGTTTATATTTTTATATAAACGAATTTAAAATTTTATTCTGTGTGATGGTTGACAAACTTGGTTGATGGTTGATATAGATATATCGTTGGTTGATTATCAGTTCTATTTTCTATGATATCTCATATTGATGTTAATTAACATCTGTGGATGCAGGGAAACAGGTTGGAGGGGTCCAACTGGATCCCTCGACATTTTATTTACTGTTTTATTTGATGATTATATATGTTATGCTACATTATCCATGGTTGAAATTTGGTGTTTGGTTTACCCTGGCCTTAGGAACCTGGTATTTTAGATACCGTAAAATATCATCGAATGAGAAAAAGAAGAGGAAATTAGAATTTAAAAGCAGAGTTTATTTCCAAATTAGAAATAACTTCTTTTTCATTGAGTTGCAAATGGAAACCTATTCCATTGGGTAAACCAAGAGAAATGTTATAAATAAAGATATAAATCAAGTGGATCATTAACCATTGGATAAATTAAAAGGTGAGTTCAAATATGAATGTATATTTGAAAGTGAGTATCGGTTTTGAAACCAATATTTGGAAATAGATCTGAATTTAGCAAATTACAGAGGAAAGTTTAAAGAAAGATTTTCAAATGCTTAAAGTAAAAGAATAATAGTTTAAAACAAGGAAATAATTTGCAAATAAAATGTATATAAAAAGGGGATTTATAGAAATCGAATTAAGTGGTTAGAAGAATGTATAAATATGTTAAAGGAGAACTTGAATTGTTTAAAATAAACAGAGTTTATAAATGAACAACGGAAGCGTGTGCGTCGCACACGGTATTTTATTCAAAACAACAATCATAGCGCTGTTGTTATAATAGATGTGGTTAATATATATATAGCAATTTTAGACGCTGCTGTTATAATAAATGTCTTGGTAAATCTAAATAGCAATTCTAACGCTGCCGTTATAATAACTGTTTTAATAGCAATCTTAATGCTATGGTTATGATAAGTGTTTTATAAGGCTAGATAGCGGTTTTAACGCTGTTGTTGAAAGCAATGTTTGGTTTAAAGTTGTGAGCTCTGAATATTTCAAAGTGAATGATAGAAAGGGTTGGTTAGTGATATCGTTAATAAACGAATGATTTATGATTTAAGTCATAATAACGATGTTTATAACATCAGTAAATTCAAAGGATTTAGAAACGTTTTCTAACTGGAGTAAAAGATATTTTCTCAATAAAGGAATTATATATATTGGAAATGGTTTCCAATATTCAAGTTAGAAAATAAAAGTCATATTAAAGTTATTATATTTCGGATACACGGAATTATAACACCATTGTTATAATCCAGTGATTCCTGAAAAGGAAGCGGATTCATAATCGAATCCGAGAGCAACGTGAGGAAGCGTGTTAAAAGATTGGAAAGATGAACCTTGTCTATTTCGAGGTTAGAAATGTTGCTCAGTTAAGGTCTGAGAGGTAATTATACCCCAACTTGATTGACTTCGTTTTAACTAAGAAATGATTAAGGTTCGATAGTGGAAAGTGGTTAAGTGGAAACCAAATGAAGGAGATTTGGCATAGTGATGTTTATTCAAACATCTGTTTTAATCAAATGAAGGGGATTTGGAAACGTTTTCCAAATGAGAGTCAGAAATGTTTTCTGAATGTAGAGGACAGGAGATGGAAATGTTTGCCAATGTTAATAGCGTATATTTTCTAAATATATTAAATAAGGAATGTAAATGAAAATGAAGAGGGAAATGAATGAATGAACTAAAAGGGATAAACGTGAAATGATGATTGTTCGATAGAATTTCCTTTTGGAAATAATATCATTGTTTGCTCACCGACATGTTTTCATTTGATAGTTAAATCACCGACTATCAAAGTTTTGACCATTTTAACGTTGTTAATATGGAGAGACCGGTTGAATTATTATCAAGAGAACCACTCCGTATTGGCATAAGCGTTGCGAATCAAGTATGCTGAATATCTCGAAGACGGACTTATGCAAGGGCTATCCTGTTTACAGGTTAGTGCCTTCGGTTTGTCCAGACCCAGGACAACTTGTATGGACGAGTGTCTGACAGAGTATTTCCAAAGGGGGTTACGTACGTTGATTTCTTCAAACGTACGAAGTTGGTGGCATAGAAGGGAAACTTCTTTAGCCTCATATACTGAGTATTTTTGTGGGAATCAATTAGTGATTTCCGATGGATCTGACGATGTGGCATTCAAAGGGAATGATGGCCAGATGTTCTGGAAGATAATTCAAACCTCAAGCCTCACAACCCGGAAGTGGACAAAAATCGGGCAGGCAGCATGGCTATGTGGGTCGCACCCATTAGGATGTATGATCACCTATCTAGAGAAATTCCTTTTGTTCTTAAATCTATCAATGCTGTCCCATTTCGGGAGGCGGTTGCTGATCCCAACCGTCGGTGATATACATTCGATACACTCAAGCGAAATGAGTGGTCGGTCATGTGTGGGCCGGGTTGCAAGATGTTCTTGTTGAACCCAGTGTATTTGCCTCTAGAGATACACGTTCGGAAGGTGGTCCCATACCTTGTCAAGTTGGAATCCAATATCCAATAAGTGCCTGCGAGTTTGATTGTATATTATATATGTAGAGCGTGAGATGCAAGCGTTCTACTAGATTTTAATTACTTGTGATTAGACATTATTATAATATCAGATAATATATGATTTCCAAAGTGTTTTGGGTTATCGTAAGGTAAAAACCATCCGTGTTTATGTGTGGATCGGTCTTACGATTATCATTTCTTTTGAAAGGATTTTTGAAAGTTAAACCAATGGTTGGAATTTACTCACACCAGTCCCATGACTGACCCAGAGTTTATTTTGTTTGTTTTCCCTAAACTCTTGGGTGCCCAAATTTGTACGGGCAGTCAAGTAGTCGGGATTTTACAGATTCACCTGCAGGAGATTGAAGCAGGGGGCTTCACCAGTTAGCTATAGACTATCATATTTTCCGCTGTGTACTATGTTGTATCTGGAAACACGTATTTATAACTGTCCCAGGGATAATCGTTGTGCTCGGATGATGGTATGTATGTATACAGTTATTGTTTTATATTTCAAAAGTTATGTTATCTAATATAATTTATTCGTTCCGCTGTGAGTTTGTGATCTTCGTTTTCTTCTATTCTAATATTTCTTTCTTTCTATTCCTCACCCTCTAACTTCTTTCTAATAATGGTTCGTATTTCTGTGTCATTTGAGTTGGTCGTGTGGTGTTATTAGTCGACTCAAAGGGTACGGATTTGCGGGTCGTTTCAGAAATAGAAAGCGAACTTTATACATATTTTAAAAATGAATAATTGGGTTTTATAGTGTGTTTATTCGAGGTTAGTGGTTTTGCTGTTTTGAAGTTGAGGATGTTTTCAGTTAAGGTCTGAGAGGTAATTTTACCCCAACTTGATTGATTTCATTTTTAATTGATAAATAACAAGATCCAGTCTCGAAGAGAAGTGTTTGAATAATATTTTGGTTGAATAAAATATTTTTGGGTTGTTTGTAACGATGTTGTATACAACATTCGTTTTAACTCAAGTGATGAAAGTTTGGAAATATAAAAGAAAATATTCCCCGAGTATAATTAAAATAGTCGGGATAGAGATAAGTGATTAAAATTGTTTCCAATTGCAAATAGAGATATTTTCTAATATATAGAAAATAAAAGAAGTTGATATTTGGAAACGTTTTCCAAATGGCATAAGAGGCCAAGATGATTATTGAAAATATTTGGTTAACAAATATTGATAGGGAAATGGAGAAGAGATCTAATTAATGAAATATAATTAAAGAGCCCAATGATTTATTTGATATGTTGGATGAACACTTGTTTCTATTCGATAGTTAAATCACAGACTATCAAAGTTTTTACTATCGTTGTCAATATGGAGAGACCGGTTGGATTATTATCCGTGAACCACTCTGTATTGGCAGTAGCGTTGCGAATCAGATTATATGAAGAAAATCGAAGATGGAGTGAAGTGCAAGGGCTTTTCCTATAAATAGAAATTGTACCTTCGGTTTCGTTCAATCCCAGAACGAACGTAAATGGACGAATGTCTGACAAAGTATTTCCAATGATCTAATGGGCTGGTCTGTATAAATAAATATGGTTGCAACGGATTTATTCCCTTAGCATAACATCCAGAATATTTGTGCAAATCAATTAGAGATTAACGGATCTGACAATGTGGCATTCAAAGTGATGGTGCTATCAATGAATGATGAGTAATCGTAGCCTCAGGCCTCAACAACCGGGAAATGACAAAAATCGGGCAGGCAGCATGGCTATGTGGGTCGCTCCCATTAGGATGTATAATCACCTATCTAGAGGTTCATTTAATTTATTATTCTATTCGATGTTGTCCCAGTCGGGAGACGGTTGCTGATCCCAACCGTTGCTGATATACATTCGATACAATCAAGCGAAATGAGTGGTCGGTCATGTGTGGGTCGGGTTGCAAGATGTTCTTGTTGAATCCAGTGTATTCCTCTCTAGAGATACACTACCGAAAGGTGGTTCCATACCTTGTCATGTTGGAAATCCAATCTCCAATAAGCGCCATGCGGTTTTTTTTGATTTTATACTTTGTATGTGGTGCGTGAGATAATGCTATTTGGTTATTTACTTGATGTAGACATTATTATAATATCATTGGATTTTCGTATCAAAGTGTTTTGGGTTATAGTAAGGTAAAAACCGTCCATGTTTATGTGTGGGCTGGTCTTACTATTATCTTTTCTTTTAAAAGGATTTTAAAAGTTAAACCAATGATTGGAGTTTACTTACACCAGTCCCATGACTGACCCAGAGTTTATTTTGTTTGTTCTCCCTAAACTCTTGGGTGCCCAAATTTGTACGGGCAGTCAAGTAGTCGGGATTTCACAGATTCAATTGGAGGAGCTGGAAGTAGGTGGCTTCACCAATTAGCTGTAGATTATCGTATTTCCGCTGTGTACTATGTTGTATCTGGAAACAGGTGTTTATAACTGTTCCAGAAATGACTGTTGTGCTCCGATGATGGTATGTATATAAAGTTACTGATTTGTATTTCAAAAGTTATGTTATATAATATATTTTATTCGTTCCGCTGTGAGTTTGTGATCTTCGTTTTTCTTCTATTCTAATATTTCTTTCTTCTATTTCTCATCCTCTAACTTCTTTCTAATAATGATTCGTATTTCTGTGCAATTTGGGTTGGACGTGTGATGTTATCAGTCAACTCAGATAGTACGGATTTGCGGGTCGTTACAGTTGGTATCAGAGCTTAGGTTGAGCGAATACCTAGGCTTTGTGGAGATGTGCTCATTAGAGATAGGGTTAGTAGTACCCTGGAATGAATAGAGTATATATATGCGAGAGAGCGTATTTGTAAATTGATACAAAAGTTGTTTTATATTGTGTTGGCTAGTCTGTTCAGTGGATTATAAATTTTGATCGAATCGTGGGACGCCACGAAGTCGATAGGAATTTATAAACACTTGAACAGAGAAATTCAACATAATAATGTTTTAAAGTGGGTAAATGAGATAATTTTACCCAAAATTCTATTTTTATATAGAAATAATAATTCTTGGAAATTATTGGATTTGTTGGTTGATAATATTATCATCAAATGAGATTATAAGAAATGAAATGGTTATATAGAACCAAATAGAATTTGTATACGAATGAAATATACAAATGTGATGAATTAAAATTGGATTCAGAATTTGAATAAAGAATTTAAATCCTGGGTGTTTTGAAAAATATTTTTGAAGTATATTAAAATAAAATAGTTTTATTTTGAAAGGAATTTTGAATAGAAATCATTTTGAATGGATTTTGAAATTAATAAAGCATTAAACTCACTTCAGTCGCCGGAAAATAATTCTGATAAGGACTGCAGCATTATCAGTGTTCATTTTCGAGTTTCCAAGTGATGAATTGCTACTGTAGTAAGATTTTCAAAAGAAATTATTTGAGAAAAACAAGTTGTTTTGGGAAGTTCAAATATTTTGAATTGGAGATAGAAATAAATATATGTATGTATATTTATATGATTTCAAAAAGGATTTGAAATAAAAACCCGGGAATTTGAATTCTGAAATCTAAATTTAACTTAAGTAAGTTAAATAAATCGAAACAATGGAAACCAGTTAAATGAACTAAAATTGAATATTCTCATGAAAACTTAAATTTGTATCAGACTTGAGTTGTAAAATTTGAAATACTGAATTATAACAAAGTGGATATTAAAAATAGTTAATGGGTTTGTAGCATTTCTTCTGCCTTAGTGATTTCGGGGACGAAATTCTTTTAAGGGGGAAGGAATGTAACATCCCGGATTTTTAGCTATTTAATATTGAATATTTAAATAGTTTTAAATATTGATTTGGATTGATAAACGAATTTTCATATTGTATTGATTGAATAATCGGTATACGATTTAATATCAAATATGTTGAATAATCGAATACGAAAATGAAAACAATTTAATTCACAGTTAAAAACTGAACTGAAATGATTCAGTTAGTCAATATAAATTCTATTTGAAGTTTAGAACGATAAATTTAATTATTTGAAATCAATTTATATTTTAAATTGAATTTAATTTAAATCGCTGAATTTAAATGATATATTTTTCAAGTGATCGAATTGGGTTTTGAAACTTGTTTCGTTGAGTTCAAATTAGTGGTTAAATCCTAGAGACGTTGGTCGTTACGCTCAGATAGGAGTTCGTTACCGCGAGATATTTTCAAATAAAAATATAAACAAAAATCAAATCAAATAAACAAATCGTACCACTTTCAGCCAACCTAAGTTCAAAGCCGACCTCATGTTCTTTAAATAACGTAGACCTATTTTACAGCACGCCTACTTCTTCATCGAGAAGAAAAAATTGTCTCCCACGTTTGATATCAGGGAAACACTCAATTTAATGGTTTTAGTACGATTGTCTCTCGTTCACAACTATATAAACAAGCCTGAATTGTCGATGATTTTTCCATTCCTCAATGAAAACACTTCCCGAGCCATTTCCTTTATTCATTTTCCCCCAATTGAAAAAAATCATTTCATCTTATAAAAAAAGGAATCAAGAATAAAAAGCGCGGTGAATCTCGATAGCATAGGGTGCACTCGCGACTTACAGAGAGGAAGTAGGGACCGTCGATGGGTAGTTCAGAGATTGTTGTGGGGGTTCAGGTCGTTGCTATGGGGTACGGTTTGATGTATGGGGGGGATTTGGATGAAATCGATTTAGGGTTATGGTTTGGGGACGGAAAGTATAGAGGTGCGATTGGGTCAAAGTGATTTTAGAGGCCGATGGTCACGTTTGGTTGCGATTTGGGGGAGTGCAATAATGTATGAACGAGGGGAAATCTGGGGTCTTTGGAAGTAGTGCGATAGTTAAACGAGTTGTTGGTGGTCATTATCTTGGCGACAGTAGTAAGGCACGATAGTGGAAGCTGGGGTTTGACAGTGTACGCTGAGGAGTTTGGGAGGAGTACGAAATTTGGCAAATGGACTGAGTTCCACTTGGATGGTAAAGCTATGACAAAGAAGTAAATGAAGATTGCCATTATGATGTTCGATAAAATGCCAAAGTGAGTTGATGCAGTTATTTGGGCTGATGCAGTTTTGGGGATGTTCGGGATTTGGCAAAGCGATAAGGGTCGAATAAATGCATTCAAGATGAATTCAGTAGAAACAAGCCAAGTCGATATTGGAATTGAACAGGAAATTCAGAAAATAATTCAAGGTGAGTAAATCTCACTCACGGTTTTATATTTAAAATTTATTTTTATCGTAAAAATAAATTTGTTGGTTGTTTGGGTGCATGGATGAATTGTTGAATTTTTGTGGTTATTGGATATTTCCCGCAATACTATTAGCGGATGCCCGCAGTATCATTAGCGGATGACACTAAGCCCACGCACATAAGTGGATCCCCTTTTATACCACGATATCCTGCCTTGAAACAGGATTGGTATTATTTTTGTTGACTAACATCTGTGGATGCAGGGAAAACAGGTTGGAGGAATCCGACTGGATTCCTTAAAAATATATTATCTATTTGTTTGTTTGTCTGTTTGCTTGATTTCATATATATTAATATATGACGTGTTAAAAATCAAATGATTGAAAATTGGGTGATTTGATTGTTTTAAATATCACTGGGCCAAGTGTTAATTTATTAAAATATCATGAGAAGGGTATTTGAGGTTTAAAAGTGAAATTCTATTTTTCTCAAATAGAATTTGAAATTCAAGTAGAATTTCAAAATGGGATTTTGAAATAGAATTTCAAAATAGAATTTTGAAATGAAATTTCAAAATAGAACTTGAAATAAAAATTTTAAGTAGAAATTTAAATATTAGAAAGGAGTTGGAATATTTGAAATTCAAAAGAAAGTTCAAAAAGGATATGTAATGGAATTTTTAAATATATAATTCAAATAAATTTTGAGTATAACATTTGAATATAGAATTTGAGTAAAGAAAGTTCAAAATAGAAATTGAATATAGGAATTCAAATAGTGTTTGAATAAAGGAAATTCAAAAGGGGGTTTAAATAATAGAATTTGAATAATAGAAGTCAAATGGGATTTGAATAGTAGAATTAGAAAAGGAGTTTAAATATTTGAATTTTAAATAGAAAAAAAGGGGTTTAAATGTTAGAAATTCAAATAGAAGTTCAAATAGCATTTGAATATGCGAAATTAGAATGAAATATAAAATTTGAATCCAAAGGAATAAAAATAGAGTTTGAATCCATAGGAATTCAAATAAAGAAAATTCAAATAGAGATTTGAATATGAAAATTCAAATGGAGTTTGAAATGGAAAATTGAACATAGAAAATTCAAATAGTAATTTGGATATAGAATTCAAAATATGGAAATTGAATATAGAAATTCAAATGAAGTTGAATATTTAAATTCAAGTATGAATTTCAAATATAGAAATTTAAAAAGGGATTTGAATATAGGAATTAAAGTAGAATTTAAATAAAGATAATTCAAATGGAATTTAAACTATGGAATTTGAATAGAGAATTTAAATGGAATTTAAATTATGGGATTTGAATATAGGATTCAAATAGAAAATTCAAAGGGAATTTGAATATAGAAATTTAAATGGAGTTTGAATATATGAAATTCAAAGGAAGTTCAAATATAGAATTTGAACGTAGAAATTCAAATGGGATTTGAATAAAGGAAATTCGAATATGGAAATTCAAATAGAATTGGAAAAATAAAAGTGAATTGAAATTTGAATGTAGAATTTCAAATGGAAGTGAAATAGATCAAAAATGTTATGTTGAAATGGATTTGATATATATTAAAAATATATCAGAATGGAGTTGAATTTATTATAAACGAAGTTTAAACATTTATATTTATAAATATAATTAAAACGAACTCGCCGTAGGGCTGCAGTTCGTAAATTGGCGTTTCGAACTTCAATTGAGTATATAGAACTCAATTGAAGTTGGAATTCCTTGAAACAAGAAACGTCAGGACCGATTTGATAATAGTTTTCTAATGAAGGAGAAAAAACTGAATTTCGTCGTATATATTTTGAATTATATCAAAAATCAAAATTTTCAGAAAAGCAGCGCCATAACCATTTCAAAACCATAACGGTTTATTTATTTTTATAAAAGGATTTTAAGCGAATAAAATCCGAATTTCTATTTAGAAAATTTCAGATGTGAGTTGTAAATTATATCAGAACTCAAGTGAATTCGATTTGAAAATCTATATTCGAAATCGGAAAAGGAATCTAGAATTGAAATGGGAATTTAACTTGGTTATGAGCAAGATAAATATTTTGATTGAACATGTTATGTTCAAACAAAGAAGTGAAATAGGCAAAATAGCTAATTAAAGAATAATTGAACGAAACTGAATTCAAACGAATGGATTGAGTTGAATTGAATTGGAAACAGGTGAACAGGTGTTAAACAGATATGGGATGGAGTATGTAACACCCCGCAAATTCTATAACTATGAAATTAGCAAACTAAAGTATAATTAATCTGAAATCAAAGAACTAAGGGAAACGGGATACGCCATTGCGTTCGTCTCGGAAAAATACGCAAAATAGAGTCCGAGTTTTCGAAAAACGGAGTCCGTATGAAGAAGATATAACCTTCGGAAGTTTTGAATTAAATTTAAAATTCAAACAGAATAAAATAATTAAAAATCGGGCCCAATGGGCCAGGGCGGATAAACACCCGCCTAGGCCACCCAGGTCGACTGGGCTGTCGACATGGGCTACCCATGTCGACAGGGCTGTCGACAGCCCTGTCGACAGGGGTGTCGACCTGGTCGAGCCCAGCCAACCTGGCTGGCCAGGTCTGTGTTTGGCCGATTTTCTGTGGTCTGCTTTGTCACTAGGGCTAGGTGGCAAGTTTTAATTGGTCTCTCCTTAGAATGAATGGCTACGATCAATCCAAGCAACATCAATGGTCCTAATCAGTTCCTAACCTCTATATAAACAACCCTAGACTAAACCCTAATCTATTCATTCAAAAATAAGAACATAGCCGCCATGTTGCTGAGGAACGACTAGGAGTAGCCACCAAATTGGAGAGAGGATTAGGAGGAAGATTCTAAAGCTTAAAGCAACCTAAACAAATCAATTCAACAAAGGAATTTGCGTCTTCAATCCCTAAATTAGAGAATTCATCACACCATTGTAAGTAGAGTATTATTTTGGTATGAATAAACAATTGTGTTGGTTTGTATGCTTGAATTGTGGCAATAAAGTAATTCATATTTGTGCGTTCTTATCAATTTGAAATATTATATACGTTTGGATATTTATGAATTATGTTATTCATTATAAAGAACTACATGCGGTAGTTCTATGCAAGTATACGTTTGGAATATTTCGCAAATTATGTAATCCATGTTGAAGCTACATGTATGTAGTTGATTTAAATTCATGCAAGTTTGGGGTTTGCTTCTATGCCACCATGATGTATATTTTTGTGCATAAATCATGTTGTAAGTAATTGGAACAAGTTTGGTTATTATCCATATGAAATTATGTTGAGAATTTGGCATTATGTATTAAGCCATGCTTTTGTACTAGAAAACCTGTTTGCAAATTTATGAATATGGCTAGGCTATGAATGATATTTGGCATAATTGAAAACCATGATTAGGTCTATCTTGTTTACAAGAATTATATGATGACATATGTGGTACATGGCTAGGTTAGGTTCAAAAGGTCCCTTTTTGTAAGTTTACATGACTAAAGTAAGAATCATGATTTCATGTTAGAAATATTTATGCCATGGTTATGTGAACAAATTTAACTATACTTATGCCATGCTTATGTTTGATATTATGCCATGCTTATGTTTGACATTATGCCATGCTTATGCTAGAAATATTTATGCCATGCTTATGTTTGACATTATGCGTAAATAAAAATATAGGTTCATGTGACAATAATGATATCTCAATTACAAGTTCACATGCTTTGATTCATGTCACCTATGTTACCACTATGCAAGTACACCAGTTTCTATTTTGTATTTCCAACGTCGTATTGCAAGTTCATGCGCTCACATTCCCCTCTTTGTGTATGTAATTACGCTTTAAGCCTCCCCTTTTCGCATGGCTAATTTGGGCTTTAAAAGGCTAAGCCCAATATATATATAAACGGACGTGTTAAACGGGGGAAAATAACGTTGGGTCAAAATTACTAATGAATGAAAATATAAAATAGAAGGGCCCAAGTTCAAGTATGGGTTGGGCCCATGATTGGTGTAACCTTTACACCATTAACTTAATAATGGGCCGCAAATATTTACATATAAGAAATAAAGAGGAATGACAAAATATGTAAATGTAGAACATACGATGTGTTTAACCCGAGGTTGGATTGAGTTGTGATGTAAACCTGCCCGGAACCGCCCGGCTGTCCAGTAGTCACAACAATACCTATCCAATGTGGGAGGTTAAACATGGAGCCCAGCAAGGACCCGAGGTTAGACTGAGTTGTGGCGTAAGACTGTCCGGAACCAACCGGCAACAGGCAGCCACAACAATACCTGTCTAATGTGAGAGGTCAGGGCCTTAATAAGACAATTAAGGCTGAGTCAGGATTGATAGGATTAAGTGAACTAAAGACTTAATCAAAATGGAACATGCTAAACAAAATGGACTGGTGGGGGTTAGGTTAGGAAACACTTAACCAACTTAGCATGTTGGCTAGAGATAGAAAACCTAGTAACGGGGGACCCTTTTCAGCAGTAACCCTAGAAGGTGTATCAGGATACCCTGAAACTAGGCAGGGTGGGGCACGATTACTGGGCTGATTGTAAGAGGTCAAAGCGACGGCGGTGGTGTAGCAGTGTAGGTTCTAACGGAGTGCGGGCGTGCACACACTCCGGCGCAGAAAAATAAGGCACTGGACACCAGTAGCATACCTGTGCACTCTAAGGTTGTGTCGGGTTGCCACTATGGGACTTGATACACCCCATGGTGGGACCAGCATAGGTAACTACAACAGCGGGGGCCGTAAGACACATGTAACTATGCGAGTAGGAGCCGATCATCATAGAATGGATCACTTCACCCTGATTATGGGGTGCCAGTTGGAAACTAGTTTATATGGGTTCAGAGATTAACATGGGGTACGATGGTCTATTCGACCCTAGACAACTTAACCGAGTTTATAGTGCTTGCCCACTTCTTGTTTATACTTATCATACCCAGTTCTTTATTCATAGACAAAATAGTACTAGACTTACTTAGGCTTTATGTCTGACTCTACTTTTCTTTCGTCTTCTTTCTTCCGTTTCCCCCCCCCCCCCCCCCCCCCCCCCAGGTCCTCAGGGAGGGAACACAGCAGCTTGACCAGCCTTACCATCCAGCTTGAAGAAGAAGAGAAATGTATTGCTTGGACTTTCCTGTTTTGAACTATGGCTTTGGACAATCCACTATGGGGCTTTTGCAGTTTATCTATGTTTTATTTATGCTTCTTTAAAATAATGTAATCAAGACAGATTATGAAAGTGTTATGTTATGTTTTTGGAAAGGTTGTTGTTGTAACACGTATTTGACTTTATGAAATAAAGTTTGTTGTTTTTCCGCTGTTTACAAATATGTGTTCCTATATCTGTCTTGTATATCTGTGACTTATACTTATAAACCTCCACCAAAATTAGGGCATTCCCTTTGAGAGTGACCCTAATGGAGGTGGGGTGTTTCACTTGGTATCAGAGCATAGGTTTACCAGATAAGATAAAAAGTTTTGAAAGATTATTTTCAAAAAGGAAATTTAAAGAAGCATTTTTAAAAGAAAAATGTTATTTTATTTTAAAAAAGGCAAAGTCCACTCCCCAAAGCCATAGGTGCTATCTCTTATCCTTCGTTTTGAATCTATCCTTTTTGTTTCAGCATGTCCCAAGAACTTAACTTGCCGGAAGGGGTGCCAATACCTGGTTGGTTTAGACGGTTCTTAGAAGCAAGAGCCACTCAGCCAGGTCCTACCATTCCTCCTCCCCCAGCGGAAGGAAATCATCCAGCTGCAGCAGCACCTTTTCCTCCACCTCCTCCTCGGGGAAACACTTTTGCTAAGATATGTAAAGATTTTAAAGCTATGGGAGGAAGGGATTTCCATGGAACTGAGTCCTTCGTAGCAGCTAGAAATTGGCTGAAAGAAACTGAGGACCTATTCATCATCTTTGAGGTAGAAGATAGACAAAAAGTACAGTTGGCAGTGTGGCTATTGAAGGGCGAGGCTTCCTACTGGTGGGAAGTCACTAATGCTGAAAGACCAGTGGAGACATGGGAGGACTTTAGGGCAAGGTTTGAGACCAAATTTCTCTCAGATGCAGAAAGAAGTTTGCAGTTGGAAAAATTCTTATTTCTTAAACAAGGGGACAAGACAGTCAGAGAGTATGTGAATCAGTTCGATGAGCTGGCTAGGTTTGGGCTTGACCTAGTCAACACCCCGCACAAGAAAGCTCTCCGTTTCGTCAAAGGGTTAAATGAGCCATTACACAGTTTGGCCATGACCCATATACCCATGGGAGCCACGTATGAAAGATTAGTGCAAATGGCATTGCTGAATGAAGAGGATAAGGGCAAGAAGGAGACGAAGGCAGAAAGCTCTCAAGGGAAGAAAGAGGGTTTGCAGCCTAAGAAGACAGACTTTAAGAAGGGCGGGAAAGGCAACAAAGAGAAGAGGAAGTGCAATTTCTGTGGCAAAGTGGGGCACTTAGTAAAGGACTGCCGGAAAAAGAAGGCCAAGGAAAATGGTGGGTGCTTTTCTTGCGGTGAGACAGGCCATAGGGCTAAGGACTGCCCAAATAAACGAGGACAGGGGCAGAGGGCTGGATCCACCCCAGGGGCACAGGTTCATGTGCTAGAAGCGCCACCTCTGCAACAGCGAGGTATAAATACTTCTGTAGAAAGTGTAGTTTATCTTTATGATCACCCCGTTCGCACTTTATTTGATTCTGGCGCATCACACTCCTTTATCTCGTCTGCTTTAGTAGAATCTCTGCACCTAAAAACTAGTATGGTAGAGGACCCCTTAATTGTTTCAAACCCAATTGGGGGCCCAGCTCATTTGTCTATGACCTGTTTGGGATTGAAAATTTCTATTCTAAGTGTAGAATTTCAATGTAGTGCCTTTGTTTTGGGCTTTTCGGGGTATGGTTTGATTTTGGGTATGGATTGGCTATCCAGTAATGGGGCCATCCTTGATTGTGAGAAAAGGGTTGTTAGGCTCCTAACCCAGCTCGGTAATACTTTGGAAATTTCTTGTAATCCCTCGTATGCGGTTATGCTTAGTTATCTTGAATCGCTAGATGCCTCTGTTGAAAATTTGCAATCAGTTAGAGTGGTCCGGGAATATCCGGATGTCTTTGAAGAGGTGAAGGGCTTGCCTCCAAAGCGGGAAATAGACTTCCGCATATATCTTGTAGATAATGCAAAGCCCGTTGCGTTGCCCGTTAGACATATGGCTCCACGAGAAAGGAAAGAGCTCAGTAAACAGATTAAAGAGCTTCTAGAAAAGGGGTTCATTAGGAGGAGCATTTCAGAATGGGGCGCTCCAGTGGTGTTCGCTACAAAGGCGGATGGTTCACTCCGTCTATGTGTTGACTATAGGGAGCTCAACAAGCTAACGAAAAAGAATAGGCACCCTCTCCCTAGAATTGACGATTTATTTGACCAGCTTGTAGGAGCGTCTGTTTTCTCCCAACTCGATTTAGCAACCGGTTTTCATCAGCTAAGGGTGGCTGAAGATAGCATCGATAAAACGGCATTCAGAACCCCAGACGGCTTCTTTGAATGGCTTGTCATGCCTTTCGGCTTGACAAATGCACCCGCTTACTTCGTGGACCTGATGAGTAGGGTATTTAGAGATTTCCTCAACAAATTCGTAGTGGTCTTCGTAGATGATATCCTTATCTTCTCAAAGAGTGAAGAGGAACATGCTCAACACTTAAGGGCAATCATGGAAACTTTGCGAGTCCATCAACTAAAAGCCAAATTCTCCAAATGCCACTTTTGGAGAGAAGAGGTGAGGTTCCTTGGGCACATAGTATCCAAACAAGGGTTAGCAGTGGACCCCGCTAAGGTAGTGGCGGTACAAGATTGGAAGACACCAAGGAATGCAACTGAGGTCCGAAGCTTCCTAGGACTAGCAGGTTTCTATCGAAAGTTTATAAGGGATTTTGCGAAAATCTCAGCTCCGCTCACGAAGTTAACTAAGAAGAACCTAGCGTTCAATTGGAACTTGGATTGCGAGTTTGCTTTCCAACGACTAAAAAGGGCTCTCACAACAGCCCCAGTTTTGACGCTGCCAGATGGAAGCAAGATGTTCACTGTTTATACGGATGCATGTGGGACATAGCTAGGCGCCGTCTTAATGCAAGAAGGAAGGGTAGTAGCTTATGGCGGGAGGCAATTGAAGGTGCACGAAAAGAACTACCCAACCCACGATCTTGAGTTGGCCGCCATCGTCTTTGCACTCAAGTCTTGGCGAAACTATCTCCTAGGTGAGAAGTTCGAACTTTACACTGACCATAAATCTTTGAAATATCTTTTCTCGCAGAAGGATCTTAACTTGAGGCAACAAAGATGGATGGAGTTTCTTGCCTCGTACGATTTCGAAATCTCCTATACTCCGGGCAAAGGCAACGTAGTGGCAGACGCGTTGAGCCGAAAGAAATTGACCCTAAGCCCGTTGTTTGTTGAAAGACAAAGCCTAGAGTTTATAGCCAGCTTCGACTTTAGGCCTTCCTACGATTTCGTACCGGGCTTGCTTGCATCTCTCGAAGTGCACCCGACTTTAGTGGATTCAGTAGGGGCAGCACAACGCGAAGACCCTCAGCTTGTGGAAATGATTGATAGGCTAATTAGGGGTGAGACTTCAAGTCACCTCAACAGATACTCCATCGACGATAAGGGTTTGCTAAGGCGAGACGGAAGACTATGCGTCCCACAGACAAAAGATTTAGTAAGGAAGGTTCTCGAGGAAGCGCATCATTCCAAGATGACGATACACCCAGGCGGAGATAAAATGTACAAAGATATAAAAAGGACTTTCTTCTGGAACGGCATGAAGAAGGACGTGGCAGAATTCGTTTCTAAGTGTATGGTGTGCCAACAGGTTAAAGCGGAACAGAAAAAGCCTGGCGGACTACTACATCCTCTGGAGGTCCCGCAGTGGAAGTGGGATAGCATCTCAATGGACTTCATCGATGGGCTGCCTAGGTCTAGGAGAGGCAACACTAGCATTTGGGTAATAGTGGATAGGCTTACTAAAAGCGCCCACTTTTTACCTGTCAAAAGTAAGAGAACTGCCTCATCCCTAGCATCACTTTACCTCAAGGAAATCGTTCGACTCCATGGAATACCATCTAGCATTGTTAGTGACCGAGACCCCATCTTCACCAGTGAGTTTTGGCGGAGTCTGCAAGAAGCAGTAGGAACGCAGTTATGCTTGAGCACAGCCTATCATCCCCAAACCGACGGCCAAACAGAGAGAGTGAACAGAGTTTTGGAAGACCTCTTAAGGCTATGCGTCCTTGACTTCGGAGGGACATGGGAAGACCACCTTCCTTTGGTGGAATTTGCCTACAACAACAGCTATCAAGCAACCATCGGAATGGCGCCCTTCGAAGCTTTATATGGAAGACCGTGCCGATCGCCCACTTGTTGGTGGGAGTCCACGGATAAGCTCATACTTGGACCAGATATGATCCGAGAGACCTCAGAGGAAGTAGACTTAATACGAAGAAGGATGAAGACGGCCCAAGACAGACAAAAGTCCTACGCCGACAAGAGGAGGACCGACCTTGAATTTGAAGTTGGAGACAGAGTTTTTCTCAAGGTATCACCGCTAAGGAACGTTGTTCGTTTTGGAACCACAGGAAAACTGGCACCAAGGTTCGTAGGGCCATTCCCTATTATCGAGAAAATTGGGAAAATGGCCTATAGATTAGAGCTACCCGAGAAGTTGGCTGGAGTCCACAACGTTTTTCACGTTTCACATCTCCGAAAATGTCTACATGAGTCAGCCGAGGTGGTAGAGCCAAATATCCTCGAAGAGGCCGAAGTGGAACGCGAAGCAACCATAAGAAGAGTTCCAACCCGCATCTTAGGAACGGAAGTGAAGAAGCTACGCAACCGTGAAGTCAAGCTCGTTAAAGTTCAGTGGAGCGACGCCGAGGGAGACGCAACTTGGGAAACTGAAGCTAGAATACGTACTGCCTACCCTTTTCTGTTCGAGGGTACATCCTTGATCTTTCTTTTTCCTTAAGTTGCGCTTTTATCTATCTTTTTTGGTATATTTCCTCGACCGTATCTTTTAGGTAGAAACCCTTTGAATGGAAACATGTAGTTGAAACATGTTATGGATGCTGGTTGCAAGTGGTTGCAAGTGATTGCTAGTGGTTGCTCGTGGTTGCATATACACACACAATCTAGGTTTTAGATCGGCTCAGTCACTTCATATTGCATATGCATATATGTTTGCATTCGTATATGGTTGAACTTTAATGTGTTGTCATATGGATGTTGCATTTGTAATGAATGATTGTGCACTCATGTAAAATCAAAAATAGGAAAATTTGCATACATAATGGATTCATGGCACTTACATAATTCGCATTAAGTAGGTCAACTGAATCAGTAGACCGCCTGATTTTGCATTAGATAAGTACATGTACACACACACTTCGCATATGATCATGAAGCATTAGAAGTCTTTTAAGGACAATGGATGCTCGTGTTTGATGGATGAGTAGATGGATGATTGGATGTTAGGATTTACATTCCTCCTAACTTGAAGATTTCGGGGACGAAATCCTTTTAAGTGGGGGAGAATGTAACACCCCGCAAATTCTATAACTATGAAATTAGCAAACTAAATTATAATTAATCTGAAATCAAAGAACTAAGGGAAACGGGATACGCCATTGCGTTCGTCTCGGAAAAATACGCAAAATAGAGTCCGAGTTTTCGAAAAACGGAGTCCGTATGAAGAAGATATGGCCTTCGGAAGTTTTGAATTAAATTTAAAATTCAAACAGAATAAAATAATTAAAAATCGGGCCCAATGGGCCAGGGCGGATAAACACCCGCCTAGGCCACCCAGGTCGACTGGGCTGTCGACCTGGGCTACCCATGTCGACAGGGCTGTCGACAGCCCTGTCGACAGGGGTGTCGACCTGGTCGAGCCCAGCCAACCTGGCTGGCCAGGTCTGTGTTTGGCCGATTTTCTGTGGTCTGCTTTGTCACTAGGGCTAGGTGGCAAGCTTAAATTGGTCTCTCCTTAGAATGAATGGCTACGATCAATCCAAGCAACATCAATGGTCCTAATCAGTTCCTAACCTCTATATAAACAACCCTAGACTAAACCCTAATCTATTCATTCAAAAATAAGAACATAGCCGCCATATTGCTGAGGAACGACTAGGAGTAGCCACCAAATTGGAGAGAGGATTAGGAGGAAGATTCTAAAGGTTAAAGCAACCTAAACAAATCAATTCAACAAAGGAATTTGCGTCTTCAATCCCTAAATTAGAGAATTCATCACACCATTGTAAGTAGAGTATTACTTTGGTATGAATAAACAATTGTGTTGGTTTGTATGCTTGAATTGTGGCAATAAAGTAATTCATATTTGTGCGTTCTTATCAATTTGAAATATTATATACGTTTGGATATTTATGAATTATGTTATTCATTATAAAGAACTACATGCGGTAGTTCTATGCAAGTATACGTTTGGAATATTTCGCAAATTATGTAATCCATGTTGAAGCTACATGTATGTAGTTGATTTAAATTCATGCAAGTTTGGGGTTTGCTTCTATGCCACCATGATGTATATTTTTGTGCATAAATCATGTTGTAAGTAATTGGAACAAGTTTGGTTATTATCCATATGAAATTATGTTGAGAATTTGGCATTATGTATTAAGCCATGCTTTTGTACTAGAAAACCTATTTGCAAATTTATGAATATGGCTAGGCTATGAATGATATTTGGCATAACTGAAAACCATGATTAGGTCTATCTTGTTTACAAGAATTATATGATGACATATGTGGTACATGGCTATGTTAGGTTCAAAAGGTCCCTTTTTGTAAGTTTACATGACTAAAGTAAGAATCATGATTTCATGTTAGAAATATTTATGCCATGGTTATGTGAACAAATTTAACTATACTTATGCCATGCTTATATTTGATATTATGCCATGCTTATGTTTGACATTATGCCATGCTTATGCTAGAAATATTTATGCCATGCTTATGTTTGACATTATGCGTAAATAAAAATATAGGTTCATGTGACAATAATGATATCTCAATTACAAGTTCACATGCTTTGATTCATGTCACCTATGTTACCACTATGCAAGTACACCAGTTTCTATTTTGTATTTCCAACGTCGTATTGCAAGTTCATGCGCTCACATTCCCCTCTTTGTGTATGTAATTACGCTTTAAGCCTCCCCTTTTCGCATGGCTAATTTGGGCTTTAAAAGGCTAAGCCCAATATATATATAAACGGACGTGTTAAACGGGGGAAAATAACGTTGGGTCAAAATTACTAATGAATGAAAATATAAAATAGAAGGGCCCAAGTTCAAGTATGGGTTGGGCCCATGATTGGTGTAACCTTTACACCATTAACTTAATAATGGGCCGCAAATATTTACATATAAGAAATAAAGAGGAATGACAAAATATGTAAATGTAGAACATACGATGTGTTTAACCCGAGGTTGGATTGAGTTGTGATGTAAACCTGCCCGGAACCGCCCGGCTGTCCAGTAGTCACAACAATACCTATCCAATGTGGGAGGTTAAACATGGAGCCCAGCAAGGACCCGAGGTTAGACTGAGTTGTGGCGTAAGACTGCCCGGAACCAACCGGCAACAGGCAGCCACAACAATACCTGTCTAATGTGAGAGGTCAGGGCCTTAATAAGACAATTAAGGCTGAGTCAGGATTGATAGGATTAAGTGAACTAAAGACTTAATCAAAATGGAACATGCTAAACAAAATGGACTGGTGGGGGTTAGGTTAGGAAACACTTAACCAACTTAGCATGTTGGCTAGAGATAGAAAACCTAGTAACGGGGGACCCTTTTCAGCAGTAACCCTAGAAGGTGTATCAGGATACCCTGAAACTAGGCAGGGTGGGGTACGATTACTGGGCTGATTGTAAGAGGTCAAAGCGACGGCGGTGGTGTAGCAGTGTAGGTTCTAACGGAGTGCGGGCGTGCACACACTCCGGCGCAGAAAAATAAGGCACTGGACACCAGTAGCATACCTGTGCACTCTAAGGTTGTGTCGGGTTGCCACTATGGGACTTGATACACCCCATGGTGGGACCAGCATAGGTAACTACAACAGCGGGGGCCGTAAGACACAGGTAACTATGCGAGTAGGAGTCGATCATCATAGAATGGATCACATCACCCTGATTATGGGGTGCCAGTTGGAAACTAGTTTATATGGGTTCAAAGATTAACATGGGGTACGATGGTCTATTCGACCCTAGACAACTTAACCGAGTTTATAGTGCTTGCCCACTTCTTGTTTATACTTATCATACCCAGTTCTTTATTCATAGACAAAATAGTACTAGACTTACTCAGGCTTTATGTCTGACTCTACTTTTATTTCGTCTTCTTTCTTCCGTTCCCCCCCCCCCCCCAGGTCCTCAGGGAGGGAACACAGCAGCTTGACCAGCCTTACCATCCAGCTTGAAGAAGAAGAGAAATGTATTGCTTGGACTTTCCTGTTTTGAACTATGGCTTTGGACAATCCACTATGGGGCTTTTGCAGTTTATCTATGTTTTATTTATGCTTCTTTAAAATAATGTAATCAAGACAGATTATGAAAGTGTTATGTTATGTTTTTGGAAAGGTTGTTGTTGTAACACGTATTTGACTTTATGAAATAAAGTTTGTTGTTTTTCCGCTGTTTACAAATATGTGTTCCTATATCTGTCTTGTATATCTGTGACTTATACTTATAAACCTCCACCAAAATTAGGGCATTCCCTTTGAGAGTGACCCTAATGGAGGTGGGGTGTTTCAGAGTATATGAAGATTTTTATTTATGTGCCCGACAAAAAGGTACACGTTTAAATTCATATATGAGATTTTATGCGCCGTATCGGCAAGCCGCTTGGCTTTTCCTTTTTCTTTTGGATTAGTGAGGGCCACGGGAGGCTATTTGAAATATCCCAATGCTCCCGGTGCAGGGGAGGTTATGGCGAATTTTTCCGGGAATTTAAGGAGTTAGAATATTTTTAAGATAATTGGATAGTTATAAATCAATGTATTGATATATGTAGAATTCGATAAGTAAGCGGAATCAAAAATCGAATATTGTAAACAAAAAGGGAAATCTATAAATTAGAAATAGAAAGCGAACTTTATACATATTTTAAAAATGAATAATTGGGTTTTATAGTGTGTTTATTCGAGGTTAGTGGTTTTGCCGTTTTGAAGTTGAGGATGTTTTCAGTTAAGGTCTAAGAGGTAATTTTACCCCAACTTGATTGATTTCATTTTTAATTGATAAATAGCAAGATCCAGTCTCGAAGAGAAGTGTTTGAATAATAGTTTGGTTGAATAAAATATTTTTGGGTTGTTTGTAACGATGTTGTATACAACATTCGTTTTAACTCAAGTGATGAAAGTTTGGAAATATAAAAGAAAATATTCCCCGAGTATAATTAAAATAGTCGGGATAGAGATAAGTGATTGAAATTGTTTCCAATTGCAAATAGAGATATTTTCTAATATATAGAAAATAAAAGAAGTTGATATTTGGAAACGTTTTCCAAATGGCATAAGAGGCCAAGATGATTATTGAAAATATTTGGTTAACAAATATTGATAGGGAAATGGAGAAGAGATCTAATTAATGAAATATTAATTAAAGAGCCCAATGATTTATTTGATATGTTGGATGAACACTTGTTTCTATTCGATAGTTAAATCACAGACTATCGAAGTTTTTACTATCGTTGTCAATATGGAGAGACCGGTTGGATTATTATCCGTGAACCACTCTGTATTGGCAGTAGCGTTGCGAATCAGATTATATGAATAAAATCGAAGATGGAGTGAAGTGCAAGGGATTTTTCTATAAATAGAAATTGTACCTTCGGTTTCGTTCAATCCCAGAACGAACGTAAATGGACGAATGTTTGACAAAGTATTTCCAATGATCTAATGGGCTGGTCTGTATAAATATATATGGTTGCAACGGATTTATTCCCTTAGCATAACATCCAGAATATTTGTGCAAATCAATTAGAGATTAACGGATCTGACAATGTGGCATTCAAAGTGATGGTGCTATCAATGAATGATGAGTAATTGTAGCCTCAGGCCTCAACAACCGGGAAATGACAAAAATCGGGCAGGCAGCATGGCTATGTGGGTCGCTCCCATTAGGACGTATAATCACCTATCTAGAGGTTCATTTAATTTCTTATTCTATTCGATGCTGTCCCAATCGGGAGACGATTGCTGATCCCAACCATTGGTGATATACATTCGATACACTCAAGAGAAATGAGTGGTCGGTCATGTGTGGGCCGGGTTGCAAGATGTTCTTGTTGAATCCAGTGTATTCCTCTCTAGAGATACACTATCGGAAGGTGGTTCCATACCTTGTCATGTTGGAAATCCAATCTCCAATAAGCGCCATGCGGTTTTTTTTTGATTTTATACTTTGTATGTGGAGCGTGAGATGCAAGCGCTCTGCTATTTGGTTATTTACTTGATGTAGACATTATTATAATATCACTGGATTTTCGTGTCAAAGTGTTTTGGGTTATAGTAAGGTAAAAACCGTCCATGTTTATGTGTGGGCTGGTCTTACTATTATCTTTTCTTTTGAAAGGATTTTAAAAGTTAAACCAATGATTGGAGTTTACTCACACCAGTCCCATGACTGTCCCAGAGTTTATTTTGTTTTGTTTTCCCTAAACTCTTGGGTGCCCAAATTTGTACGGACAGTCAAGTAGTCAGGATTTCACCGATTCAATTGGAGGAGCTGGAAGCAGGAGGCTTCACCAGTTAGCTGTAGATTATCGTATTTCCGTTGTGTACTATGTTGTATCTGGAAACAGGTGTTTATAACTGTTCCAGAAATGACTGCTGTGCTCTGATGATGGTATGTATTTAAAGTTACTGATTTGTATTTCAAAAATTATGTTATATAATATATTTTATTCGTTCCGCTGTGAGTTTGTGATCTTCGTTTTTCATCTATTCTAATATTTCTTTCTTCTATTTCTCATCCTCTAATTTCTTTCTAATAATGATTCGTATTTCTGTGCAATTTGGGTTGGACGTGTGATGTTATCAGTCAACTCAGATAGTACGGATTTGCGGGTCGTTACAAACTCCTTGCTCGCTTCCCAATTTTAATCCAAGTTCCATATTCAAATTCCCAAGTTCATTCTACAAATTTAATGCACTTAACAAAGTTAAGTTCGGTCCAAATCTCTGTTAACTAATTTCTTTCGAAATTATTTAACTTCATTTGATAATTAAAATTATGATTTTTTTATTCCAAAAATCAATGCATTTACTCCACTCGAGTTCATATTTATTTTATAACTTAAATCTGGATTTTTCTAATGGAAAATCGTATTTTTATTCACTCAAAATCCTTTTATTTTATTAAATAAACCGTTATGGTTTAAAAACAATTATAGTGCTGTTTTTCTGAAAATTTGATTTTGATATAACTCAAAATCTATAAGATGAAATCAAGATTATTATCTTCCATTAGAAAACTATCATTCCTTAGGTCCAGGCATTTCTTGATTCATCAAATTTCGACTACCGCGCTGCGGCGATTTCGTTTTAGTTAAATTAAATATAGACGTTTAAACTTTGTTTATTAAATAAATTTCAACTCCATTTTCAATATTTTAAAATAATTATAGGTCACTATCCAAATCTGACTTAACAATCCCGATTTTTCAAACTTGTCGATTATTTTATCCACGTTCATAACTCGGTTATGAACTTATTCAAACTTGAATTCTATATTCAATTCCAATCCACTTGGAGTTAAATTATCTATAAAATTCGATTTAATCGAATTCTAGTTATAAATTCCTTTTATGGGAATAATCAATTAATTCAACATCCTCTACCATTACAAACTAATATCATCCCTATATAATAGTGAAGTCATTCAACTTGGGGCATTTTATTTACCTCTCAGACCTTGGTCAACCACGTTCTTATCTTGAGACAGATAAAAGCTTATAATACAAAAACTCGATTTAAATCTCACCTTCTATTCCATTTCATACGTTTGGAAATTTATTTCCAAATTACACGATGAAAATTACTTCATCACATTTACAAACGTTGTTTATAAATTAACTTCCTTATTTCAACAAACTTCCATTTTTATAATCTATTTGAAACTCGAATCCCATTTCAGAATATTTTATTTTAATTACTTATATATATATAAATTAATATGGAATCAATTTTCATATTTAAATTTTAAATTTTAGTTTCTATTCAATATAATCCCAATATCTTATTTGGAAATAATTTATTTATTTTATAAATTTGACATGGTCGAATTCTAATCATAAATCCATATGGATTTATTTCAATTCATTTTATATTCCAAATATCGGAATAAATCAATCATTTCCCTTGGAAATGGTCCCCAGTCCTCTTTTTAAATTCATAATTCAATTTAAATTTATAAATTATCCAATGGTAATTTCTCTCTTTTTATTTATAAACATCATTTATAAATTTCACTTCTTGTTTTAAATATTAAAACAAGTTTCTGTTTCAAATTCCATTTCTATTTCGAGAAAATAAATATCCTTTTGAATTCACACTTAAATCTACATTTCCAAATTATCAAAAGATATCTTTTCTTATTGTTTATAAATTCAGCTACTTGTTTTTATTGCTAAAAACAAGTTAATATTTTTGTTAGCCTATTGGAAATTCAATTTCTATTTCAAAAAATAATTTTTCCTTTTTAAATCTAAAAATTCCTTTTTATAATATTTTTAAATATCAATATCTAGGGGCCAGTGATATCCAAACATCCAAATACACAAACCATCAATTCAATTCAACACAACACACATATTATATGTAAACAACAATAATAAATTTTAAGGAATCTAGTTGGATACCTCCAACCTATTTCCCTACATACACAGATGTTAGCCAACATAAATAATACTTATCCTGCTTGAAGGCATGATATCGCGGAATAAAAGGTTATCCACTCAATATATCGTGAGGTCATAGGGTCATCCGCTAATGATACTACGGGCATCCGCTAATGGTAATGCGGGAAATATCCAATATATATATATATAGCTACAACCACCAAGCCTAAATATAACTAATATATATAACCACAATGATATTTCAATGCATCCAAGCAACCAACAAACATCATATAACAATATATTAAGTAAATATTCATTTATAATAAATTATAAACGAATCTAGAGAGTGAGTTTACTCCCCTTGATTTTTCTTTGTTAAAAATACTGTTTAATTCCATATTGTCTCGGTTACAAGTCTATACGTGTCGTCTATCTCGAATGAATCTATCACCTACGATTATTTAATTTTAATTAATTGATCAACTACTATTAATTTAAATTCACTAACACGAATAAATAAAAATTATTCTACGTGTACTTAAATTTCATAAATATGTATACCTTACTACTATCGCACTTCATTCGACAATTCGAAGAAATATGCTCAAAATTATCGATCCACTATAAATAACCCCAAAAATATGCACTATCCCATTCCGGCAATTCCTCGAACACCTTATTGTCATCCTATAATATCCAAACAGAGCCTCTCCAAAATGACAGCCATTACTTCCAACATTTCATCATCCCCAATTCACCACCTCGTACATTGTTGTTCATCATGTTTTCGCCATGTGCCTCATCCTTAGCGTCAACACCTCCCAGATCATCATCAACAAATCGACTACCCATATCGAACTCTCTTTTGCATCCAAAACTAACATCGCCCCTCAACAAAACTTCAAACAAACCCAGAACTCTTTGCAATAACAACACCCTAGATAAACCTATTCGAATGCCCCATCATTCTCAAATTTGTGAGCATCTCTAGTAAGTGTCACGCTTTATATTTTTCCATGGTTTTTGAATCACGATCCATCCTCTCTAATCGCGAGCGGCTCTAGCACGCTGGTCTCGACCTTCGGGAAATTTCCATTCGTGATTCCTCTTTTTTTTTGGCAATTCGATTTCTGATTTCAAATGTAAATGGGAAATCGGGGTATTCAATTCTCGTGTAACTCGAAGAATAGCTCACAACGATCCTAAAATTTCAAACGTTTATATTGTACAATTTCCGCAAATTAATTTCTAATAAAATCGGTTGAAGATTTTTTTTAGGGACGAGTCTTTGATTTCCGTTCGGTGAAATGGAGAAATGGACGAAAATAGGATGGAGTGGTACTCGATTTGGATAAATATTGTTCTTTATTCAATTTAACGAGAGAACGACTGTAATAACCCGAAAGTGCGAGCCAGTTTGAAATTTTTATTTTGGCAATTTTAGTGAATTTTGAATATCTAAAATGGATTATTTTAAATAATATCGACGAGAAATTTATTTTGAATAGAATTCGACGTATATATTATATACGTCGTCGTTAGAATATAAATATTTATATATAATTATAAATAGAATTGAAAATGGCGCGGTAGTTCGATAATTCAATTTCAAACTTCAATTGAATGTACCGGGTGCAAAACAATCCGGATTTTAGTGAAACCAAAAACATTAGGATCTAATTGTGAATATCTTTCTAACGAATCTGACAAATCAAGATTTCATAGCGGGAATCAAAAGATATGTCCAGTTGAAAATTCTGAATAGTCGCTATGGAATTCAGGCCCTTAAAAATATACATTTTGCAAATGACCTCGGATTTCGACGAAACCACTTTTGTTGGATCCGCAGTGTCAAGTTGTTGCTAGATTCCAAATTTCATAATTTTTCGAATCAATATGTGAGCGTGGCAAAGGAAAACGCGTTTGACCGGTTTCAGTTGATTTTAATCGACTGGAAATTGGCCATTTTTCCAACGGTCTCAGAATTCGGCGAAACTAGTTTTGTTAGAACCGTATCGTCAATACGAAGCTAGAAAATATTTTTCTGCAATTTATAGAGTTAATATGTGACCCCGGTAATTTGAAATGTACGTTTAAAATTCAATATAGTGATTTAAATGTAAATTCAAAGGAAACTGATTGTAACGATCGAATCAGCTTACGATATATATCCCATTGTGTTCGGAATGGGGGTAAAACGCTATGGACGACAGGCGGTGGACCTCGTTTAGAGGTCGTGTGTAAAAGTCAACTTTTTAGAAAATAAAATAATTAAATAATTAAAATAAAAAAAACCTTTCTTCCCCTTATTACGCTGGCCCCCCCCTCTATTTTCAAATCGATTTCAAAAAAAAAAAAAAAAACCTCACGCACCTCGTCGATCGCGCCCCACCGCCCAAGCGGACGTCGCTCGCCGCCTCCTCCCTCCATCACATCCTCGACCAAACCCTCCTCCCGCCGCCGCTTCCCTTTCTCTTCCACCTCGTCTCCGCCTTCTGACATCGCCCTCCCATCGGAATCCGCCCAGACGCCGCTCCCTCCAGACCCTGCCAACACCGTGACCAACCCCGCACCCCCTCCGCCCTTCGATCCGCCTTCCCCCTCCTACCTGAAGCCGACGCGACCCTCCCCCCTTTCTTTCCAAACCCTAGGGCGTCGCCCCTCCTAGCCGCTCCACCACCTGACGCCGCAACTCCCACTGCTCCGGCGAACTCTCCCTCCGCCGCCTTGGTCAGCCATGAACGCCCCCTCCAGATAAAAGAAATAAAAAAAAAAGAAAAAAAAACACTGTAAGTCTTTCTAATTGTTTTTATTTATTAATTTATTTCTGTTTATTTTCTGTGTAATAAGTTTAGGAAAAAAAATCAGTTTTGTTTTTATTTTTATTTATAGCATGAAGTTAGGATTTTTAATTTATAAAAGTTTAGATTTTTGTATTAGGAAAATATGATCTTTATATTTGTAGAAAAATAAAAATGAGATTTTTAAAAAAGGTGAAATCTTTGAATTTAAAAAAGGTGAAATCTTTAAATTTAAAAAGGCGAAATTTTTATATAGAAAATAGCGTGATAAAAATATAATTTTTATCTATATAGCAGCGTTGTGAAAATTCGATTTTTATATATTGAATAACATAGTAAAGATTCAATTTTTATATAAAGTATAACGAAGTGAAAATTCTATTTTTACAAATATGAAATAGCGATGAAAATTCTATTTTCACAATATGAAGTTAGCGATAAAAATATGATTTTTATATAATAAGAGAATATAAAAATGTGATTTTTATATATTGAACTTCGAAGTAAAAATTCGATTTTTAAATATATGAAGTGACTATAAAAATATGATTTTTAAATTGAAAGTGAATAAATAAAAATGTGATTTTTATTTTAAAAACATCGAAATATAAAAATGTGTGATTTCTATATGTAGTGGCTACGGGCAACAAAGGAGAAGAAAAGGCGAGAACGACGAAGATCTCTACAATAGGAGTGTTGTGGTATTGGATAGCTTTAGGTGAGAATTTCTCACTTTTCAATTTATTTTCTAGTTATATATATATATACTAGGATGCAGACGGTGTTTAGTAGCACCCGACACAATCGTCCACAGACCATGGACTTGTTTGTTTGGCTGTTTGGTGATTGATTGCGATATTGGTTTGAATGTGGTTTGTGGTGTGGAAAATCGAATCGATAAATGGGTTAGGATTAGACGTGCGCCGTTATAAGGCGAAGGAGTAAGGCTAGGTCAGACTCTTACTCCAAATTTTGTGGTTTGCATAACGAAAGTGATTTGATTGATGTGTGAATGGCGTGGGCCTTCACTAGACCGGGGATAAGGCTAGGCCTCGTCCCGTTTCTTGTATCGTGCCGTTATGCCGCCGAAATTTTCTAAAATATGTTAGAAAAATAAAAATATCATTTTATTGAATAAATGAACTGAATAGAAATTCATGTGTTGAAATAAAATATTTTATCGTTAAAAATATAGTTTTTAACGTGAAAGTGAATAAATAAAATATTTATAAACAAATCGGCCGATTTGTTTATATACACTGATTTGACTGATATGGATTGGGACGATAAATTTTACACATCGCCCAACTGCACAAATAAAATCTGTGTTTGATTGTTTGAAACCCCACACGGGTGTTGGGATGAAATTTGATGTTCACTCATCCTGATTGATTAAATATGTCGATCGGTCGATTGACAGACTGTTATAAGCGTCAGATATCTATATTTGATGCTTATACAGTGTAGTGCACTTTGGTTGATGATTGATTATTTTTCAATGCTATTATATACATGTGTTGTATGGAAGCCATATAATTAACGTTATATGGTGATTGATTGGGCCTCATTCCAATCGGGAAAATAATGAATATTATAAAAGAAAATTCATGTGTTGAATATAAAAATAGTCATGTGTTGACGATGTTCATGCGTTGAGTGAAATATTTTATATAATAAAAATTTACATCTTTATCATATTTAAAATTAGAACTACTTCCCAGTAGAAGTCTAATTGAAAATCAAACGATAGATACCATAGTTTTATAAAATATTTTACATAACAAAAATAGTGATGTGTTGACAGTACTAATGGGTTGAGATTAGTCGTGGGTTGAAAAAAATATAGATTCATGTGTTGAATGGTATGAATATTCATTTGTTGAATAAAATAAAGAAGTTGTGAAAAATATAAAGCTGTGTTGATTAGTTTTGCGCCATTTTGACGTGAACGACATTTATATCGATTTTATTCGTTGTATAATGGATATCGAAAATTGAATTGAAATCGAATATTTCGAAATGAATTGAATTGAAATCGATTTCGAAATGAATTGAATTGAAATCGATTTCGAAATGAATTGAATTGAAAACGATTTCGAAATGAATTGAATTGAAAACGATTTCGAAATGAATTAAATTGAAAACGATTTCGAAATAAATTGAATTGAAAGTGAATTCAAATTGAATTAAAATTTGAATTGAATAGAAATGAATTTTAAAACGAATTTATAAAGAAGAAGTCAATTTTGATTTGAATTGAAAAGAAAGTTGAAATTGTTTTTGAAACGAATTTAAAACGATTTATAAAATACGTTTTAAATAGAAATCGACGAAATATATATAATATATATTATATATATTATATATATAATATAATGGCCTGAATAGAACGCGCCGCGCCGCGGTAGTTCGTGAATTTCGACCATTGACTTCGAATTGACGTTGCGGGAGATCCGACCGTCGGATTCTCCTAAAACCGGAACCATTGGGTTCGTATCGAAAAGAGCTTTCCAATGAATATTAGAAATTTGAAATCTAACGGTTGGATTAGGAATTATGTCCAAATCAAATTTGAAAAAGGTCGCTGTAAGTGCAGTTCGATAGCCGTTGATGGAAATCGACTGTACGGGCCTAGATAAAATTATTAAAAATATCTATAATTTGTGTAAAATTATAATATGTGAATTGGAAAGAATTGGGCTGGAAAATTCCACATTTGAAAAGATAAAAATAAATTTTTGTCGAAATGAACTAGTTTTGAACTAGAATTAAAATCAATTTATTAGTGAAATAAATAAATTGAATTTGAAAGTGATTTTAAAATAATCAATATTCCCAATATTCTGAAGTGGAAGTAGAGTTGAATCGAAATTATCTTCGGAATATTTCGATGTTGGATTTCGTGACTATACAGATATTGTTTTGGGAATTTGAAAGATATATTATATATCGTAATTTCCAATACGATATATGTTGGTTTCAGAATTTGATATTGAATATAAGCCGGTATATTTTCTATTCAGAGCCTTGTATTTAATATCAAATGTGATTTGGGTTCATCGTGGATCGTGTTTTAGATGACATTGGTTCTTTAACCCAGTTAAAGGCAAGATGTTGATTTTTGAAAGAATTAATACTAAGTGTAGTTTTAATGAATCTTTAATTAGATTAAAATGTGAATTGATACTTTTAAATTATCAAATCTGAAAGGTGATCGAGAATGGAGTACCACCAGTTTTGCTCCAAAGCGATAGTTAAATCTTTAATTAGATTTGAACGTGAAATGGTAATTAATTTTACCGATAACACCGTGGTGTTAGATATGGAGTATCACCAGTTTTGCTCCATGGGATATATAGGTTGGGATTGGGAAATAAACTAAATAATTACTTCGGTGTGGTTCGTTAATCCCGACTAGTTTGAGGTGATATCCAAAGGAAGATTAAAGAATAAATTTAGAAGAATTTATCTTTGATAAAATTAATGGGAACCTTTCCCTAGGAATGTGATTTTGTGAATAAAAGAATATTCTGAATTGGAATGAGGCGTTTGTTGTGTTTGTGTAACATTTGTTTATTATATACGTGGGTTGTTCATAAAGGCCGGGTTATACCCATTCTGAATAACCGATTCGACGAGATGTCGAAGATGAAGACGGTGGTTGAAGACCGGAAGTCTTCACATCGTTTGGGTGATTACTGATGATCTTGATTGGGCTGTACACCCAAGATGAGGGAAACAGTCGGTGATCGTCCAGACGTACTTGGAGATGGATGGATATGCGAGGAAAGTGCCTCCGGTTTCGTTCAGACCCAGAACGAACTTGTAAATGGATTGTGTGTCTGACATTGGACTTTATTCTGTGTTGATTGATCTCTATTAAATATACATCTGTTTGGCAGCGGAGAATTTATTCTCTTGCTTAACGCCCTTCTCTGAGACGTACGAGCTCAGAGGTTGTATATCGATGGACATCAGTCGCATGGAGTGAATTGCCAATGTGGCATACGTAAGTGACAATTGATCAAGGATTCTGTTGAAAAGAAAAGTCTTGTGGTTGATGATCAAAGCACGGCCTGTGTGGCGTAGCTTTGTGTATAACGTGAATTCGCGAGCCTCGCACCTCGGTATGAGTCAAAAACGGGATACGGACCGAAGGAGTGCACGACGTTTCTTTCTAGCTAGGGTGGTGTCAGTGACCTACTAGCCCTGACATTTATATACTTTTCACCTGTGTGGTTGTTGGATATGAGGCGCCTCGGATATAGGTCTGTAAGGACCGGGAAACGTGTGTTCAGGAATAATTAATCCTCAAAAGTAAGAGAGGACCGGCCTTGGAGGTTCCAAAGGATCAGAGTAGGGTCCTGAGGCATTGCTAGAGTGTCTCGAACGCGGAGAGGAGCTTGCCCCTTGCCTCGGCTCATGACGGAATCCAATTTCCAATACGTGATATTGCGGTTTTAATTGTAGAACTAGTATGGCGACATGATAGATGGTACCCATGCCGCCTATGATTGATATTTATGATTTGAAATTGTTTTGGCACTATACACTTATTATAGTATCAAATAATGTGTTTTAAACGTATCAAGCATGCTTTGGCTGTTATAAGGTAAAAACCCTATCCTCCGGCTTGTGTTGCATTGTGTGATGGGACCTGGGTCTTATAACAGCTTCATTTTTTCTTTATTTAGCATTGCGTTGTTGTTTTATGCACTGGTATTCTTGGGAGGAAACCCGTTCCGTGTTATACGGCGTGGTCCCTTGATTTACCTAACTTTAAAAACCAATATTTATAACTGTTTTAGTTCTCACACCAGTCCCATGACTGACCTGGAGTTTATTGTTTTAACCTAAACTCTGGGTGCCCCTATTTTCCACACGGGCAGCTAGTAGTTTTGGTTTTGCAGATTTATATTCACAGGGTCCTGATTTACAGCTGGAACGATGCTCGGAAAGCTCTGTATCCGTGTATCACTTTCAGTTGTGTTTTGTATATTTTTCCGCTGCTATGTAATTTATTGTAATCTCTGATATTTATCGAATGTAATTTATTCATTTATACTCTGTATATTCTTGTATCTGATGGAATTGTTGTAATAGCAATGAAATGTTCTTCCGTATGCGTCCTTTAGTGTGTTCTTCTCAAAGTATTCGTGCTTTTCTTCACGGGGAAGTTACGGGTTCTTTCAGTTGGTATCAGAGCTTTGGTTTACAGAGCTCGAGAACAAGACACATTAGAACCATACGAAAGAATTCATCAGATATTGGATTAGTAATATCCAATTAGAATGACTCGTTAGAGATAGGATCAGTAGTATCCTAGAACGGGTGTGAAGAGTATATTTTTCAAATGGAAACAATTTTGTTTTGAAATTTAAATCGTTTTATTCGTATTTGAATATTTATTTATTTTGAATATGGACAATTGAGTATATAAAGATTTTGCATATACGCGTCATGAACGTATATTCGAAGTTTTAATATATTGGATAGATATAGAAACATACTCTAGTGGCCCGAAGATGATTCTGATGATTGACTAGTCGTCATTAGTATTCATGTTCGAGTAACGAAGGTGTGATATCTATATATTTCCATTAGACTGGTGTGAGAACCAAAACTTATATAGTTAGAACACATTGTTGTGAATTGGCATCACAAACAAGATTTTCTGTATATATATCAAAATTTATGAATTTGAAACTCTAATCCACTAATTGATTGATGTTAGTGTTGTTTGTTTAATTGTTTGATAATTTTGAACCATTATGCCAAATATTGAACTATATTGAAAATTGGTTGCATTTGGTTGCATATACATGTATATCATTGAACAGGTCATAGCAAGGAGGCTAGAGCCAGAGAATAAAATTTGTTTGCCCGACAAATAGGTACATGTTTACTACATAATTTCCTGTTTTGTTTGGGTGATGATGATTTTGTGAGCCTATTGGCTAGCCGCTTGGCTTTTTCTTTTTCTTTTTGAGATCTGAAGGACCGGGGAAGCTATTTGAAATTCCCCGATGCTCCCGGTGCAGGGGAGGTTATGGCGAAATTTTTCGAAAATTTAGGGTGTTAGCCAAATTTTTGAAATTTTGAAAATTCTCAGAAACTGAAAAGTTGGAGAATGGAAGCCAGATCGAACGTAGATTTAATTAATCAAACCACTTTCGACTTTGTTCCTTTTCGGGGACGAAAAGTTTTAAGTGGGGAAGATTGTAATAACCCGAAAGTGCGAGCCAGTTTGAAATTTTTATTTTGGCAATTTTAGTGAATTTTGAATATTTAAAATGGATTATTTTAAATAATATCGACGAGAAATTTATTTTGAATAGAATTCGACGTATATATTATATACGTCGTCGTTAGAATATAAATATTTATATATAATTATAAATAGAATTGAAAATGGCGCGGTAGTTCGATAATTCAATTTCAAACTTCAATTGAATGTACCGGGTGCAAAACAATCCGGATTTTAGTGAAACCAAAAACATTAGGATCTAATTGTGAATATCTTTCTAACGAATCCGACAAATCAAGATTTCATAGCGGGAATCAAAAGATATGTCCAGTTGAAAATTCTGAATAGTCGCTATGGAATTCAGGCCCTTAAAAATAGACATTTTGCAAATGACCTCGGATTTCGACGAAACCACTTTTGTTGGATCCGCAGTGTCTAGTTGTTGCTAGATTCCAAATTTCATAATTTTTCGAATCAATATGTGAGCGTGGCAAAGGAAAACGCGTTTGACCGGTTTCAGTTGATTTTAATCGACTGGAAATTGGCCATTTTTCTAACGGTCTCAGAATTCGGTGAAACTAGTTTTGTTAGAATCGTATCGTCAATACGAAGCTAGAAAATATTTTTCTGCAATTTATAGAGTTAATATGTGACCCCGGTAATTTGAAATGTACGTTTAAAATTCAATATAGTGATTTAAATGTAAATTCAAAGGAAACTGATTGTAACGATCGAATCAGCTTACGATATATATCCCATTGTGTTCGGAATGGGGGTAAAACGCTATGGACGACAGGCGGTGGACCTCGTTTAGAGGTCGTGTGTAAAAGTCAACTTTTTAGAAAATAAAATAATTAAATAATTAAAATAAAAAAAACCTTTCTTCCCCTTATTACGCTGGCCCCCCCTCTATTTTCAAATTGATTTCAAAATAAAATTTAAAAAAAAAACCTCACGCACCTCGTCGATCGCGCCCCACCGCCCAGGCGGACGTCACTCGCCGCCTCCTCCCTCCATCACATCCTCGACCAAACCCTCCTCCCGCCGCCGCTTCCCTTTCTCTTCCACCTCGTCTCCGCCTTCTGACATCGCCCTCCCATCGGAATCCGCCCAGATGCCGCTCCCTCCAGACCCCGCCATCACCGTGACCAACCCCGCACCCCCTCCGCCCTTCGATCCGCCTTCCCCCTCCTACCTGAAGCCGACGCGACCCTCCCCCCTTTCTTTCCAAACCCTAGGGTGTCGCCCCTCCTAGCCGCTCCACCACCTGACGCCGCAACTCCCACTGCTCCGGCGAACTCTCCCTCCGCCGCCTTGGTCAGCCATGAACGCCCCCTCCAGATAAAAGAAATAAAAAAAAAGAAAAAAAAAACACTGTAAGTCTTTCTAATTGTTTGTATTTATTAATTTATTTCTGTTTATTTTCTGTGTAATAAGTTTAGGAAAAAAAACCAGTTTTGTTTTTATTTTTATTTATAGCATGAAGTTAGGATTTTTAATTTATAAAAGTTCCTATTTTTGTATTAGGAAAATATGATCTTTATATTTGTAGAAAAATAAAAATGAGATTTTTAAAAAAGGTGAAATCTTTGAATTTAAAAAAGGTGAAATCTTTAAATTTAAAAAGGCGAAATTTTTATATAGAAAATAGCGTGATAAAAATATAATTTTTATCTATATAGCAGCGTTGTGAAAATTCGATTTTTATATATATTGAATAACATAGTAAAGATTCAATTTTTATATAAAGTATAACGAAGTGAAAATTCTATTTTTACAAATATGAAATAGCGATGAAAATTCTATTTTCACAATATGAAGTTAGCGATAAAAATATGATTTTTATATAATAAGAGAATATAAAAATGTGATTTTTATATATTGAACTTCGAAGTAAAAATTCGATTTTTAAATATATGAAGTGACTATAAAAATATGATTTTTAAATTGAAAGTGAATAAATAAAAATGTGATTTTTATTTTAAAAACATCGAAATATAAAAATGTGTGATTTCTATATGTAGTGGCTACGGGCAACAAAGGAGAAGAAAAGGCGAGAACGACGAAGATCTCTACAATAGGAGTGTCGTGGTATTGGATAGCTTTAGGTGAGAATTTCTCACTCTTCAATTTATTTTCTAGTTATATATATACTAGGATGCAGACGGTGTTTAGTAGCACCCGACACAATCGTCCACAGACCATGGACTTGTTTGTTTGGCTGTTTGGTGATTGATTGCGATATTGGTTTGAATGTGGTTTGTGGTGTGGAAAATCGAATCGATAAATGGGTTAGGATTAGACGTGCGCCGTTATAAGGCGAAGGAGTAAGGCTAGGTTAGACTCTTACTCCAAATTTTGTGGTTTGCATAACGAAAGTGATTTGATTGATGTGTGAATGGCGTGGGCCTTCACTAGACCGGGGATTAGGCTAGGCCTCGTCCCGTTTCTAGTATCGTGCCGTTATGCCGCCGAAATTTTCTAAAATATGTTAGAAAAATAAAAATATCATTTTATTGAATAAATGAACTGAATAGAAATTCATGTGTTGAAATAAAATATTTTATCGTTAAAAATATAGTTTTTAACGTGAAAGTGAATAAATAAAATATTTATAAACAAATCGGCCGATTTGTTTATATACACTGATTTGACTGATATGGATTGGGACGATAAATTTTACACATCGCCTACCTGCACAAATAAAATGTAACAACCCGTAAAATCTGGGCCAGTTTAAAATTTTTATTTTGGCAATTTTAGCGAATTTTGATATTTAAAATAGATTATTTTAAATAATATCGACGAGAAATCTATTTTGAATATAATTAGAACGTATATATTATATACGTCGTCGTTAGAGTATATAATAATTATATATAATTATAAATAGAATTGAAAATGGCGCGGTAGTTCGATAATTCGATTTCTAATTTCAAATGAATATACAGAATTCAATATAAGTCAGAATTGAACGAAACAAGAAATATTTGAATCTGTATAACTATATCTTTGTAACGTAGTTAACAAACTGAGATTTCATCTTAGAAATGATAAGATATGTCCAGTTTAAAATTAGAAATAGTCGCTGTGGAATTTATATATATTTTTATATATATAAGGCCCTTAAAAATAGCAATTTTGCAAACGACCTCGGATTTCGACGAAACCAGTTTCGTTGGGTCCGTGATGTTAAGTTATTGCTAGATTCCAAATTTCATAATTTTTCGAATCAATATGTGAGCGTGGCGAAGGAAAACGCGTTTGACCAGTTTCAGTTGATTTTAATCGACTGGAAATTGGCTATTTTTCCAACGGTCTCAGAATTCGACGAAACTAGTTTTGTTAGGACCGTATCGTTAATACGAAGCTAGAAAATATTTTTCGGGAATTTTTCTAGTTAGTATGTGACCCCGGTAATTTGAAATGTACGTTTAAAATTCAATATAGTGATTTAAATGTAAATTTAACGGAAACTGATTCAAACAGTCGAATCAGCCCACGTGGCATATCCCATTGAGTTCGGAATGGGGGTGAAACGTTAGGGACGACAGTCGGCAGGTTCAAATCTGAGTTGAAACGTAAAGTCAACATTAGGGTTTTAAAGGAAAAAAAATATAATTATTATATATATATATTTACATAACCCCCCCCCCCCCCCCCGCTCTCTCAATTCAGAATCGAAATCAAATAAATAAAAAAAGGGGGAAAGACGAGAGAAAAGGGGGCGGAGGAGCTCGTCGCTCCTCCGATCGATCCCCCACCGCCGACTGAAACCCCCCCCCCCCCACCTCGCGATGGCGTGAAACCCCCCCCCCCCGCTGCTGCTCGGCGACGAAGGACCCCCCCTGCTGCTGCTCGGCGACGAAGGACCCCCCCCCCCCCCGCTGCTGCTCGGCGACGAAGGACCCCCCCTTGCTGCTGTTCGGCGACGAAAGACCCCCCCCCCCCCCTCCTGTAAGTTTTTTTTTCTTATTTGTTTAATTTATTTTTATGTATTTAAAAACTGATTTAAAAAAAATATTGAAAACTGATTTTTCTGAGATTTTAAAAACTGACTTATAAAGGAATATAAAAACTGTTTTTTTTAGATTTAAAAACAGAAATTTTTATAAAGCAAAAACAGAAATTTTTATAAAGCAAAAACAAAAATTTTTACAGAAATTTTTATAAAGCAAAAACAGAAATTTTTATAAAGCAAAAACAGAAATTTTTATAAAGCAAAAACAGAAATTTTTATAAAGCAAAAACGAGATTTTTTACAAAGCAAAATATAGGTTTTTTTTATATTGAACTTCGATAAAAATATAGGATTTTTATATATTGAACTTTGAACTAAAAATTGGATTTTTATATATTGAACTTTGAACTAAAAATTTGATTTTTATATATTGACCTTCGAAATAAAAATATGATTTTTAAATATTGAATAGCGAAGTAAAAATTCGATTTTTATGTATGTAGTGGCTACGGGCGACGAAGCTGACGAAGATGCGAAAACAATGAAGATTTCTATCAATGAAGTGCCGTGGAGCTAGGATAGCTATCTGTGAGAATTTCTCACCTTTCAAATTTATTTTCTAGTTATATATATATACTAGGATGCAGACGGTGTTTAGTAGCACCCGACACAATCGTCCACAGACCATGGACTTGTTTGTTTGGCTGTTTGGTTATTGATTGTGATATTGGTTTGAATGTGGTTTGTGGTGTGAAAAATCGAATCGATAAATTGGTTAGGATTAGACGTGCGCCGTTATAAGGCGAAGGAGTAAGGCTAGGTTAGACTCTTACTCCAAATTTTGTGGTTTGCATAATAAAATTGATATGATTGATGTGTGAATGGCGTGGGCCTTCACTAGACCGGGGATTAGGCTAGGCCTTGTCCCGTTTCTAGTATAGTGCCGTTATGCCGCCGAAATTTTCTAAAATATGTTAGAAAAATAAAAATATCATTTTATTTAAAGAATGAACTGAATAGAAATTCATATGTTGGAATAAAATGTTTTTATCGTTAAAAATACAATTTTTAACGTGAATGTGAATGAATAATTATTCATTTACAAACCAGACGGTTTGTTTATGTACACCTATTTGAAGGACATTGATTGGGTCGATAAATTTTACACATCGCCTAACTGCACAAATAAAATCTGTGTTTGATTGTTTGAAACCCCACACGGGTGTTGGGATGAAATTTGAAGTTCACTCATCCTGATTGATTAAATATGTCGATCGATTGATTGACATGCTGTTGTAAGCGTTAGATATCTATATTTGATGCTTATACAGTGTAGTGCACTTTGGTTGATGGTTGATTATTTTTCAATGCTATTATATACATGTGTTGTATGAAAATCCATATAATTAACTTTATATGGTAATTGATTGGGCCTCATTCCAATTTGAAAAATAAAGAATATTATAAAATAAAAGTTCATGTGTTGACAGTACTCATCCATTGAGATTGGTCATGTGTTAAACGAAATATTTTAGTAATAAAATTTACATCTTTATCGATATAAAATAAAAGTTCATGTGTTGACAGTACTCATCCATTGAGATTGGTCATGTGTTGAACGAAATATTTTGATAACAACTATTTTGAAAAAGAAATATTTGAAATAGAATATTTGAAAATAGAAATTTATGAAGCCGTGTTGATTAGTTGACGCCATTTTGACGTGAACGATATTTATATCGATTTTAAACGATTTCGAAATGAATTGAATTGAAAACGATTTCGAAATGAATTGAATTGAAAACGATTTCGAAATGAATTGAATTGAAAACGATTTCGAAATGAATTGAATTGAAAACGATTTCGAAATGAATTGAATTGAAAACGATTTCGAAATGAATTGAATTGAAAACGATTTCGAAATGAATTGAATTGAAAACGATTTCGAAATGAATTGAATTGAAAACGATTTCGAATTGAATCGAAAGCAAATTGAAATGAATTCAAATTGAATTGAAATTTGAATTGAATGGAAATGAATTTTAAAACGAATTTATAAAGAAGAATTCAATTTTGATTTGAATTGAAATGGAAGTGGAAATTGCTTTTGAAACGAATTTAAAACCGTTTATATAATTCGTTTTAAATAGAAATCGACGAAATATATATTATATATATTATAATGGCCTGAATAGAACGCGCCGCACCGCGGCAGTTCGCGAATTTCGACCATTTATTTCAAACGGACATTACGGGAGATCCGACCGTCGGATTCTCCTAAAACCGGAACCGTTGGGTTCGTATCGAAAAGAACTTTCTAATGAATGTTAGAAATTTGAAATCTAACGGTTGGATTTGGAGATACGTCCAAATCAAATTCGAAAAAGGTCGCTGTAAGTGCAGTTCGATGACCGTTGATGGAAATCGACTGTACAGGCCTTGATAAAATTATTAAAAATAGTAATAATTTATGTAAAATCATAAGAAATGATTTAGAAAGAATTGGGATGAAAAACTCCATATTTGAAAAGATAAAAATAGATTTTTATCAAAATGACCTAGTTTTGAACTAGAATTATAATTCTATTTATTTTTAAATAAATAAATTGAATTTAAAAAGGGTTTTAAAAATAACCAGAATATCCAATGATTGCATTGGAGTGGATTTGAATCGAAATTGTCTTCGGAATATTTCGATGTTGGGATTCGTGATTATACAGGTGTTGTTATGGAAATTTGAAAGATATATATTTATATCGTTATTTCCAATACGACATTTGTTAGTCGTAGGATTTGATATTGAATATAAGCCGATATATTTTCTATTCAGAGCCTTGTATTGAATATCAAATGTGATTTGGGTTTGTCGTGAATGGTGTCTTCACTAACACTGTTCTTGAACCCAGTTGAGAAAAGATTAAATCTTTTTATTTAGATTTAATGAAGTGTACCAATTAAATAATATTTAATTGGAATTGAATCGATATTGATTTTTGGGTTTATCGTGAACAGTGTTTTAAATAACACTTGTTCTTTAACCCGATAATTAATGAATGCGATTTTGGGTTTATCGTGAACCGTGTTTTAAATGACACTGATTCTTTAACCCAGTCGAAGATTAAAACTAAGTGGAGTTTTAATGAATCTTTAATTAGATTGAAAAGATCGAAAATGGAGTACCACCAGTTTTGCTCCAGGCGATAGTTAAATCTTTAATTAGATTTGAACGTGAAATGGTAATTGAATTTACCGATAACACCGTGGTGTTAGATATGAAGTATTACCAGTTTTACTTCATGGGATGAATAGGTTGGGATTGGGAAATTAAAACAAATGATTACTTCGGTAAGGTTCGCTAATCCCGACTAGTTTGAATTGATATTCAAAAATAGATTAAAGAATAAATTCAAGAATTTATCTTTGATTAAATTAATGGGAACCTTTCCCTATGAATGTGAAATCAGAAACTAACTGTCGGTTAGCTAAGCAGAATGGTTTTCTGGATATTGATCTGATGTTGGTTTCGGCCTTCGGGGTTAATATTTGGGAAATTATTCTCTTGATTAATTTACGGTTAGTGACTGATGAATTGGAATGAGGCGTATGTTGTGTTTGTGTAACACTTATTTAAAATATACGCGAGTTATTCGGAAAGACCGGGTTTATCCCATTCTGAATAACTGATACGACGATAAGTCGAAGATGAAGACGGTGGTCGAAGACCAGAAGTCTTCACGTCGTTTGGGTGATAACTGATGATCTTGATTGGGCTGTACACCCAAGAAGATGGAAACAGTTGGTGATCGTCCAGACGTACTTGGAGATCGATGGATATGCGGGGTACTAGGTGCCTCCGGTTTCGTTCAGACCCAGAACGGACTTGTAAATGGACTGTGTGTCTGACATTGGATTTTAGTCCGTGTGATTGATCTCTATTAAATATATATCTGTTTGGTGGCGGAGAATTTATTCTCTTGCTTAACGCCCTTCTCTGAGACGTACGAGCTCAGGGGTTATATATTGATGGATATCAAACGCATGGAGTGAATTGCCTGTGTGGCATGCCTAAGTGGCAATTGATCGAGGCTTCTGTTGAAAAGCAAAGTCTTGTGGTGATGATCAAAGCACGGCCTTTGTGGCGTAGCTTTGTGTAACGTTTACCTCGCGTGTTTCACACCCGGTATGAACCAAAAACGGGAGACGGACCTCAGGGGGACATGCGTTTTCTTTCTAGCTAGAAGTGGCGTCAGTGGTTTTACACGCCCTGACGAGTTTGACTTATGTGGTTGTTGCTGTTGCGAGGCGCCTCAGATTGATTGGTCGTTCTCGAACCGATGGAGTCATTTAGTTGGCTCACCTACGCCCCAAAGGGCGGAGAAACGTATTGTTTAGGCATTATAATCCACTTCGTGTGGACCGGCCCTGACGATCCAAGGTACGGTTGCGGCTGTGCCTGAGACACGGGCTAGAGCGTCTCGAATCGGTTGAGGACTATCTTTTGCCTCGGTTCATAGATGGAAATCCAATTTCCAAGTACGTGACATTTGCGGTTTTATTTGTAAACCTATATATGGCGACATGATATATGGTACCCATGCCGCCTATGATTGATACTTATGATTTGAAATTGTTTTATACACTATACACTTATAATAGTATCAAATGATTTGTTTTAAACGTATCAAGCATTCTTTGGCTGTTATAAGGGAAAACCCTATCCCCCGGCTTGCGTTGCATTGTGTGATAGGACCTGGGTCTTATAACAGCTTCATTTTTCTTTATTTAGCATTGCGCTGTTTGTTTTATGCACTGGTATTCTTGGGAGGAAACCCGTTCCATGTTATACGGCGTGGTCTCTTGATTTACCTAATGATTTAAAATAAAGATTAATAACTGTTTTAGTTCTCACACCAGTCACATGACTGACCTGGAGTTTATTGTTTTAACCTAAACTCTGGGTGCCCTTATTTTCGACACGGGCAGCTAGTAGTTTTGGTTTTGCAGATTTATATTCACAGGATCCTGGTTTACAGCTGGAACGATATCCGGAAAGCTTTGTATCCGTATATCTCATTCTAGTGGTGTATTATATTATTTTCCGCTGCTATGTATTTAAATGTAATTTAAATCTCTTATATTTCTGTGTAATATTCATTTATACTCTGTACATTCTTGTATTCTGATGCATTGTTGTAATATACAGTGAAACGTTCTTCTGTATGTGTTATGTTGTGGTTTGTTCTCGAACTATCCGACGCTTTCCTTTACGGGGAAGTAGCGGGTCTTTACATAAAATCTGTGTTTGATTGTTTGAAACCCCACACGGGTGTTGGGATGAAATTTGATGTTCACTCATCCTGATTGATTAAATATGTTGATCGGTCGATTGACAGACTGTTATAAGCGTCAGATTTCTATATTTGATGCTTATACAGTGTAGTGCACTTTGGTTGATGATTGATTATTTTTCAATGCTATTATATACATGTGTTGTATGGAAGCCATATAATTAACGTTATATGGTGATTGATTGGGCCTCATTCCAATCGGGAAAATAATGAATATTATAAAAGAAAATTCATGTGTTGAATATAAAAATAGTCATGTGTTGACGATGTTCATGTGTTGAGTGAAATATTTTATATAATAAAAATTTACATCTTTATCATATTTAAAATTAGAACTACTTCCCAGTAGAAGTCTAATTGAAAATCAAACGATAGATACCATAGTTTTATAAAAAATTTACATAACAAAAATAGTGATGTGTTGATAGTACTCATGGGTTGAGATTAGTCGTGGGTTGAAAAAAATATAGATTCATGTGTTGAATGGTATGAATATTCATTTGTTGAATAAAATAAAGAAGTTGCGAAAAATATAAAGCTGTGTTGATTAGTTTTGCGCCATTTTGACGTGAACGACATTTATATCGATTTTATTCGTTGTATAATGAATATCGAAAATTGAATTGAAATCGAATATTTCGAAATGAATTGAATTGAAATCGATTTCGAAATGAATTGAATTGAAAATGATTTCGAAATGAATTGAATTGAAAACGATTTCGAAATGAATTGAATTGAAAACGATTTCAAATTGAATTAAAATTTGAATTGAATAGAAATGAATTTTAAAATGAATTTATAAAGAAGAAGTTAATTTTGATTTGAATTGAAAAGAAAGTTGAAATTGTTTTTGAAACGAATTTAAAACGATTTATAAAATACGTTTTAAATAGAAATCGACGAAATATATATAATATATATTATATATATTATATATATAATATAATGGCCTGAATAGAACGCGCCGCGCCGCGGTAGTTCGTGAATTTCGACCATTGACTTCGAATTGACGTTGCGGGAGATCCGACCGTCGGATTCTCCTAAAACCGGAACCTTGGGTTCGTATCGAAAAGAGCTTTCCAATGAATATTAGAAATTTGAAATCTAACGGTTGGATTAGGAATTATGTCCAAATCAAATTTGAAAAAGGTCGCTGTAAGTGCAGTTCGATAGCCGTTGATGGAAATCGACTGTACGGGCCTTGATAAAATTATTAAAAATATCTATAATTTGTGTAAAATTATAATATGTGAATTGGAAAGAATTGGGCTGGAAAATTCCACATTTGAAAAGATAAAAATAGATTTTTGTCGAAATGAACTAGTTTTGAACTAGAATTAAAATCAATTTATTAGTGAAATAAATAAATTGAATTTGAAAGTGATTTTAAAAATAATCAATATTCCCAATATTCTGAAGTGGAAGTGGAGTTGAATCGAAATTATCTTCGGAATATTTCGATGTTGGATTTCGTGACTATACAGATATTGTTTTGGGAATTTGAAAGATATATTATATATCGTTATTTCCAATACGATATATGTTGGTTTCAGAATTTGATATTGAATATAAGCCGGTATATTTTCTATTCAGAGCCTTGTATTTAATATCAAATGTGATTTGGGTTCATCGTGGATCGTGTTTTAGATGACATTGGTTCTTTAACCCAGTTGAAGGCAAGATGTTGATTTTTGAAAGAATTAAGACTAAGTGTAGTTTTAATGAATCTTTAATTAGATTAAAATGTGAATTGATACTTTTAAATTATCAAATCTGAAAGGTGATCGAGAATGGAGTACCACCAGTTTTGCTCCAAAGCGATAGTTAAATCTTTAATTAGATTTGAACGTGAAATGGTAATTAATTTTACCGATAACACCGTGGTGTTAGATATGGAGTATCACCAGTTTTGCTCCATGGGATATATAGGTTGGGATTGGGAAATAAACTAAATAATTACTTCGGTGTGGTTCGTTAATCCCGACTAGTTTGAGGTGATATCCAAAGGAAGATTAAAGAATAAATTTAGAAAAATTTATCTTTGATAAAATTAATGGGAACCTTTCCCTAGGAATGTGATTTTGTGAATAAAAGAATATTCTGAATTGGAATGAGGCGTTTGTTGTGTTTGTGTAACATTTGTTTATTATATACGTGGGTTGTTCAGAAAGGCCGGGTTATACCCATTCTGAATAACCGATTCGACGAGATGTCGAAGATGAAGACGGTGGTTGATGTAACGACCCGCAAATCTGAGCTATCTGAGTTGACTAAATACACTACACGTCCAACCCAAATAACACAGAAATACGAACCATTAATAGAAAGAAGATAGAGGATGAGAAATAGAAGGAAAGAATTATTAGAATAGAAGAAAAACGAAGATCACAACTCACAGCGGAACGAATAAAATATATTATATAACATAAGCTTTGAAATACAAATCTGTTTGGTACATATATACATACCATCATCAGAGTACACATGACATTTGATTCAGCGGAAGTAACTCTAAATAACTAACGTTGAAGCCTCCAGCTTCAAGCTCCTCCAAGTGTATCTGTAAAAGCCTGAAACACTTGACTGCCCGTACAAATTTGGGCACCCAAGCGTTTTGGAAAAACAAAACAAAATAAACTATGGGTCAGTCATGGGACTGGTGTGAGTAAACTCCAACCACTTGTTTAACTTTCAAAACTCTTTTCGGAAGAAAAGATAATAGTAAGACCAACCCACACATAAACATGGACGGTTTTTACCTTACTATAACCCAAAACACTTTGATACGAAAATCCAGTGATATTATAATAATGTCTACATCAAGTAAATAACCAAATAGCAGAACGCTTGCATCTCACGCTCCACATATATATTATAAAATCAAAAACCGCATGGCGCTTATTGGAGATTGGATTTCCAACATGACAAGGTATGGAACCACCTCCCGATGATGTATCTCTAGAGGCAAATACACCTGGGTTCAACAAGAACGTCTTGCAACCCGGCCCACACATGACCGACCACTCATTTCGCTTGAGTGTATCGAATGTATATCACCAACGGTTGGACTCAAACCACCGTTTCCCGAATGGGCAGAATCGATAGATTTAGAAACAAAAGGAATTTCTCTAGATAGGTGATTATACACCCTAATGGGTGCGACCCACATAGCCATGCTGCCTGCCCGATTTTTGTCCTTTCCCGGTTGTTGAGGCCTGAGGCTACGAATACTTACCATTCATTGATAGCACAATCACTTTGAATGCCACATTGTCAGATCCGTTAATCACTAGTTGAGTTTGCACAAATATTCTGGATGTTATGCTAAGGGAATAAATCCGTTGCAACCATATATATTCATACAGACCAACCCATTTGATCATTGGAAATACTCTGTCAGACATTCGTCCATTTACGTTCGTTATGGGACTGAACGAAACCGAAGGCACTATTTCTATACATAGAAAAGCCCTTGCACTTTACTCCGTCTTCAATATATTCAGCATACTTGGTTCGCAACGCTTATGCCGATACGGAGTGGTTCTTCGGATAATAATCCAACCGGTCTCTCCATATTGACAACGATGGTCAAAAACTTCGATAGTCTGTGATTTAACTATCGAATAAAAACAAGTGTTCAATCAACATATCAAACAAATCACTGGGCTCTTTAATTAATATTCATTAATTAACCCACTTCTCTATTTTCTCTATCAATATTTGTTAACCAAATATTTTCAATAATCCTCTTGCCTCTTATGTCATTTGGAAAACGTTTCCAAATATTAACTTCTTTTATTTTCTATATATTAGAAAATCTCTATTTGCAATTAGAAACAATTCCAATTACTTATCTCTATCCCCTTTTGTTTACAACATTCGATTTTTATATTCACTTTACTATCGAAGTCAATACGTCGATACAATGATTTCAAATTATCGAAATATCTTAAAAATATTCTAACTCCTTAAATTTCCGGAAAATTTCGCCATAACCTCCCCTGTATCGGGAGCATCGGGAAATTTCAAATAGCTTTCCCGGTCCTTCTAATCTCAAAAAGAAAAAGAAGAAGCCAAGCGGCTAGCCGATACGGCGCATAAAATCTCATATACGAATTAAACATGTACCTTTTTGTCGGGCACATAAATAAAAATCTTCATATACTCCATCCCATATCTGTTTAACACCTGTTCACCTGTTTTCAATTCAATTCAATTCAATACCATCTAATCGTTTGAATTCAGTTTCGCCCATTTATTCTTTAAATCGGCCATTTTGCCTATTTTACTCCTTTGTTTTAACATAGCATTTTTAAACAAAATATTTAACTTGCTCATAACCAAATTTCATTTCAATTTCATTTTGTTTCCCTTTCCGACTTCAAATATAAATTTCCAAATCAAATTCCCTTATTCAAAGTCCTATATCAAATTCAAACTCCCGTTAACTAATTATTATTCAAATTAGTTAAATAAATCAAAAATCTGATTCCTGTTTCAAAAATCAATTCATTACTCCACCCGAGTTCACATATATTCTATAACTCAAATCGGCAATTTTCTAAATAGAAATGCGGATTTTATTTGCTTAAAATTCCTTTTATAAAATGAAATAAACCGTTATGGTTTTTAAATAGTTCTGGCGCTGTTTTTCTGAAAAATTGATTTTGACATAACTCAAAATCTATACGACGAAATTCATATTTTTCTCTTTCATTAGAAAACTATTGTCAAACCGGTCCTGACGTTTCTTGTTTCAAAGAATTTCGTCTTCAATTGAGTTCTGTATACTCGATTGAAGTTCGAATCGCTATTTTACGAACTGCAGCGCTGCGGCGAGTTCGTTTTAATTATATTTATGTATATAAACCTTGTTTAAATAAAATTCAACTTCCTTTCTGATATATATATATCATATATATTCAAATCCATAATTTAAATTCCATTTGAATTCTATATTCAAATCTATTTTCATTTCAAATCCCATATTAAACTTCATTTTGAATTCAAATGCCATATTTAATTTTCTCTTGAATTCAATATTTATATCTCTTTGTATTCAAATACTATTTTGTGTCTCTTGAATTCCAATTCGGGATTTAAACTCCATTTTCAAATCCGTTTGCAATTCCTATATTTAAAGTCTATTTGAATTCTCGAATATCCCAACTCCATTTTAATTCTATTTGAAATCCAAGTATTCAAACTCCATTTAAATTCTATTTAAAATTCTAAATGTTTCAAATTCCATTTTCTCTTATTTGAAATTCCATTTTTGAATTTCCTTTATTCCAACCCCATTTGAATTCCTTTGAATTCAAATTCTATTTCAATTCCCTTGAACTCAAATTCTATTTCAAAACTATTTGGATTTCCTATATTTTGAAATCCTATTTCAATCCTTCTTTGAAATCCTATTTTCAAAGTTTATTTCAAATTCTATTTTGAAATTCTATATTCAAATTTCTACTTGAATTTCTATATTCAATTCCCCGTTCAAATTCAATACTTGAATTTTTATTTCAAATCTCTATTCAAATTTCATATTTGAATTCCATTTCAAATCTCTATCCAAATTTCATATTTCAATTTTTCTTTGAAATTCTATATTTCAAAGTCTGTTTCTATTTGAATTCTCATATCCAATTTCTTTAAACAAGTCTCGATTTCAATCCCTTTTGAAATCGATATTTCTATTTTTCTTTGAAGATAGATTTCTCATTCCAATTTCACACTTGTATTTCTATTTCTGAATTATCAAATGATACTTCATTTATAACTTCGTTATAAAAGACTATTTATAAACTTCGTTTAAAAAGAAACTACTTGTTATATTTTCAAAAACAAGTTTATATTTTACTTCCATTTAAAAATTCAAATTCTATTTAAAAATAGAATTTTTCCTTTTAAGATCTCCACTATCCTTTCATGATATTTATATAAATTAAACTTCAGCCCAGTGATAATTTAAACAACCAAATCAATCAATTTCCAATTATTTGATTTTAACACATCATATATGAATATATATGAAATCAAACAGAACAAACAAACAAATAGATAATATATTTTGAGGAATCCAGTTGGATTCCTCCAACCTGTTTTCCTGCATCCACAGATGTTAGCACATAAATAATACCCATTCTGCTTCGTGGCAGAATATCGCGGTATAGAAGGTCATCCACTAATCATAGCGTGGGGCGTATAGGGTAATCATCCGCTATGAAACTGCGGGCATCCGCTAATGAGACTGCGGGAATCCAACCAATCAATCAACCCAATATATATATATAGCCTAAATAACTAATATAGATAAACCAACCATAAAACATTCACACAAGCAACAGACAATTATTTTTAATGAAATAAAAATAATTCTAAAGGTGAGTGAGATTTACTCACCGTGATTTCCTTTGCCGACATGTCCTGTGTAAATTTCCAAATCATTTCGGCTATGCATCGTGTTGGATAAATTAATTCTGTACCTACCATTAATATAATTCAATGGTTAAATGATTTTTAATTTAAACTAACTTATCCTATGAAATTAATTTATTCTATGTATTTTCAAACACTTAACCCTATATATATTTCCAATGCTTATTTAAATAAATAAACCACAACTTTAATTACCTTTTCCATTTTCCTTTAAATAAATTAAATTTCCAATTATATAAACTAATTCATACCTTAATCACGTTCTAAACTCCTTCCTGTCTGCAGCGAAGTCAAACCAGACCCCATTTCCCTTCACTGCGGATCTTCCCAGGCTTAGCAACTGCGAACCCTAAAACTCCATCAGCTCGAAGCACCCAAACCCATCGCACTCCCTCTGTCAACCATCGAACAACTCCAGTTCGTCATCTAGACATCGCGCCTCACAGGCCATCCAGTTTACCACCGTCGACGAACTCGCCCCCGCTACCAATCAACTCCGCTCTCCCGAAAATCCATCGCGACCGCTTTCGTCGCATCAACTCCATCGCAACCTTCCTGAAATTTCCGATGGCTCTATCGCATACCTTATTTCGAACGAACCAAGATGCCCCAATTTTCCATAACTCCTCTACCCTAAATCGCAAGCCCCTCAATTTAAATCTCGAGCTTTAGAAGACTCGGTTCCCTTTTTGATTTCGAATTTAAGGATTTGAGAAGGAAAGAACAGGCTTCGGTGTTTATTTCTTGGATTTGGTAATGAAGGGAAATAAGGCCGATGGGCTGAATATATAGACGTGATGGGGAAACAATTCGTACGTAGCCATTACTTCATGTTTTACTTTATGTTGAAGGGAGGGAGCAAATTTTACAGCTCGAGGAAGAGATATAGCTGAGCCACTTCAGTTTTTAGGTCGGCTGGAGCTGTTTTGATTTGATTTGTTTTTATATATAATACCCTAAGATATCTCGCGGTCCTTGCTCCAACCACGAACCCCTATTTTTACTTAACGACCGACATCTCTAAGTCATACTGCTATTCTGAACTAACCGAATATATTTTATATTTAATTTAAACATATATAGAATAATCATTTTAAATAGATATAAAAATTTATAAACAAATAAATTTCTCAATAATATATCATTATCATTATCAATTACATTCACATAGAATTTATATTTATTATCTGAACTATTTTGATTCAATCCTAACTTCGAATTGAATTATTTTAAATTTCTCGTATTTCGATTACTAAATCGATAACCCAATAAAATACCATTTATATTATAAATTCAATAATTTAAACCATATTAAATATTTAAAATAAATCGACCAAAAATCCGGGTCGTTACAGTTGAAGACCGGAAGTCTTCACATCGTTTGGGTGATTACTGATGATCTTGATTGGGCTGTACACCCAAGATGAGGGAAACAGTCGGTGATCGTCCAGACGTACTTGGAGATGGATGGATATGCGAGGAAAGTGCCTCCGGTTTCGTTTAGACCCAGAACGAATCGTAAATGGATTGTGTGTCTGGCATTGGACTTTATTCTGTGTTGATTGATCTCTATTAAATATACATCTGTTTGGCAGCGGAGAATTTATTCTCTTGCTTAATGCCCTTCTCTGAGACGTACGAGCTCAGAGGTTGTATATCGATGGACATCAGTCGCATGGAGTGAATTGCCAATGTGGCATACGTAAGTGGCAATTGATCAAGGCTTCTGTTGAAAAGCAAAGTCTTGTGGTTGATGATCAAAGCACGGCCTGTGTGGCGTAGCTTTGTGTATAACGTGAATTCGCGAGCCTCACACCTCGGTATGAGTCAAAAACGGGATACGGACCCAAGGAGTGCTCGACGTTTCTTTCTAGCTAGGGTGGTGTCAGTGACCTACCAGCCCTGACATTTATATACTTTTCACCTGTGTGGTTGTTGGATATGAGGCGCCTCGGATATAGGTCTGTAAGGACCGGGAAACGTGTGTTCAGGAATAATTAATCCTCAAAAGTAAGAGAGGACCGGCCTTGGAGGTTCCAAAGGATCAGAGTGGGGTCCTGAGGCATTGCTAGAGTGTCTCGAACGCGGAGAGGAGCTTGCCCCTTGCCTCGGCTCATGACGGAATCCAATTTCCAATACGTGATATTGTGGTTTTAATTGTAGAACTAGTATGGCAACATGATAGATGGTACCCATGCCGCCTTTGATTGATATTTATGATTTGAAATTGTTTTGGCACTGTAATGACCCGCATTCTGATGGGTTAATTTTAACTATCTAATACAGATTTAAATATTGGGTGGATAATATAAATGGAAATTTTTATATTAGATTTATCGATTTGATAATCAATTTCGATTTAATATCGTATATATTAAATTATCAAAATAAGGAATCAGTTAACTGAATTCGAAGTGAAAACTGATTTGAAATCAGTTCAGATAATCAATACATAATTCTGTTTGAATTAGAATAATAATATTAAATTATTATTGAAGAATTTAAATAGTTTGAAATTTAGTTTATATCGATTTAAATTAATTTCTTCTCCAGATGATCGAATCGGACTTTGTGACCTATCCCAGTGTGTTCGGAATAGGGGTATTACCCTAGAATTTACAGTTGTTGGGTTCAGAAAGGAGTTCAGAATCAGGAGTATTTAAATAAAAGGATACGATAAAAACTAATTTAAAATAAAATATAAATATCCTAGTTTGTATGGACAAAATCAAAACAACCAGCTCCTTCCTCCTCCACAAATGAAAAAAAACGTCGGTGGTTTCTTCATCTCCACAAGCCCAAAGCCAAACCGCATGGCCTCCTTTCTTCCACTCTTTTCCTTTATAAATCGCATACCCCCTCTATCTTCTTTTCTTCTGGAAATCAAAAGCAAAAATGGCCGAAGCCTCCTCAAATTACAATCGAACAGAAAGGGGGAAAAGCAAAAATCGAGCAACGCAAGGATGGAGGCCGCGATTTCTTTTCGGTCTCGAAATCAGAAGGCGCGATTGAACTCATCACCGCGAGGTCGAGTTCATCGTCAGCAAGAAGGAGCGCTCGCTGGAACCGCGTCTTCGAACAGCTACATTAGGTCATCGATTTCAAATTGGGGATGCCGACTTTGGGATCAACGATGGGGTTTTCAACGTTGTGGTGTGGTGTGCGATGGTTTTGAAGAGCCGTTGTGACTCTAGAAGGGGCCGACGTTCACTGCTCTGAAAATTTGGGGGACTGCGAGTTTGGTTCTGGAGCTCGACAGTGAGCTTCTGCATCAGTGAGGAGAAAATGGAGAAGTCGAGATCTGTGTAGGGGATCGCGGTGAGATTGGTTGTGCGATTTAGGATAAGCAGAAGTCGCGATGGTAAGGGAGGATGGTCGGCAACGCACTGACAACGTTTGAGACTACCAAAGTTTTGTTCTTGGTATTTATACAGGGATGAAGAAAATGTGGATTAAGGATTAAGGTAATTTATATTATAATTATCCTTTCATTTAAATAGAGAATTAGTTATATAAATGGGTCATTTATCTTAATAGAGATTGGTAATTAAATTAACCAAATAGTTTGTTTACATGTATACACTCAGAATGTGTAGAATCAAAACTTAGGAAATACATAGATTGTTTAATTTTATTTGTTAAGTTAAAATTAATTTAGTAACCATTAAAAGAAAAATATAGGAAATTATTTACTCGTTTAAATAGTTAAATTGAATATATAAATGGTTAATCAACAAATTTCTATCAAATTATCATAGGTGAAAAATAAAAGATGATTCAACTGGATTCATTGGAAATTTACCAGATATTCAGCAAAATAAAAATTGGTGAGTAAATCTCACTCACCTGTTTGTTTAGAATTATTTTTGTATCGTTAAAAATAATTGTTATGCTTGTTTGAATGTTGTTTGATTTATTTAAATATATTAGTTATTTAGGACTATTATATATATATTGGGTTGATGATTGGTTGGATTCCCGCAGTCTCATTAGCGGATGCCCGCAGTTTCATAGCGGATGATTACCCTATACGCCCCACGCTATGATTAGTGGATGACCTTCATACCGCGATATCCTGCCTCGAAGCAGGATAGGTATTATTTATGTGCTAACATCTGTGGATGCAGAAAACAGGTTGGAGGAATCCAACTGGATTCCTCAAAAAAAAATATTATCTGTTTGTTGTTTGTTTGATTTCATATATATTCATATATGATGTGTAGAAAATCAAATGATTGAAAATTGGTTGATTTGATTATTTAAAATATCAATGGGGCTTGAATATTGATATCGAAAAGGGTATTTGAAATTTAAAAGGGGTATTCTATTTTTATAAATAGAATTTTAATTTTAAATGAACTATAGAAAACATTAACTTGTTTGAATATATATGAACGAATATGGAATTTATAAACTTTGTTTATAAATGAAAAGGTGGGTTTTGAATCGAATTTATAAACGTTTTTTATAAATGAAAATATGGGATGGGAATCGAATTTATAAACTTTGTTTATAAATGAAAATATGGGATGGGAATCGAATTTATAAACTTTGTTTATAAATGAAGATATGGGATTTGAATTGAATTTATAAACGTTGTTATAAATGGAAATATGGGATTTGAATTGAAGTTATAAACATTGTTTATAAATAATGCAGAGAATTCAAATGGACTTTAAACTATAGATTTGAATATAGAAATTCAAATGGACTTTAACTATAGATTTGAATATAAAAATTCAAATGGACTTTAAACTATAGAATTTGAAAATAGAATTCAAATGAAGTTTTAAATAAAGAGAATTCAAATAGAATTGAATTGGAATTTGAATAGAGAAGTCGATAAGGAAACGAGAGTATGAGTATAATTAGAATTTGTTAATATGCAGTTAAAATATATTTGAACATGTCATGTTCAAATATGAAGGTGAATTAGACTAAGAAGTTAATAAACAGATTTAATTAACAAATTGAGTTAAACGATTGGTATAGTTAAAATAGATTGGACAGGTATAGACATACAGGAGACAGTTATGGAATAAAGTATAGAAGTGAAATAAATAGAATGCCCGACAAAAAGGTACGTATTTAATTTCCATATGAGATTTTATGCGCCGTATCGGCTAGCCGCTTGGCTTTTTCTTTTTCTTTTTGAGATGAGAAGGACCGGGAAAGCTATTTGAAATTTCCCGATGCTCCCGGTACAAAGGAGGTTATGGCGAATTTTTCCGGGAATTTAAGGAGATAGAATATTTTTATGATAATTTGATAGTTAGAAATCAACATATCAAATTATATAGAAGTCGATAAGGAAACGAACTTAGAAATATAATAGTATTATTAAAAAGGGAAGTATAAGAATAAAATCTTGTAGGAATAGGAAGAGAAAATGTATATGTGTTTAAAGGTGAATAATCAGTTGTATGGTATTGATTATTCGAGTAAGTAGTCTTGTCTGTTTTGACGTTAAATGTTATTCAGTCAAGGTCTGGGAGGTAATTATACCCCAACTTGGTTGATTTCATGATATACCGATAAGTAGCAAGATTCAGGCTCGAAGATCAATGTGGAATAAGAATTAGTTAAATACTGTATTTGGGTTGTCGTAACGATGTTTTACACAACATCCGTTTTAACCCAAATGAAATGTAAGCTTGGAAATAGAATATAGATTTATTTTTTTCTAAGTATAGAAATAAACAAGATTGGAAAAGAGATAAGTAATTGGAATATTTTCCAATTATAAATAACATATATTTTCTAAAGTTTAGAAAATAAAAAGAAGGTGATATATGGAAATGTTTTCCAAAGAACGTAAAAGGGCAATATGGTTATTGAAATATTTGATTAACAAATATTGATAAAGAAATAGAAAAGAGATTTAATTAATGGAATATTAATTAAAGGTTCAGTGATTGTTGGATGTTTGGATGAGCACTTGTTTTATTCGATAGTTAAATCATCGACTATCGAAACACTTGTTTTTATTCGATAGTTAAATCACAGACTATCGAAGTTTTGACATCGTTGTCAATATGGAGAGACCGGTTGGATTATTATCTGAAGAACCACTCCGTATTGGCAGTAGCTTACGAATCAGATTATATAAAGATAATCGAAGACGGAGTAGAGTACAAGGACTTTTTCTATTAATAGAAATAGTACCTTCGGTTCATCCTGTTTCTGGGTGACTTGTATGGATGAATGTCTGACAGAGTATTTCCAGAAAGGTCACGTACATTGATTTCTCCAACCGTACCAAGAGTGGAGGCGGATAAGGAAACTTCTTTTAGCTAACACGTAATGTACTGTTGAGGACGTCAATCGGTGATTTGATGGATTTGACGATGTGACATTCGAAGTGAATCTGGTGTGATGATAAAGCGTAGCTTCTAGCCTCATCAACCGGTAAATGACAGAAATCGGGCAAGCAGCATGGCTATGTAGGTCGCACCTATTAGGGTGTATAATCACCTGATCTAGAGTTTCATTTACTTCTAAAAATCTATTGTCGATGCTGACCCATTCGGGAAACGGTTGCTGATCCCAATCGTTGGTGATATACATTCGATACGCTCAAGCGAAATGAGTGGTCGATCATGTGTGGCTGAGTTGCAAGATGTTCTTGTTGAACTCGGTGTATTTTCCTCTAGAGATATACCAGCGGAAGGTGGTTTCATACCTTGTCATAGTTTGAAATCAAATACCCAATACGTGCTTGCGGTTTTGATTGTATATATAAGTGGAACGTGAGATGCAAACGTTCCACTAGATTGTTATTTACTTGATTTAGACATTATTATAATATCAAAAGAGTTTTGATATAAAGATAAGTCAAGTGTTTGGATTCTCATAAGGGAAAAACCCGTTCCGTGTTATACGGCGTGGTCTTATGAGATATCATTTAGTTTTCTGAAACTGTTTTAAACTGTTTACTCATACCAGTCCCATGACTGACCCGGAGTTTATTTGTTTTGTTCTACCTAAACTCTTGGATGCCTAAATTTGTACGGGCAGTCAAGTAGTTTTAGGATTTTACAGATCTATCTAAAGGAGCTTGGAGCAGGAGGCTTCAGCGTTATCTAGTTATAGTGTTGTTCCGCTATGTTGTAAGTGTTGTACTCTGATAAGTGTATGTTATACAGTTAAGATTTTGTATTTCAAAGATATGATATATTACATTTTGTTCCGCTGCGATGTGAGATTCTGTGTTGCTGTTTCTGTTTTGCTTCTATCTTTTTCTTCAAAAAAAATGTTCCGTATTTTCGTGATATTTGGGTTGGACGTATGATGTATATAGTCAAATCTGATGTTACGGATTTGCGGGTCATTACAGTTGGTATCAGAGCTTAGGTTGAGCGAATACCTAGGCTTGTTGGAGTGTGCTCATTAGAGATAGGATCAGTAGTATCCTAGAATGAGTTGAGTGTATATATATACGAGAGAGCGTATTTGTTATTTGATATAAAAACCGTTTTATATTGTGTTGACTAGTCTGTTGAGTGGATTATAAATTTTGGTCGAATCGTGGGACGCCACGAAGTCGATAGGAATTTATAAACACTGGAACAGAAGATTGAACACGATATTGTTTTTAAAATAGTTAAGTAGATTGTTAGGATTATAATCAAATTTGATTATAAAATAGAAATAGTTATATATATAACCAACGGAATTTGTATATGAAATCGAATATACAAATGTGATAAATTGAAATTGAATTCCAACCAGAATTCAGAATATAAAATCCTGGGAAGTTGGAAAAAAGTATATTAAAAGAATATAGCTTTATTTTGGAAGGATTTTGAATAAAAATCATTTGAATGGATTTTGAAAGAAATATAGTACTGAACTCATTCAGTAGCTGGGAAATAATTCTGATGATGGTCGCAACATCATCAGTGTTCATTTTCGAGTTTCTAAGTGACGAATTGCTGCCTTAGAAAAGTTTTTGATGGAAATTTGTTTGAAAGGAAAACAATCTGTTTAAAAATTCAAATGTTTTGAATTTGAGATAGATAAATATATGTATATATTTATATAACTTCAAAAGGAATTTTGAAATGAGAATTTGAATATATAATTCAAATAGAAGTGAAATAGAATTTGAATTCAAAGGAATTCAAATGAGTTTGAATAAAGAAATTCAAATAGAAATTTTATAAGAAAAATTGAAATGGAATTTAAATTCAAAGGAATTCAAATGGATTTGAATAAAGGAAAGTCAAGGAGAGATTTGAATATTAGAATTCAAGAAAATATGGAGTTTGAAATAGAATTTGAATTCAAAGTGAAATTAAATAGAATTTGAATTCCAAGGAGTTTGAAATAGAATTTAAATTTAAAGGATTTCAAATGGAATTTGAATAAGGGATTTGAAATGGGTTTTGAATAAAGGATTTCAAATAGGAATTGAAAATAAGAAATTCAAATAGAATTTGAATAGAAGAAATTCAAATAGAAATTAAATAGAAGGAAATTCAAATATAGAGTTTGAATAAAGAAATTCAAATGGAATTTGAATATTTTAGATGTAGAGGACCTGAATATTTGAAGAGAAATAGATCGGGAATATTACATTGGAATGGATTGGATATATATTGAAAATATATCAAAATGGAGTTGAATTTATTATAAACAAAGTTAAAACGTTTATATTTATAAATATAATTAAAACGAGCTCGCCATAGCACGGCAGTTCGTAAATTGGCGATTCGAACTTCAATTTAGTATACAGAACTCAATTGAAGTCGGAATTCTTTGAAACAAGAATCATCGGGACCGGTTGAACAATAGTTTTCTAATGAAAGAGAAAAATCAGGATTTCGTCGTATAGATTTTGAGTTATGTCAAAATCAAATTTTTTGAAAAGCAGCGCCAGAACCATTTTAAAACCATAATGGTTTAATTAAATAAATAAAAGGATTGTTAGGAAATAAAATCCGAATTGACACTAGAAAAAAAAACCAGACTGAAGATATAAAATAAATATGAACTCCTGTGAAGTAAGTGAAATGATTTTTAAGACAAAAATCATATTTTAAATGGTTAAATAGGATTAACTAAAATGGGAAAATAATTAGTTAATCAAAGTTGAATCGAAATTGGGGTTTTGGATAAGTGAAAGAGATTGAGAATTTATATTCGGAATCGAATATATAACTCGAGTTGAAAATATAATTAGATTAGTTTATAATTTAGTTGACATTTATTTGAACAAGTTATATTCAAATAAAAAGGGTGAAATAGGCAAAATGGTTAATTAGCAACTAGTTAATGGGAATTTGAATGATTGAAATTAAATTTAACTTAAGTAAGTTAAATGAATCGAAATGAATAAATTGAGTAAAATCAATGTGAATGAAATAAATTTTGGGTGTGAATTAAGGAAAAACCCAAAAAGAAATATAAGGGAAATATATTTGTAACACAAATACAAAGGAAGCTATGTGCAAACAAATAGAAGGGAATATTTGTAAAACATTTACAAATAGATTAAATGGAAATATTTATTTATAGAAAATAAATAGAATGTTATAAATGAGATATTTATTTGTTAAATAAATAGAAATTAATCAAAGGAACATTTAGAAGATGAATAGGAAAATGGAAATCTGTTTTTAACAGATAAATAGAAAAGATTAATTTATAAATAGCAGTTTATAAATTAAATTAAATATTTATCATTGGATAGATGGAATATATAAGTCTGAACTTATATAGAGAAGAGATATTGGTTTTTAACACCGATAGTTTGAAATAGAAGAGGTACACAACACTTGTGTAAGTGAAGTAACGCTATTAAAGAGTACATTTATAAAGTGAAGAACCGTTACTAAAAGTAAATCTTCATAAATGAATAAATGTTATCGAATAGGAGTTATTCGAAGAGGAGAAGTCGATTAGAGTTAGAAAAAAATCGATTAGTGTCAGAATAAATCGATTAGAGTAAGAATTAACCAGTTAGAGTTAATCAGTTAGGGTTAATCCATAGAGTTAATTGAATATTAGTTATTCAACAAGAATTTATCGAATATTTGTTATTCAAAGTAAGAGTTAACCAGATAAAGTTAATTGAACATAGTTAATCGAATTTGGATTTAATTGAATGTTAGTTATTCTATTAAAGTTGATCGAATATAGTTATTGAGATAGAGTTAGTCAACCAAAGTTACTCCGGATAAGTGCCATTTCGTACGACTACTAGCGAAATTCGCAGGGCTGCAGATAGCCTAGGGCGGTCGGATGTTTCCTGGGGGAATCAGGCGTAACCATTGTGATCGCTGCGATCTAGAGTCAAGCGAATGGAGTTAAATCGATTTTTAGTAAATCGAAAGGAGTTATCGATTATTAGTAAATCGAAGGAATTATCGAATTTGGTTATTCGAAAGGAGTTATCAATTATTTTTTAATCGAAATGAGTTATCGATTACAGTTTAATCAAAATGAATTATCGACTAGTTTAATCGAAGTCAGTTATAGAATATTGGTTATTCGAAGGAGTTATCGAATTTAATTATTCGATGGAGTTAATCGAAAAGAGTTAAATCCAATAGAGTTAATTGATAAGAGTAAATTGAATAGAGTAAATCGAATATAGTTATTCTAAGGGAGGAATTATCGAATAAGGATTTATTCGAAAGAGAGGTACGTAAGAAAGTTTGGAATGTTGAATATCAACATAAATAAGTTCTGAAAAGTTAATGGGTTTGTAGCACTTTTTCTATCTTAGCAATTTCGAGGACGAAATTATTTTAAGTGGGGAAGATTGTAATGACCCGCATTCTGATGGGTTAATTTTAACTATCTAATACAGATTTAAATATTGGGTGGATAATATAAATGGAAATTTTTATATTAGAGTTATCGATTTGATAATCAATTTCGATTTAATATCGTATATATTAAATTATCAAAATAAGGAATCAGTGAATAACTGAATTCGAAGTGAAAACTGATTTGAAATCAGTTCAGATAATCAATACATAATTTTGTTTGAATTAGAATAATAATATTAAATTATTATTGAAGAATTTAAATAGTTTGAAATTTAGTTTATATCGATTTAAATTAATATCTTCTCCAGATGATCGAATCGGACTTTGTGACATATCCCAATGTGTTCGGAATAGGGGTATTACCCTAGAATTTACAGTTGTTGGGTTCAGAAAGGAGTTCAGAATCAGGAGTATTTAAATAAAAGGATACGATAAAAACTAATTTAAAATAAAATATAAATATCCTAGTTTGTATGGACAAAATCAAAACAACCAGCTCCTTCCTCCTCCACAAATGAAAAAAAACGTCGGTGGTTTCTTCATCTCCACAAGCCCAAAGCCAAACCGCATGGCCTCCTTTCTTCCACTCTTTTCCTTTATAAATCGCATACCCCCTCTATCTTCTTTTCTTCTGGAAATCAAAAGCAAAAATGGCCGAAGCCTCCTCAAATTACAATCGAACAGAAAGGGGGAAAAGCAAAAATCGAGCAACGCAAGGATGGAGGCCGCGATTTCTTTTCGGTCTCGAAATCAGAAGGCGCGATTGAACTCATCACCGCGAGGTCGAGTTCATCGTCAGCAAGAAGGAGCGCTCGCTGGAACCGCGTCTTCGAACAGCTACATTAGGTCATCGATTTCAAATTGGGGATGCCGACTTTGGGATCAACGATGGGGTTTTCAACGTTGTGGTGTGGTGTGCGATGGTTTTGAGGAGCCGCTGTAACTCTAGAAGGGGCCGACGTTCACTGCTCTGAAAATTTGGGGGATTGCGAGTTTGATTCTGGAGCTCGACAGTGAGCTTCTGCATCAGTGAGGAGAAAATGGAGAAGTCGAGATCTGTGTAGGGGATCGCGGTGAGATTGGTTGTGCGATTTAGGATAAGCAGAAGTCGCGATGGTAAGGGAGGATGGTCGGCAACGCACTGGCAACGTTTGAGACTACCAAAGTTTTGTTCTTGGTATTTATACAGGGATGAAGAAAATGTGGATTAAGGATTAAGGTAATTTATATTATAATTATCCTTTCATTTAAATAGAGAATTAGTTATATAAATGGGTCATTTATCTTAATAGAGATTGGTAATTAAATTAACCAAATAGTTTGTTTACATGTATACACTCAGAATGTGTAGAATCAAAACTTAGGAAATACATAGATCGTTTAATTTTATTTGTTAAGTTAAAATTAATTTAGTAACCATTAAAAGAAAAATATAGGAAATTATTTACTCATTTAAATAGTTAAATTGAATATATAAATGGTTAATCAACAAATTTATATCAAATTATCATAGGTGAAAAATAAATGATGATTCAAGTGGATTCATTGGAAATTTACCAAATATTCAGCAAAATAAAAATCCTGGTGAGTAAATCTCACTCACCTGTTTGTTTAGAATTATTTTTGTATCGTTAAAAATAATTGTTATGCTTGTTTGAATGTTGTTTGATTTATTTAAATATATTAGTTATTTAGGACTATTATATATATATTGGGTTGATGATTGGTTGGATTCCCACAGTCTCATTAGCGGATGCCCGCAGTTTCATAGCGGATGATTACCCTATACGCCCCACGCTATGATTAGTGGATGACCTTCATACCGCGATATCCTGCCTCGAAGCAGGATAGGTATTATTTATGTGCTAACATCTGTGGATGCAGGAAAACAGGTTGGAGGAATCCAACTGGATTCCTCAAAAAAAAAATATTATCTGTTTGTTGTTTGTTTGATTTCATATATATTCATATATGATGTGTAGAAAATCAAATGATTGAAAATTGGTTGATTTGATTATTTAAAATATCAATGGGGCTTGAATATTGATATCGAAACGGGTATTTGAAATTTAAAAGGGGAATTCTATTTTTATAAATAGAATTTTAATTTTAAATGAACTATAGAAAACATTAACTTGTTTGAATATATATGAACGAATATGGAATTTATAAACTTTGTTTATAAATGAAAAGGTCGGTTTTGAATCGAATTTATAAACGTTGTTTATAAATGAAAATATGGGATGGGAATCGAATTTATAAACTTTGTTTATAAATGAAAATATGGGATGGGAATCGAATTTATAAACTTTGTTTATAAATGAAGATATGGGATTTGAATTGAATTTATAAACGTTGTTATAAATGGAAATATGGGATTTGAATTGAAGTTATAAACATTGTTTATAAATAATGCAGAGAATTCAAATGGACTTTAAACTATAGATTTGAATATAGAAATTCAAATGGACTTTAACTATAGATTTGAATATAAAAATTCAAATGGACTTTAAACTATAGAATTTGAAAATAGAATTCAAATGAAGTTTTAAATAAAGAGAATTCAAATAGAATTGAATTGGAATTTGAATAGAGAAGCCGATAAGGAAACGAGAGTATGAGTATAATTAGAATTTGTTAATATGCAGTTAAAATATATTTGAACATGTCATGTTCAAATATGAAGGTGAATTAGACTAAGAAGTTAATAAACAGATTTAATTAACAAATTGAGTTAAACGATTGGTATAGTTAAAATAGATTGGACAGGTATAGACATACAGGAGACAGTTATGGAATAAAGTATAGAAGTGAAATAAATAGAATGCCCGACAAAAAGGTACGTATTTAATTTCCATATGAGATTTTATGCGCCGTATCGGCTAGCCGCTTGGCTTTTTCTTTTTCTTTTTGAGATGAGAAGGACCGGGAAAGCTATTTGAAATTTCCCGATGTTCCCGGTACAAAGGAGGTTATGGCGAATTTTTCCGGGAATTTAAGGAGATAGAATATTTTTAAGATAATTTGATAGTTAGAAATCAACATATCAAATTATATAGAAGACGATAAGGAAACGAACTTAGAAATATAATAGTATAATTAAAAAGGGAAGTATAAGAATAAAATCTTGTAGGAATAGGAAGAGAAAATGTATATGTGTTTAAAGGTGAATAATCAGTTGTATGGTATTGATTATTCGAGTAAGTAGTCTTGTCTGTTTTGACGTTAAATGTTATTCAGTCAAGGTCTGGGAGGTAATTATACCCCAACTTGGTTGATTTCATGATATACCGATAAGTAGCAAGATTCAGGCTCGAAGATCAATGTGGAATAAGAATTAGTTAAATACTGTATTTGGGTTGTCGTAACGATGTTTTACACAACATCCGTTTTAACCCAAATGAAATGTAAGCTTGGAAATAGAATATAGATTTATTTTTTTCTAAGTATAGAAATAAACAAGATTGGAAAAGAGATAAGTAATTGGAATATTTTCCAATTATAAATAACATATATTTTCTAAAGTTTAGAAAATAAAAAGAAGGTGATATATGGAAATGTTTTCCAAAGAACGTAAAAGGGCAATATGGTTATTGAAATATTTGATTAACAAATATTGATAAAGAAATAGAAAAGAGATTTAATTAATGGAATATTAATTAAAGGTTCAGTGATTGTTGGATGTTTGGATGAGCACTTGTTTTATTCGATAGTTAAATCATCGACTATCGAAACACTTGTTTTTATTCGATAGTTAAATCACAGACTATCGAAGTTTTGACATCGTTGTCAATATGGAGAGACCGGTTGGATTATTATCTGAAGAACCACTCCGTATTGGCAGTAGCTTACGAATCAGATTATATAAAGATAATCGAAGACGGAGTAGAGTACAAGGACTTTTTCTATTAATAGAAATAGTACCTTCGGTTCATCCTGTTTCTGGGTGACTTGTATGGATGAATGTCTGACAGAGTATTTCCAGAAAGGTCACGTACATTGATTTCTCCAACCGTACCAAGAGTGGAGGCGGATAAGGAAACTTCTTTTAGCTAACACGTAATGTACTGTTGAGGACGTCAATCGGTGATTTGATGGATTTGACGATGTGACATTCGAAGTGAATCTGGTGTGATGATAAAGCGTAGCTTCTAGCCTCATCAACCGGTAAATGACAGAAATCGGGCAAGCAGCATGGCTATGTAGGTCGCACCTATTAGGGTGTATAATCACCTGATCTAGAGTTTCATTTACTTCTAAAAATCTATTGTCGATGCTGACCCATTCGGGAAACGGTTGCTGATCCCAATCGTTGGTGATATACATTCGATACGCTCAAGCGAAATGAGTGGTCGATCATGTGTGGCTGAGTTGCAAGATGTTCTTGTTGAACTCGGTGTATTTTCCTCTAGAGATATACCAGCGGAAGGTGGTTTCATACCTTGTCATAGTTTGAAATCAAATACCCAATACGTGCTTGCGGTTTTGATTGTATATATAAGTGGAACGTGAGATGCAAACGTTCCACTAGATTGTTATTTACTTGATTTAGACATTATTATAATATCAAAAGAGTTTTGATATAAAGATAAGTCAAGTGTTTGGATTCTCATAAGGGAAAAACCCGTTCCGTGTTATACGGCGTGGTCTTATGAGATATCATTTAGTTTTCTGAAACTGTTTTAAACTGTTTACTCATACCAGTCCCATGACTGACCCGGAGTTTATTTGTTTTGTTCTACCTAAACTCTTGTGCCTAAATTTGTACGGGCAGTCAAGTAGTTTTAGGATTTTACAGATCTATCTAAAGGAGCTTGGAGCAGGAGGCTTCAGCGTTATCTAGTTATAGTGTTGTTCCGCTATGTTGTAAGTGTTGTACTCTGATAAGTGTATGTTATACAGTTAAGATTTTGTATTTCAAAGATATGATATATTACATTTTGTTCCGCTGCGATGTGAGATTCTGTGTTGCTGTTTCTGTTTTGCTTCTATCTTTTTCTTCTAAAAAAAAATGTTCCGTATTTTCGTGATATTTGGGTTGGACGTATGATGTATATAGTCAACTCTGATGTTACGGATTTGCGGGTCATTACAGGCACTATACACTTATTATAGTATCAAATAATGTGTTTTAAACGTATCAAGCATGCTTTGGCTGTTATAAGGTAAAAACCCTATCCTCCGGCTTGCGTTGCATTGTGTGATGGGACCTGGGTCTTATAACAGCTTCATTTTTTCTTTATTTAGCATTGCGTTGTTGTTTTATGCACTGGTATTCTTGGGAGGAAACCCGTTCCGTGTTATACGGCGTGGTCCCTTGATTTACCTAACTTTAAAAACCAATATTTATAACTGTTTTAGTTCTCACACCAGTCCCATGACTGACCTGGAGTTTATTGTTTTAACCTAAACTCTGGGTGCCCTATTTTCCACACGGGCAGCTAGTAGTTTTGGTTTTGCAGATTTATATTCACAGGGTCCTGATTTACAGCTGGAACGATGCTCGGAAAGCTCTGTATCCGTGTATCACTTTCAGTTGTGTTTTGTATATTTTTCCGCTGCTATGTAATTTATTGTAATCTCTGATATTTATCGAATGTAATTTATTCATTTATACTCTGTATATTCTTGTATCTGATGGAATTGTTGTAATAGCAATGAAATGTTCTTCCGTATGCGTCCTTTAGTGTGTTGTTCTCAAAGTATTCGTGCTTTCCTTCACGGGGAAGTTACGGGTTCTTTCAACGACCATTTATATATTTTCCTGAAGCTTTCCTGGTTTTGCAAATAAAGGAGAATTGAGTGGAGGGTGTCGCGATTTATAGAGGACGAGGGGACAAATGTACGTAGGGTTTAAATGAATGTCGGGCTACGTACAAACATGTTTAATTTGGATTTGATTTCTAATTAATGCAATTTGATTTCGTTCTTATATATTTAAATTTTATTATAATATTTATTTAGGGTTTCGAGACCATATTTTGATCGTTTGGAGATGATACAATTTAAATATAATTACTCCAGGAGTTTTATAATCGCATGATCAAATATAAGTCCAAATGCTACGAAATTTTAAAACCCAATGAAAATACTTTATTATGGATCTGATAGAACTAATTTCGTTGAATTTTGAGACTGTTTGAAAAATCACTATCTTCATATGTTAAATTAATAAAAATATTAATTGATTCAGAATCATCAAATTCATCCATAATAAATTATTATTATCATTATAATTCAATATATTATTCATATTAATCGATAGAATTGTTTCGATTTAGTTTTAACTTTGAATTCAATTATTTATTGTCTCCATATATGATAATTCGATATATTCGAAATTAAATCATATATCGATTATCAAAATCAATAAATTCCATATTAAAATTCATTTATATTTTCAATTCAACATTTAAACCTAATTTAAATGTTCAATATTAAACGACCAAAAATCTGGGACGTTACAAAATCGATTTACATGGTGTCTTGCCTAAAATTGAGCTGTGACTTCTGGAGATATTCGCTTGTCTTTGAAAGATTTCAACACATGAATTTTAATCTTGCCAAAATTAACTGCCTTGAATGTTAGAAACACTTGTTAATTTTTAGGAAACAAATGAATTGTTTTCTTCTCTAAAATTGTTTGCTCAAAAAATGCTTGTGATAAATTATTTAAACCTAGAAACAAGTTTGCTGGAAATTAATCTTTCTTGCCAACTTCAATATTGTGCAGATTAAAATCTTTATATATTCAGAGATTAATCAATTCTTGTGCACTATTGTATTCTTCATGTTCTATCCATTCCCGTCACCATGATTGGTCTGTTGTGCATATGCACCACTTTGCCTCCATACATTGTGCAGTGTTCATGTTGGCTTAAATTTTGTCACACAATTCTTGAGCCTGGATCTGTCCATCTGTTTCCACACTTGTACTTGATTATCTTGTTGTTGTGTCAAGTTCCATGTGTGTATATATATAGACAATCATTTGTACATATATATATATATATATTATATGTATATATATTATGTATATATATGTATATTATATATGTGTATATATATATATATATATATATGTGTGTGTGTGTGTGTGTGTGTGTGTGTCTTGTACATGCATTTACTACTATGTTGAATTTCTTCCTTGCTGCATAATTTTGTTGATGCTTCACTTTGAAACCAGGCACTTGAGAGTCTGTTCTGCATATATTTTCTCCTTCTTCTCACTTGTGTTCATTAGAGTTGATACTATCCTTGATGAACGACGTTGCCACAAAACACTTGTGCTTGTTTTTGTGTATGCTTTGTGATGCTTGACTTTGACACTCTTGAATGCTTCCTATATGAACTATGTATGCATGCATCATGTTGAATTTTCCATATTGACATGAGTCTGTGTTTGTTCCAATTTTCGACATGTTGTATCCAAATTTGCTTTCTTTGCTGCTTCATTTTTCATTGCTGCTCGACCATGTATGGCTTGGCTGTTACACTTGGCTTGCTGTGTACAATCTTGAATTTGACATGATCACTTTGGCTTGACCATTGTGTAGCGCTTCCTTGTTCAACTGAGTCGTTCTTTGTGTTCGCTATTGCACACTTGTCTGGTGAACCATATATATATATATATATATATATAAATTTGTGTGTATATATATGTATGTATGTATATATATATATCTGTGTATGCTCTGTATTTCGTTTGAGTCACTTGTGTGTTCATGGATACTGCAGCACGCCTGTGTTGTCAAGCTTCACCTGACCATATCAAACTTGATATATTTGTCTCTTGCTGTTTCAATGATTGACCATATTGCCTATGCACTAAATATATGTGTATATACATACACTTGTATGTGCAGAAAATATGTATATGTGAGCACTAGAAATATTGTCTACCTTGTGGTATTTATAGTGAATCACTGTGAATATCACAAGCTGTCTAGACACAGATGGATGAATAAGCATATCAGATCAAGTCATGAAATATGATGAGAAACACACCAAAACTATAAGGCAAATAATTTTTAAAATAAAATTATATCTGCTAGAGTTTAATATTATTTCGAACTAGTTTACTGTGTGTGTTTCTGTAAAGGTAAGCAGGTGACTGGATTGACTGTGAAGTAGTCTGAAGAAAGACAGAGTGTTAGTGAGTGAATGTATGTATATGAGTGAGCTGAGTGAAACTGAATGTGAATTTGTATGTATATACAACTGAGTGAAACTAAGAGTTTGTAGTGAGGAGCTGATGTAACAAATAATGAAACGACCTGAACTTCCCTGTGAAGGAAAACCTGGATTAACTTTGAGAACAACACACATCGGGACACAAACAGAAGAACATTTCATTGCTTATTACAACAATTTCATCAGAATACAAGAATATACAGAGTATGAATAAATATTACACATTTACTAAATATCAAAGGTTTACAAATTACAATGCAACGGAAAATAATACAAAACACAACAGAAAAGAATATACAGATACAGAGCTTTCCGAATATCATTCCAGTTGTAAACCAGGATCGTGTGAATATAAATCTGCAAAATCAAAACTATAAGCTGCCCATGTGGAAAATAGGGGCACCCAGAGTTTAGGTTAAAACAATAAACTCCAGATCAGTCATGTGACTGGTGTGAAAACTAAAACGGTTATTTAAAACTTTACTTTAAATCAGAAATATCAAGGGACCACGCCATAACACGGAATGGGTTTCCTCCCAAGAATACCAGTGCATATATCAAAACAGCGCAATGCTTTTTGGAAAAATGAAGCTATTAAAAGACCCAGGTCCTATCACACAATGCAACGCAAGCCGGGGGATGGGGTTTTCCCTTATAATAGTCAAACATGCTTGGTACATTAAAACAAACTATTTGATACTATTATAAGTGCATAGTGTATAAAACAACTTCAAATATAAATGTATCAAATCCAATTTATTTATTTAAAAATATTGGATTTTTAATTCTAGTTCAAATCTAGTTCATTTCGATAAAAATCTATTTTTATCTTTTCAAATATGGAGTTTTTCACCCTAATTCTTTCCAAATCATTTCTTATGATTTTACACTAATTATTAATATTTTTAATAATTTTATCAAGGCCCGTATAGTCGATTTCTATAAACGACCATCTAACTGCACTTACAGCGACCTTTTCCAAATTTGATTTGGACATAATTCCAAATCCAACTGCTAGATTTCAAATCTCTAATATTCGTTATAAAGCTCTTTTCGATACGAACCCAATGGTTCCAGTTTTAGGAGAATCCGACGGTCGGATCTCTCGTAATGTCCGTTTGAAGTCAATGGTCGAAATTCGCGAACTGCCGCGGCGCGGCGTGTTCTATTCAGGCCATTATATTATATTATATAATATATATGATATATATTTCATCAATTTCCTTTTAAAACGTATTTTATAAATCGTTTAAATTCGTTTTCAAAACGATTTCAACTTCATATTCAATTTCAAATCAAAATTGAATATTCCATATCATCGATATATAAATGATAATATTTTCAAAACATTATATTTGGAAATCAATTCCTTTTCTATATTCATTATATAAATGAATAAAATCGATATAAATATCATTCACGTCAAAATGGCATTAATCTAATCAACACGGCTTTATATATTTAAATATTTTTGTGTCCATCCCAAATCAGACATCAAAATCATATTTTGATTATTTTCTGAATATTATTTGAAAATATTCGTTATTTTAAAATATTCATTCTTTCTGAACTGGAATCAGACACAGTCAATTACCATATGATTTGATTATATGGATTTCATACACACATGTATACAACAACAATCAAACACAGTCAACCATCATCCAAAGTGCATTCTACACTGCATAAGCATCAAATATAAATATTTAACGCTTACGACAGCTTGTCAATCTGTCGATCGACATACAACTAATTATTGGGATGAGTGTATATTCAATTTCATCCCAATACCTATGTGGGGTTTCAATCAACAAATAATGAATTTTATTTGTGCAGTTGGGCGATGTGTAAAATTTATCATCTCAATCAATATCAGTACATTGTGTGAACATAAACAAATTGTCCGATTTGTTTATAAATATTTATTTTATTCATATACATGTTGAAATTTCTATTTTTAACTATAAAATATTTATTTCCATTCAACATCACACAATCAATTTTTACCACACAATCAAACAAACAAACAAGTCGTCCATGGTTTGGGGACGACGGGTGTCGGGTGCTGCTAAGCACCGTCTACATCCTAGTATATATTTAACTAGAAAATAAAATCAAAGTGAGAAGTTCTCACCTAGGGTTTCCACTCTATCAGTCCTTATAGGATGGTTTAGATTCCGCTTTGATTTCAATCCGTACAATCACCATCTGTTTCACATAGTATATATATATATATATATATATATATATATTAAAAACCATATTTGTAATGTTGTTCTATATATCTAGTAAAAATCATATTTTTATTTATGTTATGCATATATAAAATCATATCTCTATACTACTATTCTTACTTTAAAAACAATGCTACTTTTATTTGAAAAGTCTATACTATTTTTATTTGAAAAATCAATGCTAATTTTATTTGAAAAATCTATGCAAAATTTATTCAGAAGACAATGCAAATTTTTATTTCTAAAAATCAAAGCTATTTTTCTTTTTCTAAACTAAGTTTATTTTTATCTTCCTAAATCAAGTATATATTTTTTATCTTTCTTCAAAAATGATTCTATTTTATATGTTTTAAAAAAAGAGTTTTTTTTAAATTGAATATATATCAATGTTATTCAAATAAAACCTATGTAAATTTATTTAAAAATAATCCTATTTTTATTCATAAAACACTGGCTAATTTTATTATCATACGTTTTCTAATTTTATTTTCATGCATTTGCTAATTTTAAACCAGTGCTCTTCGCCTAAAAACTTGATTTACCAACTAATGAATTTCATTTAAAAATTTGGTTTTTACACTAATGATTTTCATATAAAAGTTTGGTTTTTATTCTCTAGATTATTCACTTTCAAAAATTAATTACTTAAATCATTAATCAAAAAATGTATAAGTTAAGTAAGGAAATAAGATAAAGAAACCTCTCTCTGTAACCTTCAGTAACGCACCCATCAAGCTCCATTTGAAAATTTCGCCGCCGCACCTCCATAGGCTGATTGGACGACGATCAGCAACCACCATTCCACGCCCCGCTCCTTTCTCTTCGATCTGGTAGCAGCCTCGCCCGCCAATATCCACTGTAGCGCACCCAATTCTGTTGTATATAACGGTGTTGTATACACAATTATATGATTTTTGTTTGATGATAACAACCAAATAAATATTATTATTAAGGTGTTTGAAATCGTACTTTTATTCTACATCACATACATGAATATTATATTTATATTTAAATAGAATACGACTGTATAGATATTCATATTTTCTTAGAGTATTTTATTTAAATTAAATATTATATTTCAAACACTCGAACAGTACAATTATCTACAACTCCACTATTTAATCACTTCACAGAATTTGTACTTGTAAATACACAGTATACGATAAACAAATTTTGTTTGATGACAATAAAATAATATTTTATTTCAAACAATTTGTCTATTACAAATAAACAATACAATCTCTTCACTACAACTCTCACACTCAGTTGTACATTTTCATCTATACATACACTGTTACAAACACTCTTTAACTGACATTGTTCTTGACTTCAGTCTTCTGTCTTCACTGCACAATCAGTCCAGTCATCATCTTCATACCTGTCATATACAGAAACACACACACAGTATATGGAACAGAAATAATATTCAAAATTCACGTAAATGTAAATTTATTTTTAAAATTTTATTTGCCTCAGATTTCTGGTGTGTTTCTCATCATTTTTCATGACTTGATCTGATTCATCTGTGTCTAGACAGACAGTTTGTATATGTACAGGGAAAGGAAATTTTCTGATGACTGCATATACACACGTATATAGATGTACACGTATGCACTGCCACGCCAATCAGAATATAGCAGTGTGCAACTGAGGAGTAGCCACGTGGACCATCTCGACTCAGTGCACAATAGTGAAATAAAAGAGTCGCAAGAAACGTTCAAATTTCCAATATGGCCGAGCACAAGAAAATGCAGACAAACAACAAAATCTGGATGGAACATTTGCAACGAACATGATTCTAGTTCAAGTACTCAAGCATGCACAAACAAGTATACCAACATATGCATGCAACAAGGTGGTGATCAATAAAACTGATTCAAGCTCAAATATATAGACAACTTTCTTATAGCGAATGTCATACAAAGAAAAACTACAAATGGCTCAGGACTGGATGAAGAATGTATGAAAGTGTACAGAAACATATATGTGTGGATACATGGGTAGTGTAAATAGGTAAGCATGGGACAAATGTGATCTGCAAAAAGTTTCAGAAATTCATGGTTCAAGGTGTACAAGCAAGACAAAGAGACAGTGGCTATGCAAGTACTTTAGTATACAGTTCAAGACTGTTTCATGCATGATGGTCATGCACAAGTGCTTGTGTATCTATTCAAAGTTAAAATGCAATAACTCAAACAAAGTACTCATGTCAAGAGTAGGTTCAAGGTAGGATGAAAAAGTGGTCAAGCATAGGTGTACATGAAGTTTAAAAGTGTGGTGCATGCTAAAGTGGACATAAGAAAGCAATACAGTGGAGTTTTTATTCAGGAATGGTGCATGTATGCCATACAGGCAAACTGTTTTCAAATGCATGTACAAATTTAGATACAGCAGTACATGTAAAGCATGGAACTGCAGCAAGGTGATGGTGCAACATGGTTAAGCCCCAAGTCAAGCAAGTTTGGAACATGTACAAGACAGCATGGAACAAGAGATGGTGCAATTCATTCCAGACTAACCCACTAAGAATGGTTCATATATATTCCAGAAAATCAAGAAAACAGTTTTTTTAATGCATTGTAAACAACATGGACTCATGGCACTTGGCAAAAATATAGTGCAAAACAGTGGTGATGGATATCACAATGATGAAGTCCTCACATACATACATATATAATATAAATACTACTTTATATATATTATATATGTGAATATGAATGCATGGGTGAAACATGTTTGTCCATTTCAGCAACAACTATGGTATGGATATCCAACATAAATGAATGACATGAAGTTCAAGTATTTCCAGTTGTGAATCAATCAGTGAAACAAAGGAAATCAGAATCAGCATTCATGTCCATAAATAATTTCCAGAAATCACTCTTCAATTTATGGCAGGATGACAAGGGAGAATCAAACTCGGCAACAAGTTAAAAATCACAGCATCTTTGACAAGAAACAAATTAAGTCTTGTTTCCTGATTTGAACAAAATACATTTGGCAATAGCAAACCTTTTTTTTCTCAAATTACATCACAAGAATTAAGTAGTATTTATCTCGAGAAAAACCAGGGGTATAATCCACTTTCCTGAAATATAATCAATCAAGGAAATCTCATTGTGTAAACTCTTTTTTGGCATCTTATTAATCGTTTAAATCACACAAGAAAATGATTTGGCAAGAGTTTAAATTGCTGGAAATCATACTTGGCAATAAAATCATTTCAAGTCATTCAAGACAATTCATATACCACACAACAATTTCAAAACCGAAGGAAATCACACAGGCAACAATCAAGGAACTAGCCAAAAGAGGGAAACCGGGCAATTTTTCAGATCGAAGTCATATAGTGAAATCAGAGTGTCGATTAAGGGTTTCCTAAATCTTATAAATAATCACAGCAATTCATCACAGGCAAGTATCGAAAATCACAACAAAAATTCGAGAGCTACAAAGATTCAAATCAGAATTTACTCACCAAGTTTTCGATCGCAAGGAATTCCCAAATCGAGGAGAAGCAAGCCGCAAGTTATTAAGCCAGCAGAGATTCAATTTTTCACAAGCAATCAATTGAATTGGTGAAGAATTGGAAAACCGTAGAGTTTCACAGAGGCTCCGCCATTTTTTGTTTTCCAGAGCAAAATAGTGATCGGGGAAATAGTGGTGCACAAAATTTACAAAGGACCGGCCAAGATTTTTGAGTGTTAAAAGGGGGTGACCCTTTTTATTTTAAACTCCTAAGGGTTTCTTGTTTTAATTTGATATTTGTATTGTTTTATTTCGAGTTGTAAAACAAACGTCTCAAATAGTTTCTAGAATTCTGTAAAAATCTAGGTGAATTCAGTCAGGGTGTTGACTGACAGTTGACAGAGTCTGTAAAATCTAGGTTACTGGTTATAGGGTTGTAATCAGGAGAAATCTGATCGAGGGGATATCGATCAGTCTAGGGTTTTGAGCGTAGGGTTAGAATAGGAGCAGGATTTGCCAGTGTACATGGTCTTGTATGCGGGAACTATTCTATCACCTAGTAGAAACCTTAGAAATGCAGCATTAGGTAGGGTTTTGCCGAAGCTGGGCATATCTGTGTGTGATCTATTTTCTGCATTTATGTTTCTGCTATATTTCTTGATCTGTTTTTTATTATATATCTCGTTAGACTTTTAATTCAGCTAAAAACTATGATAAACCCTATTCACCCCCCTCTAGGGTTAATCTAGATCCAACAAATGGTATCAGAGCAGGTATTCTGTTTAACTCTAGAGTAATAATGATCCCTAGTTATCAGTTCATAGAGAGTCAATCCAGTCATATTCCATCTATTTTCAATGGAACGGATTTTTTAAATTGGAAATTAAAAATGAAAATTTATTTAAAATCTGTTCATATTAAATATTTGAATATTATTATTAATAGAGTAGATTTGTCAAATAAAAAGAATATTGTTATCAATACTTGTGCTATGGACATTATTTATTCTTGTCTCAGTATTGATCAATTTAAGCTTATCTCTCATTGTTTATCTGCACAGGAAATCTGGAAAACTCTCAATGTGTTGTATGGACAAAAAGTTGTCAACTGCTCAAAACCGGCAAAGATCAACTCAGATACAAATTTATGCTTAACAGGTCTTACAGATGATAATTCAGATGGATCAACTGATGGAGACTCAACAGACAATGAAGTAGAAAATTTCTCTTATGAAGATCTGGTTTATTTTTGTGATAATCTAACTAAGTTTGTTGATAAACACCAATCTAAAAAAAAAAAATTGAAATCTAAGAATTCTGAGTTGACCAGCAAAATTGTTGATTTGGAATCACAACTTGAATATTTTAAAAACTCTTCAAATTTGGATTGTAAAAATTGTTTGAAATTGGAAACCAAGCTTGTTAAACTCAATAAAAATATTCAAAATTTTGAAAATAAGATTCTGATCTTGAAAGAGGACAAGATTGAGTTATCAAGCTCGAACAATTTTCTACAAAAAGAATTTGAAAATTTTAAAACTGATATAAATTCCAAATTTGAAATTGCTGAAAAAGAAAATCTATTGAAATCCGATTTGATTCTCAAAGAGCTTGAAGCTGAAATTGAAAATTTCAAGAAATTTGAATCTGAAAGTCGAAAACATTTTGAATCTGAGATTGCTGAGTCCTAAACCAAAATTAAATTGCTTAAAGATGAAAATTTGGTTTTGAAATCTGATTTTGAAAGATGTAAGATCACTAAAAATCATTGTCAGATTTAGTGATGGAAAACGGTGATCTTAAAACTAAAATTCAACAACTTGAAACAATTTTGAGTAAATTTTCCGATGGTGAAAATTCTTTGAATATGTTGCTGAAAAACCAAATTTCTGTTGGAAATAAACATGGTCTTGGTTTTGGGAAAACAAATGATTTTGAAAAATTGAATTCTTGTGATTTTAAAAATCCTTTAAATTGCTTTAGAAAGGGTCTTTCTGAAAATATGAATTTTGAAAATTCCAAAAGATTTTTAAATCACAAACGAGACAAGAATTGGTTTGATAACAATCCAGTTGAACAGATGTGGACCCCAAAAGGAAACAAAATGTTTTTTGGAAAAACTAAACAAGTTTGGGTTCCTAAAGGCACAAAGATAGATTCGAATGGGATGTTATACAAACAGATTTGGGTACCAAAAGATGTTAACATAACTGTGAGTGGTTTTACTAATTTTGTTAGACCACTCAATCTCCTAAACTGTTAGATACCAGAAGAGGCTGAGGAACTGTTGGGCAAAAAGAAATGTGAAGCAAAGCTATCTGTACTTCTATATCATTCATAGTTCCTTTAGCCAAGATTTGTTGAGTTAGAGATTCTGATTTACATTGATTTCAGGTATAATCTCTAAACTCATCTTTGTAAATATTCTCAGTTTTTTTATTCCTCCTTCTACCCTTTCTGTTTATTTTCATTTTCTCTTCTATTTTTGGTTTGTCACTGTCATATCATTGTAACTTCTTTTTGGCTTCATTAACTTCCAAATGTTGAACTCATATTTTCTGGAAATTCACTTTAGTTGAATAGAACTCTGATGTTATAATTATTTCCAGATCGTGAATTTGACGTCGTAAATATCTGTAATAGTTTTGAAGTTTATTTCTGTTTTCTGAATTCATAACAGTGTTGATGCATTAATATCATATCTTTAACACTGTCATTTCGAATTCTAAATTTTTGAAGATCTAAATAATTAATGAACTTTCACACACTTATGCTGTTTTGAGTTTCTTCCAATTCATTTTGGAAACGCTTAAAATATTATACTCATTACAATACACTACTTCTTATCATTCGTGGTAATTTAATTAATTTTCAGATTGGCTTGGATATTTTGAATTGTGTTGAATCAGTGATACATCTTGAATTTCACTATTATTCATGATCATCTGGTTTAGATTTTTGTTTGAGATCATTTGAAATTTCTGATATTTTGAATGATCACACACCTCCTAAATTTGAAATTATCAATCTTGTGTGACTGATTCATTATATTCCAAAACTTGACATTGATTCAAGTGATTTCAAATAAATTATTTGGATCATGAGTATCTATCAAGTCTGATGTAAATGATCTGAAATTATTCTTTGGGCTTGTCAGAAATTCTTGTGAAAAATTCTTTGAAAACTAGACTTAAATCTCTCTATTATTTCTTGGTTATTTGATTTAAATATATATTTGTTTAAAATCATTTGAAATTATTGATTTATTGAATCTCACGCACAATTTTGAATCTGAAATATAATCTGGTGTGATTAATTCATTAAATCCTAATACTTTCACATTTCTACAAATGATTTAAAATAAAGTATTTTTTTTTAATCTAGGATCATGAAATATTTTTTGTAACCATCATCTTGACTTGTCTGCTTGGAAGCTGTCTTTGTACTGCTCTGATATTGCTTCAAATAATTGCTTGTTCTAGTCTGTTGCTTTGAAAAATGTGCAAATTTGTTAAGTCTGTCTGTTTGGGCTTTGTGATTAAATTTGTTAATAAAGAGTGCATTATATTTGTTTCACCCATCTGTACTTAGATTCTAATCTTCACCTTATATAGATCCACACATTTTTTTTGCCTTGTACAAAATTTTCCCTCTTGTTCTGTACAAATCACCTTAAATTCCTCTTGTAATTGATTTTCAACTTTAAAATTATTTATTGATTAATCATTCAGAAATTGAAATCAATATCCGAATCGAACTGTATTTATAAATCAATATCAGAAGTTCCTTATTATACAGAAACACACACAGAGTATATGGAACAGAAATAATATTCAAAATTCATGTAAATGTAAGTTTATTTTTAAAAATTTATTTGCCTCAGATTTCTGGTGTGTTTCTCATCATTTTTCATGACTTGATCTGATTCATCTGTGTCTATATAGACAGTTTGTATATGTACAGGGACAGGAAATTTTCTGATGACTGCATATACACACGTATATAGATATACACGTGTGCACGGCCACGCCAATCGAAATATAGGAGTGTGCAACTGAGGAGTAGCCACGTGGACCATCTCGACTCAGTGCACAACAGTGAAATAAAAGAGTCGCCAGAAATGTTCAAATTTCCAATATGGCCGAGCATAAAAAAATGCAGACAAACAGCAAAATCTGGATGGAACATGTGCAACGAACATGATTCTAGTTCAAGTACTCAAGCATGCACAAACAAGTATACCAACATATGCATGCAACAAGGTGGTGATCAATAAAATTGATTCAAGCTCAAATATATAGACAACTTTCTTATAACGAATGTCATACAAAGCAAAACTACAAATGGTTCAGTTTCAGCAATCTCAGGACTGGATGAAGAATGTATGAAAGTGTACAGCAACATATATGTGTGGATACATGGGTAGTGTAAACAGATAAGCATGGGACAAAAGTGATCTGCAAAAAGTTTCAGAAATTCATGGTTCAAGGTGTACAAGCAAGACAAAGAGACAGTGGCTAAGCCAGTACTTCAGTATACAGTTCAAGACTGTTTCATGCATGATGGTCATGCACAAGTGCTTGTGTATCTATTCAAAGTTAAAATGGAATAACTCAAACAAAGTACTCATGTCAAGAATAGGTTCAAGGAAGGATGAACAAGTGGTCAAGCATATGTGTACATGAAGTTTAAAAGTGTGGTGCATGCTAAAGTGGACATAAGAAAGCAATACAGTGGAGTTTTTGTTCAGGAACGGTGCATGTATGCCATACAGGCAAACTGTTTTCAAATGCATGTACAAATGTAGACATAGTGGTACATAAAAAGCATGGAGCTGCAGCAAAGTGATGGTGCAACATGGTTAAGCCCCAAGTCAAGCAAGTTTGGAACATGTACAAGACAACATGGAACAAGAGATGGTGCAATTCATCCCAGACTAAACCACTCAGAATGGTTCATATACATATTCCAGAAAATCAAGAAAACAACTTTTTTTAATGCATTGAAAACAGCATGGACTTGTGGCACTTGGCAAAAATATAGTGAAAAACAGTGGTGATGAATATCACAATGATGAAGTCCTCACATACATACATATATAATATAAATACTGCTGTATATATATTATATATATGAATATGAATGCATGGGTGAAACATGTTTGTCCATTTCAGCAACAACTATGGTATGGATATCCAACATAAATGAATGAAATGAAGTTCAAGTATTTCCAGTTGTGAATCAATCAGTGAAACAAAGGAAATCAGAATCAGCATTCATGTCCATAAATAATTTCCAGAAATCACTCTTCAATTTATGGCAGGATGACAAGGGAGAATCAAACTCGGCAACAAGTTAAAAATCACAGCATCTTTGACAAGAAACAAATTAAGTTTTGTTTCCTGATTTGAAAAAAACACATTTGGCATAGCAAACCTTTTTTTTCTCAGATTACATCACAAGAATTAAGCAGTGTTTATCTCGAGAAAAACCGGGGGTATAATTCACTTTCCTGAAATATAATCAATCAAGGAAATCTCATTGTGTAAACTCTTTTTTGGCATCTTATTAATCGTTTAAATCACACAAGAAAATGATTTGGCAAGAGTTTAAATTGCTGGAAATCATACTTGGCAAGAAAATCATTTCGAGTCATTCAAGACAATTCATATATCACACAACAATTTCAAAATCGAAGGAAATCACACAGGCAACAATCAAGGAACCAGCCAAAAGAGGGAAACCGGGCAAATTTTCAGATCGAAGTCATACAGTGAAATCAGAGTGTCGATTTAGGGTTTCCTAAATCCTATAAATAATCAAACCAATTCATCATAGGCAAGTATTGAAAATCACTACAAAAATTCGAGAGCTACAAAGATTCAAATCAGAATTTACTCACCGAGTTTTTGATCGCAAGGAATTCCCAAATCGAAGAGAAGCAAGCCACAAGTTATTAAGCGAACAGAGATTCAATTTTTCACAAGCAATCTATCGAATTGGGGAAGAATTGGCAAACCCTAGAGTTTCACAGAGCCACCGCCATTTTTTGTTTCCCAGAGCAAAAGAGAGATCGGGGAAATAGTGGTGCACAAAATTTACAAAGGACCGGCCAAGATTTTTGAGTGTTACAAGGGGATGACCCTTTTTATTTTAAACTCCTAAGGGTTTCTTGTTTTAATTTGATATTTGTATTGTTTTATTTTGAGTTGTAAAACAAACGTCTCAAATAGTTTCTAGAATTCTGTAAAAATCTAGGTGAATTCAGTCAGGGTGTTGACTGACAGTTGACAGAGTCTGTAAAATCTGGGTTACTGGTTATAGGGTTGTAATCAGGGTAAATCGGATCGAGGGGATATCGATCAGTCTAGGGTTTTGAGCGTAGGGTTAGAATAGAAGCAGGGTTTGCCAGTGTACATGGTTTTGTATGCGGGATATGTTCTATCACCTAGTAGAAACCTTAGAAATGCAGCAGTAGGCAGGGTTTTGTCGAAGCTGGGTATATCTGTATGTGATCTATTTTCTGCATTTCAGTTTATGCTATATTCTGTGATCTTTTTTTTTTATATATCTCGTTAGACTTTTAATTCAGCTAAAAACTGTGATAAACCCTATTCACCCCCCTCTAGGGTTAATCTAGATCCAACAAATTCCACTGCAAACCCCTCTGCTTATACCGTCGTCGCGCCTCCATTATCTCACCAGAGGTCGAGCGCTTCCTCCTGCCACTAACCCTCACCGCCCTGCTTGTTTTTCCTTCAAGTACCCTCGTCGTTCATGGACTGTTGGAGGAGATCGGAGGAGTAAAGGAGGGAGAGAACGAGGATCGTTCAATTTGGGAGGCACAGCTTTTGTTTTGGGGTTGACCACGATTGGGATGATATTAGGGTTTGACCGTGTGTTATTATATATTTATATAATATTTTTTATTTCAAAAATACCATTGTTTTGATACAAACTCAAAATCAAACCCAATGACTGTCGCCCCCAGCTAATTACCGCCATTTCGAACAAAATGGGATATGTTTCATAAGCAAGTTCAGCTGTTACGATCAGTTTTTATCAAATTCAAAATATTAAACAATATATATTGAATTTGAACATACATTTTAATTTAACGGGGCCACATACGGACCCCAAAAATTCCAAAAAAATAAATTTGGCTATGTTTTGACGATATGGTCCTAACAAAACTAATTTCGTCGAATTTGGAGACCGTTTGAAAAATGGCCATTTTCTAGTCGATCCAAATTGACCGAAACTGTTAAAACACATTTTCTTTTGCCACGCTTATATATTGATTCCAAAAATTATGAATTTTGGAATATTGCAATAACTTGACATCCCGGATCCAACAAAAGTGGTTTTGTCGAAAACGGAGGTCGTTTGCAAAATTTCCATTTTTAAGGGCTATATTTTCCATAACGACTATTCTGAATTTTCAACTGGACATAACTTTTTATTCCCGCTATGAAATTTTGTTTTTTCGGATTCATTGGAAATATATTTTCAAATAGATTCTAATATCTTTGGTTTCGCTAAAATCCGATTTATTTTGAATCCTGTACATTCATTTGAAATCGAATTTTCAAACTACCGCGCCATTTTTAGTTCCTTTCATAGTTAAAAATAAATAATTATATTCTAACGTCGATTGAAATGAATATATACGTTCTAATTCTATTCAAAACAAATTTATCGTTGTTATTATTTAAAATATCCAAAATTCACTAAAATTGCCAAAATAAAAAAAATTAAATTGGCTCGGATTTTTCGGGTTGTTACAAATAAGGAGCTAACGTAACAAAAGAAATTGTATGTATTGTATTACTAAGATGTACAAATTAAGGAGTTGGAAAAATATGTACTATTCAGATATTGAAATAAAATATTTTATTTAAATAAAATACTGTTTGAATATTTAAATTCTTGTGCAGTAGTCTTCTATTGAAATATAAATATTTAATTATATAAGTCAAGCAGTAGAATAGTACAATTGCAAACACATTTATAATATATATATATATATATGTTATCATTATACAAAAATCATATAATTGATATATACAACAATCTCCCCATTTTTATGATGACAAACATATAATAAGATTCTGAATACATTGAATGCGTTTGACAGTGAAAGTAGAGAACTCCCATATATGTATGCTCCCTCTACAATAGAACTACCCCTATATATAAGCATATGAGTGAAGAATAATAAATGAATTAAAATTTCAATATTAAATATTCAAGGAATAGTCAATCATGGATCAAAATCTTAACCTATTCTCCCCCTTTTATTATCATCAAAAGGATACAGAAATAATAATAGTGATGAAAAATTGAGTAGAAATATAACATCATCTTAAGAAAGAGAATGTTCATCATAAATCTCAATCAATCAAGCAAAAATCATAATATTCTAATAACTAGAAGAAAATTTCACGTTTTAGAATGATGGATTTACAATGAAATTTATAAAAATGGAGAGAGTTTTAAAACATGTTGATTCCAATTATTTTCACAATTTTTTTTAAAACGAGCACAAAACAATGATGGATTTGGACTACAGTTATAATTAAATCATGTGACAAAATCAAATATTCTCAAACCCCAATGACTATCAATCGACAAATCATAATATATCATAAAATATTTACACATTTTACAAATTTGAAAATGAAATTATAGGGTGGGTTTTACACATCAAGGAGGATTTCATATAAATTTTTATTTATTTTACATTTTCTTTTCTTTTCATTCTAATTTTAAGAGCATGCACAACCAGATCTTGGATTATTAAATGAGGTCAGTTGTAGCTTAAATTATAAGTTATCTCTTAACCATGCATGACCATAACTTGGATTTTTAAATGAGGTTAGAGAAACACTTAAGAATATTATATATTTATCATTTCCTTTTCCAAAACCTCCTCGGTATATAACACCAATATGGATGATTGAAATATGGTAGGTATAGAAATGATTGTGAAATAAATTTCTAAGTTAATCATATTATGAAATATGCACAACTATACAGGGATTTTTGAAAAAAAATTCAATTATCTCTTTTTCTGAAAAACAATATAATCACATTTCCATTACAAATTTTGACACCGTATATTTAACATGATTTTTTTAAAATAAACTCTCCATATTAATATAAAATCATGATGGATGACATAATGATGATAGAGTAAGAAGATGTTCGTGAAATAAGCTCAAATTCAAAGATATTATAAAAACCGTTAAATCATTAGGGAAATTTAAATAATATTTCCTCTTATTGTGAAGTATTAGTTACAACTCATTACACTTTCAAAAATATGATAATAATTTTGATGAATTCTAAATACAGTTCCATTTAGTTATTGATTTCAATTTCTGAATAAATAATCAATAAATGATTTTAAAACTGAAAATCAATTACAAGAGGGATTTAGAAAGATCTATACAAAATAAGAATCGATTTTGAAACAGATCAATCAAAAACAGATGAATGTGAAAATTTTCAATACTTCTAAACTCACACCACTTGGGACTCCTAATTGATCCATAGTGGTCAGTAAAAACAAAGCATGGAATTTTCAATTTTAATCACCAAGCCCAAGCAGATAAATCTAACAATTCAGATCTTTTTATCAGTGCAGTAGTCATTCATTTTCAGAACCAGATTTTCGTGAGAATTTTCAAAACATTTGTAACAGGCACAAGAGACGGTTCACGATCCAGTATTAAAAGCAGTTCATTTTAAATCACTTGAAGGGATGTGAAAACTTCAAATTTCAATGAATCGATCAAACAAGATTATTAATTTCAAATCCAGGAAGTGTGTGAGATTCAAGATATAATTTTTTTTAAATGATTTCAAATAATCAAATATCAAAGCCAAATGATCATGTTATAAAAGTGAATTCAACGATGCAACACAGTGATTGATTCAAAATGATTTTCATTCACAATAATCAAGCCAACCCCAAGACCAGTGAAATTATCACAACTGAAAGGTAGTAGTGTGAGGTAATGATTGTTAGTTTATAAGTCATTCCAAAATAAATTAGAAGAAAATCAAAATAGCAGAGATGTGTGAAATTTCATTTGTTTTTCAGATCTTCAAAAATTTAGAATTCAAATTAACAGTTTTCAAGATATGATAAGGACACTTTAGAACTGTTAGGAATTCGAAAAAAATAAACTTCAAAACAATTGCAGATGTTTACAAATACGAATTCAAGATCTAGAAATTATTAAAACATAAAAGTTTTATACATATGAAGCAAATTTCCGTAAGACCAAGAATTCTGCAATTTGAAGTTAAGAAGCTCAAGAAGAAGAAATAAATTGGCAGTAACGAAGGAAAAAACCAAAACAAAAATAGAAGAGGTAGAAGGAGGAATAAAAAGAAGAATATAAAGAGACAAAAAATGTGAGTCTAGAGGAAAAACCAAACTTTTAGTAGACAATGTTGATTCTCTAACTCACCAGTCTTGGCTAAGGAACATATCTTGAATAGCTTTGATTCAAACATGGAACAGTCTTTGATCTTCTAGAAAGTCGTTCCTTAGCCAGCCTCTAGTACCTTAGTTTTCAGAGGGTCGTGTTGTCTAATAAAATTTGTAAACCCATTCACAGTTTTGTTCACATGTTTTGGTTCCCAAACTTTTTAGTATAACAACCCGTCAGAATTTACCACTGTACATTTAGGAACCCAAATTTGTTTGAACTTTCTTGAATTTAGTTTATTTCCTTTTGGGATTCAAAAATGTTCAAATGTTTTGTTAAAAAATAGGTTTTCATCTCGTTTATGATTTAAAAATCCATTGAGATTTTCAGAGTTCAAATTTGCAAGACAATCTATTTCAAAGCAATTTGGAGGATTTTTAAACTCACATGAATTCAGCTTTTCAAAATTATCAATTTTCCCAAAGCCAAGACCATTCCCATTACCAAAAGAAAATTGATTTTTCAACAACATATTTAAAGATTTTTCTCCTGTTGAAAAAAGTTTCAAACTCATCTCAAGACTGTTGATTTTGGATTTCAAAAGATTATTCTCGTTTAACAGCTTAGAGCAACGGTCGATCTCAATTTCTCTTTTCTCAGAATCATTTTGCTTTAAAAAAAAATTCAACTTCAAGCATTTTGATAATGGTTTTGGATTCAGAGATCTCAGATTCAATTTTTTTTTTCAAACTCAACATTTTCAAATTTCTTAAATTCCTCAATTTCTTTTTCAAGTTCAGTCAAGATTGATTCAGTTTTCTATAAACTTTGATTTTCAAAAATTTTATGTTTGGAATTAAGCTTATCCAACTCCTATTGCAAAGCAACGTTTTTATAAATTAGCTCATCCTCATTTTTTTTAGACTCATAATTTCTTTTTCAAGTTTCTGAAGATTTTTATTGAGATGAGCTAAATCATTTTTCAAATTGAAACAATTCTTACAATTGGAGTTTTCAAGTTTTAATTCCATCATATTATTTTTGTCAATTAATTCACGATTATCATATTTCATAAGTTTATTTTTCCATTGGAGTTTATCAATAGATTTAGTTAAGCAGTACGCATATAAACTAAATCTTCGTATGAGAAATTTTTGTTCTCATCATCTATTGAGTCTCCATTGTTTAATCTATCTGAATTTTCATCTATTTCTCCTTTCAGACATATTTCTGTGTCTACTTTGACCTTCTGGGTTTTGAGCAGCTGTTTTCTTTCATCCATACTTCGTATTGAGAATAATCCAGATTTCCTGCGCAGTTAAACAGTGGAAGATAAGGTTATACTGAACATCATCAATGTAGGAATATAAAATATGTGTAGCATGAGAATTAAACCCAATATCGTTCCTATTACTATATCAAACCCATTTATAACAATATTCAAGTATTTAATATCAACAAATTTTAAATAGGATTCCATAACTCATTTCCAATTTAAAAATCTATACCGTTAAAATTAGTTGGAATACGACTGGGCGGACTCTCACTGGATTGTCAACTAGGGAACACCATGACTCTAGAGTGAATAAAAAACCTTCTCTAATACCACTTGTTGGATCTATATTAACCATAGAAGGGGATAAATAGGGTTTACTGGATTTTTACGAGATATTAAAAATTATCACACCATAGATTTCAACAGAGAAAATAAGTGTAGAAATAAAATGATACAGATTTTACCCAGCTGCATTCCCCAATATTTCTGCTAGGTATTGAACTAGATCCCGCCTACAAAACCATATAAACTTGCAAATCCTTCTCCTGTTCTAATCCAATGCTCAAAACCATCCATTGATCTTTATACCCGAGATCAGATTTTCCCCAAGTTACAAACTCGTAACTCGAATAATCTGGCTATAAATCCTATAACTGGTAATGTCTAGTTTTTACAAACAAACAAGAAAAACTATGGACGACTACAAAAGAAATATAAAAACAATAAAATAAAATAAATAAAAAACCTCTTTTCTAAATTAAGGCCGGTCACTCTTATTTTCTTTGACATGCTTTTTCCTCAAAAATACATCGGCCGATATCCAAAAACTAGGGTTTTTCCCTCTTTCCCCAAATCGCGGCTTGTTAAAAATGAATAATCAAATTCTCTAAAGCTTCGAAAGATTGTGGCTTGCTTGTCGATCAGATTTGGGGATTGCGATCGAAAACGTGAGTTTCTCTTGTCTGATTTTTTTTATTTGCTTTCGGTGTTTGTTGCTTGGTTTTCGATAAAAACGCCTATGATAATTTGCGTGTATATATAGGGTTCTAAAACCCTTTCATTTGCAGATTTCACACAATGACTGGACTTGATTGTTGCATGAGTTTCCACGTGATTGATGATTGATTGTCGTGGCTAACATGTTTGATTTTTGGAATGAACCTGATTTAATTTATGCCTAAAAAATGATTCTTTGATTTGTTGATTGAATCTTCCATGATTCTTGAAATGTTTGTGAATCATAATCTTGCTAGAAATAAACTTGTACCTGATTTGTAAGAAATTCTCCCTCAGTTGCCTCGATTAAAACATGCTATGAGTGCTAAGTGATTTCTGCAAATTCCAAAATGAATTTACATGGTTTATGGTCGTAAATCGAACTGTGATTTCTGAAAATATTTGCTTGTCTTTGAAAGATTTCAACACGTGAATTTTATTCTTGCCAAAATTAACTGCATTGAATGCTAGAAACATTTGTTAATTTTCGAGAAATAAACGAATTTTTTTCTTCTTAAAATCGTTTTCCCAAAAAGATGCTTGTGATAAATTATTCAAACCTGGAAACAAGTTTGCAGGAAATTGATCTTTCTTGCCAACTTTAATACTTTGCAAATTAAAATCTTTCTATATTCAGAGACTAATCAACTCTTATGCACTATTGTATTCTTCATGTTCTACCGATTCTCGTCACCATGACTGGTCTGTTGTGTATATGCACCACTTTGCCTCCATTTATTGTGTAGTGTTCATGTTGGCTTGAATCTTGTCACACAATGCTTGAGTCTAGCTCTGTCCGTCTGTTTCCACACTTGTACATGATTATCTTACTGTTGTGTAAAGTTTAATATATAAATATATACAATCGTGTATGTGTATATGTACATATAGATGTATGTGTCTTGTACATGCATTTACTAATGTGTTGAATTTCTTTCTTATTGCACAATTATTTCGATGCTTCATTTTGAAATTGGGCACTTGAAAGTCTGTTCTTCCATGTATTTTGTAGCTTGCACTTTTACTGCTATGAACAACATTAAAGTCAATACTCTGCATCTGTTAAAAAAAACTTTACTTCTTCTTACTTGTGTTCATAAGAGCTGATAATATCCTAGACGAACGATGTTGCCACCAAACATTTGTGTTTGTTTTTGTGCAAGCTTCTGTGATGCTTGACTTCGACACTCTTGAATGCTTCATGCATGAACCATGTATGCATGAACCATGTTGAATTTTCCATATTGACATGAGTCTGTGTTTGTTCCAATTTTCGACATGCTGTAGCCAAATTTTCTTGTCCATGCTGCTTCATTTTTCATTGCTGCTCGACCATGTATGGCTTGGCTATTGCACTTGGCCTACTGTGTCCATTCTTGAATTTAACATGATCACTTTGGCTTTACCATTGTGTAGTGTCGCCTAGTTCACCATAATTGTCCCTTGTGTTCGTTGTTGCATACTTGTTTGGTGAACCATATATATGTATACATATATATACAAATATATACATGTGTATCTATGGGCTTTATACATTTGGTTTGAGTCACTTGTGTGTTCATGGATACTTATAGCATGTCTGTGTTGTCAAGCTTCACCTGAGCATTTCAAACTTGATATATTTGTCCCTTGTTACGATTGACCATATTGCCCCTACACTAAATGTATATGTATATACATACACATGTATGTGTAGAATATATATATATGTGTGTGTGTGTGTGTGAGCACTAAAAATATTGTCTACCTTGTGGTATTTATAGTTAATCACTTTGAATACCACAAGCTGTCTAGACACAGATGGATAAATAAGCATATCTGTAACGTCCCGTATTTTTACGGTATAATAATTAATTTATTTAATTATTTAACTAGTGATTTGGAGATTTAAATGGTCGTTTAATTAAATAATATTGAATATTTAATTATTTAATAGGATAATATATTTAATTCCGAAATTGTTGGAATAACAAAATTCACAATATTGTGTGAATTAGACAATATAGAATATATAATTCAGTTTAGAATTTAATTATATTAACTATCCTGGTATTTCCGTTGTCTGAATAGTCAACCTTGTTATTTGTGTCGATTTTCGGAGTCGTAAACCCCCGGGTCGTTACAGTGGTATCAGAACTGAAGGTTAAGTGATTACCTTGGCTTTGTGGCGTAAATCAGTAGAGATGGGGTTAGTAATACCCTAGATTGAGTTTGAGTGTATATATACAAGTGAACGTATTTGTAGATTTTATAAAAATAATTTTATATTATGGAGATTTATTATTGGTTGAGTAGTTTGTGAACTCTGGTCAATCAGTTTGATCCACTATATCGATAGGGGTTACCAAACACTTGAATACGATGAACTAACACATTACATTTTAAAGAGGGTAAATGAAATAAAATTTACCCAAAATTATATTTTGATATAAAAGAATGAATTATATTTGAATTATTATAGTATGTTGGTTGTTATATTAATTGAGTAAGATTATAATTGAAATGGTTACGTAAATAACCAATCAGAATTCATATAAGTATAAAAATATGAAATCGAAATGGATTAAATCTGAAATTAAATCAGGATTGGAATTATAATTCCTAAAATTTGAATAAATATTTGTAATTGGATTTGGATTAAATATATGAGAATTTTAAAATCCTGGAAGATTTTAAATTGTTTACAAGCATTGTGAAGGATATTTTGGAAATGATTTCAAAATGGAAATGTTTAAATATGGTTTTGAAATTGTTATAGTATTGAACTCACTTCTATAGCTGGAAAATAACCCTGATGATGATGGCCACATCATCAATGTCATTTTCGAGTTGCTAAGTGACGGATTACTACCAAAGATTTTGTTTTTGAATTATTTTGTGGAAAGCAAGTTGTTTTGAATCCTGAAAGGGGATATCTGGTTTTAGAAAAGCTAAAATGTTTAAAATTCCCTAGGAAAGATTGTTTGGACTAAAACAAATTAAATTAGAATTTGTAAAAGCAAATAGAAATAAAAATTGAATTGAAACTAGTTAAGCGGAAAATGAATTGAGATAGAAAATATCGTATTAGACTGGATTAGAGATAATCCGAAATGGAATTTGATGGGTAAATTAGGAGTTGAAATGAATATTGAAATCTGAGTTAAGAACAGAATTCGACTTTTGTATAACCGAATGATTGGGATGACATTGGTATATGCAGAATTGGTAACACATGGAAAGGATATATTGATATGCCCGACAAAAAGGTACCAGTTTATATTATATATGGGTTTGAGATTTTGATGAGCCGAATTGGAAAGCCGCTTGGCTATTTGATTTTCTTTTGGGTTGAAGAAGGCCTAGAGAGGCGAGTTGGAGTTTCAGCTATTGACCAGTACAAAGGAGGTGCTGGCTAAATTTTTCGAAAAGTTAAGGAGTTAGGAAATTTTCAGGATTTTTGAAAATTTTTGTTAGTAGGAATAAATAAATATTTAAATTGAAATTAGATCGGTTCAGTTGAAACTAAAATTAAAAGTAAACAAATAATTTTTACCCAGTTAATAGAGTTTGTTTTCTACCTCAGCAATTTCGAGGACAAAATTATTTTAAGGGGGAAGAATGTAACGTCCCATATTTTTACGGTATAATAATTAATTTATTTAACTATTTAAATAGTGATTTATAGATTTAAATGGTCGTTTAATTAAATAATATTGAATATTTAATTATTTAATAGGATAATATATTTAATTTCGAAATTGTCGGAATAACAGAATTCACAATATTGTGTGAATTAGACAATATATAATTCAGTTTAGAATTTAATTATATTAACTATCCTGGTATTTTCGATGTCTGAATAGTCGACCTTGTTATTTGCGTCGATTTTCAGAGTCGTAAACCCCCGGGTCGTTAAAATATCGGATCAAGTCATGAAATATGATGAGAAACACACCAAAATTCTCAGGAAACTAAGTTTTAAAATAAAATTATATCTGCTAGAATTTAATATTATTTTGTTATTGTTTATCGTCTGTGTTTCTGTGATAGGTAAGCAGGTGACTAGACTGACTGTGAAGCAGGCTGAACATAGAGAGAGTGTTAGTGAGTGAATGTATGTATATAAGTGAGCTGAGTTAAACTGAATGTGAATTTGTATGTATATACAACTGTGTGAAACTGAGTGTTTGTAGCGAGGAGCTGATGTAACAAATGAAATTGTATGTATTGTATTACTGAGATGTACAAATAGAGGAGTTAGAAAAATATGTACTATTCAGATTTTGATATCAAATATTATATTTAAATAAAATAGTATTTGAATATTTAAATTCTTGCGCAGTAGTATTCTATTTAAATATAAATATTCAGTTCTGTAAGTGATGCAGTAGAAAAGTACAATTGCAAACACATTTATTATATATGTATGTTTGTTTGTTTTCATCAAACAAAAATCATATAATCATTATATATAATAGTTTGCATCGTATTTTAATAAATATTTTCAGAGTAAAGTGCATTTATATAAGAGGATCTGATTTAGAATCGTTGTGCATACAAATTTACATATATTTGAAAAATGGTACGCTTTCATTATCTAATAGGAAAGCACAAAATAGAGGTTAGCATACTAACTTAAATAACCTAAATACATCTAAAACTTGGAAATTAAATTACAACATAGAAGAAACTATGAAAATAAGAAATGATGGACCCAAGATACAGCCGTTTATTCCCATATTCATGAGTGCAATCCCACCGTGCACTACAACTCGAAAACTTTATAACTGCAGACTGGAAAGTGCTTCAGTGTTGTATCTCCCATGAACTATTAGCTAGTTAAATTCATTAATGGTTAAATAATTAAAATTTTTATAGTACCACTTATTTCCAACAAATTCATACACATAGTCTGCCTGAGCAAGTTAATATAGTATCATAACTAACCATATCCTTGAACTATCACAATAACCGCATATGGCATATGTAAAACAATATAATTATCTCAAAACATGATATCAACCTCTGTTATTTCTATTTCATTATCTAGGTACACATGATGTCGAAATTTAGATAAGGATTTTACATGAGATAATCCCATACAACCTTATGAAGTCATTCATATCATCTTTGGTTTTACCAGAAACCAAATCCTTAAAGTATCGATCTCTTAAGCATGCTAAAACAGGTTGATTCATTTACATTCATCTTAGGCATAGAATGTAATTAGATTTTAATTAAATTCCTTTTCTCAAGTATGACATAAATTCAACATTGAAGTTCAAATAAATAAGAAAAACATATAAGCCCAAATTCGAACTTGAAATTAAACGGGCCATTCAATAGATAATCATCTCAACATTATATGTTAAGATTAGAGAAACAGGTTTACCCTTTGTAGATCAGAACTAATGGCAACATTTTAGATCCAATTCAAGGATACTGTCAGGAGAAATAATTTCTTCAGCATATATTTTTTGGTGTAAGCAATTATCGTAGAATAACCTTTTCTCTGAGTCCCAGTCCACTAAATTAACAATGATTTAGTAGATTCGATTTGCTCGGAGGTAAAATTGAAATGGAGAAGTCGGAATATCTTGGGGATTAAAGAGCGGTTTCATCAAATTTTCCATCTTGTGTGTCTCGATCTACCCCCATATAAGGTATTGAGAATGAATTAATTGAGTACTAATAGTATGTAAACGATCCCCAAGCAGAAAAAGGATGTAAATCCCATGGAAATTAAACATGAATTCGCCTGGATCTCTCCTCCATGTGAGAGAGAAGAAAACTGTTTTTTTGACTTAAATGCATAAATATTTTTTTATAGTTGTGACTCATTATATATACTATGCATAGGCACACGTTTGGTTGCAAAACTTGTTGCACACAAGTTGGTTTTGCAGTTTAGAATAATTACATGTTAACACCATGACTTAGTCAATGGTAAAATTTCGAGGTGAAATAATTTTAAGGAGAGAGAAATGTAATACCCTGAAATCTAACTTTAGTTAAATTAATTATCTAATTAGATCCCGAAAATGGAATTTGAGCAAATTATGGAACTTGACTATGAAACCTACACATTGTTTTAGTGATAGAATACTAGTCAATTTTCATGTTTTGAACTTCATAAACAGAATCCACATGAAAAAGATAAGGACCAAAAACGAATATCGATGGAAAACAATAATATAAATAAAATTCATTAACTCTTAATGTAAATCGCCTACTTCACCATTGCCAGGTCAACAGTTAGATCGACAATCTGGTCGATTTTGAAATGTGGTGACTAGGTGTAACAACCGAGAATTTTATCGATAATTAATTATATTCCAATAATGAGAGTTTCACAAATGATGGAATTTGATCACAAAACTAGCACCTTTGCATTCGCAATGGAATTTTGGTCAACTTTCTTGTTTGGAACTTCGCCAACGGAGCTAGTATGAAAAAGTTACGGATGAAATATGAAGTATAAGGTAATAAATATTACCATTAAAACCCACGACCCCCACCACTGCCAGGTCGACCGACTGTCGACTGCTGGTTTGACCTACTGGTCGAACCCGACAATGATGGCTAGGGTTTGTTCACATTTTATTATATCGATAGTCGTAACTTTATAAAATTAAATCTAACGGTCTAGGGTCATTTCTACAGCTATAAATAAAGTGCTAGGCCTCTACTCTCTTATTCATATTTTCTTCAGGCAACAGCGAAGCTCTGCCATTTCCAATCCTCTAATTTATTCTAAAACATAAATTATAAACATATACAAATTAGATTGGTTAAAGAGGTTAGATTCAGATTTATGAAATAGAGGTGGTTCTTCGCTTAAGTAATTTATATTATTGAATTTCCTTTTTGGTTTCCTGTTCTTCTTTCAGATCTACAAAGCTAAATCTATGTTCGTGAATCCCCTTTAAAAATAAATTTTAGATCTGTAGGATTTGTGAATTTTAAACCAAAAAACTATATTAGATTTGGAACTGGATAATTTTCAAGTGAGTGGGAAATTATATAAATTGTTTTTAATAAACTTATAAAACTCGTTTGTGTTGAATTTAAATTATATACTTAAAAGTTATTAGATTTGTTTACTTTGTCAAATCTGAAATATTATGAATATTGGTTAAGTATGAGTTATCGGCCTTTTTATAATATATCGTCATTTGGCCTACAACTGTTCTTAGATTTCTTTGTGGTTATTATAAACACCCCGGATCTAGAAATCAGTCTTAAAAACCAGTATTAGATTTATAGCTTTATTCCAGATTCATAAGATTGGGTGGTAATTTGTAGTTTATAAAGTTTTAGTGAAGTATTGGTTAAAAAGATAATATAATATTCCTATTGTATTTAATATTGTTTATGGCTTCACTTGATTATTGCAATTTTATCCTTTTTGTTCTCTTTGCAATAAGAAGCATTATTTGAAACCTACAAGGAACGTGAATAAATCAAATAAGAAGAGTTGTGCAAATTCACGTATTTTTTACATAGTTTGCAACTTCTATCCTGAATAAAATATTAACCCATTTCCTTGGGATTTCAAATAAAGTTAATTTTCCTCTTTGAAATAGTTTGGGCAAAATTTACAATAATTACAGTAAATAATCTTCTATAAAATTTTCAATCTTAAAACAAAATTAAACACAAAAATGTTGTTTTGGTCGCTATTTTACACCAGAACATAATTAATAAATAATAATAAAGTATAAATTAGTAACTACGTTTACTCTGCATTTAAATTATAAATATAAACATATATTAATCTTATCCGTCAAAATATATGAAATTGATGCTATTATATTAAATAAATGTTAGTTTGTTATTGTGTGTTTGAATATGAAGTGTTTTCATTTTATGAGAATAAATGTATGGTATTAACTCCGTAATAAATGGAAATTAAAAGTTTGTGAACGTTGTAGCAATAAACATGGAATTTATTACTATAATAAAAGGTCATAAATAAGATAATAAGTATTGTAAACATATACAATTAGGAAAATGTATTAAATAAGATAAATATGCCTAAATGGTTACATTTAAATTAGTGTTTAGGAATGGAAATTGTAACACCTAGGAAAATAAATAGATACTAAACTTATATACATATATTCAAATAATAATTAAGCAAAATTAAATTTACAGTAATATTTGAGGATTACAATAATTAGATTAGAATTTAAATAGGACTGATAAAAATGACATTAAATAGGTTAATTGATGCCTTAGGAAATACAACTATTAGGGTCATTTATGGAAGGTATTTTAAATAATAGTAATAAATAGAATTAAAGGGGATTAATAAGAATTGATTGTCATAGTAAATGCTAAGTCTAATAGGAAATAAACAATAAAATACCATAGGATAGGAAGTTATAGGTTTCCTTATTTTATTCTAGTCAATCTAGAATCAATATAATTACAAATAAGGGTTGGATTTAATAGGTTATTGATGTGAGGTCAGTTACCTTATTCAACAGAAGTCTGCACTTTCTAGTAGTCGGACATATGTACAATTGATGTGAGATATCATTAGCCATAAGAACCTATAAAGATAATTTATTTTGTAGCGAGGATTATTTCCTAAAATATATTCTTCGAAGAGAGTAACCATTAAGGGAATAATTAGTAAGCATAGCCTGCGTGGGGATTAGAGGTATTAAGTAGTTAGATCCACCCATAAAAGGGTGTTAAGTGATCGCGTAGCTTGCCTCCACATAAATAAGAAGTATTAAAGGGCTAATTGGGTGTGAGAATGGTGTTTCTCTGTGATGGTCCACTTCCTCAAGGTAATAAGTGATTGGGGGTAGAGTCCGCCTTGGGATTAGGTATTAAATGACCGCTACAGAGGTACCATAGGTGTACCTATCCTGCAGGAAATATTAGGTGGTTAAGAGATTATCTAATATGGCCATCTAGATAGTTACACAGGGTCCGCCGCGGGAAGGTCATAAGTGATGAGGTGTCGTATACCTATCATGTAGTTAATAAGTAACTGCTTAGTATCTCTCGCCTTACGCGGGGTATGGGTATATGCATGAATGACGAAAGCCTTGAATTAGTAGGACTTACTAGCTAGTGTCCTCTAATTTATATTAGTGTAGATTAAACCGTTGAGTAAGGCATTAGGTGACTGATAGGTCCGTCTTTAGTCTTATGTGATCGGAAGGATCCACCGTTATCTTATATTGATAGTGAGGTCTTAAGTGGCTATAGAGAATAATTAAACTCCTTATGGAACAGTGAGTAGTTGGGAGCCTGCCTCTAAGTACTTGGTAATTAGTTGAATGGTAGTTTAAAGACATTATACTTATGCGTAAATGTTCCATCTCAGTATTGCGATGTCGTTATCTTTGGGAATGCTACCTTGAGTATGGTAGTTTGTCATCGTGTGTAAATCTTTATAAGGTTTGGTTAGAATTATTAGCCTTGTTAGACATATATTTTTGTTCTGACTAATCGGTATATATTTGTGCATTGTAGATAGATTTATACTTTTTTACTCACTTGGACTTATTTTTCTGACCCCCTCCTTAAAATAACTCTCAGTTTTAGCATGGGGAAGACAAGTCTTAGAAGGTGTTCAGTTTGATTTTCGGTTCTCGTTCTTTCATGCTCGATATCGATGTAGCAATATGCTTTAAGGTAGTCGCCTTTGTAACACTCCGTAAACAACACTAAAGATAATAAATTAAAGAATAACAAAATAAATATTCAGAATTAAGTGAAACGAACTACGCCATTGCGCTCGGCTCAGAATTCTGCTTGAGATACACACTTGGTTTGCGTAAAACAGACATCGTATGAAGAAGTTATTAAGGTTTGAAGCTTGTATACACATAAGAAAAATATATATGAATAAAATAAGTTCAAAATTCAATTTAATTCGAAAATCAAACAAGGCGGGATAACGCGGGAATCAGGCCCGTTGGGGGTCTACCCAAACCCTAGGGGTGTAGACCCATGGGTCGACACCATAAGGGGGTGTCGACACCCCGGATGAATCTAGACCTGCTGCATGTCCTAGTTCACTGGCAGACGGCTATAAATAACACCTTGTACCCATTTTTTTATTTATCTAAATCAATGATGACGGTGAAATGCTGCTTCAGCTCAGATTAAATCAAGCCTTTTCTTCTTTAGCAATCAACTAGAGTCATTCAAGTTTAGAGATTTGTGATTCAACATAAGCAATCACTTTTTGTATTTTTCTAGATCCAATCACAGTGAGTCTACGTTATTTTTAGATCTAAATATTTAAAAGTTAATCTTGACATGACTATAACTTGGATCTAAGCCTCTGACTATTTGAATCACATCAAATCCGCTATAACCTGTGTTTCTAAGTTATTCTGACATGTCTATGAACTAGATCTAAGCCTATACCTATTTGAATCATGCCATATCTATCATTATTTGTAGATCTAATTTACTGTTTAGATATCATCACGCCTGTGCCTTTGATGTTAATGGTTAAATCAGTGTTATTGTCATAACGGAGCTGTTGTTAGTTGGATATCTTATTCATTCTTTAGATCTCATCATGCCTGTTTATGATATTACAATCAATCTTGTTATCACATGTTCATCAGATCTGTTCCTTTATGCCAATCTTATCGTTATGCCCAACTTTGTCACCACATGTTTATTAGTTGCTATGCCTATTTTACCATCATATGTCAATCACGTTATTATGATTATTTTTGTCCTCTTTCGTTCTTGTTTTCCCTTTTATTTTTATAGCCAGGCTACCTTCGAGTCTAGGCATGCCACTGAAATATGCAAACACATAAAATTGGGAACGAGGGGAAAACGTTAAATTTGGGGTATAAATTGTATTGGGAAATTTGGGCATAACTTGAATGAAATATATGAATGTGGATTTGGGGCATAAGCCAAACTTTGACTAAAGACCTTAATTTGGGTTATATGATTCATTATGAACATGACTTGGGAAAGGAGCATGAAAACCTATAATGACATAGGAATAATTGGTTAATAATGAAGATGCTTAATCAGAAATTGTAACCGCGCCTAGACACAAGGTTAGATTACACTTGTGGTGGAAGTCTGCCCATAACCTCCCGACATATCTAGCGACCACAAGTAGTAAATCTAATGTGAGGGGTCTAAATGCATGAACACGAGACGTGCTAAGACACGAGGTTAAGCCCGACTTGTGGAAGAAGTCTTCCCGGAACCAACTGGCATATCCAACATCCACAAGTGGTAGGCTTAATGTGGGAGGTCTAGCACATCATAACCATAAATGACTATTGTAATAAACTTGAATACTTAACCTAATTGAATCCATAAGGATTGTATATGTTGACTTGAGTAGGGGTTAAGTAAAATTGTATGAAATAGTGGGAGGGTTAAGTATATCTTGGGTTGGTGGGTAATATTTATATATAGGCCCACAAACTTAACCTGTGGGGCTATGCAATCTTATACTCTGGTATGGCATAACCTATGGAAAACCTAGTGGGGATGCAAGAGTAGGGGGAAGCTTGTATCATCTTGTGTATAGGACCCATTTCAGTCAGTATCCAATATATAAGTATCAAACGAGTACTCCGAACTAGGTCGGAGTCAGAGCATGCTTACTGGGCTGATTGTAAGAAATCCAAACATGGGGGACGGCGTGGGTGGCGCATTCATGTGCGTGCATGGGTCCAGTAGAGGAGGTTTAGACGCCGTGACACCTGCAGATATGGTTGTGTACATCCTAAAAATGAAGGGTTGCCACTTTAGGCAGTGATACATCCTAGTATGAGGCGAGCACAGGGTATCTACGGAGTAGGGAGCCGATCGATTAGGGTTGTAATTAGGGTACATCTAAACTCTGGTATTTTTAAGAGCACGTTATTATCCTTAGGGGTAACTCCGGTATGTTGGGCTGTCTGTTATTGTATGGGGTTAAAACCTCTCACTAGAATTACACCTAAGTCTACCATCTTATACATGTTGGGGATCATCTCATTCTGCTTATACTAGTATTGGTGCAGAGAGAAAGGGAAAGTACTAGAGAAGCGCAATATACTCTTTCATGTTTATCCTGTTTACCTTGTCATACCTGCCTTTTATGATGTTATCTCTCTTATATACACTTTATATGCCTATCATGATACTTTTACTTATGTGTATGCTAAAAGTAATTGGACTTGCCAGACTTTATGTCTGACCCAATTTGCTTCCTCTTCTTTCTCTTCTATTTCCCCTCCCCCCCCCCCCCCAGGTTCTCAAGGTGGGAATACTCAAGCTTGATCAGGATTTTGCTATCATCTTGCTTAGAGCTTCTTAGATGTACTGCTTGATTAAATATCTCTCTATATTATGGGGATTATGCTTCTTTTATTATTGTACTCTGATGGATTAGTACAAGAAGAAATTTTAAGTTGATGTACTGGATTTATGTATTTTCAGACTTATGATGTTTTGAACCATGATGTTATGTTTTCTGCTTAATAAAATGTTTTAAATTCCACTGCTATTTTATATTTGTCTTGAAATGTTTCTGTTTTTTTTTTACCTATAACACTTCATGAAACTTAATGCATTCTCTTAATCAGTGATATTAACAGACGTGAGGTGTCACAGCCTTAGTCGGTATTAGTTATTCTATTTTGTTTTTGTTGTGAGTTAGTTTTACAGGTACCAGATTTACATTCTCCATGCTTGGATGGGTTTGGGATTCGATTTTTGTTGAAATTCGAGATCTGAAAAGCATGGAGTATTACATTTGGTATCAGGACTTAGGTTTAGATGATTATAGAAATTAAAGAATTAGGACTAGTGAGAGAACATATTCAAATTTCTTTTATATTTTCTTTTGTCTTTCTTACCTGACTCTAAATTATTTTACGATGAGATAGTCGTTGTCCTACTTAATTAAGATACATTTAAAAGACTAAGAGTTGGAAGTATTTTGAGTTCGAGTATTCATCCAATCTCGATTTATCCCATAGTGCGTTTGGCGATTTTGTTATGAAGAACATGAGGACAACAATGGTGAATCCCGTGGATTTGAACTTAGAGACTAGACAAAAAGCTAGCTACAACTGAGATAGTTGCGTTTTCTTGTTTTGGTTTCGTTGGGAGTTCCAGTTAGTGACCTTTTCTTGGTCTTAAATGGGAAGCTCACATTAATATGTCGTTATAATTCTAATATTCTTTTGATTGAGTTATTCATTTGAATCCTTGGTCTTATACTTGGAGAGATTTCAGTTTTTAAAACTGTTTTTGAAACTGAAAAGGGGTTTCAAAAATTTTAAACTTTGGTTTTCATGAAATTGTTTTATAAATAAAGATTTGAGTAAATAAAATAAACCTAAGAAATTTTAATTTGACCATGTTTCGAATCGTTGGGGTTTTGTTTAATTTTAATAAATAATCCATTTGGTAAAAAGAAGAAATTTGAAAATGACACGGGATAAACCCCAAAATTTAGAGACTATAATTACCCGTTCCTTGTGTTTTTTAATATTCATCATTTTGGATACTGTAGATGATTTATAGAAATTATCACAACTATACTTTTTGAGATTTAAAAATCTTAACAATTCAGAATATGAAAAGGTTGTTCCAGTCAGTAATATAAACTAGAATATAAACTATAAAGTAGATTTATATTATGAGACCCTTAGTTCATAAATAAAATAGATTTCAAAAAGTTTTAGAACTTTTCTCTAGGAAAAAACTAAAGAAATTTCTGTTTAGCTTGGGGTATTTGATTTCGTAAATCGTTCGTGTTGTTCGTCGTCTTGGTAAGGAGAAAATCCAATCTATTTATTTCGGATTTCTAGCCGATATTTCTTTTCGAGAGTTCGTTCGGTTTTGTGTGGTCGCGGCCTTTTATTGAGACTACTTTGAATATTTGGAGGCTATTCGAAGTTTAACTGCGGTCTATGTTACCACCGTGATGAGGACACGTATTTTTTGGACTTGCGTCAAATCTTAAGAGATGACATGGGAGATATTTTAATCTAACCCCTATAGGGTTAAGGTTAATGTAACAACCCATATTTTTAACCGTTTTGTGATACCCCACGTCCGTTAATGTCACTCATTAAGAGAATGCATTAAGTTTCATGAAGCGTTATAGGTAAACAGAAACATTACAAGACAGATATAAAATAGTAGCGGAAAATTTAAAACTTTATTAAACATAAAGCATTGTAGTTCAAAACTTGGTTACATCATATGTCTGAAATACATGAAACCCAGTACATAATTAAAACTTATGTCTTGTACTTAAAACATCAGAGTACAATATTAATGAACCATAATCCTCAAAAGAAACATAGCCATAGTAGCAAAGATAAGAACTTGAGCAATACATCTAAGCAGCTCCAAGCAAAATGATAGCAAAATCATGATCAAGCTTGAGTATTCCCTCCCTGAGAACTTAGGGGAGAACGAAAGAGAAAGAAGAGGAAACAAAATGGGTCAGACATAAAGTCTGGCGAGTCCAGTTACTTTTAGCAAATAAATAAGTAAAAGTATCATGACAGGCATATAAAGTGGATAAGAAAGGTAACAACATAAAAGGCGGGTATGACACGGTAAACATTATAGAGTGTAATACGCTTCTCTAATGATTCCTCTACACCAATACTAGTATAACCAGAATGAGATGATCCCCAATGTGTATAAGATGGTAGACTTAGGCGTACTTTCTGGTGAGAGGTTTTAACCTCGTACAATCAACAGGCATCCAATTAACAGACCCCTAAACTTACCAGAGTCTAGATGTACCCTAACTACTACCCTAATCGATCAGCTCCCTACTCCGTAGATACCCTGTGCTGGCACCACAGTAGGATGTATCACTACCTAAAGTGGCAACCCTTCATTTTCAAGATGTGCAACCCCATATCTACTGATGTCACATCGTCTTATTTTTTCCCGAGCAAGCGGAGTCATGCACGCACATGACCCCGATGGAACACACCGTTAAACACCGTCCCCACTTTTGGATCTCTTACAATCAACCTAGTAAGCGTACCCCTGCTCCAACCAAGTTCGGAGTACTCGTTTGATACCTATATATGGGTTACTGACTGAAACAGGTCCCTCATACAAGATGATGCAAGTTGTCCCCTTTGTCTTGCATCCTCACTACTAGGTTGTCCATAGGTTATGCCTACCTACTGGTGTCATAAAATTGCATAGCCCCAATAGGTTAAGTTTGCGGGCTTATATATATACACACACACACATATATTACCCACCAACCCAAGATATACTTAACCGACCCACTGTTTCAAACAACTTTACTTAACCCTTATTCAGTTTAACATGTTCATACAATCCCTATGGTTTCAATAGGTTAAGTATTCAACTTTATTTCCATATTCATTTATGGTTATAATGTGCTAGACCTCCCACATTAAGCCTACCACTTGTGGATGCTGGATATGCCGGTCAGTTCCGAGCAGACTTCTTCTACAAGTTGGACTTAACCTCGTGACTTAGCACGTCTCGTGTTTATGCACTTAGACCCCTTACATTGAATTCACCACTTGTGGTATATGTCGAGGGGTTCCGTGCAGACTTCTACCACAAGTGTAATCTAACACCGTGTCTAGCGCGGTTACAGTTTCTAATTACTGTATTCCTAGGCATTCCAATTTTCAACGAAGTATTCCTATGTTGTTATAGGTTTTCATGCCCCTTTCCCAAGTCATGTTCATAATAAACCATATGCCCCAAATTCATATTCATATATTTCATTCAAGTTATGCCAAATTTCCAATTACAAGTTATTCCCCAAATTATACCGTTTTCCCCTTCTTCCCAATTTAACACATTCGCATATTTTAGCGGCATGCCTAGGCTCAAAAGTAGCCTGGCTATAAAAATAAAAGGGAAAAGATGAAGGGAAGATGGCAGGAATGATCATACTAACAAGGATGACATGGAATGGCATAAACATATAGTGGCATAATGACAAGATAAGCATATATGAACAGATCTGATGAACATGTGACAATAGAGCTAATTCGAATATAATAGGGATGTCATAACAAGCATGATAAGATCTAATGAATTAGATAACTAACTATAACAGATCTGATTTAGCCACAAACATAATGGTAACAAGCACGATGTGATCTAAACAATGGATTAGATCTAAATGGTAGGTCCGACATGATAAAGGTTAAGATCTAAGTCGTAGTCATGTCAGAATATCATGGATACACAAGTTATAGCAGATTTGATATGATTCAAGTAGTCACAGGCATAGATCCAAGTTATAGTCATGTTAAGATTAACTTTTTAATTATTTAGATATAAAATTAACATAGACTCACAATGTTTGGATCTAGAAAAATAGAGAAGGATTGCTGGCGTTGAATCACAGATTTCTAGGCTTGAATAACTTGATTGCAAAAGAAGAAAAACCTGATTTAATCAGGACAGAGGCAGCATCTAGTTCTCCATTATTTTTGGCGTGCAAAAACATGGGAAATGAGGCCATATTTATAGATGCCCCAAAACCCTAATCTACCAGATCTGACATTAGGGTGTCGACACCCTTTTGGGGTCGACCCACCGGTTAACACACCCCCTTGAGGGGTCGACCCAGGGGTTGGCACCCCCTTGAGGGGTCAACGCCCTTGAGCGGGTAAATTCCCGCCTCCGCAATTCTGCACAATTTTTGAATTCTGGACCAAATTTTGAATTTCTGGAATTAATATATATATATATATATATTCTTCTTGCGCCGTATACAAACTTCAAACCTTAATAACTTCTTCATACGGTGTCCGTTTTACGCAAACCAGATGTCTATTTTGACCAGAATTCTGGGACGAACGCAATGGCACAGTCCGTTTCCCTTAATTATGAATGTTAAATTAATTATTCTTTAATTTTTCATCTTTAGTGTTGTTAAAATTACGGCGCATTACATTCTCCTATACTCAAAGGATTTCGTCCTCGAAATCTCTAAGTTAAGAAGAATGTATATCCTACCATCCACATTCATCTACTCATCCACCAATCATAGGAATCCATTTTCCTTAAAAGATTTTTAATGCTTTTATGAACATATGCAAAGGAGTGTGTATACGTCCCAATACTAACGCGAAGATCGAGCGGTCTACTGATTCAGTTGACCTCGTTAATGCAATATATGTTAGTGCCATGAGTCCAACATGTATGCAAATAATCCTATTATAACATATAAGTTCTATATGGGTGCACAATCATCCGTCCAAATGCAACATCCATATGATGATACATCCATTTCCATCCATTAAAAGAAGAAAAATGCACACATATCCAAATGCAGTATGAGAGTGATTGAGCCGATCTAGTACCTAAGTGTGTGTATATCCATCCACGAGGAACCACTAACAAACATTTGCATTCACTTGCATCCATCAAACATAACATGTCTCACACATGTTTACATCCATGGGATTCCTACCTAAAGTACGAAGATTCGATCGATAGGATATAATTTAGATGATAGAAACAAGCATAAATAAAAGCTTTGGAAAGGAAGTTAAGAACATACCCTCGAAAAGAAAAGGGTACGAAGCACGAATCTTGTCTTCGGTCTCCCAAGTCGCATCCTCTGGGTTATCTCCCCACTATACTTTCATCAACTTGACTTCTCTATTGTGTAGCTTCTTAACTTCTGATCCAAGAATACGGGTGGAAAATATCATGAAAGTCGGATAGCCTCTCTGGTAGCTTTACCCTATAAGCCATTTGGCCAATCCTTTCTTTTATGGGAAATGGCCCTACAAATCTTGGCGCCAATTTCCTTACGGATCCAAAGCAAACCACATTCCTCAAAGGTGACACCTTGATAAAAACCATGTCTTCCACCTCAAACTCGATGTCAATCCTTCTCTTGTCTACGTAGGATTTCTGCCTATCTTGAGCGGTCTTCATTCGCCATCTAATAAGGTCAATATTCTCGGACGTTTCTCTAGCCATATCTGGTTCATGTAATAGCCTTTCTGTAGATTCCCACCAACAAGTTGGTGATCTATAGGGTCGTCCATACAATGTTTCGAAGGGTTCCATGCCAATGCTAGCTTGATAACTATTGTTGTAGGCGAACTCCACTGAAGGAAGGTGCTCTTCCCATGTCCCTCGTCTAGGATACACAGCCTTAAGAGATCCTCGAGAAATCTGCTTACCCTTTCTGTTTGTCCATTGGTCTGTGGGTGATAAGCAGTGCTCAAACACAACTGCGTACCTAATGCTTCTTGCAAGCTCCTCCAAAATTCACTGGTTAAAATAGGGTCACGATCACTTACAATACCGGAAGGTACTCCATGAAGACGGACTATCTCATGAACATAAACTCATGCCAACCATGTTGCCGTCCTCTTACTCTTAACCGAAATGAAATGAGTGCTCTTAGTAAGTCCATCCACTACAACCCAAATATTGGTGTTGCCTTTCTTTGATCTTGGCAAACCATCTATGAAATACATAGAGATGCTCTCCCACTTCCACTGCGGAGCCTCCAAAGGATGAAGTAAACTACCGGGCTTCTTTTGCTCATCTTTAACTTGCTGGCAAACTAGATATCGAGAAACAAACTCCTCCATATCTTTCTTCATCCCAGACCAAAAGTAATCCCTCTTCATATCCATATACATCTTATCGCCACATGGATGAATAGTCATCTTGGAACGATGGGATTCTGCTAGGACTGTCTATATCAAGCTCACAATTTGGGGAACACAAGGCCTCCCATCTCATTGCAACCACCCTTTATCGTCTATGGAATATTTACTGAGTTGACTAGAAGTCTCCCCTTTATTGAGCCTATCCAAGATGTCTAAAATCTATGGATCATTTCGCTGCGAAGCTCCTATCTGATCCATAAGAGTAGGTCGTATCTCTAGCGATGCAAACAAACTAGGAAAAAACTCGGTGGAGGGTCTAAAGTCAAAAGTCGATATGAACTCCAAGCTTTTCCTCTCCAAAAATAGAGGACTTAAGGCCATCCTCTGCCTACTCAGTATGTCTACCACCACATTACCCTTGCCAGAGTATAAGCAATCTCGAAATCATAAGAAGCGAGGAACTCCATCCACCTTTGTTGCCTTAAATTAAGATCTTTCTACGAGAACAAGTACTTGAGAGATTTATGATTGGTGTACTACTCGAAATTCTCTCAAGCAAATAATGACGCTACGTCTTAAGCACGAATATTACGGAAGCTAGCCGTAAATCATGGGTAGGATAGCTCTTCTCATGAACTCTTAGCTGTCTACCCCCATAAAATACTTCCTTTCCCTCTTGCATCAGAACCGCACCAAGCCCTGTACCACATGCGTCAGTGTATAGTATAAAAACTTTATTCCCATCCGGTAAGGTTGAGACTGGGGCTATTGCTAAAGCCCTCTTCAATCACTAGAAAGCAACATCACAGTTTATATCCCATGAAAACGCCAAATTCTTCTTCGTCAGCCTGGTGAGTGGGGCTGATATTTTTGCGAAATCCTTAATGAACTTCCTGTAATAGCCTGTCAATCCAAGAAAGCTTCTCACCTCCGTTGCATTTTTCGGAATTTTCCAATCTTGAACTGCAACTATCTTTGCGGAATCTACTGCTATCCCATCTTTGGACACCACATGCCCTAGAAACCTCACCTCTTTTCTCCAACAATGGAATTTGGAGGACTTTGCCTTAAACTAATGTGATAGAGAGTTTTCAAAACTTCTTTCAAATGTTGGGCATGCTATTCCTCGCTCTTTGAGAAGATCAAGATATCATCAACAAAGATCACGACAAATTTATTTAGAAACTCCCTAAACACCCTACTCATCAGATCAACAAAATAGGTGGGTGCATTCATCAACCAAAAGGCATAACAAGTCATTCAAAGAAACTATCTGGAGTCCTAAAAGCTATTTTGTCTATATTGTCCTCGGTCACCCTCAACCGATGAAACCCTGTGGCCAAGTCTAACAGAGAGAATACAGATGCACCAACTAGCTGGTCAAACAAATCATCTATCCTTGGGAGTGGGTGCCTGTTCTTCTTAGTGAGTTTGTTCAACTCTCTATAGTCCACACATAAGCGAAGCGAACCATCCGCCTTAGTTGTGAATACCACCGGAGCACCCCATTCAAATATTCTTCGCCTAATAAACCCTTTCTCAAGTAGCTCCCCTACTTGCTTACTAAGCTCCCTCCTTTCTCTTGGAGCCATATGGTGCACAAGTAATGCAACTGGCTTTACATTGTCCACCAAATATATACAAAAATCGATCTCGTGCCTCGGAGGTAAGCCCCATACCTCATCAAAAACATCAAGATAGTCACGGACTACTGGTACAGATCGCAGATCATCGATAGATGTATCCAGAAACTCTAGGAAACTAAGAATGATAGACCCTTGTTGGTCACAAGAAATCTCGAGGGACCTCCAATGGCAAGTCAAAAGTCTAGCGACCCTCCTCTCACAATCCAGAATGGCACCATACATACCAAGCCAATCCATCTTTAGAATCAAACCATAGCCCATAAAACCGAGCATATATGCGTCACACTCAAATTCAATGCCTAACACAGACATTCTAAAACCTCAACAAATCATGGACAAATGACCCGTACCACCAATGGGGTTTGAGACAACTACGGGATCCACAACCATACTAGTATTTAGGTGCAGAGATTCAACCACAAAGCTAGAAATAAATGAATGTGAAGCGCCAAAATCAAAAAGAGTTCTAATAGGATGATTGGAAAGAGAAATAAAACCTTCCACGGAAACTTTCCTACCTCTATCTAGACCGCTGGTCGCGAGAGCATGCACCTTCCCTCTAGAAGCTCCTGCCCTTTGACCTTGTCCCTGTTTCTTTAGGCACTTCTTAGCAAAGTGTCCGACCTCTCCACAATTGAAGCAAGTATTCTTCCTTCTTTTGCAGTCCTTTACCAAGTGACCCTCGCATCCGCAACTATGGAACTTCCTCTTATCCTTAGCCTTGTCATTATTTCCGCCCTTCTTCTTCTTCTTCTGTTATTGTTATTGTCCTTTCTTGGGCCATACTTTCTTGTTTTATGTTACCTTTATCTTAACTTCCTTTTATCGCTTTTGTCTTCCTCATGCATCAAGGCCATATCAACAAGCCTTTCAAAAGTTGGTCCCATTGGAATATGGGACATAACTAACCCATGAAGGGGATCATTCAGTCCTTTAACAAACCACAAAGCTTTCTTATGCGAAGTACCTACCAGTTCCAATCCAAACCTCGCTAGCTGGTTGAATTTGTTAACATGTTCTTTAACAGTCATACCTCCTTGCTTGAGCGCCAAGAACCTTTCCATTTGCATGCTTTTCTCAGCTTGAGAAAGAAACTTCATTTCAAACCTCTGTCTAAAATCATCCCGAGTTTCCACTAGATGCCCTGCTTGCGTTACTTACCACCAAAACGAATTTTCATCTTTCAGTAGCCAGACGACTAACTGAATCTTCCTACGGTTGTCCACTTCGAAAATTCCAAACAGATCCTCCTTTCTTTGAGCCAATTCCTTGCCTCTACGAACGTATGGGTCCCACGGAATGGCTTCCCTCCTATAGCACGGAAATCTTTGCAGATCTTAGAAAAATTATTTGCATGCGGAGGAGGAGGAGGAACAATGGGTGCAGCTAGGGTATGTTAAGGAGGAGGAGAAATCATTCTAGATACCTACTGAATCAGCCTGGTATCGTAACGCCATTAGGAATATTAGGTTCCCCAGACATGCTGAAAAGAAAAGGAAAGGGATTCCGACAAAGGATCGAGAGATATTACATATGACTTGGGGAATATGTTTTTAACAGACTTTTCATTTTGAAAATGCTTTCTTTTAAAACCTTTTTGAAAATAATTTTCAAAAACTATATCTAATCTGGTAAACTTCAGCTCCGATACCAAGTGTGACACCCCACATCTGTTAATGTTACTCATTAAGAGAAAGCATTAAGTTTTGTGAAGCATTATAGGTAAACAGAAATAGAAACATTACAAGACAGATATAAAATAGCAACTAGGAAATTTAAAACTTTATTAATCATAAAGCATCGTAGTTCAAAACTTGGTTACATAATATATCTGAAATACATAAAACTTTGTACATCATTAAATTTTTTGTCTTGTACTTAAAACATCATAGTACAATAATAAAAGAAGCATAATCCCCAAAAGAAACATTGCCATAGTAGCAAAGATAAGAACTTGAGCAATACATCTAAGCAGCTCCAAGCAAAATGATAGCAGAATCCTGATCAAGCTTGAGTATTCCCACCCTGGGAATCTAGGGTGGGGGAAACAAAAGAGAAAGAAGAGGAAACAAAATGGGTCTGACATAAAGTCTGGCGAGTCCAGTTACTTTTAGCAAATAAATAAGTAAAAGTATCATGATAGGCATATAAAGTGGATAAGAAAGGTAACAACATAAAAGGCATGTATGACAGGGTAAACAGGATAAAAATGATAGAGTGTAATACACTTCTCTAATGATTCCTCTGCACCAATACTAATATAACCAAAATGAGATGATCCCCAATATATATAAGATGGTAGACTTATGCGTACTTTCTGGTGATAGGTTTTAACCCCATACAATCAACATGCAACACATTAACAAGCTCCTAAACTTACCAAAGTCTAGATATACCCTAATTACTACCCTAATCGATTGGCTCCCTACTCCGTAGATACCCTGTACTGGCCTCACAGTAGGATGTATCACTTCCTGAAGTGGCAACACTTCAATTTCAAGATATGCACAACGATATCTATTTATGTCACAGCGTCTTATTTTCCCGAAAAAGCGGAGCCATTCACGCATATGACCCCGATGGAACACGCCATCAGACACTGTCCCCACTTTTGGATCTCTTACAATCAACCCAGTAAGCATGCCCCGACTCCGACCTAGTTCGGAGTACTCGTTTGATACCTATATATGGGTTACTGATTGAAACGGGTCCCTCACACAAGATGATGCAAACTCTCCCCTTTGTCTTGCATCCCCACTACTTGGTTTTTCATTGGTTATGCCTACCTACTAGTGTCATAAAATTGCATAACCCCAACAGGTTAAGTTTGTGGATATATATATATATATATATATATATATATTACCCACCAACCCAAGATATACTTAACCCACCCACTGTTTCAAACAAGTTTACTTAACCCCTATTAAGTTTAACATGTTCATACAATCCCTATGGATTTAACTAGGTTAAGTATTCAGCTTTATTACCATATTCATTTATGTTTATAACATGCTAGACCTCCCACATTAAGCCTACCACTTGTGGATGTTGGATATGCCGGTCGGTTTCGGGCGAACTTCTTCCACAAGTGTATTCTAACCTCGTGTCTAAGCGCGGTTCCAGTTTCTAATTACTGTAATCCTAGGCATTCCAATTATCAACCAATTATTCCTATGTCGTTATAGGTTTTTATGCCCCTTTCCCAAGATATGTTCATAATAAACCATATCCCCCAAATTCATATTCATATATTTCATTCAAGTTATGCCATATTTCCGATTACAAGTTATACCCCAAATTATAGCGTTTTCCCCTTGTTCCCAATTTAACGCATTCACATATTTTAGCGGCATGCCTAGGCTCGAAAGTAGCCTGGCTATAAGAATAAAAGGGGAAGGATGAAGGGAAGATGACAAAAATGATCATACTAACAAGGATGACATGCAATGGCATAAACGTATAGTGGCATAATGACAAGATAAGCATATAGGAACATATCTGATGAACATGTGACAATAGAGCTAATTCTAATATAACAGGGATGTCATAACAGGCATGATAAGATCTAATGTATTAGATAACTAACTATAACAGACCTAACTTAGCCGCAAACATAATGGTAACAAGCATGATGTGATCTAAACAATGGACTTATCTACAAAAGTGGCAGGTCTGACATGATAAAGGTTAAGATCATAAGTCACAGTCATGTCAGAATACCATGGATACACAGGCTATAGCAAATCTTATATGATTCAAGTAGTCATAGGCATAGATCCAAGTTATAGTCATGTCAAGATTAACTTTTTTATGTAACGACCCGAAAATTCTGAGCCATTTTTTTTGGCGATTTTAATGAATTTTGGTTATTTAAAATGAATTATTTTAAATAATAGCAACGAAAAAATTATTTTCGACGAAGTTAAAACGAATAAATTTATTTTAATTATAATTCGAGCCTAAAATGGCGCGGCAGTTTGAAAATTCGATTCCGAATTTCAAATGAATATACAGGATTCGTTTTAAGTCGGAATTGGACGAAATAAGAAATATCTAAATCTGTTTGACGATATCTTTCTAACGGATGTAAGAAACTGAGATTTAGTTTTAAAAGTTGAAAGATATGCCTAGTTTAAAATTCAAAAAAGTCGCTATGGAATTTATATGTATATTATATATATAAAGCCCTTAGAAATGGAATTTTTGCAAACGACCTTCCTTTTCCACGAAACCACTTTTGTTGGATCCGGGATGTTAAATTATTGCTAGATTTCAGAATTCGTAATTTTTCAAATCAATATGTGAGCATGGTAAAGGAAAATGTGTTTTGATAGTTTCAGTTGATTTTAATCGACTGGAAATTGGCCATTTTTCAGACGGTCTCAGAATCTGAAGAAATTAGTTTTGTTACGACCGTAACATCAATATGAAGCTAGAAAATATTTTTCTAGAATTTTTAGAGGCCATATGTGGCCCCGGTAAATTGAAATGTGCGTTCAAATTCAATATATAGATTTATATTTTGATTTTGATGGAAACTGATTGAAACGATCGAATCAGCTGATGAAACATATCCCAATGTGTTCGGAATGGGGGTAATTAGCTATGGAAGATAGTCAGTGGGTTCGATTTGGGGTTTAAATGAAATGGGTACTTTGTATGGAGAAAAAATAATAATAAATAAAATAATAATATAATTAAATAATAAAAGTCAACAACCCCTTACTTCCTCTTCCCTTACCCTCAATCGTTCATTACAGAAAACGGAAAGAAAACAAAAAAAAGCTCCACCAATCTACGCGTCACGCCCAGCCACCATCGCCGGACCTCGTCACCGCCCCTCTCCGTTCCCCTTTGACGATCCCCGCGCCCCCTATCTCTTTCCTCCTCCAATAGGATGCCCACAGCAACCCTAACCCAGAAACCCAAATCGACCTCCGTTGCTCTAGCGCTCCAAAGCCCACCACCCATAACCACGACTTCCCCCTAGTCCTTCGCCTCCTCCACCGTTCGACTTCAAATTCCGGCGCCGACTCCTCCGCAACAGACCCCCCTCCTCCTTCGATTTCTTCGGTAAGTTTTATTTTATTATTTAATTTTTTTAATTAGTTTTCTTAGGTTAAAAATATTGTTATAAAATCTGAAATTTTTACTATATATTACAATGTATGAAAAAAGTGATTTTTATTATATATAACTTTGTTCAGAAAGGCGATATTTTTATTAGTAGAAAGGCGATATTTTTATTAGTAAAAAGGCGATACTTTTACTAGTAGAAAGGCGATATTTTTATTAGTAGAAAGATGATATTTTTATTAATAGAAAGACGATATTTTTATTAGTAGAAAGATGATATTTTTATTAGTAGAAAGACGATATTTTTATTAGTAGAAAGGCGATATTTTTATATTATAGAAGGGTTAAAAAGATAATTTTTATGTGTGTAGTGTAATAAAAATCTGATTTTTATTATATATATGTTGAAATAAGAAACTGATTTTTATAGCGATGATATAAAAATTCGATCTTTATATTAGAAGTAGATATAAAAATATAATTTTTATATAGAGAATAGCGTGATTAAAATATAATTTTTATTATATGAACACGGTTATAAAAGTAGAATTTTTATCTATATAGTAGAGGTGTAAAAATATTTTTTTTATCTATATAGTAACGATGTAAAAATAGAATTTTTATCTTTATAGTAACGGTGTAAAAATAGAATTTTTATCTATATAGTAGCAGTGTAAAAATGTGATTTTTATATACATGACAACAAAATAAAAATGTGATTTTTATATATGTAGCGGCTACGGACAATGAAATTGACAAAAGGCGAGCACGACGAGGATTTCTACATATGAAGAGTCGCGGTGTATTGGTTTAGCTAGTCGGTGAGAGCCCCTCACCTTTAATTAATTTCTAGTTGAAATATGTACTAGGATGCAGACGGTGTTTAGTAGCACCTGACCGTCCACAGGCCATGGATGACTTGTTTGTTTGGTTGCTATGTTGTGAAATTTGATTGTGTGATGTGAAATGAAATAAAATATTTTATAGTGGAAAATATTTTATAGTTAAAAATATAATTTTAATGTGTATATAAAATAAATATTTATAAACAAATTGGATGATTTGTTTATATACACTGATTTGACTGATATTGATTGGGACGATAAATTTTACACATCGCCCAACTACACAAATAAAATCGGTGTTTGATTGTTTGAAACCCCACACGGGTTGTAATAACCCGGAAAATACGAGCCAATTTAAAAATTTTAAATTGGTTATTTCAAAGGAATTTGAACAATTGAAATAGAATATTTCAATAAAATAGTGAATTAGAAATAGTGAGTCAGTTTGAAAATTTGAATTCAAACTTTGACCGACTATGCAGGATGGAAAATATAACGGATTTTAGCGAAACCAAAAATATTTAAATCTGTTAGTTAATACCTTTCTAACGAATCTGAAAAATCGAAGTTTCATAACGGGAATCAAAAGTTATGGCTGAATGAATTTTCAGAAGAGTTGGTATATAGAATATATAGCCCTGGAAAATTGATATTTTGCATACGACCTCGGAATTCGACGAAACCACTTTTGTTGGGTCCGGGATCTCAAACTATTGCTAGGTTTCAAATTTCATAATTTTTGAAGCTAGTATGTGAGTGTGGCAAAAGAAATTGTGTTTGGTCGATTTCTGTTAAATTGGATCGACCAGAAAATGGCCATTTTTCAAACGACCTCAGAATTCGACGAAACTAGTTTTGTTGAGACCGTAGCATCAAAACATAGCTAGATTTATTTTTCTGGAATTTTTCGAATCAGTTTGTGGCCCTGGCAAATTGAAATGTGTGTTCAGAGTTAAAAATTAAATGTTTTATACTTTAATTTGAAAAATAACTGACTGTAACAGTCGAATTGGCTTACGAAACATATCCCATTGTGTCCGGAATGGGGTTATTTAGCTAGGGGCGACAGTCGTTGGGTTTAAAAAGGAGTTCGTTTGAGAAAACACTATTTAAAAATTTAATATAGTCCTCGGCCAATCATATTTCTCCATTCATAAATTAAAAAAAAAATCAGAAAACCCCCACCCCGACCCCGACATCGACGACGGAAAGCTTTCCCCCCTTCCCTGGTGATTTCCGATCGCCACAGCCCGAATTAGCTCCTCCCCCAGTTTAACTTTTTGTAGTTCTCCTTCCCCTCTTCAAATCCATATAAGGAGCTCCCCCTATCGTTGCTTCTACTTCGAGATATCCCCCTCCAAAGTTCCGACCTTTAAACCGCCGCCACCGCCGATCTGGACCACCGAACGCCACCAAACCGCCGCGCGCCTGTAGCCCTCTCGAAGCTCTTCCACGTCCAACTCCCTGATCGTCCCCTCGTGCCCCGGTTCTCGCGAAAACCGCAAACCTAGTTTTGAAGCTTCGTGAAAGTGAGTTTTTCTTTGATCTTTACACTTTGAAAAATCATATCTTTTTGATATGTTGACGAAACTCGATGAAACAGGAAACATCGAGACCGCAAGGAAGCTCTCTACCCAATAGAAAAAGCCGCGGATTTTTCTGACATCGTATCGATTTTTAGCGCTCAGAAAACCAAGGTGAGAAATCTAAATTAACGTGAAATTGAATGGAAAATGTCGTGTATAATTTATATAAGCGAAATATAAATTACATACGTGTTGTATACCCCATGTACATGCGTAGTGTAAGCTATATAAGCGAAGTATGAATTTTTACATGCATTGAATAAGTGATATATGTGTTGAAATGCTAGTGAAATATAGCAAATATAGCAAATATATATTATATTATATATATATACTCCCCTCGTCCACAAACCATGGACGATATTTATTGTGGTAAATTGGTGTGAAATATTGGATGAAAAATACGAATGGTTGAATAATTGTTGTGGTTGATATTGTTTGGTTGTGGTTGAAAAATACCCATTGGTGATTGAAATGAATTGGAAATATTTGTGGAAATAAAAATAAACATGCCGCCTGCGTGCGAATTAGATGCATGAATCCCCATTGTCAAAAACCGCGAGGTTTTAAGGTAGAGCGAGGAGCCGTACTAGGGACGGTGCCGGTTTTAACTACCCTGCCGTTATGCTGCCGAAATTTTGAATAATCTTTGTGTGTTAGAATTATTTTCATATGTTGAAATTATTTTCATGCGTTGAAATTAAAGTCATATATTGAAACTATGTCCATGTGTGGAAATATTCATGTGTTGAAAAATGTTGTATGAAAATTAAATTCATTTGTGAATGAATGAAGTGTTTAAACAATAAAAATCATATTTTTATATATATATGAAGTTTGAAAAATATTCGCCTTATATAAATAGTTTCAACAATAAAAATCCCATCTTTCTAATATAAACAACATAAATAAAATGTCCATGTGTGGAGATGCTCATTTGTTGAGAAGTGTGTGTAGTGGAAAAGTTCATGTGTTGAATAAAAAGATCGAACGATAAAAATTACATTTTTATTGAAACTATGAAGTGTTGAAACCATCCATTGGTTGAATAAATATTTTGAACGATAAAAATATCATTTTTATCATATTTGTGATATGCTAAAGATATGCGGACATTGAAATAAATATTTGTGAAAGAAATATTATTTTTAACATGCATAAGAACTAAATAAAATAGTCATGTGTTGGAATCTATTTTAGTTCGCCAAAATTATCATCTTTGAAATGTGAAGTGTTAAAAATAGCCACTTGTTCAAATAAACGTGCATGAGTTGAAACATACATTAACTAGCTAATGGTATGATTTTAGCCTATGCATGCAACATTAGAATGAATGGTGTTTTTAAACCAAAGCAAATCAAATATGAAATTGAATGGAAAATGATAAGTGTTAAAAATTGTATATATGTACATGCATATCTATTGAACAAGTTAAAGCAAAGGGGCTAGAGAAGAGAAATAAAATTTTGTGCCCGACAAATAGGTACACATTTACCGCTTTGTTTGGGTGATGATTTTATGAGCCTGTTGGCTAGCCGCTTGGCTTTTTCTTTTTGATATGAGACGCCCGTGTGGCTATTTGGGAATTTTCCCAGACCCTCCCGTACAAAGGAGGTTATGGCGAATTTTTCCAAAATTTAAAGGCGTTAGTGAAATAATTGAAGTGGAAACGATATAGGAATTTTTGAAGGAACTATATTTATATAACTATATAAATATAAATAGAATTAAAACGAAACGTGGCCGTGCAGTTCATGTTTTGAAACTGTGATTTCAAACGACTAGTGCGGAAGATCCGACCATTGGATTTTCCCGAAACCGCAACCGTTGGATTCGCCTTGGAAATATCTTTCCAACGGCACCAACTTTGTGAAGATCCGACGGTTGGATTGTCTGGAATGTTTAATTCAAAACTGAAGAAAAACAGCGCTAGAAACGATTATATATATATATATATATATATATATAATTAAATTAAATCGAATAACGACGCTGCAGTTCATAAATTGAAATCGTAACTTCAAATGGTTAGTGTGGAAGATCCGACCGTCGGATTTTCCCAGAACTGAAACCGTTGGATTCGTTTTGAAAAGACCTTCCTAATGATGTAAAATTTGTGAAGATCCAACGGTTAGATTTTCATATATGTGTAAAACAAAATTAGTGAAAAGCAGCGCCAGTGCATCGACACGACTTGGAACGTCGTTTAATTAAATATGGCCGTTTTAAATCAAATAAAAATGGCGATATATCGTTATAAAGTACTATATACGATATAGAGTGGAAATAAACCAATTTTGTTGTGTTTGCTTGATATGTGATGGTGGAATGTATTTGAAATGAAAATTATAACTAAATAACTGAAATGTGAATGTTGAATAGTCCAACCATGTGATTAATTGATTTGAAAATATAAATATACGTGGGTTATTTGAAAAGGCCGAGTTTATCTCATTTCAAATAATCGATCGACGTTGAGAAGTCGAAGAATCGAAGACGACTGAAGACCGACGATCTCCACATTGGATGGATGGGCGCTACTGATGCTCGTGATTGGAGTAGCTACCATGAAGGAATTGAAGTAGTAGCCATCCACACATACTGTTGATTGTACGGATATGCGAGGAATTGGTGCCTCCGGTTTCGTTCAGACCCAGAATGGACTTGTAAATGGACTGTGTGTCTGACATTGGATTTTGTTCAGTGTTGATTGATCTCTGTTAAATATATATCTGTTTGGCGGCAGAGAATTTATTCTCTTGCTTAACGCCCTTCTCTGAGACGTACGAGCTCAGAGGTTATGTATTGACAGAAATCAGTCGCATGGAGTGGATTGCCTGTGTGGCACGCCTAAGTGGCATATGATCAAGGCTTCTGTTGCAAAGCAAAGTCTTGTGGTTGATGATCAAAGCATGGTCTGTGTGACGTAGCTTTGTGTATAACGTGAATTCGCGAGCCCCACACCTCGGTATGAGTCAAAAACGGGAGAGTGACTGCAGGGAGAGCACGACGTTTCTTTCTAGCTAAGGTGGTGTCAGTGACCTACCAGCCCTGACATTATATATGCTTTTCACCTGTGTGGTTGTTGGAATGCGAGGCGCCTCGATATAGGTCTGTAAGGACCGGGAAACGTGTGTTCAGGAATAATTAATCCTCAAAAGTAAGAGAGGACCGGCCCTGAAGATCCAAGGATCATAGTGGGGTCCTGGGACATTTGCTAGAGTGTCTCGAATCGGAGAGGAGCTTGCCCCTTGCCTCGACTCATGAAGGAATCCAATTTCCAATACGAAATATGCGGATGTGATTGTATTACTAGTATGGCGACATGATATATGGTACCCATGCCGTCTAGGATTGATATTTATGATTGAATTTGCTTTTGAAACATATATGCACTAGTAATAATACCAAACACTTTTGTTTTATACGTATGAAGCATTTTTGGCCATTATAAGGGAAAACTCTATCCTCCGGCTTGCGTTGCATTGTGTGATGGGACCTGAGTCTTATAATGGCTTCATTTTATAAAAAACATTGCGTTGATTTAATCATTTATTTTATTTCATGCACTAGCACTCATTGGAGTAAACCCGTTCCGCGAAAGTGGCGTGGTCCTTTGATTTGCCTTATTATAGTTGTTAATAAGTTGAGTAGATTTCTCATACCAGTCCCATGACTGACTCGTAGTTTGTTTCACCTTGCAAACTCGGGTGCCCTCATTTTCACACGGGCATCCTAGTTACAAGTTTCTGACGCATCTTTTGGCTCATGGCGAGGCTTGACTACACTGCGCTGACTTGGATTTTCTCCGCCATTATTGTATCTATATTATGATTCCGCCACTGGCGATGTAGACTGATATTCCTTTCGTGTACTCTTTATGTATGATTCCGCCTCAGGCGATGGTGACTGATTATGTATCATTATGCACTATGTTGTATCCTGTACTGTGCTTCTCTGATGTGATGATATCTATATGATTCCGCTGTCATATGTGTGTAAATTATTCTATTTTCTGTTTATGCTATTATCTGTGATCTGCTAATGATGATTAATGTGTTATATTCCAATGATTATCCTTAACACCGTGTCACGGGGTTTTGGGATCGTCACAGCTGGTATCAGAGCTTTGGTTAACCTTAGTTCTGGAGTGTAACACATTAAACACTTCGTCAAAATAGGATCAGTAGTATTCTAAGGCGAGTCGCTCATTAGAGATAGGACTAGTAAAGTCCCAGAATGAGCCGAGCAGAATAGCAAAAACAATTGATCAGTCCATCGTTATCTTTCCACAGAAATTTCTGCTTAACTATGCAATAGACTATCATTTCTGTTAGCTGACTTTTTCGTTGCTTGTAATGAATTTGACAAATGGCTACCAGAGCAGCCGCCGCTAGAGGAGGCCGTGCCGGCCGAGGCCGAGGAAGGGGAGAAATCCTAGCTCAAGAAGGACCTTTGATACAACCTCCGGTAGCTCAATACTTCGAGCTTGACCGTGTAGCTAAGAGATATAAGAACTTAGGAGGCAAGACCTTCTCAGGAACTGACACCGTAATAGAGGCCCTTGCATGGCTCAAAACATGCGAGAAAATTCTTGAAGGCCTAAGGCTTGGAGACAAAGACAAAGCTATTATGGGCGCCTGGCTTATGCAGGAACAAGCTGAATTATGGTGGGAATCTCTTACCGCCGGGAATAGGGAAGCTGGAAGAACATGGGATGGATTTAAAGAACTCTTCAAGGAGAAATATGTCCTAGAACAAGCTCTAGAAAGAATGCACGATGACTTCGCCAATCTCCAGCAAGGGGATCTTTCCATGCAAGATTATCTGAATAAATTTACAATGTTGTCGCCCTATGCTCCTGAGCTCGTCGCCACCGCGAAATCCAAAAATAAGAGGTTTATCCTTGGGCTAAGACGACAATATCATGATAGAGCCATGGCCCATGTCAAGCTGGAATTCAACGAGCGGGTGGAAATGACTTGCAACTATGAAGACCTTGATCAAAGGCATCTGGATCAGGATCGCGCTAGAAGCCAAGCCGGAAACAAGCGCAAGCCTGCTGTAAATCAAGGCGAGTCAAGCCAAGCAGCATCTTCAAAGCCTCAGACTGGCAAGTCGCCAAGAGGAAATTGCTTTAACTATGGTAAGCCGGGGCACTACTCAAACGTCTGCACAGCTCCGAAAAGGCAGAAAACAAACTCTCAAGGTTCGAGCCAAGGCTCTCAGAACCCTCGCTCGTGCTTCAATTGTCGCAAGACCGACCATCTGGTCAAAGACTGTCCTTTGCTGAAGAAAGCTACAGTAGCTCGTGTCTATGACGGATCTAGCCCGCCGGCTGCTTCCGATGGAGCAGGTAAACCAGATGTTTTGGGAGGTACCCTTACAATTAAAAATATTCCTATTTCTGTATTGTTTGACACAGGTGCATCGCGTAGTTTTATTGCTAGACACACAATGCACAAATTAAAGTTAAAACAGCGAAAGCTCAAAGAATCGGTTGAAGTTCATAACCCGATAGGGGGTCCTGTTACTCTCGGTTCATATTGTAGAGTGCCGATCTCTTATTCTTCCTACAAGTTTCCCATTAATTTAATTGTTATGGATTTTCCCGAATTTGACGTTATCCTGGGGTTAGAATGGTTAACGAAATACGAAGCTGAGGAAAGTGTGCGGAAAGAATCGTTAAAATTCGAACGAAGCTTGGATATATTACGGTTCCCTGTCATGGTTCGAATCCGAATAGAGAAGAATTTTGGTCAGCATTGGAACTTATTCCCACTTCCATGGAAAGGATTCCGATTGTTAGCAACTTTGCGGATGTGTTTGAAGAAGTTGAAAACTTACCTCCGCAAAGAGAAATAGAATTCCGAATCGATCTAATTCCCAATGCCAGACCAGTGGTGCATCCAATTCGTAGAATGACTCCGAAAGAAAAAGAAGAACTAGGCGATCAAACTCGTCAACTGTTGTGGAAAGGTCTAATCAGACCGAGTTTTTCTAATTGGGGTGCAGCTGTTGTGTTTGTCCCAAAGTCAGACGGTACTCTTAGATTATGTGTTGATTACCGAGACCTCAACAAACAGACGCTTAAAAATAAATATCCATTACCCCGCATTGATGATTTGCTAGACCAATTGAATGGGGCGAAAGTATTTTCCCGAATGGACCTTGCTACAGGTTTTCATCAATTGAGAATAGCAGAAGAGTGTGTTCCTTTGACAGCTTTTAGAGGTCCAGACATATTTTATGAATGTTTAGTAATGCCGTTTGGCCTATGTAACGCTCCAACATACTTTGTCGATCTAATGAATAGAGTGTTCAGGGGAGTTCTGAATAAATTTGTCCTCGTATTTATCGATGATATTTTAATCTACTCCAAATCAAAACCCGAGCATGAAAAAAACTTAGAACAAGTATTGGAGATTCTAAGGAAGAAGTCTTCAAAGCCTAATTCTCTAAATGTGTCTTCTGGCAAGAAGAAGTCAAATTTCTTGGCCATGTCGTGTCAGAGAAAGGAATTTCTGTTGACCCAAGCAAAATAACAACGATTCAAGACTGGAAACAACCCACTACTCCCACAGAAGTTAGAAGTTTTATGGGGTTGGCTAGTTATTATCGAAAGTTCGTTAAGGATTTTTCGAAGATATCCGGTCCGTTAACGAAGCTCACAAAGAAACACGAGAAGTTTAAGTGGACTTCCGACTGTGAAGAAGCTTTCCAAGAATTGAAATCGAAGCCGACCACTGCTCCAGTGTTAACAATTATTGATGGCAATCAGGATTTAACGGTTTGGACAGATGCTTCTATTAGAGGTCTTGGTGCAGTGTTAATGCAAAGAGGCCAAGTAGTCGCTTATGCAAGCCGCCAACTGAAACCGCATGAGAAGAATTATGTGACTCATGATCTTGAGTTGCTAGCCATCGTTTTTGCATTGAAAATCTGGAGGCATTATTTATTGGGCGAGAAATTTATACTGTACACAGATCATCAATCGTTGAAGTATTTATATACCCAGAAAGATCTGAATCTGAGACAGCAGCGTTGGCTAGAATTTCATGCAGCGTATGATCTTGATATCCTGTATACGCCGGGGAAGGTTAACGTTGTGGCGGATGCACTTAGTAGAAAAACCGCAATTGTTGCCCATCTTATAATTACACCTAGCTTGATCGATAAGATATGTGCTCTCCAGAAGAATGATTATTTCATTCAGAAGATCAAGGAAAGAATCCAGAAAGGAGAACCCTCAAGCTTTCAAGTAAATAAAGAAGGAGTTCTGAGGCTGAATGGGAAAATTTGTGTTCCCAACCTTCCTGAGCTCAAAAGAGAAGTGCTGGACGAATGCCATAAATCCAAATTTTGCATCCATCCTGGGGTGAGTAAAATGTACAACGATATCAAACGCACTTTCTGGTGGAAGGCAATGAAAAGAGATATTTCTTTGTATGTTAGCAGATGCCCTACTTGTCAATTGGTTAAGAGTGACCAACAGAAGCTAGCTGGACTGTTACAACCATTGGAAGTCCCAGGTTGGAAATGGGAGCAGATTTCCATGGATTTCATAGATGGTTTGCCGCGAACCAGGAAAGGTAATGAAAGCATTTGGGTAATCGTAGATCGCTTCACTAAGACTGCCCATTTTATACCTGTCAGGTCCAATAGAACTGCTCAAAGTCTAGCACAGATATATTTCAAAGAAATTGTTAAGATCCATGGAATTCCCATCAGCATAGTCAGTGATAGAGACCCCCTATTTACTAGCAAGTTCTGGGAGGCTTTCCAGACAGAATTGGGAACAAAATTGAATATGAGCACCGCTTATCACCCACAAACAGATGGCCAAACTGATTGGGTGAATAGAATTCTAGAATATTTATTGTGGGCTTGTATAATTGATTTTGGTGGGTCATGGGAAGATCATTTGCATTTGGCAGAGTTCTCATATAACAATAGCTATCAAGCAAGTTTGAGAATGTCACCATTTGAAGCATTATATGGCAGACCCTGCAGATCTCCAGTATGTTGGGTAGAGCCTGGCAACAGACTTGTACTAGGACCCGATATGATTAGGGAAGCATCTGATAAAGTGGACTTCATCAAGAAGCGATTGAAAACCGCCCAAAGCCGACAGAAAAGTTATGCAAACTCTAGAAGGAGAGATTTGACATTTACTGTTGATGATCATGTTTATTTAAAGGTTTCTCCGATGAGAGGAGTAATCAGATTTGGAAAGACTGGGAAGTTGGCACCGAGATTTATTGGTCCCTTTCCTATACTTGAGCGAATTGGAACTCTTGCTTATAGGGTTCAATTACCAGATTGGTTTCCTGGAGTGCACAATGTATTTCACATATCTCAACTTAGGAGACATGTGCATGATCCAGATCTTGTTGTAGAAGAAGCAGCACAACGGGATGTGGAGATAACTCCAGAATTAGCACTCAAAAGAGAGCCATTAAAGATTGTTGGCAAAGAAACTAGAGAACTCAGAAGCAAAAAGGTTCATTTAGTTAAAGTGCAATGGAGCAGTGATCCTAGAGACTGTACTTGGGAAACTGAGGAAAGCATTAAGCAAGCTTACCCCAAATGCAGAGTGGATATCTCTGACTAACTCCGGTGCAAGGTACCTTTACAATACTTTGCATTTACATTTTATTTCCTACTTTACTGTTGTTTCCTTTTCGAGGACGAAAAGTTTTAAGTAGGGGAGATTGTAATAACCCGGAAAATACGAGCCAATTTAAAATTTTTAAATTGGTTATTTCAAAGGAATTTGAACAATTGAAATAGAATATTTCAATAAAATAGTGAATTAGAAATAGTGAGTCAGTTTGAAAATTTGAATTCAAACTTTGACCGACTATGCAGGATGGAAAATATAACGGATTTTAGCGAAACCAAAAATATTTAAATCTGTTAGCCAATACCTTTGTAACGAAACTGAAAAATCGAAGTTTCATAACGGGAATCAAAAGTTATGGCCGAATGAATTTTCAGAAGAGTCGGTATATAGAATATATAGCCCTGGAAAATTGATATTTTGCATACGACCTCGGAATTCGACGAAACCACTTTTGTTGGGTCCGGGATGTCAAACTATTGCTAGGTTTCAAATTTCATAATTTTTGAATCTAGTATGTGAGCGTGGCAAAAGAAAATGTGTTTGGTCGATTTCTGTTAAATTGGATCGACCAGAAAATGGCCATTTTTCAAACGACCTCAGAATTCGACGAAACTAGTTTTGTTGGGACCGTAGCGTCAAAACATAGCTAGATTTATTTTTCTGGAATTTTTCGAATCAGTTTGTGGCCCTGGCAAATTGAAATGTGTGTTCAGAGTTAAAAATTAAATGTTTTATACTTTAATTTGAAACTGTAACAGTCGAATTGGCTTACAAAACATATCCCATTGTGTCCGCAATGGGGTTATTTAGCTAGGGGCGACAGTCGTTGGGTTTAAAAAGGAGTTCGTTTGAGAAAACACTATTTAAAAATTTAATATAGTCCTCGGCCAATCATATTTCTCCATTCATAAAAAAAAAATCAGAACCCCCCCCCCCCCAACCCCGACATCGACGACGGAAAGCTTTCCCCCCCTTCCCTGGCGATTTACGATCGCCACAGCCCGAATTAGCTCCTCCCCCAGTTCAACTTTTTGTAGTTCTCCTTCCCCTCTTCAAATCCATATAAGGAGCTCCCCCTATCGTTGCTTCTACGTCGAGATATCCCCCTCCAAAGTTCCGACCTTTAAACTGCCGCCGCCGCCGATCTGGACCACCGAACGCCACCAAACCGCCGCGCGCCTGTAGCCCTCTCGAAGCTCTTCCACGTCCAACTCCCTGATCGTCCCCTCGTGCCCCGGTTCTCGCGAAAACCGCAAACCTAGTTTTGAAGCTTCGTGAAAGTGAGTTTTTCTTTGATCTTTACACTTTGAAAAATCACATCTTTTTGATGTGTTGACGAAATTCGATGAAACAGGAAACATCGAGACCGCAAGGAAGCTCTCTACCCAATAGAAAAAGCCGCGGATTTTTCTGACATCGTATCGATTTTTAGCGCTCAGAAAACCAAGGTGAGAAATCTAAATTAACGTGAAATTGAATGGAAAATGCTGTGTATAATTTATATAAGCGAAATATAAATTACATACGTGTTGTATACCCCATGTACATGCGTAGTGTAAGCTATATAAGCGAAGTATGAATTTTTACATGCATACAATAAGTGATATATGTGTTGAAATGCTAGTGAAATATAGCAAATATAGCAAATATATTATATTATATATATATACTCCCCTCGTCCACAAACCATGGACGATATTTATTGTGGTAAATTCTTGTGAAATATTGGATGAAAAATACGAATGGTTGAATAATTGTTGTGGTTGATATTGTTTGGTTGTGGTTGAAAAATACCCATTGGTGATTGAAATGAATTGGAAATATTTATGGAAATAAAAATAAACATGCCGCCTGCGTGCGAATTAGATGCATGAATCCCCATTGTCAAAAACCGCGAGGTTTTAAGGTAGAGCGAGGAGCCGTACTAGGGACGGTGCCGGTTTTAACTACCCTGCCGTTATGCTGCCGAAATTTTGAATAATCTTTGTGTGTTAGAATTATTTTCATATGTTGAAATTATTTTCATGTGTTGAAATTAAAGTCATATATTGAAACTATGTCCATGTGTGGAAATATTCATGTGTTGAAAAGTGTTGTATGAAAATTAAATTCATTTGTGAATGAATGAAGTGTTTAAACAATAAAAATCACATTTATATATATATATGAAGTTTGAAAAATATTCGCCTTATATAAATAGTTTCAACAATAAAAATCCCATCTTTCTAATATAAACAACATAAATAAAATGTCCATGTGTGGAGATGCTCATTTGTTGAGAAGTGTGTGTAGTGGAAAAGTTCATGTGTTGAATAAAAAGATCGAACGATAAAAATTACATTTTTATTGAAACTATGAAGTGTTGAAACCATCCATTGGTTGAATAAATATTTTGAACGATAAAAATATCATTTTTATCATATTTGTGATATGCTAAAGATATGCGGACGTTGAAATAAATATATGTGAAAGAAATATTATTTTTAACATGCATAAGAACTAAATAAAATAGTCATGTGTTGGAATCTATTTTAGTTCGCCAAAATTATCATCTTTGAAATGTGAAGTGTTAAAAATAGCCACTTGTTCAAATAAACGTGCATGAGTTGAAACATACATTAACTAGCTAATGATATGATTTTAGCCTATGCATGCAACATTAGAATGAATGGTGTTTTTAAACCAAAGCAAATCAAATATGAAATTGAATGGAAAATGATAAGTGTTAAAAATTGTATATATGTACATGCATATCTATTGAACAGGTTAAAGCAAAGGGGCTAGAGAAGAGAAATAAAATTTTGTGCCCGACAAATAGGTACACATTTACCGCTTTGTTTGGGTGATGATTTTATGAGCCTGTTGGCTAGCCGCTTGGCTTTTTCTTTTTCTTTTTGATATGAGACGCCCATGTGGCTATTTGGGAATTTTCCCAGACCCTCCCGTACAAAGGAGGTTATGGCGAAATTTTCCAAAATTTAAAGGCGTTAGTGAAATAATTGAAGTGGAAACGATATAGGAATTTTTGAAGGAACTATATTTATATAACTATATAAATATAAATAGAAATAAACGAAACGTGGCCGTGCAGTTCATGTTTTGAAACCGTGATTTCAAACGACTAGTGCGGAAGATCCGACCATTGGATTTTCCCGAAACCGCAATCGTTGGATTCGCCTTGGAAATATCTTTCCAACGGCACCAACTTTGTGAAGATCCGACGGTTGGATTGTCTGGAATGTTTAATTCAAAACTGAAGAAAAACAGCGCCAGAAACGATTATATTTATATATATATATATATATATATATATAATTAAATTAAATCGAATAACGACGCTATAGTTCGTAAATTGAAATCGTAACTTCAAATGGTTAGTGTGGAAGAACCGACCGTCGGATTTTCCCAAAACTGAAACCGTTGGATTCGTTTCGAAAAGACCTTCCTAATGATGTAAAATTTGTGAAGATCCAACAGTTAGATTTTCATATATGTGTAAAACAAAATTAGTGAAAAGCAGCGCCAGTGCATCGACACGACCTGGAACGTCGTTTAATTAAATATGGCCGTTTTAAATCAAATAAAAATGGCAATATATCGTTATAAAGTACTATAGACGATATAGAGTGGAAATAAACCAATTTTGTTGTGTTTGCTTGATATGTGATGGTTGAATGTATTTGATATGAAAATTATAACTAAATAACTGAAATGTGAATGTTGAATAGTCCAACCATGTGATTAATTGATTTGAAAATCTAAATATACGTGGGTTATTTGAAAAGGCCGAGTTTATCTCATTTCAAATAATCGATCGACGTTGAGAAGTCGAAGAGTCGAAGACGACTGAAGCCGACGATCTCCACATTGGATGGATGGGCACTACTGATGCTCGTGATTGGAGTAGCTACCATGAAGGAATTGAAGTAGTATCCGTCTACACATACTGTTTATTATACGGATATGCGAGGAATTGGTGCCTCTGGTTTCGTTCAGACCCAGAACGGACTTGTAAATGGACTGTGTGTCTGACATTGGATTTTGTTCTGTGTTGATTGATCTCTGTTAAATATATATCTGTTTGGCGGCAGAGAATTTATTCTCTTGCTTAACGCCCTTCTCTGAGACGTACGAGCTCAGAGGTTATGTATTGACAGAAATCAGTCGCATGGAGTGGATTGCCTGTGTGGCACGCCTAAGTGGCATATGATCAAGGCTTCTGTTGCAAAGCAAAGTCTTGTGGTTGATGATCAAAGCATGGTCTGTGTGACGTAGCTTTGTGTATAACGTGAATTCGCGAGCCTCACACCTCGGTATGAGTCAAAAATGGGAGAGTGACTGCAGGGAGAGCACGACGTTTCTTTCTAGCTAAGGTGGTGTCAGTGACCTACCAGCCCTGACATTATATATGCTTTTCACCTGTGTGGTTGTTGGAATGCGAGGCGCCTCGATATAGGTCTGTAAGGACCGGGAAACGTGTGTTCAGGAATAATTAATCCTCAAAAGTAAGAGAGGACCGGCCCTGAAGATCCAAGGATCATAGTGGGGTCCTGGGACATTTGCTAGAGTGTCTCGAATCGGAGAGGAGCTTGCCCCTTGCCTCGACTCATGAAGGAATCCAATTTCCAATACGAAATATGCGGATGTGATTGTATTACTAGTATGGCGACATGATATATGGTACCCATGCCGTCTAGGATTGATATTTATGATTGAATTTGCTTTTGAAACATATATGCACTAGTAATAATACCAAACACTTTTGTTTTATACATATGAAGCATTTTTGGCCATTATAAGGGAAAACTCTATCCTCCGGCTTGCGTTGCATTGTGTGATGGGACCTGAGTCTTATAATGGCTTCATTTTATAAAAAACATTGCGTTGATTTAATCATTTATTTTATTTCATGCACTAGCACTCATTGGAGTAAACCCGTTCCGCGAAAGTGGCGTGGTCCTTTGATTTGCCTTATTATAGTTGTTTATAAGTTGAGTAGATTTCTCATACCAGTCCCATGACTGACTCGTAGTTTGTTTCACCTTGCAAACTCGGGTGCCCTCATTTTCACACGGGCATCCTAGTTACAGGTTTCTGACGCATCTTTTGGCTCATGGCGAGGCTTGACTACACTGCGCTGACTTGGATTTTCTCCGCCATTATTATATCTATATTATGATTCCGCCACTGGCGATGTAGACTGATATTCCTTTCATGTACTCTTTATGTATGATTCCGCCTCAGGCGATGGTGACTGATTATGTATCATTATGCACTAAGTTGTATCCTGTACTGTGCTTCTCTGATGTGATGATATCTATAAGATTCCGCTGTCATATGTGTGTAAATTATTCTATTTTCTGTTTATGCTATTATCTGTGATCTGCTAATGATGATTAATGTGTTATATTCCAATGATTATCCTTAACACCGTGTCACGGGGTTTTGGGATCGTCACACGGGTGTTGGGATGAAATTTGACATACACTAATCTCAATAATTAGCTGTATGTCGATCGATTGATTGACAGGCTGTTATAAGCGTTGAATATTTATATTTGATGCTTATACAATGTAGAATGCATTCTGGATGATAGTTGATGATTTATCGTTGCTATTATATACATGTATTGTAGGGAATCCATATAATTAACGTTATATGGTAATTGAATGGGCCTCATTCCAATTTGGAAAATAGAAAGAAAATTCATTTGTTGAATTGTAAAGAAAATTCATTTGTTGAATTGTAAGGAAAATTCATTTGTTGAATTGTAAAGAAAATTCATTTGTTGAATAGTAAAGAAAATTCATTTGTTGAATTGTAAAGAAAATTCATTTGTTGAATTGTAAAGAAAATTCATTTGTTGAATAGTAAAGAAAATTCATGTGTTGAATAGAGAAAATATTCATTTGTCGAATAGAATAACGAAGTTAATGAAATATCAAAAGCCGTATTGATTAGATTGACGCCATTTTGATGTGAACGGTATTTATATCGATTTTATTCATTTTTATAATGAATATAGAAAAGGAATTGATTTCAAAATACAACGTTTTGAAAATATTATCATTTGTATATCGATGATGTGGAATATTCAATTTTGGTTAGAAATTGAATATGAAGTTGAAATTGTTTTGAAAACAAATTTAAAACGATTTATAAAATACATTTTAAAAGGAAATCGACAAAATCTATATAATATATATATTATATATAATGGCCTGAATAGAACGCGCCGCGCTGCGGCAGTTCGCGAATTTCGACCATTGACTTCGAATGGATATTGCGGGAGATCCGACCGTTGGATTCTCCTAAAACCGGAACCGTTGGGTTCGTATCGAAAAGGGATTTCTAATGAATATTAGAGATTTGAAATCTAACGGTTGGATTTGGAATTATGACCAAATAAAATTTGGAAAAGGTCGTTGTAATGCAGTTCGATGGCCATTGATGGAAATCGACTGTACGGGCATTGATAAAATTATTAAAAATAGTAGTAATTTGTGTAAAATCATAAGAAATGATTTGGGATGAATTGGGGTGAAAACTCCATATTTGAAAAGATAAAAATAGTTTTTTATCGAAATGAACTAGTTTTTGAACTAGAATAATAATTTATTTATTTTTAAAATAAATATATTGGCTTTGAAAATTACCAAAATTTCCAACAATTGAATTGGAATGGATTTGAATCGAGATCGCCTTCGGAATAGTTTGATTTTGGATTTCGTGATTATGCAGATGTTGTTATGGAAATTTGAAAGATATATTTATATTGTTATTTCCAATACGATATTTGTTGGTCGTAGAGTTTGATATTGAATATAAGCCGATATATTTTCTATTCGGAGCCTTGTATTTAATATCAAATTGGATTTGGGTTTGTCGTGAATGGTGTCTTCATTAATACTGTTCTTAAACTCAGTTGAGAAAAAGATTAAATCTTTTATTTAGATTTAATGAAGTGTACCAATTAATTTGTATTTAATTGGAACTGAATTTGAATTGATTTTTGGGTTTATCGTGAACAGTGTTTTAAATAACACTTGTTCTTAATGGAATGTGATTTTGGGTTATCGTGAATGGTATCTTCAATAATACTGTTCTTAGACCCAACGGAGTTAGGAAAATCAGAAACTAACTAGAGATTAGTTAAGTTGAATGGTTTCTTGGGTATTGATCTGATGTTGGTTTTGGTCTTCGGGGTTAATACTTAGGGAATTGCTCACTTGCTATTTTACGGTTAAAGGCTGATAGAATGGAATGTGATTTTGGGTTTATCGTGAACCGTGTTTTAAATGACATTGATTCTTTAACCCAGTTAAAGATTAAAACTAAGTGGAGTTTTAATGAATCTTTAATTAGATTGAAAAGATCGAGAATGGAGTATCACCAGTTTTGCTCCAGGAGGTAGTTAAATTTTTAATTAGATTTGAATGTGAAATGGTAATTGAATTTACCGATAACACCGTGGTGTTAGATATGAAGTATGACCAGTTTTACTTCATGGGATGAATAGGTTGGGATTGGGAAATTAAAACAATGATTACTTCGGTAAGGTTCGTTTATCCCGACCAGTTTGAAGTGATATTCAAAGGAAGATTAAAGAATAAATTTAAAAGAATTTATCTTTGATAAAATTAATGGGAACCTTTCCCTAAGAATGTGAAATTTAGAAACTAACTGTAGGTTAGCTAAGAAGAATGGTTTCTCGGGTATTGATCTGATGTTGGTTTCGGCCTTCGGGGTTAATGTTTGGGGAATTATTCTCTTGCTAATTTGCGGTTAGTGACTAATCAATTGGAATGAGGCGTATGTTGTGTTTTTGTAACACTTGTTTATTATATACACGAGTTATTCAAAAAGACTAGGTTTATCCCATTCTGAATAACTGATTCGACGTTGTGTCGAAGATGAAGACGGTGGTCGAAGACTGGAGGTCTTCACGTCGTTTGGTTGATTACTGGTGATCTTGATTGGGCTGTACACCCAAGAGGAGGGAATCAGTTAGTGGTCATCCAGACGTACTTGGAGATCGATGGATATGCGAGGTACAAGGTGCCTCCGGTTTCGTTCAGACACAGAACGAACTTGTAAACGGACTATGTGTCTGACAATGGATTTCAGTCCATGTGATTGATTTCTATTAAATATATATCTATTTGGCGGCGGAGAATTTATTCTCTTGCTTAACGTCCTTCTCTGAGACGTACGAGCTCAGGGGTTATATATTGATGGATATCCATCGCATGGAGTGAATTGCATGTGTGGCATGCCCAAGTGGCAATTGATCAAGGCTTCTGTTGAAATGCAAAGTCTTGTGGTTGATGATCAAAGCACCGCCTGTGTGGCATAGCTTTGGGTAGCGTTGATTCGCGAGCCTCACACCCCGGTGTGAACCAAAAATGGGAGAGGACCTCAGGGAGGACATGCGTTTCTTTCTAGTTAGAAGTGGCGTCAGTGGTTTTACACGCCCTGACGAGTTTGACTTATGTGGTTGTTGTTGTTGCGAGGCGCCTCGGATATATCGGTGACTATGTGAAGCCGATGGAGTCATTCGTTGGCTCATTTACGCCCCAAAGGGCAGGGAAACGCAGTGTTCAGGATTTAAGTTCAATCTACATCGGTGGCCCGGCCCTGTCGCTCCAAGGGTCACTCGAGCTCTGATCCTGAGGCTCGGGCTAGAGAGTCTCGAATTCGGTGAGGACTATCTTTTGCCTCGGTTCACAGATGGAAATCCAAATTCCAATACGTTACTTTGTGGTTTTATTTGTAGAGCCTAGTATGGCGACATAGTGGGATGGGGCGCTTATGCCGTCTATGATTGATACTTATGATTTGAAGTTGTTTTATACACTATGCACTCATAATAGTATCAAATGATTTGTTTTAAATGTATCAAGCATTCTTGGCTATTATAAGGTAAAAACCGTATCCTCCGGCTTACGTTGCATTGTGTGATGGGACCTGGGTCTTTAATAGCTTCATTATTCTTTATTTAGCATTGCGCTGTTGTTTTATGCACTGGTAATCTTGGGAGGAAACCCGTTCCGTGTTATACGGCGTGGTCCTTTGATTTACCTAACTTTAAAATAAAGATTAATAATTGTTTTAGTTCTCACACCAATCCCATGACTGACCTGGAGTTTATTGTTTTAACCTAAACTCTGGGTGCCCTTATTTTGACACGGGCAGCTAGTAGTTTTGGTTTTGCAGATTCATATTCACAGGATCCTGATTTACAGCTGGAACGATATCCGGAAAGCTCTGTTTCCGTATATCTCCTTTAGCTGTGCTTTGTATTATTTTTCGCTACTATGTAATTTATTGTAATCACTGATATTTTATAATGTATATTATTTGTTTATACTCTGTATATTCTTGTAATCTGATGAAATTGTTGTAATAAGCAATGAAATGTTCTTCTGTTTGCGTTCCGATGTGGCTTGTGCTCAACTCAATCCGTGATTTCCCGTAAGGGGGATTTCAGGTCGTTTCATTCTGGTGTCAGAGCTTTGGTTTACAGAGCTCGGAGAACAAGACACGTTAGAACCATACGAAAGAATTCATCAGAAATTGGATTAGTAATATCCAATGAGAGTGACTCGTTAGAGATGGGATCAGTAGTATCCTAGAACGAGTGTGAAGAGTATATTTTTAAATTGAAAACAATTTTTTTTTTTGAAAATTTAAATCAATTATTCGTATCTGATTATTTATTTTATATTGAATTTGGACAATCCAATATATAAAGATTTCGCATATACGTCTGATCCACGGGTATTCGAAGTTTTAATATACTGGATAGATATAGAATCACACTCTAGTCGCCCGGGGATGAAACGATTGATGACTATATAGCATTAGTAGTTTGTGTTTGAGTGACGAAAGTGGGATTTCTATATGATTATATTAGACTGGTGTGAGAACCAAAATTAAATAGGGCCTATTGTTGTGATTTGGCATCAAGAACATAATTTTCTATATATGTATCAAAATTATGAATTTGAAATGATAATCAACTAATCGATTGCTGATTGTGTGGTTTGATTATTGGTTGATTAGTTAAATGTTGAACCTTTAGCCAAATTGAACCAAATATTGGGTTGTATGGAAAATTTGTCGCATATGCATGCATATACATGTACTTACATTGAACAGGTCATAGCAAGGAGGCTAGAGCAGAAGAATAAAATTGTTTGCCCGACAAATAATACATGTTTATTGTATTTCTTGGGTTTTGGATGATTTTATGAGCCGATTGGCTTTTTCTTTTTCTTTTGGATTGAAGAAGGCCATGGGAGGCTATATGAAATTTCCCGAAGTCCCCGGTGCAGGGGAGGTTATGGCGAAATTTTTCAAAAATTTAGGGTGTTAGCGAAATTTTTGAAAAATTTGAAATGTTCTTAGAAACTGAAAAGTTGAAGAACTTAAGCCGTAATGGAAGTTGAGTTGATTAGAAAACAACTTTCGGCTTCGTTCCTTTTCGAGGACGAAAAGATTTTAGTTGGGGAGATTGTAACGACCCGGAAATTATGAGCCAATTTAATTTTTTATTATTTTGGCGATTTTAATGAATTTCGGTTATTTAAAATGAATTATTTTAAATAATAGCGACGAAAAATTTATTTTCGACGAAGTTAAAACGAATAAATTTATTTTAATTATAATTCGAGCCTGAAATATAAAAAGCCGTGTTGATTAGATTGACGCCATTTTGATGTGAACGGTATTTATATCGATTTTATTCATTTTTATAATGAATATAGAAAAGGAATTGATTTCAAAATACAACGTTTTGAAAATATTATCATTTTTATATCGATGATGTGGAATATTCAATTTTGATTAGAAATTGAATATGAAGTTGAAATCATTTTGAAAACGAATTTAAAACGATTTATAAAATACGTTTTAAAAGGAAATCAACGAAATCTATATAATATATATATATTATATATATATAATGGCCTGAATAGAACGCGTCGCGCTGCGGCAGTTCACGAATTTCGACCATTGACTTCGAATGGACATTGCGGGAGATCCGACCGTCGGATTCTCCTAAAACCGGAACCGTTAGGTTCGTATCGAAAAGGGCTTTCTAATGTATATTAGAGATTTGAAATCTAACGGTTGGATTTGGAATTATGTCCAAATCAAATTTGGAAAAGGTCGTTGTAAGTGCAGTTCGATGGCCATTGATGGAAATCGACTGTACGGGCCTTGATAAAATTATTAAAAATAGTAATAATTTGTGTAAAATCATAAGAAATGATTTGGGAAGAATTGGGGTGAAAAACTCCATGTCTGAAAAGATAAAAATAAATTTTTATCGAAATGAACTTGTTTTGAACTAGAATAATAATTTATTTATTTTTAAAATAAATAAATTGGATTTGAAATGGTTTTGAAAATAACTAGAATTTCCAACAATTGAATTGGAATGGATTTGAATCGAGATCATCTTCGGAATAGTTCGATGTTGGATTTCGTGATTATGCAGATGTTGTTATGGAAATTTGAAAGATATATTTATATCGTTATTTCCAATACGATATTTGTTGGTCGTAGAATTTGATATTGAATATAAGCCGTTATATTTTCTATTTAGAGCCATGTATTTAATATCAAATGGGATTTGGGTTTGTCATGAATGGTGTCTTCATTAACACTGTTCTTAAACCCAGTTGAGAAAAAGATTAAATCTTTTATTTAGATTTAATGAAGTGTACCAATTAAATGGTATTTAATTGGAACTGAATTTGAATTGATTTTTGGGTTTATCGTGAACGGTGTTTTAAATAACACTTGTTCTTTAACCCGATAATTAATGGAATGTGATTTTGGGTTGTCGTGAATGGTATCTTCAATAATACTGTTCTTAGAACCAACGGAGTTAGGAAAATCAGAAACTAACTGGAGATTAGTTAAGTTGAATGGTTTCTTGGGTATTGATCTGATGTTGGTTTCGGTCCTCGGGGTTAATACTTAGGGAATTGCTCACTTGCTATTTTACGATTAAAGGCTGATAGAATGGAATGTGATTTTGGGTTTATCGTGAATCGTGTTTTAAGTGACATTGATTCTTTAACCCAGTTAAAGATTAAAACTAAGTGGAGTTTTAATGAATCTTTAATTAGATTGAAAAGATCGAGAATGGAGTATCACCAGTTTTGCTCCAGGTGATAGTTAAATCTTTAATTAGATTTGAATGTGAAATGGTAAATGAATTTACTGATAACACTGTGGTGTTAGATATGAAGTATGACCAGTTTTACTTCATGGGATGAATAGGTTGGGATTGGGAAATTAATACAATGTTTACTTCGGTAAGGTTCGTTAATCCCGACTAGTTTGAAGTGATATTCAAAGGAAGATTAAAGAATAAATTTAAAAGAATTTATCTTTGATAAAATTAATGGGAACCTTTCCCTAAGAATGTGAAATTTAGAAACTAACTGTAGGTTAGCTTAGAAGAATGGTTTCTCAGGTATTGATCTGATGTTGGTTTCGGCGTTCGGGGTTAATGTTTGGGGGATCATTCTCTTGCTAATTTGCGGTTATTGACTGATGAATTGGAATGAGACGTATGTAGTGTTTGTGTAACACTTGTTTATTATATACGCGAGTTATTCAGAAAGACCGGATTTATCCCATTCTGAATAACTGATTCGACGTGGTGTCAAGGATGAAGATGGTGGTCGAAGACCGGAGGTCTTCACGTCGTTTGGGTGATTACTGATGATCTTGATTGGGCCGTACACCCAAGAGAAGGGAATCAGTTAGTGGTCATCCAGACGTACTTGGAGATCGATGGATATGCGAGGTACAAGGTGCCTCTGGTTTCGCTCAGACCCAGAATGAACTTGTAAATGGACTGTGTGTCTGACATTGGATTTCAGTCTATGTGATTTATTTCTATTAAATATATATCTGTTTGGCGGCGGAGAATTTATTCTCTTGCTTAACGCCCTTCTTTGAGATGTATGAGCTCAGGGGTTATATATTGATGGATATCCATCGCATGGAGTGAATTACCTGTGTGGCATGCCTAAGTGGCAATTGATCAAGGCTTCTGTTGAAAAGCAAAGTCTTGTGGTTGATGATCAAAGCACCGCCTGTGTGGCATAGCTTTGTGTAGCATTGATTCTCGAGCCTCACACCCCGGTGTGAACCAAAAATGGGAGAGGACCTCAGGGAGGATATGCGTTTCTTTCTAGTCAGAAGTGGCGTCAGTGGTTTTACACGCCCTGACGAGTTTGACTTATGTGGTTGTTTTATTGTTGCGAGGCGCCTCGGATATATCGGTGACTATGTGAAGCCGATGGAGTCATTCGTTGGCTCATTTATGCCCTAAAGTGCGGGGAAACGCAGTGTTCAGGATTTAAGTTTAATCCACATTGGTGGCCCGGCCCTGTTACTCCAAGGGTCACTCGAGCTCTGATCTTGAGGCTTGGGCTAGAGAGTCTCGAATTCGGTGAGGACTATCTTTTGCATCGGTTCACAGATGGAAATCCAACTTCCAATATGTGACTTTGCAGTTTTATTTGTAGCTCCTAGTATGGCGACATAGTGGGATGGGGCGCTTATGCCGTCTATGATTGATACTTATGATTTGAATTTGTTTTATACACTATGCACTCATAATAGTATCAAATGATTTTTTTTAAATGTATCAAGCATTCTTGGCTATTATAAGGTAAAAACCCTATCCTCCGGCTTGCGTTGCATTGTGTGATGGGACCTGGGTCTTATAATAGCTTCATTTTTCTTTATTTAGCATTGCGCTGTTGTTTTATGCACTGGTATTCTTGGGAGGAAACCCGTTCCGTGTTATATGGCGTGGTCCTTTGATTTACATAACTTTAAAATAAAGATTAATAACTGTTTTAGTTATCACACCAATCCCATGACTGACCTGGAGTTTATTGTTTTAACCTAAACTCTGGGTGCCCTTATTTTGACACGGGAAGCTAGTAGTTTTGGTTTTGCAGATTCATATTCACAAGATCCTGATTTACAGCTGGAAAGATATCTGGAAAGCTCTGTATCCGTATATCTCCTTCAGTTGTGCTTTGTATTATTTTCCGCTGCTATGTAATTTATTGTAATCTCTGATATTTTATAATGTATATTATTTGTTTATACTCTGTATATTCTTGTAATCTGATGAAATTGTTGTAATGAGCAATAAAATGTTCTTCTGTTTGTGTTCCGATGTGGCTTGTGCTCAACTCAATCCGTGATTTCCCGTAAGGTGGATTTCGGGTCGTTTCATTTTAGTTATTTAGATCTAAAATTTACATAAACTCACAGTGTTTGGATCTAGAAAAATAGAGAACGGATTGCTGGCGTTGAATCACAGATCTCTAAGCTTGAATAACTTGATTGCAGAAGAAGAAAAGACTTGATTTAATCTGGGCAGAGGCAACATCTTCCCCATTATTTTGGGTGTGCAAAACACGAGAAATGAGGCCATATTTATAGATGCCCCAAAACCCTAATCTGCCAGATCTGACGCAGGGGGGTTGACCCATGGGTCGACACCCCCCTTGAGGGGTCGACACCCCTGAGCGGGAAAATTTCGCACCCCTGAGTGCGAAAATTCCCTCCTACCCAATTCTGCGTGATTTTTGAACTCTGGACCTAATTTTGAATTTCTGGACTTAATATATTTATTCTTCTTGCGCGTGTACAAATTTCAAACCTTAATAACTTCTTCATACGGTGTCCGTTTTACGCAAACCAGGTGTCTATTTTGACTCGAATTCTGAGACGAACGTAATGGCGCAGTCAGTTTCCATTAATTCTGAATATTATATTAATTGTTCTTTAATTTATCATCTTTAGTGTTGTTAAAATTATGGGGTGTTACACGTTTTATTTAATATTTAAAAATGTTTTAAATGTTTTTTTGGAATTTAATTTAATTATTTTGAATATTTTATTAATATAAATAATTAAAAAGTAATATAATTCCGAAATAATCGGAATTAGCTATGTTTGCAGTATAATGTGAATTGGCAACATAAAAGGGTTTAGTGTTGTTTATATTTGAATTATATCAACGTATTCGTCTATTAAACGATGTTAGAATGTATGATTCATAATTTAATTATAAAATGAGCTGTAGTGGCGCGGTAGTTTGTAATATAACGTTTTGAACTTTAATTGGACATACAGGATGTAGTGACCTTCCTTTCTGGGGAATCCAAATCGATCGTTAAACCGACTTAAATCGAACCAAAAAGGAAGATACGCCAACTTTGGGTGCACAACACATCAAAACAAACAACAGAATACCTTTATAAACATCATAATAATGTTATATCAGAGTACAGAATATCGGAGTACATCGAAAATTATACACCAGAAGATAAATTTACAATAAATGTAATACAATGCACAATGGAAATATAAACTAACACAGAGGAAGAGTATCAATGCTCTGGACACAGCTTTAAGCTTCAATCCAGAATTCTGCTCAATGAAATAATCTGCAAAACGAACTACTCGACTGCCCATGTGGACAATATATGGGCACCCGAGTTCGCAAGGGAAAACCAAACTACGAGTCAGTCATGGGACTGGTATGAGAAAATCTACAATTATATTTAACTTATTTAAAAATAAGGCATATCATGGGACCACACCGCATAACACGGAACGGGTTTTCTCCGCTAGATTGCCAGTGCACAAACAACTATCACATATAAACTTATGGAAATCTACAATGCATCATACAACATGCAATTCCTCAATCTACACATTTAGGCTTAACACCCAAACTATATTTCAAAATCCAATTCACTTTACAGAAATTATTTCTTTGGACTTTATTTCCCGAGTTCTTAATTTAAATCTTTTGAAATACATATCTAGCTTTCATATCAAAGTAAATTTCACTACGGGATCTCAAACCAAAATCTTTGGAAATATGAATTCCAAAACATCACAATGCATACAAACAGTATGCAACAAAATCTCGGGAGGTTTCTCCCGTCAACAAGGCCAAGGGTCTGTTCCTTAGTCACTCGATATATATATATATATATATATATATATATATTGCACCTTATAAAAATAGGCATGCACTGACCACTGACAAATTCTTAAGGTCCTGGGTCCTCTCTCCCCCATACTTTTAGTCATCAGGGTTACCTGAATCTTTAGCCACACACTAAATCATTTCATATCCCAAAGTGGAAAAATCATTTCGCAACATAATAATCACAGGTAATTTCAAACTATAGTACTTCACATCAGCAATTCGCACATATGATCAGTCACTATTAATCATATAACCTTTGAGCTCGTGCGTCTCAAAGAAGGGTGTTAATCAAGATAATAAATTCTCGCCACCAAACAGATATATCATCAATAACAACTAATCAGTTATGTGATGAACTACAATATCAAACACATAATACTTTTCTAAATCATTTTAGAAACATTGGGTTTAGCCCTCAAAATAATTTCTGTTTTATAAAACATTTTCATAAAACATTCCCTATCCAAAATCGAAAATAAAATTTCTTTTCACTTAAGAAAATCTCATTTCAAAATCATTCATTAAATTTGAAATGAACTCAACAACATCGCTAACACCTCATAGTCAAATTGTGAAGTGTTTCACAAGGTGTTAGCATACCAATATTTCTGTCCAACCAAATGCTAAATGTAAAAGCATATTTTGCTCATATATTAGTCGAGCACAATCCAAACCAGCAATCAATCATAATCAATATCAACAACCAAGCATATTTGGTTCTAACACATCTCATGTTTTGGTAAGTTTAATTACCATCTATTCATTCCAAATCTAATTAAAGATTTATTAAAACTCAACTTAGTTTTAACCTTCAAACACCATTATTTAATGAATTGTTACTCACATGCAATGCATACACCGTGGTCATAAATAAATAAATACTCAGCTACCAAATGCTATTTAAGGCGCCACAAGTGTCCATCCACGAAGTATGAAATGTGAGTGTCACATATTCATACAACGCTTCTAATGCAAATGATTTGTGAATAGTTTAAGTGTTGAACTCCAAAATAACTACATGATGCAATTTCTAAGTTGCAACTTAAAATGCATAACTAATTATGACATAATAACCTAACTAACTAATTTAGTGAGCGAGTCCTCACCATTGGTTTCCACTCAACCAAATCTTTATGTGGTAGAATTCAACCTTTTCACCTCCACAATCCGCATTCGGCATCCAAATATAGTTTCTTTGCGAAGCTCTCATCAATACGGTTCAAACGCATCATGTTTTGCTGAATTCCGAGTTCGTATGGAAAAGTTACGCTTTTTAAAAGTTTCATGTACATATATATGTAATTAACGTAACGTATATTAATTAATTGCCCCCTAATCTCTTCTAATCCTCTTCTCTAATCACTTCTTCCACCTCCAAACTCACGTACACAGCAGCCCATTTCCTCCCATTACTGCAACATTCATGTCACCCATCCTCACTCATTTCTCCGCGAAATCACAAGCCGTTAATTCCGTTGAACTTCTCTTCTTCCTCTCTTCATCTTCATGCACACACACAAAAACTCAAACTCCATCATCATTTCAAATTTACAGACCCAAAATGTACGTGCATGGTTATCCTCTCGACAAAAATCGCCCTAAACTTTGCATACAACTCACAATTTCTACCATGAACTCAAATATAACCATCAAAACATGCAAAGGAAGCTTCAATTCACCAAAAATCTCAACCCTAACACATGAACTCCACGCTTTAAAAATTGCAGCAACAAAAACCACTTCTAACCCCTCCAATACCCACACAAAATCGAAGAGAATGCTTTGAGGATCACAAATATATTTATCTTATGATTTATAAAAGAGTATTTTGGTTTCTATGATTTTTAAAAGGGAAGAAAACTCTCATTTTAGAAGAAGGAAGGGGCTGCATGATTTTTAGGTTTAGGGTTAAGTTATGAAGTGGAAATGATTAATTATAGTGGAGCCAAAGTATTTCTTATTAATTTTTTATTTTATTATAACAAATATCGCTCATTTTCATCGGTTAAAAATCCGTGTGACCAACTACGAATTCCGTTTTCGATGAAAATTGATATGCAGCTAGTCTTTGACATTACAGACCCAACGAAACTGGTTTTGTCGGATTCCGAGTCGGTATGCACAAACATCGAATTTTTAAAGTCAAAATATTGTCTGTTTTTCACTTTAAAAATCACACCCGGTCAAATACTAGCTTTAAAAATCATAATACTAGAAATCTTACCCTTATTCAATGCTACAAATTCGAAAAAAGTGGAATCGAATTCTGAGATCGTCTCAATGATGTTCCTTTGTAAAATGATCGCCAGTTCTTAGCAAATGTGTTTACCTCGCACGGCCACATACTGAGTCCGTTTTGCGCGAATTTTAAAAGCTAACAATAATTTGTTATTATGAATCCAACAAAATTGGTCTTGTCAAATTCTGAGCTTCAAAGCTTAATTTCACTTTTTAAGGGCTATGCGATGTTTTTAAAAATCAAAATTTTAAAATTTCCAATAACAAGGCTTACAAATCAATTTAATAATTTTACTGAGTTTGTTTTAAGTCAAATAAAATATAAAATTTAATTTTTAAATTATTCTCAAATTTTATTTGGCAAAAATAACCAATTTATACTTCCATATTCATTAAAATGGCTTAATTAAAATTTTAAATTAGTTCAGAAAATACGGGTTGTTACAATCTCCCCATTTTAAAACTTTTTCGTCCTCGAAAAAGAACGGAGCTGAAAGTTGTTTAACTAACCAACTCAACTTTCATTCTGGCTTGGGTTCTTCAACTTTCCAGTTTCTGAGAACTTCCAAATTTTCCTGAAATTTGACTAACACCTTAAATTTCTGAAAATTTCGCCATAACCTCCTTTGTACGGGTTGATCTGAACAAATTCATTGGGTCGTATTTGGCACCCAATAAATGTGTATATCGCATACAAATGTGGGTTATCTATGCTCAATGGCAATGTGAAAAAAAAATCATCCCTTGACCCAGTGATGGGAATTAGTCAAAATCCATGTGCCATATGTAAAACAAGAGAGACGTATACATTTTTGTCATCTCCTGACCCATGTAGGCTTTTTATTAAATTCTGCAATTTACTGTTATATGTTATTAAGTCCATAATCAGTCCTCGGTTCAACCTATATTTCAGTCCTCGCTATACAAGCATCTCGCTCGTACGGTAACCTGAGCCTTGTCATATAAGCGCCAAATGCTTATATGGAATATAATATGATATGTTGTCTTCAGTAGTATGTTATGCGACGTAGTCCATAATTATTGTTACTATCCTATGGCGTACGTTTTAATTTCACACAAAACAACCATCATAGCACATCCAAATCACTCACAGTACTTATATAGTATATAAAATTGCGCAACCTACTCATTAAGGTGCACCTGTTTGTCGGACACACAATTTATATCTCTACTCAACGCTAAGCCAATAACCTGCTCAACATATATATATATATATATATATATATATGTGTGTGTGTGTGTGTGTGTGTGTGTGTGTGTGTGTATCCAATTCTAACTAAATTTACAATTTAGTTTAACTTAACTCAACTAAATTATATAACAAATGTGTTCTCGTATATTCAATGTCCAAAATCGCCGAAGGTTTCATCTAATTTTATTTAAATCAGATGTCATAACTAATGAAACTAGAAATCAAACAATCACCTAAATAATCAATTGGTTATTTAACTTTCTAAAAATCTATCTTTTATATACTCAAAAAAACATTTTCTAAGATCGGATTATATATATAATCACAAATACATTACTTATAAACATATAACTCTCGACTCATTCTCCGGCGTTACTAGCCCTAACTCTAATGAGTTTCTCATTCTAGGATACTACTGATCCAATCGCTAATGAGTATTATTTTATAGGATATTACTAATCCTATCTCTGATGAGTCTTTTATTCTATTCCAATGAGTTGTACCCCAAAGATTTGAGTTAACCAAAGCTCTAATACCATATGTAGTGACCCTCCTTTCCTGGCGATCCAAATCGATCGTTAAACTGATTTAAATCGAAACAAAAAGGCGGATACACTAACATTGGGCGCATAACACATCAGAACAAACAACAGATGACCTTTATAAACATCATAATAATATTACATGAGAGTACAGAATATCAGAGTACATCGAAAATTATACAGCGGAAGATAAATTTACAATAAATGTAATACAATGCACAACGAAAATATAAACTAACACAGCAGAAGACTATCAATGCTCTGGACACAGCTTTAAGCTTCAATCCAGAACCATGCTCAATGAAATAATCTGCAAAACAAACTACTTGACTGCCCATGTGGAAAATATGGACAACCGAGTTTGCAAGGAAAAAAGCAAACTACAAATCATTCATGGGACTGGTTTGAGAAACTCTACAGTTATATTTAACTTATTTAAAAATAAGGGATATCATAGGACCACGCAGCATAATACGGAATGGGTTTTCTCCGCTAGATTGCCAATGCACAAACAACTATCATATATAAACTTATGGAAATCTACAATGCATCACACAACATGCAATTCCTCAATCTACACATTTAGGCTTAATCCCCAAACTTATATTTCAAAATCCAATTCACTTTATAGAAATTATATCTTTGGACTTTATTTCCCGAGTTCTTATTTCAAATCATTTGAAATCCATAGCTAGCTTCCATATCAAAGTAGATTTCACTTCGGGATCTCAAACCAAAATCTTTGGAAACATGAATTCCAATACATCACAATGCTTACAAATAGTATGCAACAAAATCTCGGGAGGTTTCTCCCATCAACAAGGCCAAGGGTCTATTCCTTAGTCACTTGATATATATATATGTTGCACCCTATAGAAATAGGCATGCACTGACCACTGATCAATTCTCAAGGTCCTGGGTCCTCTCTTCCCCATACTTTTAGTCATCAGGTTTACCCGAATTAGCCACATACTAAATCATTTCATATCCCAAAGTGGAAAAATCATTTCACAACATAATAATCATAGGTACTTTCAAACTATAGTACTTCACATTAGTAATTCACACATATGATCAGTTAATATTAACCATATAACCTTTGAGCTCGTACGTCTCAAAGAAGGGTGTTAAACATGAGAATAAATTCTCCGCCACCAAACAGATATATCATCAATAGCGAACTAATCGGTAATGTGATGAACTACAATTTCAAACACATAAAACTTTTCTAAATCAGTTTAGAAACATTGTTTTTAGCTCTCGAAATCCTTTCTGTTTTATAAAACATTTTCATAAAGCATTCCTTGTCCAAAATCGGGAATAACATTTCTTTTCACTTAAGAAAATCTCATTTTAAAATCATTCATTAAATTTGAAATGAACTCAACAACATCGTTAACACCACATAGTCAAATCGTGAAGTGTTTCACAAGGTATAGCATACCAATATTTCTGTCCAACTGAATGCTAAATATAAAAGCATATTTTGCTCATATATTGGTCAAACACAATCCAAACAATCAATCAATCATAATCAATATCAACAACCAAGCATATTTGGTTCCAACACATCTCATGTTTTGGTAAATTTAATTACCATCTATTCATTCCAAATCTAATTAAAGATTTATTAAAACTCTACTTAGTTTTAACCTTCAAACACCATTATTTAATAATCATTGCTCACATACAATGCACACACCATAGTCATAAATAAATAAATAAATAAATACTCAACTACCAAATGCCATTTAAGGCGCCACAAGTGTCCATCCGCGGAGTATGAAATGTGAGTGTCACATATTCACACAACGCTTATAATGCAAATGATTTGTAAATAGTTCAAGTGTTGAACTCCAAAATAACTACATGATGCAATTTCTAACTTGCAGCTTAAAATTCATAACTAATCATGACATAATAACCTAACTAACTAATTTAGTGAGCGTTTCCTCACCATTGGTTTCCACTCCACCAAATATTTATGTGGTAAAATGCGACCTTTTAGGCTTCACAATCCGCATACAATGAAACACCCCACCTCCGTTAGGGTCACTCTCAAAGGGAATGCCCTAATTTTGGTGGAGGTTTATAAGTATAAGTCACAGATATACAAGACAGACATAAGAACACATATTTGTAAACAGCGGAAAAACAACAACTTTTATTTCATAAAAGCAAATACGTGTTACAAAACATCACCATGATTGTCTTACATCTTTTTTTTTCCAAAAACATAACATAACACTTTCATAATCTGTCTTGAGTACATTATTTAAAGAAGCATAAATAAAACATAGATAAACTGCAAAAGCCCCATAGTGGATTGTCCAAAGCCATAGTTCAAAACAGGAAAGTCCAAGCAATACATTTCTCTTCTTCAAGCTGGATGTTAAGGTTGGTCAAGCTGCTGTGTTCCCTCCCTGTGGACCTGGGGGGGGGGGGGAGAAACAGAAGAAAAGAAAACGAAAGAAAAGTAGAGTCAGACATAAAGCCTGAGTAAGTCTAGTACTATTTTGTCTATGAATAAAGAACTGGGTGTGATAAGTATAAACAAGAAGTGGACAAGCACTATAAACTTGGTTAAGTTGTCTAGGGTCGAATATACTATCGTACCCCATGTTAATCTCTGAACCCATATAAACTAGTTTCCAACTGGCACCCCATAATCAGGGTGAGGTGATCCATTCTATGATGATCGGCTCCTACTCGCATAGTTACATGTGTCTTACGGCCCCAGATGTTGTAGTTACCTATGCTGGTCCCACCATGGGGTGTATCAAGTCCCGTGGTGGCGGCCCGACACAATCCTAGAATGCACAGGTATTCTACTGGTGTCCAGTGCCTTATTTTTCTGCGCCGGAGTGTGTGCACGCCCGCACCCCGTTAGAACCTACACTGCTACACCACCGCCGTCGATTTGACCTCTTACAATCTGCCCAGTAATCGTGCCCCACCCTGCCTAGTTTCAGGGTATCCTGATACACCTTCTAGGGTTACTGCTGAAAAGGGTCCCCCTTTACTAGGTTTTCTATCTCTAGCCAACATGCTAAGTTGGTTATGTGTTTCCTAACCTAACCTCCACCAGTCCGTTTAGTTTAGCATGTTCCATTTTGATTAAGTCTTTAGTTCACTTAATCCTAACAATCCTGACTCAGCCTTAATTGTCTTATTAAGGCCCTGACCTCTCACATTAGACAGGTATTGTTGTGGCTGCCTGTTGCCGGTTGGTTCCGGGCAGTCTTACGCCACAACTCAGTCTAACCTCGGGTCCTTCTTGGGCTCCATGTTTAACCTCCCACATTGGATAGGTATTGTTGTGACTACTGGACAGCCGGGCGGTTCCGGGCAGGTTTACATCACAACTCAATCCAACCTCGGGTTAAACACATCGTATTTTCTACATTTACATATTTTGTCATTCTTCTTTATTTCTTATATGTAAATATTTGCGGCCCATTATTAAGTTAATGGTGTAAAGGTTACACCAATCATGGGCCCAACCCATACTTGAACTTGGGCCCTTCTATTTTATATTTTCATTCATTAGTAATTTTAACCCAACGTTATTTTCCCTCGTTTAACACGTCCGTTTATTATATATATTGGGCTTAGCCTTTCAAAGCCCAATTTAGCCATGCGAAAAGGGGAGGCTTAAAGCGTGATTACATACACAAAAAAGGGGAAGGTGAGCGCATGAACTTGCAATATGACGTTGGAAATACAAAATAGAAACTGGTGTACTTGCATAGTGGTAACATATACTTTGGTCATAAAGCATAGGTGGCATGAATCAAAGCATGTAAACTTGTAGTTAAGTTAAGAATATCACTATTGACTCATAGGCCTAACTACAACATAAACCTATATTTTTATTTCAGGCATAATGTCAAACATAAGCACGGCATAATGTCAAACATAAGCATGGCATAAGTATAGTTAAATTTGTTCACATAACCATGGCATAAATATTTCTAACATGAAATCATGATTCTTACTTTAGTCATGTAAACTTGCAAAAAGGGATTTTTGAACCTAACCTGGCTATGTATCACATATGTCATCATAAAATTCTTGTAAACAAGATAGACTTAATCATGAATTTCAATTATGCCAAATATCATTCATAGCCTAGCCATATTCATAAGTTTGCAAATAGGTTTTCTAGTACAAAAGCATGGCTTAATACATGATGCCCAATTTTTAACATAATTTCATATGGATTATGATAACCCAAACTTATTCCAATTACTTCACAAAAATGATGTTTGTATAAAAATGCACATTATGATGGCATAGTAGCAAAGCCCCAAACTTGCATGAATTTCAATTAACTACATACATGTAGCTTCGACATGGATTACATAATTTGCGAATATTCCAAACGTATACTTGCATAGAACTACCGCATGTAGTTCTTTATAATGAATAACATAATTCAAGAATATTTCAAATTGATAAGAACGCACAAATATGAATTACTTTATTGCCACAATTCAAGCATACAAACCAACACAATTATTTGTTCATACCAAAGTAATACTCTACTTACAATGGTGTGACGAATTCTCAAATTTAGGGATTTGAAGATGCGGTTTTGATTTGATTGAGTTGCTTTATGCCTTAGAATTTGCCTCCTAATCCTCTCTCCAATTGGTGGCTACCCCTAGTCGTTCCTCAGCAACATGGCGGCTTTGTTATTATTTTTGAATGAATAGATTAGGGTTTAGTCTAGGGTTGTTTTTATAGAGGTTAGGAACTGATTAGGACCATTGATGTTGCTTGGATTGATCGTAGCCATTCATTCGATAGAGAGACCAATTAGAGCCTGCCACCTAGCCCTAATGACAAAGCAGATCACAGAAAATCGACCAACATAGAATATGCCAGCCAGGTTAGACTGGGCTCGACCTGGGTCTGGACCAGGTCGACATGCCTGTCGACAGCCCTGTCGACCTGGTTAGACCAGGTCGACAGCCCAGTCGACCTGGGTGCGTCAGGCGGGCGTTTTTCCACCCTGGCCCATTGGGCCCCATATTCAAACTTAAACTTGATTTAGAAACTTCCGAAGGCCATATCTTCTTCATACGGACTCCGTTTTTCGAAAACTCGGACTCTATTTCGCGTATTTTTCCGAGACGAACGCAATGGCGTATCCCGTTTCCCTTAGTTTTTTGATTTGAAATTAATTATACTTTAATTTGTTAATTTCACAGTTATAGAATTTGCGGGGTGTTACATTCTCCCCCACTTAAAAGGATTTCGTCCCCGAAATCTTCAAGTTAGGAGGAATGTATATCCTAACATCCAATCATCCATCTACTCATCCATCAAACACGAGCATCCATTGTCCTTAAAAGACTTCTAATGCTTCATGATCATATGCGAAGTGTGTGTATATGAACTTATCTAATGCAAAATCAGGCGGTCTACTGATTCAGTTGACCTCCTTAATGCGAATTATGTAAGTGCCATGAATCCATTATGTATGCAAATTTTCCTATTCTTGATTCTACATGAGTGCACAATCATTCAATACAAATGCAACATCCACATGACAACACATTAAAGTTCAACCATATACGAATGCAAACATATATGCATATGCAATATGAAGTGACTGAGCCGATCTAAAACCTAGATTGTGTGTGTATGTGCAACCACGAGCAACCACTAGCAATCACTTGCAACCACTTGCAACCATCATCCATAACATGTTTCAACTACATGTTTTCATCCAAAGGGTTTCTACCTAAAAGATACGGTCGAGGAAATATACCTAAAAAGATAGATAAAAGCGCAACTTAAGGAAAAAGAAAGATCAAGGATGTACCCTCGAACAGAAAAGGGTAGGCAGTACGTATTCTAGCTTCAGTTTCCCAAGTCGCGTCTCCCTCGGCGTCGCTCCACTGAACTTTAACGAGCTTGACCTCGCGGTTGCGTAGCTTCTTCACTTCCGTTCCTATGATGCGGGTTGGAACTTTTCTTATGGTTGCTTCACATTCCACTTCGGCCTCTTCGAGGATATTTGGCTCTACCACTTCAGCAGACTCATGTAGACATTTTCGGAGATGTGAAACGTGAAAAACGTTGTGGACTCCAGCCAACTTCTCGGGTAGCTCTAATCTATAGGCCATTTTCCCAATTTTCTCGATGATAGGGAATGGCCCTACGAACCTTGGTGCCAGTTTTCCTGTGGTTCCAAAACGAACAACGTTCCTTAGCGGTGATACCTTGAGAAAAACTCTGTCTCCAACCTCAAATTCAAGGTCGGTCCTCCTCTTGTCGGCATAGGACTTTTGTCTGTCTTGGGCCGTCTTCATCCTTCTTCATATTAAGTCTACTTTCTCTGAGGTCTCTCGGATCATATCTGGTCCAAGTATGAGCTTATCCATGGACTCCCACCAACAAGTGGGCGATCGGCATGGGCTTCCATATAAAGCCTCGAAGGGCGCCATTCCGATGGTTGATTGATAGCTGTTGTTGTAGGCAAACTCCACCAAAGGAAGGTGGTCTTCCCATGTCCCTCCGAAGTCAAGGACGCATAGTCTTAAAAGGTCTTCCAAAACTCTGTTCACTCTTTCTGTTTGGCCGTCGGTTTGGGGATGATAGGTTGTGCTCAAGCATAACTGCGTTCCTACTGTTTCTTGCAGACTCCGCCAAAACTCACTGGTGAAGATGGGGTCTCGGTCACTAACAATGCTAGATGGTATTCCATGGAGTCGAACGATTTCCTTGAGGTAAAGTGATGCTAGGGATGAGGCAGTTCTTTTACTTTTGACAGGTAAAAAGTGGGCGCTTTTAGTAAGCCTATCCACTATTACCCAAATGCTAGTGTTGCCTCTCCTAGACCTAGGCAGCCCATCGATGAAGTCCATTGAGATGCTATCCCACTTCCACTGCGGGACCTCCAGAGGATGTAACAGTCCGCCAGGCTTTTTCTGTTCCGCCTTAACCTGTTGGCACACCATACACTTAGAAACGAATTCTGCCACGTCCTTTTTCATGCCGTTCCAGAAGAAAGTCCTTTTTATGTCTTTGTACATTTTATCTCCGCCTGGGTGTATCGTCATCTTGGAGTGATGTGCTTCCTCGAGAACCTTCTTTATTAAATCTTTTGTCTGTGGGACGCATAGTCTTCCGTCTCACCTTAGTAAACCCTTATCGTCAATGAAGTATCTGTTGAGGTGACTTGAAGTCTCACCCCTAATTAGCCTATCAATTATTTCCACAAGATGAGGGTCTTCGCATTGTGATGTCCCTACTGAATCCACTAAAGTCGGGCGCACTTCGAGAGATGCAAGCAAGCCTGGTACGAAATCGGAGGAAGGCCTAAAGTCGAAGCTGGCTATAAACTCTAGGCTTTGTCTTTCAACAAACAACGGGCTTAGAGTCAATTTCTTTCGGCTCAACGCGTCTGCCACTACGTTGCCTATGCCCGGAGTATAGGAGATTTCGAAATCGTACGAGGCAAGAAACTCCATCCATCTTTGTTGCCTCAAGTTAAGATCCTTCTGCGAGAAAAGATATTTCAACGATTTATGGTCAGTGTAAAGTTCGAACTTCTCACCTAGGAGATAGTGTCGCCAAGACTTGAGTGCAAAGACGATGGCGGCTAACTCAAGATCGTGGGTTGGGTAGTTCTTTTCGTGCACTTTCAACTGCCTCCCGCCATAAGCTACTACCCTTCCTTCTTGCATTAAGACGACGCCTAGCCCTGTCCCACATGCATCCGTATAGACAGTGAACATCTTGCTCCCATCTGGCAGCGTCAAAACTGAGGCTGTTGTAAGAGCCCTTTTCAGTCGTTGGAAAGCAAACTCGCAATCCAAGTCCCACTTGAAGACTAGATTCTTCTTGGTCAATTTCGTGAGCGGAGCTGAGATTTTCGCAAAATCCCTTATAAACTTTCGATAGAAACCTGCTAGTCCTAGAAAGCTTCGGACCTCAGTCGCATTCCTTGGTGTCTTCCAATCCTGTACCGCCACTACCTTAGCAGGGTCCACTGCTAACCCTTGTTTGGATACTATGTGCCCAAGGAACCTCACCTCTTCTCTCCAAAAGTGGCATTTGGAGAATTTGGCTTTTAGTTGATGGACTCGCAAAGTTTCCATGATTGCCCTTAAGTGTTGAGCATGTTCCTCTTCACTCTTTGAGAAGATAAGGATATCATCTACGAAGACCACTACGAATTTGTTGAGGAAATCTCTAAATACCCTACTCATCAGGTCCACGAAGTAAGCAGGTGCATTTGTCAAGCCGAAAGGCATGACAAGCCATTCAAAGAAGCCGTCTGGGGTTCTGAATGCCGTTTTATCGATGCTATCTTCAGCCACCCTTAGCTGATGAAAACCGGTTGCTAAATCGAGTTGGGAGAAAACAGACGCTCCTACAAGCTGGTCAAATAAATCGTCAATTCTAGGGAGAGGGTGCCTATTCTTTTTCGTTAGCTTGTTGAGCTCCCTATAGTCAACACATAGACGGAGTGAACCATCCGCCTTTGTAGCGAACACCACTGGAGCGCCCCATTCTGAAATGCTTCTCCTAATGAACCCCTTTTCTAGAAGCTCTTTAATCTGTTTACTGAGCTCTTTCCTTTCTCGTGGAGCCATATGTCTAACGGGCAACGCAACGGGCTTTGCATTATCTACAAGATATATGCGGAAGTCTATTTCCCGCTTCGGAGGCAAGCCCTTCACCTCTTCAAAGACATCCGGATATTCCCGGACCACTCTAACTGATTGCAAATTTTCAACAGAGGCATCTAGCGATTCAAGATAACTAAGCATAACCGCATACGAGGGATTACAAGAAATTTCCAAAGTATTACCGAGCAGGGTTAGGAGCCTAACAACCCTTTTCTCACAATCAAGGATGGCCCCATTACTGGATAGCCAATCCATACCCAAAATCAAACCATACCCCGAAAAGCCCAAAACAAAGGCACTACATTGAAATTCTACGCTTAGAATGGAAATTTTCAATCCCAAACAGATCATAGACAAATGAGCTGGGCCCCCAATTGGGTTTGAAACAATTAAGGGGTCCTCTACCATACTAGTTTTTAAGTGCAGAGATTCTACTAAAGCAGACGAGATAAAGGAGTGTGATGCGCCAGAATCAAATAAAGTGCGAACGGGGTGATCATAAAGATAAACTACACTTTCTACAGAAGTATTTATACCTCGTTGTTGCAGAGGTGGCGCTTCCAGCACATGAACCTGTGCCCCAGGGGTGGATCCAGCCCTCTGCCCCTGTCCTCATTTCTTTGGGCAGTCCTTAGCCCTGTGGCCTGTCTCACCGCAAGAAAAGCACCCACCATTCTCCTTGGCCTTCTTTTTCCGGCAGTCCTTTACTAAGTGCCCCACTTTGCCACAGAAATTACACTTCCTCTTCTCTTTCTTGCCTTTCCCGCCCTTCTTAAAGTCTGTCTTCTTAGGCTGCAAACCCTCTTTCTTCTTGCCCTTATCCTCTTCATTCAGCAATGCCATTTGCACCAATCTTTCATACGTGGCTCCCATGGGTATATGGGTCATGGCCAAACTGTGTAATGGCTCATTCAACCCTTTGACGAAACGGAGAGCCTTCTTGTGCGGGGTGTTGACTAGGTCAAGCCCAAACCTAGCCAGCTCATCGAACTGATTCACATACTCTCTGACTGTCTTGTCCCCTTGCTTAAGAAATAAGAATTTTTCCAACTGCAAACTTCTTTCCGCATCTGAGAGAAATTTAGTCTCAAACCTTGCCCTAAAGTCCTCCCATGTCTCCACTGGTCTTTCAGCATTAGTGACTTCCCACCAGTAGGAAGCCTCGCCCTTCAATAGCCATACTGCCAGTTGTACTTTTTGTCTATCTTCTACCTCAAAGATGATGAATAGGTCCTCCGTTTCTTTCAGCCAATTTCTAGCTGCCACGAAGGACTCAGTTCCATGGAAATCCTTTCCTCCCATAGCTTTAAAATCTTTACATATCTTAGCAAACGTGTTTCCCCGAGGAGGAGGTGGAGGAAAAGGTGCCGCTGCAGCTGGATGATTTCCTGCAGCTGGGGGAGGAGGAACGGTAGGACCTGGCTGAGTGGCCCTTGCTTCTAAGAACCGTCTAAACCAACCAGGTATTGGTACCCCTTCTGGCAAGTTAAGATCTTCGGACATGCTGAAACAAAAAGGATAGATTCAAAACGAAGGATAAGAGATAGTACCTATGGCTTTGGGGAGTGGACTTTGCCTTTTTAAAATAAAATAATATTTTTCTTTTAAAGATGCTTCTTTAAATTTCCTTTTTGGAAACAATTTTTCAAAACTTTTTATCTTATCTGGTAAACCTATGCTCTGATACCAAGTGAAACACCCCACCTCCGTTAGGGTCACTCTCAAAGGGAATGCCCTAATTTTGGTGGAGGTTTATAAGTATAAGTCACAGATATACAAGACAGACATAAGAACACATATTTGTAAACAGCGGAAAAACAACAACTTTTATTTCATAAAAGCAAATACGTGTTACAAAACATCACCATGATTGTCTTACATCTTTTTTTTCCAAAAACATAACATAACACTTTCATAATCTGTCTTGAGTACATTATTTAAAGAAGCATAAATAAAACATAGATAAACTGCAAAAGCCCCATAGTGGATTGTCCAAAGCCATAGTTCAAAACAGGAAAGTCCAAGCAATACATTTCTCTTCTTCAAGCTGGATGTTAAGGTTGGTCAAGCTGCTGTGTTCCCTCCCTGTGGACCTGGGGGGGGGGGAAACGGAAGAAAAGAAGACGAAAGAAAAGTAGAGTCAGACATAAAGCCTGAGTAAGTCTCGTACTATTTTGTCTATGAATAAAGAACTGGGTGTGATAAGTATAAACAAGAAGTGGACAAGCACTATAAACTTGGTTAAGTTGTCTAGGGTCGAATATACTATCGTACCCCATGTTAATCTCTGAACCCATATAAACTAGTTTCCAACTGCCACCCCATAATCAGGGTGAGGTGATCCATTCTATGATGATCGGCTCCTACTCGCATAGTTACATGTGTCTTACGGCCCCCGATGTTGTAGTTACCTATGCTGGTCCCACCATGGGGTGTATCAAGTCCCGTGGTGGCGGCCCGACACAATCCTAGAATGCACAGGTATTCTACTGGTGTCCAGTGCCTTATTTTTCTGCGCCGGAGTGTGTGCACGCCCGCACCCCGTTAGAACCTACACTGCTACACCACCGCCGTCGATTTGACCTCTTACAATCAGCCCAGTAATCGTGCCCCACCCTGCCTAGTTTCAGGGTATCCTGATACACCTTCTAGGGTTACTGCTGAAAAGGGTCCCCCATTACTAGGTTTTCTATCTCTAGCCAACATGCTAAGTTGGTTAAGTGTTTCCTAACCTAACCTCCACCAGTCCGTTTAGTTTAGCATGTTCCATTTTGATTAAGTCTTTAGTTCACTTAATCCTAACAATCCTGACTCAGCCTTAATTGTCTTATTAAGGCCCTGACCTCTCACATTAGACAGGTATTGTTGTGGCTGCCTGTTGCCGGTTGGTTCCGGGCAGTCTTACGCCACAACTCAGTCTAACCTCGGGTCCTTCTTGGGCTCCATGTTTAACCTCCCACATTGGATAGGTATTGTTGTGACTACTGGACAGCCGGGCGGTTCCGGGCAGGTTTACATCACAACTCAATCCAACCTCGGGTTAAACACATCGTATTTTCTACATTTACATATTTTGTCATTCTTCTTTATTTCTTATATGTAAATATTTGCGGCCCATTATTAAGTTAATGGTGTAAAGGTTACACCAATCATGGGCCCAACCCATACTTGAACTTGGGCCCTTCTATTTTATATTTTCATTCATTAGTAATTTTAACCCAACGTTATTTTCCCCCGTTTAACACGTCCGTTTATTATATATATTGGGCTTAGCCTTTTAAAGCCCAATTTAGCCATGCGAAAAGGGGAGGCTTAAAGCGTGATTACATACACAAAAAAGGGGAAGGTGAGCGCATGAACTTGCAATATGACGTTGGAAATACAAAATAGAAACTGGTGTACTTGCATAGTGGTAACATATACTTTGGTCATAAAGCATAGGTGGCATGAATCAAAGCATGTAAACTTGTAGTTAAGTTAAGAATATCACTATTGACACATAGGCCTAACTACAACATAAACCTATATTTTTATTTCAGGCATAATGTCAAACATAAGCACGGCATAATGTCAAACATAAGCATGGCATAAGTATAGTTAAATTTGTTCACATAACCATGGCATAAATATTTCTAACATGAAATCATGATTCTTACTTTAGTCATGTAAACTTGCAAAAAGGAATTTTTGAACCTAACCTAGCTATGTATCACATATGTCATCATAAAATTCTTGTAAACAAGATAGACTTAATCATGAATTTCAATTATGCCAAATATCATTCATAGCCTAGCCATATTCATAAGTTTGCAAATAGGTTTTCTAGTACAAAAGCATGGCTTAATACATGATGCCCAATTTTTAACATAATTTCATATGGATTATGATAACCCAAACTTATTCCAATTACTTCACAAAAATGATGTTTGTATAAAAATGCACATTATGATGGCATAGTAGCAAAGCCCCAAACTTGCATGAATTTCAATTAACTACATACATGTAGCTTCGACATGGATTACATAATTTGCGAATATTCCAAACGTATACTTGCATAGAACTACCGCATGTAGTTCTTTATAATGAATAACATAATTCAAGAATATTTCAAATTGATAAGAACGCACAAATATGAATTACTTTATTGCCACAATTCAAGCATACAAACCAACACAATTATTTGTTCATACCAAAGTAATACTCTACTTACAATGGTGTGACGAATTCTCAAATTTAGGGATTTGAAGATGCGGTTTTGATTTGATTGAGTTGCTTTATGCCTTCGAATTTGCCTCCTAATCCTCTCTCCAATTGGTGGCTACCCCTAGTCGTTCCTCAGCAACATGGCGGCTTTGTTCTTATTTTTGAATGAATAGATTAGGGTTTAGTCTAGGGTTGTTTTTATAGAGGTTAGGAACTGATTAGGACCATTGATGTTGCTTGGATTGATCGTAGCCATTCATTCGATAGAGAGACCAATTAGAGCCTGCCACCTAGCCCTAATGACAAAGCAGATCACAGAAAATCGACCAACATAGAATAGGCCAGCCGGGTTAGACTGGGCTCGACCTGGGTCTGGACCAGGTCGACATGCCTGTCGACAGCCCTGTCGACAGCCCTGTCGACCTGGTTAGACCAGGTCGACAGCCCAGTCGACCTGGGTGCGTCAGGCGGGCGTTTTTCCACCCTGGCCCATTGGGCCCCATATTCGAACTTAAACTTGATTTAGAAACTTCCGAAGGCCATATCTTCTTCATACGGACTCCGTTTTTCGAAAACTCGGATCTATTTCGCGTATTTTTCCGAGACGAACGCAATGGCGTATCCCGTTTCCCTTAGTTTTTTGATTTGAAATTAATTATACTTTAATTTGTTAATTTCACAGTTATAGAATTTGCGGGGTGTTACATACAACATCCAAATCATTTCATTGCGAAGCTCTCGTCGATACGGTTCCAACGCATCTTGTTTTGCTGAATTCCAAGTGCGTATGAAAAAGTTATGTTTTTTACAAGTTTCATGTACATATATATGTAATTAATTTAACATATATTAATTAATTACCCCTTCACCTCTTCTAATCCTCTTCTCTAATCACTTCTTCCACCTCCAAACTCATGTACAAAACAACCCATTTCCTCCCATTACTGCAACATTCATGTCACCCATCCTCACTCATTTCTCCGCGAAATCACAAGTCGTTAATTCCGTTGAACTTCTCTTCTTCCTCTCTTCATCTTCATGCACACACACACACAAACTCAAACTCCATCACCATTTCAATTTTACAGACCCAAAATGCAAGTACATTGCAATCCTCCCGACAAAAATCGCCTTAAACTTTGCATACAATTCACAATTCCTACCACGAACTCAAATATAACCATCAAAACAAGCATTGAAGTTTTAATTCACCAAAAATCTCAACCCTACCACATGAACTCCACGCTGTAAAAATTACAGTGACAAAAACCACTTCTAACCCTTCCAATACCCACACTAAATCGAAGAGAATGCTTTGAGGATCACAAATATATTTATCTTATGATTTATAAAAGAGTATTTTGGTTTCTATGATTTTTGAAAGGGAAGAAAGCTCTCATTTTAGAAGAAGGAAGGGGCTGCATGATTTTTAGATTTAGGGTTAAGTTATGAAGTGGAAATGATAATTTATAGCGGAGCCAAAATATTTTTAATTAATTTTTTATTTCATTATACTAAATATCGCTCATTTTCATCGTTTAAAAATTCGTGTGACCACTTACGGATTCTGTTTTTGATGAAAATTGATATGCAACTACTCTCTAACATTACGATCCAAGTGAAACTGGTTTCGATGGGTTCCGAGTCCGTATGCACAAACAATGAATTTTTAAAGTCAAAATATTGTCTGTTTTTCACTTTAAAAATCACACCGGTCAAATACTACCTCTAAAAATCACAAAACTTGAAATCTTACCATTATTCAACACTATGAATCCGAAAAAAGTGGAATCAAATTCCGAGATTGTCTTAATGATGTTCCTTTGTAAAATGATCGTTAGTTTCTTAGCAAATGTGTTTACCTCGCACGGCCACATATTGAGTCCGTTTTGTGCGAGTTTTGAAACCCAACAATAATTTGTCATTATGAATCCAACAAAACTGGTCTTGTCAAATTCTAATCTTTAATGCAAAATTTCACTTTTTAAGGGCTATGTGATGATTTTATAAATCAATTTTTTAAAATTTCCACAAACAAGGCTTACAAATCAATTTAATAATTTTACTAAGTTTGTTTTAAGTAAAATAAAATATAAAAATTAATTTTGAAATTATTCTCAAATTTTATTTAGCAAAAATAACCAATTTATACTTCCATATTGATTAAAATAGCTTGAATTAAAATTTAAAATTAGTTCAGAAAATACGGGTTGTTACAATCTCTCCCACTTAAAACTTTTTCATCCACGAAAAAGAACGAAGTTGAAAGTTGTTTAACTAACCAACTCAACTTTCATTCTGGCTTGAGTTCTTCAACTTTCAATTTCTAAGTACTTCCAAATTTTCCTGAAATTTGACTAATGCCTTAAATTTCTGAAAATTTCACCATGACCTCCTTTGTACAGGTTGATCTGAATAATGGTCCGTATTTGGCACCCAATAAATGTATATATCGCATACAAATCAAATGTGATTTATCTATGCTCGAGGGCAATGTGGAAAAAATCATCCCTTGTCATCTCCTGACCCGTGTAGGGTTTGTCATTAAATTCTAAAATTTACCGTTATATGTTATTAAGTCCATAATCAGTCCTCGGTTCCACGTATAGTTCAGTCCTTGCCATACAAGTATCTCGCTCGTATGGTAACCTGAGCCTCGTCATATAAGCGCCAAATGCTTATATGAACTATAATATGATATGTTGTCTTCAGTAGTATGTTATGCGGTATAGTCCATAATCATTGTTACAGTCCTATGGCATATTTTTTAATTTCACACAGAACAACCATCATGAAACATCCAAATCACTCACAGTAGTTATATAATATATAAAATTGTGTAACCTACTCATTAAGGTATACCTGTTCGTCGGGCATGCAATTTATTTATTTACTCAACGCTAATCCATTAACCTGCTCAACACACACACACACACACGCACATATGTGTGTGTATCCAATTCTATCTAAATTTGCAATTCAGTTTAACTTAACTCAACTAAATTATATAACAAATATGTTATCGTATATTCAATGTCCAAAATCGCCGAAGGTTTCGTCTAATCTTATTTAAATCAGATGTCATAACTAATCAAACAGGAAATCAAACAATCACCCAAATAATCAATTAGTTATTTAACTTTCTAAACATATATCTTTTATATACTTAAAAAAATATTTTCTAAGATCGGATTATATATATAATCACAAATACATTACTTATAAACATGTAACTCTCAACTCATTCTGGGGCGTTACTTACCCCAACTCTAATGAGTTTCCCATTCTACGATACTACTGATCCAATCGCTAATGAGTATTATTTTATAGGATATTACTAATCCTATCTTTGATGAGTCTTTTATTCTATTCTAACGGGTTGTACACCAAAGATTTGAGTAAACTAAAGATATGATACCATATGTAGTGACCCTCCTTTCCGGGCGATCCAAATCAATCGTTAAACTGATTTAAATCGAAACAAAAAGACGGATATGCTAACATTGGGCGCACAACACATCAGAACAAACAACAGAAGACCTTTATAAACATCATAATAATATTACATCAGAGTACAGAATATCAGAGTACATCGAAAATTATATAGCAGAAGATAAATTTACAATAAATGTAATACAATGCACAACAAAAATATAAACTAACACAGCGGAAGACTGTCAATGCTCTGGACACAGCTTTAAACTTCAATCCAGAATCCTGCTCAATGAAATAATCTACAAAACAAACTACTCAAATGCCCATATGGAAAATATGGACACTCGAGTTTGGAAGGGAAAAGCAAACTACGAGTCAGTCATGGGACTGGTATGAGAAACTCTACAGTTATATTTAACTCATTTAAAAATAAGGGATATCACGGGACCATGCCGCATAACACGGAACGGGTTTTCTCCACTAGATTTCTAGTGCACAAACAACAACCATATAAAAACTTATGGAAATCTACAATGCATCACACAACATGAAATTCATCAATCAACACATTTAGGCATAATCCCCAAACTTATATTTCAAAATCCAACTCACTTTATAGAAATCATTTCTTTGGACTTTATTTCCCGAGTTCTTGTTTCAAATCATTTGAAATACATATCTAGCTTTCATATCAAAGTAGATTTCACTTTAGGATCTCAAACCAAAATCTTTGGAAATATGAATTCCAAAACATCACAATGCATACAAATAGTATGCAACAAAATCTTGTGAGATTTCTCCCGTCAACAAGGCCAAGGGTCTGTTCCTTAGTCACTCGATATATATATATATATATATATATATATATATATATATATATGTTGCACCCTATAGAAATAGGCATGCACTGACCATTGATCAATTCTTAAGGTCCTGGGTTCTCTCTCCCCCATACTTTTAGTCATCAGGGTTACCCGAATCTTTAGCCACATACTAAATCATTTCATATCCCAAAGTGGAAAAATCATTTCACAACATAATAATCACAGGTACTTTCAAACTGTAGTACTTCACCTCAGAAATTCACACATATGATTAGTTACTATTAATCATATAACCTTAGAGCTTGTACGTCTCAAAAAAGGGTGTTAAGCTTGAGAATAAATTCTCTGCCACCAAATAGATATATCATCAATAGAAACTAATCGGTTATGTGATGAACTACAATGTCAAACACATAATACTTTTTAAAATCATTTTAGAAACATCGGGTTTAGCTCTTTAAATCCTTTCTGTTTTATAAAACATTTTCATAAAGCACTGCTTGTCCAAAATTGGGAATAACATTTCTTTTCACTTAATAAAATCTCATTTCAAAATCATTCATTAAATCCGAAATGAACTCAACAACATCGCTAACACCTCATAGTAAAATCGCGAAGTGTTTCACAAGGTGTTAGCATACCAATATTTCTGTCCAACCAAATGTTAAATATAAAAGCATATTTTGCTCATATATTGGTCAAACACAATCCAAACAATCAATCAATCATAATCAATATCAACAACCAAGCATATTTGGTTCCAACACATCTCATGTTTTGGTAAATTTAATTACCATCTCTTCATTCCAAATCTAATTAAAGATTTATTAGAACTCTACTTAGTTTTAACCTTCAAACACCATTATTTAATGAATCATTGCTCACATACAATGCACACACCATAGTCATAAATAAATAAATGAATACTCAACTACCAAATGCCATTTAAGGCGCCACAAGTGTCCATCCACGGAGGATGAAATGTGAGTGGCACATATTCACACACAGCTTCTAATGCAAAAGATTTGTAAATAGTTCAAGTGTTGAACTCCAAAATAACTACATGATGCAATTTCTAACTTGCAGCTTAAAATGCATAACAAATCATGACATAATAACCTAACTAATAATTAATTGAGCGAGTCCTCACCACTTGTTTCCATTCCACCAAATCTTTATGCAGTAGAATGCAACCTTTTTGGCTCCACGTTCTGCAGATGACATCTAAATCTGTTTCATTGCGAAGCTCTCATCGATACAGTTCCAACGCATCTTGTTTTTCTGAATTCCAAGTTCGTATGAAAAAGTTATGCTTTTTACAAGTTTCATATACAAATATATGTAATTAACTTAACATATATTAATTAATTTCCCCTTAACCTCTTCTAATCCTCTTCTCTAATCACTTCTTCCACCTCCAAACTCACGTACATAGCAGCCCATTTCCTCCCATTACTGCAACATTCATATCACCCATCCTCACTCATTTCTCTGCGAAATCACAAGCCGTTAATTCTGTTGAACTTCTCTTCTTCCTCTCTTCATCTTCATGCACACACACAAATACTCAAATTCCATCACCATTTTACATTTACAGACCCAAAACGCACATACATGGCAATCCTCTCGATAAGAATTCTCTCTGAATCGCCCCAAACTTTGCATACAACTCACACTTCCTACCACGAACTCAAATATAACCATCAAAACATGCATTGAAGCTTCAATTTACCAAAAATCTCAACCCTAGCCACATGAACTCCAGGCTGTAAAAATTGCAGTGACAAAACCACTTTTAACCCCTCCAGTACCCATACTAAATCGAAGAAATGCTTTGAGGATCACAAATATATTTGTCTTATGATTTATAAAAGAGTATTTTGGTTTCTATGATTTTTGAAAGGGAAGAAAGCTCTCATTTTATAAGAAGAAAGAGGTTGTGTGATTTTTAGGTTTAGGTTTAAGTTATGAAGTGGAAATGATAATTTATAGTGGAGCCAAAATATTTATTTATTTTTTATTTTATTATACCAAATATCGCTCATTTTCAATGTTTAAAAATCTGCATGACCACCTACTGATTCCGTTTTCGATGAAAATTCATATGCAGCTACCCTATGACATTACAGACCCAACAAAACTAGTTTCGTCGGATTTCGAGTCCGTATGCACAAACAATGAATTTTTAAAGTCAAAATATTGTCGGTTTTTCACTTTAAAAATCACACCCGGTCAAATACTAGCTCTAAAAATCACAAAACTTGAAATCATACCATTATTCAATGCTACGAATAAAAAAAAAAGAAGTGGAATCGAATTCCGAGATCGTCTCAATGATGTTCCTTTGTAAAGTGATCGTCAGTTTCTTAGCAAATGTGTTTACCTCGCACGACCACATACAGAGTCCATTTTGCGCGAATTTTGAAACCCAATAATAATTTGTCATTACGAATCCAACAAAATTGGTCTCGTCAAATTATGAGCTTCAAAGCAAATTTTCACTTTTTAAGGGCTATGCGATGATTTTAAAAATCAAAATTTTTAAATTTCCAAAAACAAGGCTTACAAATCAATTTAATAATTTTATTGAGTTTGTTTTAATTCAAATAAAATATAAAAATTAATTTTAAAATTATTCTAAAATTTTATTTAGCAAAAGTAACCAATTTATATTTCTATATTCACTAAAATAGCTTAAATTAAATGTAATGACCCGAACATCCCCGCCCTTTAAATCAACCATAAACCACGCCGATCTGATCCAAAAGTTGGAAATCCTCGAATGCACTAACTTTGGGCATACAACACATCAGAACAAATAACAAAAGACTTTTATAAACATCATAATTATGTTACATCAGTTTACAAAATATTAGAGTACATCGAAATATAATTCAACAGCAGAAGATTAATTTACAACAAATTTAATAAAATGCAGCGAAAGACTATCATTGCTCTGGACATAGCTTTTAGCTTCGATCTAGAATCCTGCTCAAGATATCAGCAAAATAGGCTACTCACCTACCCGTGTGGAAAATATGGGCACCGAGTTTTCAAGTAAAACAAACTACGAGCCAGTCAGGGGACTTGTATGAGAAATCTTACTTAACTTATCTAATAATAATAAGGCTAATCAGAGGACACGCTGCTAACGTGGAACGAGTTTACTCCATTGGATTGCCAGTGCATAAAATAAAGTAAACCGTTAAACAACGCAATGCTTTTTAGAAAAATGAAACCATTATAAGACTCAAGTCCCATCACCCAATGCAACACAAACCGGAGTATAAGTTTTACCTTATAATTGTCAAAAATTCTTGATAGAATAAAATCGATTTGATATTATTATTAGTGTATATATGTTTCAAAAAAATTCAATCATAAGGTAGCAATCATAGACGGCATAACTACCATATACTATGTCGCCATACTAGTTATACAATCAAAACCGTATGGTGTCGTATTGGAAGCTGGATTTCCATCATGAACCAAAGAAAAGGATCGTCCTTACCAAATTCGAGACACTCTAGCACGTGCCTCAGGACTCAGACTCAGGTGAGCCCTTGGATCTTCAGGGCCGGTCCACAAATACTTTAGTGGATTAGTTATGCCTGAACAATATGTTTCCCCGCCCTATGGGGCGTAAATACTGAGCCACTAGGGACTCAAAACTGAGGCGCCTCGTTCCATCATCCACATAAGTAAAAATGTTCGGGCTTGTAAAACCCTGAAACCACTCCTAGCTAGAAAGAATCGTATGTCCTCCCTGCAGTCCTCTCCCGTTTCTGGTTCATACCGGGGTGTGAGGCTCGCGAAGTATCATTACACAAAGCTATGCTAAATAAAGCTGTGCTTTGATCATCAACAACAAGACTCTGCTTTTGAACAATAAGCCTTGATCATTTGCATCTTAGCATGCCACATTTTCAATCCATATCATACCATTGATCTTTGCCAATACATAACCTCTAAGATCGCACGTCTCAGAGAAGGGTGTTAAGCAAGAGAATAAATTCTCCGTCACCAAATAGATATATATATATATATATATATAGTAGAGATCAACGAATACAACATAAAGGAATACAACATCAGACATACCACACATTTACAAGTCCTTTCTGGGTCTGAACGAAACCGGAGATACCTTTTTCCTTGTCCCATATGTCCAGTATAGGAGAGAGATTCTCACATATCCATTGATCTCCAAGTACATCTGGACGATCACCACTTATTACCTTATCTTAGGATGCTCCCAATCAAGAGATCAGTAATCATCCAAATGATGTGAAGATCTCCGGTCTTCAACCACCGTCTTCATCTTCGACTCTTGATCGTCGTAGTAATTATTCAGAATGGGTTAAACCTGGTCTTTCCGAATAACTCGCGTATTTTATAATCAATAACAAAGTTCTATAATAACACATCAATCGCCTCATTCCAGTTCAGAATATTCCTTTAATCAAATATTAACATTATTAGGGAAAGGCTCCCATTAATTTTATCAAAGATAAATTCTTTTAAATTTATTCATTAATCTTCTTTTTAAAGATTCATTAAAACTCCAATTTAGTTTTAATTTCAAAAATCATTACTTTATGATTATTTAACTTTAAGAAATTAATCTTATCTTTAACTGGGTTAAACAATCAATGTCATTTAAAACACAGTTCACGATAAACATAAAATCATCTTCCATTAAATATTGAATTTTCACAGAAATCAAGTCAATATATAATCGATATAAATTTCTGTATCAGACTAATAATATAAATGGAATAACGGCAAAGCCTTTTAAATTCCATATATAATAACGGTCTTCTTTTACAGAAGCTCATCTCGATTATTATTAAATCGAATTCCATTTAATTCCAATTTAATATATTAAATTGGAAAACTTTACTTTGGAAAATTTCCATTTGAATCTTAATAAAAAGATTTATAAATTCCAAATTATATCTTCACTGTTAATTGGGTTAAAGAACGAATGTCGTCAAAAGCACAGTTCACAATAAGCCCAATTCACATTTCATTTTATTCTAATTACTAAATATAATTGAAACTCTGATAATCTTAATTAAAAGGTTTATTTTTGAACAGGGTTTAAGAACAGTGTTATTGAAGACACCATTCACGACAAACCCAAAAACCCAATTTATTTTGTTTAATTTCAATTTATTTATTAATTAATTGGAAAGCTTCATTAAATCTAAATTTAAAAATTTATTCTAGTTAATAACTAGTTCATTTTGATAAAAATATATTACTATCTTTTTAAATATGGAATATTTCATCCTAATTCTTTCTAAATCATTTATTATGATTTCACATAATTTTACCATATTTTTTATAATTTTATTAAGGCCCGTACAACCGATTTCCATAAACGGTCATCGAACTGCACTTACATCGACCTTTTCTAAAATTGATTTGGACATAATTCCAAATCCTTCATTAGATTTCAAAACTCTTATATTCATTGGAAAGCTCTTTTCGATATGAACCCAACGGTTCTGGTTTTATGAGAATCCGACAGTTGGATCTCCCGTTATGCCAATTTAAAGTTAATGGTCGAAATTCGCGAACGATCGCTATGTGACGCATTCTATTCAGGCCATTATATATATGTATGTATATATATATATATATATATATATATATATATATATATATATAATATCGTCGATTTCCAATTAAAATTCATTTATAAAATATATATTTACTTAAAATGATTTTAACTTCGTTTTCAATTTTATAGCAAAATTGAACATTATATATTTTTATCATATAATAATATTAATATTTTCAAAATATTAGATTTTGAAATCATTTCTTTTCAATATTCATTATAAAATGAATAAAATCGATCGATAAACCCGTTCAGGTAAAAATAACCTTTGCTACTTACTTCGGCTTCATATTTTTATATTTTTGTATCCCCGCAACAGTGGAAATAAACATCATAATCTTATTCTTCATTGAATATTATTTTAATATATTCATTATTTTAAAATATTCTTTATTTTAAAAGATTCTTTATTCTTGAATATTCTTTACTTTAAAATATTCTGAATCGGAATGCGAATAAATCAATTACCATATAAATTCAGTTATATGGATTTCATACATTGCATATATTCAACGATAATGATAAAAAATCATCAAACAATCCATTCACATCCAAAGAGAATTTTATAACTATGTGAGCATTAAAATACATATATAACGCTCATCACAGATTGTCAATCCATCAATTGACAATTAATTAAATATTGGGACTAGTGTATGTCAAATATCATACCAATACCCGTGTGGGGATTTCAAACAACAACAGTTTATTTATTTAAATAAATTATTGGTTAATACTTTAACCAATTCTAATTCGGCTTGATTTATTTTCTATTTAACCAAACTTCACTGTTTTAAAATTATAAATAAACATTTATAATTTAATTTCAATTACCGTATTAATATTAACATTATAATGATAATGTTTTAGTCTAACACAAATCATATTTTTAACATACGACCAATTTTCTAATATTGCTAACATATCAATGATAATGTTTTAATCTTTAGCATATTTTTGTATTACTAACTCATGTTCATTTTAATCATTTCTACATGCACTATAAAAATGTAATTTTTTATTTTAACATGACATTTTTATTTTAACATGACTTTTTATAATAAAATGACATTTTTATCTAACATGACAATTTTACTGTTCTACATTTCTAATAGCAAATAAGAAGAAGTATTTATTTTGCATACATTATTCTATGTATTTTAGTGACAAATAAAAGAATAATTTATTTGTACACAAATTCAATGTTTCACCATAACAAGTAAAAATGATACTTTTATGTGTTGACAATTCTAATTCAACATAAGAAATAAAAAATGAAAATTTTATGTCGACAATTCTAATTCAACAAAATTAATAAAAATGACGACTTCATTTTGTTAACAATTCTAGTTTAACAGAATGCATAAAAATGACAATTCCATTTGTGTTGACAATTCTAGTTTAACAAAATAAACAAAAGTGATCTTATCATTTGTTGACAGTTCTATTTCAAAAAAAAAATTCTTTAACACAAATCTATCTAACAAAAATGTTTTTTTTGCTTTAACATAAATCTCCTTAATAAAAATGTTATTTTGTGTTTGACACAAATATTTTTGACAAAAATGTTATTTGTATTTTGACTCAAATCTATTTTACAATAATGTAATTTTTGTTCTAACTCAATTCTAATTAACAAAAATGTAATTTTTGTTCCAACCATTATATTTTTACAAAAATGCCAATTTTGTTTCAACTATTATAATTCAACAAAATGATATGTTTAATTCACATAACATTACTCTAACAAAATGATATTTTTAATTAACATAACATTATTCTAACAAAATGATATTTTTAATATGACAATTCTAAATCAACATAAAAATGATGTTTTTATGTGATGATTCTAAATCAACATAAAACTGATGTGATAATTTCATTTCAAAAAAAAATGTTCATTTTGTTTTCAACTATTCTATTTTGACAAAATTGTAAATTTTGTCTTCAATTATTCTATTTTGACGAAATTGTAAATCTCAACTATTTTATTCAACAAAAATTGGAAATTTTGTTTCAACAATTCGGTTTCAACAAAAATGATATATTTTTGTTTCACTATTTTCCTACAACAAAATGTCCTTTTTATTTAACAAAACATTATTTTAACTGAATGACATATTTATATTTATGAAATCATGTTTTCTACATAAGATTATTATTCATAACATGCTAAGGATGACAATTTGGACTAATAAAAATATAATTAACAAATGAATCTTTATATTCTAAACTAACATGATGTAGACAATATGTTTAACGAACAACATATATTTTGATCCAATGAATCAATCACAACCAAATCAATCAATCTAAATTTTATACAGTGCATATATTTAATATTACAAACACAATATATATTTCTCTCTCTATATATATGTATGTATATTTATTTTAATTTTAAATAGGGAAATCTCACCTTGATCGGTTGATTTTAATAAAATTAAACAGCGTTTAATTTTACTAGAAATTCCAGCTACTTCTTTTCTTGTCCAAAGTTGTTCCATCGTGTAGTATTTGAAAGTACGGTTCCAACGCTTCCGACCACGTCAAATTCCGATTTGATTTTCTGAATATATTAACGTTTGAATATTTGATTACATTAAAATTATTAATTAATTAAACTAATTTTACACTAATTACATCTCAAAATAAAATAGGCCATTGGTCATCTTTCTACATCGTTCTCTTTCTGGATCGAAATAGAAATCTATTGTCCACTCCAAAGCACTGCCGCCGCCATCACCAGAGGCTATCGACCTTAGATCCGAGCACCCCACGAGAACGCCGGAAAGCCTTTCCCCTACGCCTATAATGGCATTCAACTCGATGGTTTTTGATGCTGCCAATTTCGTTCAAAAGCGCTGTAGTTTGGGCACCAAACCCTAGAAATCCGTAACACAAAAACCCATCTAAGCCGTATGGATTAAAAGAGTTTGCAAAGCTCTACAATTTTTGTGTGGAGATTGGATTGAAATTCGAAGAGTGTTTGAAGAGATCAACGATTTAAAAGGGGAGGATATCGGCCTTGGATTTTTAGAAGGGCGGCGGCGCTGATTTGTTTTGAAACGAATTAGGGTTTTGGGATTATAAGGGTATATATAATATTATATTATTAAAATTTCCAAATTTCAGAAAAAGCCCGTTAATTCTTAATAACTCTAAATTCATCCCAACGATAGTTGCCCCCAGCCAAATATCCCTGTTCCGGACACAATGGGTTAGGTCTCATCTGCCCGTTCGATCATTTTCGGCTTGTTTTCTTCAAATTAAAATATAAATCATTTAATTATTTAATTTAATCGTACATTTTAATTTACCGGGGCCACATACTAACTTCAAAAATTACAAAAAAATTAATTCTAGTTATGTTTTGATGATACAGTCCTAACAAAATTAATTTCGTTAAATTTGGAGATCGTTTGAAAAATGGCCATTTTCAAGTCGATCCAAATTGACTGAAATTGACAAAACGCATTTTCTTTTGCCACGCTCACGTATTAATTCCAAAAATTATGAAAATTGGAATCTAGTAATAATTTGACATTCTGGATGCAACAAAAGTGGTTTTGTCGAAAACGGAGGTCGTTTGCAAAATGGCAATTTATGCGGGCTATATATTATATTAAATTCTATAGCGACTATTTTCAATTTTAAACTGGGCAGAAATTTTTATTTCCACTATGAAATTTCAATTTTTCAGATTCATTGGAAAGATATTACTAAAAAGATTTAAATATTTTTGACTTTACTGAAATCCGATTTATTTTGAATCCTTTTCGTTCAGTCAAAGTTCAAATTCAAATTTTCAAACTACCATGCTATTTTATACTCCTTTTATAATTAAAATAAATATATTCGTTCTAACTTCGATTTAAATAAATTTTTAATCGTTATTGTTTAAAATAAATCATTTTAAATATTCAAAATTCATTAAAATTTCTAAATTAAAATTTTTAAGTTGGTTCCAAAATTCCGAGTTCTTACAATCTCCCCCACCTAAAATCTTTTCGTCCTCGAAAAGGAATAGAGCTGAAAGTTGTTTAATTAACCAACCCAACTTTCATTCTTTTATTGGTTTTAATAATTTTATTAGTTGAACTAGTAATCACACAACACAATCATCAATCAATTAGTTGATTAGCTTTTCAGAAATATATATAACTTTTATATATTCAAAAATCATATTTTCTAAAATCGAATTATATATATAATCACAAATATGTTAATTATAAACTTATCACTCTCAACTCATTCTAGGGCATTTCTAACCCCATCTCTAACGAGTTTTCTCATTGTAGGATACTACTGATCCTATCTCTAATGAGTATTCTTTTATAGGATATTTCTAATCCTACCTCTGATGAGTCTTTTGTTCAGTTCTAACGAGTTGTACGCTAATGATTTGGATTAACCAAAGCTCTGATACCACATGTAATGACCCGAAAATCCCCTCCCTTTAAATCGACCACAAACCACACAGGTCTGATCCAAAAGTTGGAAATCTATGAATGCATTAACTTTGGGCATACAACACATCAGAACAAATAATAGAAGCCTTTTATAAACATCATAATAATGTTACATCAGAGTACAGAATATCAGAGTACATCGAAATATAATACAATAGTGGAAGATTAATTTACAGCAAATTTAATAAAATGCAGCGGAAGACTATCATTGCTTTAGACACAGCTTTAAGCTTCGATCTAGAATCCTGCTCAAGATATCTGCAAAATAAGCTACTCGACTTCCCGTGTGGAAAATATGGGCACCTGAGTTTGCAAGTGAAACAAACTACGAGTCAGTCAGGGGACTGGTATGAGAAATATTACTTAACTTATCTAATAATAATAAAGCTAATCACTGGACCACGCCATAAACGAGGAACGGGTTTACTCCATTGGATTGTCAGTGCATAAAATAAAGTAAATTGTTAAACAATGAAATGCTTTTTAGAAAAATGAAACCATTATAAGACTCAAGTCCCATCAGACAATGCAACGCAAACCAAAGGATAGAGTTTTACCTTATAATGGTCCAAAATGCTTGATACGATAAAACAGATTTGATATTATTATTAGTGTATACATGTTTCAAAAACATTTCAATCATAATGTACCAATCATAGCCAGCATAGCTACCATATACTATGTCTCCATACTAGTTATACAATCAAAACCATATGGTGTCGTATTGGAAGCTGGATTTCCATCATGAACCATGGCGAAGGATTGTCCTTACCAATTCGGGACACTCTAGCCCGTGCCTCTTGACTTAGACTCAGGTGAGCCCTTGGATCTTTAGGGCTGGTCCACAAATACTTTAGTGGATTAGTTATGCCTGAACAATATGTTTCCCTGCCCTATGGGGCGTAAATATAGAGTCACTAGGGACTCAAAACCGAGGCGCCTCATTCCATCATCCACATAAGTAAAAATGTATGGGCTTGTAAAACACTGACACCACTCCTAGTTAGAAAGAAACGTATGTCCTCCCTGTAGTCCTCTCCATTTCTCGTTCATACCGGGGTGTGAGGCTCGCGAAGTATCACTACACAAAGCTATGCTAAATAAAGCAGTACTTTAATCATCAACCACAAGACTCTGCTTTTCAACAATAAGCCTTGATCATTTGCATCTTAGCATGCCACATTGTCAATCCATACCATACCATTGATCTCTGCCAATACATAACCTCTAAGCTCGCACGTCTTAGAGAAGGGTGTTAAGCAAGAGAATAAATTTTCGGCCACCAAACAGATATATATTTAGCAGAGATCAACGAACACAACAAAAAGGAATACAACGTCAAATATACCATCAATTTACAAGTCCATTCTGGGTCTGAACGAAACAGGAGACACCTTATTCCTCGTCCCATATGTCCATTACAGAAGATAGGTTCTCGCATATCCATCGATTTCCAAGTACGTCTGGACGATCACCACTTATTACCTTGTCTTGGGACTCCTCCCAATCAAGACATCAGCAGTCATCCAAACGATATGAAAATCTCCGGTCTTCAACTACCGTCTTCATCTTCGACTCTTAATCGTCTTAGTAATTATTCAGAATGGATTTAACCCGGTCTTTCCGAATAACTCGCGTATTTTATAATCAATAATAAAGTGCTATAAAGACACACCAAACGCCTCATTCCAGTTCAGAATATTCCTTCAATAAAATATTCACATTATTTGGGAAAGGCTCCCCATTAATTTTATCAAAGATAAATTCTTTAAATTTAATCATTAATCTTCTTTTTAAAGATTCATTAATACTCCAATTTGATTTTAATATAAAAAACCATTACTTTATGATTATTCAACTTTAAGAAATTAATCTTGTCTTTAACTGGGTTAAAGAACCAATGTCATTTAAAACACAATTCACGATAAACCCAAAATCACATCTTCCACTAAATATGTAATTTTCACAGAAATCAAATCAATACATAATCGATATAAATTTCCGTAACAGACTAGTAATATAAATGGAATAACGGCAAAGCTTTTTAAATTCCATATATAATAATGGTCTTCTTTTACATAAGCTTATATTGATTATTACTAAATCGAATTCCATACAATTCTAATTTAATATACTAAATTGGAAAAATTTACGTTGAAAATTTTCCATTTAAATCTTTATAAAAAGATTTATAAATTCCAAATTATATTTTCACTGTTAATTGGGTTAAAGAACGAATGTTGTTAAAAGCACAGTTCACAATAAGCCCAATTCACATTTCATTTTATTCCAATTACTAAATATAATTGAAAACTCTAACAATCTTAATTCAAAGATTTATTCTTCAACAGGGTTTAAGAATAGTGTTATTGAAGACACCATTCAAGACAAACCCAAAAATCCAATTTATTTTATTTTATTCCAATTTATTTATTAATTGATATTCATTTGCTATTCGATATTCATCTGCTTTTCGATATTCATTATTAAGTAAATAAAATCGATCGATAAACCCGTTCAAGTTAAAATAACATTTGCTACTTACTTCGGCTTCATATTTTTATATTTTTGTGTCTACCCAACAATGGACATAAAAATCATAATCTTATTCTTCATTGAATATTATTTGAAAATATTCATTATTTTAATATATTCTTTATTTTAAAAGATTTTTTATTCTTGAATATTCTTTACTTCAAAATATTCTGAATCGGAATGCGACTAAATCAATTACCATATAAATTCAGTTATATGGATTTCATACATTACATATATTCAACGATAATGATAAAAAATCATCAAACAATCTATTCACATCCAAAGTGAAGTTTATAAATATGTGAGCATTAAAATAAATATATAACGCTCATCACAGACTAACAATCCATGATTGACAATTAATTAAATATTCGGACTAGTGTATGTCAAATATCATCCCAATACTCGTGTGGGGTTTTCAAACAACAGTTTATTTATTTAAATGAATTATTGGTTAATACTTTAACCAATTCTAATTCGGTTTGAATTATTTTCTATTTAACCAAACTTCACTGTTTTAAAATTATAAATAAACATTTATAATTTAATTCAATTACCATATAAATATTAACATTATAATGATAATGTTTTAATCTAGCACAAATCATATTTTCAACATACGACTAATTTTCTAATGTTGCTAACATATCAATGATAATGTTTTAATCTTTATCATATTTTTGTATTTCTAACTCATGACCATTTTAATCATTTCTACATGCACTGGAAAAATGTAAATTTTATCACTGACATATTTTAACATAACATTTTCTAATAAAATGACATTTTTATTTTAACATGACATTTTCTAATAAAATGACATTTTTATGTAAAATGACAATTTTATTGTTCTACATTTCTAATGGCAAGTAAGAAGAGGTATTTATTTTGCATACATTTTTCTATGTATTTTAATGACAAATAAAAGATAATTTATCTGTACACAAATTCAGTGTTTCACCATAACAAGTAAAAATGATACATTTATGTGTTGACAATTCTAATTCAACATAACGAATAAAAAATGAAAATTTTATGTTGACAATTCTAATTCAACAAAATGAATAAAAATGACGACTTCATTTTGTTAACAATTCTAGCTTAATAGAATGAATAAAAATGACAATTTCATTTGTGTTGACAATTCTAGTTTAACAAAATAAATGAAAGTGATCTTCTCATTTTTGTTGACAATTCTATTTTAGAAAAAAATTAATATTTTTGCTTTAACACAAATCCATCTAACAAAAATGTTATTTTTGTTTTGACATAAATCTCCTTAACAAAAATGTTATTTTGAGTTTTGACACAAATCATTTTGAAAAAATGTTATTTATATTTTGACACAAATCTATTTGACAAAAATGTAATTTTTGTTCTAACTCAATTCTAATTAACAAAAATGTAATTTTTGTTTCAACCATTATATTTTGACAAAAATGCCAATTTTGTTTCAACTATTATAATTCAACAAAATGATATTTTTAATTCACATAACATTACTCTAACAAAATGATATTTTTAATTAAAATAACATTATTCTAACAAAATGATATTTTTAATATGACAATTCTAAATCAACATAAAAATGATGTTTTTATGTGATAATTCTAAATCAACATAAAAATGATGTGACAATTTCATTTCAACAAAAATGTTCATTTTGTTTTCAACTATTCTATTTTGACAAAATTGTAAATTTTGTCTTCAATTATTCAATTTTGACGAAATTGTAAATTTTATCTCAACTATTGTATTCAACAAAAAATGATAATTTTGTTCCAACAATTCGGTTTCAACAAAAATGACATATTTTTTTTTCACTATTTTCCTATAACAAAATGTCCTCTTTATTTAACAAAACATTATTCTAACTGAATGACATATTTATATTTATGAAATCATGTTTTCTACATAAGATTATTATTCATTAACATGCTAAGGACGGCAATTTTGACAAATAAAAATATAATTAACAAATGAATCTTTATATTCTAAATTAACATGATGTAGACAATATGTTTAACGAACAACATATATTTTGATCCAATAAATCAATCAATCTAAATTTTATACGGTGCATATATTTAATATTACAAACACAATCAATATATATATTTCTATATATATTCATTTAATTTAATTTTAAATCGAGAAATCTCACCTTGATCAATTGATTTTAATAAAATCAAACAGCGTTTAATTTTATTAGAAATTCCAACTGCTTCTGTTCTTGTCCAAAGTTGTTCCATCGTGTAGTGTTTGAAATTACGATTCCAACGCTTCCGACCACATCAAATTCTGATTTGATTTGCAGAAGATATTAACGTTTGAATATTTGATTACATTAAAATAATTAATTAATCAATTAATTAATTAATTAATTAACTAAATTTTACATTAATTACATGTGACGGCCTGCTTCGCACCAGCCGACATTTCCAATGAAAGTGCGCTGTGCCAATGTCCAACCAACACGGGACGGTCGCCAAAGAAAGGAAAGAAGGGAATATGAACTAGCAAGAAACCTGTAGTATATCTCACAACGCAAGGAATAAAATATGATAATAACATAACTTGACATAAAACAGGCGAGACAGTGCATAAGCTGAAAACTTAAACCATCATAGCAGCGGAAAATCCAAAACTACAGCTTATGTTCCACATCATCTTTATTACAACTTCTAAAGTTGTCTCTAAAGAAAAATAAGAAAGGTACACTACTAATGCCCAAAGTAGTGACCAACAGCGACACAGGGAGAATATATATAGAGAATAGTACGTGTAAGCCTCCTGTTCGTCTCCAGACAGCTACTCGTGCACAACCAGCTAACATGTCTCTAGTCTGCCCGTTTAAGAGCACCCAGAGTAATAAGAAGAAACATAAAACACTGGGTCAGACAAAAGTCTGGTATGAGCGATGAGCAGCAAAACAGAACAATAACAAGTATACTAAACCACACCTGAACATGGACCTGCAACCAAAGAGTTAGCACAACATACCGTACAATACTCTAAGGTTCCACTAACATATGGTATAAAGGATACGGGGATAGGGGTGTGCTTGTCATAGTGATGTCAAACAATCAAGCATAGAAACCATCCTCACATCTCTCACTCAGTGCGTAAAGCATATGATATCCACTACTTTGATCACCCAAATCCTTGCTATGATCACTCTGCCCCTGGAGCCATGGCGACTCCACTGCACTGATCCATAGCCACTAGTCCTTTCTATGTCCACTTTGCCCCATGAAGTCATAACGACTCCACTGCATTGGCTCATAGCCATGCTACGATCACTCTGCCCCATGGAGTAATAACTACCCCACTGCACTGATCCATAGCCTAACAATCATCTCTCGGTGGTGAATCAAAGTTATGGACGTTGACAACTCCTTAGCACACGTCCCGCAGCAAACCCAACTCATGAAGTCAACTCGTTGGTTCCCAACTGGATCCTGAGTTCTACTTCTCATTTGGAATACCTTTGCATCTCAGGTTTTGGTCTCCTCCGGATCGGTTTGGCCCTTCACTTCACTTTGCTTCGGATCGTAGTCACCCATTGGTTTGATTTCCATCTGGTTTGTGATGCAAGGGGCGGATCGTGGTGCTCCATACGGGTCGGGTCGTGGTGGCATGCTCCAGATCGGTGCGTTGATGTCAACTCATCCGGTTCGGATCGTGAGCACTTATTGGTTCAGGTCGGTTCGTGGTCCATCAAGCAGTCTCCCACCGGATCAGATACTGATGCTTCTAGCTAGGTCGTTGTCCACCCACTGAAGCAGCTCGGTTCGATCATCCTCCTCGGGTCGGGTCGGGTCGTGGTGCCTGGTTCGGATCGGTTTGTGCTAGCTCCAGAGCATCAGGTCGTGACTGGCATCTTCAGGCGAGCGGTTCGGGTCAGTTTTCATCATCATAAGAGGGTCGGTTTGGGGAGGGCTGTCACGATCGGGTAGGGTGATCCGATCCGGTCCCTGCACAACTTTCCTGCAACTCTTCCGGCGACTGTTTTACGCCATACGACGGCATTTTCGACCATTCTAACTATTCTAAACAATCACAAAGCATACCATACAGTTATAGCAACATGTATAATCGACCATAAACATTAAAGCAACCATCGTAGCATGTAGAATGGATCAAACATACCCAAAACCCATATTTTTGCCTTAATCATGTTTAAGAAAATCTAATGATAGGATTAACAAAATATAACCAAATTAACCAAAACTTCTAACAGAGGTCTAAAACGATGTTTAAGAATTTCTAAACATTTTCCCAAAATTTAATTATGTTTAAATTTGCTAATTAACACTAGTTACCCTTAATTAACCATAATTAGTGTAAAAACAAGGTTAATCACTCACCTTTGCCACATTTAAAACTTTCAGAACTGAAACTCCTCTGATTTGGGCGAATACCGATGTCTAGCAGCAGCTCTAACTTAGAAATGGTGCTATTTTTCCTTGATTTGATGTTGCTAAGTTTAATCCTTGATTAAACGGTGATTAGAGATGATTCTAGATGTTGGAGGCCATTGTTAGGGTTTCTATGATGTATGTGGTGGCTGGAAAATGGGTATAAACCGAAATCCCTAACCCTAACAGCACTTAAATACCCCAAATCCCGAAATCTCCCAATGGGCTTAGCTGTTAATCGCCCGTTTAAGCCCAATCAAGCTGTTTTTCCCCCTCTAAACCTTAATTCATCCATATCTCACAAACAGTAAGTCCGTTTGGCTAATGTGACCACTCTACGGAAAGGTAAACCATCATCCGGATCTAATGGAAGTGGTTTCAGGTTAAAACTCCTAACCAATCAAAAGTTATGGCCAAAACAAGATCAACTAAGGACAAAATGGTCATTTAAAAATCGACAAATATCATGAACATGGGAAATGACCCCGATAGTCATCTCCCAAAGTAACATGACCATACGACTTCGTATGTGAGAGAAATAAATATTCTACGATCCTTCGATGCGTAGAATGCGGGTCGTTACATTCTCCCTCCCCTCCCCCCCCCCCCCCCCCCCGTTAAGAAATTTCGCCCCCGAAATTCCTTAACTAAGAAACAAGCAAAGGATCCCGCATGCCTACCAATCATTCACAACAATCAAACATACAAAACAACAAATAAGTCTATCCTAGCGTGCGAAAAACTAAGTCGCAATTAAAATCTTACCAGGCAATGAGTTCTGGATACGTCTTCCTAATGCTCTCCTCTGTCTCCCAAGTACAGTCATTCTCATTCTCGCCTCACTGAACTTTGACTAGATTCACCGCTTTCCTTCGAAGTTGCTTCATATCGTGCTCGACAATACGAATCGGCTTGCGGTTCCCAACCGCCTCGGTTCTACCTCGATATAATCCAACTGATCAGGTAAAATAGTCATATCGGGTTTGTGCATGAATTTCCTTAACTGGGAAACATGAAATACGTTATGAACTATTGCCATCTTCTCTGGTAATTCAACTTTATGTGCCGAATTCCCAACTTGCTCGAGAACTGGAAATGGACCAACAAGTCCTGGTGTTAACTTGCCTCTCCTACCAAATCGTATCATGCTCTTTAATGGAGTAAACTTGATAAAAACCAAGTCACTAATCGAGAATTTTAAGTCTCTCCTACTCTTATCAGCATAACTCTTTTTCCTATCTTGGGCAGCCTTCATTCGTTGTCGGATAACTTTGATCTTATCTGAGATTTCTCTTATCACATCTGGCCCAAGCATAAATTTCTCTTCGGTTTCTAACCAATATGACAGTGAGTTGCACGGTCTTTCGTACAAAGCTTCAAATGGAGCCATACCAATACTGGATTGATAATTATTATTATATGCGAACTCCACTAGATGTAAATGGTTATCCCATGATCCGCTAAAATCCAATATGCAAGCTCTCAAGAGAACTTCTAATACTCGTTTCACCCTCTCTGTTTGACCATCGGTTTGAGGATGATACGCGGTACTGAGATGTAATTCTGATCCTAACGCCTCTTGTAAGCTCTTCCAAAATCCACTAGTGAACAACAGATCTCGGTCACTCATAATGCCTTTGGGTATTCCATGAAATCTCACTACCCACTTCATATACAGTTCTACTAATTAGCTGTCGTTCTGTTCGACTTGACCGGTATAAACCTTGCACTCTTAGTCAATTGGTCCACAATCACCCAAATGCTATCATGGTCCGATCTAGTTCTTGGTAACCCATTAATGAAATTCATTGAGACTTGTTCCCATTTCCATTCTGGAACTTCTAACGATTGCAACAAACCACTAGGTTTCTTTTGCTCGGCTTTAACTAGCTGGCAGTTCATGCATTTGGATATAAACTTCCCAACGTCTCTTTTCATCCCTTCCTAGTAGTAAGTCTGCTTCATGTATCGATATATTTTGTTACCACCGGGATGTATAGTCTGTTTTGAGTGATGACATTCTCTAAGAACTTCATCTCTCAATCCATCGACATTGGGCACAACTAGTCTACCATTCTTTCTAAGCCATCCATCTCGATCAAGCCTATACTTGTTTATCTCTTCATTGATTCCCATCTCTAACTTTGAGATGATTTCCAATAGGTTAGGATCGTCCCTCTGACTAGAACCAATCCGCTCAATCAAAGTGGGTCTGATCCTCAAACTTGCAAACATTTCTGGATCCAATTCGCACTTTGGTCTGAAATTATATCCAGCGATGTACTCCAGTTGCTTCCATTCTAGAAACATAGCCCCTAAACTGGCATGTATTCTACTCAATGCATCATCTACCACATTGCCCTTTCCTGGTGTATATGCGATAGCGAAATCATAGGAAGCCAAGAATTCTAACCATCTTTGCTGTCGGAGATTTAGATCCTTCTGAGAGAAAAGATACTTTAACGATTTATGATCAGTAAACAACTCGAATCTTTCTCCCAAGAGATAATGTCTCCACATCTTCAATGCGAACACGATCGCTGCTAATTCCAAATCATGGGTAGGATATCTTTTCTCATGCGGTTTCAGTTGCCAACTAGCATAGGCAACAACCCTACCTCCTTGCATCAATACAACACCTAGTTCGGTACCACAGGCATCTGTGTATACCATCATCTCTTCATTACCTTTAGGAATGACTAACACTGGTGCACATGTCAACTTTTCCTTTAGACTCTTGAATCCATTCTCGCACTTTTCGCCCCAAACAAAAGCTTGATTCTTCTTGGTCAACTGAGTCAACCGTGCTGCTATCTTGGAGAAGTCTTGGATAAACTTACGATAATATCCAGCCAATCCCAAGAAACTTCTTACGTTTATTGCATTCTTGGGCGTAGACCAATCCTGTACCATAGCCACCTTCGCAGGGTCCAGCAATGCCATTCTCTGAAACAACATGGCCCAAGAACCTCACTTCCCTCCTTCAGAAGTGACACTTAGAGAACTTTGCTTTCAATTGGTGTTTTCTCAACACCTCCATCACTATCCTCAAGCGTTCCTTGTGTTCTTCCTCTGTCCTCGAATAAACCAAGATATCGTCTATGAACACAAGAACAAATTTATTCAATTGATCCCTGAATACTCTATTCATATGATCCACAAAATACGCTGGTGCATTTGTCAACCCGATTGGCATGACCAACCACTCATAGAATCCAGACGACATCCGAAATGCCGTTTTAGCTATACTCTCTGCTTCCACTCTAAGCTGATGAAAACCTATCGCGAGATCCAACTGGGAGAACACTCTCGTGCCACTCAACCGATTAAACAAATCATCTATCCGCGGTAAAGGATACTTATTCTTCCTCGTCACCTTATTCAACTCGCGGTAGTCCAAACACAATCAAAGGGAACCATCTGACTTGGTAGCAAACACAACTGGTGCTCCCCACTTAGAAACACTTCTTCTGATAAATCCCTTCTTCAAAATATCGTTTACTTGCACCCCGAGCTCTCGCTGCTCCCTTGGTGCCATATGAAGAAGTGGCATCACTATAGGTCTGGCATCTTTCACAAAATCAATACGGAACTCAATCTTTCGGTGTGGTGGAAGTCCGGTCACTTCCTCGAAGACGTCCGGATACTGGCCAGCCATGGGCACATCTGACAACTCATTATGCGGGATCTCGAGGGAATTTAGAAAACTAGCCATCATCCCATCACTAGGTACACCACCAAACACTACCCTCCGCCTATCATCCGCTCTAACTGTCACCAAAAAGCCCTCACAGTCTACCACCACTCTGTACCTTTGGAGCCAATTGACTCCAAAAATAATGTCAAACCCAGTATAGCCCAAAACAAAGCAATCACAGACAAACATGCATCCATGACTCGATAAGACCATGTTACGACAAATCATGCTACTGCTAGTTGAACCACCTACCGCGTTTGTCACTGCTAAAGGTCTATCGACTATCTCAGGTTCCAATCCCAACCTATCTACCAGGTCATTAGATACGAAGGAACGGGAAGCTCCGTTATTAAACAATACTCGAGCAGGAACATCAAAAACAAAAAGCATACCTTGAATGACGACATTATTTCCCTTCTCTGCCACAGTCGAAGCATTTGACGAAGAAGGAACGGCATTGATAGCATATGCTTTCACAATCTGCTTTTCTTTAGGGGGTTGCGGACACTTATCCTTGTGATGTCCCACTTGACCGCAGTTGAAGCACTTCCTGTCCGTTGGCTTCGCTTGGCATTCTTTAGCGTAATGGCCCTTCCTGCCACAGCTAAAGCACTCAACATCTTTCTTGTTCTTCTTCTTCTGGCCCTCCTTGGTCAGATTCTGCTTTCTCTTATTCTGAAAATCATTCTTGCCTCCACCGCTTGCTTACAGTTTTGGCTCCTCTACAGATGCAACCTAAGCCTTCGACTTTGGGTATAGACTCTCTGATCTCAAAGCTTTCCCCACAATGATTCAAACATCTCAACAATGTGGTTAATAAGCCTTTCCCCTAAGTATCCATCCAAACCAGTTATAAACTTCTCGTTCTTCTTCTCGGGAGTGTCAATAAGGGATAATCTATAGTTGGATAAAGTATTGAACTCAGCAATATACTCCGAGACTGCCCTACCATTCTGTTTTAGCTACAGAAATTTCCTGAACAACTCTGATTTGTGAGCAGCTGGGATAAAATTTTCACCAAATCGGGCCTTAAACTGATACCATGTAACTTGATCCTCTAGAGTAGTTGCCTTAATTGCATTCCACCAATAATCGCCCGTCCTTGCAACTGACGGGATGCTAGCTTTCTCTTCATCGCATCCTCAATACCCAAGTCTTCAAAGATATGCTCACAGCTATTCAACCAATCCTGAACTTCTGTAACCAATTCTGTTCCGCGGAACGACTTTCCACTAAGACTAGTGTAATCCTTGCATAGCTTGGCGAAATCAGCCCAAGGCGCCTGCACCGTTGCACCACCACTATTTGCAGCGTTAGGAGCTGCCCTCTGAACATCCCTAAGCATCTCTCTCATGAGGTCAGTGAACATCGTCCTCATATCAGGAGCATTCCCAATATTAGCCCCTCTACGAGTACCCCTCATATATCGTCTCATCGTTCAATCTCTAAGGAGAAAACGATTAACCATCTCTTCAGTGGTGCCAGTGCAATGCGACTTCATCCTTAAATATACTAATAGTATACATATATAGCTTTTGAAAACCAAAATATCACAAATACACGCTCTCATATACATACTATCTCTCTCTCTGGTGTCTTCCCTGGGTTAAATACGCAATCTAGAGCTCTAATACCAAATGTGATGGCCCGCCTTGCACCAGCCGACATTTCCAATGAAAATGCGATGTGCCAATGTCCAACCAGCGTAGGACAGTCGCCAAAGAAAGGAAAGAAGGAAATTTGAACTAGCAAGGAACATGTAGTATATCTCACAACGCATGGAATAAAATACGATAATAACATAACTTGACATAAATCAGGCGAGACAGTGCATAAGCTGAAAACTTAAACCATCGCAGCAGCGGAAAATCCAAAATTACAGCTTATGTTCCACATCATCTTTATTACAACTTCTAAAACTATCTCTAAAGAAAAATAATAAAGGTACACTACTAATTCCCAAAGTAGTGACCAGTAGTGACGCAGGGAGAATATATATAGAGGATAGTACGTGCAAGCCTCCTGCTCGTCTCCGGACAGCTACTCGTGCACAAGAAGCTAACCTGTCTCTAGTCTGCCCGTTTAAGATCACCTAGAGTAATAAGAAGAGACATAAAACTCTAGGTCAGACAAAATTCTGGTATGAGCGGTAAGCAGCAAAACAGAACAATAACAGGTATACTAAACCATACCTGAACCTGGATCTGCAACCAAAGAGTTACCACAACATACCGTACAATACTCTAAGGTGCCACTAACATATGGTGTAAAGGATACGGGGGTGGGGGTGTGCATGTCATAGTGATGTCAAACAATCAAGCGTAAAAAGCATCCTCACATCTCTCACTCAGTGCGTAAAGCATACGATATCCACCAGTTTGATCACCCAAATCCTTGCTATGATCACTCTGCCCTGTGGAGTCATGGCGACTCCACTGCACTGATCCATAGCCACTAGTCCATGCTATGTCCACTTTGCCCTATGATGTCATAACGACTCCACTGCAATGGCTCATATCCATGCTATGTTCACTCTGCCCATGGAGTAATAAATACCGCACTGCACTGATTCGTAATCAAACAATCGTCTCTCGGTGGTGAATCAAATCTATGGACGTCGACAACTCCTTAGCACACGTCCCACAGCAAAGCCCAACTCATGAAGTTAACTCGTTGGTTCCCAACTGGATCCTGAGTTCTACTTCCCATTTTGGACTACCTTTGCATCTCGGGTTTTGGTCTCCTCCGGATCAGTTTGGCCCTTCACTTCACTTTGCTTCGGATCGTAGTCACCCGTTGGTTTGATTTCCATTTGGTTCGTGATGCATGGGGCAGATCATGATGCTCCATACGGGTCGGGTTGTGGTAGCATGCTCCAGATCGGTACGTCCATGTCAGCTCATCCGGTTCGGATCGTGAGCACCTATTGGTTCGGGCTTGTTCGTGGTCCATCAAGCAGTCTCCCACCGGGTCGGATCGTGATGCTTCAACCTGGGTCGTGGTCCACTCCCTTAAGCAGCTCGGTTCGATCATCCTCCTTGGGTCGGGTCGTGGTGCCTGGTTCGGATCGGTTCGTGCTAGCTCCAAAGCATCAGGTCGTGACTGGCATCTTCAGGCGAGCGGTTCGGGTCGGTTTCCATCATCGCGAGCGGGTCGGTTCGGGGAGGGGTGTCACGATCGGGTAGGGTGATTCGATCTGGTCCCTGCACAACTTTCCTACAACTCTTCCGGCAACTGTTTTACGCCATAGACGGCGTTTTTGACCAATCTAACTATTCTAAACAATCGCAAAGCATACCATACAGTCATAGCAACATATATAATCGACCATAAACTTCAAAGCAACAATCATAGCATGTAGAATGGATCAAACATACACAAAACCCATATTTTCCCCTTAATCATGTTTAAGCAAATCTAATGATAGGGTTAACAAAACTTAACCAATTTAACCCAAACTTCTATAGAGGTCTAAAACGGTGTTTAAGAATTTCTAAACATTTTTCCAGAATTTAATTATGTTTAAATTTGCTTATTAACACTAATTACCCTTAATTAACATAATTAGTGTAAAAACCAGGCTAATCACTCACCTTTGTCAAAATTAAAACTTTCAGAATTGAAACTCCTCTAATTTGAGCGAATACCAATGTCTACCAGCAGCTAACTCAGAAATGGTGCTATTTCCCCTTGATTTGATGTTGCCAAGCTTAATCCTTGATTAAACGGTGATTAGAGATGATTCTAGATGTTGGAGGCCATTGTTAGGGTTTTTATGATGTACATGGCGGCTGGAAAATGAGTAAAAACCGAAATTCCTAACCCTAACAGCCCTTGAATACCTCAAATCCCGAAATCCCCCAATGGGCCTAGCTGCTAATTGCCCGGTTAAGCCCAATTAAGCTATTTTTCCCCTCTAAACCTTAATTCAGCCATATCTCACAAACGATAAGTCCGTTTGGCTAATGTGACCACTCTACGGAAAGGTAAATCATCATCTGAATCTAATAGAAGTGGTTTCAGGTCAAAACTCCTTACTATTCAAAAGTTATAGCCAAAACAAGGTCAACTAGGGGCAAAATAATCATTTAAAATCGGCAAAAATCATGAACATGGGAAATGACTCCAATAATCGTCTCCCAAAGTTACATGACCATACAACTTCGTATGTGAGAGAAATAAATATTCTACGATCCTTAGATGCGTAGAATGCGGGTCGTTACATTACATCTCAAAAGAAAACAGGCCGTTGGTCTTCTTCTTACATCGTTCTCTTTCTGGATCGAAATAGAAACCCATCATCCATTCCAAAGCACCAACGCCACCATTACCAGAGGTTGTCGACCTCAGATCCGAGCACCCCACGAGAACTGCCGGAAAGCCTTCTCCCTACAACTATAATGACGTTCAACACAATGGTCTCTAACGCTTCCAATTTCGTTCGAAAGCGCTACAGTTTGGGCACCAAATCCTAGAAACCGGTAACACGAAAACCCTTCTAAGCCGTACGGATTAAAAGTGTTTGCAAAGCTCTACAATTTTTGTGTGGAGATTTGATTGAAATTCAAAGAGTGTTTGGAGAGATTAATGACTTAAAAGGGGATTATATCGGCCTTGGATTTTTAGAAGGGCGGCAACGCTGATTTGTTTTGAAACGAATTAGGGTTTTGGGATTATAAGGGTATATATAATATTATATTATTAAAATTTCCAAATTTCAGAAAAAGCCGTTAATTCTTAATAGCTCCAAATTCAGCCCAATGAGAGTTGCCCTTAGCCAAATATCCCCATTTCAGACACAATGGGCTAGGTCTCATCAGCCCATTCGATCATTTTCAGCTTGTTTTCTTCAAATTAAAATATTAATCATTTAATTATTTAATTTAATCGTAAATTTTAATTTACCAAGGCCACATACTGACTTTAAAAATTACAGAAAAATTATTTCTAGTTATGTTTTGATGATATGGTCCTAAAAAAGTTAATTTTGTCAAATTTGGTGACCGTTTGAAAATGGCCATTTTCAAGTCGATCCAAATTGACTGAAATGGACAAAACACATTTTCTTTTGCCACGCTCACATATTAATTCCAAAATTTATGAAAATTGGAATCTAGCAATAATTTGACATTTCGGATCCAACAAAAGTGGTTTCGTCGAAAACGGAGGTCGTTTGCAAAGTCGCAATTTATACGGGCTATATATTATATTAAATTCTATGGCGACTATTCTGAATTTTAAACTGGGAATAACTTTTTATTCCCGCTATGAAATTTCAATTTTTCAGATTCGTTGGAAAGATATTATTAAACTGATTTAAATATTTTTGGTTTTACTGAAATCCGATTTGTTTTGAATCTTGTCTGTTCGGTCAAAGTTCAAATTCAAATTTTCAAGCTACCATGCTATTTTAAACTCCTTTTATAATTAAAATAAAAATATTCATTCTAACTTCGATTTAAATAAATTTTAAATCATTATTAATTAAAATAAATCATTTTAAATATTCAAAATTCATTAAAATTTCTAAAATAAAAAATTTAGATTGGTTCCAAAATTCCGGGTTGTTACATTAAAATTTTAAATTAATTCAGAAAATACGGGTAGTTGTAATCTCCCCCACTTAAAACTTTTTCGTCCTCGGAAAAGAACGGAGCTGAAAGTTGTTTAACAAACCAACTCAACTTTCATTTTAGCTTAAGTTCTTCAACTTTTCTATTTTTGAGAACTTCCAAATTTTCCTGAAATTTGGCTAACACCTTAAATTTCTGAAAATTTCGCCATAACCTCCTTTGTACATGTTGATCTAAACAAATTTATTGGGTCGTATTAGGCACCCAGTAAATGTATATATAGCATACAAATCAAATGTGAGTTATCTGTGCTCAATGGCGATGTGAAAAAAAAATCATCCCTTGACCCAGTGATGGGAAGTAGTCAAAATCCATGTATCGTATCTAAAACAAGAGAGACGCCTACATTTTTGTAAACTCCTGACCCATGTTGGGTTTGTTATTAAATTCTGCAATTTACCATTATATTTTATTAAGTCCATAATCAGTCCTCGGTTCAACCTATAGTTCAGTCCTCGCAATACAAGCATCTCGCTCGTATGGTAATCTGAACCTTGTCATATAAGCACCAAATGCTTATATGAAATATAATATGATATGTTGTCTTTAGTAGTATGTTATACGGTGTAGTCTATAATTATTATTACTATCCGATGGCGTATGTTTTAATTTCACACAGAACAACCGTCACAGCGCATCCAAATCACTCACATTAGTTATATAATATATAAAATTGTGCAACCAACTCATTAAGGTGCACCTGTTTGTCAGGCATGCAATTTGTTTCTCTACTCAACGCTAAGCAATTAACCTGCTCAATATATATATATATATATATATATATATATATATATATATATATATATATATATATATATATGTGTGTGTGTGTGTGTGTGCGCGCGTGTGTATCCAATTCTAACTAAATTTGCAATTCAGTTTAACTTAACTCAATTAAATTATATAACAAATGTGTTCTCGTATATTCAATGTCCAAAATCGCCGAAGGTTTCATCTAATTTTATTTAAATCAGACGTCATAACTAATCAAACAGGAAATCAAACAATCACCCAAATAATCAATTGGTTATTTAAATTTCTAAATATATATCTTTTATATACTCAAAAATATATTTTCTAAGATTGGATTATATATTTAATCACAAATACATTACTTATAAACATATAACTCTCAACTCATTTTGGGGCATTACTAACCCCATGTCTAATGAGTTTCTCATTCTAGGATAATGCAGATCCAATCTCTAATGAGTATTATTTTATAGGATATTACTAATCTTATCTGTGATGAGTCTTTTATTCTATTCTAATGAGTTGTACCCAAAAGATTTGAGTTAACCACACCTCTGATACCATACATAGTGACCCTCCTTTCTAGGCGATCGAAATCGATCGTTAAGCCGACTTAAATCAAACCAAAAAAATGGATACGCTAACTTTAGGCGCACAATACATCAGAACAAACAACAGAAGACCTTTATAAACATCATAATAATGTTACATCAGAGTACATAATATCAGAGTACATCGAAAATTATACAGCGGAAGATAAATTTACAATAAATGTAATACAATGCACAACGGAAATATAAACTAACACAACAGAAGACTATCAATGCTCTGGACATATCTTTAAGCTTCAATCCAGAATCCTTCTCAATGAAATAATCTGCAAAACAAACTACTCGACTGCCCATGTGGAAAATATGGGCACCCGAGTTTGCAAGGGAAAGGAAAACTACGAGTCAGTTATGAGACTGGTATGAGAAACTCTACAGTTATATTTAACTTATTTAAAAATAAGTCATATCACGGGACCACGCCGCATAACATGGAACAAGTTTCCTCCGCTAGATTGCCAGTGCACAAACAACTATCACATATAAACTTATGGAAGTCTACAATGCATCACACAACATGTAATTCCTCAATCCACCCATTTAGGCTTAGTCCCCAAACTTATATTTCAAAATCAAATTCACTTTATAGAAATTATTTCTTTGGACTTTATTTCCAGAGTTCTTATTTCAAATCATTTGAAATACATATCTAGCTTTCATATCAAAGTCGATTTCACTTCGGGATCTCAAACCAAAATCTTTGGAAATATAAACTCCAAAACATCAAAATGCATACAAATAATATGCAACCAAATCTCGGGAGGTTTCTCTCATCAAAAAGGCCAAGGGTCTGTTCCTTAGTCACCCGATATATATATATATATATATATATATATATATATGTTGCACCCTATAGAAATAGGCATGCACTGACCACTGACCAATTCTTAAAGCCCTGGGTCCTATCTCTCCCATACATTTAGTTGTCATGGTTACCTGAACCTTTAGCCACATACTAAATCGTTTCATATCCCGAAGTGGAAAAATCATTTCACAGCATAATAATCACAAGTACTTTCAAACTATAGTACTACACATTACCAGTTCACACATATGATCAGTCACTATTAATCATATAACTTTTGAGCTCGTACGTCTCAAAGAAGGGTGTTAAGCAATAGAATAAATTCTCCGCCACCAAACATACATATCATCGATAGCAATTAATTGGTTATGTGATGAACTACAATGTCAAACACATAATACTTTTCTAAATCATTTTACAAACATCTGGTTTAGCCCTCGAAATCCTTTCTATTCTATAAAACATTTTCATAAAACATTCCCTGTCCAAAATCGGGAATAATGTTTCTTTTCACTTAAGAAAATCTCATTTTAAAATCATTCATTAAATTTGAAATGAACTCAACAACATCGTTAACACCTCATAGTCAAATCATGAAGTGTTTCACAAGGTGTTAGCATACCAATATTTCTACCCAACCCAATGCTAAATGTAAAAGCATATTTTTCTCATATACTGGTCAAGCACTGTAACACCCCGAATTTCGGTTAATGCTAAAATTCACTAATTACAGAATAAATAATCTCAGATGTGAGAATTGGGGGAAACAGGCTGCGTCATTGCGTTCGTCTCAGAAAAGTACGCGAAATAGAGTCCGAGTTTTCGAGAATCGGAGTCCGTATGGCCCGGTTATGGCCCAATGAAGTTTACAGAAAATTCAAAGTTCAAAACAGATTTAAAATTCAGGTTCAAATTTCGAAATTGGGGCCATTGGGCGCAGGGGGGAAAATTCCCGCCTAGCTACCCAAGTCGACAGCCTTGCCGACTGGGCAATCGACTTGGCTAGGACCAAGTCGACAGCCCTGTCGACTTGGGTGTCGACAGGGGGTGCTCAGCCAGTTTGGCCTGGTGCACCATTTTAGGGTTTGGGCTGTGTTTTGGGGCTGGTTTCTGGAAGCTTCCGAGATCTGATGGTCCTAATCTAATTTAGGGTTAATCTAATGGCCTAAAACACTTGCCTAATCCTATAAATAAGACCCTAAGCTAGCCCTAAATGATCATAATCCTATCATCTAACTAAACTATGCCAAAATTTTCTATGATCATGGCCTCCACTCAAAAGCCTAGCCTCCATCCTCTTTCTAATACTATTTCTATAAAGGCTTTCATGTTCATACGAGCATCTTTGAGTTGTATGAGTGATCATTAGCTTGCATTCATCATCAAGTTGCAAGCTTTATGTTCAAGGCTAGAGTTTTTGGGTGATTTTTGGCAAGGGTTTGCTTATTGGAGTTTAGTGGTGAGTTTCTATAGCCCTAATAATCAATTGTTAAATTGATTATGATAGGATATGATAAGATATGGCTATGTTTGTGGATAAATGTGCTTATGCAAGTTTAGTATAGTGTATGTTGTGTGTTTTGCAAGTTTTATGCTATATGCAAGTTTAATGCTATGTTTTATGATGCTCACTATGCAAAACACTATGTTGAACATTGATGCATATGTAACATGTTATGCAAACTATATGTGAGATTATATGCAAGTTATACGTAACATGTTATGCAAGTTATGTATTTGGTTTAATGCATGCTAAGTATTTGGTTTTGTGCATGCTAAGTATTTGGTTTTATGCATACTAAGTGTTTGGTTTTATGCAAGTTATGATGCAAGTTCATATGCAAGTTATGATGCAAGTTCATATGCAAGTTATGATGCAAGTTCATATGCAAGTTCATATGCAAGTTTGTCTCTTTTTATGATATGCATAATATATGCAAGTTTGCCTCTAAGTATGGCATGTTATGCAAGTTCATATGCAAGTTATGATGCAAGTTCATATGCAAGTTATGATGCAAGTTCATATGCAAGTTATGATGCAAGTTCATATGCAAGTTTGCCTCTATGTATGACATAAGTACATGTGCAAGTTCATCCCTTTTAGACCTATGACATGTATACAAGTTGACACCTTTATGTTAGGTCTATGACATGAACATTTAAGCAAGTTACCATCTTTATGACATATGTGATTCATGCAAGTTTGGGTTGGTTATTTATGCAAGTTGGGTTTATGGTCATATATACAAGTTGACACCTTTTAAACCCATGATAATGCTAATGATATGCTAAGTTGAACCCATTGTGTGTATGATGAATCTTCTCTTTTGAAGTATGTCATGTTAACGTATTTACGTGGGGACGATGGGGTAAAAATTAATGAACACATAAAATTGTGTGAAGTGGGTATGATTAAACATACCGTAAAGTGGATGGACATAATTGGGAATTTACCTATTAAGTTAGGTCTACCCATATTATGGAATTGGGAATTTACCTATTGAGTTAGGTCTACCCATATTCTTAAATATTTGTAATTAATTAGGGATAATTAATACAAATTATGGGGGTGATTAATTAGGTGTAATTAATCTACTAAGACACGAGGTTGGACCCTTTTGTAGCATAAGACTGCCCGGAACCGACCGGCAAATCCAGCGGCTACAAATGATTGGCCCAATGTGAGAGGTCTTAGTCATAAACTAAATACGTGACAAGTGTAAAGACACGAGGTTAGACTCTGTTATGGTGTAAGGCTGCCCGGAACCAACCGGCATATCAAGCTGCCATAAAAGACAGTCTAATGTGAGAGGTCTTTACAAAGGTTACGATCTTAATTAATTAAGAAACACTTAACCAAATTAGCATGTAGAGGGGCATGAGGGGTTAAGTGGGTGCCTTGGGTGGCATGAGGAAACTAGTGGGTTGCCTTGGGTGGCAATAGAAAATACGATTAAAATACTTAACCAAAGTGGAACATGTAATTAAACATGATTAAATGGTTAAGTAAGTGCCTTGGGTGGCATGTGGGAATCAAGTAAGTGCCTTGGGTGGCATGCGGAAATCTAGTGGGTGCCTTAAGTGGCAATTGAAATATAATTAAATGACAAGCTTAAGTAGTAGCTTGTGGGGGCCTTAAGTGGCAATTGAAATATAATTAGATGACTTAACCAAACCTTAACATGTAAGGGGGCATGATTATAAAAGGGGTTAAGTGGGATGCACTAGATAAAATGACAAGCTTAAGTAGTAGCTTGTGGGGGCCCATTTCAACCAATATCCCAAACGTATCTTTGTGGGCTCGACCCAAGTCGAGGACGGGACATGCATATTGGGCTTGACTATAAGAGGCCAAAACGGGGTAGCGGTGGCAACGCGAGTCCAACGGGTTTCATATGCGAGTGTGGACCCGGGCTGGTAGGTAAGACGTTGTTGCATCGTGTAGATATAAGCCGTGCACCATTTGTTGTATCGGGTTGCCACTTTGGGGAGTGATACACCCCATTGTGGGGCCAGCACGGGTATCTACGGTAGGGAGCCGATCGCTTGGGGAGTAGTGGGTACACCTAGTGGAGATAGGGGCAGACGGCACCTATGTAGTCAGCTAGGGGTACACGAAACTACTATTAAAAATTACTGAGTACACCTAGTGGAGATAGGGGCAGACGGCACATATGTAGTCAGCTAGGGGTACAAGAAACTACTGGGTAAAATTACTAAGTACACTTAGTGGGATCAACCTTTAAGTAGGAATTACCCTTGGGTGGGTAAAACTGGTGTGGTGCAGTGTAGGAATTACCCTTGGGTGGGTAGATCTGGGGTGGTGCAATCTAGTAATTATCCTTGGGTGGATAAATGCGTCTTTTCAGTTATCTTAGTACATCCTGTGTTTAGTTAGCTACTTAGTGTAGTCATTATCCCCAGAGGTACCGTACCTTGTTTATATCATACCCTAATTACTTTAATGATTGTATTGTTAGGGTTATAGGACTCACTCAGACTTATGTCTGACCCCGTTGTTTCTTTATCTTTTTCCCAACCCTCAGGTTTTCAGAGTGGGCCTAGCACTAGTGGGCTTTGATCAGACTGCTTTATCTATCTTTTGGAGCTTGGACCGTGGATGTAAAGCCCAGTTTATCTTTTCTATTATGGCTATTAGGTTATGTAGTGGGATTATGTACTTTTGTTTTTATCAGGATGGATATTATGTACTTGACTCTTATTTATGGTTTTGGTGTAACCAAACATGTTTTACTTTCCGCTGGAATGAAATGATGTTTTATATTCTCAAGTATTACTTATATCTATCTTGTTGTAATTTTTCTGTTCTATATTCACTTAAAATACTCCACCGATGTTATGGCATTCCCTTAGTGAGTGACCGTAGCGGGTGTGGGGTGTTACACGTGGTATCAGAGCTTAAGGTTACCAGAACAGATAAAATTTTTAGAAAAACTATTTTCTAAGAATATTTTTGAAAGGAGTATTTTCAAAAATATGTCTTTTAAGAAAAAAGTTTTTGAAAGAAAAGCATAATCCCCAATAGCCATATCTATATCTTTCGAATTCTCCGTTTTGAATCTCTTCCTCTCTCGTTTTGAGTTTCCCCTCCGTGTATAGATGATCTTTCTAAGATAGATAAGAATGGAAAACCACTTCAAGGGACTTAGACGTTAGTCAGATTAGAAGTTGGTTCAAGAAGGAGGAGGACTGGTAGGTACCTATTGGATAGACGATGGGAGGAAGGCTCAAATAGTTCTTTGGTTAATGAAGGATGAAACCTCATTGGTGGGAGGTTACGAGTGGAGAATGGGAAGAAGAAGGCGAGTATTTATCCTTTTGGGAGGAATAGGACACCTTATTAGGGTTGTCCAAAGGGGCAAGGGCAAGGTATGGAATCTTCTGGAGGGTAGTTGTATTCCCTCACGGCTAGTGTACCAGATGGGGATAAGACCGTCTAGGTTGGAATTTGGATTTCTTTATTATCCGGTTCGAACTTTATTTGATTCTGACGCGTCGAGTTCGTTTATCTCATCATTGTTAGTTGAGTCACTGCACTTAGACACCAGTTAGTAGATGATCCCTTAGTTGTTTCAAACCCAATTGGGGCTCCATGATGTGTTTGAGTTTGAAAGTTTCTATACTTAGCGTTGAGTTTAGATGTGATGCTTTTTGGGCTTCACGGTCTATGGGATAGTTTTGGGCATGGACTGGTTACCCAGTAGGGGTGCCGTTCTTGATTTTGAAGGGAGAGTTGTTAGGCTTATGACCCGCTTGGGTAACACTCTCGAGATCTCTTGTAATCCCATGGAATCTGTTATGCTAAGTTATCTAGAATCGCTTGACACGTCGGTCAAGAGTTTGCGATCTGTTAGAGTGGTCCGGGAATACTCGGATGTGTTTGAGGAGGTGAAGGGCTTACCTCCAGAGCGGGAGATTGACTTCCGAATATATCTGGTAGACAATGCCAAACCAGTATCTTGGCCAGTGTGCCACATGGCTCCTCGTGAGAGGAGGGAACTCCATAAGCAAGTAGGCGATTTGCTTGAGAAGGGGTTCATAAGACGAAGTATATCGGAGTGGGGTGCTCCAGTAGTTTTTGCCACGAAGGCGGATGGGTCCCTCAGACTTTGTGTAGGCTAAAGAAAACTAAATAAACTCACAAAGAAGAATAGACACCCATTGCAGAGGATTGATGATCTCTTTGATCGGTTAGTTGGCGCCTCAGTATTTTCGCAGTTGGACTTAGCCACGGAGTTTCGTCAGTTGAGAGTGGCGGAGGATAGTATAGAGAAAACTGCCTTTAGGACTCCGGATGGTTTTTATGAGTGGCTGGTGATGCCATTTGGTTTGACGAACGCCCCCGCATACTTAATTGATTTGATGAGAAGGGTGTTTAGGGAGTACCTAAATAAGTTCGTGATGGTCTTTTCTAGGAGCGAAATAAGTTTTCGTATGTGCTCAATAGGTTGAGCAAAGCCAGTTATGGGATAAACGGTGGTTTTGGAGCGAGACTGGCGAGGACATCTAGAGTTGGACAAGGGCTTAATTATTTAGCCGTTTTTACTAGTATCATCTCACATAGGTCGTCTGAATTCGAAGGAGGTATCCCTTGGGTGTTTGTCTGATATTGGTTTAGGCCTTTGGGGCTTGCATTTGGGGGATGCCGAGTTCGACTAGGGTGGTCTGCGTGAGAGATGGACAGTTGTGATGATTTTGGATGGGGTAATATCCTGGTTTTCTCTAAAAGTGGAGAAGAGCATGCCCTACATCTTAGGGAAGTGTTGGAGACCCTTCGAGCGCATAGTCTTAGGACAGCAAAAGTGGATGGGATTCTTAGCATCCTATGAGTTTGAGATAGCGTATACCCATGGCAAGGGTAACGTGGTAGCGGACGCCTTAAGTAGAAAAAGGCTGTCCTTGAGTTCATTGTTCGTTGAACGACGGAGCTTAGAGTTTATTTCTATGTTTGACTTTAGACCTTCCGTTAACTTTGTACCCGGTTTGCTAGCCTCCTTGGAGGTTAGGCCTACTCTTTTGGGGCGGATTGGCGGAGCACAGCGAGACGACCCACAGTTGGTTGAGTTAGTGGAGAAGCTCATGAGGATGGGGAGTCGTCCAGCCATTTGAGTAGGTACACCCTAGATGGTAAGGGGTGGTTGCGTAGAGACGGTAGACTTTGTGTACCGCAAGACGAGGGTTGAGGAAGGCTATACTTGATGATGCACATCAGTCAAAGATGACCATTCATCCCGGTGGGGACAAGATGTACCAAGACATGAAGCGAGTTTTCTTTTGGGCCAGTATGAAGAAAGATGTGGCCAAGTATGTCGCTCGATGCTTGGTGTGCCAACAGGTGAAAGCGGAGCAAAAGAAACCAAGTGGGTTGCTTCACCCATTGGAAGTTCCGCAATGGAAGTGGGATAGTGTCTCGATGGATTACCGAGATCGAGGAAGGGTAATACGGGAATTTGGGTTGTGGTAGACAAACTTACTAAGAGTGCCCATTTTATACCCGTGAATAGTAAGAGGACTGCTCAATGGCTAGCTTCAATCTACATTCGAGAGATTGTTAGACTACATGGTGTACCTTCCAGTATAGTGAGCGATCGAGATCCTATCTTCACTAGAGAGTTTTGAAAGAGTTTGCAAGAGGCGGTAGGGACTCAGTTGTGTTTGAGTACCGCATATCATCCTCAGACGGACGGCCAGACCAAGAGGGTGAATCGTATTTTAGAAGACCTTTTGAGGCTATGTATCTTAGATTTTGGAGGTACATGAGAAGAGCATCTTCCATTGGTGGAGTTGCCCGACAGACTTAGTGGTGTACATGATGTATTCCATGTGAGGAAGTGCCTACATGAGACCGCAGAGGCGGTAGAGCCGAGCTTGCTTAAAGAAGTAAAGGTAGAGCGTGATGTGATTATTCGACGAGCTCCTACCCGCATCCTTGGGTCAGAGATTAGGGAGTTGAGAAACAGGGAGGTTCGACTAGTCAAGGTGAAAAGGGGAGAAGGTGAGAGCAATGCTACTGGGGAGATAGAAGCGAAGATGCGTTCGTTATACCCATTCCTTTTTGAGGGTATGTCCTTTAAACGTCTCCTTTATCGTTTGTCTAGTGCTTATCTTATCTTTAGTATGTCCTCTCATTAGTACCTTTGACCTTTAGATAGGGTAAACCTATGGTTGAAACATGTGTTTGAGACATGTTACGTTTGATGGATGCGTGTGGATGCAAGTGGTTGCTAGTGGTTGCTCGTGGATGCATATACACACACTCTAGACACTAGATCGGCTCAATCACTTCATATTGCATATTGCATATAATTGTGTGTAGGTAGCTATAATTTTGGATGTATAATGATTGTGTTATCATATGGATGATGCATTTTGTTGAATGATTGTGCACTCATGTAGATATTGTATGTGTCGAGAGGGTTCTCTCGCATACATAATGGATGCATGGCACTATCATGGTTTGCATATGTTCATACATTAGATAGGGAACATATACACACACTTTTTGCATATGCTCATACATCATTAGAAATTGTTTTAAGGACAATGGATTCCCGTGTTTGATGGATTGAGTAGATGGTTGTTTGGATGGTAGGATATGCATTCTCCTTAGCTTAGAGATTTCGGGGACGAAATCCTTTAAGGAGGGGAGAATGTAACACCCCGAATTTCGGTTAATGCTAAAATTCACTAATTATAGAATAAATAATCTCAGATGTGAGAATTGGGGGAAACGGGCTGCGTCATTGCGTTCATCTCGGAAAAATACGCGAAATAGAGTCCGAGTTTTCGAGAATTGGAGTCCGTATGGCCCGGTTATGGCCCAATGAAGTTTACAGAAAATTCAAAGTTCAAAACAGATTTAAAATTCAGGTTCAAATTTCGAAATTGGGGCCATTGGGCGCGGGGGGGGGGGGGGGAGGGGGGGGGAGGGGGGGAATTCCCGCCTAGCTACCCAAGTTGACAGCCCTGTCGACTGGGCAGTCGACTTGGCTAGGACCAAGTCGACAGCCCTGTCGACTTGGGTGTCGACAGGGGGTTCGGCCAGTTTGGCCTGGTGCACCATTTTAGGGTTTGGGCTGTGTTTTGGGGCTGGTTTCTGGAAGCTTTCGAGATCTGATGGTCCCAATCTAATTTAGGGTTAATCTAATGGCCTAAAACACTTGCCTAATCCTATAAATAAGACCCTAAGCTAGCCCTAAATGATCATAATCCTATCATCTAACTAAACTATGCCAAAATTTTCTATGATCATGGCCTCCACTCAAAAGCCTAGCCTCCATCCTCTTTCTAATACTATTTCTATGAAGGCTTTCATGTTCATACAAGCATCTTTGAGTTGTATGAGTGATCATTAGCTTGCATTCATCATCAAGTTGCAAGCTTTATGTTCAAGGCTAGAGTTTTTGGGTGATTTTTGGCAAGGGTTTGCTTATTGGAGTTTAGTGGTGAGTTTCTATAGCCCTAATAATCAATTGTTAAATTGATTATGATAGGATATGATAAGATATGGCTATGTTTGTGGATAAATGTGCTTATGCAAGTTTAGTATAGTGTATGTTGTGTGTTTTGCAAGTTTTACGCTATATGCAAGTTTAATGCTATGTTTTATGATGCTCACTATGCAAAACACTATGTTGAACATTGATGCATATGTAACATGTTATGCAAACTATATGTGAGATTATATGCAAGTTATACGTAACATGTTATGCAAGTTATGTATTTGGTTTTATGCATGCTAAGTATTTGGTTTTGTGCATGCTAAGTATTTGGTTTTATGCATACTAAGTGTTTGGTTTTATGCAAGTTATGATGCAAGTTCATATGCAAGTTATGATGCAAGTTCATATGCAAGTTATGATGCAAGTTCATATGCATGTTATGATGCAAGTTCATATGCAAGTTTGTCTCTTTTTATGATATGCATAATATATGCAAGTTTGCCTCTAAGTATGGCATGTTAGGCAAGTTCATATGCAAGTTATGATGCAAGTTCATATGCAAGTTATGATGCAAGTTCATATGCAAGTTATGATGCAAGTTCATATGCAAGTTTGCCTCTATGTATGACATAAGTACATGTGCAAGTTCATCCCTTTTAGACCTATGACATGTATACAAGTTGACACCTTTATGATAGGTCTATGACATGAACATTTAAACAAGTTACCATCTTTATGACATATGTGATTCATCCAAGTTTGGGTTGGTTATTTATGCAAGTTGGATTTATGGTCATATATACAAGTTGATACCTTTTAAACCCATGATAATGCTAATGATATGCTAAGTTGAACCCATTGTGTGTATGATGAATCTTCTCTTTTGAAGTATGTCATGTTAACGTATTTACGTGGGGACGATGGGGTAAAAATTAATGAATGCATAAAATTGTGTGAAGTGGGTATGATTAAACATACCGTAAAGTGGATGAACATAATTGGGAATTTACCTATTAAGTTAGGTCTACCCATATTATGGAATTGGGAATTTACCTATTGAGTTAGGTCTACTCATATTCTTAAATATTTGTAATTAATTAGGGATAATTAATACAAATTATGGGGGTGATTAATTAGGTGTAATTAATCTACTAAGACACGAGGTTGGACCCTTTTGTAGCATAAGACTGCCCGAAACCGACCGGCAAATCCAGCGGCTACAAATGATTGGCCCAATGTGAGAGGTCTTAGTCATAAACTAAATACGTGACAAGTGTAAAGACACGAGGTTAGACTCTGTTATGGTGTAAGGCTGCCCGGAACCAACCGGCATATCCAGCTGCCATAAAAGACAGTCTAATGTGAGAGGTCTTTACAAAGGTTACGATCTTAATTAATTAAGAAACACTTAACCAAATTAGCATGTAGAGGGGCATGAGGGGTTAAGTGGGTGCCTTGGGTGGCATGTAGTAACTAGTGGGGGTGCCTTGGGTGGCATGAGGAAACTAGTGGGTTGCCTTGGGTGGCAATAGAAAATACGATTAGAATACTTAACCAAAGTGGAACATGTAATTAAACATGATTAAAGGGTTAAGTAAGTGCCTTGGGTGGCATGTGGGAATCAAGTAAGTGCCTTGGGTGGCATGCGGAAATCTAGTGGGTGTCTTAAGTGGCAATTGAAATATAATTAAATGACAAGCTTAAGTAGTAGCTTGTGGGGGCCTTAAGTGGCAATTGAAATATAATTAGATGACTTAACCAAACCTTAACATGTAAGGGGGCATGATTATAAAAGGGGTTAAGTGGGATGCACTAGATAAAATGACAAGCTTAAGTAGTAGCTTGTGGGGGCCCATTTCAACCAATATCCCAAACGTATCTTTGTGGGCTCGACCCAAGTCGAGGACGGGACACGCATATTGGGCTTGACTATAAGAGGCCAAAACGGGGTAGCGGTGGCAACGCGAGTCCAACGGGTTTCATATGCATGTGTGGACCCGGGCTGGTAGGTAAGACGTTGTTGCATCGTGTAGATATAAGCCGTGCACCATTTGTTGTATCGGGTTGCCACTTTGGGGAGTGATACACCCCATTGTGGGGCCAGCACGGGTATCTACGGTAGGGAGCCGATCGCTTGGGGAGTAGTGGGTACACCTAGTGGAGATAGGGGCAGACGGCACCTATGTAGTCAGCTAGGGGTACACGAAACTACTATTAAAAATTACTGAGTACACCTAGTGGAGATAGGGGCAGACGGCACCTATGTAGTCAGCTAGGGGTACAAGAAACTACTGGGTAAAATTACTAAGTACACTTAGTGGGATCAACCTTTAAGTAGGAATTACCCTTGGGTGGGTAGAACTGGTGTGGTGCAGTGTAGGAATTACCCTTGGGTGGGTAGATCTGGGGTGGTGCAATCTAGTAATTATCCTTGGGTGGATAAATGCGTCTTTTCGGTTATCTTAGTACATCCTGTGTTTAGTTGGCTACTTAGTGTAGTCATTATCCCCAAAGGTACCGTACCTTGTTTATATCATACCCTAATTACTTTAATTATTGTATTGTTAGGGTTATAGGACTCACTCAGACTTATGTCTGACCCCGTTGTTTCTTTATCTTTTTCCCAACCCTCAGGTTTTCAGAGTGGGCCTAGCACTAGTGGGCTTTGATCAGACTGCTTTATCTATCTTTTGGAGCTTGGACCGTGGATGTAAAGCCCAGTTTATCTTTTCTATTATGGCTATTAGGTTATGTAGTGGGATTATGTACTTTTGTTTTTATCAGGATGGATATTATGTACTTGACTCTTATTTATGGTTTTGGTGTAACCAAACATGTTTTACATTCCGCTGGAATGAAATGATGTTTTAAATTCTCAAGTATTACTTATATCTGTCTTGTTGTAATTTTTCTGTTCTATATTCACTTAAAATACTCCACCGATGTTATGGCATTCCCTTAGTGAGTGACCGTAGCGGGTGTGGGGTGTTACAAGCACAATCCAAACAATCGATCAATCATAATCAATATAAACAATAAAGCATATTTGGTTCTAACACATCTCATGTTTAGGTAAAATTAATTATCATTTATTCATTCCAAATCTAATTAAAGATTTATTTAAATTCTACTTAGTTTTAATCTTCAAACACCATTATATAATGAATCATTACTCATATACAATGCACACACCGTAGTCATAAATAAATAAATAAACACTCAACTACAAAATGCCATTTAAGGCGCCACAAGTGTCCATCCACGGAGTATGAATTGTGAGTGTCACATATTCACACAACGTTTCTAATGCAAATGATTTGTGAATAGTTCAAGTGTTAAACTCCAAAATAACTACATGATGCAATTTCTAACTTGCAACTTAAAAATGCATAACTAATCATGACATAATAACCTAACTAAATAATTTAGTGAGCGAGTTCTCACCATTGGTTTTCACTCCACCAAATCTTTATATGGTAGAATGCGACCTTTTCGGTTCCACAGTCCACATACGCATCCAAATCACTCCAAATCAGTTTCATTGCGAAGCTCGATATGGTTCCAATGCATCTTGTTTGCTGAATTCCAATTTCGTATGAAAATGTTATGCTTTTACAAGTTTCATGTACATATATATGTAATTAAGTTAACATAAGTTAATTAATTACCCATTAATCTCTTCTAATCCTCTTCTCTAATCACTTCTTCCTCCTCCAAACTCACGTACACAGCAGCCCATTTCCTCCCATTACTGCAAAATTCATATCACCCATCGTCACTTATTTCTCAATGAAATAACAAGCCGTTAATTCCATTGAACTTCTCTTCTTCCTCTCTTCATCTTCATGCACATACACACAAACTCAAACTCCATCACCATTTCACATTTCCAGACCCAAAACGCATGTACATGGAAATCCTCTCGACAAAAATTCTCTCTGAATCACCCCAAACTTTGCATACAACTCACAATTCCTACCACGAACTCAAACATAACCATCAAAACATGCACTGAAGCTTCAATTCACCAAAAATCTCAGCCCTAGCCACAGGAACTCCACACTGCAAAAATTGCAGCGACCAAAACCACTTCTAACCTGTCCAATACCCATATTAAATTGAAGAGAATGCTTTGAGGATCACAAATATATTTATCTTATGATTCATAGAAGCATATTTTAATTTCTATGATTTTTGAAAGGGAAGAAAGCTCTCATTTTAGAAGAAGGAAGGTGCTGCATTATTTTTAGGTTTAGGGTTAAGTTATGAGGTGGAAATGACAATTTATAGTGGAGCCAAAATATTTTTTATTAATTTTATATTTTATTATACCAAATATCGCTCATTTTCATCGTTTAAAAATCTGTGTGACCACGTACTGATTCTTTTTTCGATAAGAACTGACATGCAACTACTATTTGACATTACGAACCCAATGAAACTGGTTTCGTCAGATTTCGGGTCCGTATGCACAAATAGTGAATTTTTAAAGTCAAAATATTAGCTGTTTTTCACTTTAAAAATCACACCCTGTCAAGTACTAGCTCTAAAAATCACGAAACTTGAAATCTTACCATTATTCGATGCTATGAATCCGAAAAAAAGTGGAATCGAATTCCGAGATCGTCTCAATGATGTTCCTATGTAGAGTGATCGTCAGTTTCTTGGCAAATGTGTTGGCCTCGCAAGGCCACATACTGAGTCTATTTTGAGCGAATTTTGAAATCCAACAACAATTGGTCATTATGAATCCAACAAAATTGGTCTCATCGAATTCTGAGCTTTATAGCAAAATTTCACTTTTTAAGGGCTATGCGATGATTTTAAAAATCAAAATTTTAAAATTTCCAAAAACAAGGCTTACAAATCAATTTAATAATTTTATTGAGTTTGTTTTAACTCAAACAAAATATAAAAAATAAATACATAATTATTCTCAATTTTTGTTTAGCAAAAATAACCTATTTATATTTCCATATTCATTAAAATAGCTTAAATTAAAATTTTAAATTACTTCAGATAATACGGGTTGTTACACAAGATCCAATATAAGTCGGATTTCTTCAAAACAAGAAATGTCTAAATCTAATGGATAATATTTTTCTAATGAAAGAGAAAAATCCAGTTTTCATATTATAGATTTTGTTTTATCTCCAAATAAAATTTTCAAATAGTCGTTTTGGATTTGTTTATAAATTATATCGATTATTTATTGAAGTAAAAGGGTTTTTTAATTTGAATATACATGAAATTTTGGTTAAGTATGACTGATTATAATATTTTAATATTATTATATTGAGGTATTTTAAAATTAATTTATTTTAATATATATTGAACCCTTAAAAAGGGACTTTATTCAAACGACCTCCGTTTTCAACGAAATGAATTTTATTATGACCGTAATGACTAATTATTGTTCAAGTTTCACATCAATTGTATTCAATTTGTGAGTGTAGCAAAATTAAATGCAAATAAAACGACCATTTGGATTCGAACGAGCGACATGTGAGAAAACATACTCGGAATTCGACAAAACAAGATTCATTAGGACTGTAACATCAAATTATACCGTGATGTCCATTTTCATCACGAATGGAGTTTGTATGTGGCTGCAGAAATCAATAAACATCAACGGGAAATAGAGATAGGAACGAAATAAAATGTCGTTGGTCACTTGTAACATCCCGAAAATTCTGAGAATTTTTAAAATTTTTATTTGGGCAATTTTAGCGAATTTTGAATATTTAAAATGGATTATTTTAAATAATAACGACGATAAATTTATTTAGAATAGAAATAGAATGTATATATTTGTTTGAATCGTCGTTAGAATACAAAATTTTTATTTTAAATATAAAAGGAATTGAAAATGGCGCGATAGTTCGATAATTCGATTTCAAAGTTTAAATGAATGTGTAGGATTCAAAATATACCGGATTTTAATGAAACCAAAAATATTTGAATCTAATTGAGAATATCTTTCCAACGAATCCGAAAAATCAAAATTTCATAGCGGGAATCAAAAGTTATGACCAGTTCAAAATTCAGAATAGTCGCTATGGGATTCGGGCCCTTAAAAATAGCCATTTTGCAAATGACCTCGATTTTCGACGAAACCACTTTTGTTGGATCCAGGATATCAATTTATTGCTAGATTCCAAAATTCGTAATTTTTTGAATCAATATGTGAGCGTGGCGAAGTAAAATGCGTTTGACCAGTTTCAGTTGATTTTTAATCGACAAGAAAATGGCCATTTTTCAAACGATCTCTTAATTTGACGAAATTAGTTTTGTTAGGACCGTCTCATCAATGAAGCTAGAAAATATTTTTCGGGAATTTATAGAGTCCGTGTGTGCCCCCAGTAAATTGAAATGTGCGTTCAAATTCAATATATAGAGTTATATTTTGATTTTGACGAAAACTGATCGAAACAATCGAATCAGCTTACAATACATATCTCATTGTGCTCAGAAAGGGGTTATTAGCTATGAACGACAGTCGGTGGGCCTCGTTTCGAAGTCGAAATAAAAAAATTACTTTTTGGATAATTAAATTAATATAATTAAACTTTTTCAATAAGCCCCCTTTTTTCTATTCAATTCACATCGACATCTCAGGAAAAGAAAAGAAAAGAAAAGAAGATGAAGGAGAAGCCATCGCTCCTCCGATCAGGGTGCCGCCGTGCCTCCTAGCGCGCAGCCGTCAGAGCGCGAGCCCTCCCCTCCCCCCTGTTTCCCCCTTCCTCCGCCTTCTCTCCTCCTCCCCTCTTCTAAATCGACAGCGCCCCCCTTTTCCCCCCCAAACAGCCCGCCACCGCCAATCCCCGTCGCCGGACCCCCTCTACGCCACCACCTGAGCCTTCCTCGACCCCCATCCCCCCTCCGCACCACGTCAGCAACCCCGTGGGGCCTCCTCTCCTCAAAGATCCAATTTTTAACATGTACAGCGTGTACGTTGCAGTTCCCGACTGATTTCAGTCCTTCTCCAAGCCCCCTCCGCCACCTCAACACCCTTGTAAGCATTTCTCTTTGTTTTTCTTCAGTTAGGATGTTAAAATTTTGATTTTTAATGCGTATGACAACGGAAAAATATGTTTTTGATGAAAATAAAGTTATGATTTCTATCGTTTAATTAGTAGGATAAAAATATAATTTTTATACAAGTAGAAAAATAAAAATATGATTTTTATATTATAGAGAAGTAAAATATATGATGTTGGAGAAGAAAGGTCGGATTTTTATATATGATGTTAGCAAATAAAGGTTGGATTTTTAATGAAGTAAAGATTTGATTTTTTAACGAAGTAAAAATATAATCTTAATTAGAAGAAGGGCGATATAAAAATATAATTTTTATTATGCAGTTAGCGTGGTAAAAATATGATCTCTATTATATGAACACCGTTATAAAAAATAGAATTTTTATCTACATAGTAGTGGTATAAAAATATAATTTTTATCTATATAGTAGCGGTATAAAATTAGATTTTTTTATCTATATAGTAGCGGTATAAAAATAGAATTTTTATCTATATAGCAGCAATATAAAAATGTGATTTTTATATGCGTAGCAACAATATAAAATGTGATTTTTATATATGTAGTGGCTACGGACAATGAAATTGACAAAAGGGTGAGCAGGACGAAGATTTCTACATAAGGAGAGTCGTGGCGTTTGGTTTAGCTAGTCGGTGAGAACTTCTAACTTTAAATCTTGTTTTCTAGTTAAAATTATATACTAGGATGCAGACGGTGCTTAGCAGCACTTGATACCCATCGTCCACAGACCATGGACGGCTTGTTTGTTTGATTGATGTGTTGTGAAAATTGATTGTGATGTGGAATGATTGAAAATAAATATTCATGTGTTGAAATAATTTACTTATCATTAAAAATATAATTTTTAACGTGAATGTGAATAAATAAATATTCATTTACAAATCAGACAATTTGTTTATGTACACCCATTTGAAGGATATTGATTGGGATGACAAATTTTACACATCGCCCAACTGCACAAATAAAAATCAGTGTTTGTTGATTTGAAACCCCACACGGGTGTTGGGATGATATTTGGCGTACACTAATCCCAATTATTTAATTGTATGTTGATCGATTGGTCGACAGACTGTGTAAGCGTTAATTATTTATATTTAATGCTTATGCAGTTGTGTGGTGCACTTTGGATGATGGTTGATTATTTATCATTGCTATTATATACATGTGTTGTATGGAATCCATATAATTAACATTATATGGTAATTGATTGGGCCTCATTCCAATTGGGAAAATAAACAATATTATAAAATAAAGATTCGTGTGTTGAATAGAATAAATAGCCATGTGTTGACGATGCTCATGTGTTGAGAATATTCATGTGTTGAAAATATCATGTGTTGAGTAAAATATTTTAAATAATAAAATTTACATCTTTATCATAATTTTGTAAAATATATTAAATAACATAAATAGTCATGTGTTGACGATGCTCATGTGTTGAGAATATTCATATGTTAAAAGAAAAATAAATATTAATGTGTTGAAAGAAAAATATATATTCATATGTTGAATAGAATAAATATTCATTTGTTGAATAGAATAACGAAGTTATTGAAATATATAAAGCTGTGTTGATTAGAGATGCGCCATTTTGACGCGAACGATATTTATATCGATTATATTCGTTTTCATAATGATTATAGAAAAGGAAGTGATTTCAAAATATAATGTTTTGAAAATATTATCATTTGTATATCGATGATGTGGAATATTCAATTTTGATTCGAAATTGAATATGAAGTTGAAATCGTTTCAAAAACGAATTTAAAACGATTTATAAAATACGTTTTGAATTGAAATCGACGAAATATATATAATATATATATTATATATATTAAATGGCCTGAATAGAACGCGCCGCACCGCGGTAGTTCGCGAATTTCGACCATTTACTTCGAATTGACGTTGCGGGAGATCCGACCGTCGGATTCTCCTGAAACCAGAACAGTTGGGTTCGTATCGAAAAGAGCTTTCCAATGAATATTAGAAATTTGAAATCTAACGGTTGGATTTGGAATTATGTCCAAATCAAATTTGGAAAAGGTCGTTGTAAGTGCTGTTTGGTGGCCGTTATTGAAAACCGACTGTACGGGCCTTGATAAAATCCCATATTTGAAAGGATAAAAATATATCTTTATCGAAATGAACTAGTTTTGAACTAGATTTTAAATGGTTTTGAAAATAATCAGAAGTTCCAATACGTGAATTGGAGTGGATTTGAATCAAAATTATCTTTGGAATATTTTGATATTGGATTTCGTGATTATACAGATATGGTTCTGGAAATTTGAAAGATATATTTATATCGTTATTTCCAATACGATATTTGTCGATTTCAGAATTTGATATTGAATATAAGAAGATATATTTTCTATTCAGAGCCTTGTATTTAATATCAAATGGGATTGTGGGTTCGTCGTGGATGGTGTCTTAAATAACACTGTTTTTGAACCCAGTTTAGAAAAGAATAAATCTTTAAATTAAGATTTAGTGAAATTTTCCAGTTAATTGGTATTTAATTGGAATTGAATTTAAATTGGTTTTTGGGTTTATTGTGAGCGGTGTTGAAACACCCCACCTCCGTTACGGTCACTCTCAAAGGGAATGCCCTAATTTTGGTGGAGGTTTATAAGTATAAGTCACAGATATACAAGACAGATATAAGAACACATATTTGTAAACAGCGGAAAATCAACAAACTTTTATTTCATGAAAGCAAATACGTGTTACAACAATATCACCATAATTGTCTTACATCTTTTTTCCAAAAACATAACATAACACTTTCATAATCTGTCTTGAGTACATTATTTAAAGAAGCATAAATAAAACATGGATAAACTGCAAAAGCCCCTTAGTGATTGTCCAAAGCCATAGTTCAAAGTGAAAAAGTCCAAGCAATACATTTCTCTTCTTCAAGCTGGATGTTAAGATCGGTCAAGCTGCTGTGTTCCCTCCCTGTGGACCTGGGGGGGGGGGGGAACGGAAGAAAAGAAGACGAAAGAAAAGTAGAGTCAGACATAAAGCCTGAGTAAGTCCAGTACTATTTTGTCTATGAATAAAGAACTGGGTGTGACAAGTATAAACAAGAAGTGGGTAAGCACTATAAACTTGGTTAAGTTGTCTAAGGTCGAATATACTATCGTACCCCATGTTAATCTCTGAACCCATATAAACTAGTTTCCAACTGACACCCCATAGTTAGGGTAAAGTGATCCATTTTATAATGATCGGCTCCTACTCGCATAGTTACATGTGTCTTACGGCCCCCGATGTTGTAGTTACCTATGCTGGTCCCACCATGGGGTGTATCAAGTCCCGTGGTGGCGGCCCGACACAACCTTAGAATGCACAGGTATGCTACTGGTGTCCAGTGCTTTATTTTTCTGCGCCGGAGTGTGTGTACGCCCGCACCCCGTTAGAACCTACACTGCTACACCACCGCCGTCGATTTGACCTCTTACAATCAGCCCAGTAATCGTGCCCCACCCGGCCTAGTTTCAGGGTATCCTGATACACCTTCTAGGGTTACTGCTGAAAAGGGTCCCCCGTTACTAGGTTTTCTATCTCTAGCCAACATGCTAAGTTGGTTAAGTGTTTTCTAACCTAACCCCCACCAGTCCGTTTAGCATGTTCTATCTTGATTAAGTCTTTAGTTCACTTAATCCTAACAATCCCGACTCAGCCTTAATTGTCTTATTAAGGCCCTGACCTCTCACATTAGACAGGTATTGTTGTGGCTGCCTGTTGCCGGTTGGTTCCGGGCAGTCTTACGCCACAACTCAGTCTAACCTCGGGTCCTTATTGGGCTCCATGTTTAACCTCCCACATTGGATAGGTATTGTTGTGACTACTGGACAGCCGGGCGGTTCCGGGCAGGTTTACATCACAACTCAATCCAACCTCGGGTTAAACACATCGTATGTTCTACATTTACATATTTTGTCATTCTTCTTTATTTTCTTATATGTAAATATTTGCGGCCCATTATTAAGTTAATGGTGTAAAGGTTACACCAATCATGGGCCCAACCCATACTTGAATTTGGGCCCTTCTATTTTATATTTTCATTCATTAGCAATTTTGACCCAACGTTATTTTCCCCCGTTTAACACGTCCGTTTATTATATATATATTGGGCTTAACCTTTTTAAGCCCAACTTAGCCATGAGAAAAAGGGGAGGCTTAAAGCGTGATTACATACACAAAGAGGGGAATGTGAGCGCATGAACTTGCAATATGACGTTGGAAATACAAAATAGAAACTGGTGTACTTGCATAGTAGTGACGTATACTTTGTTCATAAAGCATAAGTGACATGAATCAAACCATGTAAACTTGTAGTTAAGCTAAGAATATCACTATTAACACATAGGCCTAACTACAACATAAACCTATACTTTTGTTCAGGCATAATGTCAAACATAAGCAAATCATGTTCATAGGATTACTACATGTTTACAAAGGTGCCTACTTTTATGACTAATACAAAAGTATAGTTAATTTTGTTCACATAACCATGGCATAGATATTTCTAACATGAAATCATGGTTTTTACTTTAGTCATGCAAACTTGCAAAAAGGGGTTTTGAATCTAATCCTAGCTATGTACCACATATGTCATCATATAATTCTTGTAAACAAGATAGACTTAATCATGAATTTCAATTATGCCAAATATCATTCATAGCCTAGCCATATTCATAAGTTTGCAAATAGGTTTTCTAGTACAAAAGCATGGCTTAATACATGATGCCCAATTTTTAACATAATTTCGTATGGATTATGATAACCCAAACTTATTCCAATTACTTCACAAAAATGATGTTTGTATAAAAATACACATTATGATGGCATAGTAGCAAAGCCCCAAACTTGCATGAATTTCAATCAACTACATACATGTAGCTTCAACATGGATTACATAATTTGCGAATATTCCAAACGTATACTTGCATAGAACTACCGCATGTAGTTCTTTATAATGAATAACATAATTTCAAATTGATAAGAACGCACAAATATGAATTACTTTATTGCCACAATTCAAGCATACAAACCAACACAATTATTTGTTCATACCAAAGTAATACTCTACTTACAATGGTATGGCGAATTTCTCCAATTTATGGATTTGGAGACACGATTCCTTTGTTGAATTGATTTGTTTAGGTTGCTTTAAGTTTTAGAATTTTCCTCCTAATCCTCTCTCCAATTTGGTGGCTACTCCTAGTCTTTCCTCAGCAACATGGCGGCTTTGTTCTTATTTTTGAATGAATAGATTAGGGTTTTGTCTAGGGTTGTTTTAATAGAGGTTAGGAACTGATTAGGACCATTGATGTTGCTTGGATTGATCGTAGCCATTCATTAGGAAGAGAGACCAATTAGAGCTTGCCACCTAGCCCTAATGACACAGCAGACCACAGAAAATCGACCAACATAGCATAGGCCAGCCAGGTTAGACTGGGCTCGACCTGGCTCTGGACCAGGTCGACATGCCTGTCGACAGCCCTGTCGACAGCCCTGTCGACCTGGTTAGACCAGGTCGACAGCCCAGTCGACCTGGGTGCGATAGGCGGGCGTTTTTCCGCCCTGGCCCATTGGGCCCCATTTTCGAATTTAAACTTTATTTTATTCTGTTTGAATTTTAAATTTAATTCAGAAACTTCCGAAGGCCATATCTTCTTCATACGGACTCCGTTTTTCGAAAACTCGGACTCTATTTCGCGTATTTTTCCGAGACGAACGCAATGGCGTATCCCGTTTCCCTTAGTTCTTTGATTTCAAATTAATTATACTTTAATTTGTTAATTTCACAGTTATAGAATTTTCGGGGTGTTACATTCTCCCCCACTTAAAAGGATTTCGTCCCCGAAATCTTCAAGTTAGGAGGAATGTATATCCTAACATCCAATCACCCATCTACTCATCCATCAAACACGAGCATCCATTGTCCTTAAAAGACTTCTAATGCTTCATGATCAAATGCGAAGTGTGTGTACATGTACTTATCTAATGCAAAATCAGGCGGTCTACTGATTCAGTTGACCTCCTTAATGCGAATTATGTAGGTGCCATGAATCCATTATGTATGCAAATTTTCCTATTCATGATTCTACATGAGTGCACAATCATTCAATACAAATGCAATCATCCATATGACAACACATTAATGTTCAACCATATACGAATGCAAACATATATGCATATGCAATATGAAGTGACTGAGCCGATCTAAAACCTAGATTGTGTGTGTATATGCAACCACGAGCAACCACTAGCAATCACTTGCAACCACTTGCAACCATCATCCATAACATGTTTCAACTACATGTTTCCATCCAAAGGGTTTCTACCTAAAAGATACAGTCGAGGAAATATACCTAAAAAGATAGATAAAAGCGCAACTTAAGGAAAAGGAAAGATCAAGGATGTACCCTCGAACAGAAAAGGGTAGGCAGTGCGTATTCTAGCTTCAGTTTCCCAATTCGCGTCTCCCTCGGCGTCGCTCCACTGAACTTTGACGAGCTTGACTTCGCGGTTGCGTAGCTTCTTCACTTCCGTTCCTAATATGCGGGTTGGAACTTTCCTTATGGTTGCTTCGCGTTCCACTTCGGCCTCTTCGAGGATATTTGGCTCTACCACTTCAGCTGACTCATGTAGACATTTTCGGAGATGTGAAACATGAAAAACGTTGTGGACTCCAGCCAACTTCTCGGGTAGCTCTAATCTATAGGCCATTTTCCCAATTTTCTTGATGATAGGGAATGGCCCTACGAACCTTGGTGCTAGCTTTCCTGTGGTTCCAAAACGAACAACGTTTCTTAGCGGTGATACCTTGAGAAAAACTTTGTCTCCAACTTCAAGTTCAAGGTCGGTCCTCCTCTTGTCGGCATAGGACTTTTGTCTGTCTTGGGCCGTCTTCATCCTTCTTCGTATTAAGTCTACTTTCTCTGAGGTCTCTCGGATCATATCTGGTCCAAGTATGAGCTTATCCGTGGACTCCCACCAACAAGTGGGCGATCGGCATGGTCTTCCATATAAAGCTTCGAAGGGCGCCATTCCGATGGTTGCTTGATAGCTGTTGTTGTAGGCAAATTCCACCAAAGGAAGGTGGTCTTCCCATGTCCCTCCGAAGTCAAGGATGCATAGCCTTAAGAGGTCTTCCAATACTCTGTTCACTCTCTCTGTTTGGCCGTCGGTTTGGGGATGATAGGCTGTGCTCAAGCATAACTGCGTTCCTACTGCTTCTTGCAGACTCCGCCAAAACTCACTGGTGAAGATGGGGTCTCGGTCACTAACAATGCTAGATGGTATTCCATGGAGTCGAACGATTTCCTTAAGGTAAAGTGATGCTAGGGATGAGGCAGTTCTTTTACTTTTGACAGGTAAAAAGTGGGCGCTTTTAGTAAGCCTATCCACTATTACCCAAATGCTAGTGTTGCCTCTCCTAGACCTAGGCAGCCCATCGATGAAGTCCATTGAGATGCTATCCCACTTCCACTGCGGGACCTCTAGAGGATGTAGTAGTCCGCCAGGCTTTTTCTGTTCCGCCTTAACCTGTTGGCACACCATACACTTAGAAACGAATTCTGCCACGTCCTTTTTCATGCCGTTCCAGAAGAAAGTCCTTTTTATGTCCTTGTACATTTTATCTCCGCCTGGGTGTATCGTCATCTTGGAGTGATGTGCTTCCTCGAGAACCTTCTTTATTAAATCTTTTGTCTGTGGGACGCATAGTCTTCCGTCTCGCCTTAGCAAACCCTTATCGTCGATGGAGTATCTGTTGAGGTGACTTGAAGTCTCACCCCTAATTAGCCTATCAATCATTTCCACAAGCTGAGGGTCTTCGCGTTGAGCTGCCCCTACCGAATCTACTAAAGTTGGGCGCACTTCGAGAGATGCTAGCAAGCCCGGTACAAAATCGGTGGAAGGCCTAAAGTCGAGGCTGGCTAAAAACTCTAGGCTTTGTCTTTCAACAAACAACGGGCTTAGGGTTAATTTCTTTCGGCTCAACGCGTCTGCCACTGCGTTGCCTTTGCCCGGAGTGTAGGAGATTTCGAAATCGTACGAGGCAAGAAACTCCATCCATCTTTGTTGCCTCAAGTTAAGATCCTTCTGCGAGAAAAGATATTTCAACGATTTATGGTCAGTGTAAAGTTCGAACTTCTCACCTAGGAGATAGTGTCGCCAAGACTTGAGTGCAAAGACGATGGCGGCTAACTCAAGATCGTGGGTTGGGTAGTTCTTTTCGTGCACTTTCAACTGCCTCCCGCCATAAGCTACTACCCTTCCTTCTTGCATTAAGACGGCGCCTAGCCCTGTCCCACATGCATCCGTATAAACAGTGAATATCTTGCTCCCATCCGGCAGCGTCAAAACTGGGGCTGTTGTGAGAGCCCTTTTCAGTCGTTGGAAAGCAAACTCGCAATCCAAGTCCCAATTGAACACTAGATTCTTCTTAGTCAATTTCGTGAGCGGAGCTGAGATTTTCGCAAAATCCCTTATAAACTTTCGATAGAAACCTGCTAGTCCTAGAAAGCTTCGGACCTCAGTCGCATTCCTTGGTGTCTTCCAATCCTGTACCGCCACTACCTTAGCAGGGTCCACTGCTAACCCTTGTTTGGATACTATGTGCCCAAGGAACCTCACCTCTTCTCTCCAAAAGTGGCATTTGGAGAATTTGGCTTTTAGTTGATGGACGCGCAAAGTTTCCATGATTGCCCTTAAGTGTTGGGCATGTTCCTCTTCACTCTTTGAGAAGATAAGGATATCATCTACGAAGACCACTACGAATTTGTCGAGGAAATCTCTAAATACCCTACTCATCAGGTCCACGAAGTAAGCAGGTGCATTTGTCAAGCCGAAAGGCATGACAAGCCATTCAAAGAAGCCGTCTGGGGTTCTGAATGTCGTTTTATCGATGCTATCTTCAGCCACCCTTAGCTGATGAAAACCAGTCGCTAAATCGAGTTGGGAGAAAACAGACGCTCCTACGAGCTGGTCAAATAAATCGTCAATTCTAGGGAGAGGGTGCCTATTCTTTTTCGTTAGCTTGTTGAGCTCCCTATAGTCAACACATAGACGGAGTGAACCATCCGCCTTTGTAGCGAACACCACTGGAGCGCCCCATTCTGAAATGCTCCTCCTAATGAACCCCTTTTCTAGAAGCTCTTTAATCTGTTTACTGAGCTCTTTCCTTTCTCGTGGAGCCATATGTCTAACGGGCAACGCAACGGGCTTTCCATTATCTACAAGATATATGCGGAAGTCTATTTCCCGCCTCGGAGGCAAGCCCTTCACCTCTTCGAAGACATCCGGATATTCCCGGACCACTCTAACTGATTTCAAATTTTCAACAGAGGCATCTAGCGATTCAAGATAACTAAGCATAACCGCATACGAGGGATTACAAGAAATTTCCAAAGTATTACCGAGCTGGGTTAGGAGCCTAACAACCCTTTTCTCACAATCAAGGATGGCCCCATTACTGGATAGCCAATCCATACCCAAAATCAAACCATACCCCGAAAAGCCCAAAACAAAGGCACTACATTGAAATTCTACACTTAGAATGGAAATTTTCAATTCCAAACAGATCATAGACAAATGAGCTGGGCCCCCAATTGGGTTTGAAACAATTAAGGGGTCCTCTACCATACTAGTTTTTAGGTGCAGAGATTCTACTAAAGCAGACGAGATAAAGGAATGTGATGCGCCAGAATCAAATAAAGTGCGAACGGGGTGATCATAAAGATAAACTACACTTTCTACAGAAGTATTTATACCTCGCTGTTGCAGAGGTGGCGCTTCTAGCACATGAACTTGTGCCCCTGGGGTGGATCCAGCCCTCTGCCCCTGTCCTCGTTTCTTTGGGCAGTCCTTAGCCCTGTGGCCTGTCTCACCGCAAGAAAAGCACCCACCATTTTCCTTGGCCTTCTTTTTCCGGCAGTCCTTTACTAAGTGCCCCACTTTGCCACAGAAATTACACTTCCTCTTCTCTTTGTTGCCTTTCCCGCCTTTCTTAAAGTCCGTCTTCTTAGGCTGCAAACCCTCTTTCTTCCCTTGAGAGCTTTCTGCCTTTGTCTCCTTCTTGCCCTTGTCCTCTTCATTCAGCAATGCCATTTGCACCAATCTTTCATACGTGGCTCCCATGGGTATATGGGTCATGGCCAAACTATGTAATGGCTCATTCAACCCTTTGACGAAACGGAGAGCCTTCTTGTGCGGGGTATTGACTAGGTCAAGCCCAAACCTAGCCAGCTCATCGAACTGATTCACATACTCTCGGACTGTCTTGTCCCCTTGCTTAAGAAATAAGAATTTTTCCAACTGCAAACTTCTTTCTGCATCTGAGAGAAATTTAGTCTCAAATCTTGCCCTAAAGTCCTCCCATGTCTCCACTGGTCTTTCAGCATTGGTGACTTCCCACCAGTAGGAAGCCTCGCCCTTCAATAGCCATACTGCCAATTGTACTTTTTGTCTATCTTCTATCTCAAAGATGATGAATAGGTCCTCCGTTTCTTTCAGCCAATTTCTGGCTGCCACGAAGGACTCAGTTCCATGGAAATCCCTTCCTCCCATAGCTTTAAAATCTTTACATATCTTAGCAAACGTGTTTCCCCTAGGAGGAGGTGGAGGAAAAGGTGCCGTTGCAGCTGGATGATTTCCTGCAGCTGGGGGAGGAGGAACGGTAGGACCTGGCTGAGTGGCCCTTGCTTCTAAGAACCGTCTAAACCAACCAGGTATTGGCACCCCTTCAGGCAAGTTAAGATCTTCGGACATGCTGAAACAAAAAGGATAGATTCAAAACGAAGGATAAGAGATAGTACCTATGGCTTTGGGGAGTGGACTTTGCCTTTTTAAAATAAAATAATATTTTATTTTTCTTTTAAAAATGCTTCTTTAAATTTCCTTTTTGAAAATAATTTTTCAAAACTTTTTATCTTATCTGGTAAACCTATGCTCTGATACCAAGTGAAACACCCCACCTCCGTTAGGGTCACTCTCAAAGGGAATGCCCTAATTTTGGTGGAGGTTTATAAGTATAAGTCACAGATATACAAGACAGATATAAGAACACATATTTGTAAACAGCGGAAAATCAACAAACTTTTATTTCATGAAAGCAAATACGTGTTACAACAATATCACCATAATTGTCTTACATCTTTTTTCCAAAAACATAACATAACACTTTCATAATCTGTCTTGAGTACATTATTTAAAGAAGCATAAATAAAACATGGATAAACTGCAAAAGCCCCTTAGTGATTGTCCAAAGCCATAGTTCAAAGTGAAAAAGTCCAAGCAATACATTTCTCTTCTTCAAGCTGGATGTTAAGATCGGTCAAGCTGCTGTGTTCCCTCCCTGTGGACCTGGGTGGGGGGGGGGGGAACGGAAGAAAAGAAGACGAAAGAAAAGTAGAGTCAGACATAAAGCCTGAGTAAGTCTAGTACTATTTTGTCTATGAATAAAGAACTGGGTGTGATAAGTATAAACAAGAAGTGGGTAAGCACTATAAACTTGGTTAAGTTGTCTAAGGTCGAATATACTATCGTACCCCTTGTTAATCTCTGAACCCATATAAACTAGTTTCCAACTGACACCCCATAGTTAGGGTAAAGTGATCCATTTTATAATGATCGGCTCCTACTCGCATAGTTACATGTGTCTTACGGCCCCCGATGTTGTAGTTACCTATGCTGGTCCCACCATGGGGTGTATCAAGTCCCGTGGTGGCGGCCCAACACAACCTTAGAATGCACAGGTATGCTACTGGTGTCCAGTGCTTTATTTTTCTGCGCCGGAGTGTGTGCACGCCCGCACCCCGTTAGAACCTACACTGCTACACCACCGCCGTCGATTTGACCTCTTACAATCAGCCCAATAATCGTGCCCCACCCGGCCTAGTTTCAGGGTATCCTGATACACCTTCTAGGGTTACTGCTGAAAAGGGTCCCCCGTTATAGGTTTTCTATCTCTAGCCAACATGCTAAGTTGGTTAAGTGTTTTCTAACCTAACCCCTACCAGTCCGTTTAGCATGTTCTATCTTGATTAAGTCTTTAGTTCACTTAATCCTAACAATCCTGACTCAGCCTTAATTGTCTTATTAAGGCCCTGACCTCTCACATTAGACAGGTATTGTTGTGGCTGCCTGTTGCCGGTTGGTTCCGGGCAGTCTTACGCCACAACTCAGTCTAACCTCGGGTCCTTATTGGGCTCCATGTTTAACCTCCCACATTGGATATGTATTGTTGTGACTACTGGACAGCCGGGCAGTTCCGGGCAGGTTTACATCACAACTCAATCCAACCTCGGGTTAAACACATCGTATGTTCTACATTTACATATTTTGTCATTCTTCTTTATTTTCTTATATGTAAATATTTGCGGCCCATTATTAAGTTAATGGTGTAAAGGTTACACCAATCATGGGCCCAACCCATACTTGAATTTGGGCCCTTCTATTTTATATTTTCATTCATTAGCAATTTTGACCCAACGTTATTTTCCCCCGTTTAACACGTCCGTTTATTATATATATATTGGGCTTGACCTTTTTAAGCCCAACTTAGCCATGAGAAAAAGGGGAGGCTTAAAGCGTGATTACATACACAAAGAGGGGAATGTGAGCGCATGAACTTGCAATATGACGTTGGAAATACAAAATAGAAACTGGTGTACTTGCATAGTAGTGACGTATACTTTGTTCATAAAGCATAAGTGACATGAATCAAACCATGTAAACTTGTAGTTAAGCTAAGAATATCACTATTAACACATAGGCCTAACTACAACATAAACCTATACTTTTGTTCAGGCATAATGTCAAACATAAGCAAATCATGTTCATAGGATTACTACATGTTTACAAAGGTGCCTACTTTTATGACTAATACAAAAGTATAGTTAAATTTGTTCACATAACCATGGCATAGATATTTCTAACATGAAATCATGGTTTTTACTTTAGTCATGCAAACTTGCAAAAAGGGGTTTTGAATCTAATCCTAGCTATGTACCACATATGTCATCATATAATTCTTGTAAACAAGACAGACTTAATCATGAATTTCAATTATGCCAAATATCATTCATAGCCTAGCCATATTCATAAGTTTGCAAATAGGTTTTCTAGTACAAAAGCATGGCTTAATACATGATGCCCAATTTTTAACATAATTTCGTATGGATTATGATAACCCAAACTTATTCCAATTACTTCACAAAAATGATGTTTGTATAAAAATACACATTATGATGGCATAGTAGCAAAGCCCCAAACTTGCATGAATTTCAATCAACTACATACATGTAGCTTCAACACGGATTACATAATTTGCGAATATTCCAAACGTATACTTGCATAGAACTACCGCATGTAGTTCTTTATAATGAATAACATAATTTCAAATTGATAAGAACGCACAAATATGAATTACTTTATTGCCACAATTCAAGCATACAAACCAACACAATTATTTGTTCATACCAAAGTAATACTCTACTTACAATGGTATGGCGAATTTCTCCAATTTAGGGATTTGGAGACACGATTCCTTTATTGAATTGATTTGTTTAGGTTGCTTTAAGCTTTAGAATTTTCCTCCTAATCCTCTCTCCAATTTGGTGGCTACTCCTAGTCGTTCCTCAGCAACATGGCGGCTTTGTTCTTATTTTTGAATGAATAGATTAGGGTTTTGTCTAGGGTTGTTTTTATAGAGGTTAGGAACTGATTAGGACCATTGATGTTGCTTGGATTGATCGTAGCCATTCATTAGGAAGAGAGACCAATTAGAGCTTGCCACCTAGCCCTAATGACACAGCAGACCACAGAAAATCGACCAACATAGCATAGGCCAGCCAGGTTAGACTGGGCTCGACCTGGCTCTGGACCAGGTCGACATGCCTGTCGACAGCCCTGTCGACAGCCCTGTCGACCTGGTTAGACCAGGTCGACAGCCCAGTCGACCTGGGTGCGACAGGCGGGCATTTTTCCGCCCTGGCCCATTGGGCCCCATTTTCGAATTTAAACTTTATTTTATTCTGTTTGAATTTTAAATTTAATTCAGAAACTTCCGAAGGCCATATCTTCTTCATACGGACTCCGTTTTTCGAAAACTCGGACTCTATTTCGCGTATTTTTCCGAGACGAACGCAATGGCGTATCCCGTTTCCCTTAGTTCTTTGATTTCAAATTAATTATACTTTAATTTGTTAATTTCACAGTTATAGAATTTTCGGGGTGTTACAGGTGTTTTGAATAACACCTATTCTTTAACCCGATTAACAATGGAATGCGATTTTTGGTTTATCGTGAACCGTGTTTTAGATGACATTGGTTCTTTAACCCAGTTAAAGACAGGATATTGATTTTTGGGAAGATTAAAACTAAGTGGAGTTTTAATGAATCTTTAATTAGATTAAAGTGATCGAGAATGGAGTATCACCAGTTTTGCTCCAAAGCGGTAGTTAAATCTTTAATTATATTTGAACGTGAAATGGTAATTAATATTTACTAATAACACTGTGGTGTTAGATATGGAGTATCACCAGTTTTTCTCCATGTGATGGATAGATTGGGATTGGGAAATAAAATAAATAATTACTTCGGTGTGGTTCGCTAATCCCGACTAGTTTGGAAAACCATAATATGGTTTGAAGTGATATCCAAAGGCAGATTAAAGAATAAATTTAGAAGAATTTATCTTTGATAAAATTAATAGGAATATTTCCCTTAGAATGCGAATATTGGAATAAAAGAATATTCTGAATTGGAATGAGGCATATGTTGGGTTTGTGTAACATTTGTTTATTATATACACGGGTTATTCGGAAAGGCCGGGTTTATACCCATTCTGAATAACCGATTCGACGAGTCGAAGATGAAGACGGTGGTTGAAGACCGGAAATCTTCACATCGTTTGGATGATTATTAATGATCTTGATTGGGCTGTACACCCAAGTGGAGGGAATCAGTTGGTAATCGTCCAGACGTACTTGGAGATCGATGGATATGCAAGGAAAGTGCCTCCGGTTTCGTTCAGACCCAGAACGAACTTGTAATGGACCATGTGTCTGACATTGGATTTTATTCTGTATTGATTGATCTCTATTAAATATACATCTGTTTGGCGGTGGAGAATTTATTCTCTTGCTTAACGCCCTTCTCTGAGACGTACGAGCTCAGAGGTTGTATATCGATGGACATTAGTCGAATGGAGTGAATTTCCTGTGTGGCATGCCTAAGTGGCAGATGATCAAGGCTTCTGTTGAAAAGCAAAGTCTTGTGGTTGATGATCAAAGCACGTCCTGTGTGGTGCAACTTTGTGTATAACGTTAATTCGCGAGCCTCACGCCTCGGTATGAGTCAAAAACGGGATAGTGACTGCAGGGAGAGCACGACGTTTCTTTCTAGCTAGTGGTGGTGTCAGTGCTTAAACTGGCTGACATTTATATACTTTTCACCTATGTGGTTGTTGGACTGCGAGGCGCCTCGAATATATGGTTGATAACTGGCACTATGTGAGCCGACATACAGACCATTTTATAGGTCCGATAGGACCGGGAAACGTGTGCTCAGGAATTGCCAATCCTCAAAAGTAAGAGAGGACCGGCCCTGAAGATCCAAGCATCGCTGTGTGTGGTCCTGAGACATTTGCTAGAGTGTCTCGAACGGAGAGGAGCTTGCCCCTTGCCTCGACTCATGATGAAATCTAATTTCCAATACATGGTAATTCAGTTTTATTTATAGAAACTAGTATGGCGACATAGTAGATGGTGGCTATGCCGCCTATGATTGGTACTTATGATTGAAATTGTTTTGACACTATACACTTATAGTAATATCAAAATAATATGTTTTTAAACGTGTCAAGCATTCTTTGGCTATTATAATGTAAAACCCTATCCTCCGGCTTGCGTTGCATTGTGTGATAGGACCTGGGTCTTATAATAGCTTTATTTTTCTTTATTTAGCATTGCGCTGTTTGTTTTATGCACTGGTATTCTTGGGAGGAAACCCGTTCCGTGTTATACGGCGTGGTCCCTTGATTTACCTAATTTTAAAATTAAAGATTAATAACTGTTTTTAGTTCTCACACCAGTCACATGACTGGCCTAGAGTTTATTGTTTTAACCTAAACTCTAGGTGCCCTTATTTTCCACACGGGTAGCTAGTAGTTGGGTTTTGCAGATTTATTTTCATAGGATCCTGGTTTATAGCTAAATTGATATTCGGAAAGCTCTGTATCTGTGTATTTCTTTCAGTTATGTTTTGTATTATTTTTCCGCTGCTATGTATTTAAATGTAATTTAAATCTCTGATATTTGTCAAATGTGTAATATTTATTCATACTCTGTATATTCTTGTATTCTGATGGAATTGTTGTAATAAACAATGAAATATTCTTCTGTTTGCGTTCCGATGTGTGTTGTTCTCAAAGTAATTTGTTCTTTCTCTTCTCTTCGGAGATCGGGGAAGTTCGGGTCACAACATCACCTCAACATAAAATAATATTTTTCTTACTCATATAGACCCCTAACCTCTATACCTAATTCCCAATTCGGAAAATCATCCACATATTTTACATATAAGTCCTTTTCGCAAATAAAATTATTTCCTCCATTCTATAATGATTTGGCCAAAGTGATCAAAATCAAAGTTGTAGAGTAAGTCAATGTCAAGCTCCACCAAGAATTTCGTGGAAAACGGATGTTTGTGGTGGTCGAAATCAGGTTAAAATCAAAACTGGATAGTTTCGATTTTTGTGGATTTGCGTGCAATGAGATCATTTTCAGATGACATGGTCTGAAGCAAGGATGTTAGGGGAGGAAGAGCTACAACATTGGTGTTGGGCATTTCATTTGATATAGATCGTCGCAGTCGAGATTTAGAGTTGATCGGAGGCTTAAATTTTGGGGTTGGTTTTGACAGTACGGCCGAGTTTTTCTCGATTTGATGGCAATTGGTTGAGTTTCACGGTCGGGGTCCTGAAGATGAATGGTGCGGGGGAAGGTAGGCGATCGATTAGTGGCGGTTTCAGGCCTTCTGTTTGTCAGAGGCGTGTGAATTTTGGTGAACTTTGGCTATAAGTCGAACTGGTTTCCTGGTGAATAGAGAGCACTGGAGCGGTCTTCCTTTTGGGCGATGGGGGGAGGATGAACGATGGCCACGTCAGTTGTGTCGGGGTGGCTTCTGGTGATGGCCAGCGGCGGCGGCAGTTGATTAGAGTTGTTGAGCTTTCGAAAAATTAGGAACATCGGGTTTCAGGTGGAAGGAATAACAAAACCGCGTGGATTATAGCCGTTAATCTTGATAATTAAGTTAATTGACCCAAAGTCATAATTAATTAACGAAAGATTATGAATGTTGGTTATTTTAAATTTGATATAAACCTTGAAATAGCGATATCTTATTCAAACGTTAACGAAATTCAATGAAACATGATTTGTTGGGATTGTGGGAACGAGCTCTACCCTACCGAGCTATTCAAAAAGGATTGGAAGCAACTAGAATTTCATATATTTTAAACGCTTGTTATAAAATATATGAAACAACGCGACATTCGTGAATCGAATAAAATGGTGAGTTAATTCTCAAACTTTTCTGGAATACTATGATGTGCCAAATTCATATAATTATAGCATATCATTGATAGTATAAATTGGGTTATAAGATGTTATGGATACCATTGGTTGTTTATTGTTTGATTGGTTGACAATATTTATATTTCGTCATTTAAATGCATTATATTAATGAAATTGTTTCACTATCCAATATTATTATGATATGTGACGTAAGGAAGAACAGGTTGGAGGAATCCAACCGGATACCTCAAATAAATTGTATGTTATTTATTGATCATATTATTCATATATATGAATTGTTTACCCAAATGACATTAAAACCTGTCTAGATATTGATGATTGAATGGATGTTGTAATTTTAATCAATTGATAATATTGATTAAGTGGTTGGCAGTGATGGCGTAAAATCTATCATTTTACGACATCGTTTTGCCCTTAGGTGAATTGACGAAGTTGTAGGTTTTAAATTTATTTTATAACTGAAATGAAGTTTTTAAGTTTATTTTATATAAGTTAATTGAAATAGAGTTTTATAAATATATTTATATTTAAAATCATGTTAACAAAAGGGATCATTAAATGTTTATATAACTAATTCTTATGTCATTTTATATACAGGAAGTCAGAAACAAATATACGAGTTAGTCAAATTGAATAATTGTTTTTTTTAAACAATTAAATGATGTTTTTAAATCAATTCATTCATTATTTAATTTAAGGGGGGAAGAGAAATGGAAACCAGTTGATAGTTTTAACTGATGTTTACGGTTGACAAAGTTGACTGTTTTAGTTGAAACTGACGATTGGATTGATTTGATTTAAATTAATCTAATCGGTAGCTTTTCGAATATTCGTTAAACTTAACGAATTTTTTTAAAATTTAGTTAATCTTTGATTAACTATATTTTTAGTAATTTTCGAATTATTTAATGTTAATAAAGTTAATTATTATTTAATAATCTTTTAATAATGATTAATTATTCTATTTCTGGTTAATAATGAAATTAACTACTTTTAATGTAGTTAATGTTGAAGTAAATTATTATTTTAATTAATAATAATAAAAGTGATTACTTTTTAGGTGAGAACTAAATTAAGAAGTGATAAAATGGAAATAAGTTTTGATTTCAGTCTAGTAAGAGTTTTATAAAAGGACTAATGATCCAAGTTTACAAACAAAGTTTGTAAATTTGACTTGTAACCTAATGCACGAATTCAATTAGATTTTACTTAATTAAGTAAAGGAATTGCATGTAAAGTGGGTTTCCAAACAAAATAAGTGGAATTATAAAATCATACTAAAGGGAGATGGGAATGGAATATCAAGTTTATGAGTTGCAAACTTCTATTATCTTAAGATAAGAACGTTGTCGATCAAGGTCTGAGAGGTTATTAAAATACCCTAACTTGAACGACTTAATTGTTATAAAAAGATGATATTAGTTTGTAATGGTAGAAGATGATGTTGGAAATAATTTATTGAGAGAAATACTACAATATTTATTTGTTAGGATTTGGTAATACAATAAAACCACTGGATTTTTAAATAAACAGTGTATTATTTGACATGTTTTGGGCCAGATACGAGGAATGACTACTTATATAATGTGATTAAGTATATAACACTATTTCCGAAGTAATGTAACAGTATGTTTTGGTAAGTGCATTTATTCAAAGAAATAAGTCAATGAATGTTGGTTTTCATGAAAAATGAGAAATAAAGAGTGATATTAGTTTTGAAATGAAATTAAAATTTCCGAAAGCAAGTTTTGTAAATCTTAACCTATAATTTCAAAGTTAATTAAACCGTTCAAGATAATACCATGAAAAATATGTCGTTGACGTTATTTTGACCATATAAGATTTGTAATTAAACTTATACCTATTGGTTAAGTGTATATATAATGATATTCTAAATAGTAAAGGAAATGGAAAGCCGGTTTACGAAACTGTAGTGTTATTTTCAAAGATAAAAGGAATATAAAAAGAGTTTGAGAATAGAAATGAGGTTTACAAGATAAAAGGGAAGTAAAAGATGTTTTATGAAATACAGTAATACTTTGAGACAAAGGAAATACAAGGGGGAAATTTGGTGAATTCGTTATCCTAAAGAGAGTACCGGTTAATGTTTTCAAGGTAACGAAACAGAAGAGTTTTGTTGATATTGAATTTATGAATCGATTATTAGAATCAATGAAATGGTTTAATGAATTGTTTTAATATAAACGACCCGAGCTACCGATGTACTTAACAGTACTATTATGTTTTGACAGTTAAACAACCGACTATAAAATGAATTATTCTATTAGGCCTTTTGATGTGTTGTTTCAAAGAGACCGGGACAAGAACTAGATCCAAAACCACTTCGAGTAAACATTGCGTTCGCGACTAACTCGCAGGCTATAAAGATGGAGCATCAAAGACCGTAGATCTTCATAAAATGTTAGAATCACTTAAAATCTCTGATTCGATGAAGAGATATATTGGGGTTTTGTCATAGTAGAAATCTACGGATTACAAGGACTACTCGCTACTGATCTATAGGGTGATTCCTAGGATGCGGTAGGAGGGTGCCTTTGGTTCATCCTATTCCTGGATGACTTGTATGGATGAATTTATGATAGATTATTTCCAAATAATCACATACGATTGATTTTACAAATATACCAAGTTTGGTGGTGGAGAAATTCTGCTGCTTAACACCCAGTGTATATTTGTGGATGTTAATTAGTGATTTGACGGATCTGTCAATGTGGCATTCAAAGTGAATGGAGATGTGATGTTCTAAAAAGATAAGCTAGACCTCAAGCCTCATCAACTAGGAAATGGCAGAAATCGGGTAGGTCGCATAGCTAGTTTGGTCATACCCAAGCAAAATATATCATTACCTGATCTGGAGAAATAAAATGCCTCGGTTGTTCCTATTTTTGTCTGCTTTCGATTAGGTTGGATGGCCCCCAACCGTGGTAATGATATATTCGGTCCACTCAAGTTAAATGAGTGACCGATCATGTTTAGCCTGGGTTGCAAGATGTTCGTGTTTAATCCTAGTGTATTCATCTCCAGAGATACATTGGTCAGGAGGTGGTCCCAAACCTTTCCATAGTTGAAATCTAATCTCCAGTAAGCGCCTTTTGGTTTTTAATTTTATAATGAATATGCAGAGCGTGAGATGCAAGTGTTTTGCTAAATGGTTTTTATTTGTGATTTGATAGACACTATTATAATATCACTGGATTTTGATACATAAAAAATGATTTGGGTTATAGTAAGGTACATACCGTCCGTGTTTATGTCTAGGCTGGTCTTACTATTATCCTTTTCTTTCAAAAGGGTTTTATAAAGTTAAACAAGTTGTTTGTGCTAATCTATCACTGAAAGTATTCCAAACTTACCCGGGTGAATTTTGCTTTGCTTCAAGTGTGCTTGGGTCTAACCGAGTATATTTCCAGGTTAGGTTTCGCCTAGAGTTTTCAGGAGCTGCAAGCAGGAGGCTTCACCGTTAGTTATTTAAAATTATTTTCCGCTGTGACAGATATATGTTATATTCCAATGATTTGTATGTATATACAGTTTTTTTGTAAAGAGATTTGATATATTATATTTTATTCGTTCCGTTGTGAGATTCTGATGTGTTGTTCTTGTTTTTCTTCTAATCTAACATTTCTTTCTTTCTACTTCTCATCCTCTGATTTCATTCTATTAAAGATTCATAATCTCATGCAGTATTGGGTTGGATGTGGGTTGTTATTTGTTAGCTCAAAGGGTATGGATTTACAGGCCTTTACAGTTGGTATCAGAGCTCTTTGGTTTAGTGATAACCTTGGCTCTGTGGCGTAACTCAATAGAGATGGGGTTAGTAATACCCTAGGTTGAGTTGAGTGTATATATGAGAAAGCATATTTGTAATTGATTATAAAATTATTTTATATAGTTTTGTCCAAATTATATTTTTATATAAACATATTTTTCTCAAATTATTATAATATGAGCAATCAATTAGATTTACTAATGTTGTTTTGAATGATAAGTTTTGATTATGTGGTTGATTACATGAATATGAACCTGAAAATGAATATACTTTGTTGAAACCTAATATGAAATAAATAATTGAATAAATTAATCTAAGATTAATGAATCTGAATGGATATTTAAAGTAATAAATGGATTATTAAGAAATAATTATAAATAAATTTCACTAGAATAGAATTTGTGTGTGGAATTGGTTGGAATGGATGATATGGATATTTGCACCTAACTGGCATTGTTTTGAAAACTAATGAAGTTCATTGAGTTGAGAACATGTGAAGAAGAGCTAATTCAACTCTAAAATCCATCTAAGAGAATTCTGGAGTAAATTGAATCCAGTTGGCAAGCTAGTTGAGCAAACTCACTTATTGCTTACTGCTAATCATTTTTTAGTGCTCGCAAAAAGGTACGCTTACACGAAATATGAAATTTTGGTTTCGAAATTGATTTTTCGACCATGAGGGTCGATGATTATATATTTGTTGAACCTACAATATTTTAGATGTCCCTCCATACAGGGGACACTCTACCAAAAAATTTCCAATATTTAAGGTGTTAGAAAAGTTTTGAAGTCTTTTGGAAAAAAATTAATCAGAAATAAATTGGGTTTAAAACTAATTAAATTAGTTTTGGAAATAAAACCGAGTTTTAACTTATTATTTCTATAAAGATAGTGGGTTTGTAGCATTCTTTCTACCTTAGTAATTTCGGGGATGAAATTCTATTGAGGGGGAAGGAATGTAATGGCCTAGATTTTTAACCATTTTATTTAATATTTAAAAATGGTTTTAAATGTTGTTTTAGAATTTAATTTAATTAATTTAAATATTTTATTAATATAAGTAATTAAATAATAATAATTCCGAAATAATCAGAATTAGCTAAATTTGCAGTATAATTTGAATTGGCAACATAAAAGGGTTTAACTGTTGTTTTATTTGAATTATATTTACATATTCGTTTATTAAACGACGTTAGAACGTATAATTTATAACTTTATTATAAAACGAGCTGCAGCGGCACGGTAGTTCGTTATATTACGTTTTGAACTTTAATTGGACATACAGGATCCAATATAAGTCGGATTACTTCGAAACAAGAAACGTCTGAATCTATTGGATAATATTTTTCTAATAAAAGAGAAAAATCCAGTTTTCATATTACAGATTTTGTTTCATGTCCAAATCAAATTTTCAAATAGTCGCTATGGATTTCATTAATAGATTATATCGATTATTTATACAAATAAAAGGATTTTTAAATTTATTTAATATCAATTTGGCATGGAATTCAAACTAGAGTATTTTATTTTGAATATGCCACTACAAGAAAAACCGAGATTAGCGACAGATTTCTAGCAGCGGAAAATTCTGTCGCTAATTAGCGGCCGATTTCCATGGGCTTTTTAAGAGAAAATATTTTGGATTTTATATGTCATCTTATTATAAATTATTACCGTCGAATACTAATTTTGTCGCTAAATCAATGGAAATTGCAGCTCTTTACCGTCATATAATATTTAACGCTAAATTCTGTTGCTAATAGAGTCGGATTACCATCGACATAATTTTGAAGCTATTTTCCTGCAGTTTTCCAAGATATTTGAAACGAACTTTTATATTTATTATTTATAAAATGTTTTAAAATTTTCTTATCACATAGTAATTAATTAGTAAATTTAAATTTTAAATAATTAATGTTAATAATACATTATTAATTAATAATAAATAATAAATATTAGAAATAATTAAAATTCAATAGTTAATGCTGATTTTTTTTTTGAAAATTAATGCTGATTAATTATTAGTTACTATATAATATAAATAAGGGGTAATAGTAATTAATAAAATACATTGTTGTTCGAAGTTTATTAAATTTTTTTGATAATCAATGATTATTAAATAGTCTTTAATACGATTAATTAAATTAATATCAAGAAATTATTAATACATATTTGCTTTTAAGAAATTGATTGGTACATATTATTTGATAAATAATTAGTAATTAAGAAATTGATTGGTACATATATATACGCATACATAATATATATATATATATACATACATTATATATATATACATATATATGGATATATGTGTGTTTTTTTAATGAATTTTTCAGAATTCTTTACTTGATCATATAAGATAAAAAGATCTTCTACCATGTTAATAAACAAACCGAAAACGTAGCCTACAAGGTTAAAGATTACCATCCTAGTTACAGAAATTAAGAAAAAACAAGTCATAATGATCATAAAATGACGATTGTAAACGACCCCAATTTTACAATGGTTATGATACCTATTTTAATGGGTGTTAATTTTACGACGATAATGGTCAAAATTTATCGTATCAAATAATATACATTAAATTCGTGTTTGGCACTCCTGAACAATATCTTATCAAATAATACCTATTGTAATAGGTCTTAAATAGATGGCATTCTTGAACAATTTAACAAGCACTCCTAGAACAAAGGTATATCGATTTAGTAACCTATATCCTATTCATATATATAAAGATTGATATAGACATACTATATCATTAGTTGATATTTTGTAAAAAAAATGGTTACAAGTTATGTTTTGATTTTCTAAATTGGCTGAACTGATAAACCAAACATATTTTTCAACCGTAAATTGTTATTCGTAGAGTCCCCAATTAATGTACAGTTTTTTTACACAAATATAAGTTCTGATTTAACTGATAATATTGGAGATAAACTTTATGGTACATTATCGTTTATAGACATTATTGGTAACTTTAATCTATTAATTTATTGTTGCTACAACAAAATCACCTTTTTATAATGTTTTTTTTTCACAATGACTGATAATAAAACTTTGTAAAAGTTGTAATTTTACAACGATTTTGACAAAAAGGTTTAAAAATCTTATGTTTTCAGAACATTTTGTTTAGAAACATTGTAAAATATAAACTTTTACAATGTTTTCATATGACACTACAAAACAGGAAGTTTTGACAACATTTACTTCTAATGATTATCTATTTACCTTTTAACAACTGTATACAAGGTTATAAAAAACATTGATTCTCTCCACTTTTGTCTACTTAGATCTCTCTAATTTTAAATATTCTTTATCACATTACCTTTTTATGTTTAATTTTTTTTTAAAAAATACACTATACAATATAACGGTCGGTTATCCACCATTATGCGGTTATACTAGTAATAATTAATGATAATTAATAAATAATTCATAATGATTAATTATCATCTATAATCAATAAAAAGTTTATATAATAATTTTTTTTATGGTTAATTATTAATAAGTACTAAATTACATTTAATATTCGTTAATTACATTAAATTAATTACTATAGCTTAATAGTTGAAAATTGATATCAATTATTATTGGTCAATTTACTATTTAGTAATATATTCAATATTTAGTAAGTATTGATTTGTAATTACTATTCCTACAATAACATGTATTTAATAACCAGCATTTAATTATTAGATTATCCTTCAAATTTGGTTAGCACAGGCATGTTTCTAATTTCCCACCGTGTTTTGTCCTCATTTTCGTTTCCCGCTTACCCACGTTCATTTCCCGCTTACCCAATTACGTTTAACCTAAATTACCGCTTTCTCTTTCACTTAACCCTAAATCTCGTCCTGCGCCTACCTTTTCTTCCTCTTCCTTTGTTTTTCCATTAGCCTCCGATTTCAGATCTCCACCTAAATTTTAGCCGACTTTGATCTTTTAATTCACTCTAGCAGATCGATCGATCGATTTTCAACTCACTTCACAAGCGATCTCAATCGTAATTCATTGCCTTCTTAGATTTACTCTAGATACCTCCTTGCCAACACAGAAGTTATTCTACAGCAGGTAATTTTTCACTCAGACCCTTGGTCAATTCGTTTATCTTTAGTTTATTGATAAGGAAAGTTCTCATGTCAAAATCGGAAATTTCGACAGTTAATCAAAATCCAGTGAAGGCTGTATGAGGAAGCTTAAGAAGAATATGCCATCATATTTTAATCCTACCCAAAACATTTAATCAGTTAATGCCTATTTCTCCCTCTTCTTTCATCTTTCTAAAGCTATGGCATGTTAATATTGAAGTGGTACTCGTACTAACTATTGTTAAAATTGCAGGTCCTGCCTCGTGTTGAATTCATATTGCGAAATCTAAAGATGGGTAAAATTGTTTATTTTCATTTTTGATGTACTTTGTTAACTTGTTTGGGATTTCTTTTTCATTTACAATATTTTAATATGTATCCATTTCTTTTTAACGAATAATAAAAAATAGGGGTTCAGTTTTTGTTTAGTAATAATAAAATCCGCCTTGCTCCACAGAACGAATAGTAACCTGATTGATTGTCGCCCCTCACTCTCTTCTTCGTCAGATATTTTGCTTGAATATTTTTAGTAATGACCCAGATTTCGCCCGACCCCAATCGATCGCAAGATCGATCAAGACCATTCAAAACCCGCGTACATTAACTTTAGGCATACAATACATCAGAACAACAACACAGACTTTTATAACATCAATAATAAATGTTACATCAGAGTACATCGATAAATAATATAGCGGAAGATACATTTACAATAAATTAAATACATTGCAGCTGAACTAATCTCAGAACAAGGCCATCAATATTCTGGACCCAGCTTTAGACTTCAATCCAGGATCCTGCTTAACTATATCTGCAAAAAGCTACTCGACTGCCCGTGTGGAAAGAGGGCACCCTATTTTGCAAAGTGAAACAAACTACAGGTCAGTCGTGGAACTGGTGTGAGAATTCTTAACTTAACCTATCTAATAAGTAGGCTAATCACAGGACCACGCCGCTAACGCGGAACGGGTTTACTCCATTGGATTACCAATGCATAATTAAAGTAAATCATCAAATAACGAAATGTTTTTTAGAAAAATGAAACCATTATAAGACCCAGGTCCCATCACACAATGCAACGCACACCAGAGGATAGGGTTTTACCTTATAATGGTCAAAAGATGCTTGATACGTAAAAACGATATTATTATTAGTGTGTATATATATTTAAAACATTTCAATATAAACGTATTAATCTTAGACGGCATAGTACCCCATCCTATTATGTCGCCATATGTAAGTTTACAATCAAAACCATGGTGTTGTATTGGAAATTGGTTTTCTATCATGAAATCGAGGCTAGGGATCGTCCTCTTCCGATTCAAGACACTCTAGCAAATGCCTCAGGATCCCCCGCAGTGAACCCTTGGATCTTCAGGGCCGGTCCCCACCTAACGGTAGTGGATTGGCAATTCCTGAACACACGTTTCCCGGTTCCTTTGAACCTATAGTATGACCACTTCCGGCCTATAAAAACCCGAGGTACCTTAATCCAAAATCCACATAAGTAAAATGCCGGGCCATGTTAAAGCACCGGCACAACCCCTAGCTAGAAAGAAACGTGTGCAATCCCTGCAGTTCTAATCCCGTTTTTGACTCATACCGGGGTGTGAGGCTCGCGAAGTCACGCTATACACAAAGCTATGCCTAAAAAGGCTATGCTTTGATCATCAACCACAAGGCCTGCTTTTCAACAAAGCCTTGATCATTTGCGTCTTAGCATGTCACATTGTCAGACCCTACCATATTATTGATCGTCTACCAATATATATATATATATATATATATATATATATATATATATAAAACCTCTAAGCTCATACGTCTTAGAGAAGGGTGATAAGTAAAGAATAAATTCTTCACCAACAAACAGAAATATATAATCAGTAGCGTTCAACAAATATAGCAGAAATGAATACAATGTCAGACACACAATCCATTTACAAGTCCGCTCTGGGTCTGAGCGAAACAACATCCCGTCGATCTCCAAATGCGTTTGGACGACCATCACCGAATACCTTGCCTTGGAAGGCCAATCCCAATTCAAGATACCAGTCATCATCATCCCAACGATGTGAAAACCTTCGGTCTTCAATCACCGTCTTCATCTTCGACTCTTGATCATCGTGATGATTATTCAGAATGGGTTAAACCCGGTCTTTCTGAATAACTCACGTATTTTAGGATTAAAAAGCAAATATTGGAAAATCACACATTACGCCACGTTCAAACTCAGAATATTCTTTTAATAAGATATTCATTTTAAAATTTTCTCATTAATTTTATCAAAGATAAAATTCTGAAAATAAAATCTATAAATCCATTTCCGAAATATGGAATTCTACAGAAATCAAATCAATACATAATCGATATAGATTTCGGTATCAGACTAATAATATAAATGGAATAACGGCAAAGCCTCTTAAATTACATACATAATATCGGTCTTCTTTTACAGAAGCCCATTTCGATTGTTACCAATCGAATTTCCACTTAATTCCAATTTAATATATTAAATTGAAAAACTTGATTTTCAGAAAATGCCCTTTTTAAATCTATAAAATAGATTTATAAATTCCAAATAATAAATTTCAATGTAAATTGGATTAAAGGACAAATGTCGTTTAAAACATCGTCCATGATAAATCCACTTCACATCTCAATTTATTTATATTCACAAAAAATATAATTGCAAATGCTAGTAATCTTTTAAGAACATATTTTAAAATAATCATAAAAATATTCTTTATATAAAGACTCTAAATGAAAAGTATACTTTATATTACAAATTCTTTATCTTTTACAAATATTCTTTGTTTTAACATATAGTTGATTAAAAATATATTAGGAAAATATATGCACTTTATATAAAAAGATTTCTAATGTAAAAATATTCTTATTTAAAAGAACACCTGAATCGAAATGCGACTCAAACATTTACCATATAATTTGGGTTACATGGATTTCACACACATCATATACATGATAATAACAGTAAAGCCATCAAATCATCCATCTACATCCAAAGTGCAAATCCCACTTTGTAAGCGTTAAAATTAAATAATAATGCTTATCGCAGCCTGTCGATCTAACGATCAACATACAACTAAATATTGGGATTAGTGTATAAATACTTTCATCCCAACACCCGTATGGGGTTTCAACCAACAAACAAATAATAAACTAATTTGTGCACTTGGGCGATGTGTGAAAATTATCGTCCCAATCACATACACAAGTCGGGTAACTTGTGAATGGAAGTTTAATACACAATATATATAACCAAGACAAGCAAATAATTGGTTTCAACAAATGTAAATTGTCATAAGTAAATAATTGGTCTTAGCTAGTGTGAATTGACAAAAGTAAATATTTGTTTTAACTAGTATAAATTGACTAAAATGAATAGTTGTTTTTAGCTAATGTAAATGAACAAGAATGAATAATTGGTTTTAACTAATATAAATTTACAACAATGAATAATTTGTGTTTTAGTTCTAATAAAATATGCCAATGCTATATCTTGTTTCATTCTTTTAATTTAGACAAAATGAGTATTTTTGTCTATTTTACTTTAATGATAAAAATGTGAATGTCCAGTTATTAAAATGTAACTTTTAAATTCTATCCTTTATTTCAAACAATCTTTATTCATATCTACATTATAAATCGAGAATATAATTTTCAATCTGATGGTTTGTTTCCATTAATGAACTGCAAACAAAGATGAACTTTATTTTAAGGTTTTATTTGTAACAAGGAATGCAAATAACAAATGCAACTTTTAATTTTATTTAAAGGTATATTTTAAGTGAACGTAAAAAGAACCTTATTTCCAAAGTGTATTTACGTTATTGAATGTAAATAAAAGAAACAAATTTTATTTAAAAGAGTATTTGCATTTAAGAATGCAAACAAAGAATAGTTTTGTTTACAAATTATATTTACATTAGTGAATGTAAATAAGAGAACAAAATTTATTTTCAAAGTATATTTTAATCAAATTCTATTAAATGTATAAAAGTGTGTACATTTGTATTGGTAATTGTAGATAAAGAAAATAGACTATAGTTTCATCGAATATTTGCATTGATAAATGCAAATAAAAGAATAAACCTTAATTTCAATGCATATATATATATATATATATATATATTGATAAATGCAAACAAAGAAATAAGCTTTATTTTCAATATATGTATGTATTTGCATCGGTGAATGCAAATAAAAGAATAAATTTTAATTTCAAAATATATTTACATTTTTGAACCCAAAATAAAGAACAAAACTTTATTTTTAATATATGTTTTATTTTCTAGTTTTGTTGGTGTTGTCAATCAAAAATAAAAATGTACTTTTTATTTTCAAGTTATGTTTGCATTGTGAGATGCAATTGAGAAAAATGAATTATATTTCATGCTATATTTGCATTGAAAAGTGCAAATGAAAAGCAAACTTTTAAATTCTATGTTTATTTGCGTTGAAAAATATGAATAAAATATCTACCAATATCTATGTAACTTCTGAAAATAATTTCTTATTTACACAAAAAAACTATAAACAAAATTGTTACTTTTATTTCAGAAATCAAGTTTTGATAAAAATGACATTTTCAATTCAAAAATCAGATTTTGACAAAAAATGAAAATTTCAATTCAATAGTCGAGTTTTGACAAAAGTGATATTTTCATTTCAAAACATCTACCCAATTTCTATGTAACTTCTGAAAATAATTTCTTATTTACATAAAAAAATGTAAACAAAATTGTTACTTTTATTTCAGTAATCAAGTTTTGATAAAAATGACATTTTCAATTCAAAAATCAGATTTTGACAAAAAATGAAAATTTCAATTCAATAGTCAAGTTTTGACAAAAGTGATATTTTCATTTCACTAATAAAGTTTTGACCAAAAATGTTCACTAATAAAGTTTGGCCAAAAATGTTATCTCTTATTTCGAATACTTATGCTTTAACCAAAATGTTATTTTTGTTTCCATTTTAATTATATTGAAAATGTAATCATTCTACTTCAATTTTAATTACATTGAAAAATGTAATCATTTTATTTCAATTTTAATTACATTGAAAAATGTAATCATTATTATTTATTTCTAATTACATTAAAAATGTAATCTTTTTGATTTATTTCTAACATTTCAACAAAAGCAAATAAAAAGGATAACTTTGTTTTTTTTTTCTTTCTTTCGACAATTCTAAAATAAACAATTTTCATATGAATCATTTTTTGCATTAAAAATGTGATTTTTTTTTTTTCAACACTTTTATTTTAACATGAACAAATTTTCATATGAACAATTCTTTTCATAAAAAAAAACAAGATTTTTAATGTGTCATGTTTTCATTTCAAATAGATGAACATTTTTAATCTATTCTATATATATGGTAAAAATGTAAATTTTATCGTTAACATAGTTTCAATTCAAACAAATGAACGTTTTATGTTTTTATTGTAATTCATAAAACGTGTTCTAAATGTAAACAAACAAAAATAGGATTTTCATTAGTTAGCCAAATTCTGTCATAATAAAAATATATTCTATTTGTTGTTCAAATTCTATTGTAAATAAACAAATAAAAAGAATACTTTATTTGTCATTCAAATCTTATTGCAAAGTAAACAAATAAAAGTAAGGTTTTAATTGTTGTTTATTTTCTGTTGCAAAGTAAACAAATAAACAAAAATAAAGTTTTTATTTGTTGATCAACTTCTAATGTAATATAAACAAATAAAAATAAGTTTTTATTTGTCGATCAACTTCTAATGTAATATAAACGAAAAAAAATAAGTTTTTATTTGTTGATCAAATTCTATTGTTCATCTCAGAATAATAAAAATAATATTTTTAAAATAAATTAGAATAAATAGATCTGAATAAAATATGATTTAAATCTAAATTTAGATTTATTTTCTAATCGTAAATAAAATTCAACTATATATTAAATTCAACGCGGATCTAGCAAATCATGAACAACAAAACAAACCACCAACAAAAATCAACCATTCACCAATCACAGAACATTACAAATCTGAATTACATCACAATACAATTATTTTTAACGCAAGAAAATAATTTATAATTAATTAAATAATAAAATTCAGAATTCTCATATTGATTTTTGCTGAAAATTCGACTGTCTCGGAATTAGCTCTGGTCTGTGCCATCGCGATGCTCTCGGAAAGACAAGTCCAACGCAACTGACGGTTCGTCAATCGGACCTCGTATGAAAGAGATATTGATTTTTAAAGATCGCATAAATTAAATATTAAATAAATAAAATAATATTAAAATATTACTCTTCTTCTTCGTTCCCACGTAGCTACAGCCGAACCCGTATACTACCTCCGATCCTCCACGTCGCACCCCCATCCGAGCCACCGACCGCCGATCAGACCCCGCCACGTCAAAGCCCTAGCCGAGCTGCACCTTCGGCCGAAACCCCATCGAACTCGACCCTCCCCTTGCCTCGGAATCCGAACCCAAACCCGCCACGTTTCAGCCCAGAATTCGTGAAATCCGTGAACCAAAACCCGACCTCGACCGTATGGATTGAAAGATCTCTCCGATAGATTTGGTACCAAATTTGTCGATTTTCGTTGAGTGGATCAAAAGTTATGAGCATTTGAAATTGGAGAAATTCTGGCCTTTGGTTTATGTGGTGGTTGCCATGAAAATTAGGGTTTCGGCCTGAATATTTTTTATAATATTTTAATATTAAATCTCGAAAATTGTGCTTAAAAGGTGGATTTTCGGACTTTATCTGATTTGGGCCTGCTTACTGTCGTTCTTAACGTTTTGAGGTCTTCTGAACGCAATGGGATAGGTCCCATGGCCCAATCCCGAAATCTGTTGTAACAACCCGAAAATCTGGGCCAGTTTAAATTTTTTATTTTTGCAATTTTAACGAATTTTGATTATTTAAAATGAATCATTTTAAATAATATCGACGAGAAATTTATTTTGAGTATATTTAGAACGTATATATTATATACGTCGTCGTTAGAATATAAATAATTATATATAATTGTAAATAGAATTGAAAATGGCGCGGTAGTTCGATAATTCGATTTCAAACTTCAATTGAATGTACCGGGTGCAAAATAAACCGGATTTTAGTGAAACCAAAAAATTAGAAACTATTTGTGAATATCTTTCCAACGAATCCGAAAATTCGAAATTTCATAGCGGGAATCAAAAGATATGTCCAGTCGAAAATTCTGAATAGTCGCTTTGGAATTCAGGCCCTTAAAAATGGACATTTTGCAAACGACCTCGGATTTTGATGAAACCACTTTTGTTGGATCCGTGATGTCAAGTTATTGCTAGGTTTCAAATTTCATATTTTTTTTCGAATCAATATGTGAGCGTGGCAAAGGAAAACGTGTTTGACCAGTTTCAGTTGATTTTAATCGACTGGAAAGTGGCCATTTTTCAAACGGTCTCAGAATTCGACGAAACTAGTTTTGTTAGGACCGTATCGTCAATACGAAGCTAGAAAATATTTTTCTGGAATTTTTAAAGTTCGTATGTGACCCCGGTAAATTAAAATGCATGTTCAAATTCACTATATAGAGTTATATGTTGATTTTGACGGAAACTAATCGAAAGGTTCGAATCAGCTTACGATACATATCCCATTGTGTTCGGAATGGGGGTAATTATCTATGGACGACAGGCGGTTGGCCTCGTTTAGAGGTCGTATGTAAAAGTCAACTTTTTTTGAAAATAAAATAATAAATATAAATTAAATATTCCCCCCTTTTTTCTCTCTATACCTTGCCCCCCCCCCCCCCCCGTCCATTCTTCAGATCGATTTTTAAAAGAAAATAAAAAAAAACCTAAAAAGAAACTGCGACAGCCCAACCGCCACCGCTGGCCATCCCTCCACCGCCGCACCTTCCCATAACTGCCGAGCCCCTCCTCCGATTAACCCCTCCTCCTACTACAGTCGCGAGAGCACCCCGTCAGCGCGCCCGAGCCCTACTTCCCCCAAATCACACCGCGTCGGCCAGTGTGGGCCCCCTCCGCAAGCGCCTGCCACCAGCACCACCTGACGCCGCCCCTTTCCTCTACCGACGAACTCTGACAGTCCCCCCTCCTCTTTTCTAAAACCTGTAAGTATTTTTACTTTTATTTATTCTGATTTTTTTTTCTTGTTAATAAAACTGATTTTGTATATGTATAAAAAGGAAAAAAATCGATTTTTATATATTGAACAACGATGTAAAAATTTGATTTTTATATATAGAATAGCGAAGAAAAAAAATTAGATTTTTCTATATTGAATAGCGGAGTAAAAATTCAATTTTTATATATTGAACAACGATGTAAAAATTTGATTTTTATATATAGAATAGCGAAGAAAAAAATAGATTTTTCTATATTGAATAGCGGAGTAAAAATTCGATTTTTATATATTGAACAACGATGTAAAATTTTGATTTTTATATATAGAATAGCGAAGAAAAAATTAGATTTTTATATATTGAATAGCATAGTAAAAATTCGATTTTTATATATTGAATAGCGATGTAAAATTTTGATTTTTATATATTGAATAGCGATGTAAAAATTCTATTTTTATATATTGAATAGCGATGTAAAAATTTGATTTTTATACATTGAATAGCGTAGTAAAAATTCGATTTTTATCATATTGAATAGCATAGTAAAAATTCGATTTTTATATATTGCATAGCATAGTAAAAATTTGATTTTTATATATTGAATAGCGAAGTAAAAATTCGATTTTTATATATTGAATAACGAAGTAAAAATTCGATTTTTACATATGTAGAGAATACGGGCAAAGAAGGTGACGAAAGGCGAGAACGGCGAAGATTTCTATAAATGAAGTGTCGTGAAGTTGGGATAGCTATCGGTGAGAACTTCTCACCTTTCAATTTAAATTTTCTAGTTATATATATATACTAGGATGCAGACGGTGTTTAGTAGCACCCGACACCCGTCATCCACAGACCATGGATGGCTTGTTTGTTAAATTGTTTGGTTGTGTAGTTGGTTAGATTATTTGGTTTGAATTGAATTGTTTGGTGAAATGAAATTGATTTGATTGATGTGTGAATGGCGTGGGCCTTCACTAGACCGGGGATAAGGCTAGGCCTTGTCCCGTTTCTAGTATCGTGCCGTTATGCCGCCGAAATTTTCTAAAAATAAGTTAGAAAAATAAAGATAACATTTTATTTAATAAATGAACCGAATAGAATATTCATAGGTTGAATAAAATAGTTTGATCGTTAAAAATATAATTTTTAACGTGAATGTGAATAAATAAATATTCATTTACAAACCGGACGGTTTGTTTATGTACACCTATTTGAAGGACATTGATTGGGATGATAAATTTTACACATCGCCCAAATGCACAAATAAAAATCTGTGTTTGATTGTTTGAAACCCCACACGGGTATTGGGATGATATTTGACGTATACTAATCCCGATTGTTTAGTTGTATGTCGATCGATTGATTGACAGGCTGTTATAAGCGTTGAATATTTATATTTGATGCTTATACAGTGTAGAATGCACTTTGGATGATGGTTGATTATTCATCGTTGTTGATATATACATGTGTTGTAGAAAATCCATATAATTAACGTTATATGGTAATTGATTGGGCCTCATTCCAGTTTTAAAATAGAAATATTTGAAAAAGAAATATTTGAAATAGAATATTTGAAAATAGGAATATATGAAGCCGTATTGATTAGATTGACGCCATTTTGACGTGAACGATATTTATATCGATTTTATTCATTTTATAATGAATATCGAAAGTGATTTCAAAATCTAATATTTTGAAAAGAATAGAAATTCGAATTGAAACTGAATAGAATTGAATTCGAATTGAAACTGAATAGAATTGAATTCGAATTGAAATTGAATAAATGAATTCGAATTGAAACTGAATAGAATTGAATTCGAATTGAAATTGAATTTAAATGAATTTAAAATCGATTTGAAAAGAATTTAAAATGAATTTAAATTGGAATATTCAATTTTGATTTGAAATTGAATATGAAGTTGAAACCGTTTGGAAAATGAATTAAAAACGATTTATAAAGCACGTTTTGAATTGAAATCGACGAAGTATATATTATATATATTTTATATATAATATAATGGCCTGAATAGAACGCGCCGCGCCGCGGTAGTTCGCGAATTTCGACCATTGACGTCGAACGGATATTACGGGAGATCCGACCGTCGGATTCTCCTAAAACCGGAACCGTTGGGTTCGTATCGAAATTAAATTTGGAAAAGGTCGCTGTAAGTGCAGTTCGATGGCCATTGATGGAAATCAACTGTATAGGCCTTGATAAAATTATTAAAAATATTAATAATTTGTGTAAAATCATAAGAAATGATTTGGGAAAAATTGGGATGAAAAACTCCATATTTGAAAAGATAAAAATAGATTTTTATCGAAATGAACTAGTTTTGAACTAGAATTATAATTCTATTTATTTTTAAATAAATAAATTGAATTTGAAATGGTTTTGAAAATAACCAGAATTTCCAATGATTGCATTGGGATGGATTTGAATCGAAATTGTCTTCGGATTATTTCGATGTTGGATTTCGTGATTATACAGATGTTGTTATGGAAATTTGAAAGATATAGATATGTGTATCGTTATTTCCAATACGATATCTATTGGTCGTAGAATTTGATATTGAATATAAGCCGGTATATTTTCTATTCAGAGCCTTGTGTTTAATATCAAATGTGATTTGGGTTTGTCGTGAGTGGTGTCTTCATTAACACTGTTCTTGAACCTAGTTGAGAAAAGATTAAATCTTTTTATTTAGATTTAATGAAGTGTACCAATTAAATAATATTTAATTGGAATTGAATTGATATTGATTTTTGGGTTTATCGTGGACAGTGTTTTAAATAACACTTGTTCTTTAACCCGATAATTAATGGAAGGTGATTTTGGGTTTACCGTGAGCTGTGTTTTAAATGAAACTGATTCTTTAACCCAGTCAAAGATTAAAACTAAGTGGAGTTTTAATGAATCTTTAATTAGATTGAAATAATCGAAATGGAGTATCACCAGTTTTGCTCCAGGCGTTAGTTAAATCTTTAATTAGATTTGAAAGTGAAATGGTAATTGAATTTACCGATAACACCGTGGTGTTAGATATGAAGTATAACCAGTTTTACTTCATGGGATGAATAGGTTGGGATTGGGAAATTAAAACAAATGATTATTTCGGTAAGGTTCGTTAAGCCCAACTAGTTGAATCGAAATTCAAAAGATGATTAAAGAATAAATTTAAAGAATTTATCTTTGATAAAATTAATGGGAACCTTTCCCTAAGAATGTGAAATTTAGAAGCTAACTGTAGGTTGGCTAAGCAGAGTGATTTCCTGGGTATTGATCTGATGTTGGTTTCGGACTTCGGGGTTAATATTTTGGGGATTATTCTCTTGATTAATTTACGGTTAGTGATTGATAAATTGGAATGAGGCGTACGTTGTGTTTTGTAACACTTATTTAAAATATACGGGAGTTATTCGGAAAGACCGGGTTTATCCCATTCTGAATAACTGATACGACGATAAGTCGAAAATGAAGACGATGGTCGAAGACCGGAGGTCTTCACGTCGTTTGGGTGATTACTGATGATCTTGATTGGGCTGTACACCCAAGAAGATGGAATCAGTTGGTGATCGTCCAGACGCACTTGGAGATCGATGGACATGCGGGGTACTAGATGCCTCCGGTTTCGTTCAGACCCAGAACGGACTTGTAAATGGACTGTGTGTCTAACATCGGATTTCATTCTTTGTGACTGATATCAGTTGCATAGAGTGGTTTGCCTGTGTGGCATGCCTAAGTGGCAATTGATCGAGGCTTCTGTTGAAAAGCAAAGTCTTGTGGGGATGATCAAAGCACAGCCTGTGTGGCACAGCTTTGTGCAACGTGAATTCGCGAGCCTCACACCCCGGTTGTGAACCAAAAACGGGAGAAGGACCTCAGGGAGGGCATGCGTTTCTTTCTAGCTAGGGTGGTGTCAGTGACCTACCAGCCCTGACATTTATATACTTTTCACCTGTGTGGTTGTTGCTGTTGCGAGGCGCCTCAGTTAGATCGGACGATCCGGGTCCGATGGAGCCATTCGTTGGCTCATTTACGCCCCAAAGGGAGGGGAAACGCAGTGTTCAGGCATTTTAATCCACATCGGTGGACCGGCCCTGACGATCCAAGGGTCGATGTGCTATGACCCTGAGGCTTGGGCTGGAGAGTCTCGAAGACGGTGAGGACGATCCCTGGCCTCGGTTCATAGATGGAAATCCAATTTCCAAATACGTGACTTTGCGGTTTTATTTGTAAACCTATATATGGTGACATAGTGGCATGGGACGCTCATGTCACCTATGATTGATACTTATGATTTGAAGTTGTTTTATACACTATGCACTTACAATAGTATCAAATGATTTGTTTTTAAACGTATCAAGCATTCTTGGCTATTATAAGGTAAAAACCCTATCCCCCGGCTTGCGTTGCATTGTGTGATGGGACCTGGGTCTTATAATAGCTTCATTTTTCTTTATTTAGCATTGCGCTGTTGTTTTATGCACTGGTGTTCTTGGGAGGAAACCCGTTCCGTGTTATACTGTAACGTCCCATAATTTTCAGTACATTTAAATTTCAATTTAAAATAAATAAATTGGAATATATTTAGGGAAAATCAAATTTTGTTGATTTTTATGTTGATGATTGGTTGAATTGAGTACAAATAGATTTTAATTTAGTTTGTACTTAGGATGGTTGTAATTTGAAAATTTAATATTTAATAAGTAAATTTATTTGAGTGTGTTAATTTAAAAGTAGAATTCAAATGTACGTTGGGAATGAAAATTCTCAGTTGTTAATTTTAGTTGAAACTCAAATCTAAGATTTCGATAATCAAACCGGAGAACTTAAAATTTACGAAATAAATTTATAGAATTTATTTAAGATGTAGTTTGATTTGAATTTGAATTTAACGAGTATTTAATTTGAATTAAACAGTTAATCGAATAATTGAATATTTATTTATTTAATTAGCTGCGAAATTTAACTGTTTAATGACCGTCTCGGAATTCGACGAAACTGGCGCCATTGGATTCAGAACGATGAACGATGGTAGGATATAAATTTGCGTTACAATCCGACTTATCGGTTGATTGTACGAGAGGAAGTGTGAACGAGATCAATGTAAAGAAATAATTGGGTATTTTTCATGTTTGGGCCTTATAACTATATATAAATAAATTTCCACCTCCTTCTTATCAGCCCATTCTCTATTTCCTATGCTGTTCTCCATCAAAATTTCATCGTTAATGGCAGAAAATAAATTTTTATCTTAATTTCAAAACGAAAATTCACCTCAAAATAAAATCTCTTAAAACCCTATCGTATTATATGTCAAATCGAAGCTCTCGATGTCAGGAAGCTACTGGTGCTCTCAGTTCCGACATGCATGGCCTGTAGTGGACGGAATTCGCGGTCAAAGCTCCCAGTTTTCGAAACCCTAGGAGCTAAATTGGGTTTTTTCGATTTAAGGATAAATCGCGAAATCCATGATCTGGGTATTGTAGATTTGGGTCATACGAATCCAGGGGTGTGGGTGGCATCGTCTGAAACCCACTGAGGAGGTCGGATTTCACGTATTAGGGTTTGAAAACCCTTTCGAGTTTTACATCGCCAGCGGGGATGTGGTCCACCGAACATGGTGGCGCCGGCCTGGTAGGATGCGCACTTCGAGGAGTTTCTGTTCTAGCGTGGTCTGAGCTCCTAACTCGATCGGTGGTAGGTGCAATTCTTGGTCAAAGATGGAGCGGCGATGGGTTTTTCCACGGGTACTGTAGCAGCTGAAACGCAAGGAAGAGTGAGTGGGAGAACTAGTGTATGACGTGGCAAAGAGTGATAGGGTAAGGAGATTTATTATATTAATTATATATATTTAAATGTCAAATAGTAAAACACTGATAACTCTCTCGTTTTAACTCGTATTTGGACGCGGTTTGTTGCGTTGGGATCGTGGTGGAATTGCGCACGTTTTGGCACTAACCTGGCTGTGTTTAGAGACTGTCAAATTTTGGGCTTCTTTTGGACGTCCGATCCAATTAAGACCCAAAGGTGAGTGATTTTTTCCACTCTCGAAATACTGAATTATTCCCATATTTATTGAATTAAATTATGAAATAAGTTTGGTTGCATGGTTGTGTTGGATTGTTGATGTGTTGTTAAATTTGACATGCAAGTGTGTTAACATGCAATTTAGGTAATGATTAGTTATTTAATTTAATTTAAATTCTAATTTAAAATTTGAACCCTTGCAAAAATCCTGAAACAGTGTAATGCTGATCAGTTGAATGGAATTGTTGTGATGGATGTTGGTTGAAATTTTATTACTGAATTTATAGTGACATTTTAATGCTCCTTATTTCAGTATATTGTATGGCATGTTATTTTGACGATAAATCCCATTTGCCCTTGATGTTACGGGCATCGAATAAACCCGGGATTTATCGATAAAATAAATTAAGAACACAGAGTGAAATGATAAATCTCTGTGACCCTGATTTGGATTGAAATGATAGATCCATCCCTGAATATCGAGAAATTAAATTTAAATCACTTGGCCATTGGATAGATAATTATATACAGACATCGGTTGGTTAAATGATTTAAATATTTGAAATTCTATATTGAGGAAAAATTTATTTAAAGGGAATGTGTCGAGTTTGATAAATTTTTATTCTTCCTTTAAAGGTATAATTCTTGAATGTTATTTGATGTGATTAAGAAAATTACCAAAGTGAACTTGAAGTTTTAAAGGTTCAGAAACTAATATGATTTAGCATTTTTCAAGGATTGGGTAGCCTCAAATTTAATAAATTCTTATTGAATTTAATATTGAAATAGAAAGGAAAAATCGTGGATACTTAGAGTTGTTTTAGTCTTAATATAATTATGGTTTTAAATTCCTTGAATTTGAAATATGGGTTGAAATGGGATTGTTGAAACAAGTCCTTTGGGCTAGGCAACTCCATTGAGACTGGAATTAGATTCAAGTATTGAAGTTCGAAAGAAGAATCGATCTTTAGTTAAAGAATTTTCATATATATATATACTTACACTGTTGGATTTCAATAACTATCCTTTCTTCAAAATTTATTTATTAAACTTTTATGTGTAACTATTTTTGTTATAACAAAATTTCCTTATATTATTTACCTAAACTATTTATTAAAATTTTAAATTTATGTATATAGTGGTTTTAACTTATTTATCCTATTTTAACGATTATATTCTATACATATACTATTTTATATAAAGGTTTAGAAGCTTCTACTTTTCATAATTATATTTTATAAAGTGTAATTACTTCTGAATGGAAAATGCTGGATTTAAACCCTAGTTCGAGATGGAGTCGAGATAGAGTATTCAATATAAATTGACTTTAACCAATTTTATACGGAAATGTAATTGGTATTTATTTGAATAAAAAAAATGGATTCCATAAATGATATGAATGATTGTTATGGAGATTATACTCTATTGAATATGAATGTATTTCGAATCCAAATCGATTTGAGATAATTATAATCTTTGATATGAAGTATATTCTACTTGAATATGAATAGATCTGGTGAAATATTATATGATTATAATATAATGAAATGAATATATCCTAGTTAGAAAAAAAATCGGTTTGGAATGATTTCGATACGTTGATATGAAATTTTATTCTTTTGAATATAAAATGGGTTCGAAACGAGATATGATATTTTGATAGGAAAGCGAATCTTTGAAATGTAAAGAACCAACCGATGTGAAAAGATGTAAGCGTTGGTTGTTAAAGAGACCGGAGTCGACATAAGGCATACTCTCTGTCAGTGTCGATACCACTTTGACAACTGTGAACGTTATGACGTATCCAGAATGAGTATGATGACTTGGGGCGATTATTGAATCGAAGAAGATGATCGATGACGAAATAGCCCTGACCTTCGGGTCAGAATTGAAATGACTAAAACAGGAGCTATACCATGACTAATTGAGGTTAGCGCCTTTGATCGGACACACTTCTTCGATGCTATTTATATGATTGTGATGATGATTTGGGCCCATTTGATTTTCTGATTATGGGAGTGTGTTCCGAGGTGGGCGGTAGTGGCTGCTATGCGTTACCACCGGTCCGGGAGTGCAATTGGTAGAATCCTACCCTGGGCATTGCCTCGAGTGCCTTGTCATATATATCCTTATCGAGCCCCATACGATTTTGATTTAGCATTGCCTTCTATGGAGTGCCCTCTGATAACACCAGTACGGTGAATTTATGGTACTGTATAGACTGTTGATGCCTATAAACGGCGTAAGGGTAATATGGTAATCCCGCTTACGCTATTTTCAGTATTTATACTTTAATGGATAGACACTATCATAATAGCGTACTATATTATGTATGTATTAGTTCAACGGATCCTTGAGAGATGGAAAAATCCCGTAACATCTCTTGAGTTACTGTACCCATGACACTGATGTTATTTCGTATTTTGATTGGACTAATATGAGATTGATTTAGTGCTGATCCGAGTGTTTGTTGTGTTTTCTTTTATGCAATACGCTCGGGTCAGCAGACGTTGCAGTTACCGAAGATGACTGTGCTTTGGAGATCGAAGACGAAGATTTGGTATATCTATTATCTATACATATGTATATCTGCTGCATTATTTTTCCGCTGCTTATTATGTACAGCTGTATGTATATGTAACTCTGATAATCATTGAAGGTTATAGTCAATATACATATATTTCAACTGCTTCTAAACTGCTATTTGTTTATTATATGTTGTCCTTCCGCTGTGAGGTTCTGTGATTGTTTTTCTCTTCTTTCTTTCTTTTTCTTCTTTTCCCAATAACTACCTGCATTTGCGATTTGTTCGGGTCGACATATATGGTTTATTGTCGATTTGAACGGTCAAAAAAAATATGGGTCGTTACATATACGGCGTGGTCCCTTGATTTACCTTACTTTGAAATTAAAGATAAATAACTGTTTTAGTTCTCACACCAGTCCCATGACTGACCTGGAGTTTATTGTTTTAACCTAAACTCTGGGTGCCCTTATTTTCGACACGGGCAGCTAGTAGTTTTGGTTTTTGCAGATTTATATTCATAGGATCCTGGTTTACAGCTGGGACGATATCCGGAAAGCTTTGTATCCGTATATCCCTTCTAGTTGTGTATTGTATTATTTTCCGCTGCTATGTAATTTATTGTAATCTCTGATAATTTGTGTTGTATAATATTCATTTATACTCTGTATATTCTTGTAATCTGATGCATTGTTGTAATATACAATGAAATGTTCTTTCGTCTGCGTTCTAGTTTGTCGTGTTCTCAAAACGATCAGGCGTTTCTAACGGTCTGCGTCGGTTTAGCGACTGATTCGGATCGAGCGAAATTCATGTTGGTATCAGAGCTTTGGTTTACAAAGCTTAGAGAACAAGACACATTAGAACCATACGAAATAATTCATCAGAAATTGGATTAGTAATATCCAATTAGAATGACTCGTTAGAGATAGGATCAGTAGTATCCTAGAACTAGTGTGAAGAGTAATTTTTTTAAAATAAAAATGAAAACCAATTTTGTTTTGAAAATCTAAATCAATTATTCGTATTTGATTATTTATTTGTATTGATTTGGACAGTCCAGTATATAAATATTTTGCATATACGCCTTGCAAACGTGTATTTGAAGTTTTAATATACTGGATAAATATATAATTACACTCGAATCGCCCGTAGATGATTTTGATGATGGAGCTCCATCATTAGAATTCATGTTTGAGTGACGAAAGTGGACTTTCTATATATTTCCTGTTGACTGGTGTGAGAACCAAAATTAGATAGGGCCTATTGTTGTGATTTGGCATCAAAAAATTGATTTTTGACTATGTATCAAAGTTATGAATTTGAAAAGCTAATCAACTAATTGATTGATGTTTGTGCTGTTTGTTTATTTGTATGATAATTTTGAACCATTACGCCTAATTGTATCAAATATTGAGTTATATTGAAAATTGGTCGCATTTGCTTGCATATACTTGTACTTACATTGAATAGGTCATAGCAAGGAGGCTAGAGTAGAGAATAAAATTTGTTTGCCCGACAAATAGGTACATGTTTACTACATAATTCACTGTTTTGTTTGGGTGATGATGATTTTATGAGCCTATTGGCTAGCCGCTTGGTTTTTTCTTTGTGACGGCCCGCCCCGCACCAACCGACATTTACTCCAAAAGTGCGTTGTACACATGTCCAGTTAGCACGGAACGGGTCGTGAGAAGAAAAAGGGAAGAAGGAAATGAACATACAAAGAACCTGTAGAATGTCTCACAGCGCATAGAATAAAATATAATAATAACACACATGACATAAAATAGGAGAGACAGTGCATAAGCTGAAAATCAGAGCTAAACATCATAGCAGCGGAAATTCAGAATACAGCTTATTACAACTTTCAAAGTGTCTCAAAGAAAAAGTAAGATAAATGAGGTACACTACTAATGCCCAAGTAGCGACCACCAACGACACAGGGAGATGTGTATATATATATATCATACGTGGAAGCCTCCTGCCCGCCTCCGAATCAGCTACCCGCGCATCACCAGCTAACCTGTCTCTAGTCTGCTCTTGTGAGCACCCAAAGTAATAAGAGGAGACATAAAACTCTGGGTCAGACATAAAGCCTGGTATGAGCGATAAGCATCTAAAGTGAACAATAACAGGTAGACTAAAACATACCTGAACCTGGACCTGCAACCAAAGAGTTAGCACTACATACTGTACAACACTCCAAGGTACTATATCAAACGGTGTAAAGATACGGAGTTGGGGGAGGTGTGCATGTCATAATGATGGCAAACAATCAAACATAGCATCCATCCTCACATCTCTCACTCAGTGTGTAAAGCATACGATATTCACCACTTCGATCACCCAACATACCTTGCTACGATCACTTTGCCCCATGAAGTCATAAATGGCTTCACTGCACTGATAACGTAGCCACTAATCCTTTGTTATGTCCACTTTGCCCCATGGAGTCACAAGAACCCCACTGCACTGGCTCATAGCCTTACTAATCCTTACTATGTCCACTCTGCCCCATGGAGTCACAAGAACCCCACTGCACTGGCTCATAGTCTTACTACGCATCACCTTGCCCCTCAGGTCATAATGACCCTACTGCACTGATAACGTAGTCTTGCTACCATCATTCCTTTTTAGTGGTGAATCGAAGTTATGAACGTCGACAACTCCTTAGCACACGCCCCGCAGCAAAGTCCAACCATGAAGTGAACTCATTGGTTCCCAACTGAATCCTGAGCTCTAACTTCCCATATTGGACTACCTTTGCATCTCGGGTTATTTGTCAACACTGGGTCGAGTCGGGTTCCTCTCCAAGCCATCGGTTCGGGTCGGTGTCCTTCATCCATTTGGGTCGGGTCTCCTTCTGGTGTGGTTCGGGTCGGGCATTCCTCTAGGTTCGAGTCAGATGCTTCTCTTCGGGTCGGGTCGGGTGCTTCCCCTCGGGTCGGGTCGGGTGTCCCTTCTTGGTTCGTGCTTTCGATCCGTCTTCATGCTCCCTTTATATGCTCCTATCCGATCCGCTTTCGTGCTCCCGCTTTGATTCGTCTTCGTGCTTCCGCTCCGATCCGTCCTCCTCGATCCGATCCGTCTTCCTTTATCCGATCCGATCCCAGTTCAGCTAGCGTGGCCTTCCTTTTTGCCACTTTCCCAAGTGTTAGGTTCCGATCCGATCGGGTTCCTCGCTCAGTTCAACATATCCGATCCGAGCCCTATGTCCGATCCGATCCGAACCCTGCACTGTTTTCTGAAATTGTTCCAGCAAGTGTTTACGCCATTCGACGACGTTTTCGATCATTCTAACTATTGAAATCAATCATAAAGCATTTCATACAGTCATAGCAACATGCATAATCAACAACAAACATCAAAACATCAACATGATAGGTTAAAATGGATCAAACATACCCAAAATCCCATATTTCCCCTTAAGCATGTTTAGGTGAAACTAATGATAGAATTAGCAAAACTTAACCAAATTAACCCAAATTCATATCAGAGGTCTAAAACATCATTTAGGAATTTATGAACATTTTCCCCAAATTTTATCATGCTTAAATTCGCTAATTAGCACTAATCACCCTTAATTAGCCATAATTAGTATAAAACTATGCAAATCACTCACCTTAGCCACAAAATAAACTAAGATCTGAAATAATTCTCTGATTTGATGTGAATCTCAATGCCAAACATCAGCTCCTATGTTGCTTTGGTGAAGATCTTCCTTGATTAGGGGTTACTAAGCCAAATCCTTGACCAAAAGATGATTTGGAGGTGATTTAGAGGTTGGAGGCCATTTTTAGGTTTCCTTGGTGATAAGTGGAGGCTAGAAAACCGAAATGGAATGATTTTCTATCTCATTTCAGCCTCCCCCATAACCCTAATCCCGAAATGAGTTATGGGCCTATCCACTAATCACCCGATTTGGCCCGGTTAAGCAGTTTTTCATCCTCCAAACCTTGTTTCAGCCATATCTCCCAAACGGTAAGTCCGTTTGGCTATTATGACCACTCTACGGAAAGGTAAACCACCAAACGAATCCAATGGAAGTGGTTTCAGGTCAAAATTCCTTTCCAATCAAAAGTTATGGCCGAAACAGTACCAACTAGGGGCAAAATGGTCATTTAAAAATCGACAAAAATCATGGACATGGGAAATGACTCTAATGGATGTTTCCCAAAGTTTTATGACCATAGGACTTCATATGGGAAAGAAATAAATATTCTACGATCCTCCGATGCGTAGAATGCGGGTCATTACATTCTTTTTCTTTTTGAGATCAGAAGGCCTATATGGCAATTTCGGGATTTTCCCGTGGCTCCCGATGCAGGGGAGGTTATGGCGAAATTTTTCGAAAATTCCGGGTGTTAGCCAAATTTTTGAAAATTTGAAGAAACTGAAAAGTTGGAGAATGGAAGCCAGACCGAACGTAGAGTTGATTGATCAAACCACTTTCGACTTTGTTCCTTTTCGGGGACGAAAAGTTTTAAGTGGGGGAGATTGTAACGATCCGAAAATCTGGGCTAGTTTAAAATTTTTATTTTGGCAATTTTAGCGAATTTTGATTATTTAAAATGAATCATTTTAAATAATATCGACGAGAAATTTATTTTGAGTATATTTAGAACGTATATATTATATACGTCGTCGTTAGAATATAAATAATTATATATAATTATAAATAGAATTGAAAATGGCGCGGTAGTTCGATAATTCGATTTCAAACTTCAATTGAATGTACCGGGTGCAAAATAAACCGGATTTTAGTGAAACCAAAAACATTAGAAACTATTTGTGAATATCTTTCCAACGAATCCGAAAATTCGAAATTTCATAGCGGGAATCAAAAGATATGTCCAGTCGAAAATTCTGAATAGTCGCTATGGAATTCAGGCCCTTAAAAATGGACATTTTGCAAACGACCTCGGATTTTGATGAAACCACTTTTGTTGGATCCGTGATGTCAAGTTATTGCTAGGTTTCAAATTTCATATTTTTTCGAATCAATATGTGAGCGTGGCAAAGGAAAACGTGTTTGACCAATTTTAGTTGATTTTAATCGACTGGAAAGTGGCCATTTTTCAAACGGTCTCAGAATTCGACGAAACTAGTTTTGCTAGGACCGTATCGTCAATACGAAGCTAGAAATTATTTTTCTGGAATTTTTAAAGTTCGTATGTGACCCCGGTAAATTAAAATGCGTGTTCAAATTCACTATATAGAGTTATATGTTGATTTTGATGGAAACTAAACAAAAGGTTCGAATCAGCTTACGATACATAACCCATTGTGTTCGGAATGGGGGTAATTAGCTATGGACGATAGGCGGTGGGCCTCGTTTAGAAGTCGTATGTAAAAGTTAACTTTTTTGAAAATAAAATAATAAATATAAATTAAATATCCCCCCCTTTTTTCTCTCTATACCTTGCCCCCCCCCCCCCCCCCGTTCATTCTTCAGATCGATTTTTAAAACAAAATTAAAAAAAAACCCTAAAAAGAAACTGCGACAGCCCAACCGCCACCGCTGGCCATCCCTCCACCGCCGCACCTTCCCATGACTGCCGAGCCCCTCCTCCGATTAACCCCTCCTCCTACTCCAGTCGCGAGAGCACCCCGTCAGTGCGCCCGAGCCCTACTTACCCCAAATCGCATTGCGCCGGCCAGTGTGGGCCCCCTCCGCAAGCGCCTGCCACCAGCGCCACCTGACGCCGCCCCTTTCCTCTACCGACGAACTCTGACAGTCCCCCCTCCTCTTTTCTAAAACCTGTAAGTATTTTTACTTTTATTTATTCTGATTTTTTTTCTTGTTAATAAAACTGATTTTGTATATGTATAAAATGGAAAAAAAAATCGATTTTTATATATTGAACAACGATGTAAAAATTTGATTTTTATATATAGAATAGCGAAGAAAAAAATTAGATTTTTCTATATTGAATAGCAGAGTAAAAATTCGATTTTTATATATTGAACAACGATGTAAAAATTTGATTTTTATATATAGAATAGCGAAGAAAAAATTAGATTTTTCTATATTGAACAGCGGAGTAAAAATTCGATTTTTATATATTGAACAACGATGTAAAATTTTGATTTTTATATATAGAATAGCGAAGAAAAAATTAGATTTTTATATATTGAATAGCATAGTAAAAATTCGATTTTTATATATTGAATGGCGATGTAAAAATTTGATTTTTATATATTGAATAGCGATGTAAAAATTTGATTTTTATATATTGAATAGCGTAGTAAAAATTCGATTTTTATCATATTGAATAGCATAGTAGAAGTTCGATTTTTATATATTGCATAGCATAGTAAAAATTTGATTTTTATATATTGAATAGCGAAGTAAAAATTCGATTTTTATATATTGAATAACGAAGTAAAAATTCGATTTTTACATATGTAGAGAATACGGGCAAAGAAGGTGACGAAAGGCGAGTGATTAACATAGAAATGTGTTTATTTTATGCTCTTATATTTTATCTTTTGTAAACAAATAAATGATACTTTGGGTAATTTTTATGTGTATTTACAGATTGTCAAGTGATGCCTCTTTCATTTCAAATTAAAGGCCAAAAGCTACTTCCTTATGTCAACGCTTTCTCAATCCCAAAAGGAGTTGTAGCTCACTGGTAAATGCATAGAGATTTGTACTGAGAGACCTGAGTTCGATCCCCATCAAGCTCACTTTTTGCCAAAGAAAGGAATGTTCACACTGCCCCTTTTGCTCTGAAGAAAATATGGATAAGTGTTATATTATATGTATATATATATATATATGCATTCATATGTATGTATATATGATATACACTAATAAGCATTTCGAGAAGTCATATTCTTATCATGGAAATCAATTCAAATCGAGCATTTTTATTCAACTGCCAATTAGAAGAATTTCTGATTGAATTGCTGCCAAGAAAAGATCAATTTTTATATTCTTTTCCTATGATACCTTTGGAATCTAATAAATGTCCTTGATGGGAGGATTAATTGCTGATGGGAAGATTAATTGTTGATTGGAAGAATAAATGCTGATTGGAGGAACAAGTGCCGATTAATATAAGGGAAATAATTGCTATTAAAAGGGGCCATATATGCATATATTGGATGAGGTTTGAGGTTGGCATTTTATCCTATAAATACTGTTGTAATCTCATTGTAAAGGAATAAGCTGGGAATCAATAAAGTTCTCTCTATTTTCTCTTTTTCTGCATTTTTATTCTCATGACAAGTGGTGTTGTCTAGTAATTAGATTTACTAGAACCCAACTGTTATTGCAATTTTATTTTCCTGTTAATTTATTTATATTCTGCAAGTCTAATTCCAGCAATCTGTTTATTTCCTAATCATTGAATTGATAATAAATTCGATTAGATTCGAATCTGTTGTGAATTCAATCGCAGTATTTATTTGTTTTATTGTTAATTGTAATTTGGTCGTTGATGCAATTAGTTTTGTTTTGAACCAAGTCGCAATTTCAATTTTAATCACCCTCCAGAATTCGTCTAACTCGCCCAAGAATAAATAAATATTAATTTTTAATTACACCTCCATGTGTTCGACCTGTATGCTACACACCTGTATGCTTGCATAATTTAATTTATATATCGCGCTTTTCTAGTGTCGATCAAGTTTTTGGCGCCATTGCCGGGGAGGTAACGTTAAATTTTATTATTTATTTAATTCTGATTCGTGTTAGTTTTTTTTTGTTTTATTTTCTTCTTGTTTTTATTTTATTTTGTTTAGTAGAAAAAAAAATCATGCTAGTTTTTCTTTTATTTCTTTCCCTTTTTTCCCCCTCAGTCTATTCCTTTTTACAAGTTCCTCTCTCTCTTCATTTAAAAAAAAAACTTGCCAATTTTCATTTAATTCTTTTCCTTTCTTTTATTTCTTTCCCTCCTTAACTTTCATCTACAATCTGATTTCTTTCAAATATATATATATATATATATATAAATAAACAATTTATTTCTTTCCATTTTTTCTTTCTTTTCTCTACATATTTGTTCTGCCAAACATACTGACCATCATCTTCCACAATCACTCTAACTCCACCCTCAATACCTCACACACATATGTAACCGATCATTATCTCACCAGCTTCCCTCATTCACAAGCCATTCAACCACCAGACAATCGAAACCCATACCATCTCATTCCAAAACTCCGAACCCAGTATCGAATTGAAGAACCGAATACAAAAAAAGAGGAAGCGTTAGTCTGTTTGTCGATTTTTTTTCTTTTTCTTTTTCTTTTGTGTTCTCTGAGGAATAATAGCTGGCGTGGGTTATTTTTTTAGCAGGAGTGGGGAGTATTTATTTTTGCTGCTGTGTTTTGGGGTGAGTATATTGGGGACCGTGTTGATTTGCTTGATAACGCAAGGCCATATCTTTGTAGTACGATTGTTTTTGGGAAGCTAAATTGTGGTATTATTTCATAGACAGAAAGAAATAGAACTAAAAAGGAAACGGGGCGAGAGTTTTTGTTTGATTCAACTCTTCTGATTTAAGTTGTATTATGTATTGAGACCTGAGAGTGATTTGTTTCTTAGACATTTTGTTGGTACGAAATTTTTTTTCCTATTAAACAGGGATGTGTAAGTCCTTAAAAGTGAAATTGTGATTTGCTGCTTTGTATTGTGAATCCCTGCTTTGTTTGTGTTTAGTCTAAAGGGGTCCACATCGTTATCTTAGTTGAGCTTTAGATCCATTATTTTTTTTAGTTTGAGTCCTGTTGTTTTATTTTAGCTTAGCCTAGTTTTTGTTTTCCTTTCAACTTAGTTTATCTATTTTTTTTTTTTTGCAAAAAAAAAGGAAAAAGCTCAAAACAAATTAGGAGCCAAAAGAAGAAATGGATTTAAACAAACGAACAAGGGATTCAGAGATTTGCAAGTTGAATTGTTGGAGCGGTTGCACACCAAGTGGGGTGTGAACGCGCTAGCGCTTCCCAAATTCACTGGACGGACTGCCGATCAAGGTAAGAAATTTTTAAAACACTACAGGTGCTCTGCTGCAAAGAAAAATATATATAGACAATTGTTGTAAAAAAATTCTGCAGGGGTAGCGGCTTTGAATGTACAATTTTTAATTTTTGCAATTATTTTGTGTGATTGTTGTTATTTCTGTATTTTTATTCATTCTGTTAAGGGCAATACCCCAATTCACATAAGGTGAGGGATTTCATCACCCTTTCCTTGGCCCACAAATTGCATTTCATCGTAGAATCTGACTAATAATAACGACTAGACATTGGACTTAAGGGAGTCACGGGCTCATCTAGGGCTTAATTATATTGTGATAATTGATTCATTTGGAACGAATTATTTCTTGGTGTCTAGACTACGGCATAGAAATAACCGTTTATAAATATTACGGTGATTCATAAATATTATATCGGTTGTTACTCTGAAGGTACTTAAACCTTCGGCTGCATTGCTAGGGTGATTCCTGGTGCACCGATAACTCCTGTCCGTTAACTGGCTGAGAAATCTTTTGATCTAAGTAATCAAACGTGTCACTTTATAATTTTGGGTTAGGAGCCAATAAGGACAGAAAACTTCATTGTAGCTAATTTCTGTGCTTGCATTTAACAACAATGAGTGAAAAAAGTGTTAGCCAACAAAATTCTCCTAGGGGTTCTCGAATCAACCAAAATTTTCCAACCGAATTGGATCAAAATCGAGTGAATCAAAATTTTCCAAGCTTTGGGGATCAAAATCAAATGAATCAAAATTTTCAAAATCTCAATATCCAAATGGATAGACCCTTGTCTCTTCGTGATCGATGTTATCCTACTAGGACTGTTCAACCATCTGTCATTGTGTTCCCACCAGCAGAAGGAAACAATTTTGAGCTAAAACATTCTTTTATCCAAGGGGTGCCAAAATTTACTGGGTCTGAAAATGCTTATGAATTTCTGAGTGAATTTGAATTGTATGCCTCCACAACAAAAATGCAACAACTATCTAACGAATCGATCAAGCTAAGGCTAATTCCATTTGCACTACTTGAAAGCGCTAAAAGATGGCTAAATTCTCTTCCACGACATTCCATAATAAGTTGAGATGAATTTGTCACTGCATTCTTGAAAAAGTTTTTCCCTTTCCATAAAACTCTAAAAATCCGAACCGAGATAAATCAATTTTGTCAAAATGAGGGGAAAACTTTTTCAAAATACTTTGAGAGATTCAACCAGCTATTATATAGTTGCCCCCATCATGGAATTCTAAAAGATCACTTATGTCAAATTGCATATGAAGGGCTAAACTATCAGACTAGAACTCAACTAGAATCAATGTGTGGAGGAGACTTTATGTCTGAAACAGCCGATGAAGCTTGGCAATTCTTAGAAGATTATTCTGAAAAGGACATGCAGTGGGAATCGATTCGTGTTCCCATTCGTACTTCTACTAGAGGAGTGCATGTCGTGGACCCAAGTCAAATTCCTTTAGGAAATCAAACTCCTCAAGCCGGAGAAGGGTTACCCCACTATTACTCTCAGGACCAAGCCAATGCTATAGCTCAAAATAATCCTTACTCATCTACATACAACCCTGGTTGGAGGAACCACCCAAATTTTTCTTGGTCAAACCCCAATAATTCGGCTAACCCATCTCACATGCAACCCTTTATTCCCAATCCGAATTACCAAGCTCCTTCTTCCAATTCTCAAATCTCTCAACCTGCACCTCAAAAGAAACAACCTTATAGGTACCCCAACTTTCAATCATCCAATCAATCCTCTCAATCTTCTCAACCACAACAAGATATCGTGCGTTTAGAGAAACAGTTGAACTCTCACGAAGCTAAAATGAACTCACAAGATGCTAAACTCGACCAAATGTTCAATATGATGAAAGAACTAATGAAAAATAATGAGAAAGGAAAGTTGCCTAGTCAACCCGAGGTGAATCCAAAATATAACTCTCGTGCTCTAAATTCTTGTGAGGATGAAAACCACAATCCGGTCAAAGTTGTTACAACCCTTCGATCTGAAAAGGGGATTGATAATAATGTTGGCATCCCTGACAAACCTTCGAACTCAACCCAAATACAAAAGCTTGATGATCACTTAATGGCTAGAAATGCCAGTTCTTCTAAACTTCCATCTCCCTTAAATGTTGGCAATCCCAACAGTTCTTCCCCTAGTGTCGACAAACCCGACTCACCTTCTGAAATCGATGTTGGCAATACCAATATTTCGTCTTCTACACACTTACCACCTTCTTCTTCCATGGCGAAATCTTCATCGTCGAACGATGAAACTCATCACAGAGTCGAAAAACCAGTAGCTCCTTTTCCTCATAGACTCAACAATAAGAAGAAAGCGGCAAATTTCGATAAAATTCTGGAAATTTTCAAACAAGTCCGTGTGAACATTCCTCTTTTAGACACCATTGAACAAATTCCTCAATATGCTAAATGTCTTAAGGAATTGTGCACACAAAAACGTGCGACCAATGTCCCAAAAAGCGCCTTTCTAACTGCAAATACAAGCTCTGTTCTTTCGAATCTTGCCCCAGTCAAGTATAAAGACCCTGGCTGCCCTATGATTGATTGTAAAATAGGAAACACTCACATCTCTCGTGCCCTACTAGACCTTGGTGCCATTGTCAACCTTCTCCCTTATACTGTCTATCGTCAACTTGGACTAGGGGAGATTAAACCAACAAACATCACACTTCAACTAGCCGATCGATCTGTCAAAAAGCCATTGGGAATTATCGAAGACGTCTTGATACAGATCGAACAGTTTTACTTCCCTATCGATTTTATAGTTCTAGAAACAGAGCCTGTCTCAAATCCCAACGTTCAAATACCATTGATCTTAGGACGCCCTTTCTTAGCAACCTCTAATGCTGTCATTAATTATAGGAATGGTCAGCTTCGACTTTCCTTCGGGCACCTAACCATTGAGCTAAACATCTTTAATCTCAACAAACAACCTAGGGATTTTGAGATCGATGAAATTGACATGATTCAAACCACAGTTGATGAAACCTCTAGTGACACTTCTGAAGCCTTGAAAATGTGTCTTGACCATTTCGACTCTGATTTCGACGAACTCGAATACATTTCTGAACTAAACAAAATTCTTGACTCCGACACTTCGTAACCTGAATCTAACCAAGGAATATTGACCAATGTTGATACACAAGACCTTCCTAAGTTAGACCTCAAACCCTTGCCACCAGACCTTAAGTATGTCTACCTAGACTCTTCAAAAACTTTTCCCGTAATCTTGGCCTCTGATCTTACCGAGGACCAAGAAGAAAAACTTTTGGATATCTTGCGGGAAAATAAGGGCGCCTTGGGGTGGGAAATTAGCGATATAAAAGGAATTAGCCCATCAAATGTGGAACATCGCATACATTTAGTTGATGAGGCTAAACCCACCCATGAGGCTCAAAGGCGATTAAACCCAAACATGAGAGAAGTGGTCAAGGAGGAGATAATCAAATGTCTAGACAATAACATCATCTATCCCATCTCTGATAGTACTTGGGTGAGTCCAGTACAAGTTGTACCAAAGAAGTCGGGAGTCACAGTGATCAAAAACGACAGTAATGAACTCGTCCCAACAAAAATCAAAACCAAATGGCGTGTGTATCGACTATCAAAAGCTTAACTTAGCCACACGAAAAGACCATTTTCCCTTGCCTTTTATTGACCAAATGCTCGAACGTTTAGCAGGACAAGAGTACTACTGTTTTCTTGATGGATACTCTGGCTATAACCAAATTCCTGTTGCTTTAGAAGATCAACATAAGACCACCTTTACTTGTCCCTTTGGAACCTTTGCTTATCGTCGCATGCCTTTCGGTCTTTGTAATGCCCCCGCGACTTTCCAAAGGTGTATGATGAGTATTTTCTCTGATATGGTGGAAGAATTCTTGGAAATATTCATGGACGATTTTTCAATTTATGGATCATCTTTTTCCCAATGCCTCACTCATTTAGAACTCGTCCTTAAGCGTTGTAAGGAGAAATCACTCGTGCTTAATTGGGAAAAATGCCATTTCATGGTAAAAAGGGGGATAGTTCTAGGTCATGTCATCTCCAAAGATGGCCTAGAAGTCGATAAATCCAAAATCGATTTGATTGCTAATTTACCTCCTCCTAAGTCTGTCAAAGATGTTCGTTCATTTCTTGGCCATGCAGGATTCTATAGAAGATTCATTAAGGATTTCTCAAAAATTTCAAAACCTCTCTCGAATTTACTTTCCAAAGACGTAATGTTTGAATTTTCCAATGATTGCAAAACATCTTTTGAAACTCTTAAATCAATCTTGACCACAACTCCCATCATTCAACCTCCTGATTGGACTCAACCCTTTGAACTTATGTGCGCCACTTCTGACTTTGCAGTTGGAGCCATCTTGGGTCAGTGAATTGATAAACTCCCTCGAGTCATTTACTACACTAGCAAAACCTTAAACGAGGCCCAGTTGAATTACTCAACTACTGAAAAGGAATTTTTGGCAGTTGTTTTCGCTCTTGAGAAATTCAGATCATATCTCATAGGATCCAAAGTCATAGTTTACACTGACCATACTGCCCTACGATATTTGCTTTCTAAAAAGGATGCCAAGGCCCGCTTGATTCGTTGGATCCTTCTTCTTCAAGAATTCGATATAGAAATACGAGATAAAAAGGGTTCTGAAAATGTCGTAGCTGATCATCTCTCTCGAATTGTGCACGAAAATGATAACGACACCCAAATCGATGACTATTTTCCTGACGAACAACTCCTTTCGATCTCTAACACCCCTTGGTACGCTGACATTGTGAATTATCTTGTCACACAACAAATGCCCGCTGAATGGTCGAAACAAGATAAACAAAAATTTCTCTCGAAAGTTCGAAACTTCTATTGGGACGACCCATATCTTTTCAAATACTGTCCAGACCAAATCATTCGAAGGTGTGTGCCCGATTATGAACACCAAAGTATTCTCTCCTTCTCACATGACCATGCTTGTGGCGGTCATTTTGGAGCAAGAAAAACTACTGCAAAAGTTTTGCAAAGCGGTTTTTATTGGCCCACACTCTTCCGTGACGCTTTCGAATTTTGCTCTAAATGTGAGCGATGTCAAAGAACGGGTCGAATCACTAAGCGAAACATGATGCCTCTCAACCCCATTTTAGTGATTGAATTATTCGATGTTTGGGGCATCGATTTCATGGGACCATTCCCTAATTCATTTGGGAATCTTTACGTCTTACTTGCGGTAGATTATGTCTCAAAATGGGTTGAAGCCATTCCGACCAAAACCAACGACAACAAGGTTGTTGTCAAATTCCTCAAAGAAAACATCTTTTCACGCTTTGGCACACCTCGAGCTATCATTAGCGATAATGGCACTCATTTCTGTAATCGTGCTTTTGAGTCCTTGCTCAAGAAATACTCAATCACACACAAGCTGTCAACACCTTACCATCCACAAACTAGTGGACAAGTAGAAGTTTCCAATAGACAAATCAAGCAAATTCTTGAGAAAACCGTGAATTCCAATAGGAAAGATTGGTATGTAAAACTGATTGATGCACTTTGGGCTTTCCGCACTGCTTATAAGACCAATCTAGGGATGTCACCATATCGATTAGTCTTTGGAAAAGTCTGCCACTTACCTCTTGTATTAGAGCATCGCGCTCTTTGGGCCATAAAATTTTTGAATTTTGACTTAGAAAATGCCGGCTCACATAGGAAGTTACAAATTTCGGAATTAGAGGAATTAAGAAACGAGGCGTATGAAAATGCAAAAATCTACAAAGAAAGAACCAAAGCCCAACACGACAAAAACATACTTCGTAAGGAATTCAACGTAGGTCAAAAAGTTCTTTTATACGACTCTAGACTTCACTTGTTTCCAGGAAAACTCAGATCTCGATGGACTGGACCTTATGTCGTGAAAACAGTATATCCTCATGGAGCGGTTGAAATTGAAAATCCTAGGGATGGAAAAGTCTTCAAAGTAAACGGTCAACGACTGAAACCATTTTTGGAATTCGAGCAATATGACGAAGATGACTCTATCGATCTGCATGATCATCCACTATGAAATCAGGTGGTACATGTTCTTTTTCTTTTCTTTTTCATTATTTTATTTTATTTTTGTTTTCCTGCCTTAGACAGTTGGGACACTGTCTCAATCAAGTGTGGGGGGGAGTCTGCATTTCATCCATTTTCATTTTTCTTTGTTTTTATTTCTCTTTATTTTCAGCCATTTAAGTAGGACCATCATACATTTTAGATTGTAGTAACATACCATAATTTTTTTTTTGAAATACGACTCATTTTCAATTGATACAGCAAAATAAGTTTACAATTTTTAGCCAGTTGATAGTATTTTTCTCTCTCAACTTAGATCGAATAGGAAATATAATGAAAAGTTTAATTATGAGGGATAATAGTGTAACCGGTACATAGGGAGATTCTTAGGTGATGGCCATGAAATCTGTTCTATATTGTAGACTTTGTTTAAATAGGTGGAGGACTTAAAATAATAATATTGGCTTTTCAAATCTTTAAAACTAAGTTGTGTTAAGTTGAATTCGCGTAACTCTCTTTTGTGCTTATATTTTCGATAATAATAATAATAGTATTCCAAGGGTATCCAACATTGCTTGTATATCGAGCGTTGGTGTGCAAACCCGCCAAGCTCTATCCGACACGTTGTTGACAAAGTCAAAGTCGGAATATCTTGGTCTCATTTTATGAGATTGGACACCTAAGGATTACCGACACGTTGTTGACAAAGTCAAAGTCGGCCTGCACAATCCGCCAAGCTCTTTACCCACTCTCCGTTAGTCCGCGAGGCAGTGCATGGGTGGTAAAACCTTGGTCTTTTTAGTTAGGTGTATGTACTTAATCATAAATTTTAAAATTTCATATAAGCGATGATGCCCAAACACTTCTTGACCTTATTGATTTGACTAGCCATACATGAGAAAATAATAATACCACTTTGCAAACTGTGCCAAGCAAACTAAGAATTTATTTCATGGCTGCACTATGTTATCGACCGAACTAACTGGCCAAACTGGAATTTAACATTTGAAAACTTGATTTATATTGAAAATTTGTGACAAGTCGAGGTATCTAAAATAAAATCAACTGATTAGAAATTATTAACTTAAATTGTTGTACCACTTTCCTAAAATAAGTCGTGTTGTCATTTTTTTATTTTTTTATTTTTGCATATGTCCATTGCATTCATGAGTTTCATTAGAATCATAGCATACTGCATTTGGATTTTGTGGGTAGTATCCGCTGAAAACCCTCACGAGACACCACTCGTCCTACTAGGGACACCTAGAGGTTTAACGGCTTGTTGCATACGCTCAATGCAATCGTGTTTCCTACGAAAGTGTGACCTATCTAGTTAGTTTTTCATTTTGTTTTCTTTTTACTCGAGGACGAGTAAAAGATAAGTGTGGGGGTATTTGATTAACATAGAAATGTGTTTATTTTATGCTCTTATATTTTATCTTTTGTAAACAAATAAATGAAACTTTGGGTAATTTTTATGTGTATTTACAGATTGTCAAGTGATGCCTCTTTCATTTCAAATTAAAGGCCAAAAGCTACTTCCTTATGTCAATACTTTCTCAATCCCAAAAGGAGTTGTAGCTCACTGGTAAATGCATAGAGATTTGTACTGAGAGACCTGAGTTCGATCCCCATCAAGCTCACTTTTTGCCAAAGAAAGGAACGTTCACACTGCCCCTTTTGCTCTGAAGAAAATATGGATAAGTGTTATATTATATGTATATATATATATATATGCATTCATATGTATGTATATATGATATACACTAATAAGCATTTCAGGAAGTCATATTCTTATCATGGAAATCAATTCAAATCGAGCATTTTTATTCAACTGCCAATTAGAAGAATTTCTGATTGAATTGCTGCCAAGAAAAGATCAATTTTTATATTCTTTTCCTATGATACCTTTGGAATCTAATAAATGTCCTTGATGGGAGGATTAATTGCTGATGGGAAGATTAATTGTTGATTGGAAGAATAAATGCTGATTGGAGGAATAAGTGCCGATTAATATAAGAGAAATAATTGCTATTAAAAGGGGCCATATATGCATATATTGGATGAGGTTTGAGGTTGGCATTTTATCCTATAAATACTGTTGTAATCTCATTGTAAAGGAATAAGCTGGGAATCAATAAAGTTCTCTCTATTTTCTCTTTTTCTTATTCTCATGACAAGTGGTGTTGTCTAGTAATTAGATTTACTAGAACCCAACTGTTATTGCAATTTTATTTTCCTGTTAATTTATTTATATTCTGCAAGTCTAATTCCAGCAATCTGTTTATTTCCTAATCATTGAATTGATAATAAATTCGATTAGATTCGAATCTGTTGTGAATTCAATCGCAGTATTTATTTGTTTTATTGTTAATTGTAATTTGGTCGTTGATGCAATTAGTTTTGTTTTGAACCAAGTCGCAATTTCAATTTTAATCACCCTCTAGAATTCGTCTAACTCGCCCAAGAATAAATAAATATTAATTTTTAATTACACCTCCCAGTGTTCGACCTGTATGCTACACACCTGTATGCTTGCAGAATTTAATTTAAATATCGCGCTTTTCTAGCGTCGATCAGCGAGAACGGCGAAGATTTCTATAAATGAAGTGTCGTGAAGTTGGGATAACTATCGGTGAGAACTTCTCACCTTTCAATTTAAATTTTCTAGTTATATATATATATACTAGGATGCAGACGGTGTTTAGTAGCACCCGATACCCGTCATCCATAGACCATGGATGGCTTGTTTGTTAAATTGTTTGGTTGTGTAGTTTGTTAGATTATTTAGTTTGAATTGAATTGTTTGGTGAAATGAAATTGATTTGATTGATGTGTGAATGGCGTGGGCCTTCACTAGACCGGGGATAAGGCTAGGCCTTGTCCCGTTTCTAGTATCGTGCCGTTATGCCGCCGAAATTTTCTAAAAATAAGTTAGAAAAATAAAGATAACATTTTATTTAATAAATGAACCGAATAGAATATTCATAGGTCGAATAAAATAGTTTGATCGTTAAAAATATAATTATTAACGTGAATGTGAATAAATAAATATTCATTTACAAACTGGACGGTTTGTTTATGTACACCTATTTGAAGGACATTGATTGGGACGATAAATTTTACACATTGCCCAAATGCACAAATAAAAATCTGTGTTTGATTGTTTGAAACCCCACACGGGTATTGGGATGATATTTGACGTACACTAATCCCGATTGTTTAGTTGTATGTCGATCGATTGATTGACAGGCTGTTATAAGCGTTGAATATTTATATTTGATGCTTATACAGTGTAGAATGCACTTTGGATGATGGTTGATTATTCATCGTTTTTGATATATACATGTGTTGTAGAAAATCCATATAATTAACATTATATGGTAATTGATTGGGCCTCATACCAGTTTTAAAATAGAAATATTTGAAAAAGAAATATTTGAAATAGAATATTTGAAAATAGGAATATATGAAGCCGTATTGATTAGATTGACGCCATTTTGACGTGAACGATATTTATATCGATTTTATTCATTTTATAATGAATATCGAAATTGATTTCAAAATCTAATCTTTTGAAAAGAATAGAAATTCGAATTGAAACTGAATAGAATTGAATTCGAATTGAAACCGAATAGAATTGAATTCGAATTGAAATTGAATAAATGAATTCGAATTGAAACTGAATAGAATTGAATTCGAATTGGAATTGAATTTAAATGAATTTAAAATCGATTTGAAAAGAATTTAAAATGAATTTAAATTGGAATATTCAATTTTGATTTGAAATTGAATATGAAGTTGAAACCGTTTGGAAAATGAATTTAAAACGATTTATAAAGCACGTTTTGAATTGAAATCGATGAATTATATATTATATATATTTTATATATAATATAATGGCCTGAATAGAACGCGCCGCGGCAGTTCGCGAATTTCGACCATTGACTTCGAACGGAAATTACGGGAGATCCGACCGTCGGATTCTCCTAAAACCGGAACCGTTGGGTTCGTATCGAAAAGAGCTTTCTAATGAATATTAGAAATTAGAAATCTAACGGTTGGATTTGGAATTATGTCCAAATTAAATTTGGAAAAGGTCGCTGTAAGTGCAGTTCGATGGCCATTGATGGAAATCGACTGTACAGGCCTTGATAAAATTATTAAAAATATTAATAATTTGTGTAAAATCATAAGAAATGATTTGGGAAAAATTGGGATGAAAAACTCCATATTTGAAAAGATAAAAATAGATTTTTATCGAAATGAACTAGTTTTGAACTAGAATTATAATTCTATTTATTTTTAAATAAATAAATTGAATTTGAAATGGTTTTGAAAATAACCAGAATTTCCAATGATTGCATTGGGATGGATTTGTATCGAAATTGTCTTAGGAATATTTCGATGTTGGATTTCATGATTATACAGATGTTGTTATGGAAATTTGAAAGATATAGATATGTATATCGTTATTTCCAATACGATATCTGTTGGTCGTAGAATTTGATATTGAATATAAGCCGGTATATTTTCTATTCAGAGCCTTGTGTTTAATATCAAATGTGATTTGGGTTTGTCGTGAATGGTGTCTTCATTAACACTGTTCTTGAACCCAGTTGAGAAAAGATTAAATCTTTTTATTTATATTTAATGAAGTGTACCAATTAAATAATATTTAATTGGAATTGAATTGATATTGATTTTTGGGTTTATCATAGATAGTGTTTTAAATAACACTTGTTCTTTAACCCGATAATTAATGGAAGGTGATTTTGGGTTTACCGTGAGCCGTGTTTTAAATGACACTGATTCTTTAACCCAGTCAAAGATTAAAACTAAGTGGAGTTTTAATGAATCTTTAATTAGATTGAAATAATCGAAATGGAGTATCACCAGTTTTGCTCCAGGCATTAGTTAAATCTTCAATTAGATTTGAAAGTGAAATTGTAATTGAATTTACCAATAACAACGTGGTGTTAGATATGAAGTATAACCAGTTTTACTTCATGGGATGAATAGGTTGGGATTGGGAAATTAAAACAAATGATTACTTCGGTAAGGTTCATTAAGCCCGACTAGTTGAATCGAAATTCAAAAGATGATTAAAGAATAAATTTAAAGAATTTATCTTTGATAAAATTACTGGGAACCTTTCCCTAAGAATGTGAAATTTAGAAGCTAACTGTAGGTTGGCTAAGCAGAGTGATTTCCTGGGTATTGATCTGATGTTGGTTTCGGCCTTCGGGGTTAATATTTAGGGGATTATTCTCTTGATTAATTTACGGTTAGTGACTGATGAATTGGAATGAGGCGTACGTTGTGTTTGTGTAACACTTATTTAAAATATACGCGAGTTATTCGGAAAGACCGGGTTTATTCCATTCTGAATAACTGATACGACGATAAGTCGAAAATGAAGACGATGGTCGAAGACTGGAGGTCTTCACGTCGTTTGGGTGATTACTGATGATCTTGATTGGGCTGTACACCCAAGAAGATGGAATCAGTTGGTGATCGTCCAGACGCACTTGGAGATCGATGGATATGCGGGGTACTAGGTGCCTCCGGTTTCGTTCAGACCCAGAACGGACTTGTAAATGGACTGTGTGTCTGACATCAGATTTCATTCTTTGTGACTGATATCAGTTGCATAGAGTGTTTTGCCTCTGTGGCTTGCCTAAGTGGCAATTGATCGAGGCTTCTGTTGAAAAGCAAAGTCTTGTGGTGATGATCAAAGCACAGCCTGTGTGGCATAGCTTTGTGTAATGTGAATTCGCGATCCTCATACCCCGGTTGTGAACCAAAAACGGGAGAAGGACCTCTGGGAGGGCATGCGTTTCTTTCTAGCTAGGGTGGTGTCAGTGACCTACCAGCCCTGATATTTATATACTTTTCACCTGTGTGGTTGTTGCTGTTGCGAGGCGCCTTGGTTAGATCGGATGATCCGGGTCCGATGGAGCCATTCGTTGGCTCATTTACGCCCCAAAGGGCGGGGAAACGCAGTGTTCAGGCATTTTAATCCACATCGGTGGACCGACCCTGACGATCCAAGGGTCGATGCGCTCTGACCCTGAGGCTCGGGCTAGAGAGTCTCGAAGACGGTGAGGACGATCCCTGGCCTCGGTTCATAGATGGAAATCCAATTTCCAAATACGTGACTTTGCGGTTTTATTTGTAAACCTATTTATGGTGACATAGTGGCATGGGACGCTCATGTCACCTATGATTGATACTTATGATTTGAAGTTGTTTTACACACTATGCACTTATAATAGTATCAAATGATTTGTTTTTAAACGTATCAAGCATTCTTGGCTATTATAAGGTAAAAACCCATCCCCCGGCTTGCGTTGCATTGTGTGATGGGACCTGGGTCTTATAATAGCTTCATTTTTCTTTATTTAGCATTGCGCTGTTGTTTTATGCACTGGTGTTCTTGGGAGGAAACCCGTTCCGTGTTATACAGCGTGGTCCCTTGATTTACCTTACTTTGAAAATAAAGATAAATAACTGTTTTAGTTCTCACACCAGTCCAATGACTGACCTGGAGTTTATTGTTTTAACCTAAACTCTGGGTGCCCTTATTTTCGACACAGGCAGCTAGTAGTTTTGGTTTTTGCAGATTTATATTCACAGGATCCTGGCTTACAGCTAGGACGATATCCGGAAAGCTTTGTATCCGTATATCCCTTCTAGTTGTGTATTGTATTATTTTCCGCTGCTATGTAATTTATTGTAATCTCTGATAATTTGTGTTGTATAATATTCATTTATACTCTGTATATTCTTGTAATCTGATGCATTGTTGTAATATACAATGAAATGTTCTTCCGTCTGCGTTCTAGTTTGTCGTGTTCTCAAAACGATCAGGCGTTTCTAACGGTCTGCGACGGTTTAGCGACTGATTCGGATCGAGCGAAATTCCTTTTCGTCACATCTGTACGAATTTAATTTAAAATTGCATTAAAAATTAATTAATTAAATATTGACCGTACATTAAAATATGCCGGGGCCACATACGACCTCTAAAAATTGCAAAAAAATTATTTTTGGCTTTCTTATGATGATACGGTTCTAACGAGACTAATTTCGTTGAATTCTGAGACTGTTTGAAAAATGGCCTTTTTCAAGTCGTTTAAATTTAACTATAAATAGTCAAAACACATTTTCTCTTGCCACGCTCACATATTAATTCGAAAAATTCTGAAAATTGAAATCTAGCAATAATTTGACATTCCGATTCCAACAAAAGTGGTTTCGTCGAAAACGGAGGTCGTTTGAAAATGACTATTTTTAAGGCCAATATATTTAATATTAAAAATACATTTTTAAACAAATAAATTCCAAAACTCAAAATATATAAGTATTTACTGTTTTTCAATGCAGAAATGTCATTCCGAACTCAATGGAAGTGGTTTCAAGTCGAAATTCCTTCATATGTGAAAAGTAGCCTTTTGGGCGATATATATAATATATATAAATTCTACCGCGACCTTTCTAAAAATTGAATTGGCCATAACATTTGATTTCCGCTATGAAATTTCAATTTATCAGATTCGTTAGAAATATATGATTAAACAGATTTAAATATTTCTAGTTTCACTCAATTCTGATTTATTTTGAGTCCTGTACATTCAGTTAAAGTTCAAAATCAAATTTTAAAACTATCGCGCCATTTCTAACTCCTTTTATATTTAAAATTAAATTTATTCGTTCTAACTTTGACAAAAATAAATCCTAGCCATATTAATAATAAATTATATTATATCCTCAAAATTCATTAAAATTTTCTAAAATAAAAATTTTAAATTGGTTCAGAATTTGCGGGTTGTTACAAATCCCCCCCACTTAAAATCTTTTCGTCCTCGAAATGGAAATGAAGCTAAAGTTGTTTATTTAACTAATTTAATTTTCATTCTTTAATTGTTTAATCATTTTATTAGTTGAATTCATATTCACACAACACAATCATTAATCAATTAGTTGATTAAATTTTCAAATATATATAACTTTTATATATTCAAAAATCATATTTTCTAAAATCGAACTATATATAATAACAAGTACGTTAATTATGAATTTCTTCTTCACTCTAACTAATTCTAAGGCGTTGCTAACCCCAACTCTAATGAGTATTCTCATTCTAGAATACTGCTGATCCTATCTCTAATGAGTATTCCTATTGGATATTACTAATCCAACCTCTGATGAGTCTTCTGCTTAGTTCTAACGAGTTGTACCCCAAAGATTTGAGCTAACCTGGCTCTGATACCAGCAGTAACAACCCAGATTTCGCCCGACCCCAATCGATCGCAAGATCGATCAAGACCGTTCAAAACCCACGTGCGTTAACTTTGGGCATACAACACATCAGAACAACAACACAGACTTTTATAACATCAATAATAAATGTTACATCAGATACATAATATATCTGTGTACATCGATAAATAATACAGCGGAAGATACATTTACAATAAATTAAATACATTGCAGCGGAACTAATCTCAAAAGAAGGCCATCAATATTCTGGACCCAGCTTCAGACTTCAATCCAGGATCCTGCTTAACTATATCTGCAAAAAGCTACTCGACTGCCCGTGTGTAAAGAGGGCACCCGAGTTTGCAAAGTGAAACAAACTACAGGTCATTCGTGGGACTGGTGTGAGAATTCTTAACTTAACCTATCTAATAAGTAGGCTAATCACGGGACCACGCCGCTAACGCGGAACGGGTTTACTCCATTGGATTGCCATTGCCTAATTAAAGTAAATCGTCAAATAACGAAATGCTTTTTAGAAAAAATGAAACCATTATAAGACCCAGGTCCCATCACACAAAGCAACGCACACCGGAGGATAGGGTTTTACCTTATAATGGTCAAAAGATGCTTGATACATAAAAATGATATTATTATTAGTGTGTATATATATATATTTAAAACATTTCAATATAAATGTATTAATCTTAGACGGCATAGTACCCCATCCTACTATGTCGCCATATATAAGTTTACAATCAAAACCGTGGTGTCGTATTGGAAATCGGTTTTCTGTCATGAAATCGAGGCTAGGGATCGTCCTCTTCCGATTCGAGACACTCTAGCAAATGCCTCAGGATCCCCCGCAGTGAACCCTTGGATCTTCAGGGCCGGTCCCCACCTAACGGTAGTGGATTGGCAATTCCTGAACACACGTTTCCCGGTTCCTTTGAACCTATAATATGACCACTTCCGGCCTATAAAAACCCGAGGTACCTCAATCCAAAATCCAGATAAGTAAAATGTCGGGCCGTGTTAAAGCACCGGCACTACCCCTAGCTAGAAAGAAACATGTGCACTCCCTGCAGTCCTAATCCCGTTTTTGACTCATACCAGGGTGTGAGGATCGCGAAGTCACGCTATACACAAAGTTATGCGTAAACTGGCTATGCTTTGATCATCAACCACAAGGCCTGCTTTTCAACAAAGCCTTGATCATTTGCATCTTAGCATGTCACATTGTCAGACCCGACCATATTATTGATCATCTACCAATATATATATATAACCTCTAAGCTCATACGTCTTAGAGAAGGGTGATAAGTAAAGAATAAATTCTTCACCACCAAACAGAAATATATAATCAGTAGCGTTCAACAAATACAGCTGAAATGAATACAATGTCAGACACACAATCCATTTACAAGTCCGCTCTGGGTCTGAGCGATACAACGTCCCGTCGATCTCCAAATGCGTTTGGACGACCATCACCGAATACCTTGCCTTGGAAGGCCAATCCCAATTCAAGATACCAGTCATCATCATCCCAACGATGTGAAAACCTTCAGTCTTCAATCACCGTCTTCATCTTCGACTCTTGATCGTCGTGATGATTATTCAGAATGGGTTAAACCCGGTCTTTCTGAATAACTCACGTATTTTGGGATTAAAAAGCAAATATTGGAAAATCACACATTACGCCACATTCCAACTCAGAATATTCGTTTAATAAGATATTCGTTTTAAATTTTTCTCATTAATTTTATCAAAGATAAAATTCTGAAAATAAAATCTATCAATCCATTTCCGAAATATGGAATTCCACAGAAATCAAATCAATACATAATCGATATAGATTTCTGTATCAGACTAATAATATAAATGGAATAACGGCAAAGCCTCTTAAATTCCATACATAATATCGGTCTTCTTTTACAGAAGCCCATTTTGATTGTTACCAATCGAATTTCAACTTAATTCCAATTTAATATATTAAATTGAAAAACTTGATTTTTAGATAATGCCCTTTTTAAATCTATAAAAAGAATTATAAATTCCAAATAATAAATTTCAATGTAAATTGGATTAAAGGACAAATGTCGTTTAAAACATCATCCACGATAAATCCACTTCACATCTCAATTTATTTATATTCACAAAAAATATAATTGCAAATGCTAGTAATCTTTTAAGAACATATTTTAAAATAATCATAAAAATATTCTTTATATAAAGACTCTAAATGAAAAGTATGCTTTATATTACAAATTCTTTATCTTTTACAAATATTCTTTGTTTTAACATATAGTTGATTAAAAATATATTATGAAAATATATGCACTTTATATAAAAAGGATTTCTAATGTAAAAATATTCTTATATAAAAGAACACCTGAATCGAAATGCGACTCAAACATTTTCCATATAATTTGGGTTACATGGATTTCACACACATCATATATATGATAATAACAGTAAAGCCATCAAATCATCCATCTACATCCAAAGTGTAAATCCCACTGTGTAAGCACTAAAATTAAATAATAACGCTTATCGCAGCCTGTCGATCTAACGATCAACATACAACTAAATATTGGGATTAGTGTATATATACTTTCATCCCAACACCCGTGTGGGGTTTCAACCAACAAACAAATAATAAACTAATTTGTGCACTTGGGCGATGTGTGAAAATTATCGTTCCAATCACATACACAAGTCGGGTAACTTGTGAATGGAAGTGTAATACACAATATTTATAACCATGACAAGCAAATAATTGGTTTCAACAAATGTAAATTGTCATAAGTAAATAATTGGTCTTAACTAGTGTGAATTGACAAAAGTAAATATTTGTTTTAACTAGTATAAATTGACTAAAATGAATAGTTGTTTTTAGCTAATGTAAATGAACAAGAATGAATAATTGGTTTTAACTGATATAAATTTACAACAATGAATAATTTGTGTTTCAATTCTAATAAAATATGCCAATGCTATATCTTGTTTCATTCTTTTAATTTAGACAAAATGAGTGTTTTTGTCTATTTTGCTTTAATGATAAAAATGTGAATGTCCAGTTATTAAAATGTAACTTTTAAATTCTATCCTTTATTTCAAACAATCTTTATTCATATCAAAATTATAAATCAAGAATATAATTTTCAATCTGATGGTTTGTTCGCATTAATGAACTGCAAACAAAGATGAACTTTATTTTAAGGTTTTATTTGCAACAAGGAATGCAAATAACAAATGCAACTTTTATTTTTATTTAAAGGTATATTTTGAGTGAACGTAAAAAGAACCTTATTTACAAAGTGTATTTACGTTATTGAATGTAAATAAAAGAAACAAATTTTATTTAAAAGAGTATTTGCATTTATGAATGCAAACAAAGAATATTTTTGTTTACAAATTATATTTACATTAGTGAATGTAAATAAGAGAACAAAATTTATTTTCAAAGTATATTTTAAATAAATTCTATTAAATGTATAAAAGTGTGTACATTTGTATTGGTAATTGTAGATAAAGAAAATAGACTTTAGTTTCATCGAATATTTGCATTGATAAATGCAAATAAAAGAATAAACCTTAATTTCAATGCATATATATATATTGATAAATGCAAACAAAGAAATATGCTTTATTTTCAATATATGTATGTATTTGTATTGGTGAATGCAAATAAAAAAATAAATTTTAATTTCAAAATATATTTACATTTTTGAACCCAAAATAAAGAACAAAACTTTATTTTTAATATATGTTTTATTTTCTAGTTTTATTGGTGTTGTCGATCACAAATAAAAATATACTTTTTATTTTCAAGTTATGTTTGCATTGTGAGATGCAATTGAGAAAAATGAATTTTATTTCATGCTATATTTGCATTGAAAAGTGCAAATGAAAAGCAAACTTTTAAATTCTATGTTTATTTGCGTTGAAAAATATGAATAAAATATCTACCCAATTTCTATGTAACTTCTGAAAATAATTTCTTAATTACACAAAAAAAATGTAAACAAAATTGTTACTTTTATTTCAGTAATCAAGTTTTGATAAAAATGACATTTTCAATTCAAAAATCATATTTTGACAAAAAATGAAATTTTCAATTCAATAGTCGAGTTTTGACAAAAGTGATATTTTCATTTCAAAATATCTACCCAATTTCTATGTAACTTCTGAAAATAATTTCTTATTTACATAAAAAAAATGTAAATAAAATTGTTACTTTTATTTCAGTAATCAAGTTTTAATAAAAATGACATTTTCAATACAAAAATCAGATTATGACAAAAAATGAAAATTTCAATTCAATATTCGAGTTTTGACAAAAGTGATATTCTCATTTCACTAATAAAGTTTTGGCCAAAAATGTTCACTAATAAAGTTTGGCCAAAAATGTGATCTCTTATTTCGAATACTTATGCTTTAACCAAAATATTATTTTTATTTCCATTTTAATTATATTGAAAATGTAATCATTCTACTTCAATTTTAATTACATTGAAAAATATAATCATTTTATTTCAATTTTAATTACATTGAAAAATGTAATCTTAATTATTTATTTCTAATTACATTAAAAATGTAATCTTTTTGATTTATTTCTAACATTTCATCAAAAGAAAATAAAAAGGATAACTTTGTTTTTTTTTTCTTTCTTTCGACAATTCTAACATAAACAATTTTCATATGAATCATTCTTTACATTAAAAATGTGATTTTTTTTGTTTTCAACACTTTTATTTTAACATGAACAAATTTTCATATGAATAATTCTTTTCATAAAAAAAAATAAGATTTTTAATGTTTCATATTTTCATTTCAAATAGATGAACATTTTCAATCTATTCTATATATTCGGTAAAAATGTAAATTTTATCGTTAACATTGTTTCAATTCAAACAAATGAACGTTTTATGTTTTTATTGTAATTCATAAACCGTGTTCTAAATGTAAACAAACAAAAATAGGATTTTCATTAGTTAGCCAAATTCTGTCGTAATAAAATTATATTCTATTTGTTGTTCAAATTTTATTGTAAATAAACAAATAAAAAGAATACTTTATTTGTCGTTCAAATCTTATTGCAAAGTAAACAAATAAAAGTAAGGTTTTATTTGTTGTTCATTTTCTGTTGCAAAGTAAACAAATAAACAAAAATAAAGTTTTTATTTGTCGATCAACTTCTAATGTAATATAAACAAATAAAAATAAGTTTTTATTTGTCGATCAACTTCTAATGTAATATAAACGAAAAAAATAAGTTTTTATTTGTCGATCAAATTCTATCGTTCATCTTAGAATAATAAAATAATATTTTTAAAATAGATTTGAATAACTAGATCTGAATAAAATATGATTTAAATCTAAATTTAGATTTATTTTCTAATCGCAAATAAAATTCAACTATATATTAAATTCAACGCGGATCTGGCAAATCATGAACAACAAAACAAACCACCAACAAAAATCAACCATTCATCAATCACAGAACATTACAGATCTGAATTACATCCCAATACAATTTTTTTTAACGCAAGAAAAATAATTTATAATTAATTAAATAATAAAATTCAGAATTCTCACATTGATTTTTGCTGAAAATTCGACTGTCTCAGAATCAGCTCTGGTATGCGCCATTGTGAAGCTCTCGGAAAGACGAGCCCAATGCAACTGACGGTTCGTCAATCGGACCTCCTATGAAAGAGATATTGATTTTTAAAGATCGCATAAATTAAATATTAAATAAATAAAATAATATTAAAATATTACTCTTCTTCTTCGTTCCCACGTCGCTACAGCCGAACCCGTATACCACCTCCAATCCTCCACGTCGCACCCCCATCCAAGCCACTGACCGCCGATCAGACCCCGCCACGTCGAAGCCCTAGCCGAGCTCCACCTTTGGCCGAAACCCCATCGAACTCGACCCTCCCCTTGCCTCGGAATCCGAACCCAAACCCGCCACGTTTCAGCCTAGAATTCGTGAAATCCGTGAGCCAAAACCCGATCTTGACCGTATGGATTGAAAGATCTCTTCGAGAGCTTCGATTTGGTACCAAGTTTGTCAATTTTCGTTGAGCGGATCAAAAGTTATGAGCGTTTGAAATTGGAGAAATTTTGGCCTTTGGTTTAGGTGGCGGCTGCCATGAAAATTAGGGTTTCGACCTGAATATTTTTAATAATATTTTAATATTAAATCTCGAAAATTGTGCTTAAAAGGTGGATTTTCGGACTTTCTCTGATTTGGGCCTGCTTATTGCCGTTCTTACCGTTTTGAGGCCTTCTGAACGCAATGGGATAGGTCCCGTGGCCCAATTCCGAAATCTGTACGATTTTTATTTAAAATTGCATTAAAAATTAATTAATTAAATATTGACCATACATTAAAATATGCCGGGGCCACATACGACCTCTAAAAATTGCAAAAAAATTATTTTTGGCTTTCTTATGATGATACGGTTCTAAAGAGACTAATTTCATTGAATTTTGAGACTGTTTGAAAAATGGCATTTTTCAAGTCGTTTAAATTTAACTATAAATAGTCAAAACACATTTTCTCTTGCCACGTTCACATATTAATTCAAAAAATTCTGAAAATTGAAATCTAGCAATAATTTGACATTCCGGTTCCAACAAAAGTGATTTCATCGAAAACGGAGGTCGTTTGAAAAATGACTATTTTTAAGGCCAATATATTTAATATTAAAAATACATTTTTAAACAAATAAATTCCAAAACTCAAAATATATAAGTGTTTACTGTTTTTCAATGCAGAAACGTCATTCCGAACTCAATGGAAGTGGTTTCGAGTCGAAATTCCTTCATATGTGAAAAGTAGCCTTTTGCGCCATATATATAATATATATATATATATAAATTCTACAACAACCTTTCTAAAAATTGAATTGGCCATAACTTTTGATTTCCGCTATGAAATTTCAATTTTTCAGATTCGTTAGAAAGATATGATTAAACAGATTTAAATATTTCTAGTTTCACTCAATTCTGATTTATTTTGAGTCATGTACATTCAGTTAAAGTTCAAAATCAAAATTTAAAACTACCGCGCCATTTCTAACTCCTTTTATATTTAAAATTAAATTTATTCGTTCTAACTTCGACAAAAATAAATCCTAGCCATTATTATTAATAATAAATTATATTATATCCTCAAAATTCATTAAAATTTTCTAAAATAAATTTTTTAAATTGGTTCAGAATTTGCGGGTTGTTACAATTTTCCTCTCAGGAAATTATGTATTAATAAAATTATTGTTTTTAGATGCCAGTGTCCGCAACAGAAATTTAGGGTGGGTCCTAATCCTGCATTGTCGCCTGTATTTTCAAACCATGATATCTATATGTGGTATGTTTGGAAAACATAAACATGGTAGTTCAATTGCTCCTGTAATCATTTTGTACACATGTAGTAGAGCCAGTTCATAATTACTTTTCCATTCATGTTTCTTCCTTACTAGAATCTATGAAGTTTGCAAATCAAAGAATCAATAGCCAAAAGAGCTGAAGCCATTGTTTGGTCCTACCAGAACATTGTTATATGGTGCTATTGCTGGTGCTTGCGCTGAGGCTGCTACATATCCATATGAGGTGGTTGGGCACCAATTGCAAATGCAGTCTCAAGCTTCTAAAATGAATGCATTTGCAACGTGTATGAAAATTGTAGAACAAGGAGGTGTCCCTGGCCTATATGCTGGAATAATTCCTAGCTTGTTACAGGTAAAACAACAGCTAGTTCAATATACTATCCTATATGTTGTTGTTTTTTTTGACAGTGAACACTACAAAATGGTTACAACACACCAATTAGGAAAAACTAACATTATTTTTTTTCAATATAATATCCTATATGCTGGAATAATCCACAGTCCTTTCTCTGTCGCACCTATCTATATCTATTATTTTTCGAGTTAGACGGTTATATCGATAATTAATCATATAATTTTTTGAACCGTCTAACAGATCTTAATTAATTATTCTCTCTGTTGTGGTTGTTAATTCTAGTATATGTGTTTACGATACTTCCAAACTTTCCCATCTATCTTTGATAAATTATATGTTCCTAGTTTTTGTTTGAGTTTTAGTACATGTTTTAGGTTTCAAAGTTTGTAGTTAAACAACATTTTCTTACCAAAGAACATTTTCATATGAGATAAAAAGCACTATTTATAGTGGCAACTAAGTTTTAGTTCAAAGTCTTATACAAACATGTGCTCATAATAATATTTTTTTACTTGCCTAAACAAATATGGATTGAGTAGAATTATTGGGTACTGCAATTAGTAATGGTGGATATACTAATTAGTAGGTATACACGTTTGTTTATTTTTAAACTATATTTGGAATCTGCAAAAAGCTTCTGCATTCTTTGCCATGTCCAGAGTTTCGACTCAAAATATATGTCAATACAGGTATTTGATGTCATCCTAATTAGACAGTGACAAGAATAATTAATTGATATAACCAGAATTTTACACTGATAAAATAAATTATTGTAAGAAGAGTCGAAGGAACAGAGAAAGGAACAGAATATAGATAGGTGCAACAACGAAAGGACCATGGATTATAAGAACAACCACAACAGATCTTAATTAATTATTGTAACAGATCTTAATGAATTAATTATTTTCTCTGTTGCACCTATCAACTAATTATTCTTGTCACTATCTAATTTAAATATTTTGAACCGTCTAACAAATCTTTCCACAACTCTACTACTTATGGTATAAGACCAACCACAAGAGTTGAAGGAACAGACCACTCATAAGTTATAATTACCATGACTTATTAATTATTGTATGCTTTCAATAATATATTGGAATCAAGCCTTCGTCTGATTTTAATTTTTCAAAACAAATATTCAAAGTTGCTGCTTATATTCATAGGCTAATACTTTAATTTAACATTTTGAAATGGTAGTGGTTTGAAAATAGGTTCAATTGGTTTGTTCCACTATAACATGCGACAAATGTTATACTCAATGCAACGCTGATATTTTATGCAGATTCGGAAGCTTATGGATAGAGATACTTTTCTTTACAGCCGTTGATGAGGCATGCTTGGTATTAGACGAGGTAATTACTGTCAAGGATTTCAACCTTGATATTGCTGGCATTATGGTTGGGTATGTTAGTTAGACTTGTTTTGGTGTAAATATGACGTTATGTGGTTTTAGTATGGTTATGGGTGATATGTGTTTGTATTTGCGATAATGTAGGAATCAACTGAATAGCTTTGTTCATAATTCAACTTGGTATATGAATTGATGAAGGATTATGGATGTTGTGGTTTTTTGTATGTGATTATGAATGTTCTTTTTAGTTCTAAATTAATATTGTTGGTTAATTTATCTTTGTTTTTTAATATGTTATTTATTTTAGTGTTCACAGTTGAATGATGCTTGTTGTGTGTGTGTGTATATATATATAGATGTATTTATATGAATATATATATGTGTGTGTGTGTGTATATTTATATATATACATATCGGCAAATCAGAAGGGGAATAGTGGCGGATTACCAACAAAAAAGCGAGGTTAAGTTTATTTCAATTTATTTTCCGTTGCTAATCCTTCGAAAATTAGTAAGGGTTTACCAATGTTTTTATAAATAATAATTTATTATAAATTACTTATCCGTTGGTAAATAGTCGGTAAATAAATTAAAATTAAAATTTAATTTTTATTAAAAAATTAGTAAAATGACGGAAAAATGCCGGAAAACTCAGGCTAAATTCCGTCGCAAAATCTGACACAGATATCGTCATGGTTTTTACCGACCAAACCATTATGCAGGAAATCCGTCGCTAAGGGCTGTTTAGCGACGGATTAGAAGTGGATTCTGCCGCTGCTATATGCAGTTTTTCTTGTAGTGTGCGTGAAATTTTGGTCAAGTATGATTGATTTTAATATTTTAATATTATTATATTAAGGTATTTTAGAATTAATTTATTTTAATCTAAACTGGGCCCTTAAAAAGGGACTTTATTCAAACGAACTCCTTTTTCAATGAACGAATTTTATTATGACCGTAATGACTAATTATTGGCAGATTTCAAGTTTTGCGTCAATTGGATTCATTTTCCGAGTGTAGCAAAATTAAATGCAAATAAAACGACCATTTGGACTCGAACGAGAGCTGTGTGAGCGAACGAGCTCGAAATTTGACAAAACATGATTCATTAGGACCGTAACATCAAATTATATCATGATGCCTATTTTCGTCACGAATGGAGTTTGTATATGGCCGCAGAAATCAATAAACATCGATCTGAAATGGCGATACACACGAAATAAAATATCGTTTGTCATTTCAACATAAAATAATATTTGTCTCACTTATATAAACCCCTAACCTCTAACATTAATTCCCAATTCTAACAAACGTCCACATGTTTTGCATATAAGTCCTTCTCGCAAATTAAATTATTTATTCCATTCTGTAATGATTTGGCCAAAGTGATCAAAAGAAAAGTTGTAGACTGAGTCAAGGTCGAGCCCCACCAAAAATTTCGTGGCCGACGGAAGTTTTGTTATGGCCAGAATCGGGTTAAAACCGAAACTGGATAATTTTAATTTTCGTGGATTTGCATGCAATAGGATCATTTTCGGATGACAAGGTCTGAAGCAAGGTTGTTAAGGGAAGGAAGAGCTACAACAATAGTGTTGGGCGTTTCGTCTGATATTGATCATGGCAGTCAGGACTTAAAGTTGATCGAAGGCTTAAATTTTGGGGTTGGTTTTGATAGTGCGGTTGGGTTTTTCTTGATTTGATGGCGATTGGTTGAGTTTCACGGTTGGGTCCTGAAGATGAAAGGTGCGAGGGAAGGTAGCGGTTGATCAGCGGTGGTCTTAGGCCTTCTAATTGTCGGAGGCATGTGAATTTTGATGAAATTTGGGGTTTAGTCGAACTAGTTTCCTGGTGAACGGAGAGCACTGGAGCGGTCGTCGTTTTGGGCGATGGGGGATGATGAACGATGGCCACGACGGTTATGTCATGGTGGCTTCTGATGATGACCAGCGATAGTTGATTAGAGTTGTTAAGCTTTCAGAAAATTGGGATCATCGGGCTTCAGGGGGTAGAAAGAACAAAACCGCGTGGATTATAGCTGTTAATCTCGATAATTAAGGCAATTAACCCAAAGTCATAATTAAGTAGGGAAAGATTATTAATGTTGGTTATTTTAAATTCGATATAAAATTTGAAATAGTGATATCTTATCCATACTTCAATAAAATTCAACGAAACAAGATTTGTTAGGATTGAGGCGACGGGCACTATGCTGCCGAGCTGATTCAAAAAGGAATGGAAGCAACTAGAATTTCATATATTTTTAAACACATGTTTGAAAATATATGAAACAACGCAATAATCGTGAATTTTGATTCTCATACTTTTCTGGAATACTTTGATGTGTTTAATTCATATAATTATAACATATCATTGATAGTATAAATTGGGTTGTTGGATGTTATGAATACCATTGCTTGACTGGTTTACGTTATTTATATTTTCGTCGTTTAAATGGATTATATTAATGGAATCATTTTATTATCCAATATTATTATGATATGTGATGCAGGGAAGAACAGGTTGGAGAAATTCAACCGGATTGCTCAAAAAATTCGTATATTATTTATTGATCATATTATTCATATATATGAATTGTTTAACAAGATGGCATTAAAACCTGTCTTGATATTGACGATCTAATTGATGTTGTGATTTTAATCAATCGACAGTATTAATTGAGTGGTTGGTGGTGATGGCCTAAAATCTATCGTTTTATGACGTTGTTTTGCCGTTAAGAGATTGACGAAGTTGTAAGTTATAAATTTATTTTATAACTGAAATGAAGTTTTAGATTATTTTATATAAGTTAATTGAAATAGAAGTTTTATAAATATATTTATATTTAAAATTGTGTTTACAAAAGGGATCATTAAATGTTTACATAAAAAATTCTTATGTCGTTTTGTAAATAGCAAGTCAGAAACTGATCTACGGTTTAGTTAAATTGAATAATTGTTTTTTTGAAAGCAATAAAATGACGTTTTTAAATAAATTTAGTTATTAATTAATTTAAGGGTGGAAAGAGGAATGGAAATCAGTTAACAATTTTAACTCATGTTTACGGTTGACAAAGTCGACTGTTTTAGTTGAAATTGCCGGTTGGATTGATTTGATTTAAATTAATCTAATCGATGGCTTTTCGAATATTCATTAAACTTAACGACTGTTTTTAAAAGTTAGTTAATCTTTGATTAATTGTATTTTAAGTGATTTTTGAACTGTTTATTATTAGTAAAGTTGATTATTATTCGATAACCTTTTAATAATGAATAATTATTCTATTTCTAGTTAATAATGAAATTAACAACTTTTAATGTAGTTAATGTTAAAGTAAATTATTATTTTAATTAACCATAATTAAAGCGATTACTTTTTAGGTGAGAATTAAATTAAGAAGTGATCAAATGAAAATAAGTTTTGATTTCAGTCTAGTAAGAGTTTTATAAAAGGATTTATGATCCAAGTTTACAAACAAAGTTTGTAAATGTGACTTGTAAGCTAATGCAGGGATTTCAATTAGATTTCACTTAATTAAGTAAAAGGAACTGCGTGTAAAGTGGGTTTCCAAATAAATTAGGTGAATTATAAAATCATAGTAAATGGGAATGGAATATCAGGTTTTTGAGTTGCAAACTTCATTATCTTAAGATAAGGACGTTGCTGATCAAGGTCTGAGAAGTAATTAAAATACCCCAACTTGGATGACTTCACTTTTATCAAAAGATGATATTAGTTTGTATTAGTAGAGGATGGTGTTGGAAATAATTTATTGAGAAAAATACTGCAATATTTATTTGTAAGGATTTGGTAATATAGTAAAACCATTAGTAATATTTGTTCGTATTGACTACTTATATAATGTGCTTAAGTATATAACACTGTTTCCGAAGTCATGTAATAGTATGTTTTGGTAAGTGCATTTATTTAAAGAAATAAGTCGATGAATGTTGGTTTTCATGGAAAATGAGAAATAAAGAGTTATATTAGTTTTGAAATGAAATTTAAATTTCCGTAAGCAGGATTTGTGAACCATAACTTTTAAGATCAAAGTTAATGAAATCATTCAAGGTTATACTATGAAGAATACATCGTCGACATTATTTTGACCATATAAGATTTGTAATTAAAATTATACCTATTGGTTAAGCATATATATAACGATATTCCAAATGGTAAAAGAAATGGAAATTGGGTTTATGAAACCATAGTGTTATTTTCAAAGATAAGGGAATACAAAAATGGTTTAAGAATAGAAACGTGGTTTCTAATAAAAGGGAAGTAAAAGATTTTTTATGAAATATAGTATTTTTTTGAGACAAAGGAAAAAAAGGGGGAAATTTGGTGAATTCATTATTCTAAAGTGAGTATCGGTTAATGTTTTCAAGGTAACGAAACAGAAGAGTTTTATTGAGGTAGAATTTATAAACCAATTATAAGAATCGATGAAATGGTTCAATTAAGTGTTTTAATATAAAGGATCTGAGCTGCCAATGTACTTAACAGTAGCATTATGATTTGATAGTTAAACAACAGACAATCAAGTGAATTATTCTATTGGACTTTTTGACGTATTGTTTCGAAGAGATCGGGATGGGGACGAGATCCAATACCACTTCGAATCAACTGTGTGTTCCCGACTAACTTGCAGGCTATAAAGATGGAGCATCAAAGACTGTAGATCTTCATAAAATGGAAGAACCATTTATAATCTCCAAGTCGACACAAAGATATACTGGGGTTCTTTTGTGTTTGAAATCTACGTATTGCAAGGAGTACTCAGTACTGATTTATAGGGTGATTCGTAGATGCGGTAGGAGGGTGCCGTCGGTTCATCCTGTTTCTGGATCACTTGTATGGACAAATGTCTGACAAAGTATTTCCAAATAATCACATACGGTTGATTTTTTTACAAATATACCAAGTTTGGTGATGGAGAAATTCTCTTGCTTAACACCCAATATGTATTTATGGATGACAATTAGTGATTTGATGGATCTGACGATGGGGCATTCAAAAAGTGAATGGAGATGGTTGTCCTAAAAAGATAAATGTGACCTCAAGCCTCATAAACCGGGGAATGGAAGATAGGTCACATAGATAGTTGGGTCATACCCAAGTAGGGTATATCATTACTTAATTTGGAGAAATAAAATGCTTTGATTGTTCCTTATTTTTGTCTGCTTTTGATTTGATTGGTTGGCCCCCAACCGTGGTAATGATAAATTCGTCCACTCAAGTTAAATGAGGGACCAGTCATGTTTAGCCTGGGTTGCAAGATTTTCTTGTTGAACCCCATTGTATTCATCTCCAAAGATACACTGATCGGGAGGTTGTCCCAAACCTTTCCATAGTTTGAATCCAATCTCCAATAAGAGACTTGCGGTTTTTGATTTTATAATGAATACGTAGAGTATTAGATGCAAGCTTTCTACTAGTTGGTTATTTATTTGTGATTTGATAAACACTATTATAATGTCACTGGATTTGATATAACAAAAATGTTTTGGGTTATAGTATGGTAAAAACCTTCCATGTTTATGTGTGGGTTAGTCTTACTATTATGCTTTTCTTTCAAAAGGGTTTTATGAAGTTAAACAAGTTGTTTATGCTGTGAATTTATCACAGAAAGCATCCCAAACTGATCTGAGTGAATTTTGCTTTACTTCAAATGTGCTCGAGTTAGACCGAGTATATTTCCAGGTTAGGTTTCGCTTGGAGTTTTCAGGAGCTAGAAGCAGAGGGCTTCACCGTTAGCTATTTAAAGTTATTTTCCGCTGTCATATTCTAATGTGTTGTTCTACGTTTTCTTCTATTCTAACATTTCTTTCTTTCTACTTCTCATCCTATGATTTCTTTCTATTAAGGATTCGTAATTTCATGCAATTTGGATTTGACGGGGTTTGTAATTTGTCAGCTCAAAGGGTACGGATTTAGGGCCTTTACATTTAACCTTTTTCCGAAGCCTGTTTAACAGTTGACCATTTAGCGTTATACCTAGAGTGGTCAATTAGTTGATGAGGTTTGGTACAACTTGAACCTAAGGCTTAGCTATAAAAATTGCGTCCAAACTTCTCTTCGTAAACTTCTTTCTTCGTCCTTCCTTCCTCATCTAATTGAACCGTATTTTTTTTCTTTTCTTTAGTTTGCACGACATTGGAAATTTTGCAGCAGATCTCATTTTCCTAGATAACGATTTTTGAGTTCGGAAGTCCATGTTCGGACTACCCATATAGATGTGTCATTCATTTTTCACATTATTCCAAAAATGGGAAGTTAAGATTAGATTTGTCTTATGATGCAGAAATCAATCTTTTCTTTGATTGATGGCGCAACCATCATTTAGTATGCGTTGTTATGAGAGACATATAAAGTATTTGATGTATATAGTTAGAGTAGTTATGTTGAGCTTCATTATGTATTGAATCATATTATATAATTTAGCCACGAGTGTAAGCCTAGTTGTGCGGGCTAATTTAGCCACGAGCTTCATTATGAAAGAAATATTTATTGGTTAAATAAATAGAATTGAAGGGAATATTTATTTGTTAAATAAATAGAATTGAAAGGGAATAGTTATTTATTAGGTAAACAAATAGAAAAGGAATTATTTGTATAAACACACGGAAAAGGAATTAATCAAAGGAGTTAATTCAAAGGAATTAATCAAAGGAGTTAATTCAAAGGAATAAATCGAAAGAGTTAATCGAAATGAATTAATCGAATATTGGCTATTTGATTAGAGTTAATCGAATAGAGTAAATGAGTTAGAGTTAACCAGTTAGGGTTAATCAATTTGGGTTGACCCGTTAGAGTTGATCAGTTAGAGTTAACAGTTAGAGTTAATCAGTTAGAGTTGATCAGTTAGAGTTAACCAGATAGAGTTAATCAGTTAGAGTTGATCAGTTAATGTTAACCAGTTAGAGTTAGAGTTAATCAATAGAGAATTCGAATAGAGTTAATCGAATTAGAATAAATCGATTAGAATTAGTTAAAAGGAATTATTGAATATTAGTTATTTAAATCAAGTTAAAGGAGCTATCGAATATTAGTTATTCGAATCAAGATAAAGGAGTTATCGAATATAGTTTATTCGAATAGAGTTAAAGGAGTTATCAAATATAGTTTATCCGAATAGAGTTAAATGAGTTATCGAATATAGTTTATTCGAATAGAGTTAAAGGAGTTATCAAATATAGTTATCCGAAAGGAGTTAAGTGAAAAGAGTTAATCGATTAGAGTTAAATCAAATAGAGTTAAACCAATAGGGTAAATCCAATAAAGTTAATTGATAAGAGTTAATTGAATAGAGTTAATCGAATATAGTTTATATGAAGAAAGGTTTTCGAATCTAGTTATTCGTAAGAGAGATTATCGAATATAGTTATTCGAAGGGAGGAGTTATCAAATAGAGATTTATTCTAAAGAGAGTTACGTAAGGAAGTTTGGTACAGGTTTAAAAGATAAACTTCGTCTATTCTGAAGTTAAAACGTTGTTCAGTTAAGGTCTGAGAGGTAATTATACCCCAACTTGATTGACTTCCTTCTTAACTAAGGAATGGTAAGGTTTGATAGTGAATGATGGTTAAGTGAATTTAGTAAATGGTTTAAGGTGGCATGGCGATGTTTGATGTAAACATCAGTTTAAATCCAATGAAGGAGCTTTGGAAATGTTTTCCAAATAAGAAACCAGAAATGTTTTGTAACAACCCGAAAATCTGGGCCAGTTTAAAATTTTTATTTTGGCAATTTTAGCGAATTTTGAACATTTAAAATGAATTATTTTAAATAATATTAACGATAAATTTATTTTGAATAGAATTCGACGTATATATTATATACGTCGTCGTTAGAATATAAATAATTATATATAATTATAAATAGAATTGAAAATGGCGCGGTAGTTCGATAATTCGATTTCAAACTTCAATTGAACGTACCGGGTGCAAAATAAACCGGATTTTAGTGAAACCAAAAATAATGGAATCTAATTGTGAATATCATTCCAACAAATCCGAAAAATCAAGATTTCATAGCGGGTATCAAAAGATATGTCCAGTTGAAAATTCTGAATAGTCGCTATGGAATTCAGGACCTTAAAAATAGGAATTTTGCAAACGACCTCGGATTTCGACGAAACTACTTTTGTTGGATCCGGGATGTAAAATTATTGCTAGATTACAAATTTCGTAATTTTTGTAATCATTATGTGAGCGTGGCAAAGGAAAACGCGTTTGACCAGTTTCAGTTGATTTTAATCGACTGGAAAATGGCCATTTTTCCAACGGTCTCGGAATTCGACGAAACTAGTTTTGTTAGGACCGTATCGTCAATACGAAGCTATAAAATATTTTTCGGGAATTTTTAGAGTTCGTATGTGACCCCAGTAAATTGAAATGCGCGTTCAAATTCAATATATAGAGTTATATGTTGATTTTAACAGAAATCGATCGAAACGTTCGAATCAGCCTACGATACATATCCCATTGTGTTCGGAATGGGGGTAATTAGCTAGGGACGATAGCCGTTGGGTGCGATTTGGGATTCGAAAGAGAAGTCAAACTTCAAAGGAGAAAATAATAATAATAATATTAAAATATAAAACCCCCTTTCCCCTTTATCTCCCTCCTCGTTAGTTTAAGTCAGAATAACAAAAACATGCGCCTCTACCCTAACCCCGATCTCGAGCCGCCACCTCCCTCCCCATATCGATGCCACCGCCGACGAACTCCCCCGCCGATGCCCCTCCTCCTCCAAGCCCCAACCACCTGCGACGACGAGAACGACCCCAATTCGAGTGCAACCCTCACGAGATCGAACCCTAGCCGCCGCTCCGGCCTGAGCCACCCCCGCGCGAGCTCCACCTGCCGAGACCCCCCCGCGCCCTCTTCGACCCTCCGCACTACCCTCCAGCGTCCGACGCCCTTAGCCCTAATCCGAACAGTAAGTTTATTTATTTATTTATTTTATTTTTGACTAATTTAGTTTTCTATATATATATATATATTTCTATTGTTTTAAAATCTGAAAACGCATATAAAGATTATAGTTTTAACATAGTAAAAATTCAATTTTTCTTTATATGAAAACATAGTAAAAATTCGATTTTTCTTTATATGAAAACATAGCAAAAATTCGATTTTTCTTTATATGAAAACATAGTAAAAATACGATTTTTCTTTATATGAAAACATAGTAAAAATTTGATTTTTATATATTGAATAGCAAAATAAAAATTTGATTTTTATATATTGAATAGCAAAATAAAAATTCGATTTTTATATATTGAATAGCAAAATGAAAATTTGATTTTTATATATTGAATAGCATAGTAAAAATGCGATTTTTATGTAGAGAGGAGCGTTATAAAAATATAATTTTTATATAGAAGTTAGAAAGAAATATACGATTTTCATATAGAGGTAGTGATGAAAATTCTACTTTTACATTATAGAAGTAGCGATGAAAATATGATTTTTACATAGTAGGAATTATAAAAATATAATCTTTATGAGATAGAGAATATAAAAATATCATCTTTGTATATGTAGCGAAATAAAAATCTGATTTTTATTATATATACATTGAAAGAAAAAAAAGGGATTTTTATAGTGATGAAATAAGAGAGGTGAACTCTTTATATTTAGAAAGGTGAAATCTTTATATTTAGAAAGGTGGAATCTTTATATTTAGAAAGGTGAAATCTTTATATTTGAAAAGGAAAAATCTTTATGTAGAGAATAACGTGTAAAAATGGAATTTTTATCTATATTGAATAGCGAAGTAAAAATTCGATTTTTATATATTGAATAGCGAAGTAAAAATTCGATTTTTATATATTAAATAGTAAAGTAAAAATGTGATTTTTATATATGTAGAGAATACGGTCAACGAAGGTGACAAAAAGGCGAGAACGATGAAGATTTCTCTAAATGAAGTGTCGTGGAGTTGGAATAGCTATTGGTGAGAACTTCTCACTCTTCTATTTCCTTTTCTAGTTATATATTTATATATACTTGGATGCAGACAGTGCTTAGCAGCACCCGACACCCGTCATCCACAGACCATGGATGGCTTGTTTGTTTGATTGATGTGTTGTGAAAATTGTTTGTGATGTTGATGTGAAATCGATAATAAATGTAGATGGTTAAAATAAATTAATTATCGTTAAAAATATAATTTTTAACGTGAAAGTGAATAAATAAATATTTATAAACAAATCGGCCGATTTGTTTATATACACTGATTTGACTGATATTTATTGGGATGATAAATTCTACATATCGCCTAACTGCACAAATAAAAATCTGTGTTTGTTGATTTGAAACCCCACACGGGTGTTGGGATGATATTTGGGTACACTAATCCCAATTATTTAATTGTCTGTCGATCGATTGGTCGACAGACTGTGTAAGCGTTAATTATTTATATTTGATGCTTGTGCAGTTGTGTGGTGCACCTTGGATGATGGTTGATTGTTTATCATTGCTTTTATATACATGTGTTGTATGGAATCCATATAATTAACGTTATATGGAGATTGATTGGGCCTCATTCCAATCAGGAAAATAATGAATATTATAAAAGAAAATTCATGTGTTGAATATAAAAATAGTCATGTGTTGACGATGTTCATGAGTTGAAACTATTGATGTGTTGAGTGAAATAATTTATACAAAAAAATTTACATCTTTATCATATTTAAAATTAGAACTACTTCACGGTGGAGTCTAATTAAAATCAAACGATAGATACCATAGTTTTATAAAATATTTTACATAACAAAAATAGTGATTTGTTGACAGTACTCATGTGTTGAGATTAGTCGTGTGTTGAAAGAAATATAGATTCATGGGTTGAATAGAATAAATATTCATTTGTTGAATAGAATAACGAATTTATTGAAATATATAAAGCCGTGTTGATTAGAGATGCGTTATTTTGACGCGAACGATACTTATATCTATTTTATTCGTTTTACAATGAATATTGAAAAGTGATTTCAAAATTTAATATTTTGAAATGAAATTCAAATTAAATTAGATTAAAATTCAAATTGAAATTTTATTGTATCAATTTGAAATGAATTCGAATCGAATATAAAATGAACCCGATTCGAATTGAATAGAAAGTGAATTTGAATTCGAATTAAATAAAAATGAATTCAAATTGAATTAAATTGAAATTGAATTAAAAACGAATTGAAATCGTTTTGAATGAAATTTAAAACGAACTGAAATTGAATAGAATTCAAATCGATTTGAAATTGAAGATGAAGTTGAATTGTTTTTGAAACAAATTTAAACTATTTATAAAATTCATTTTAAAAGGAAATCGACGAAATATATATAATATATATATTATATATATAATGGCCTGAATAGAACGCGCCGCGCCGCGGTAGTTCGTGAATTTCGACCATTGACTTCGAATTGACATTGCGGGAGATCCGACCGTCGGATTCTCCTAAAACCAGAACCGTTGGGTTCGTATCGAAAAGAGCTTTCCAATGAATATTAGAAATTTGAAATCTAACAGTTCGATTTGGAATTATGTCCAAATCAAATTTGGAAAAGGTCGCTGTAAGTGCAGTTCGATGGCCGTTGATGGAAATCGACTGTACGGGCCTTGATAAAATTATTAAAAATATTGATAATTTGTGTAAAATCATAAGAAATTATTTGGGAAAAATTGGGCTGAAGAATTCCACATTTGAAAGGATAAAAATAGATTTTTATCGAAATGAACTAGTTTTGAACTAGAATTAAAATCAATTTATTTTTGAAATAAATAAATTGAATTTGAAAGTGATTTTAAAAATAATCAATATTCCCGATACGTGGATTGGACTGGAGTTGAATCGAAATTATCATTGGAATATTTCGATGTTGGATTTCGTGACTATACAGATATTGTTATGGGAATTTGAGAGATATATTTTATATCGTTATTTCCAATACGATATTTGTTGGTTTCAGGATTTGATATTGAATATAAGCCGGTATATTTTCTATTCAGAGCCTTGTATTTAATATCAAATGTGATTTGGGTTTGTCGTGAATCGTGTTTTATGTGACATTTGTTCTTTAACCCAGTTAAAGACAGGATATTGATTTTTGAGAAGATTAAAACTAAGTGGAGTCTTAATGAATCTTTAATTAAATTGAACTGGGAATCAATAATTTAAATTATCAAATCTGAAAGGTGATTGAGAATGGAGTACCACCAGTTTTGCTCCAAAGCGAGAGTTAAATCTTTAATTAGATTTAAACGTGAAATGGTAATTAATTTTACCGATAACACCGTGGTGTTAGGTATGGAGTATTACCAGTTTTGCTCCAGGGGATGAATAGGTTGGGATTGGGAAATAAAACAAATAATTACTTCGGTGTGGTTCGCTAATCCCGACTAGTTTGAAATGATATCCAAAGGAAGATTAAAGAATAAATTTAGAAGAATTTATCTTGGATCAAATTAATGGGAACCTTTCCCTAAGAATGTGATTTTGTGAATAAAAGAATGTTCTGAATTGGAATGAGGCGTTTGTTGTGTTTGTGTAACATTTGTTTATCATATACGTGGGTTTTTCAGAAAGGCCGGGTTATACCCATTCTGAATAACCGATTCGACGAGATGTCGAAGATGAAGACGGTGGTTGAAGACCGGAAGTCTTCACATCATTTGGGTGATTACTGATGATCTCGATTGGGCTGTACACTCAAGATGAGGGAAACAGTTGGTGATCGTCCAGACGTACTTGGAGATGGATGGATATGCGAGGAAAGCGCCTCCGGTTTCGTTCAGACCCAGAATGAACTTGTAAATGGATTGTGTGTCTGACATTGGATTTTATTCTTTGTTGATTGATCTCTATTAAATATACATCTGTTTGGCGGCGGAGAATTTATTCTCTTGCTTAACGCCCTTCTCTGAGACGTACGAGCTCAGAGATTGTATATCGATGGACATCAGTCGCATGGAGTGAATTGCCAGTGTGGCACGCGTAAGTGGAAATTGATCAAGGCTTCTGTTGAAAAGAAAAGTCTTGTGGTTGATGATCAAAGCACGGCATGTGTGGCGCAGCTTTGTGTATAGCGTGAATTCGTGAGCCTCACACCTCGGTATGAGTTAAAAACGGGATACGGACCCAAGGAGTGCACGACGTTTATTTCTAGCTAGGGTGGTGTTAGTGACCTACCAGCCTGACATTTATATACTTTTCACCTGTGTGGTTGTTGGATACGAGGCGCCTCGAATATAGGTCTATAAGGACCGGGAAACGAGTGTTCAGGAATAACTAATCCTCAAAAGTAAGAGAAGACCGGCCTTGGAGGTTCCAAAGGATCAGAGTGGGGTCCTGAGGCATTGCTAGAGTGTCTCGAATGAGGAGAGGAGCTTGCCCCTTGCCTCGACTCATGATGGAATCCAATTTCAAATACGTGATATTGCGGTTTTATTTGTAGAACTTAGTATGGCGACATAGTGGTATGGGTCATTAATGCCACCTATGATTGATATTTATGATGTGGAATTGTTTTGACACTATACACTTATAGTAATATCAAAATAATGTGTTTTAAACGTATCAAGCATGCTTTGGCTATTATAAGGTAAAATCCCTATCCTCCGGCTTGCGTTGCATTGTGTGATGGGACCTGGGTCTTATAACAGCTTCATTTTTCTTTATTTAGCATTGCGCTGTTTGTTTTATGCACTGGTATTCTTGGGAGGAAACCCGCTCCGTGTTATACGGCGTGGTCCCTTGAATTGCCTAACTTTAAAAATAAAGATTAATAACTTTTTTTAGTTCTCACACCAGTCACATGACTGACCTGGAGTTTATTGTTTTAACCTAAACTCTGGGTGCCCCTATTTTCCACACCGGCAGCTAGTAGTTTTGGTTTTGCGGTTTTATATCCACAGGGTCCTGATTTACAGCTGGAACGATGCTCGGAAAGCTCTGTATCCGTGTATCACTTTCAGTTGTGTTTTGTATATTTTTCCGCTGCTATGTAATTTATTGTAATCTATGATATTTATTGAATGTAATTTATTCATTTATACTCTGTATATTCTTTTATCTGATGGAATTGTTGTAATAACAATGAAATGTTCTTCCGTCTGCGTCCTGTTTTGTCCTGTTCTCAAAACGATCAGGGGTTTCGAACGGTCTTTGTCAGTTTAACGATCGATTCAGATCGAGCGAAATTCCTTGCCGTTACATGTTTTCTAATATAGAAAACAGAAAATGGGAATGTTTTCCATTGTTAATAACGTATATTTTCAAAAATTAGAAAATAAGAAATGTTGAATATATGAAAACATGAGATAAGTAAATTAATGAACTAAAGAGATAAATGTTCCATGATGATTGATCGATATAATTTCCATTTGGAAATAATATCGTTGTTTGCACATGTGTTTTTCTTTGATAGTTAACTCACCGACTATCGAAGTTTTCGACCATTTTAACGTTGTTAATATGGAGAGACCAGTTGGATTATTATCCAAAGAACCACTCTGTATTGGCATAAGCGTTGCGAATAAAGTATGCTGAATATATTAAAGACTGAGTAAAGTGTAAGGGTTGTTGTATAAATCTTAGGTAACAATTGCCTAAGATGGATGTATTGAATAGTGCCTTCGGTTTGTCCAGTCCCAGGACAACTTGTATGGAAGAAGGTCTGACAGGGCATATCTAATAGACCACGTAAGTTGATCTCTTCAAACGTATTCACGTTTGGTAGCGGAGGAATTCGTTTCTCTTAGCTGTATACCCGTGTTATTTTTGGATAAATCAATTTGTGATTTGGCGGGTATGACGATGTGACAATCTAGGTGAATGAAGATGTGGCATGTAAAAGATAAGTGTAGCTTCTAGCCTCACATCTGGTAAATGACAAAAATCGGGCAGGCAGCATAGCTATGTAGGTCGCACCTATTAGGGTGTATAATCACCTGATCTAGAGTTTCGTTTACTTCTAAAAATCTATTGTCGATGCTGTCCCATTCGGGAAACGGTTGCTGATCCCAACTGTTGTTGATATACATTCGATACACTTAAGCGAAATGAGTGGTCGGTCATGTGTGGCCGGGTTGCAAGATGTTCTTGTTGAACCCAGTGTATTCCTCTCTAGAGGTACACTAGCGAAAGGTGGTTCCATACCTTGTCATAGTAGGAAATCCATTACCCAATATGTGCTTGCGGTTTTGATTGTATACTATATATGTAGAATGTGAGATGAAAGCGCTTCTGCTAGATGATTATTATATTGTGGTTAATAGACATTATTATAATATCAAAATGTTTTTGATATAAAGATATTCTGGATTCTCATAAGGGAAAAACCCGTTCCGTTATACGGCGTGGTCTTATGAGATATCGTTTACTTGTTCAAACTGTTTTAAACTGTTTTACTCGTATCAGTCCCATGACTGACCCGGAGTTTATTTTGTTTTGTTTTCCCTAAACTCTTGGGTGCCTAATTTTATACGGGCAATCAAGTGGTCAGGATTTTACAAATATACTTGAAGAGCTGGAGCAGGAGGCTTCAAGATTATATAGCTATAGTTATTTCCGCTGTGTTGTAAGAGTTATACTCTGATAATGTTTTTGTATACATATACTGATTTTATTTCAAGGATATGTTATCCATTATATGTTGTTCGTTCCGCTGTGAGATTCGTGTTACTCTGATGTTGTATCTTCTTCTTCTATTCTAAATTTCTATCTTATCATTCCTCACCTTCTTACTTCTTTCTATTAATTTCCGGTATTTTTCGATATTTGCTTAGTTATCGTTGAGTTTATGGCGATAACCAAAGTCGCTAAAAACCGGGTCGTTATAGTTGGTATCAGAGCTTAAGGTTAAGTGAATTACCTTGGCTCTGTGGCGTGACTCGGTAGAGATGGGGTTAGTAATGCCTTACATTGAGTTGAGTGTATATATGAGCGCATATTTGTTGTTTGATATAAATTTTTTTTATATTGTGAAGATTTATTGGTTGAGTTGTTTGTGAAATCTGGCCGATCAGTTTGGTCCACTGTATCGATAGGGGTTTCTAAACACTCGAATACGATGAACCGACACAGTATGTTTTGAAAAAAGGGATAAATGGAATAATTTTGCCTAGATTATATTTTGATATAAAGGAATTATTAATATTTGAAATATTAGTAAATTGGATGTGTTGGTTGATATTATAATCGAGTAAGATTATAAAAGTGAAACGGTTATGTAAATAACCAATTATGATTTGTATAAGTGTTACGAATGATTTAAATCTAAAATTAAATCAGAATTGAAATTTAAACCTGAAAATTTGGAGAAGTGTTTGTAAAAGAACATGGATTAAATATACGTGAATTTTAAAATCCTGGTAGATTTTAAATTTGTTACAAGCATTGAAATGATGTTTTGAACTGATTTCAAAATGGAAGTATGTGGAAATGATTTTGAAAGTGGTATAGTATTGAACTCACTTGATCGCTGGAAAATAAATTCCGATAATGACAACTGCTTCACCGGTTTTCATTTTCGAGTTGTTGAGTGACGGATTACTACCAAATGTTTTTGTTTTTGAATTGTTTTGAGAGAAACAAGTTGTTTGAAATCCAACAAGGAATATTTGGTTTTAGAGAAGCAAAGCTTTTTAAAACTCCCAAGAAGAGACTGTTTGAATTAAAAACAAATTTTAGTAGAAATGTGTGAAACAAAGCTGGAACTGAATTGAAACCAATTAACTGGAAATTGAATTGGATACGATATATAAAGTAGAATCAGATTTTGAATTGTGAGATAGAATCTGAAATGGTATTGGATTGATGAGTTAAGAAGAAAAAAATCAAAAATGGAACTTTGATTTGAAATTGAATTCAACTTAGATATAAGTGAATGGTTGGATTTATGGATAAAAACAGATTTGAATTTGATTGGGATGACCATTGTATCTTCTGAATTGATAACAGGTGGAAATGATATAATGATATGCCGACAAAAAGGTACAAGTTTATATTTATATTGGATATAAGATTTATGAGCCGAATTGGCAAGCTGCTTGGCTATTTGATTTTCTTTTGGGTTGGAGATGGCCCAGAGAGGCGAGTTGTGGTTGTACCGATTGAGCCGTACAAAGGAGGTGCCGGCAAAAAAAAAAAAAAAAAAAATCGAAAAGTTAAGGCGTTAGAAAATTTTCGGGATTTTTGAAAATTTTCATTGATAAGAATTAATAAATATTTAATTGAAATTAAATTGGTTCAGTTGAAACTGAAGTTAAGAAGTGAACGAATAAATTTTTAACCCAGTCAATAGAGTTTGTTTTCTACCTTAGCAAATTCGAGGACGAAATTATTCTAAGTGGGGAAGAATGTAATGACCCGTATTTTTCGGTCGAATAATTAATTAATTTAATTAATTATTCAACCAAAAAATACAGGTCGTTACACTGTGAGACAGTGAAGGAATTGATGGAATACTTAGAGTTTTTGTATTCAGGACAGGGAAATTTGACTCATATGTACGATGTGTGTCAGGAATTTTATCGAGCAGAAAAGAAGATTTAAGTTTGATGAGCTATTTGATGAAATTTAAGCAAACTTATAAGGAATTTAATATTTTATTACCAATGAGTACTGATATAAAGAATTAGCAAAGGCAGCAAGAACAGATAGCCATAATGAGTTTTTTGGTTGGATTGCCACATGAATTTGATGGTGTACGAGGTCAAATCCTTGCAACTCCAGATATAGCTAGCTTACATGAAGTTTATAGTCATTTGCTCAGATCTGAAGGATCAAATAGTGGAATCATTAATATGAATGCAGCGAGTGGTACATTTGTTGGAAACAGGGGAGTTTCTAGTCTGGAAACTAATCGGATATGGCGAGCACAAATTTAAGTCAACCTGCTCAGCAATGGAGATCATCAAGGCCACTGAATAATCAAGGATGGAGACCATCACCACGACAAGGAGGTAGAAATCAGAGACCGTTCTGGAGATCATCGCTGAACCAAAATAAATTCTGCACCTATTGTAAATGCACTGGCCATGTTATTTCAAAGTGTAGAAATCTTCAATGGAATCAAAGGAATTCAGAATTATCCAATGTCAAAACAGTTTTGATGGCGGCAAATGAGTATGATAAGTATACTAAGTACCAGAACTCAGTACAAACCACATCTGTCAGTGGTAACCCAGAGACAATTGCCACGTCTGTTGCAAACATAAATGTTGGTGCTATTTCATCAAAGTGGATTATCAATACTAGTGCTTTGGACCACATGACATGTAATGAATCTTTGTTTACAAGTTTAACAACTAGTAAGGAATATCATACAATCACTATTGCTAATGGTTCACAAGCTTGTGTTATGGGTACCGGCAAAATCAGTCCACAGTCATCACTACAATTGAACTCAATTTTGTATCTACCATCATTAGCCTTCAATCTCTTATCAGTCAGCCAAATTACGCAAAAGTTTAATTGTAGTGTTACATTCTTTCCTCATCATTGTGTGATTCAGAATCTTGTGACGAGGCATAATATTGGTAGCGGGAGCGAGTGTGGTGGACTGTACATACTGGACATACCTTCTAAGCAATAACATCTACATCAATGGATTCTGCATTTAAACTTCACTGTCAGCTAGGTCATCCTTCCCTTACACTGTTCAAGATATTGTGTCCGCAATTTAAAGGTCTGTCTACACTCAACTGTGAAGCATGCCTGTAATGACCCGCATTTTCAACGGTATAATAATTAATTTATTTAATTATTTAAATAGTGAATTAAAGGATTTCATGGTCGTTGAATTAAATATTGGTGAATATTTAATTTAAAATGATAAATTAAATAATATATTTAATTCTGAAATAATCAATATTGGCTGAAATGGCGATATGTTGTGAACTGGATCATCTGTGATATATAATTCAGTTTAGAATTGAATTAGAATAACGAATATATTTAATAAACGGCAGTTTGAACGTATAATTATATTATAACTAAAATTGAGCTCAAAATGGTGCTGTAGTTCATAAATTGGCGATTCGAACTTCAACTGAATGTACATGATTCGTTTTAAATCAGATTTCTATGAAACAAGAAACGTTATGAGCTGGTGGAGTATATCTTTCTAGTGGAAGAGAAAATTCGAGATTTCATCGTGTAGATTTTGATTTATGTCCAAATAAAATTTTAGAAAAGTTGCTGAGGAATTCCTATATAATTTATAAAGGAATTATTTATATTTTAAAAAGGAATTTCATTTTAAATCGAATATCGATTTAATCGGGATTTGAAATATCAAGTTATAAATCCCAGTAGAGCTGTATGGTATTTCACTGTGAGTATATACGATAATATAAATTTATTTGTATTTAGTTTAATTATATTTAAATATATTTATATATTTAAATGGGTCATTCAGAGCTTTAAAAATAGCCAATTTTGCAAACGACCTCGGTTTTTGACAAAACCAATTTTGTTGGATCCACAATGTTAAATTATTGTTAGATTCCAAGTTCCGTGATTTTTGGGGTCACTATGTGGCCGTAAGGATTTTTAGAGTGAAAACAGTTAGTATTTTGATGGTTAAAAATACGTTGTGTGAGAAAATGGAGTCGGAATTCGATGAAACCATTTTCGTTGGGACCGTAATGTCAAATTCTATTGCATGTCTAGTTTCGTGATTTTTGGGTATCGTATGTAATCATGAGAATTTTTAGAAAAGCAAAATGAATATATAAATGAGAATATACCAGGAATATTCCTTCTATAAAATATCTAGATATTTTGAAAAAAAACTTAAAATACCCCCTTAATATTTCCTTAACCTAATTCATTCCTTACGCTGGTCAAAAGGAGGCGCTGCAACCTCTAAGGAAAATCCACATCAAAAATCCTCCTTCTAAAATCAAACAAATTCAAAACAATTTCTATAAATCAGGTTGCTTGAGTTTTTGGGACCGTTGGAGCTTGCGCTTCAAATTCCCACTAGTCTACCATGTCGCGAATACATTTTGGGGAGTTCGGTTTTAGCAACAGCGAGTTAGGGTTAGCATTTACTTTCGTTCGAGGCAAGGGTTCATATTTTTAAGGTCATTACTGAATTTGAAGTTGAAAACAACACTGGTAGTCGGATTTTGTGCGAGTTCGGTTATGTTTTGGGGTTGGTGATTTACTGATGGTGTGAGAACATGTTTGAAGTCGAGACCTGTTGAAGTGATGCGAGTGTGGTACCGATGGGATAGTTTCGAAGAGGAGATGAAGGAGAAGTTTGTGGTGATTTTTATTAAATTGTTTATTGAAGAATTAAGGGGTAATGGAAGCTTGAAACGTCGACCATGGTTTGGAAATTTACTGGAGCTGACATCGTGGTATTTGGGAGCAAGAAGATTATTTAAATTTTGGTACTGTTAAAGGGGTAATGGGCCGGTTAGTGGTAAGGCCCAAATTCATTAATTAAAATTCAAATTTTGTTTATTTAAATATGTATAAATTTTATAGATCATAACTTATCCATGCGGTATCGAAATTCAGCGAAACAAGATCCGTTGGGATCGTACCGACGGGCACTACCCAATGGGACTGACTGGGAGTGGATTGAAGCTCGTTTGAATTTATGGAGAAATAAATTGTTTGATTCAAATCAAACAAACAGTTTATCGTTCTTTAACGATGAACTGCAAATGTGAGTGAATCTCACTAACTCTGAAAAGTTTATATTTTCATGTTGTATTTTTAGAACTGTTAAATATTGGCTGATTGACTGTGTGTTGACTGTTTGATTGAACTGCTAGTCAGTTAGTTGAATTTCTATATTGATTCTGTTTAACAGAATATATCATATGGAACTGAAAGTGATGTTGATTTTATTGTGTAACATCTGTGGATGCAGGGAGACAGGTTGGAGGAATCCGACTGGATTCCTCAACAGTTATTTTATTGTTTTTCATATATTGTGATATATGATGTGATTTAAAATCTGTGGTTGATTATATGTGTTCGGACGATATTGGTCATCGTGATATGATGCGTTAAGTACCATAAAATATCGAAATGGGAAAAGGAGATTTTCAAAGTGATATTGAAAACAGAATATGTATAAATTGGAATATTTGTAAATAAGAAATATTTATAAATTGGAATAATTATAAAGTGCATTATTTATTTAGGATAAATAAATAAGATGTTAGAAAATGGACTATTTACTTAGAAAATAAATAGGAAATAATAAGTGAGATATTTATTTGTTAAATAAATAGGATAAGATAATGGATTTATTTATTTGTTAAATAAATAGAATAAGAAAAGGACAAATTTATTTGTTAAATAAATATGGTTATTGAAGGAAACATTCAAAATAAATAAATAGGATATTAAACGGATTATTTATTTAGGAAATGAATAAGTTATGATAAAGGGATATTGACTTAGAAATTGAATAAATTATAAAAGAGATGTTAAGCAAAATAAATAGAATAAAGGATTATATATTTGAAAAATAAATAGAGGATTTAATCGAATCGAGTTAATCGAACAGAGTAAATCAAATAGTGATAAGAAAAATTGGAAACTGACTAGAGATTAGTAAATTGAATGGTTTTCTAAGTGTCGATCTGATGTTGGTTTCGGCCTTCGGGGTTTATACTTAGAGAATTGCTCTCCTACTAGTTTACAGTCAGGTTTGACCATTTTAACATTGTTAATATGGAGAGACCGGTTGGATTATTATCCAAAGAACCACTCTGTATTGGCATAAGCATTGCGAATCATATATGCCAAAGATAATTGAAGACGGAGTAAAGTGCAAGGGCTATTGTATAAGTCTTAGATAACAGTGCCTAAGATGGATGTACTGAATAGTGCCTTCGGTTCATCATGTTCCTGGATAACTTGTATGGATGAATGTCTAACAGAGTATTTCCAGAAAGGTCACGTACATTGATTACTTCAACCATACCAAGAATGGAATCGGAGAAAGAAACTCCTTTAGCTAACACGTAATGTACTATTGTAGACATCAATTAGTGATTTTCGATGGATCGGACAATGTGGCATTCGAAGTGAATCTGGTGTGATGATAAAGCGAAACCTCAAGCCTCATCAACCGGTAAATGACAGAAATCGGGCAGGCAGCATGGCTAAGTCGGTCGCTCCGAAGTAGGGTGTATAATCACCTGATCTAGCGTTTCATTTATTTCTAAAAATCTATTGTCGATACTGTCCCATTCGGGAAACGGTTGCTGATCCCAACCGTTGGTGATATACATTCGATACACTCAAGCGAAATGAGTGGTCGATCATGTGTGGCTGAGTTGCAAGATGTTCTTGTTGAACTCCAGTGTATCATTTCTAGAGGTACACTAGCGAAAGGTGGTTCCATACCTTGTCATAGTTGGAAATCCATTGCCCAATACGTGCTTGCGGTTTTGATTGTATTCTATATATGTAGAACGTGAGATGAAAGCGTTTCTGCTAGATGATTATTATATTGTGGTTGATAGACATTATAATAATATCACAAGAATTTTGATATAAAGATCTATTTTGGATTCTCATAAGGGAAAAACTCGTTCTGTTATACGGCGTGGTCTTATGAGATATCGTTTACTTGTTCAATCTGTTTTAAACTGTCCCATGACTGACCCGGGGTTTATCTTGTTTTGTTTTCCCTAAACTCTTGGGTGCCCAATTTTGTACGGGCAGTCAAGTAGTCGGGATTTACAGATATACTGGAAGAGCTTGGAGCAGGAGGCTTCAGGATTTTATAGCTATAGTTATTTCCACTGTGTAGTAAGTGTTGTACTCTGATAATTTTATTGTATACATATACTGATTTTATTTCAAGGATATGTTACCTATTATATGTTATTCATTCCGCTATGAGGTTCGTGTTACTCTGATGTTGTGATCTTCTTCTTCTTCTATTCTAAGTTTCTATCTTATCTTTCCTCACCCTCTAATTTCTTTCATTAATCATCCGGTATTTTCGATCCTTGGATGTTCGATATGTGTTGTATATCGGATAACTAAGATCGCATTTTTCCGGGTCATTACAGTTGGTATCAGAGCATAGGGTCAAGTGTTACCTTGGCTCTGTGGCGAGACTCAGTAGAGATGGGGTTAGTAATACCCTAGATTGAGTTTTAGTGTATATATACGAGTGAACGTATTTGTTATTGATATAAATATTTGTTTTATATTGTGGAGATTTATTGGTTGAGTTGTTCATGGGTTCTGGTCGATCAGTTTGATCCACCGTATCGGTAGGAGTTTACAAACACTTGAATACGATGGGTCGGCACGATATGTTTTGAAAAGAGGGTAAATTAAAATAAGTTTACCAAGGTATATCTTGATATAGAGAAGATGTACATATCAAAATTATAATATAGTGGATATATTGGTTGTTGTTATAATCAAGTAAGATTATAAATTAAATAGTTATGTAAATAACCAATCAGAATTCATATAAGTGAAATACGTGAAATCAGATGAGTTAAATCTAAAATTTTAAACCAGAAATTGAATTAAAATTTCTGGAAAATTGGATAAGTGTTTGTAAATGGATTTGGATTAAAAATAAGGAAAATTTAAGATCCTGGGAGATTTTAAATTATTTTACAAGTAGTGTGAATTATATTTTGAAATGAATTTTAAAGTGGAAATGTTTAGAAATGGTTTTATAGTATTGAACTCACTTCAATCGCTGGAAAATAGATTCTGATGATGACAGTTGCATCATCAGTATTCATTTTCGAGTTGTAAGTGACGAATTACTACCAGAGATATTGTTTTGAATTTGTTTTGGGAAAGACATGTTGTTCTGAATTTCAAAAAGGAAAATTTGATTTTTGAAAAGAGTAAATTGTTTAAAAACTCCCAGGGAAAGACTGTTTGAATTAAAAACAAATTTAACAGAAATTTGTGAAAAACAAATTTGAATTAAAGTAAAGGCAGTAAAGTGGTAACTGAGATTGAATTAGAATGATATCGAAACAAATTGTATTTGGGAGATTCGAATTTGAAGTGTAATTTGATAACCAAGTTAAGAGTTGGGAATCGAGAATGAAACTCGAGTTTGAGATGATATTTGGCTTGGATATAAGCGAATGGTTGTGTTGGAGATAAAAGTGATTGGAGTTTGATTGGGATGATATATGTATATGCTGAATTAACAGCAGATATAAAGAATATAATGATATGCCCAACAAAAAGGTACCAATTTATATTATATATTGGGTATGAGATTTTGACGAGCTGAACTGGCAAGCTGCTTGGCTGTTTCATTTTCTTTTGGGATGGAGATGGCCCAGAGAGGCGAGTGGTGGTTTGATGTATTGACCAGTTCAAAGGAGGCGCAGGCGAAATTTTAAAAAAAAATTAAGGCATTAGAAAATTTTCAGGATTTTTGAAAATTTTCGTTCATAAGAATTAATTAATATTTAATTGAAATTAAATTGGTTTAGTTGAAACTGAAGATAAGAAGTGAACGAATAAGTTCTAACCAGTGAATAGGCTTTTGTTTTCTGCCTTAGCAATTTCGAGGACGAAATTATTTTAAGTGGGGAAGAATGTAATGACCCGCATTTTCAGCGGTATAATAATTAATTAATTTAATTATTTAAGTAGTGAATTAAAGGATTTCATGGTCGTTGAATTAAATAATGGTGAATATTTAATTTAAAATAATAAATTAAATAATATATTTAATTCTGAAATAATCACAATTGGCTGAAATGGCGATATGGTGTGAGCTGGATCATCTGTGATATTTAATTCAGTTTAGAATTGAATTAGAATAACGAATATACTTAATAAATGGCAGTTTAAATGTATAATTTTATTATAATTAAAATCGAGCTCGAAATGGCGCTGTAGTTCGTAAATTGGCAATTCGAACTTCAACTGAATGTACAGGATTCGTTTTAAATCAGATTTCTGTGGAACAAGAAACGTTAGGAGCTGGTGGAGTATATCTTTCTAGTGGAAGAGAAAATTCGAGATTTCATCGTGTAGATTTTGATTTATGTCCAAATCAAATTTAAGAAAAGTCGTTGTGGAATTCCTTTATAATTTATAAAGGAATTATTTATATTTTAAAAAGGAATTTCATTTTAAATCGAATATTGATTTAATCGGGATTTGAAATATCAAGTTATAAATCCCAGTAGAGCAGTATGGTATTCCACTATGACTATATACGATAATATAAATTTATTTGTATTTAATTTAATTATATTTAAATATATTTATATATTTAAATGGGTCATTCAGAGCTTTAAAAATATCCAGTTTTGCAAACGACCTCAGTTTTCGATGAAACCAATTTTGTTGGATCCGAAATGTTAAATTATTGTTAGATTCCAAGTTCCGTGATTTTTGGGGTCACTGTGTGGCCGTACGGATTTTTAGAGTGAAAAACAGTCAGTATTTTGACGGTTAAAATTACGTTGTGTGAGCAAATGGAGTCGGAATTCAACGAAACCAGTTTCGTTGGGACCGTAATGTCAAACTCTAGCTGCATGTCCAGTTTCGTGATTTTTGGGTGTGACGACTCCAAACCCCGTACTGACGATGCAAGGGTAATCTTTGGAACATAACACATAAACAGATAATAGCAGAACAGAATTAAATAAATACACCAGATAATGTACAAATAATACACTGGATAAACGTAAACATCAGAGTTGCACAATATAAAGGATCATACTAAGTACAAATACAGTTCAGCTATACATAAATGTCTACAGTGGAAAACAAACATAATATGTACAATAGGAGCTGAACAACATAAAAAGAGATAAATGATAAAATCCATCTTCAGCTCCCGCTATTTTAATGTCCCGTATTCTCTGACCATTTATTCGAAATATTTTATTAAGGATTTATATATAAACGATATCATTTAGCCCAAATTTCTGAATGACGAATAATTCATCTTAGTCATGTTCGAAGTTTTCGTTTTGAATATATTCGATAATATCATTATATTATTATTCAATTAAACTGTTTTGGAATTTAATTTGTATTGTATCAACATTAAAAAAGGGTTTATGAATAACCCAATCTATAACTTGCGTACAACATTCACACAGCTTACGTTTTCAATACATATCCATCGACATTCTCATTCGGCTAATCAAATGAGGTCATTACATATCAGTTGGAAGTAGCACACAAAGTAAATAACATAAATCACGTATTATTGTCACTGTTAATACAAAGCAAATTGGACAACAATGCATGTGGCAGCAAGCATGTCTTGCTCCTTACGGTAGAACAATAGTAACGGTTTTCGCCATCAAACAATGAACAAAAACAGTATGACAATTCAGTCGAATTCAAGAAGAAAAGAAAAATATCTGCAACATAAACAACATGAATAGATCATGAAACAGCTTTTATATATTCACCAAATCTAAACAGATCATGAAATGTACATTTGTCCACAAAATCTAAAACAGTAAAACTCAATATAGTAAAGAAGAAAATTTACATTTTTGATTTATCAAATCAATACATATATGTACAGAAGATTTCATGTACAATCATTATATATAAAAAAATCTTCAACAAAATCTCGACCAAAATCCCTTTTGAACAGACCAACCGATTCTGAAAATCCAACCCAATCTTCACTGTTTAGGCACTGTCCATCACGAGATTTCAATACTGTCCACCGCCAAGTCAATCTGAGAAGATAAGAGAAGAGAAACAGCTATTAATAGCTAGTACATATATAGATATATATATAGGAAGGATTTCAAATGGAGAATACCACATGTAAACATTAAATGCAAAACTCAACCAACCAAAAATTGTACACAAATCATAGCTGGAAAACAAATGTATTGATATTTTTCTACATAAAATCCGCAAGATCAAATAGAGGGGACAACATTTATATTTATATACCTACCATCAAATTTACAGAATAAAATAGATATGAATATGTAGATTCATACATCAATGGATATATAGGGGGATCAAATCTTTAGACCAAATCTTTACCGCATTAAGACAGTACACAAGATCAATAAAAAGGAAATTAAATTATGAATATATTCTACATCAAATCCACAATGCCAAATAGCCAGTAAGGAATACATGTGCATATCAATGCATAGGTAAGTGAAACAGGGAAAAAGAGTACCACCAAATCTAAAAGAAAACCAAAACAGATATGTGTATTTATACTTTTAGAACAGCTAGAAATTAAAGGCAAAACAGCTACCTATAATCACAGATAAACAGTTAATAAAATGAGATAAAAATCATATATATTCGTGTCTATACGTATGAGAAATCAAAAGAGCCCAAACAATGTTTTCAAGTACAACACGGCTGGGTCTTCCAATAAGAACTAGTTAAAGGCAGATTTTCCATGTGCATTGATTATGAACGGCTAAGAAGATTCACCTGACAAATTCACTATTAAAAATCCAAATACCAAATCTATATCACAGTCTCAATCTTAAAAATGAGATAAACAATTCAAGGGCTTAATGTAGCAATTGAATAGACAATACGAATAGCCCTACCGTACCTAATCTATAAATTAACAGTTCAAACAGTCGATTTCATGTACAGATTCAATACTGCAATATATAAAAGGGGGAACAGAAAATCTCTGATAAAAAATCCATCACAAATTCTATGGCATCACTATTAAACATCACTTACACGACAAGTTCTATCACAACGATCATAGCAGAACCGAATATAACCTAGGATCCTAAGCACTGTAAAATTAAACCTATGATGGAACAATTCGAAAACCCACTAGTATAAATACACAAGCAAAGTAAGGAAGTTGCCACAACAAACTAGATCCACACAGAAAGGTAAAACTGAATCATACCCACAAAGAAAACTGAAACAGAAATTTAAATTGAAAATACTTAGCTTTTGGAGAGGGGAAGTCTCGGTTTGGCTAAATCAAGTAGAAGGAGGCGAAAGAAGGACGGAAATCGAGGCACGGTCGGCTGCGTGGAGGCTCGGCCATGAATGGAATTTAGTGGAGGACGGAAGGGTTTCTTTCTGTGTATTTTTGTGGCGGCTACGTTTTGGAAGGGGGAACGAGGGTTTGAGGGATAAAAGGGGAGCGGGTTGGTTCATTTTGGTTGGGCTGGACGATAGGGTAAGGCCCAAAATATATTTTAATTTAAAAAGTTTATTTAGATTTCATGTTTTATTTCAAATACTGATTTCGAACGCTCACGAAATCAGATTCAGACGAAACAAAAAACACCATGACCCTGAAGACGAGTACGACACGATGGATAAGGACTGAGCAGGGCAGGCAGCAGCTGAATTTTTCAAATGAATTAAACGCGGTTTAATTTATCTGAAATGGGCTGATCTATCAACGAACCAATCCAGGTGAGTTGAACTCACTCAGATCTATCCACTTATATTTTATATAAGTTGGTTTTATCGTATGTTAGTGTTGTTCATTGTTGATTGTGATTGTTTGCTTATATATGCATATATATATATAAATGGATTTAATTTCTGAAACAAAACGTTGTTTAAATTCAATGTTAAACCAAGAAGTTATTTTGACCACTGGTCCAAATTATTGGCCATATTTATAGGGTAAACCCGATAGAATGGACTGTGTGAATTTCTATGGTAGTGTGAGATAATTTGATTGACATTAAATTATCAGTCTTGATTGTTATGAGACCATTATCCATTTGAATTGAATTGGTTTGATTGGATGGTAGAATAGTGATTTGAAATTCACTATTTGTTTGTTTTAAACGAATGGGCACCGTTGGTAGTGTAATTGACAGTACAGGGCCAATATTGATATACCTCTGGTAAATCGACGAGTTAGAGTTGTAAAAATTTGTTTTATAACTAAAATGGATTTTTGAATCTATTATTTTGAAATTTAAATTTGAAAATAAAAAAAATATTTATTATTTATTTATCGAATTTATAAATTGGGTTTATAAAAGAAAATCTGAGATTTATCAGATTTATAAGCGAGAAAGTAGAAATTAACTTGATGATATGAATTTGAATAGTCGTTTGGGTGATAATTTAAAAGAGATTTTTTCTAAAGTTAATTATATCATTAATTAATTATTTGGAGTTTGGTTAATATGATAATCATGATTTGGTTGACAAAAATCCGAGCAACAAATATATTATTTAAAGAAGAAAAAGGAGATGGAATATTTAAATTCGTTATCAAGGGATTTAGAAATATTATTGAAAATAAGAATTCCCAAGGAAAGAAGCGTATAAAGTGGAATTTATGGTTAAATAAGACATGTCTGAAATTAGAAAAATGTCAAGTTTTGAATTACAACTAATGTTTACTTAAAGGTAGGAACGTTGTTGATCAAGGTCTGAGAGGTAATGAAATACCCCAACTTAAATGACTTCGGGATTATCTGAGGGTGATATTAGTTCGTAATGAGAAGGTGAAGATAATCTGGTTCCGTACGAGAAAGGATAACAGAATGTAAGAAAAACGATCGAGAATTTATAAGTGGACGACCCAAGTAATAGAGGAGAGAAAATGTCCAAGACCTACTATATAAATGGTATTTCCTGAGTATGGGAAATAAAAGAGTTTTAATGAAAGTCTGAAATGGTATTTTCAAGAAAAAAGGAAATTTGAAACGCTAAGTTTTGAAAATGGTTTATAATAAGATAGTTGGTTATTATACCAAGGGGATAAAATAAAGAAGAATTTCATAACGTTGTTCATTTGAAAAAGAGGATTCATTTTCCAATATGGTAAATGAGGAATAAAATAGTAAAAGGGTTTTGAAACGATAAGGAAATAAAGGATTTTGATATGATATGAAAGTGAAATAACTTTGAAAGTTTGAAATTATATATATCAAATGAGTTATATTTGAAATGATGAAAGGTTTAAAAAGTTTAAGATTATATATCGTTAATCGTTTTAAAAAGGCCCTGTAGTGTTAGTACTGCACTGGTAAACTCATGTTATTCACACAGTTATTTATTTGATAGTAAAAACACCGACTATCAAAGTTGACCTATACGATCATTGGTACGGAAAGACCGGGATCGAATTTATATTCGAAAACCATTTCGACCAGCGTATACGTGAAAGAAGATCATTGAAGATAGGGCAGTTGAAGACCGTTGATTTTCATGAGCGGAAGGACTACTGATTGGATTTCTCGGGTTTAGCGGCCGGAGATTTTTCAACAGTGATTCTGTTGTGATTGGAATCTACGGATTGCAAGGACTTCTCGCTACTGATCTGTAGGGTGATTCCTAGGATGCAGTAGGAGAATGCCTTCGGTTCATCCTGATCCTGGATGACTTGTATGGATGAGTGTCTGACAGAGTATTTCCAAAGGAATTACATGTGTTAATTTCTCCAAACGTACCAAAGTAGATGGCGGAGAAATGGTTATTCTCTAGCCGGATAAACTAGAGTATTTTTGTGGACGTCAATTAGTGTGATATCTGGCGGATCTGACGATGTGGCATTCAAAGTGAATGGTGGCCAGGTGTTGTAAAGGGAATTCTGACCTCAAGCCTCATCAACCGGAAGATGACAAAAATCGGGCAGGCAGCATGGCTATGTGGGTCGCTCCCATTAGGGTGTATGATCACCTATCTAGAGGAATTCCATTTGTTTCTTAAATCTATATTCGATGCTGTCCCTTTTCGGGAGGCGGTTGTTGATCCCAACCGTCGGTGATATACATTCGATACACTCAAGCGAAATGAGTGGTCGGTCATGTGAGGGCCGGGTTGCAAGACGTTCTTGTTGAACCCAGTGTATTCGTCTCTAGAGATACACAATCGGCGAGTGGTCCCATACCTTGTCAGAGTTGGAATCCAAACTCCAATAAGCGCCTGCGGTTTTGATTGTATACTATATATGTGGAGCGTGAGATGCAAGCGTTCCAATAGATTATTATTTACTTGTATTTAGACATTATCATAATATCAGAAAGATATTGTTTCAAAACTGATTTGGGTTATCGTAAGGTAAAAACCATCCGTGTTTATGTGTGGATTCGGTCTTACGATTATCTTTTGTTTTTGAAGAGATTTTGAACTTTAAAATCATGATTGGATGATTTACCCTTAATACTGTGCGAGTTTATCTCACTTTGGTTCACCAGACTGACCCGGTGTTTTGTAAATGCTCGGGTTAGCCCGGAGTGTACAGGTTCAGGTTATCGAATGCTGTGAAGAGACGGGCCAGAAAATTCAGACATATGACATTATTCCGCTGTGTTGTATATATGGGCAGATTATTATAACTGTCCAGTGATGTTGATGTACTCTAATGACTGTAAGTTTTATTTAAAGCTCTCAATAAAGATTTATTTATATATTATATTTTGTTCTGCTGCGATGTGAGACTCTGTGTTGTGTTCTTCTTCTTCTATTCTTATATTTCTTTCTTTCTTATCTCATCCTCTAATTTCTTTCATTGACAATCCGGTGTTCTCGGTGTTTGAAAGGTCGGCATGAGATACAGTAAAGGTATTTATGTCGATTTTCGAGGCCGAAAACCGCTGGGTCGTTACAGCTATCCAGAAAGAGCCTCCTAATACCTGAATACAAGGCTGCCCGTGTAGAAAAAGGGGCACCCGAGTTTGCCAGTGAAACAAACTACGAGTCAGTCATGGGACTGGTATGAGAAATCTACTTAACACATTATACAATTGGCTAATCGCAGGACCATGCCACTTTCGCGGAACAGGTTTACTCCATTAGATTGCCAGTGCTTTTAAAACAAATCAATCTTTTAAACATCGCAATGCTTTTTATAAAAATGAAGCCATTATAAGACTCAGTTCCCATCACACAATGCAATGCAAACCGAAGGATAGAGTTTTACCTTATAATGGCCAAAATATGCTTGATACGAATAAACAAAAGAATTTGATATTATTGCTAGAGTTTATAAGTTTCAAAAACAATTTCGAGTCATAACTATCAATCATAGACGGCATGGGCACCATATATCATGTCGCCATATATATTTACAATCAAAACTGCACGGTGTCATATTTGGAAATTGGATTTCCGTCATGAACCAAGGCAAAAGATAGTCCTTACCGAATTCGAGATGCTCTAGCTCGCCCCTCAGGACCTAGACTCAGGTGGGCCCTTGGAGCAACAGGGTTGGCCCACCGATGTGGATTAAAATTCCTGAACACTGCGTTTCCCCGTCCTTTGGGGAGTAAGTGAGCCAACGAATGACTCCATCGGTCCCGGATCGACTGATATATCCGAGGCGCCTCGCAACAGCTACAACCACATAGTTGAAAGTAATATTAATGTCAGCCAGTTCAAGCACTGACACCACCTCTAGCTAGAAGGAAACGCATGCCCTCCCTAAGGTCCTCTCCCATTTCTGGTTCATACCGGGGTGCGAGGCTCGCGAATTCACGTTATACACAAGCTACGCCACACAGGCGGTGCTTTGATCATCACCACAAGACTTTGCTTTTCAACAGAAGCCTTGATCACTGCATCTTAGCATGCCACACAGGCAATTCACACCATGCAACTGATGGCTATCAATCACACAGAATGAATTCCAATATCAGATACATAGTCCATTTACAAGTCCGTTCTAGGTCTGAACGAAACCGGAGGCTCTATATACCTAGCATACCCATCGATCTCCACGTACATCTGGACGATCACCACTCATTATCCATATTTCGGGATGCCTCCCAATCAGGACATCGGTTACCATCCAACCGAGGTGAAGATCTCCAGTCTTCAACCATCATCTTCATCTTCGATTTCTTATCGTCTATTCAGTTATTCAAAATGGGATAAACCCGGTCTTTCTAAGCAACTTGCGTATATAATAAAAAGTGCTACACAAACACAACATACGCCTCATTTCAATTCATCAGTCACTAACCGTAAATCAGTAAGAGAACGATTTGCCAAATATTAACCCCGAAGGCCGAAACCAACATCAGATCAAAACCCAGGAAACCATTCGACTTAGCTAACCTTCAGTTAGTTTCTAAATTTCACATTCCATATCGTTTATAATATTTTATAATGATTTATCGCTATTTTTGTTTATTCAAATATAGCCAATTCATTCAAACGACGCTTCGGGCCATAACGCGGCCGTGGCGCTGTTTTTCTTCAGATTTGATTTACACATATCTGAAAATCTAACCATTGGATATTCATAGATTTTATATCATTAGAAAGATCTTTTCAAAACGAATCCAACGGTTGAAGTTTTGGGAAAATCTGACGGTCGGATCTCCCGGTACACTCGTTTGAAGTTTCGATTTCAAAATACGAACTGCAGCATCGTTATTCGATTTAATTTAATTATATATATATAAATATAATCGATTCTGGCGCTGTTTTTCTTCAAATTTGAATTAAACATTCCAGACAATCCAACCGTTGGATCTTTACAAAGTTGGTGTCGTTGGAAAGATATTTCCAAAGCGAACCCAACGGTTTCGGTTTTGGGAAAATCCGATGGTCCGATCTCCCGCACTAATCGTTTGAAATCACGGTTTCAAAGCACGAACTGCAGCTTCGTTATTCAATATATTTCAATTTATTTATATATATATATAAAAATATAATCGATTCTTCGATTTCAAAACTATATTCTTTTCATACATTTGATAAAAATGATATTTTTATCCACCTGACATTTATTTCAACACTTCACTATTTTTAACGATTCATGTATATAGTAAAAATGTGATTTTTATTGCAAAACAATTTATTTCAAAACACGACTATTTTATATAGTTCATATAGGTGATAAAAATAGGATTTTTATTATAAAACAATTTATTTCAAAACACGACTATTTTATATAGTTCATATAGATGATAAAAATATGGTTTTTATTATAAAACAATTTATTTCAAAACACGAATACCATTTAACACATGAATTTCTATTCAATGAATGAATTTCTATTCAACACATGAAGATTTTCTATAGTTCGTATATTTAAAATAAAAATGTGATTTTTGTTGTTAAAACAATTTATTTAAAACACGAATACCATTCAACACATGAATTTCTATTCAACACATGAATGCGGTTTCAATATATGAAATAATTTCAACAAATGAAAATAATTCTAACACATGAATATTTCAGAAAATTTCGGCAGCATAACGGTAGGGTAGTTAAAACCGGGGTCGTCCCTAGTACGGCTCCTCGCTCTACCTTAAAGCCTCGCAGCTTTTGACAATGGGGATTTCATGCATCTAGTTCGCACGCAGGCGGCATGTATATATATTTTTTTTCATTTCCATAAACTAATCCTCAGTGGTTTTAACCAAATAATTCTCAACCACAAACGGGTATTTTCAACCACAATCAATCAATTTCAACCACAAACAATTCTAATCAACCATTCGTTTACAGTTTAGAAATATCACATTGGGTCCCACTCCACCAAAAATAGCAGAAGGCTCAAAAAAATATGCGGTCTCTTCTAAAATGTAGAGGACGTCCACACGAGTCCGTTGTATCTTGTTTCACTGAATTTCGTCAAGTAATGAAAAAGGTATGATTTTTACAGTGAAATCAAAAACCGTAGTGCTTTAAACTACTATTAAATAGTTTATTTTAAAATAGTCGTATACCTTTTTGAAATGTTCAAAACTAGGTCTTCATTTTTCTCGAAATCCGCGCCACTTCAGGACGATCGGCCAGTGCCATGATGAAGAAGGAGGAGGGGCGCCTCCACGCTTGGTGGTAGGGGCCCACTCGATGGCCACTGCTGATGGCGGCGGTGGCTGAAAGCCCCGATCTTCCCAAGCTCGATTCGAGCTCTACAGGCCACGAAAAAATCCAAACTATATATGGATTTGAAGATCGTTGATAGCACTACAAAAATCTCCAAAGGATCATGGTGTTTTATCACGTATAGGAGTAGGAATCGGAGGGGGAAGGTTTGGACGATTTCTGTCGTCGATCTGGGGAGGAAGAAAGAGAAAGCGGGGTGAGAGAAAATGAGTTGGCCTAATGAGATTTTTTTTATTTATATATTTTTAAATTTCGAAAATACCCTCTTTCACACACGAACCCCAATTCAAACCCAACGACTGTCGTCCCTAGCTAAATACCTCCATTCCGAACACAATGGGATATGTTTTGTAGGCCTATTCGACTGTTTCAGTCAGTTTTCCTTCAAATTAAAGTATAAAACATTCAATATTTAATTTGAACGTACATTTCAATTTGTCGGGGCCACAAACTGATTCGAAAAATTCCAGAAAAATAAATCTAGCTATGTTTTGACGATACAGTCCCAACCAAACTAGTTTCATCGAATTCTGAGACCATTTGAAAAATGGCCCTTTTCTGGTCGATCCAATTTAACATAAATCGACCAAACACATTTTCCTTTGCCACGCTCACATACTAGCTTCAAAAATTATGAAATTTGAAAGCTAGCAATAATTTGACATCCTGGATCCAACAAAAGTGGTTTCATCGAATTCTGAGGTCATTTGCAAAATAGCCATTTTCGTGGGCTATATAAACTCTATAGCGACCTTTCTGAAAATTCATTTGGCCATAACTTTTTCTTCCCGCTATGAAACTTCAAATTTTCAGATTCCTTAGAAAGATATTCATTAACCAATTTAAATATTTTTAGTTTCACTAAAATGCATTTTGTTTTGCACCCAGTACAGTTAGTCAAAGTTTGAAATGAAAATTTGAAACTATCGCGCCCTTTCAGGCCTTGTTTATAATTAGAAATAATTATATTCATTTTCAAATGTCGATTCAAACTTACTTTTCATCGTTATTATTTAAAATATTTATTTTAAATATTTAAAATTCACCAAAATAGCCAATTTAAAAATTTTTAATTGGTTCAAATTTTCCAGGTTGTTACATTGGGTATCGTATGTAATCACAAGAATTTTTAGAAAAGCAAACTGAATATATAAATGAGAATATACCGGGAATATTCCTTCTATAAAATATCAAGATATTTTGAAAAAAAACTATAAATACCCCCTTAATATTTCCTTAACCTAATTCATTCCTTACGCTAGTCAAAAGGAGGTGTCGTAACCTCTAAGAAAAATCCACAGTAAAAATCCTCCTTCTAAAATCAAACAAATTCAAAACAATTTATATAAATCAGGATGCTTGAGTTTTTGGGACCGTTGGAGCTTACGCTTCAAATTCCCACCAGTTTGCCATATCGCGAATACATTTTAGGGAGTTCGGTTTTAGCAACAGCGAGTTAGGGTTAGCATTTACTTTCGTTCGAGGCAAGGGTTCATATTTTTATGGTCATTACTGAATTTGAAGTTGAAAACCGCACTGGTAGTCGGATTTTGGGCGAGTTCGGTTATGTTTTAGGGTTGGCGATTTACTGACGGCGTGAGAACAGGTCCAAAGTCGAGACCTGTTGAAGTGATGCGAGTGTGGTATCGAGGGGATGGTTTCGAAGAGGAGATGAAGGAGAAGTTTGTGGTGATTTTTATTAAATTGTTTATTGAAGTATTAAGGGGCAGTGGAAGCTTGAAACGTCGGCCATGGTTTGGAAATTTACTGGAGCAGACATCGTGGTATTTGGGAGCAAGAAGAGTATTTCGGTTTTGGTACTATTAAAGGGGTAATGGGCCGGTTAGTGGTAAGGCCCAAATTCATTAATAAAAATTCAAATTTTGTTTATTTAAATATGTATAACTTTTATAGATCATAACCTATCCATGTGGTATCGAAATTCAGTGAAACAACATCCGTTGGGATCGTACAGACGTGCACTACCCAATGGGACTGACTGGGAGTGGATTGAAGCTCGTTTGAATTTATGGAGAAATAAATTATTTGATTCAAATCAAACAAATAGTTAATCGTTCTTTAACGATGAACTGCAAATGTGAGTGAATCTCACTAACTCTGAACAGTTTATATTTTCATGTTGTATTTTTAAAACTGTTAAATATTGGCTGATTGACTGTGTGTTGACTGTTTGATTGAACTGCTAGTCAGTTAGTTGAATTTCTATATTGATTCTGTTTAACAGAATATATCATATAGAACTGAAAGTGATATTGATTTTATTGTGTAACATCTGTGGATGTAGGGAGACAGGTTGGAGGAATCCGACTGGATTCCTCAACAGTTATTTTATTGTTTTTCATAAATTGTGATATATGATGTGGTTTAAAATCTGTGGTTGATTATATGTGTTTGGACGATATTGGTCATCATGATATGATGTGTTAAGTACCATAAAATATCGGAATGGGAAAAGGATATTTTCAAAGTGATATTGAAAACAGAATATGTATAAATTATAATATTTATAAATAAGAAATATTTATAAATTGGAATAATTATAAAGTGAATTATTTATTTAGGATAAATAAATAAGATGTTATAGAATGGACTATTTACTTAGAAAATAAATAGGAGATAATAAGTGAGATATTTATTTGTTAAATAAATAGGATAAGATAATGGATTTATTTATTTGTTAAATAAATAGAATAAGAAAAGGACATATTTATTTGTTAAATAAATAGGATTATTAAAGGAAACATTCAAAATAAATAAATAGGATATTAAACGGATTATTTATTTAGGAAATGAATAAGTTATGATAAAGGGATATTGACTTAGAAATTGAATAAGTTATAAAAGAGATGTTAAGCAAAATAAATAGAATAAAGGACTATTTATTTGGAAAATAAATAGAGGAGTTAATCGAATCGAGTTAATCGAACAGAGTAAATAAAATAGTGTTAAGCAAAATTGAAACTGCCTAGAGATTAGTAAATTGAATGGTTTTCTAAGTGTCGATCTGATGTTGGTTTCGGCCTTCGGGGTTTATACTTAGAGAATTATTCTCCTACAAGTTTACAGTCAGGGACTGATAGTTGTGAAATGATAGTTATATGTAAATAACGATGGAAATGTTTTCCAGTGTTAATAACATATATTTTCTAAACATAGAAAATAAGGAAATATATATATATATATATGTGCTTGATGATTGATTGATAGAATTTCCATTTGGATATAATATCGTTGTTTGCACACGTGCTTTTCTTTGATGGTTAAATCACAAACTATCGAAGATTTGACCATTTTAACGTTGTTAATATGGAGAGACGGTTGGATTATTATCCAAAGAACCACTCTGTATTGGCATAAGCGTTGCGAATCATATATGTCAAAGATAATTGAAGACGGAGTAAAGTGCAAGGGCTATTGTATAAGTCTTAGATAACAGTGCCTAAGATGGATGTACTGAATAGTGCCTTCGGTTCATCCTGTTCCTGGATGACTTGTATGGATGAATGTCTGACAGAGTATTTGCAAAAAGGTCACATACATTGATTTCTTCAAACGTACCAAGAGTGGAAGCGGAGAAGGAAATTTCTTAAGCTAACACGTAATGTACTATTGTAGACGTCAATTAGTGATTTTCGATGGATCGGACAATGTGGCATTCGAAGTGAATCTGGCCTGATGATAAAGCGAAACCTCAAGCCTCATCAACCGGTAAATGACAGAAATCGGGCAGGCAGCATGGCTAAGTCGGTCGCTCCGAAGTAGGGTGTATAATCACCTGATCTAGAGTTTTATTTATTTCTAAAAATCTATTGTCGATACTGTCCCATTCGGGAAACGGTTGCTGATCCCAACCGTTGGTGATATACATTCGATACACTCAAGAGAAATGAGTGGTCGATCATGGGTGGCTGAGTTGCAAGATGTTCTTGTTGAACTCCAGTGTATCGTTTCTAGAGGTACACTAGCGAAAGGTGGTTCCATACCTTTTCATATTTGGAAATCCATTACCCAATATGTGCTTGCGGTTTTGATTGTATACTATATATGTAGAACGTGAGATGAAAGCGTTTCTGCTAGATGATTATTATATTGTGGTTGATAGACATTATAATAATATCATGAGAGTTTTGATATAAAGATTTATTTTGGATTCTCATAAGGGAAAAACCCGTTCCGTTATACCGCGTGGTCTTATGAGATATCGTTTACTTGTTCAATCTATTTTAAACTGTTTTACTCATACCAGTTCCATGACTGACCCTGAGTTTATTTTGTTTTGTTTTCCCTGAACTCTTGGGTGCCCAATTTTGTACGGGCAGTCAAGTAGTCGGGATTTACAGATATACTGGAAGAGCTTGGAGCAGGAGGCATCAGGATTTTATAGCTATAGTTATTTCCACTGTGTAGTAAGTGTTGTACTCTGATAATGTTATTGTATACATATACTGATTTTATTTCATGGATATGTTATCTATTATATGTTATTCGTTCCATTGTGAGGTTCGTGTTACTCTGATGTTGTGATCTTCTTCTTCTTCTATTCTATGTTTCTATCTTATCTTTCCTCACCCTCTAATTTCTTTCATTAATCATCCGGTATTTTCGATCCTTGGATGTTCGATATGTGTTGTATATCGGATAACTAAGATCGCATTTTTTCGGGTCATTACATTGCCAATATGCTAAGTACCATAGAAGTATTTCATTGCCGAGAATTAATAAACATGTAAGTGAACCTTTTGCTTCAATTCATTTAGACATTTGGGGGCCATCTTCTACTCTATCGAAATTTGGTTACAAGTATTTTGTTACTTTTGTTGATGATCATGCACGGTTCACATGGTTATTTTTGATGAAATCTCGAACTGAGTTATTTCCTATTTTCTGCAAATTCAATAGTGAAATTAAAACATAATTTAATACATGTATTAAAAAATTACGTAGTGATAATGCTAAAGAATATGTGTCTACTGTGTTTAACGATTTCTTAGCACAAAATGGCATTAGACATGAAACTTCATGTGCGAATAATCCATCACAAAACGGAGTTGCGGAGAGAAAAAATTGACATTTATTGAAAACAACAAGGGCACTTCTCTTTCAAATGAATGTACCAAAATCCTTCTGGGCTGATGCAGTGGCTACTGCGTGTTTTCTCATTAACTTAATGCCGTCTACAGTGCTCAACAATGCAATCCCTCATCAAGTACTACTACCAAACAATGCGATGTTTCCTGTCAAGCCAAAAGTGTTTGGGTGCTCTTGTTTTGTGAGAGACATTAATCAATAGTTGAGCAAACTCGATCATAAATCCCTGTAGTGTGTATTCATTGGATACTCAAGTGCACAGAAAGGTTATAGTAGTTATTGCCCTAGTTTGCAGCGGTGTATTATTTCGAATGATGTAATGCTTATGGAAGATGCTCCTTTCTACCAGCCATGTGCACCACAAATCCCTGAAGACAATGAAGATGTTCTAATATACTCCACGATACCAAACGAACTGTTGAACCAGGAAAGCATAGAAACTGGACCTAGAGGAGATCAATCTGTACCTGCAGAAGAGCAACATGATAGTGATGATGATTTAAATTTGCCCATTGCACTGAGAAAAGGGAAGAGACATTGTACATACCCTATATCATAAGTAGTGACTTATGATAGGCTATCACATGCATCCCACACATTTGTATCGGCTTTGGATTATGTTGTTATTCCAAAAGCAGTGGTGAGGCAACCAGCTCACATAATTGGAAAGAAGCTATGATAGAAGAAATGGAGGCATTAGAGCAAAATAAAACTTGGGATCTGGTCGAGCCACCACCAGATAATAAAATCATTGGATGTAAGTGGATCTTCTCAGTAAAAATGAATGCTGATGGGAGTATAGCAAGATATAAGGCTCGATTAGTTGCCAAAGGGTATGCCTAGACATACGGAATTGATTATTCAGAAACGTTCTCGCCAATCGCTAAAATGTCGTCAATTAGACTGTTCATCTTAATGGCAGCCAGGTATGATTGGAAACTTCATTAGTTAGACATAAAAAATGCTTTTTTACATGGTGATTTAAATGAAGAGGTATATATGGAGCAACCGCCCGGATTTGTTGCTCAGGGGGAGAGGAATGTAGTGTGTAAATTAAAGAAATCACTATATGGACTTAAGCAGAGTCCTAGTGCTTGGTACTGCAAGTTTAGTGTGGCGTTAGAAAAGTTTGTTGTAGTGAGGAGTAAAATTGATCATTCAGTATTTCTTAAGAAAACTGGTGCTGGTATTATCTTATTGGTAGTGTATGTAGATGATATTGTCATCACTGGGAGTGATGAAGATGGTATTCGCAGGTTAAAGGATTTTATACATTCTATGTTTCAGACTAAAGACACAGGTGAGCTTAAATACTTTTTGGGCATTGAGATTTCGAGAACCAAGAAAGGTATATGGCTGTCACAACGAAAATATACGTTAGATCTGTTGAGCAATACTGGAAAATTGGCGGCAAAACCATGTAGCACTCCAACGATTCCAAATTAGGATCTATGTAAGGAAGGTGAGTATTTGAAGGATCCTGATAGGTTTAGACGACTTGTAGGCAAACTAAACTATTTATGTGTGACGAGACCAGATATTACATACCCAGTTAGCGTGATAAGTCAGTTAATGGCAAATACTACTACTCAACGTTGGGAAGTTTTAAATCATATCTTATGTTATTTAAAGGGAACGGTGGGAAAAGGACTTATGTACGTAAATAATGGACATCTCGATATTGAATGTTTTAGCGATGCTGATTGGGCTAGATCAAAAGATGATAGACGATCGACATCTGGGTTCTGTGTGTTTGTAGGGGATAACCTTGTGTCACGGAAAAGCAAAAAACAACCAGTGGTATCTCGGTCAAGTGCTGAATCAGAGTACCCTGCTATGGCTAACACCGTGTGTGAAGTCATGTGGATTATGTACTTAATGAAAGGGTTTGGTATGTGCTCTGAGAACTCAGTCAAAATATATTGTGATAATCAAGCCGCACTATATATTGCATCAAATCATGTATTTCATGAACAAACTAAACATATAGAGGTGTATTGTCATTTTATTAGGGATAAATTTCAAGAAGGTGTGATTGAGACTGGGTGTAATGACCCAGATTTCCATAACATCAGAGTTGACTATATACATCATACGTCCAACCCAAATATCACGAAAATACGGAACATTTTTTTTAGAAGAAAAAGATAGAAGCAGAACAGAAACAACAACACAGAATCTCACATCGCAGCGGAACAAAATATAATATATCATATCTTTGAAATACAAAATGTTAACTGTATAACATACACTTATCAGAGTACAACACTTACAACATAGCGGAACAACACTATAACTAGATAACGCTGAAGCCTCCTGCTCCAAGCTCCTTTAGATAGATCTGTAAAATCCTGAAACTACTTGACTGCCCGTACAAATTTAGGCACCCAAGAGTTTAGGGAAAACAACAAAGTAAACTCTGGGTCAGTCATGGGACTGGTATGAGTAAACAGTTTAAAAACAGTTTTAGAAAACTAAATGATATCTCATAAGACCACGCCGTATAACACGGAACGGGTTTTTCCCTTATGAAAATCCAAACACTTGACTTATCTTTATATCAAAACTCTTTTGATATTATAATAATGTCTAAATCAAGTAGATAACAATCTAGTGGAACGTTTGCATCTCACGTTCCACATATATATACAATCAAAACCGCAAGCACGTATTGGGTAATGGATTTCCAACTATGACAAGGTATGGAATCACCTTCCGCTAATATATCTCTAGAGGAGAATACACCGAGTTCAACAAGAACATCTTGCAACTCAGCCACACATGACCGACCACTCATTTCGCTTGAGTGTGTCGAATGTATATCACCAACGATTGGGATCAGCAACCGTTTCCCGAATGGGTCAGCATCGACAATAGATTTTTAGAAGTAAATGAAACTCTAGATCAGGTGATTATACACCCTAATAGGTGCGACCTACATAGCCATGTTGCCTGCCCGATTTCTGTCATTTAACGGATGATGAGGCTAGAAGCTACGCTTTATCATCACACCAGATTCACTTCGAATGTCAAATCGTCAGATCCATCGAAAATCACTAATTGACATCTACAACAGTACATTACGTGTCAGCTAAAAGAAGTTTCCTCCTCCGCTTCCACTCTTGGTACAGTTGAAGAAATCAATGTACGTGACCTTTCTGGAAATACTCTGTCAGACATTCATCCATACAAGTCACCCAGGAACAGGATGAACTGAAGGCACTATTTCTATTAATAGAAAAAGTCCTTGCACTCTACTCCGTCTTCGATTATCTTTATATAATCTGATTTGCACGCTACTGCCGATATGGAGTGGTTCTTCGGATAATAATCCAACCGGTCTCTCCATATTGACAACGATGGTCAAAACTTCGATAGTCTGTGATTTAACTATCGAATAAAAACAAGTGTTTCGATAGTCGGTGATTTAACTATCGAATAAAACAAGTGTTCATCCAAACATCCAACAATCACTGAACCTTTAATTAATATTCCATTAATTAAATCTCTTTTCTATTTCTTTATCAATATTTGTTAATCAAATACTTCAATAACCATATTGCCCTTTTACGTTCTTTGGAAAACATTTCCAATCTCATTTTATTCCTATACTTAGGAAATATTTAACATCTATTTCCAAGCTTACATTTCATTTGGGTTAAAACGGATGTTTTGTAAAACATCGTTACGACAACCCAAATACTATATTCAACTATCTCTTATCTAACATTGATCTTCGAGCCTGAAATCTTACTATTCATTTGTTAATAATGAAATCAATCAAGTTGGGGTATAACTACCTCTCAGACCTTGACTGATGTGACGGCAAGGAATTTCGCTCGGTCCGAACCAGTCGCTAAACCGATCCAGGCCGTTCGAAACGCCCTATCGTTTGAGAACAGGACAAAACAGAACGCATGCAGAAGAACATTTCATTTTATATTACAACAATGCATCAGATTACAAGAATATACAGAGTATAAATGAATAATACACAGAAATATCAGAGATTTAAATTACATTTAAATACATAGCAGCGGAAAATAATACAATACACAACTAGAAGTAGATATACGGATACAAAGCTTTCCGGATATCGTTCCAGCTGTAAACCAGGATCCTGTGAATATAAATCTGCAAAACCAAAACTACTAGCTGCCCGTGCCGAAAATAAGGGCACCCAGAGTTTAGGTTAAAACAATAAACTCCAGGTCAGTCATGGGACTGGTGTGAGAACTAAAACAGTTAATCTTTATTTTAAAGTTAGGTAAATCAAGGGACCACGCCGTATAACACGGAACGGGTTTCCTCCCGAGAATACCAGTGCATAAAACAAACAGCGCAATGCTAAATAAAGAAAGATGAAGCTGTTATAAGACCCAGGTCCTATCACACAATGCAACGCAAGCCGGGGGATAGGGTTTTCCCTTATAACAGCCAAAGAATGCTTGATACGTTTAAAACAAATCATTTGATACTATAATAAGTGCATAGTGCATAAAACAACTTCAAATCATAAGTATCAATCATAGGCGGCATGGGTACCATATATCATGTCGCCATATATAGGTTTACAAATAAAACCGCAAAGTCACGTATTTGGAAATTGGATTTCCTTCTATGAACCGAGGCAAAAGATAGTCCTCAACTGATTCGAGACTGCCTAGCCCGAGTCTAAGGCAAGCGCGCAGGCAAGCCTTGGAGCGACAGGGCCGGTCCACCGATGTGGATTATTATACCTGAGCACTACGTTTCGCCGCCCTTTGGGGCGTAAACGAGCTAACGAATGACTCCATCGGACCCGGATCGTCCGATCTAACCGAGGCGCCTCGCAACAGCAACAAACACATAAGTCAAACTCGTCAGGGCGTGTAAAACCACTGACGCCACTTCTAGCTAGGAGGAAACGCAGGCCCTCCCTGAGGTCCGTCTCCCGTTTTTGGTTCATACCGGGTGTGAAACACGCGAGGTAAACGTTACACAAAGCTACGCCACAAAGGCCGTGCTTTGATCATCACCACAAGACTTTGCTTTTCAACAGAAGCCTTGATCATTTGCATCATAGCATGCCACACAGGCAAACCATCCTATGCAACCGATATCAGTCACACAGAATGAAATCCGATGTCAGACACACAGTCCATTTACAAGTCCGTCCTGGGTCTGAACGAAACCGGGAGCACCTAGTACCCCGCATATCCATCGATCTCCAAGTATGTCTGGACGATCACCAACTGTTTCCATCTTCTTGGGTGTACAGCCCAATCAAGATCATCAGTTATCACCCAAACGACGTGAAGACCTCCGGTCTTCGACCATCGTCTTCATCTTCGACTTATCGTCGTATCAGTTATTCAGAATGGGATAAACCCGGTCTTTCCGAATAACTCGCGTATATTTTAAATAAGTGTTACACAAACACAACATACGCCTCATTCCAATTCATTAGTCACTAACCGTAAATTAATCAAGAGAATAATTTCCCAAATATTAACCCCGAAGGCCGAAACCAACATCAGATCAATATCCAGAAAACCATTCTGCTTGGCTAACCGACAGTTAGTTTCTAAATTTCACATTCATAGGGAAAGATTCCCATTAATTTTATCAAAGATAAATTCCTTGAATTTATTCTTTAATCCATTTTTGAATATCAATTCAAACTAGTCGGGATTAGCGAACCTTACCGAAGTAATCATTTGTTTTAATTTCCCAATCCCAACCTATTCATCCCATGAAGTAAAACTGGTAATACTTCATATCTAACACCACAGTGTTATCGGTAAATTCAATTACCATTTCACGTTCAAATCTAATTAAAGATTTAACTATCGCCTGGAGCAAAACTGGTGATACTCCATTTTCGATCTTTTCAATCTAATTAAAGATTCATTAAAACTCCACTTAGTTTTAATCGTTAACTGGGTTAAAGAATCAGTGTCATTTAAAACACAGTTCACGATAAACCCAAAATCACATTCCATTAATTATCGGGTTAAAGAACGAGTGTTGTTTTTAAAAACACTGTCCACGATAAACCCAAAAATCAATATCCATTCAATTCCAATTAAATATTATTTAATTGGTACACTTCATTAAATCTAAATAAAAAGATTTAATCTTTTCTCAACTGGGTTCAAGAACAGTGTTAGTGAAGACACCATTCACGACAAACCCAAATCACACTTGATATTCAATATAAGGCTCTGAATAGAAAATATACCGGCTTATATTCAACATCAAATTCTACGACTAACAAATGTCGTATTGGAAATAACGATATATATATATATATCTTTCAAATTTCCATAACAACACCTGTGTAATCACGAATTCCAACATCGAAATATTCCGAAGACAATTTCGATTCAAATCCACTCCAATGAAATGATTGGAGATTCTGGTTATTTATAAAACCCTTTTCAAATTCAATTTATTTATTTAAAAATAAATAGAATTATAATTCTAGCTCAAAACTAGTTCATTTCGATAAAAATCTATTTTTATCTTTTCAAATATGGAGTTTTTCATCCCAATTCTTTCTAAGTCATTTCTTATGATTTTACACAAATTATTACTATTTTTAATAATTTTATCAAGGCCCGTACAGTCGATTTCCAACAATGGCCATCGAACTGCACTTACAACGACCTTTTTCGAATTTGATTTGGACATAATTCCAAATCCAACCGTTAGATTTCTAATTTCTAATATTCTTTAGACAGCTCTTTTCGATACGAACCCAACGGTTCCGGTTTTAGGAGAATCCGACGGTCGGATCTCCCGTAATGTCCGTTTGAAACAAATGGTCGAAATTCGCGAACTGCCGCGGCGCGGCGCGTTCTATTCAGGCCATTATATTATATATATAATATATATAATATATATTTCGTCGATTTCTATTTAAATCGAATTATATAAATAGTTTTAAATTCGTTTCAAAAGCAATTTCAACTCCCTTTTCAATTCAAATCAAAATTGAATTCTTCTTTATAAATTCGTTTTAAAATTCATTTCTATTCAATTCAAATTTCAATTCAATTTGAATTCATTTCAATTCACTTTCAATTCAATTTGAATTCGTTTTCAATTCAATTCATTTCGAAATCGTTTTCAATTCAATTCATTTCGAAATGGTTTTCAATTCAATTCATTTCGAAATCGTTTTCAATTCAATTCATTTCGAAATCGTTTTCAATTCAATTCATTTCGAAATCGTTTTCAATTCAATTCATTTCGAAATCATTTTCAATTCAATTCATTTCGAAATCGTTTTCAATTCAATTCATTTTGAAATTGTTTTCAATTCAATTCATTTCGAAATCGTTTTCAATTCAATTCATTTCGAAATCGTTTTCAATTCAATTCATTTCGAAATCGTTTTCAATTCAATTCATTTCGAAATCGTTCTCAATTCAATTCATTTCGAAATGGTTTTCAATTCAATTCATTTCGAAATCGTTTTCAATTCAATTCATTTCGAAATCGTTTTCAATTCAATTCATTTCGAAATCGTTTTCAATTCAATTCATTTCGAAATCGTTTTCAATTCAATTCATTTCGAAATCGTTTTCAATTCAATTCATTTCGAAATCGTTTTCAATTCAATTCATTTCGAAATCGTTTTCAATTCAATTCATTTCGAAATGGTTTTCAATTCAATTCATTTCGAAATTGTTTTCAATTCAATTCATTTCGAAATCGTTTTCAATTCAATTCATTTCGAAATGGTTTTCAATTCAATTCATTTCGAAATCGTTTTCAATTCAATTCATTTCGAAATGGTTTTCAATTCAATTCATTTCGAAATCGTTTTCAATTCAATTCATTTCGAAATCGTTTTCAATTCAATTCATTTCGAAATCGTTTTAAAATCGATATAAATATCGATCACGTCAAAATGGCGTCAATCTAATCAACACGGCTTCATAAATTTCTATTTTTCAAATATTCTATTTCAAATATTTCTTTTTCAAAATAGTTGTTATTATCAAAATATTTCGTTCAACACATGACCAATCTCAATGAATGAGTACTGTCAACACATGAACTTTTATTTTATAATATTCTTTATTTTTCAAATTGGAATGAGGCCCAATCAATTACCATATAAAGTTAATTATACGGATTTTTCATACAACACATGTATATAATAGCATGGAAAAATAATCAACCATCAACCAAAGTGCACTACACTGTATAAGCATCAAATATAGATATCCAACGCTTAAAACAGCCTGTCAATCAACCGATCGACATATTCAATAAATCAGGATGAGTGAACTTCAAATTTCATCCCAACACCCGTGTGGGGTTTCAAACAATCAAACACATATTTTATTTGTGCAGTTGGGCGATGTGTAAAATTTATCGACCCAATCAATATCCTTCAAATAGGTGTACATAAACAAACCGTCTGGTTTGTAAATGAATATTTATTCACTTCACGTTAAAAATTATATTTTTAATGATATAACATTTTATTCAACCTATGAATTTCTATTATTCATTTACACAATAAAACGATATTTTTATTTTCTAACATATTTTAGAAAATTTCGGCGGCATAACGGCACGATACTAGAAACGGGACGAGGCCTAGCCTTATCCCCGGTCTAGTGAAGGCCCACGCCATTCACACATCAATCATATCAATTTCATTTCACCAAATAATTCAAATCAACTCAAACAATCTAACTAACAACACAGCCAAACAAACAAGTCCATGGTCTGTGGATGATTGTGTCGGGTGCTACTAAGCACCGTCTGCATCCTAGTATATATATATATAACTAGAAAAATAAATTGAAAGGTGAGAAATTTTCACATATTGCTATCCTAGCTCCACGGCTCTTCATTTGCAGAAGTCTTCGTCGTTTCGCCTTCTTGTCACCTTCGTTGTCCGCTTTCACTACATATGTAAAAATCGAGTTTTTACTTCGCTATTCAATATATAAAAATCGAATTTTTAGTTCGCTATTCAATATATAAAAATCGAATTTTTAGTTCGCTAATCAATATATAAAAATCAAATTTTTAGTTCGCTATTCAATATATAAAAATCGAATTTTTAGTTCGCTATTCAATATATAAAAATCGAATTTTTAGTTCGTTATTCAATATATAAAAATCGAATTTTTAGTTCGCTATTCAATATATAAAAATCGAATTTTTAGTTCGCTATTCAATATATAAAAATCATATTTTTAGTTCGCTATTCAATATATAAAAATCGAATTTTTAGTTCGCTATTCAATATATAAAAATCATATTTTAATTTCGAAGTTCAACATATAAAAATCCTATTTCTATTTCGAAGTTCAATATATAAAAATTCTATTTTAATTTCGAAGTTCAACATATAAAAATCCTATTTCTATTTCGAAGTTCAATATATAAAAATTCTATTTTTATTTCGAAGTTCAATATATAAAAATTCTATTTTTATTTCGAAGTTCAATATATAAAAATCACATTTTTACTTCGAAGTTCAATATATAAAAATCACATTTTTACTTTCTCGCTATATGGATAAAAATGCTATTTTTACACCGCTACTATATAGATAAAAATTCTATTTTTACATCGTTATTCTATATATAAAGATCTCGCCTTTTCAACTATAAAGATTTCATCTTTATAAAAATCAGCATTTTATTTCGACGTATAGAAAATAAAAATCAGATTTTTATTTTGCTACATACACACAGATGATATTTTTATATTCTCCTAACATGTAAAAATTATATTTTTACATCCTCTATATAGTAAAGACTATATTTTTAATACTTTAAAAATATAAAAATCATATTTTTACTACTTTAAAAATATCGTATTCTTCTATGTAAATAATATTTAAATGAAAACTGATTTAAATACTAAAAAAAAACTTATCAAACAAAATAAATTAAATTAAAACTTACAGTTACTGTCGTGGGAGGAGGGGGTGCTTGCCGTGCTGAGGTGGCGTTCGTCAGAGGCGTGGGGCTCCGATCGATCGGTGGCGGCTAAGGGTTTTTCGCCTGTCGATTAGGGCAGGGAGGGGGGGGGTGTGATGCAGTTGCGAGTAGGCAGGGGGGGGGGGGAGCGCGCCTCGCGCGACGGCGACCAGCAGGTGAGGACGGCGACGGAGCGGTGGCCGCTGGAGGAGGTGCGGCGCATTCTAGGGTTCGAGCGTTTCTCCTTTTTTTTCTTTTTTCTTTTCTTACTGTCGATTTCTGAATGAAGAGGAATAAAAAAAGGGGGGGTCAACGGGTTAAGGGAGAGGAAGATGTATATATTTTTTTATTTTTTTATTTATTATTATTTAATTCGAAAAGTTGACTTTTACATACGACCTCTAAACGAGGCCCACCGCCTGTCGTCCATAGCGTATTGCCCCCATTCCGAACACAATGGGATATGTATCGTAAGCTGATTTGATCGTTTGAACCAGTTTCCGTTGAATTTACATTTAAATCACTTTATTGAATTTTAAACGTACATTTCAAATTACCGGGGTCACATACGAACTTTATAAATTCCAGAAAAATATTTTCTAGCTTCGTATTGACGATACGGTCCTATCAAAACTAGTTTCGTCGAATTCTGAGACTGTTAGAAAAATGGCCAATTTCCAGTCGATTAAAATCAACTGAAATGGTCAAAACACGTTTTCCTTTGCCACGCTCACATATTGATTCGAAAAATTATGAAATTTGGAATCTAGCAATAACTTAACACCACGGACCCAACAAAACTGGTTTCGTCGAAATCCGAGGTCGTTTGCAAAATGTCCATTTTTAAGGGCCTGAATTCCATAGCGACTATTCAGAATTTTCAACTGGACATATCTTTTGATTCCCGCTACGAACTTTTGATTTTTCGGATTCGTTGGAAAGATATTCACTATTGGATTCCATTATTTTTGGTTTCACTAAAATCCGGATTGTTTTGCACCCGGTACATTCAATTGAAGTTTGAAATCGAATTATCGAACTACCGCGCCATTTTCAATTCTATTTATAATTATATGTAATTATTTATATTCTAACGACGACGCGTATAAATATATTCATTCGAATTATATTCAAAATAAATTTCTCGTCGATTTTATTTAAAATAATTCATTTTAAATAATCAAAATTCGCTAAAATTGCCAAAATAAAAAATTTAAACTGGCCCAGATTTTCCGGGTTGTTACAATCTCCCCCACTTAAAACTTTTCGTCCCCGAAAAGGAACAAAGTCGAAAGTGGTTTGATTAATCAACACTATGCTTGATATGGCTTTCATTCTCCAACTCTTTAGTTTCTGAGAATTTTCAAAATTTCAAAAATTTGGCTAACACCCTAAATTTTTGAAAAATTTCGCCATAACCTCACCTGCACCGGAAGCATCGGGGAATTTCAAATAGCTTCCCCGGTCCTTCAGATCTCAAAAAGAAAAAGAAAAAGCCAAGCGGCTAGCCAATAGGCTCACAAAATCATCATCACCCAAACAAAACAGGAAATTATGTAATAACCATGTACCTATTTGTCGGGCAAACAAATTTTATTCTCTGCTCTAGCCTCCTTGCTATGACCTGTTCAATGATATACATGTATATGCAAGCAGATGCGACCAATTTTCAATATAATTCAATGTTTGATCAAATTAGGCATAATGGTTCAAAATTAGCAAACAAATGAACAAACAACACAAACATCAATCAATTAGTGAATTAGAGTTTCAAATTCATAATTTTGATATATATACAAAAATCAGATTTTTGGTGCCAAATCACAACAATAGATCCTATATAGTTTTTGGTTCTCACACCAGTCAATTGGAAATATATAGATATCACACCTTCGACACTCGAATATAAATGCTGATGATGATGCACCATCATCAATATCATCTTCGGGCGACTAGAATGTGATTCTATATCTACCCAATATATTAAAACTTTGAATATACGTTTGCAAGGCGTATATGCAAATTCTTTATATACTGGACTGTCCAAAATCAATATAAAATAAATAATCAAATACGAATAGTTGATTTAAATTTTCAAAACAAAAATTGTTTTCATTTGAAAAATATACTCTTCACACTCGTTCTAGGATACTACTGATCCCATCTCTAACGAGTCATTCTAATTGGATATTACTAATCCAATATCTGATGCATTCTTTCGTATGGTTCTAATGTGTCTTGTTCTCTGAGCTTTGTAAACCAAAGCTCTGATACCAACTGTGACGGCAAGGAATTTCGCTCGGTCCGAACCAGTCGCTAAACCGATCCAGGTCGTTCGAAACGCCCTATCGTTTGAGAACAGGACAAAACAGAACGCATGCAGAAGAACATTTCATTTTATATTACAACAATGCATCAGATTACAAGAATATACAGAGTATAAATGAATAATACACAGAAATTTCAGAGATTTAAATTACATTTAAATACATAGCAGCGGAAAATAATACAATACACAACTAGAAGTAGATATACGGATACAAAGCTTTCCGGATATCGTTCCAGCTGTAAACCAGGATCCTGTGAATATAAATCTGCAAAACCAAAACTACTAGCTGCCCGTGCCGAAAATAAGGGCACCCAGAGTTTAGGTTAAAACAATAAACTCCAGGTCGGTCATGGGACTGGTGTGAGAACTAAAACAGTTAATCTTTATTTTAAAGTTAGGTAAATCAAGGGACCACGCCGTATAACACGGAACGGGTTTCCTCCCGAGAATACCAGTGCATAAAACAAACAGCGCAATGCTAAATAAAGAAAGATGAAGCTGTTATAAGACCCAGGTCCTATCACACAATGCAACGCAAGCCGGGGGATAGGGTTTTCCCTTATAACAGCCAAAGAATGCTTGATACGTTTAAAACAAATCATTTGATACTATAATAAGTGCATAGTGCATAAAACAACTTCAAATCATAAGTATCAATCATAGGCGGCATGGGTACCATATATCATGTCGCCATATATAGGTTTACAAATAAAACCGCAAAGTCACGTATTTGGAAATTGGATTTCCTTCTATGAACCGAGGCAAAAGATAGTCCTCAACCGATTCGAGACTGCCTAGCCCGAGTCTCAGGCAAGCGCGCAGGCAAGCCTTGGAGCGACAGGGCCGGTCCACCGATGTGGATTATTATACCTGAGCACTACGTTTCGCCGCCCTTTGGGGCGTAAGCGAGCCAACGAATGACTCCATCGGACCCGGATCGTCCGATCTAACCGAGGCGCCTCGCAACAGCAACAACCACATAAGTCAAACTCGTCAGGGCGTGTAAAACCACTGACGCCACTTCTAGCTAGGAGGAAACGCAGGCCCTCCCTGAGGTCCGTCTCCCGTTTCTGGTTCATACCAGGTGTGAAACACGCGAGGTAAACGTTACACAAAGCTACGCCACAAAGGCCGTGCTTTGATCATCACCACAAGACTTTGCTTTTCAATAGAAGCCTTGATCATTTGCATCTTAGTATGCCACAAAGGCAAACCATCCTATGCAACCGATATCAGTCACACAGAATGAAATCCGATGTCAGACACACAGTCCATTTACAAGTCCGTCCTGGGTCTGAACGAAACCGGGAGCACCTAGTACCCCGCATATCCATCGATCTCCAAGTACGTCTGGACGATCACCAACTGTTTCCATCTTCTTGGGTGTACAGCCCAATCAAGATCATCAGTTATCACCCAAACGACGTGAAGACCTCCGGTCTTCGACCATCGTCTTCATCTTCGACTTATCGTCGTATCAGTTATTCAGAATGGGATAAACCCGGTCTTTCCGAATAACTCGCGTATATTTTAAATAAGTGTTACACAAACACAACATACGCCTCATTCCAATTCATTAGTCACTAACCGTAAATTAATCAAGAGAATAATTTCCCAAATATTAACCCCGAAGGCCGAAACCAACATCAGATCAATATCCAGAAAACCATTCTGCTTGGCTAACCGACAGTTAGTTTCTAAATTTCACATTCATAGGGAAAGATTCCCATTAATTTTATCAAAGATAAATTCCTTGAATTTATTCTTTAATCCATTTTTGAATATCAATTCAAACTAGTCGGGATTAGCGAACCTTACCGAAGTAATCATTTGTTTTAATTTCCCAATCCCAACTTATTCATCCCATGAGGTAAAACTGGTAATACTTCATATCTAACACCACAGTGTTATCGGTAAATTCAATTACCATTTCACGTTCAAATCTAATTAAAGATTTAACTATCGCCTGGAGCAAAACTGGTGATACTCCATTTTCGATCTTTTCAATCTAATTAAAGATTCATTAAAACTCCACTTAGTTTTAATCGTTAACTGGGTTAAAGAATCAGTGTCATTTAAAAGACAGTTCACGATAAACCCAAAATCACATTCCATTAATTATCGGGTTAAAGAACGAGTGTTGTTTTTAAAAACACTGTCCACGATAAACCCAAAAATCAATATCCATTCAATTCCAATTAAATATTATTTAATTGGTACACTTCATTAAATCTAAATAAAAAGATTTAATCTTTTCTCAACTGGGTTCAAGAACAGTGTTAGTGAAGACACCATTCACGACAAACCCAAATCACACTTGATATTCAATATAAGGCTCTGAATAGAAAATATACCGGCTTATATTCAACATCAAATTCTACGACTAACAAATGTCGTATTGGAAATAACGATATATATATATATCTTTCAAATTTCCATAACAACACCTGTGTAATCACGAATTCCAACATCGAAATATTCCGAAGACAATTTCGATTCAAATCCACTCCAATGAAATCATTGGAGATTCTGGTTATTTATAAAACCCTTTTCAAATTCAATTTATTTATTTAAAAATAAATAGAATCATAATTCTAGCTCAAAACTAGTTCATTTCGATAAAAATCTATTTTTATCTTTTCAAATATGGAGTTTTTCATCCCAATTCTTTCTAAATCATTTCTTATGATTTTACACAAATTATTACTATTTTTAATAATTTTATCAAGGCCCGTACAGTCGATTTCCAACAATGGCCATCGAACTGCACTTACAGCGACCTTTTTCGAATTTGATTTGGACATAATTCCAAATCCAACCGTTAGATTTCTAATTTCTAATATTCTTTAGACAGCTCTTTTCGATACGAACCCAACGGTTCCAGTTTTAGGAGAATCCGACGGTCGGATCTCCCGTAATGTCCGTTTGAAACAAATGGTCGAAATTCGCGAACTGCCGCGGCGCGGCGCGTTCTATTCAGGCCATTATATTATGTATATAATATATATAATATATATTTCGTCGATTTCTATTTAAAACGAATTATATAAATAGTTTTAAATTCGTTTCAAAAGCAATTTCAACTCCCTTTTCAATTCAAATCAAAATTGAATTCTTCTTTATAAATTCGTTTTAAAATTCATTTCTATTCAATTCAAATTTCAATTCAATTTGAATTCATTTCAATTCACTTTCAATTCAATTTGAATTCATTTTCAATTCAATTCATTTCGAAATCGTTTTCAATTCAATTCATTTCGAAATCGTTTTCAATTCAATTCATTTCGAAATCGTTTTCAATTCAATTCATTTCGAAATCGTTTTCAATTCAATTCATTTCGAAATCGTTTTCAATTCAATTCATTTCGAAATCGTTTTCAATTCAATTCATTTCAATTCATTTCGAAATTGTTTTCAATTCAATTCATTTCGAAATCGTTTTCAATTCAATTCATTTCGAAATCGTTTTCAATTCAATTCATTTCGAAATCGTTTTCAATTCAATTCATTTCGAAATCGTTTTCAATTCAATTCATTTCGAAATGGTTTTCAATTCAATTCATTTCGAAATCGTTTTCAATTCAATTCATTTCGAAATCGTTTTCAATTCAATTCATTTCGAAATCGTTTTCAATTCAATTCATTTCGAAATCGTTTTCAATTCAATTCATTTCGAAATCGTTTTCAATTCAATTCATTTCGAAATCGTTTTCAATTCAATTCATTTCGAAATGGTTTTCAATTCAATTCATTTCGAAATCGTTTTCAATTCAATTCATTTCGAAATCGTTTTCAATTCAATTCATTTCGAAATCGTTTTCAATTCAATTCATTTCGAAATCGTTTTCAATTCAATTCATTTCGAAATGGTTTTCAATTCAATTCATTTCAAAATCGTTTTCAATTCAATTCATTTCGAAATCGTTTTCAATTCAATTCATTTCGAAATCGTTTTCAATTCAATTCATTTCGAAATGGTTTTCAATTCAATTCATTTCGAAATCGTTTTCAATTCAATTCATTTCGAAATCGTTTTCAATTCAATTCATTTCGAAATCGTTTTCAATTCAATTCATTTCGAAATCGTTTTCAATTCAATTCATTTCGAAATCGTTTTAAAATCGATATAAATATCGATCACGTCAAAATGGCGTCAATCTAATCAACACGGCTTCATAAATTTCTATTTTTCAAATATTCTATTTCAAATATTTCTTTTTCAAAATAGTTGTTATTATCAAAATATTTCGTTCAACACATGACCAATCTCAATGAATGAGTACTGTCAACACATGAACTTTTATTTTATAATATTCTTTATTTTTCAAATTGGAATGAGGCCCAATCAATTACCATATAAAGTTAATTATATGGATTTTTCATACAACACATGTATATAATAGCATGGAAAAATAATCAACCATCAACCAAAGTGCACTACACTGTATAAGCATCAAATATAGATATCCAACGCTTAAAACAGCCTGTCAATCAACCGATCGACATATTCAATAAATCAGGATGAGTGAACTTCAAATTTCATCCCAACACCCGTGTGGGGTTTCAAACAATCAAACACAGATTTTATTTGTGCAGTTGGGCGATGTGTAAAATTTATCGACCCAATCAATATCCTTCAAATAGGTGTACATAAACAAACCGTCTGGTTTGTAAATGAATATTTATTCACTTCACGTTAAAAATTATATTTTTAACGATATAACATTTTATTCAACCTATGAATTTCTATTATTCATTTACACAATAAAATGATATTTTTATTTTCTAACATATTTTAGAAAATTTCGGCGGCATAACGGCACGATACTAGAAACGGGACGAGGCCTAGCCTTATCCCCGGTCTAGTGAAGGCCCACGCCATTCACACATCAATCATATCAATTTCATTTCACCAAACAATTCAAATCAACTCAAACAATCTAACTAACAACACAGCCAAACAAACAAGTCCATGGTCTGTGGACGATTGTGTCGGGTGCTACTAAGCACCGTCTGCATCCTAGTATATATATATAACTAGAAAAATAAATTGAAAGGTGAGAAATTCTCACATATTGCTATCCTAGCTCCACGGCTCTTCATTTGCAGAAGTCTTCGTCGTTTCGCCTTCTTGTCACCTTCGTTGTCCGCTTTCACTACATATGTAAAAATCGAGTTTTTACTTCGCTATTCAATATATAAAAATCGAATTTTTAGTTCGCTATTCAATATATAAAAATCGAATTTTTAGTTCGCTATTCAATATATAAAAATCGAATTTTTAGTTCGCTATTCAATATATAAAAATCGAATTTTTAGTTCGCTATTCAATATATAAAAATCGAATTTTTAGTTCGCTATTCAATATATAAAAATCGAATTTTTAGTTCGCTATTCAATATATAAAAATCAAATTTTTAGTTCGCTATTCAATATATAAAAATCATATTTTTAGTTCGCTATTCAATATATAAAAATCGAATTTTTAGTTCGCTATTCAATATATAAAAATCATATTTTAATTTCGAAGTTCAACATATAAAAATCATATTTCTATTTCGAAGTTCAATATATAAAAATTCTATTTTAATTTCGAAGTTCAACATATAAAAATCCTATTTCTATTTCGAAGTTCAATATATAAAAATTCTATTTTTATTTCGAAGTTCAATATATAAAAATTCTATTTTTATTTCGAAGTTCAATATATAAAAATTCTATTTTTATTTCGAAGTTCAATATATAAAAAACACATTTTTACTTCGAAGTTCAATATATAAAAATCACATTTTTACTTTCTCGCTATATGGATAAAAATGCTATTTTTACACCGCTACTATATAGATAAAAATTCTATTTTTACATCGTTATTCTATATATAAAGATCTCGCCTTTTCAACTATAAAGATTTCATCTTTATAAAAATCAGCATTTTATTTCGACGTATAGAAAATAAAAATCAGATTTTTATTTTGCTACATACACACAGATGATATTTTTATATTCTCCTAACATGTAAAAATTATATTTTTACATCCTCTATATAGTAAAGACTATATTTTTAATACTTTAAAAATATAAAAATCATATTTTTACTACTTTAAAAATATCGTATTCTTCTATGTAAATAATATTTAAATGAAAACTGATTTAAATACTAAAAAAAAACTTATCAAACAAAATAAATTAAATTAAAACTTACAGTTACTGTCGTGGGAGGAGGGGGTGCTTGCCGTGCTGAGGTGGCGTTCGTCAGAGGCGTGGGGCTCCGATCGATCGGTGGCGGCTAAGGGTTTTTCGCCTGTCGATTAGGGCAGGGGGGGTGTGATGCAGTTGCGAGTAGGCAGGGGGGGAAAGCGCGCCTCGCGCGGCGGCGACCAGCAGGTGAGGGCGGCGACGGAGCGGTGGCCGCTGGAGGAGGTGCGGCGCGTTCTAGGGTTCGAGCGTTTCTCCTTTTTTTTTCTTTTTTTTTTCTTACTGTCAATTTCTGAATGAAGAGGAATAAAAAAAGGGGGGGTCAACGGGTTAAGGGAGAGGAAGATGTATATTTTTTTTATTTTTTTATTTATTATTATTTAATTCGAAAAGTTGACTGTTACATACGACCTCTAAACGAGGCCCACCGCCTGTCGTCCATAGCGTATTGCCCCCATTCTGAACACAATGGGATATGTATCGTAAGCTGATTTGATCGTTTGAACCAGTTTCCGTTGAATTTACATTTAAATCACTTTATTGAATTTTAAACGTACATTTCAAATTACCGGGGTCACATACGAACTTTATAAATTCCAGAAAAATATTTTCTAGCTTCGTATTGACGATACGGTCCTATCAAAACTAGTTTCGTCGAATTCTGAGACTGTTAGAAAAATGGCCAATTTCCAGTCGATTAAAATCAACTGAAATGGTCAAAACACGTTTTCCTTTGCCACACTCACATATTGATTCGAAAAATTATGAAATTTGGAATCTAGCAATAACTTAACACCACGGACCCAACAAAACTGGTTTCGTCGAAATCCGAGGTCGTTTGCAAAATGTCCATTTTTAAGGGCCTGAATTCCATAGCGACTATTCAGAATTTTCAACTGGACATATCTTTTGATTCCCGCTACGAACTTTTGATTTTTCGGATTCGTTGGAAAGATATTCACTATTAGATTCCATTATTTTTGGTTTCACTAAAATCCGGATTGTTCTGCACCCGGTACATTCAATTGAAGTTTGAAATCGAATTATCGAACTACCGCGCCATTTTCAATTCTATTTATAATTATATGTAATTATTTATATTCTAACGACGACGCGTATAAATATATTCGTTCGAATTATATTCAAAATAAATTTCTCGTCGATTTTATTTAAAATAATTCATTTTAAATAATCAAAATTCGCTAAAATTGCCAAAATAAAATTTTTAAACTGGCCCAGATTTTCCGGGTTGTTACAACTGAATAACATTTATAACGTTAAAACAGATATGACTACTTAATCGAACAATCAATAACATACAACTACTTCTTTACCTTTAAACACGTATACACTTTTTCTTTCTATTCTTACTAGATTTTATTCTTATACTTCATTTTTGATTATACTATTCTATTTCTAAGTTCGTTTTCTTATCGACTTCTATATATTTTGATATGTTAATTTCTAACTATCAAATTATCTTAAAAATATTCTATCTCCTTAAATTCCCGGAAAAATTCGCCATAACCTCCTTTGTACCGGGAGCATCAGGAAATTTCAAATAGCTTTCCCGGTCCTTCTTATCTCAAAAAGAAAAAGAAAAAGCCAAGCGGCTTGCCGATACGGCGCATAAAATCTCATATATGAATTAAATACGTACCTTTTTGTCGAGCAATCTATTTATTTCACTTTTATACTTTATTCCATACCTGTCTTTTGTATGTCTATACCTGTCCAATCTATTTTAACTATAGCAATCGTTTTAACTCAATTTGTTAATTAAATCTGTTACTTAACTTTTCAGTTTATTTCACCTTCATATTTGAACATGACATGCTCAAATATATTTTAACTGCATATTATCAAATTCTAATTATACTTATACTCTCGTTTCCTTATCGACTTCTCTATTCAAATTCCAATTCAATTCTATTTGAATTCTCTTTATTTAAACTTCATTTGAATTCTATAGTCAAATCCAATAGTTTAAAGTCCATTTGAATACTATATTCAAATCCAATAGTTTAAAGTCCATTTGAATTTCTCTATTCAAATCCAATAGTTTAAAGTCCATTTGAATACTATATTCAAATCCAATAGTTTAAAGTCTACTTGAATTTCTCTTTTCAAATTCCATTAGTTTAAAGTCCATTTGAATACTATATTCAAATCCAATAGTTTAAAGTCTACTTGAATTTCTCTTTTCAAATCCAATGGTTAAACTCTATTTGAATTTCTATATTCAAATCTATATTTCAATTCCTTATATTCAAAGTCCATTTGAATTTCTCGGCATTATTTATAAACAACGTTTATAACTTCAATTCAAATCCCATAATTTCATTTATAAACAAAGTTTATACATTCGATTCAAAACCCACCTTTCATTTATAAACAAAGTTTATAAATTCGATTACTTGTCTTATATACCTTTTTTAAACAAAGTTAATATTTTCTATAGTTTTATTTAAAAATTCAAATTCTATTTATAAAAATAGAATTTCCTTTTTAAATTTCAAATACCTTTTTTTTTGATATTTTTATAAATCAATATCCCAAGCCCCAGTGATATTTAAACAATCAAATCAACCAATTTTAAATCATTTGATTTTTAACACATCATATATGAATATATATATGAAATCAAACAAACAACAAACAGATAATATATTTTTGAGGAATCCAGTTGGATTCCTCCAACCTGTTTTCCTGCATCCACAGATGTTAGCACATAAATAATACCTATCCTGCTTCGAGGTAGGATATCGCGGTATAGAAGGTCATCCACTAATCATAGCGTGGGGCGTATAGGGTAATCATCCGCTATGAAACTGCGGGCATCCGCTAATGAAACTGCGGGAATCCAACCAATCATCAACCCAATATATATATAATAGTCCTACATAACTAATATATATTTTAAAACAATCAAACAGCATTCAAAACAAGCAACACAATTATTTTTAACGAATAAAAAATAATTCTAATAGGGTGAGTGAGATTTACTCACCAGGGTTTTTAACTGCGTTGAATATCTCGATAAATCTCGTAAAGTCACGGTATGAGTTTTCTTGAATGAAACTCATTTGTTACCTATAATTATTAAATTTTATATTCGATTAACCATTTATTAACTATCGACACAAATAATTTAAATTATCTATTTTAAATTATGTGAAACATATACCTTATTGCCATTTGCAAATAAATCGACCAACTACGAAGCAAGACCCCAACAGCTCCAAGTGGATCGAAACAGCCCCAAAACAGCGATCATCTATTCTGACATTTTCCCAAACACCTTGCAGGCGATCTTCTTTCTCCTTCTTATCACTTCAGTCACTGCAACAGTAATCATCCAGACCTGAACCTGCTTCCAGTCTTCAGTGGCAGTGCGTCACTTCTCTCGTTCAACACCACGGAAATCGTTTTTCCATCTTCGAACTCCCTCAATCCTCAAATGTCAAATTTCAGTATCCCCTAGATCCCCGAGTTTGAATTCGAAATCCCAGAACTCGCCATCGCGATGCCTGTTGTCTCGAATCCCCTTCAGTTTTGATCATCTCGTAATCCATCTACTCCACTTGGACTCATCGACCTCGCGTCCTTCCTACTCGCATTCACTGCCTCAATTCAGAACTCGCGATCTCCCTAACTTCCCCATCATAGAATCGAACAATTGGAAATCGCGACTTTGAACTCCCAACCCCATCGCGAGCCTCCCACGAAACTGTCAGCTTCGCCAACATTGAATCGAGCTTCAAGGGTTGCAGTTGTTTGAATTTTTGTGGAGAACGAAGTGATAATTTGGGTTTGCAGAAAGAAAGAAAGGTAGCGGCTTCCGATTTTCCATTTGATTTGAGGAATTTAGGTGCGGCTTTGAAATAGTTTTACTGAAGTATGATAACAGAAGAAAGTGAAATGCGATTTTTAAGGGGAGTGGCTCCGATTAAATAATGAGGAGAAAGGAAACGTAGCATATTTTCCTACATTCATTTTCTCCGGTTAAAGAAGGAGAAATGTGTTCGATTTTCTACCTTTCATTTTTCTGATATTTTTATTTCATTTTGAATTAGTTTTTAATTCGAACCGATATCCTTTAAAATATCTTATGCCTCTGAACCCAACTACTGACATTTTTAGGGTAATACCCCTGTTGCGAACACACTGGGATAGGTCACGAAGTCCAATTCGATCCTCTGAAGGAGATATTTATTTAAATCTATATAAATTTATTTCAGACAATTTATTCTTCGATAATAAATTGATATTATTCTTCTAATTCAAACAGGAGTTTGAATTGATTTTCTGACCTGTTTCTAATTCAGTTTTTTTTTTCTCTCGAACTGACGTATTACGATAATTTAATATATTCGATATTAAATCGAAATTGATTATTAAATTAATAACTTAATATAAAAATTCATTTATATTTATCCACCCAATATTTAAATCCATTCTAAATAATTAAAATGAGTTGATCGAAATCCCGGGTCATTACACTCGGTTTGTGCTAACAGGAGAACAAATTGCTGATTTATTCACGAAAGCATTAAATGGAGCGTGGGTGAACTATTTATGTAACAAGTTGGGAATGATCAATATTTATTCTCCAACTTGTGGGGGAGTATTATGAGAGACGTATAAAGTATTTGATGTATATAGTTAGAGTAATTATGTTGGGCTTCTTTATGTATTGAATCATATTGTATTATTTAGCCATGAGTGTAGGCCCAACCGTGCGGGTTAAGCCCAATTGTATTAAAATGTATTCCCTCTCACTTTCATAACCCTAATGAAATATTAGAAAGAGAATAGAGAATGGCGTCCGCTGTATATTCTTTTACATAAATCAAGAATTCTCTAATCACACGCATCATATTCGATTCAACTTATTGTTACTGTGTGCTATTTCATAGTGTTGCTTTCTGTATTTTTCACCTATCCATTTTGGTCTTTAGATGATGTTAGATGAATCTCCGTGATAAGTAATTTTGTGGTAGATTTTTTAAGTAATCACAAATTCTCTTTTAGAAGAGTTGGTAATGTGGAAACCTCCAACAACCCCAACAGTGTCTACAATACTACCTAGAGCATTTTACTACCATGATATGACTAATCAAAGATTTTGGAAATGATTTGAGCTCCAACTATGGAGCAAGACGTCCTGTTGTTTATAGTCAATCTTTTGGTGGTGTTGTTGTTTTATTCCTTTTCTCTTTTCGGCATTTTCTCTTGGCTTTGTGGTAGTTCATGCTTGTAACTGTTAGTTTTGTTCTTGTAAATCGCACGATGATGTAACGGGATTTCAGTTGTATTTATCTTTCAGGCTCCATTATATTTGAATTAACAATGAAATTTCATTTTCTTATCTAGCTAAATGTTGTTTAGAGCTAGAAAGTATAGAATTCTTTAATGGATAAATTATAACGAAGGATGTGTTTTGACGTTTCTTCATTATGGGTATATTTATTATTTGTCGCTTGTTCCTTTTTCTAAGCTAAAATTTATTTTTAGGGTTTGGGCGTGATTTCGGTTTTCACATTTTTCTGCATGACCGACTTCCTTCCACACCAACATGTGACTTGAATAGTTTAAGTTTGCGAAAAATATATTTTCAAATGCTGTTTGAAAGAAAAATCCTTTTTAAAATTTATATTTTCTCGATTTACTTTCTTTCAATATGATTTATATAAAATCATGGAATTGGGTACAGTAGTTTACGCATGTTTAAACACCTATTTTGTATAAAAATAAAGGGTTTAAATGTCGTAAAGCGCATGTTACAAAATTTTTGTTTTAATGAAATTTTGATAAGGAAAGTAGAACGATATCAAAAATGAATTTCAAAATTTACATAAGAATATTATAAGCGGAAATTAACTTTTATGGAAAATTCCGATTTTTGTAATCAAATGTTAAGCGTAAGGAAGACTTTGGATGATTTATTTGCGCATTTTAACGGTGCATTAAGGATGACGATGCGAAAATACATTTGCAATTAGATTGTTTTACACATGGAATCATTGTTTACATACCTTGTCAACGATGCGCATGAGTTATTAATTAATTCGGTTTTCATTTTATAGCTTATCTTAAACCTCCTTTGCAGTCTATAGATGGAGAATCTTGGAGTATTTTAGGGATACTGAGGTGAAATTCCTCTGTAGGTAAGAATGGAACATTTATAAGCGGAAAGAATGTTGAATTTCTCTGTTTTGATCTCATTTTGTGGCTTTGGAGAAACTAATTGAAATGATATAGATGCATTGATGTGTTGGATAGACAAATTTAGATGCAAAATTGGTTGCTTCACACTTCTATTCGTAGCAGTGTGAGGGTTATGGATGAAAAATGTTTTCGAAAATTTGCATTCATATAGAATTGCCAGTATTTTAAGATGTTTGCATCATGTTTTCAAAAGTGTTTTCAAAAATGAAATGCATATATACAGGAGAATCCAATTTAGAATCATTATGCATGAATATTTTATGGCTACAACTCAATATGTACATTGTGCACATGCACGCGTTGGTTGCAAAAATTGGATGCACAATAATCTGTTTTGTTGTTTAGGACAATTAGGCGCTAGTGCCATGACTTTGTTATGGGTAAAATTTCAGGATGAAATTTCGTTTAAGGAGGGGAGAATGTAACAATCCAAAATTTTAGCCATAATTACTTAGATTCCAAAAATGGGATTTTCACAAACGATGGAATTTGATCATGAAACTTGCGTCATTGCGTTCATGACAGAATTTTGGACAATTTTTATGTTTGGAACTTCGCGAACGGAGTCCGCATGAAAACGTTGTGCGCGAAATACGAAAACAGATGGAAAATAAAAAAAGTAGGATATTTATATAAGGTAATAAATATTACCAACCAAACCTACAACGCCCACCTGTAATGTCCCGTATTTTTGCGATATAATAATTAATTAATTTAATTATTTAAATAACGATTTAGAGAATTTAGTGGCCGTTTAATTAAATAATATTGAATCTTTAATTAAAATAAATAATAGAATAATATATTTAATTTCAAAATAGTCGGAATTAGTGAATTGACAAAATAATGTGAACTGGACAGTTTAAAATATTTAATTCAGCTTGGAATTGAATTTGAATGATGAATACATTTAAATAACAATAGTTTGAACGTATAATTATATTGTAATTATAATCAAGCCCGTAATGGCGCTGCAGTTCATAATTTGGCAATTCGAACTTCAATTGAATATACAGAAACCGTTTTAAATTGGATTTCTTTGAAACAAGAAACGTTCGGAGCTGGTGAAGTATATTTTTCTAGTGGAAGAGAAAAATCGGGATTTCATTGTGTAGATTTTGATTTATGTCCAAATCAAATTTTAGAAAAGTCGCTATGGAATTCATTTATAATTTTTAACGATTTATTTATATTATAAAAGGATTTTTCAATATAAATTGAATATCGATTCAACCGGGATTTGAATATCAAGTTATAAATCCAATTGGAGTTATATGATATTCTGTGTGAATATATATACGATAATATATATTTATTTATATTTAATTTATTTATTTTAAAATATATTTATATATTTAAATGGGTTATTTAGAGCTTTAAAATTAGCCAATTTTGCAAACGACCTCCGTTTACGACGAAACTAAGTTTGTTGGATCTGCAATGTTAAATTATTGTTAGATTTCAATTTCCATGATTTTTGAAGTCAGTATGTGGCCATACGGATTTTTAATGCGCGAAACGGTCAGTATTTTGATGGTTAAAAATACGCTGTGTGAGAAAACGGAGTTGGAATTCGACGAAACCAGTTTCATTGGGTCCATAATGTCAAACTCTAGTTGTATGTCCATTTTCATGATTTTTGGGTATAATGTGTGATCATAGAAATTTTTAAACAGTAAATACATATAGTAGTTGATTATAATTATATAATATTTGAATAAATAAATATTTAGATTACCTATAAATACCATCCCAACCTTCTAGCCCTAAACAGAAAATTCCTCTGGTCAAAGGAAAACCCACCGCTAGTTTTCTCTCCATAACTAAAATGTGAAGTTTCTTTCTTCTGAAATTAAAAGAAATTCTTATATAAATCTTAAATCAAAAGTATTCGAGATCCTGGAGAGATCCGCTACCTTCTGCTATGCTTCGGTTTTGGTCTGATGTAGATAGGGTGCACTGATCTAAAAGCTAACGCGAGCTACGATTTTCATTTGTCGGAAATTGAAGGGCCGAGGGAAGGAACGAATGATGCTATGGAGCTTGTGCTTTTTTTTAGCTCATGCGTGATGAATTTTAGGGGATTTGGGGTCAAAAGAGTTTGGTCGTTTTCCTGTACCTGCGAAGGAAATTGAGAACGACAGAAGTCCTTAATGTCGTGCGAGCTTGACAACATTGGCCTCGGAAAGAAGCGCGTTCAAAGAGGGAGTGAATGGTATGTTTCATTTGAAGTTTAATGGAGAAGAGAGGGAGAAATGTTGAGCTATGAAGATGCGGCAATGGCCTTAGTACTCTTCCAGGAAGTCGCGGCATTAAGAAACGGAGAGGAAGGGGGTTAGTCTGTTTAAAACATGGTTTGTGAGGATGGTAATTTACTAATTAATAATTAATTAAAAGGGTGATATCGGTTTGGTAGAACATGGTGTAACGGGGAAGAGGAAATGGTGAGTGATTTAGAGGAGTAAGACGCTATTTTTATTTCCTAGAAGAAGGAGGGTTGTTTCACGCGGGCCGGTGCAATTGAAATTGGGTATGGGCCGAAGTGTGTGGTGAGCCCAATTTGATAAAAAAATGGTTTAAATAATATAATTACTTGTTTAAAATTGTAAATGTTATAACTATTTCATACGTGATCAGAATTGGACAAAACAAGATCCGTTAGGATCGTATGGATGGACACTACCCAATGGAACTGACTGGGAATGGACTGGAGCTTGTTACAATTTATAGTGAAATAAATTGTCCATCTGAATCAAAGATAGTTTATCGTTATTTAACGATGATCGTCCAATGTGAGTAAAACTCACTAACTCTACAAGTTCATATTTTTATAATGTATATTTAGAACTGATAAATGATGATTGATTTGCTATGTGCTGACTGTTTGATTGAACTACTTATTGATTGTTTGAAATTACAGATTACGATATATATATAAATCGTTAATCAAACATTGATTATGTTTAGCAGATTATTTCATATTGAAATGAAGTTGACGTTACTTATATTGTTTAATATCTGTGATGCAGGGAAACAGGTTAGAGGGATCCAATTGGATTCCTCAATATTTATAATAATGTTTTCCATATATTGTAATATATGATGTGATATATAATCTGTGTTGATTATGTGTGTTTGAATGATATCGATCATTGTTATTTGTGTATTTTAAATACCGTAAGAAATACTAGATGTAGAAAAGGGGATTTTCAAAGTGTATTCTGAAAATAAATTATTAATATAATCAATGGATTTTATATATAAAAAGGGAAGGATTTTATAAAAGAAAATTATAAATCAAAATAGAATTGAAAAGGATATAATTTGTATAACATTTGCAAATAGAATTGGAAAGGGTATATTTGTATAACATTTACAAATAGAATTGGAAAGGAAATATTTGTAAACCATTTACAAATAGAATTGGAAAGGAAATATTTGTAAACCATTTACAAATAGATTATAAATGGAAATATTTATTTATGAAATAAATAGAGTAATAAAAGTAATTATTTATAAAATTAATAAGATTTTATCAAAGGAATTATTTGGAAAATAAATAGAAATATTTATAAAACAAATAGGGTTTATGAAAAGGGATATTTGGAAATTAGATAGAGCAAATCAAATAGAGTTAATTGATAGATTTAATCGAATATAGTTTATTCGAATAGAGTTAAAGGAGTAAATCGAATACGGTTTATTCGAAAGGATTATCGAATATTAGTTATTCGAAAGGATAATCGAATATGGTTTATTCGAGAAAAGAGTTATCGAATATTGGTTATTTGAAAGAAGTTAATCGAATATTGGTTATTCGAGAAAAGAGTTATCGAATATTGGTTATTCGAAAGAAGTTAATCAAATATTGTTTATTCGAAAAAGAGTTATCGAATATTGGTTATTCGAAAGAAGTTAATCGAATATTGGTTATTCGAAAAAGAGTTATCGAATAGTGGTTATTTGGATAAAGGAATTAATCGAATATTAGTTATTTGAAAGGAGTTAAGTGATAAGAGTTAATCGATAGAGTTAACCAAATAGAATTAATTAAATATAGTTTATCGAATAGGTTAACCGAATAGAGTTTATCGATCAAAGTTAATCGATTAGAGTTAATCTATTAGAGTTAATCGATTAGAGTAAATCGAATAGAGTTAATCAATTAGAGTTATCGATTAGAGTTATTCGAAAGGAGTTATCGAATAGAGTTTATTTGAAAGGAGTTATCGAATAGAGTTATTCGAAAGGAGTTATCAAATAGAGTTATTCGAAGAGAGTTAATCGAATATTAGTTATTCGAAGAGAGTTAATCGAATATTAGTTATTCGAATAAGAGTTAGTCGAATATTAGTTAATCGAAAACGGAGTTAGTCGAATATAGTTTATTCGAATAGAGTAAAGGAGTTAGTCAAATATAGTTTATTCGAATAGAGTAAAGGAGTTATTCGAATATAGTTTATTCGAATCAAGTTAAAGGAGTTATTGAATATAGTTTATTCGAAAGGAGTTAATCGAATATAGTTTATTCGAAAGGAGTTAAGTGATAAGACTTAAAGAATTTGAGTTATTCGAGTTAAAGTTAATGGAGTTAGGATTAATTGATTTGAGTTAATCGAGTTATATTTTGGAGTTAGATATTTCAGAAGTAGGTATTTTAACGCTATAGTTATAATCAATGTTTTTCAATAAAGAAGTGAATTCGTAAATAGAATCCAAGAGTTTTGTAAGGAAATTGTTAAAGGTTTAGAAGGTGAATCTTTTCTATTTCGAAGTTAGAAATGTTGTTCAGTTAAGGTCTGAGAGGTAGTTATACCCCAACTTGAATGGCTTCGTTTTCAACTAAGGAATGGTTAAGGTTCGATAGTGAAGGTTGGTTAAGTGAAATTAGCTAATCAGAGTAATGGTTTGAGTAGCATAGCGATGTTTTATTTAAACATCGGTTTAAAATCCAATGAATGAGTTTGGAAACATTTTCCAAATATAATCAGAGATGTTTTCTAATCGTAGAAAATGAAATGTTTGATGATAAAGAATACTGGAATGATAGTGATACGTGAAAAAGAGATGGAAATGTTTTCGAATGATTAATAAAATATGTTTTCTAAATTTAGAAAACAAGGAATGTTGAATATAGGGAAAGAGGAAATGAGTAAATTGATGAACTTAAGAGATAATGTTAAATGATGATTGATCGATATAATTTCCATTTGGAAATAATATCGTTGTTTGCACACATGTTTTTCTTTGGTAGTTAACTCACCGACTATCGAAGTTTTTGACCATTTTTTCGTCGTCAATACGGAGAGACTGGGATCAGATTCATTATCTGAAACCACTCTGTATGGGCATTAGCGTTGCGATCAAATATGATGAAGATAATTGAAGACGGAGTTATGCAAAGGCTGCCCAGTTTACAAAATAGTGCCTTCGGTTTGTCCAGTCCTAGGACGACCTGTATGGAAGAATGTTTGACAGAGTATATTTAATAGATCGCGTAAGTTGATCTCTTCAAACATATATATGTTTGGTGGCGGAGGAATTCGTTTCTCTGAGCTGTATACCCATTGTATTTTTAGGGAAATCAATTTATGATTTGGCGGGTATCACGATGTGACATTCAAAGTGAATAATTGTGTGATCTGTCAGAGATAAGCGTGGCCTCTAGCCTCATAACCGGGAAATGACAAAAATCGGGCTGGCAACATGGCTAAGTGATGGGCTGCCAAGTAGGGTGTATTATTTTAATGACCCGCATTGGCAGAGGTATTATGATTAATTTATTTAATTATATCAATGGTGATATAGTGAATTTAATGGTCGTGGATTTAAATAATGGTGAATATTTAATTTAAAATAATAAATTAAATAATATATTAATTCTGAAATAATCGAAATTGGCGGAAATGGCGATATGGTGTGAACTGGATCATCTGGGATATTTAATTCAGCTTGGAATAGAATTTGAATAACGGATATATTCAATCGTCGACAGTTGAACGTATAGTTTATAATATAATTATAAACGAGCTCGAAATGGCGCTGCAGTTCGTTATTGGGTGATTCGAACTTAAACTGAATGTACATGATTCATTTTAAGCCGGATTTCTGTGAAACAAGAAATGTGTGGAGCTGGTGGAATATATCTTTCTAATGGAAGAGAAAAATCAGGATTTCGTCATGTAGATTTTGAGATATGTCCAAATCAAATTTCAGAAAAGTCGCTATAGAATCGTTTATCGACTGTAACTGTTTATTCGATATAACTAGAGATCGGGTTTGAATTTAGATAAGGTTCTTTTGGGACATAGTGATAATTTAATTTTTAGAATTTTACTGTAATTTTTAATTAATTTAATAAAAACTTTTTATTTAGAGTATTTTGCACCTTTAATCAGCGATTTTGGGGTTTCACAATATGAGTTAATCTACCGGTATTTTTCTATTTTTGAAATCGTGGTACCTTACTCATCACAACGGTATTTTTACAACTATCATTCGAGGTTCACGCGTGAATGAAGCGGTATGCAACGGGGTATCAGCATCTTCTAAACTTATAAGTAAGCGAGGTTCATTATGAGTTATAAATAGAAATAAAAGAGCACGACCACGTATGGTTTAGAGTAATTTCAATAGATCTTCATGTACTGGAAAATGTAAATCGTAACCATCGAATTTTCCAAATGGAAAACAGTATTATATAATCACAAAACAAAAGAATGAAAGGTAAAACAAGGGACAGCCGAGGGACTGTGCACCCCTGGCGTTAGAAAATGCTGTAGGCGTGGCCTCCTTTTCTTCTACAAACAGTCGAGTGATAACTCACTGTCCACGTACTCTTCTTAACACCTAAGTTTATAAAACATTATAAATACATCAGACATTCCTCTCTCCTTCTATTTTTTTTCACGAACGAAACTGCTGTTTTTCAGTGGCAATTGAAAATAAAAATCAATGGCGCAAGAACTAAGTAAATAAAAGGCTGCTCGTTTGTTCGTGGTGGTGGGTTTTCACCAACACGGTTTTGAGTGCTAACATAGTTCAAAGGCGGAATGCTACCACAGGAGCGACGGCAAGTATATGTTTAGGAGCATGGAGCTGTTCTTTCCAGTTGCGGATGCGAGTGCACTTACCACTGAGGGGAAGTTCGAGATCTGGAGTGGGTTGGTTTTGTGGTTTGTTTCCCATCAGCATGAAGGGGGCGTGCACTGTTTTGCTGAGTGCGTGAGTACTGGAGGATGAGGAAAGGGTAAGCACTGTTGTTGTGGAGAAAACTGTGAAGTCTAATGGTTACATACAGGCGTTGGGGTAAGTTTGCATGTTGCAAACTTTTGTAAAGGGGCTTGCGTTCCATTTTAAAGACGATTCAATGGTTTCAAAAGTGACGTGAAGGGAGCAGTTGTTTTCTTTGAAACTGGGAGGAGCAGTATTGATATTGATGGAGTAAGTTCGGGTTCGAACTGTTTGAGGGAGGAGGAGACATAGGTCTCGGCTGAGGTGTTGATGGCATGTAGGGGTTTTTGAGTGTCGTTCTTTTTACTAGAACAGAGGCTCACGGACTGAAGATCGCCTTCGAGAAGAAGCATGCGAGTTGTGTATTATGGTGGTGGAGATGTCAGGCTCGGAAAGAGATGTAGGATGGTGAACTCGGTTTAAAGATTAATGAAGAAACAAAGGAGTTATGAGGGCTTTAACATTCGTAAATGGTGGAGTTTTTTATCTGGAGCGAATGATGTAATCGGGGAAGAAAGGGTAGAAGTTGCGGGTAGGGGAAAGAGGGATGGGCCAACGTTGAAAGGGGGTGAGGCCCATAATTTAAAACCCAAGTTATTTATTTATTTATTTAAGGGGTGTAACTTGTAAATCTAATAAGTTGTTTATACGAAATCGAAACTCAGCAAAACAAGATCCGACAGGATCGTATGGACGAGGACAACATCATGGAACTGACTGGAAATCCATCGGAGCTCGTTACAATTTATGGCGAAATAATTTGTCTGATCAGAATCGACTAACGCAAATCGTTATATATAACGGTTAACGCGCAACGGTGAGTAAATCTCACTAACTCTGAACAGTTTATAATTTCATGTTGTATTTTTAGAACTGTTAGATATTGGCTGATTTACTGTATGTTGACTGTTTGATTGAACTGCTAATCAGTTAGTTAAATTTTCTATATTAATTCTGTTTAACAGAATATATCATATGGAACTGAAAGTGATGTTATATTATATTGTTTAACATCTGTGATGCAGGGAAACAGGTTGGAGGAATCCAACTGGATTCCTCAACATTTATTTTACTGTTTTCATATATTGTGATATATGATGTGTTATATAATCTGCTATGGATTATGGGTGTTGGAATGATATTGATCATTGTTATTCGATATTTTAAATATCATAAGAAACCCTGGGATGTAAAAAAAAAGAAGTATTTCAATGTATATTGAAATAAAGGAATTTTATAAAATCACAGGATTTTATAAAAGGAATTATTTATAAAACGAACACGGTTTTACAAATGGGATATTTATTTAGAAAATAAATAGAAAGTAAAAGGAATATTTATTTAGAAAATAAATAGAAGTTATAAATAGGAAATATTTGTAACGGTAAATAGAAGTTATAAATAGGAAATATTTGTAACGGTAAATAGAAGTTATAAATAGGAAATATTTGTAACGGTAAATAGAAGTTAAATAGGAAATATTTGTAACGGTAAATAGAAGTTATAAATAGGAAATATTTGTAACGGTAAATAGAAGTTATAAATAGGAAATATTTGTAACGGTAAGTAAACGTTATAAAAAGGAAATAGTTGTAACGGAAAACGTAGTTTATCAAAAGGAGCTAATCGATGTTAGTTAATCGATTAGTGTTAAAGTAAAAGGAGTTAATCGATGTTAGTTAATCGATTAGAGAATGAAGTTAAAAAGAAGTTAATCGATGTTAGTTAATCGATTAGTGTTAAAGTAAAAGGAGTTAATCGATGTTAGTTAATCGATTAGAGAATAAAGTTAAAAAGAAGTTAATCGATGTTAGTTAATCGATTAGAGAATAAAGTTGAAAGGAGATAATCGATGTTAGTTTAATCGATTTGAATAGAAGCAAATGAGTTAAATCGAATATAGTTATTCGAATAGAAGAAAATGAGTTAATCAAATATAGTTATTCGAATAGAAAGTAAAAGGAATTATCGAATATAGTTTATTCGAAAGGAGTTAAGTGAAATGAGTAAATAAATAGCGTTAGTCAAATAGTGTTAGTCCAATAGGGTTAATTGATAGGGGTTAGTCCAATAGAGTTAATTGATAAGAGTCAATCGAATATAGTTATTCGAACGAGAGTTAAGTAAGGAAGTTAGTAAAAAGAATAAAGTGAACTTTGCCTATTTCCAAGTTAGAAATGTTGTTCAGTTAAGGTCTGAGAGGTAGTTCTACCCCAACTTGATTGGCTTCGTTTTTAACTAAGGAATAGTTAAGGTTCGGTAGTAAAGGAAGTGGTTTGTGTTGGCATCGCGATGGTTTGTTTAAACATCTATCTAAGTCCAATGAAGAAGCTTGGAAATGTTTTCCAAATAAGAAACCAGAAATGTTTTCTAATAAAGAAAACAAGAAATGGAAATGTTTTCCATTGATAATAACGTATATTTTCCAAATTTAGAAAATAAGAAATACTGAATATAGGGAAACAGGAGATGAAAAATGAACTAAGAGATGAATGTTAAATGATGTTTGATCGATATAATTTCCATTTGGAAATAATATCGTTGTTTGCACACTTGTTTTTATTCGATAGTTAAATCACAGACTATCGAAGTCTTGACCATTTTAACGTTGTTAATATGGAGAGACCGGTTGGATTATTTTCCAAAAAACCACTTTGTATTGGCATAAGCGTTGCGAATCATATATGCCAAAGGAAATTGAAGACGGAGTTATGCAAGGGCTATCCTGTTTACAGAATAGTGCCTTCGGTTCATCATGTTCCTGGGTGACTTGTATGGACGGATGTCTGACAGAATATTTCCAGACGATCACATATATTGATTTCTCCAACTGTACCAAGAGTGGAAGCGAAGAAGGAAACTTCTTTTAGCTAACACATAATGTATTGTTGAGGACGTCAATCGGTGATTTTATGGATTTGATGATGTGACATTCAAAGTGAATCTAGTGTGATGGAAAAGCGTAGCTTCTAGCCTCATCATCTGGTAAATGACAGAAATCGGGCAGGCAGCATGGCTAAGTCGGTCGCACCGAAGTAGGGTGTATAATCACCTGATCTAGAGTTTCATTTACTTCTAAAAATCTATTGTTGATGCTGTCCCATTCGGGAAACGGTTGCTGATCCCAACTGTTGGTGATATACATTCGATACACTCAAGCGAAATGAGTGGTCGGTCATGTGTGGCCGGGTTGCAAGATGTTCTTGTTGAACCCAGTGTATTCCTCTCTAGAGGTACACGAGCGATAGGTGATTCCATACCTTGTCATAGTTGGAAATCCGTTACCCAATACGTGCTTGCGGTTTTGAGTTGTATACTATATATGTAGAACGTGAGATGAAAGCGTTTCTACTAGATGATTATATATATACTGTGGTTGATAGACATTATTATAATATCAAAAGGGTTTTTGATATAAAGATATTTTGGATTCTCATAAGGGAAAAACCCGTTCCGTTATGCGGCGTGGTCTTATGAGATATCGTTTACCTGTTTCAACTGTTTTTAACTGTTTTACTCATACCAGTCCCATGACTGACCCGGAGTTTACTTTGTTGTTTTCCCTAAACTCTTGGGTGCCTAAATTTGTACGGGCAGTCAAGTAGTCGGGATTTACAGATATACTAGAAGAGCTTGGAGCAGGAGGCTTCAGGATCATATAGCTATAGTTATTTCCGCTGTGTTGTAAGTGTTGTACTTTGATAATGATATGTATATTCAAGTACTGATTTGTATTTCAAAGTTATGTTATGAAATATATTTATTCGTTCCACTGTGAGATTCGTGTTACTCTGATGTTGTGTTCTTCTTCTTCTTCTATTCTAATTTTCTATCTTATCTTTCCTCACCCTCTAATTTCTTTCACTAATTACCAGGATTTTTCGATGTTTTGGTTATCAACATCGTGCTTATGTCGATAACCAAAGTCGCTCAAAATCCGGGTCGTTACAATTATCACCTATATAGAGATATTCATTTCATTCTATAATCTACTGTCGATGCTGTCCAATTTGGGAAACAGTTGCTGATCTCAACCGTTGGTGATATACATTCGATACACTCAAGCAAAATGAGTGGTCGGTCATGTGTGGCCAGGTTGCAAGATGTTCTTTTTGAACCTAGTGTATTCCTCTTTGGAGGTACACTATCGGAAGGTGGTTCCGTACCTTGTCATAGTTGGAAATCCATTACGCAATAAGTGCTCGCGGTTTTGATTGTATAGTATATATGTGGAACGTGAGATGAAAGCATTCTGTAAGATGATTATTATATTGTGGTTGATAGACGCTATTATAATATCAAAATAGTTTTGATATAAAAGATTGTTGTTTCTTTCAAAACGATTTGAAAGTTAAATCAAATTGATTTGGATTCTCATAAGGGAAAAACCCGTTCTGTTATACGGCGTAGTCTTATGAGATATCATTTTATTGCTCAAACTGTTTTAAACTGTTTTATTCACACCAGTCCCATGACTGACCCAGAGTTTGTTTTGTTTTATTTCCCTAAACTCTTGGGTGCCCAATTTTGCATGGGCATCAAGTAGTCAGGATTTTACAGATATACTTGGTGAGCTTGGAGCAGGAGGCTTCAGGATTATATAGCTATAGTTATTTCTGCTGTTTTGTAAGTGTTGTACTCTGATAATGTTACTGTATACATATACTAGTTTTATTTCAAAGATATGTTATCTATTATATGTTGTTCGTTCCGCTATGAGATTTGTGTTACTCTGATGTTGGATGCTCTTCTTCTTCTTTTATTCTAGGTTTCTATCTTGTCAATTCTCACCCTCAAATTTCTTTCATGGACTATCCAGTATTTCCGATGCTTGAATAGTCGACATAGTGTTGTAAGTCAATATCCAAGATCGCGAAATCCCTGGGTCGTTACAGTGGTATCAGAGCTTAAGGTTAAGTAATTACCTTGGTTTTGTGGCTTGACTCAGTAGAGATAGGGTCAGTAATACCTTAGATTGAGTTTGAGTGTATATATATGAGTGAACGTATTTGTTATTTGATATAAAAAATTGTTTTATATTGTGGAGATCTATTTGCTGAGTTGTTTATAAGTTCTAGTCGATCAGTTTGATCCACTGTATCGGTAGGGGTTTATAAACACTCGAATACGATGACACCATATCTTTTGAAAAGAGGGTAAATGAAATAGTTTTACCCAAATATATTTTGATATAAAGAATATATATATATATATTGGAAATATAGTATATTGAATGTGTTGGTTGACTATAATTGGAATGGTTATGTATATAACCAATCAGAATTCATACGAATATAATATATGAAATAAGATGAAGTAAATCTGAATTTAGAATCAGAATTTGGAACTTGAAATTCCGAAAACATGAAAAGTGTTGTAAATGAATTTAGGTTAAATATATGTGAATTTTAAAATCCCGGGAGATTTTAATTTTGTTACAGGCATTGAAAATGGTATTTTGAGATGAATTTCAAAATGGAAGTGTTTAGATATGGTTTTGAAAATGATATAGTATTGAACTCACTTCGGTCGTTGGAAAATAAATTCCGATGTTGATCTGGACATCATCGATGTTCATTTTCGAGTTTCTAAGTGATGGATTACTACCAAAGATTTTGTTTTTGAATAGTTTTGAGAAAACAAGTTGTATTGAAATTCCAGAAAAGGATATTTGATTTTTGGAAAGGCTAAGCTATTTGAAATACCCAGGTAAAGATTATTTGAAATAAAAACAAATTAAATTAATAGTTGTAAAAGCAAACTGCAATTTGAATTTAAACCAGTTAAGTGGAAAATGAATTGTAATAGAAAATATTAAATAAAATTAGATTGGGAGATATCTGGACTTACGTTGGATTGATGAGTTAAGATATTGAAAATCGAGAATGGAACTTTAGTTTGAAATAAAATACGACTTTGTATAAGCGAATGGTTGTGTTGGAGATAAAAGTGATTTGAGTTTGATCGGGATGACCTTGGTATATGCTGAATTAGCAGCAGATGGAAAAGATATAATGATATGCCCTACAAAAAGGTACAAGTTTATATTTGGTATAAGCATGAGATTTATGAGTCGAATTGGGCAGACGCTTGGCTGTTTAATTTTTTTTTGGGTTGGAGAAGGCCCAGAGAGGCGAGTTGTAGTTGTAACGATTGACCAATACAAAGGAGCTGCTGGCGAAAATTTTCGAAAATTTTGGGTGCTAGAATATTTTCATAATTTTTGAAAATTTTCATTAATAGTAATATTTTAATTGGAGTGGATTGTTTAGTTGAAACTAGAGTTAAGAATTTAAACAAATAATTTTTAATCTAGTTAATAGGGTTTTTTTCTATTCTACCGTAGCAATTTCGAGGATGAAATTATTTTAAGGGGGAAGAATGTAATGTCCCGTATTTTAGCGATATAATAATAAATTAATTTAATTATTTAAATAATGATTTAGAGAATTAAATGGCCATTTAATTAAATAATATTGAATATTTAATTAAAATAAATAATAAAATAATATATTTAATTTCGAAGTAGTCGGAATTAGTGAATTGACAAAATAGTGTGAACTGGACAATTTGAAATATTTAATTCAGCTTGGTATCGAATTCGAATGATGAATATATTTAAATAACGACAGCTTGAACGTATAATTATATTATAATTATAATCGAGCCCGTAATGGCGCTGCAGTTCGTAATTTGGCGATTTGAACTTCAATTGAATATACATAAGCCATTTTAAATCGGATTTCTATGAAATAAGAAACGTTCGGAGCTGGTGAAGTATTTTTTCTAGTGAAAGAGAAAAATCGGGATTTTATTGTGTAGATTTTGATTTATGTCCAAATCAAATTTTAGAAAAGTCGCTATGGAATTCCTTTATAATTTATAATGATTTGTTTATATTATAAAAGGATTTTTCAATATAAATTGAATATCGATTCAACCGGGATTTGAATATCGAGTTATAAATCCAATTGGAGCAATACAATATTCCATGTGAATATATATATGATAATATATATTTATTTATATTTAATTTAATTGTTTTTATATATATATTTATACATTTAAATGGGTTATTTAAAGCTTTTAAAATTGCCAGTTTTGCAAATGACCTCCGTTTTCGATGAAACTCATTTTGTTGGATCCGCAATGTTAAATTATTGTTAGATTTCAATTTCCATGATTTTTGAAGTCAGTATCTGGCCATACGGATTTTTAATGCGAGAAACAGTCAGTATTTTGATGGTAAAAAATACGTTGTGTGAGCAAACGGAGTCAAAATTTGACGAAACTAGTTTCGTGGGGTCCGTAATGTCAAACTCTAGTTGTATGTCCATTTTCATGGTTTTTGGGTATCATGTGTGATTATAGAAATTTTTAAACAGTAAATACATATAATATTTGATTATAATTCAAAATAATATTCGAATAAATAAATATTTAGATTACCTATAAATACCATCCCAACCTTCTAACCCTAAACAGAAAATTCCTCTGGTCAAAGGAAAACCCACCGCCAATTTTCTCTCCACAATTAAAACGTTAAGTTTCTTTCTTCTAAAATCAAAAGAAATTCTTATATAAATATATAAATCTTAAATCGAAAATATTCGAGATCCTGGAGAGATCCGCTACCTTTTGCTATGCTTCGGTTTTAGTCTAATGTAGATAGGGTACGTTGATCTAAAAGCTAACGCGAGCTAGGGTTTTCATTTGTCGGGAATTGAAGGGACGAGGGAAGGAATGAATGATGCTATGGAGTTTATGGGTTGTTTTAGCTCATGCGTGATGATTTTTAGGGGGATTTGGGGTCAAAAGAGTTCGGTCGTTTTCCTGTACCTGCAAAGTAAATTGGGAACAACGGAAGTCCTTAATGTCGTGCGAGCTTGACAAAAGTGGCCTCGGAAAGAAGAGCGTTCGAAGAGGGAGTGAATGGTATGTTTTATTTGAAGTTTAATGGAGAAGAGAGGGGGAAATGTTGAGCTATGAAGATGCGGCAATGGCCTTAGTACTCTTCCAGGAAGTTGCGGCATTAAGAAACGGAGAGGAAGGGGGTTAGTCTGTTTAAAATGTGGTTTGTGAGGTTGGTAATTTACTAATTAATAATTAATTAAAAGGGTGATATCGGTTTGGTAGAACGTGGTGTAAGGGGGAAGAGTAAATAGTGAGTGATTTGGAGGAGTAAGACACTATTTTTATTTCCTAGAAGAAGGAGGGCTGTTTCACGTGGGCCGGTGCAACTGAAATTGGGTATGGGCTGAAGTGTGTGGTGAGCCCAATTTGGTAATAAAATGGTTTAAATAATATAATTACTTGTTTAAAATTGTAAATGTTATAACTATTTCATACGTGATCATAATTGGACAAAACAAGATCCGTTAGGATCGTATGGACGGACACTACCCAATGGAACTGACTAATAGTGGACTGGAGCTTGTTACAATTTATAGTAAAATAAATTGTCCGTTTGAATCAAAGACAGTTTGTGAGTAAAACTCACCAACTCTACCAGTTCATATTTTTATAACGTATATTTAGAACTGATAAATGATGATTGATTTGCTGTGTGCTGACTGTTTGATTGAATTACTGATTGATTGCTTGAAATTATAGATAACGATATATATATAAATCATTAATCAAACATTGATTCTGTTTAGCAGAATACTTCATATTGAAATGCAGTTGATGTAAATTATATTGTTTAACATCTGTGATGCACGGAAATAGGTTGGAGGGATCCAATTGGATTCCTCAATATTCATAATACTGTTTTTCATATATTGTAATATATGATGTGATATATAATCTGTGTTGATTATGTGTGTTTGAATGATATCGATCATTGTTATTTAGGTATTTTAAATACTGTAAGAAATACTGGATGTAGAAAAGGGGATTTTCAAAGTGTATTTTGAAAATAAATTATTTATATAAAATTAATGGATTTTATATATAAAAAGGGAAGGATTTCATAAAAGAAAATTATAAAATCAAAATAGAACCGAAAAGGATATATCTGTATAACATTTACAAATAGAATTGGAAAGGGTATATTTGTATAACATTTACAAACAGAATTGGAAAGGAAATATTTGTAAACCATTTACAAATAGAATTGGAAAGGAAATATTTGTAAAACATTTACAAATAGATTATAAGTGGAGATATTTATTTATGAAATAAATAGAGTAATAAAAGTAATTATTTATAAAATAAATAAGATTTTATCAAAGGAATTATTTGGAAAATAAATAGAAATATTTATAAAACAAATAGGGTTTATGAAAAGGGATATTCGGAAATCAGATAGAGCAAATCAAATAGAGTTAATTGATAGAGTTAATCGATTATAGTTTATTCGAATAGAGTTAAAGGAGTAAATCGAATATGGCTTATTCGAAAGGATTATTGAAAATTAGTTATTCGAAAGGACTTGGTTATTCGAGAAAAGAGATATCGAATATTGGTTATTCGAAAGAAGTTAATCGAATATTGGTTATTCGAGAAAAGAGTTATCGAATATTGGTTATTTGAAAGAAGTTAATCGAATATTGGTGAAACACCCCACCTCCGTTAGGGTCACTCTCAAAGGGAATGCCCTAATTTTGGTGGAGGTTTATAAGTACAAGTCACAGATATACAAGACAGATATAAGAACACATATTTGTAAACAGCGGAAGAACAACAAACTTTTATTTCATAAAAGCAAATACGTGTTACAAAACATCACCATGATTGTCTTACATCCTTTCCAAAAACATAACATAACATTTTCATAATCTATCTTGAGTACATTATTTAAAGAAGCATAAATAAAACATGGATAAACTGCAAAAGCCCCTTAGTGATTGTCCAAAGCCATAGTTCAAAGTGAAAAAGTCCAAGCAATACATTTCTCTTCTTCAAGCTGGATGTTAAGATCGGTCAAGCTGCTGTGTTCCCTCCCTGTGGACCTGGGGGGGGGGGGACGGAAGAAAAGAAGACGAAAGAAAAGTAGAGTCAGACATAAAGCCTGAGTAAGTCTAGTACTATTTTGTCTATGAATAAAGAACTGGGTGTGATAAGTATAAACAAGAAGTGGGCAAGCACTATAAACTTGGTTAAGTTGTCTAGGGTCGAATATACTATCGTACCCCATGTTAATCTCTGAACCCATATAAACTAGTTTCCAACTGACACCCCATAGTTAGGGTAAAGTGATCCATTTTATAATGATCGGCTCCTACTCGCATAGTTACATGTGTCTTACGGCCCCCGATGTTGTAGTTACCTATGCTGGTCCCACCATGGGGTGTATCAAGTCCCATAGTGGCGGCCCGACACAACGTTAGAGTGCACAGGTATGCTACTGGTGTCCAGTGCCTTATTTTTCTGTGCCGGAGTGTGTGCACGCCCGCACCCCGTTAGAACCTACACTGCTACACCACCGCCGTCGATTTGACCTCTTACAATCAGCCCAGTAATCGTGCCCCACCCTGCCTAGTTTCAGGGTTTCCTGATACACCTTCTAGGGTTACTGCTGAAAAGGGTCCCCCGTTACTAGGTTTTCTATCTCTAGCCAACATGCTAAGTTGGTTAAGTGTTTTCTAACCTAAACCCCACCAGTCCGTTTAGTTTAGCATGTTTCATTTTGATTAAGTCTTTAGTTCACTTAACCCTAACAATCCTGACTCAGCCTTAATTGTCTTATTAAGGCCCTGACCTCTCACATTAGACAGGTATTGTTGTGGCTGCCTGTTGCCGGTTGGTTCCGGGCAGTCTTACGCCACAACTCAGTCTAACCTCGGGTCCTTATTGGGCTCCATGTTTAACCTCCCACATTGGATAGGTATTGTTGTGACTACTGGACAGCCGGGCGGTTCCGGGCAGGTTTACATCACAACTCAATCCAACCTCGGGTTAAACACATCGTATGTTCTACATTTACATATTTTGTCATTCTTCTTTATATGTAAATATTTGCGACCCATTATTAAGTTAATGGTGTAAAGGTTACACCAATCATGGGCCCAACCCATGCTTGAATTTGGGCCCTTCTGTTTTATATTTTCATTCATTAGTAATTTTAAACCAACGTTATTTTCCCCCGTTTAACACGTCCGTTTATTATATATATTGGGCTTAGCCTTTTAAAGCCCAATTTAGCCATGCGAAAAGGGGAGGCTTAAAGCGTGATTACATACACAAAGAGGGGAATGTGAGCGCATGAACTTGCAATATGACGTTGGAAATACAAAATAGAAACTGGTGTACTTGCATAGTAGTGACGTATACTTTGTTCATAAAGCATAAGTGACATGAATCAAACCATGTAAACTTGTAGTTAAGCTAAGAATATTACTATTAACACATAGGCCTAACTACAACATAAACCTATACTTTTATTCAGGCATAATGTCAAACATAAGCACGACATAAATATTTCTAACATAAGCATGGCATAATGTCAAACATAAGCATGGCATAAGTATAGTTAAATTTGTTCACATAACCATGGCATAAATATTTCTAACATGAAATCATGATTCTTACTTTAGTCATGTAAACTTGCAAAAAGGGATTTTTGAACCTAACCTAGCTATGTACCACATATGTCATCATAAAATTCTTGTAAACAAGATAGACTTAACATGGGTTTCAATTATGCCAAATATCATTCATAGCCTAGCCATATTCATAAGTTTGCAAATAGGTTTTCTAGTATAAAAGCAATGCTTAATACATGATACCCAATTTTTAACATAATTTCATATGGATTATGATAACCCAAACTTATTCCAATTACTTCACAAAAATGATGTTTGTATAAAAATACACATTATGATGGCATAGTAGCAAAGCCCCAAACTTGCATGAAATTAAATCAACTACATACATGTAGCTTCAACATGGATTACATAATTTGCGAAATATTCCAAACGTATACTTGCATAGAACTACCGCATGTAGTTCTTTATAATTGAATAACATAATTCAAGAATATCCAAACGTATATAATATTTCAAATTGATAAGAACGCACAAATATGAATTACTTTATTGCCACAATTCAAGCATACAAACCAACACAATTATTTGTTCATACCAAAGTAATACTCTACTTACAATGGTATGGCGAATTTCTCCAATTTAGGGATTTGGAGATACGATTCCTTTGTTGAATTGATTTGTTTAGGTCGCTTTAAGCTTTAGAATTTTCCTCCTAATCCTTTCTCCAATTGGTGGCTACCCCTAGTCGTTCCTCAGCAACATGGCGGCTTTGTTCTTATTTTTGAATGAATAGATTAGGGTTAAGTCTAGGGTTGTTTTTATAGAGGTTAGGAACTGATTAGGACCATTGATGTTGCTTGGATTAATCGTAGCCATTCATTAGGAAGAGAGACCAATTAGAGCCTGCCACCTAGCCCTAATGACAAAGCAGACCACAGAAAATCAACCAACATAGCATAGGCCAGCCGGGTTAGACTGGGCTCGACCTGGCTCTGGACCAGGTCGACATGCCTGTCGACAGCCCTGTCGACAGCCCTGTCGACCTGGTTAGACCAGGTCGACAGCCCAGTCGACCTAGGTGCGACAGGCGGGTGTTTTTCCGCCCTGGCCCATTGGGCCCCATTTTCGAATTTAAACTTTATTTTATTCTGTTTGAATTTTAAATTTAATTCAGAAACTTCCGAAGGCCATATCTTCTTCATACGGACTCCGTTTTTCGAAAACTCGGACTCTATTTCGCGTATTTTTCCGAGACGAACGCAATGGCGTATCCCGTTTCCCTTAGTTCTTTGATTTCAAATTAATTATACTTTAATTTGTTAATTTCACAGTTATAGAATTTTCGGGGTGTTACATTCTCCCCCACTTAAAAGGATTTCGTCCCCGAAATCTTCAAGTTTAGGAAAATGTATATCCTAACATCCAATCATCCATCTACTCATCCATTAAACACGAGCATCCATTGTCCTTAAAAGACTTCTAATGCTTCATGATCAAATGCGAAGTGTGTGTGTACATGTACTTATCTAATGCAAAATCAGGCGGTCTACTGATTCAGTTGACCTCCTTAATGCGAATTATGTAAGTGCCATGAATCCATTATGTATGCAAATTTTCCTATTCTTGATTCTACATGAGTGCACAATCATTTCAATACAGATGCAACATCCACATGACAACACATTAATGTTCAACCATATACGAATGCAAACATATATGCATATGCAATATGAAGTGACTGAGCCGATCTAAAACCTAGATTGTGTGTGTATATGCAACCACGAGCAACCACTAGCAATCACTTGCAACCACTTGCAACCATCATCCATAACATGTTTCAACTACATGTTTCCATCCAAAGGGTTTCTACCTAAAAGATACGGTCGAGGAAATTTACCTAAAAAGATAGATAAAAGCGCAACTTAAGGAAAAAAAAGAAAGATCAAGGATGTACCCTTGAACAGACAAGGGTAGGCAGTACGTATTCTATCTTCAGTTTCCCAAGTCGCGTCTCCCTCGGCGTCGCTCCACTGAACTTTGACGAGCTTGACTTCGCGGTTGCGTAGCTTCTTCACTTCCGTTCCTAAGATGCGGGTTGGAACTTTCCTTATGGTTGCTTCGCGTTCTACTTCGGCCTCTTTGAGGATATTTGGCTCTACCACTTCAGCTGACTCATGTAGACATTTTCGGAGATGTGAAACGTGAAAAACGTTGTGGACTCCAGCCAACTTCTCGGGTAGCTCTAATCTATAGGCCATTTTCCCAATTTTCTCGATGATAGGGAATGGCCCTACGAACCTTGGCGCTTGCTTTCCTGTGGTTCCAAAACGAACAACGTTCCTTAGCGGTGATACTTTGAGAAAAACTCTGTCTCCAACTTCAAATTCAAGGTCGGTCCTTCTCTTGTCGGCATAGAACTTTTGTCTGTCTTGGGCCGTCTTCATCCTTCTTCGTATTAAGTCTACTTTCTCTGAAGTCTCTCGGATCATATCTGGTCCAAGTATGAGCTTATCCGTGGACTCCCACCAACAAGTGGGCGATCGGCGTGGTCTTCCATATAAAGCTTCGAAGGGCGCCATTCTGATGGTTGCTTGATAGCTGTTGTTGTAGGCAAATTCCACCAAAGGAAGGTGGTCTTCCCATGTCCCTCCGAAGTCAAGGAGGCATAGTCTTAAAAGGTCTTCCAAAACTCTATTCACTCTCTCTGTTTGGCCGTCGGTTTGGGGATGATAGGCTGTGCTCAAGCATAACTGCGTTCCTACTGCTTCTTGTAGACTCCGCCAAAACTCACTGGTGAAGATGGGGTCTCGGTCACTAACAATGCTAGATGGTATTCCATGGAGTCGAACGATTTCCTTAAGGTAAAGTGATGCTAGGGATGAGGCAGTTCTTTTACTTTTGACAGGTAAAAAGTGGGCGCTTTTAGTAAGCCTATCCACTATTACCCAAATGCTAGTGTTGCCTCTCCTAGACCTAGGCATCCCATCGATGAAGTCCATTGAGATGCTATCCCATTTCCACTGCGGGACCTCCAGAGGATGTAGCAGTCCGCCAGGCTTTTTCTGTTCCGCCTTAACCTGTTGGCACACCATGCACTTAGCAACGAATTCTGCCACGTCCTTTTTCATGCCATTCCAGAAGAAAGTCCTTTTTATGTCTTTGTAAATTTTATCTCCGCCTGGGTGTATCGTCATCTTGGAGTGATGTGCTTCCTCGAGAACCTTCTTTATTAAATCTTTTGTCTGTGGGACGCATAGTCTTCCGTCTCGCCTTAGCAAACCTTTATCGTCGATGGAGTATCGGTTGAGGTGACTTGAAGTCTCACCCCTAATTAGCCTATCAATTGTTTCCACAAGCTGAGGGTCTTCGCGTTGTGCTGCCCCTACCGAATCTACTAAAGTTGGGCGCACTTCGAGAGATGCTAGCAAGCCCGGTACGAAATTGGTGGAAGGCCTAAAGTCGAAGCTGGCTAAAAACTCTAGGGTTTGTCTTTCAACAAACAACGGGCTTAGGGTTAATTTCTTTCGGCTCAACGCGTCTGCCACTACGTTGCCTTTGCCCGGAGTGTAGGAGATTTCGAAATCGTACGAGGCAAGAAACTCCATCCATCTTTGTTGCCTTAAGTTAAGATCTTTCTGCGAGAAAAGATATTTCAACGATTTATGGTCAGTGTAAAGTTCGAACTTCTCACCTAGGAGATAGTGTCGCCAAGACTTGAGTGCAAAGACGATGGCGGCTAACTCAAGATCGTGGGTTGGGTAGTTCTTTTCGTGCACTTTCAACTGCCTCCCGCCATAAGCTACTATCCTTCCTTCTTGCATTAAGATGGCGCCTAGCCCTGTCCCACATGCATCCGTATAAACAGTGAACATCTTACTCCCATCTGGCAGCGTCAAAACTGGGGCTGTTGTAAGAGCCCTTTTTAGTCGTTGGAAAGCAAACTCGCAATCCAAATTCCAATTGAACACTAGATTCTTCTTAGTCAATTTCGTAAGCGGAGCTGAGATTTTCGAAAAATCCCTTATAAATTTTCGATAGAAACCTGCTAGTCCTAGAAAGCTTCGGACCTCAGTCGCATTCCTTGGTGTCTTCCAATCTTGTACCGCCACTACCTTAGCAGGGTCCACCGCTAACCCTTGTTTGGATACTATGTGCCCAAGGAACCTCACCTCTTCTCTCCAAAAGTGGCATTTGGAGAATTTGGCTTTTAGTTGATGGACTCGCAAAGTTTACATGATTGCCCTTAAGTGCTGAGCATGTTCCTCTTCACTCTTTGAGAAGATAAGGATATCATCTACGAAGACCACTACGAATTTGTTGAGGAAATCTCTAAATACCCTACTCATCAGGTCCACGAAGTAAGCAGGTGCATTTGTCAAGCCGAAAGGCATGACAAGCCATTCAAAGAAGCCGTCTGGGGTTCTGAACGCCGTTTTATCGATGCTATCTTCAGCCACCCTTAGCTGATGAAAACCGGTTGCTAAATCGAGTTGGGAGAAAACAGACGCTCCTACGAGCTGGTCAAATAAATCGTCAATTCTAGGGAGAGGGTGCCTATTCTTTTTCGTTAGCTTGTTGAGCTCCCTATAGTCAACACATAGACGGAGTGAGCCATCCGCCTTTGTAGCGAACACCACTGGAGCGCCCCATTCTGACATGCTCCTCCTAATGAACCCCTTTTTCTAGAAGCTCTTTAATCTGTTTACTGAGCTCTTTCCTTTCTCGTGGAGCCATGTGTCTAACGGGCAACGCAACGGGCTTTGCATTATCTACAAGATATATGCGGAAGTCTATTTCCCGCTTCGGAGGCAAGCCCTTCACCTCTTCGAAGACATCCGGATATTCCCGGACCACTCTAACTGATTTCAAATTTTCAACAGAGGCATCTAGCGATTCAAGATAACTAAGCATAACCGCATACGAGGGATTACAAGAAATTTCCAAAGTATTACCGAGCTGGGTTAGGAGCCTAACAACCCTTTTCTCACAATCAAGGATGGCCCCATTACTGGATAGCCAATCCATACCCAAAATCAAACCATACCCCGAAAAGCCCAAAACAAAGGCACTACATTGAAATTCTACACTTAGGATAGAAATTTTCAATTCCAAACAGATCATAGACAAATGAGCTGGGCCCCCAATTGGGTTTGAAACAATTAAGGGGTCCTCTACCATACTAGTTTTTAGGTGCAGAGATTCTACTAGAGCAGACGAGATAAAGGAATGTGATGTGCCAGAATCAAATAAAGTGCGAACGGGGTGATCATAAAGATAAACTACACTTTCTACAGAAGTATTTATACCTCGCTGTTGCAGAGGTGGCGCTTCTAGCACATGAACCTGTGCCCCTGGGGTGGATCCAGCCCTCTGCCCCTGTCCTCGTTTCTTTGGGCAGTCCTTAGCCCTGTGGCCTGTCTCACCGCAAGAAAAGCACCCACCATTTTCCTTGGCCTTCTTTTTCCGGCAGTCCTTTACTAAGTGCCCCACTTTGCCACAGAAATTACACTTCCTCTTCTCTTTGTTGCCCTTCCCGCCTTTCTTAAAGTCCGTCTTCTTAGGCTGCAAACCCTCTTTCTTCCCTTGAGAGCTTTCTGCCTTTGTCTCCTTCTTGCCCTTATCCTCTTCATTCAGCAATGCCATTTGCACCAATCTTTCATACGTGGCTCCCATGGGTATATGGGTCATGGACAAACTGTGTAATGGCTCATTTAACCCTTTGACGAAACGGAGAGCCTTCTTGTGCGGGGTGTTGACTAGGTCAAGCCCAAACCTAGCCAGCTCATCGAACTGATTCACATACTCTCGGACTGTCTTGTCCCCTTGCTTAAGAAATAAGAATTTTTCCAACTGCAAACTTCTTTCTGCATCTGAGAGAAATTTAGTCTCAAACCTTGCCCTAAAGTCCTCCCATGTCTCCACTGGTCTTTCAGCATTAGTGACTTCCCACCAGTAGGAAGCCTTGCCCTTCAATAGCCATACTGCCAGCTGTACTTTTTGTCTATCTTCTACCTCAAAGATGATGAATAGGTCCTCCATTTCTTTCAGCCAATTTCTAGCTGCCACGAAGGACTCAGTTCCATGGAAATCCCTTCCTCCCATAGCTTTAAAATCTTTACATATCTTAGCAAACGTGTTTCCCCGAGGAGGAGGAGGTGGAGGAAAAGGTGCCGCCGCAGCTGGATGATTTCCTGCAGCTGGGGGAGGAGGAACGGTAGGACCTGGCTGAGTGGCCCTTGCTTCTAAGAACCGTCTAAACCAACCAGGTATTGGCACCCCTTCTGGCAAGTTAAGATCTTCGGACATGCTGAAACAAAAAGGATAGATTCAAAACGAAGGATAAGAGATAGTACCTATGGCTTTGGGGAGTGGACTTTGCCTTTTAAAATAAAATAATATTTTTCTTTTAAAAATGCTTCTTTAAATTTCCTTTTTGAAAATAATTTTTCAAAACTTTTTATCTTATCTGGTAAACCTATGCTCTGATACCAAGTGAAACACCCCACCTCCGTTAGGGTCACTCTCAAAGGGAATGCCCTAATTTTGGTGGAGGTTTATAAGTACAAGTCACAGATATACAAGACAGATATAAGAACACATATTTGTAAACAGCGGAAGAACAACAAACTTTTATTTCATAAAAGCAAATACGTGTTACAAAACATCACCATGATTGTCTTACATCCTTTCCAAAAACATAACATAACATTTTCATAATCTGTCTTGAGTACATTATTTAAAGAAGCATAAATAAAACATGGATAAACTGCAAAAGCCCCTTAGTGATTGTCCAAAGCCATAGTTCAAAGTGAAAAAGTCCAAGCAATACATTTCTCTTCTTCAAGCTGGATGTTAAGATCGGTCAAGCTGCTGTGTTCCCTCCCTGTGGACCTGGGGGGGGGGGGGGACGGAAGAAAAGAAGACGAAAGAAAAGTAGAGTCAGACATAAAGCCTGAGTAAGTCTAGTACTATTTTGTCTATGAATAAAGAACTGGGTGTGATAAGTATAAACAAGAAGTGGGCAAGCACTATAAACTTGGTTAATTTGTCTAGGGTCGAATATACTATCGTACCCCATGTTAATCTCTGAACCCATATAAACTAGTTTCCAACTGACACCCCATAGTTAGGGTAAAGTGATCCATTTTATAATGATCGGCTCCTACTCGCATAGTTACATGTGTCTTACGGCCCCCGATGTTGTAGTTACCTATGCTGGTCCCACCATGGGGTGTATCAAGTCCAGCAGTGGCGGCCCGACACAACCTTAGAGTGCACAGGTATGCTACTGGTGTCCAGTGCCTTATTTTTCTACGCCGGAGTGTGTGCACGCCCGCACCCCGTTAGAACCTACACTGCTACACCACCGCCGTCGATTTGACCTCTTACGATCAGCCCAGTAATCGTGCCCCACCCTGCCTAGTTTCAGGGTTTCCTGATACACCTTCTAGGGTTACTGCTGAAAAGGGTCCCCCGTTACTAGGTTTTCTATCTCTAGCCAACATGCTAAGTTGGTTAAGTGTTTTCTAACCTAACCCCCACCAGTCCGTTTAGTTTAGCATGTTTCATTTTGATTAAGTCTTTAGTTCACTTAATCCTAACAATCCTGACTCAGCCTTAATTGTCTTATTAAGGCCCTGACCTCTCACATTAGACAGGTAATGTTGTGGCTGCCTGTTGCCGGTTGGTTCCGGGCAGTCTTACGCCACAACTCAGTCTAACCTCGGGTCCTTATTGGGCTCCATGTTTAACCTCCCACATTGGATAGGTATTGTTGTGACTACTGGACAGCCGGGCGGTTCCGGGCAGGTTTACATCACAACTCAATCCAACCTCGGGTTAAACACATCGTATGTTCTACATTTACATATTTTGTCATTCTTCTTTATATGTAAATATTTGCGGCCCATTATTAAGTTAATGGTGTAAAGGTTACACCAATCATGGGCCCAACCCATGCTTGAATTTGGGCCCTTCTATTTTATATTTTCATTCATTAGTAATTTTAAACCAACGTTATTTTCCCCCGTTTAACACGTCTGTTTATTATATATATTGGGCTTAGCCTTTAAAAGCCCAATTTAGCCATGCGAAAAGGGGAGGCTTAAAGCGTGATTACATACACAAAGAGGGGAATGTGAGCGCATGAACTTACAATATGACGTTGGAAATACAAAATAGAAACTGGTGTACTTGCATAGTAGTGACGTATACTTTGTTCATAAAGCATAAGTGACATGAATCAAACCATGTAAACTTGTAGTTAAGCTAAGAATATTACTATTAACACATAGGCCTAACTACAACATAAACCTATACTTTTATTCAGGCATAATGTCAAACATAAGCACGGCATAAATATTTCTAACATAAGCATGGCATAATGTCAAACATAAGCATGGCATAAGTATAGTTAAATTTGTTTACATAACCATGGCATAAATATTTCTAACATGAAATCATGATTCTTACTTTAGTCATGTAAACTTGCAAAAAGGGATTTTTGAACCTAACCTAGCTATGTACCACATATGTCATCATAAAATTCTTGTAAACAAGATAGACTTAACATGGGTTTCAATTATGCCAAATATCATTCATAGCCTAGCCATATTCATAAGTTTGCAAATAGGTTTTCTAGTACAAAAGCATGGCTTAATACATGATGCCCAATTTTTAACATAATTTCATATGGATTATGATAACCCAAACTTATTCCAATTACTTCACAAAAATGATGTTTGTATAAAAATACACATTATGATGGCATAGTAGCAAAGCCCCAAACTTGCATGAAATTAAATCAACTACATACATGTAGCTTCAACATGGATTACATAATTTGCGAAATATTCCAAACGTATACTTGCATAGAACTACCGCATGTAGTTCTTTATAATTGAATAACATAATTCAAGAATATCCAAACGTATATAATATTTCAAATTGATAAGAACGCACAAATATGAATTACTTTATTGCCACAATTCAAGCATACAAACCAACACAATTATTTGTTCATACCAAAGTAATACTCTACTTACAATGGTATGGCTAATTTCTCCAATTTAGGGATTTGGAGATACGATTCCTTTGTTGAATTGATTTGTTTAGGTCGCTTTAAGCTTTAGAATTTTCCTCCTAATCCTTTCTCCAATTGGTGGCTACCCCTAGTCGTTCCTCAGCAACATGGCTGCTTTGTTCTTATTTTTGAATGAATAGATTAGGGTTAAGTCTAGGGTTGTTTTTATAGAGGTTAGGAACTGATTAGGACCATTGATGTTGCTTGGATTGATCGTAGCCATTCATTAGGAAGAGAGAACAATTAGAGCCTGCCACCTAGCCCTAATGACAAAGCAGACCACAGAAAATCGACCAACATAGCATAGGCCAGCTGGGTTAGACTGGGCTCGACCTGGCTCTGGACCAGGTCGACATGCCTGTCGACAGCCCTGTCGACCTGGTTAGACCAGGTCGACAGCCCAGTCGACCTGGGTGCGACAGGCGGGTGTTTTTCCGCCCTGGCCCATTGGGCCCCATTTTCGAATTTAAACTTTATTTTATTCTGTTTGAATTTTAAATTTAATTCAGAAACTTCCGAAGGCCATATCTTCTTCATACGGACTCCGTTTTTCAAAAACTCGGACTCTATTTCGCGTATTTTTCCGAGGCGAACGCAATGGCGTATCCCGTTTCCCTTAGTTCTTTGATTTCAAATTAAATATACTTTAATTTGTTAATTTCACAGTTATAGAATTTTCGGGGTGTTACAATTGGTTATTCGAGAAAGAGTTATCGAATATTGGTTATTCGAAAGAAGTTAATCGAATATTGGTTATTCGAAAAAGAGTTATCAAAAATTGGTTATTCAAAGAAAGGAATTAATTGAATATTAGTTATTCGAAAGGAGTGAAGTGATAAGAGTTAATTGATAGAGTTAACCAAATAGAGTTAATCAAATAGAGTTAATCGAATAGGGTTAACCGAATAATGTCTATCGATCAAAGTAAATCGATTAGAGTAAATCGAATAGAGTCAATCAATTAGAGTTATCGATTAGAGTTAATCAAATACAGTTATTCTAAAGGAGTTATCGAATATAGTTTATTCGAAAGGAGTTATCGAATATAGTTTATTCGAAAGGAGTTATCGAATAGAGTTATTCGAAAGGAGTTATCGAATAGAGTTATTCGAAGAGAGTTAATCGAATATTAGTTATTCTAATAAGAGTTAGTCGAATATTAGTTAATCAAAAAAGGAGTTAGTCGAATATAGTTTATTCGAATAGAGTAAAGGAGTTAGTCGAATATTGTTTATTCGAATAGAGTAAAGGAGTTAATCGAATATGGTTTATTCGAATAGAGTTAAAGGAATTATCAAATATAGTTTATTCGAAAGGAGTTAATCGAATATAGTTTATTCGAAAGGAGTTAAGTGATAAGAGTTAATGAATTTGAGTTAATCGAGTTAAAGTTAATGGAGTTAGGATTAATTGATTTGAGTTAATCAATTTATATTTTGGAGTTAGATATTTCAGAAGTAGGGATTTTATTGCTATAGTTATGATCAATATTTTTCAATAAAGAAGTGAATTCGTAAATAGAATCCAAGAGTTTCGTAAGAAAGTTGTTAAAGGTTTAGAAGGTGAAACTTTTCTATTTCGAAGTTAGAAATGTTGTTCAGTTAAGGTCTGAGAGGTAGTTATACCCCAACTTGATTGGCTTCGTTTTTAACTAAGGAATGGTTAAGGTTCGATAGTGAAGTTTGGTTAAGTGAAATTAGTTAATCAGGGTAATGGTTTGAGTGGCAGAGCGATGTTTTATTTAAACATCTGTTTAAAATCCAATGAATTATTTTGGAAACATTTTCCAAATATAATCAGAGATATTTTCTAATCATAGAAAATGAAACATTTGACGATAAAGAACACAGGAATGACAGTGATATGTGAAAAAGAGATGGAAATGTTTTCTAATGATTAATAATGTATATTTTCTAAATTTAGAAAATAGGGAATGTTGAATATAGGGAAAGAGGAAATGATTAAATTGATGAACTAAAGAGATAATGTTAAATGATGATTGATCGATATAATTTCCATTTGGAAATAATATCGTTGTTTGCACACGTTTTTTCTTTGGTAGTTAACTCACAGACTATTGAAGTTTTTGACCATTTTTCCATCGTTAATACGGAGAGGCCGGGATCAGATTCATTATTTGAAAACCACTCCGTATGGGCATTAGCGATGCGATCAAATATGATGAAGATAATTGAAGACGGAGTTATGCAAGCGCTGTCCTGTTTACAGAATAGTGCCTTCGGTTCGTCCAGTCCCAGGACGACCTGTATGGAAGAATGTCTGCAGAGAATATTTAATTGATCACGTAAGTTGATCTCTTTAAACGTATATACGTTTAGTGGCGGAGGAATTCGTTTCTCTTAGCTGTATACCCGTTGTAATTTGGGGAAATCAATTTGTGATTTGGCGGGTATGATGATGTGACATTCAAAGTGGATAATTGTGTGACCTGTCAGAGATAAGCATAGCCTCTAACCTCACAACTGGGAAATGACAAAAATCGGGCAAGCAGCATGGCTAAGTGGTTGGTTGCTAAGTAGGGTGTATTATCATCTATCTAGAGATTCATTTCATTCTATAATCTATTGTCGATGTTGTCCTATTCGGGAAATGGTTGCTGATCCCAACCGTTGGTGATATACATTCGATACACTCAAGCGAAATGAGTGGTCGGTCATGTGTTGCCGGGTTGCATGATGTTCTTTTTGAACCTAGTGTATTCCTCTCAAGAAGTACACTATCGGAAGGTGGTTCCATACCTTGTCATAGTTGGAAATCCATTACCCAATAAGCGCTCACGGTTTTGATTGTATAATATATATGTGGAACGTGAGATGAAAGCGTTCTGCAAGATGATTATTATATTGTTGTTTATAGATGTAATGGCGCGTTTGGTTAGCTGTCGAATAATTAATTTATTTAATGATTTATATATCGATTTGGCGATATCAATAACTTAAAGTACAACGTTCGAACTTATAATTTATAATTATAATTAAAACGAAACTGAAACGTCGCGGCAGTTCGCAATTTGGCGATTCGAACTTCAACTGAATATACAGAATCCGTTTTATGTCGAATTTCTGTGAAAACAAGAAACGAACGGATCTGTTGAACTATATTTTTCTAGTGGAAGAGAAAAATCGGGATTTCGTCGTGTAGATTTTGAGATATGTCCAAATCAAATTTTAAAATAGTCGCTATAAAATCGTTTATCGACCGTAATGGTTTATTCGTTATAACTAGAGATCGGGCTTGAATTTAGACAAGGTTCTTTTGGGAAATAGTGATAATTTAATTTTTAGAATTTTACTGTAATTTTTAATTAATTAAATAAGCAACTTTTTATTTGGAGTATTTCGCACCCTGAAATCAACATTTTGAAGTTTCAAAATATGAGTCCACCTACCGGTATTATTATATTCTTTGGATCCTGACACCTTGTCCATCACAACGGTATGGTTACTCCTGTCGACAACAGTTTGTAAAGGAAGGAAATTTTATTTTTTGTTAACTTAACAACAAAGGCACTGACTATTCATAATCACAAAACCAACGTGGAGAATCCTCTTCACAACTTAATTTGTATGGCCACAGCAAGACCAACGTGGAGAACTTCATGTGTATGGCCACAGCAAGACCAACATGGAGGATTCACCTTCACAAATTTAAAGTATATACCTATTATAAATACCCTTTCCTTTTGCCTAAACCCGAGAATACCTCATTCATTAGTCAAACCTCTTTCAGCCGTTCTCTTTGCTGTGTACAGCAAAAATGTGGAGCAAAGTAAAATCAAAAGAAAAATCCACCACAATTCAAATAAATTCCTAGAAATCAAGTTATATACATATATGGAATACTGACAAGAATCTCTACACTCTCATACAACTTTTCTATGGTTCGTTTGCGTTCTTCGCGTCACTGCAAATCCACGCAGCAGCTAGGGCTGCAGATTCGCCTGCATGGGTTTTAAAATGAAGGAAGTTGCGTAGGGATTTGGTGCAAGTGGTGTTCAATCAGGAAACGTGAACATTAGAAAGTTGCAGTTTCGCCTGGGTGTGCGGGCTGAGAGGAGCTTTCTCTTTTGGGACATATATAACTAACTTATTGTTAGTTGCATGGAAGGACTTAGAGGAGAGAGAAAACGTGAAGACAGGAGGTGTACAAGATGGGAGTAACGGCAATGGAGGTCTGTTTTTGGTGCCTGCGTTTTGTAATGGGGGGTTTGGGAGATGAAGTTGCGCACTTGGATGCTGGACGGAGCGAGCAGCAGGCGGGGAACTGAGTTTCATCACAGTTATGGGTATATCTTTGGGTACTTATAGCGGTGTACGGTTTTCTGTGCATTCTAAGGTGAGGCGCCAACATAGACAAGGTAAAGGGAGTTTAAACGTGGGATTTAAGGTGAACTTGTGAATGAAGAAGCATGCAAGGTGCATGGCTTGTGCGAGAGCTGTTTTAACGGAGATGAGAATAGTGCGTTTGTTGGCAAGTTCGGTGGGGGTTTGTTTGTAGTTAGTTCAAAAATATATAAGGAAGGGACGTGTACAGAGTGTACATGCATGAAGGGGAAATGCGGTTGAGTGCTGGAGTATACATACAGGAAGTGGGTATGTATTTTAGAAGAATTGGTGCGGTTTTATCATTTGTGAGGAGGGAGCATGCGCACCAGTCCTAGTCTAAAGCATGAATGCGGAGTTGGTTTTTCGGGGAGTAGTGTTTAGTTGGGAAGGCATGTACAGGAGATGGTTTGAGAAGCTTTGGGCAAGTTTTGTTTTTTCATGATGTAGTTGATGTGTTACGGTATGGTCAAAACATGAAAGTAGGAGGGTGATTAACTGTGTAAATGCGTTGGAGGGTTCATCTGGTTATACAAAAGAAATGGGATGGGAAATGTGGACGCGAGAATATGAGCCGGAATAAGGTAATAGTGGAATGGTATGAGGATGGGATGTTCTTCTTGGTTTCGGAGGAGGGGCTTCTAACGGGAGCGGATCCAAACTAACGCAAATCGTTATTTAACGGTTAACGCGCAATGTGAGTAAATCTCACTAACTCTGAACAGTTTATAATTTCATGTTGTATTGTTAGGACTGTTAAAATTGACTGTTTGACTGTGTGTTGATTGTTTGATTGAACTGCTAGTCAGTTAGTTAAATTTCTATATTGATTCTGTTTAACAGAATATATCATATGGAACTGAAAGTGATGTTATCTATATTGTCTAACATCTGTGATGCAGGGAAACAGGTTGGAGGAATCCGACTGGATTCCTTAACAGTTATTTTATTGTTTTTCATATATTGTTATATGATGTGATATAAAATCTGTGGGCGATTATATGTGCTTGGACGATATTGAACATCGTGATTTGATATGATTGAATACCATAACATACCGAAATGTTGATAAGGGGATTTTCAATGTTTATATTGAAAATAAATCTTATTTATAAAATCGATAGGATTTTATAAAATGAAAACATTTATTTATTTAGGAAATAAATAAAGGAACATTTATTCAGATTATAAATAAATGGAATAAAGGAATATTTATTTAGGGAATAAATAAAGGAACACTTGTTCGGAAAATAAATAGAATTATACAAGGATAGATTTAAACACGTGCTTCGCACACGGTATAACACGATATGGATTTAAATGAGATATTAAATAGGAAATCTGTTTTAAACAGATAAATTGAAGTAGATTAATTTATAAATAATGTTTTATAAATTAAATAAATTATTTATCGTTGGTAAATGGAATATATATATAAGTCTGGACTTATATAGAGAAGTAGAAACGTTATTAAAAGGACATTTATAAAGTGAAGAACCGTTACTAAAAGTAAATCCTTATAAATGGATAAACGTTGTAAAAAGTAAATCTTTATCAATGGATAAACGTTGTAAAAAGGAAATCTTTTGGAATGAATAAATGTTAATAAAAGGAGTTAATCGAATTTAGTTATTCGAAATGAGTTATTCGAATTAGATATTTGAATAGAGTTAAACACATTAGAGTGATTCGAATTACTTATTCGAATAGAGTTAAACAAAGTAATTTGTTAGGTTAACCAAAGCAAGTTAGTCGAGTTAATCAAAGTAATTGGTTAAGTTAACCAAAGTAAATTAGTTAAGATAAACTAAGCGGTTAATCGAAGTAAATTAGTTGGGTTAAACAAAGTGAATTAGCTGAGTTAAACTAAGTAAATCGGTTAGAGTTAATCAAAGTGAATTAACTAAGTTAAACTAAGTGGATTAGTTCAGTTAATCGAGACAAGTAAACAAAGTTAGGTTAAACCATTTGAGTTAACCAGTTAAAGTTTACCAGTAAAGATAAACAGTTAGAGTTGACCAGTTAAAGTTTACCAGTTAAAGATAAATAGTTAGAGTTGACCAGTTAAAGTTGACCAGTTAAAGTTGACCAGTTAGAGTTACTCAGTTAGAGTTGACCAGTTAGAATTATCCAAGTGGAGTTAATCGAGTAGAGTTGCCGAATATCACTTATTCGAAGTAGAGTTATCGAATATAGTGTATTCGAGGGAAGAGTAATCGAATATAGTTTATTCGAGTGGAGAAATCAAATGTTATTCATTTGAGAAGAGTTACCGAATATTATTTATTCGAAGAGTAGTTATCGAATATTAGTTATTCGAAGTTAGTTAATCCAAAGGAGTTATTCGAAGTTAGTTAATCCAAAGGAGTTATTCGAAGTTAGTTAATCCAAAGGAGTTATTCGAAGTTAGTTAATCCAAAGGAGTTATTCGAAGTCAGTTAATCCAAAGGAGTTATTCGAAGTTAGTTAATCCAAAGGAGTTAGTCGAAGAGTTAATTGAATATTAGTTATTCAATTTGAGTTAATCGAATTTAGTTATTCGATAAGAGTAAATCCATTTAAGTTAAATCGGATGTTAGTTATTCGATAAGAATTGACACATTTGAGAAAATCGAATATTTGTTATTCGATAAGAGTTAATGAAATAGAGCCAACCAAGAAGAGTTATTCGAATATTAGTTATTCGATAGAAGTTAATCGAAATAGAGTTTATCGAATATAAGTTATTAAAAAGAGAGAGTTAATCGAATAGAGATTACTCGAAAGAGAGTTATACGTCGAATTCGATTATAGCGAATTCGGGAAAGTACTATTTACTTTCCAGGGTTTAAATCAAGATTTAGTTATTGATTAAGAAATTAGGTGTCTGTTAAATTATTCGAGTTAGGAGATTAAGTTATAATTTAGGTTAGATATTGCAGAAGTAGGAATTATAACGTTATAGTTATAATCAAACGTTTTCATATAAGAAGTAGATTCGTAACCTGAATCCGAGAATTTGCATAAACAGATGATTGGAAAAAGTTAGTGACGAACTTCATCTATTTCACAGTAAAGGACGTTGTTCAATTAAGGTCTGAGAGGTAATTATACCCCAACTTGATTGACTTCAGAATTGACAAAGGAATAGTTGTGGTTCGATAGAAAAGGTTGATTTGAAATATAGTTAAGTAATAAGCGATTAATGGATTAAGCGAAACGATGTTTTATACAACGTTCATTGGAAATCCGTAAATGAGTTTTGGAAACATTTTCCAAATATAGTCAGATATGTTTTCTAAACATAGAAAATGAAATGTTTTCATGATAAGAATTTAAGAAATAGAGTTAAGCAAATTCAGAAACTGACTGGAGAGGGTAAGTTGAACGGTTTTCTAAGTGACGATCTGATGTTGGTTTCGACCTTCCGGATTGATACTTAGAGAATTGTTCTCATACTAGTTACAGTTAGGGACTGATAGTTGCGAATTAATAGTGATGTGAAAATAAGCTATGGAAATGTTTTCCAATGATTAATAACATATATTTTCTAAATATATGAAATAAGGAAATATGAACATATGATGATTGATCGATCGAATTCCCATTTGAAAATAAGATCGTTGTTTGTACACCGACATGTTTTCATTTGATAGTTAAATCACAGACTATCAAAGTTTTGACCATTTTTATGTTGTTAATATGGAGAGACCGGTTGGATTATTATCCGAAGAACCACTCCGTATTGGCATAAGCGTTGCGAATCAAATATGCTGAAGATAATTGAAGACGGAGTAAAGTGCAAGGGCTATTGTGAAAAGCCTAGGTAGGATGGATTCACTGAATAGTGCCTTCGGTTTATTCAGTCCCAGGACAACGTATATGGACGAGTGTCTGACAAAGTATTCTTAACGAATCATATATGTTGATCTCTTTAAACTTATTACGTTGGTGGCGGAGAAATTCGTTTCTCTTAGCTTTTATACCCGCGATGCCTTGAGAAATCGATAATGATTTGGCGGGTATGACGATGTGGCGTTCAAAGTAATTGAAGAAATAATCTGTCAAAGTGATAAACATGACCTCAAAACCTCACAACCGGGAAATAACAGAAGTTGGGCTAGGCAGCATGGCTAGTTGGGCCATACCCAAGCAGGGTGTATTATCACCATCTAGAGAATATTCAATTGTACTTCTTTATAATCTATTTCAATGCTGTCCCTTATCGGGAAGGATGGTTGCTGATCCCAACCATCGGTGATAATATATTCGTTACACTCAAGCTAAATGAGTGAACGGTCATGTGTGGCCGGGTTGCAAGACGTTCTTGTTGAACCCTAGTGTATCTCCTCTAGAGTACACTGATCGGAAGGTGCTCTCATACCTTGTCTGTTGGAATCCAATCTCCAATAAGCGCTCACGGTTTTATTTGTATACTATGAATGTGGAACGTGAGATGCAAGCGTTCTGCTAGATTGATATCTATTTGTATTTAGACATTATTATAATATCAGAAAGATATCCTTTATTTAACCAAGTGTTGGAGTTTTATTCACACCAGTCCCATGACTGACCCGGAGTTTATTTTGTTTTGTTTTCCCTAAACTCTTGGGTTCCTAAATTTGTACGGGCAGTCAAGTAGTCGGGATTTTACAGATACACTTGGAGAGCTTGGAGCAGGAGGCTTCAGGATTATAGCTATTATTATTCCGCTGTGTTGTTAAGTGTTGTACTTTGAAATGGTATGTATATACGAGTACTGATTTGTATTTCAAAGTTATGTTATATTTTATTCGTTCCGCTGTGAGATTCGTGTTTACTCTGATGATGTAAGTTCTTCTTCTTCTTCTATTCTATTAGTTCTATCTTTTCTTCCTCACCCTCTACTTTCTTTCACTAACGTCTCGGAATTTTCGACTCTCGAGGAGTCGAAAATTTCCAGCCGTTACAGTTGGTATCAGAGCCAGGTTAAGTGATTACCTTGGCTCTGTGGCATAACTCGATAGAGATGGGATTAGTAATATCCTAGATTGAGTTTGAGTGTATATATATGAACGCGTAATTGTTATTCAATATAAAATGGTTTTATATTGTGGAGACTCATTGGTTGAGTGGCTTATGAATTCTGGTCGATCAGTTTGATCCACTGTATCGATAAGGGTTACTAAACACTCGAATACGATGTACCGTCATGGTATGTTTTGAAAGAGGGTAAATGAAATAATTTTTCCCAAAATATATTTGTTTATAGAAGAAATATATATCTTGAAATTATTATAGTATATTGATTGTGTTGGTTGTTATTATAATCGAATAAGATTATAAAAGGGTGAAATGGTTATAAATGACCAATCAGAATTCATATGAATGTAATATATGAAATAGTTTGAATTAAATATGAATTTAAATCAGAATTTGGAATTTAAAATAAGGAAATTTTAAGTTCCTGGGAGATTTTGAAATGTTTTCAAGCAATGTGAAAAATATTTGAAATGTATTTCAAAATGAAAAGGTTTAAAATGATTTTGAAAAGAAATATACTATTAAACTCACTTGTATCACTGGAAAATAACCCTGATGAGTGTAGCTACATCATTAGCGTTCATTTCTGAGTTCTAAGTGACGGACTACTACTAAAGATTTTGTTTTTGAATTGTTTTGAGAAAACAAGTTGTTTTAGACATTCAAAGGTTTTGAATTGGTATGTGGTTTCAAATTAATTTGAAATAAGACCCAGGAACTTAAGTTCTGGAATTAAAATTTAACTAATGAAGTTAAATAAAATGAGATGGTAAAAATAAATTGAAATTTAACTTGAACTGAGTAAAATAAAATTGAATTGGATTAGAGATAATCTAGAATGGAACCAAATTGATAAGTCAATAATTTGGAATTTGATATTAGAGTTCGAATGAAATTCGATTTGGATTTGAGGATATGAATTGATTGGAGATCAATTGGAATGGATAACATTGGTATATGTTGAAGTGGTAGCAGATGAAAGGGATAGAGTTAAATGCCCGACAAAAAGGTACAAGTTTATATCATATATGAGTTTGGATTGTATGAGCCGAATTGGCAAGCCGCTTGGCTATTTTGATTTCCTTTTGGATTGGAGGAGGCCTAGAGAGGCAAGTTGTGGTTTGACGTATTGAGCCGTACAAAGGAGGTTATGGCGAAATTTTTCGAAAATTTAAGGTGTTAGAAAATTTTCAGAATTTTTGAAAATTTTAGTTGGTCGGAAACGAATTAATAAATTAATTAAAATTAAATGGGTCCAGTCGAAACTGAAATTTAGAGGTAAACAAAAAAAAAGATTTTTAAATCTAGTTAGTAAAGTTAGTAGCACTTTTCTAACTTAGCAATTTCGAGGACGAAATTATTTTAAGGGGGGAAGTCTGTAATGGCGCATTTGGTTAGCTGTCGAATAATTAATTTATTTAATGATTTATATATCGATTTGGCGATATTAATAACTTAAAGTACAACGTTCGAACTCATAATTTATAGTTATAATTAAAACGAAACTGAAACGTCGCGGCAGTTTGCAATTTGGCGATTCGAACTACAACTGAATATACAGAATCCGTTTTAAGTCGAATTTTTGTGAAAACAAGAAACGTACGGATCTGTTGAACTATATTTTTCTAGTGGAAGAGAAAAATCGGGATTTCGTCATGTAGATTTTGAGATATGTCCAAATCAAATTTTAAAATAGTCGCTATAAAATCGTTTATCGACCGTAATGGTTTATTCGTTATAACTAGAGATCGAGCTTGAATTTAGACAAGGTTCTTTTGGGAAATAGTGATAATTTAATTTTTAGAATTTTACTGTAATTTTTAATTAATTAAATAAGCAACTTTTTATTTGGAGTATTTCGCACCCTGAAATCAACATTTTGAAGTTTCAAAATATGAGTCCACCTACCGGTATTATTATATTCTTTGGATCCTGACACCTTGTCCATCACAACGGTATGGTTACTCCTGTCGACAACAGTTTGTAAAGGAAGGAAATTTTATTTTTTGTTAACTTAACAACAAAGGCACTGACTATTCATAATCACAAAACCAACGTGGAGAATCCTCTTCACAACTTAATTTGTATGGCCACAGCAAGACCAACGTGGAGAACTTCATGTGTATGGCCACAGCAAGACCAACATGGAGGATTCACCTTCACAAATTTAAAGTATATACCCATTATAAATACCCTTTCCTTTTGCCTAAACCCGAGAATACCTCATTCATTAGTCAAACCTCTTTCAGCCGTTCTCTTTGCTGTGTACAGCAAAAATGTGGAGCAAAGTAAAATCAAAAGAAAAATCCACCACAATTCAAATAAATTCCTAGAAATCAAGTTATATACATATATGGAATACTGACAAGAATATCTACACTCTCATACAACTTTTCTATGGTTCGTTTGCGTTCTTCGCGTCACTGCAAATCCACGCAGCAGCTAGGGCTGCAGATTCGCCTGCATGGGTTTTAAAATGAAGGAAGTTGCGTAGGGATTTGGTGCAAGTGGTGTTCAATCAGGAAATGTGAACATTAGAAAGTTGCAGTTTCGCCTGGGTGTGCGGGCTGAGAGGAGCTTTCTCTTTTGGGACATATATAACCAACTTATTGTTAGTTGCATGGAAGGACTTAGAGGAGAGAGAAAACGTGAAGACAGGAGGTGTACAAGATGGGAGTAACGGCAATGGAGGTCTGTTTTTGGTGCCTGCATTTTGTAATGGGGGGTTTGGGAGATGAAGTTGCGCACTTGGATGCTGGACGGAGCGAGCAGCAGGCGGGGAACTGAGTTTCATCACGGTTATGGGTATATCTTTGGGTACTTATAGCGGTGTATGGTTTTCTGTGCATTCTAAGGTGAGGCGCCAACATAGACAAGGTAAAGGGAGTTTAAACGTGGGATTTAAGGTGAACTTGTGAATGAAGAAGCATGCAAGGTGCATGGCTTGTGCGAGAGCTGTTTTAACGGAGATGAGAATAGTGCGTTTGTTGGCAAGTTCGGTGGGGGTTTGTTTGTAGTAAGTTAAAAAATATATAAGGAAGGGACGTGTACAGAGTGTACATGCATGAAGGGGAAACGCGGTTGAGTGCTGGAGTATACATACAGGAAGTGGGTATGTATTTTAGAAGAATTGGTGCAGTTTTATCATTTGTGAGGAGGGAGCATGCGCACCAGTCCTAGTCTAAAGCATGAATGGGGAGTTGGTTTTTCGGGGAGTAGTGTTTAGTTGGGAAGGCATGTACAGGAGATGGTTTGAGAAGCTTTGGGCAAGTTTTGTTTTGTCATGATGTAGTTGGTGTGTTACGGTATGGTCAAAACATGAAAGTAGGAGGGTGATTAACTGTGTAAATGCGTTGGAGGGTTCATCTGGTTATACAAAAGAAATGGGATGGGAAATGTGGACGCGAGAATATGAGCCAGAATAAGGTAAAAGTGGAATGGTATGAGGATGGGATGTTCTTTTTGGTTTCGGAGGAGGGGCTTCTAACGGGAGCGGATCCGAACTAACGCAAATCGTTATTTAATGGTTAACGCGCAATGTGAGTAAATCTCACTAACTCTGAACAATTTATAATTTCATGTTGTATTGTTAGGACTGTTAAAATTGACTGTTTGACTGTGTGTTGATTGTTTGATTGAACAGCTAGTCAGTTAGTTAAATTTCTATATTGATTCTGTTTAACAGAATATATCATATGGAACTGAAAGTGATGTTATCTATATTGTCTAACATCTGTGATGCAGGGAAACAGGTTGGAGGAATCCGACTGGATTCCTCAACAGTTATTTTATTGTTTTTCATATATTGTTATATGATGTGATATAAAATCTGTGGGCGATTATATGTGCTTGGACGATATTGAACATCGTGATTTGATATGATTGAATACCATAACATACCGAAATGTTGATAAGGGGATTTTCAATGTTTATATTGAAAATAAATCTTATTTATAAAATCGATAGGATTTTATAAAATGAAAACATTTATTTATTTAGGAAATAAATAAAGGAACATTTATTTAGATTATAAATAAATGGAATAAAGGAATATTTATTTAGGGAATAAATAAAGGAACACTTGTTCGGAAAATAAATAGAATTATACAAGGATAGATTTAAACACGTGCTTCGCACACGGTATAACACGATATGGATTTAAATGAGATATTAAATAGGAAATCTGTTTTAAACAGATAAATTGAAGTAGATTAATTTATAAATAATGTTTTATAAATTAAATAAATTATTTATCTTTGGTAAATGGAATATATATAAGTCTGGACTTATATAGAGAAGTAGAAACGTTATTAAAAGGACATTTATAAAGTGAAGAACTGAGACGACCCGATTTCCCGTTCAGACGGAAACAGGGCTATCTTTGGAATATAACACAGAAACAGATAATAGCAGAACAGAATTAAATAAATACACCAGATAATGAACAATAAAATATACTGGATAAAATTAATCATCAGAGTTACACAGTACACATGATCTTACTTAGTACAAATACAGTTCAGCTATACATAAATGTCTACAGCGGAAATAAACAAAATATGTACAATAGGAGCTAAACAGCATAAAAAGAAATAAGTGATAGAATCCATCTTCAGCTCCAGCTATCCAGAAAAAGAACCAGCTAAACCTGAATACAAGGCTGCCCGTGTAGAAAAAGGGGCACTCGAGTTTGAAAGTGAAACAAACTACGAGTCAGTCATGGGACTGGTATGAGAAATCCACTCAACACATATATATAATTGGCTAATCACAGGACCACGCCACTTTCGTGGAACGGGTTTACTCCATTGGATTGCCAGTGCTTTCAAACAAATATTTCTTTTAAACATCGCTATGCTTTTTATAAAAATGAAGCCGTTATAAGACTCAGTTCCCATCACACAATGCAACGCAAACCGGAGGATAGAGTTTTTACCTTATAACGGCCAAGATATGCTTGATACGAATAAAACAAAGGCATTTGATATTATTGCTAGTGTTTATATGTTTTGAAAGCAATTTCAAATCATAACTATCAATCATAGACGGCATTAAAGCCCCATACCACTATGTCGCCATATATAGGTATACAATCAAAACCGCACAGTCACGTATTTGGAAATTGGTTTTCCGTCATGAACCAAGGCAAAAGATAGTCCTTACCGAATTCGTGACTCTCTAGCCCGAGCCACAGGATCAGAGCTCGAGTGACCCTAGGAGCGACAGGGCCGGTCCACCGATGTGGATTAAAATTCCAGAACAATACGTTTCCCCGCCCTTTGGGGCGTAAACGAGCCAACGAATGACTCCATCGGACCCGGATCGTCCGATCAAACCGAGGCGCCTCGCAACAGCAACAACCACATAGGTGAAAAGTATATAAATGTCAGGGCTGGTAGGTCACTGACACCACCCTAGCTAGAAAGAAACGCATGTCCTCCCTGAGGTCCTTCCTCCCGTTTCTGGTTCGTACCGGGGTGTGAGGCTCGCGAATTTACGTTATACACAAAGCTACGCCACACAGGCGGTGCTTTGATCATCACCACAAGACTTTGCTTTTCAACAGAAGCCCTGATCACTGCATCTTAGCATGCCACACAGGCAATTCACACCGTGCAACTGATGGCTATCAATCACACAGAACAAATTCCAATGTCGGGCACACAGTCCATTTACAAGTCCGTTCTGGGTCTAAACGAAACCGGAGGCACTAAATACCTCGCAAACCCATCGATCACCACGTACGTCTGGACGATCACCACTCATTATCCATATTTCGGGATGCCTCCCAATCAAGACCTCGGTTACCATCCAAACGAGGTAAAGATCTCCGGTCTTCGACCACCGTCTTTATCTTCGACTTTCAATCGTCGGTCAATTATTTGAAATGAGAATTAACTCGGCCTTCTCAAATAATTCACGTATATTTATAATTTCAATTCAATTTATTTCAATGGTTAAATTATTCGACAACACCAATTTTGTCCTTTAATGTAATTTTCACACCAAACACATTCAACCATCAAACATCACATAAATCAAGCAAATTCAGTTTATTTCCATTCCATTTTGCTTGTGATATTTTATAACTATTTATCGCTTTTTATTTATTTATTTTAAAATAGCTATTTTATCCAAAACGACGCTTCGGGCCATAAGGCGGCCGTGGCGCTGTTTTTCTTTAGATTTGATTTACACATATCTGAAAATCTAACCGTTGGATCTTTACAAAATTTACATCATTAGAAAGGTCTTTTCAAAACGAATCCAACGGTTCCAGTTTCGGGAAAATCCGACGGTCGGATCTCCCGGTACAATCGTTTGAATTTTCGATTTCAAATTACGAACTGCAGCGTCGTTATTCGATTAAATATAATTATATTTATATATATAAATAAATATAATCGTTTCTGGCACTGTTTTTCTTCAGATTTGAATTAAACATTCCAGACAATCCAACCGTTGGATTTTTACAAGGTTGGTGCCGTTGGAAAGATATTTCCAAGGCGAACCCGACGGTTGAGGTTTCGGGAAAATCCAATGGTCGGATTTCCCGCACTAGTCGTTTGAAATCACGGTTTCAAAATACGAACTACACGGCTTCGTTTCGTTTTAATTTTATTTATATTTATATATTTATATAAATATAGTTCATTCAATGATTTCCATATCGTTTTCACTTCAAATATTTTTCTAACACCTTAAAATTTTGGAAAATTTCGCCATAACCTCCCCTGCACCGGGAGCATCGGGAAATCGCAAATAGCGTTCCCGGTCCTTCTAATCTCAAAAAGAAAAAGAAAAAAAAACCAAGCGGCTAGCCAACAGGCTCATAAAATCATCACCCAAACAAAGCAGTAAATGTGTACCTATTTGTCGGGCACAAAATTTTATTCCTCTTCTCTAGCCCCTTTGCTATAACCTGTTCAATGAATATGTATGTACATATATACAGTTCTTATCATTTATCATTTTCTATTCGACTTCATATTTGATTTCAATTTGGTTTAAAAACACCATTCGTTCTAATGTTACATAAATAGGTGCAAATCATTTCATTAGCTAATTAATGAATATTTCAACTCATATATGTTTATTTTGAACAAGTGGCTATTTTTAACACTTCACATTTCAACGATTTATGCATACCATAAAAATGCGATTTTTATTGTAAAACGATTCATTCCAAAACACTATTTTCTATATAGTTCATATAGGTTACAAAAATAGGATTTTATATATAGATAAAAGGTGATTTTTATCATCAAACAATTTATTTCAAAATATGAATACCATTCAACACATGAATTTCTAATCAATGAATGAATATCAATTCAACACATGAATGTTTTCTATTCAATGAATAAGTATAGTTTAAGCAGATGGAAATAATTCAAACATACGAATATTATTCAAAATTTCGGCAGCATAACGGCAGGGTAGTTAAACCGGCACCGTCCCTAGTACGGCTCCTCGCTCTACCTTAAAACCTCGCGGTTTTTGACAATGGGGTTCATGCATCTAGTTCGCACGCAGGCGGCATGTATATATTTATTTCATTTCCACAAACTAATCCTATGTGGTTTCAACCAAATATTTCACAATCACAAACGGGTATTTTTCAACCACAATCAACCAATATCAATCACAAACAATCCCAAACAATCATTCACTATCAACCAATTTTCACAACAATTTCAACCAATAAATATCGTCCATGGTTTGTGGACGAGGGGCGTATATATATATATATATATATATATATATATATATATATATAGATATTTATATATAGCTATTCACTTTCATTTCACACATATATAATATTTTTAAAACAGAAATCTCACCAATAGCTATCCAACTTCACGACACTTCCTTAGGGAAATCTTCGCCTTTCTGTCGCTTTCGCCCGTATTCTCTACATATGTAAAAATCGAATTTTTACTATGTTATTCAATATATAAAAATCTTATTTTTACTTCGACTTTCAATATATAAAAATCTGATTTTTTTCTTTCGACTTTCAATATATAAAAATCTGATTTTTCTCTTTTTAAATTTCTAATCTCCTTCTATTTTAAATCTTAAAATAAATTAGTTTATAAATCATTTTAAAAAACCAGTTTTTAATACTTTTTTTTAAAACAGTTTTAACTTCCTATAAAAATCAGTTTTAAAATGCTTTAAAAATCAGTTTTAACATCTATTAAAAATCAGTTGTTCCTTTTTAAAAAAAAACAGTTTTAAAATGCTTTAAAAATCAGTTTTAAAATGCTTTAAAAATCAGTTTTAAAATGCTTTAAAAATCAGTTTTTAATCCCTAAAATCGAAATTAGTTTTAACGAATTAAAATAAAAATAAAATACAATAAAAATGCTTACAGTATTTTGAAGAAGGGGGGCGGCGCTAGGGTTTCGAATGGGGAGGAGCGGGTGCGTCGCGAGGGGTTCGAATGGAGGAGGGGTCTTCGATAGTGAGGGCGGCGGCTTCGATTTGTTGTTCGGTGGGAGGAGGAGGCTGTTCGGTGGTGTCGGCTGCTTCGAGGTTAGGTTTTTTTTTTTTCGTTTGTTTCTGTTAAATGAAGTCGGGGGGGGGGCAGGAAGATGAAGGGGAGAGGGAATTAAAAATATTTTTTTTTATTTAATTATTTAATTTTATTGCATAAAGTTGACTTTTACCCACGACCTCGAAACGAGGCCCACCGCCTGTCGCCCATAGCGTTTTACCCCCATTCCGAACACAATGGGATATGTATCGCAAGCTGATTTGATCGTTACAATCAGTTTCCGTTGAATTTACATTTAAATCACTATATTGAATTTTAAACGCACATTTCAAATTACCGGGGTCACATACTAACTAGAAAAATTCCAGAAAAATATTTTCTAGCTTCGTATTGACGATACGGTCCTAACAAAACTAGTTTCCTCGAATTCTGAGACCGTTTGAAAAATGGCCAATTTCCAGTCGATTAAAATCAACGGAAACTGGTCAAACGCGTTTTCTTTTGCCACACTCACATATTGATTCGAAAAATTATGAAATTTGAAACCTAGAAATAACTTGACACTGTGGATCCAACAAAAGTGGTTTCGTCGAAATCCGAGGTCATTTGCAAAATGTCCATTTTTAAGGGCCTGAATTCTATAGCGACTATTCAGAATTTTCAACTGGACATATCTTTTGATTCCCGCTATCAAATTTCGATTGGTCGAATTCGTTAGAAAGATATTCACTAACAGATTTAAATATTTTTGGTTTCACAAAAAATCCGGATTGTTTTGCACCCGGTATATTCAATTGAAGTTTGAAATCGAATTATCGAACTACCGCACTATTTTCAATTCTATATATAATTATAATTAATTATATTCGTTTTCAAATGTCGATTCAAACTCAGTTTTCATCGCCATTATTTAAAATATTTATTTTAAATATTTAAAATCCATTATTTTAGCCAATTTAAAAATTTTAAATTGGTTCAGATTTTTTGGGTCGTTACAAGAACCGTTACTAAAAGTAAATCCTTATAAATGGATAAACGTTGTAAAAAGTAAATCTTTATCAATGGATAAACGTTGTAAAAAGGAAATCTTTTGAAATGAATAAACGTTAATAAAAGGAGTTAATCGAATTTAGTTATTCGAAATGAGTTATTCGAATTAGATATTTGAATAGAGTTAAACACATTAGAGTGATTCGAATTACTTATTCGAATAGAGTTAAACAAAGTAATTTGTTAGGTTAACCAAAGCAAGTTATTCGAGTTAATCAAAGTAATTGGTTAAGTTAACCAAAGTAAATTAGTTAAGATAAACTAAGCGGTTAATCGAAGTAAATTAGTTGGGTTAATCAAAGTGAATTAGCTGAGTTAAACTAAGTAAATCGGTTAGAGTTAATCAAAGTGAATTAACTAAGTTAAACTAAGTGGATTAGTTCAGTTAATCGAGACAAGTAAATCAAGTTAGGTTAAACCATTTGAGTTAACCAGTTAAAGTTTACCAGTAAAGATAAACAGTTAGAGTTGACAAGTTAAAGTTTACCAGTTAAAGATAAACAGTTAGAGTTGACCAGTTAAAGTTGACCAGTTAAAGTTGACCAGTTAGAGTTACTCAGTTAGAGTTGACCAGTTAGAGTTGACCAGTTAGAGTTATCCAAGTGGAGTTAATCGAGTAGAGTTGCCGAATATCACTTATTCGAAGTAGAGTTATCGAATATAGTGTATTCGAGGGAAGAGTACTCGAATATAGTTTATTCGAGTGGAGAAATCAAATGTTATTCATTTGAGAAGAGTTGCTGAATATTATTTATTCGAAGAGTAGTTATCGAATATTAGTTATTCGAAGTTAGTTAATCCAAAGGAGTTATTCGAAGTTAGTTAATCCAAAGGAGTTATTCGAAGTTAGTTAATCCAAAGGAGTTATTCGAAGTTAGTTAATCCAAAGGAGTTATTCGAAGTCAGTTAATCCAAAGGAGTTATTCGAAGTTAGTTAATCCAAAGGAGTTAGTCGAAGAGTTAATTGAATATTAGTTATTCAATTTGAGTTAATCGAATTTAGTTATTCGATAAGAGTAAATCCATTTAAGTTAAATCGGATGTTAGTTATTCGATAAGAATTGACACATTTGAGAAAATCGAATATTTGTTATTCGATAAGAGTTAATGAAATAGAGCCAACCAAGAAGAGTTATTCGAATATTAGTTATTCGATAGAAGTTAATCGAAATAGAGTTTATCGAATATAAGTTATTAAAAAGAGAGAGTTAATCGAATAGAGATTACTCGAAAGAGAGTTATACGTCGAATTCGATTATAGCGAATTCGGGAAAGTACTATTTACTTTCCAGGGTTTAAATCAAGATTTAGTTATTGATTTAGAAATTAGGTGTCTGTTAAATTATTCGAGTTAGGAGATTAAGTTATAATTTAGGTTAGATATTGCAGAAGTAGGAATTATAACGTTATAGTTATAATCAAACGTTTTCATATAAGAAGTAGATTCGTAACCTGAATCCGAGAATTTGCATAAACAGATGATTAGAAAAAGTGAGTGACGAACTTCATCTATTTCACAGTAAAGGACGTTGTTCAATTAAGGTCTGAGAGGTAATTATACCCCAACTTGATTGACTTCAGAATTGACAAAGGAATAGTTGTGGTTCGATAGAAAAGGTTGATTTGAAATATAGTTAAGTAATAAGCGATTAATGGATTTAGCGAAACGATGTTTTATACAACGTTCATTGGAAATCCGTAAATGAGTTTTGGAAACGTTTTCCAGATATAGTCAGATATGTTTTCTAAACATAGAAAATGAAATGTTTTCATGATAAGAATTTAAGAAATAGAGTTAAGCAAATTCAGAAACTGACTGGAGAGGGTAAGTTGAACGGTTTTCTAAGTGACGATCTGATGTTGGTTTCGACCTTCCGGATTGATACTTAGAGAATTGTTCTCCTACTAGTTACAGTTAGGGACTGATAGTTGCGAAATAATAGTGATGTGAAAATAAGCTATGGAAATGTTTTCCAATGATTAATAACATATATTTTCTAAATATATGAAATAAGGAAATATGAACATATGATGATTGATCGATCGAATTCCCATTTGGAAATAAGATCGTTGTTTGTACACCGACATGTTTTCATTTGATTGTTAAATCACAGACTATCAAAGTTTTGACCATTTTTACGTTGTTAATATGGAGAGACCGGTTGGATTATTATCCGAAGAACCACTCCGTATTGGCATAAGCGTTGCGAATCAAGTATGCTGAAGATAATTGAAGACGGAGTAAAGTGCAAGGGCTATTGTGAAAAGCCTAGGTAGGATGGATTCACTGAATAGTGCCTTCGGTTTATTCAGTCCCAGGACAACGTATATGGACGAGTGTCTGACAAAGTATTCTTAACGAATCATATATGTTGATCTCTTTAAACGTATTACGTTGGTGGCGGAGAAATTCGTTTCTCTTAGCTTTTATACCCGTGATGCCTTGAGAAATCGATAATGATTTGGCGGGTATGACGATGTGGCATTCAAAGTAATTGAAGAAATAATCTGTCAAAGTGATAAACGTGACCTCAAAACCTCACAACCGGGAAATAACAGAAGTTGGGCTAGGCAGCATGGCTAGTTGGGCCATACCCAAGCAGGGTGTATTATCACCATCTAGAGAATATTCAATTGTACTTCTTTATAATCTATTTCAATGCTGTCCCTTATCGGGAAGGATGGTTGCTGATCCCAACCATCAGTGATAATATATTCGTTACACTCAAGCTAAATGAGTGAACGGTCATGTGTGGCCGGGTTGCAAGACGTTCTTGTTGAACCCTAGTGTATCTCCTCTAGAGTACACTGATCGGAAGGTGCTCCCATACCTTGTCTGTTGGAATCCAATCTCCAATAAGCGCTCACGGTTTTATTTGTATACTATGAATGTGGAACGTGAGATGCAAGCGTTCTGCTAGATTGATATCTATTTGTATTTAGACATTATTATAATATCAGAAAGATATCCTTTATTTAACCAAGTGTTGGAGTTTTATTCACACCAGTCCCATGACTGACCCGGAGTTTATTTTGTTTTGTTTTCCCTAAACTCTTGGGTGCCTAAATTTGTACGGGCAGTCAAGTAGTCGGGATTTTACAGATACACTTGGAGAGCTTGGAGCAGGAGGCTTCAGGATTATAGCTATTATTATTCCGATGTGTTGTTAAGTGTTGTACTTTGAAATGGTATGTATATACGAGTACTGATTTGTATTTCAAAGTTATGTTATATTTTATTCGTTCCGCTGTGAGATTCGTGTTTACTCTGATGATGTAAGTTCTTCTTCTTCTTCTATTCTATTAGTTCTATCTTTTCTTCCTCACCCTCTACTTTCTTTCACTAACGTCTCGGAATTTTCGACTCTCGAGGAGTCGAAAATTTCCAGCCGTTACAATAGACACCATTATACTATCAAAAGAGTTTTGATATAAAAGATCATTGTTTCTTTCAAAACGATTTGAAAGTTAAATTAAATTGATTTGGATTCTCATAAGGGAAAAACCCATTCCGCTATACGGCGTGGTCTTATGAGATATCGTTTTATTGCTCAAACTGTTTTAAACTGTTTTACTCACACTAGTCCCATGACTGACCCAGAGTTTGTTTTGTTTTGTTTCCCTAAACTCTTGGGTGCTCAATTTTGTATGGGCAGTCAAGTAGTCAGGATTTTATAGATATGCTTGGTGAGCTTGGAGCAGGAGGCTTCTGGATTACATAGCTATAGTTATTTCTGCTGTGTTGTAAGTGTTGTACTATGATAATGTTGCTTTATACATATACTGATTTTATTTCAAAGATATGTTATCTATTATGTGTTGTTCATTCCGCTGTGATATTCGTATTACTCTGATGTTGTATGTTCTTCTTCTTCTTCTATTCGTTTCTATCTTATCTATTCTCACCCTCAAGTTTCTTTCATGGACTATCTGGTATTTCCGATGCTTAAATAGTCGACATAGTATTGTATGTCGATATCCAGGATCGCGAAATCCTCAGGTCGTTACACCACCACTGCTTGGTCGACCGGGGAGGTTGACCGCTAGTTCGACCTGCTATTGGAACCATGTAATGGAAACTAAGGTTTTTATTTATATTCTATTATATCGATAGAAAGATCTTTATAAAATTAAATCTAATTGTTTAGGGTCGTTTCTATACCTATAAATAAAAGCCTAGATCCCCACTCTCTTATTTATCTTTTTTGGAGATAATAGCGAAGCTCTGCCATTTCCAGTTCTCCACTTTCTTCTATAACTAAAATTGTGAACAAATACAAATCAGATTTAGAAGACTGAAGAGATTAGGTTCAGATCTATGAAAAAGAGGAGGTTTTTGCTTAGGTAATATCTATTATTAATTTTCCTTCTTCTTTCAAATCTATAAATCTAAATCTATATTTGTGAATCCCCTTTAAAAATAAATTGTAGATCTGTAGGATTTGATAATTTTAAACCTAAAAGTTGTGTTAGATTTCGAATTAAATGGCTTTTAGGTGAGTAAAAAATAGTGTAAATTGTTCATAACAAACATATATAATTCACTTGTGTTGAATTTGAATTATATACTTAAAAGTTATGAGATTTGTTTATTTTGTCAAATCTAGAATATTATGAATATTGGTTAATTATGAATTGTACGCCTTTTACAATATACCATCATCTTTCCAACATCTATTCTTAGACTTCTTTGTGGTTATAGTAAACATCTCAGATCCGAAAATCAGTCTCGAAAACCAGTATTAGATTTGTTGTTTTATTCCAAACTCATAGGATTGGGTGGCAATTTGTAGCTTATGCAGTTTTAGTGCAGTATTGGTTAAAATAATCCTATTGTGTTTGATATTGCTTGTGGTTTTACTTGATTATTACAATTTTGTCCTTTTTGTTAAGAAGCATTATTTGAAATCTCCAAGAACGTGAATAAATCAAATAAGATGAGATGTGCAAATTCGCTTATTTTTTACGTAGTTTGCAACATCTATTCTAAATAAAATATTAACCCATTTCCTTAGGATTTCAAATAATGTCAATTTTCCTCTTTGAAATAGTTTTGGAAAAATTTACAATTATTACAGTAAATAACCTTCTATAAGATTTTGAATCTTAAAATAAGATTAAACATAAAAAGGATTGTTTTGGTCAATATTTTAGACTAGAACATAGTTAATAAAAAATAATAAAGTATAAATTAGTAACTATGTTAACTCCACATTTAAATTATAAATATAAATATATATTATACTATCCGTCCAAATCTATGATATTAACACTATTATATTAAAAAAAATGTTTGATTGTTATTGTGTGTTTGAATTTGAAGTGTTTCCATTTTATGGGAATATACGTATGGTAATAATTCCCATAATAAATGAAAATTAAACGTTTGTGAATGTTGTAGCAATACACATGGAACTTATTGCTGTAATAAAAGGTCATAAACAAGGTAATAAGTACTGTAACTATATATGTTTGGGAAAATGTAATGAATAAGATAAATATGCCTCAATAGTTACAACTAAATTGGTGTTTAGAAATAGGGATTGTAACCCCAACTAGGAAAACAAATAAATACTAAACTTATATACATATATTCAAATAATAATTAAATGAAATTAAATTTATAGTAATATTTGGAGGGGTTACAATAATTAGACTAGAATTTAAATGGGACTGATAAAATGACATTAAATAGGATAATTGATGCCTAAGGAAATATAAACATTAGGGTTATTTATGGCAGGTAATCTAAATAATAGTAATAAATAGAATTAAAGGGGATTAATGGGAATTGGTTGTCGTAGTAAATGCTAAGTCCAACAAGAAAATAAATAAATAAATATCCTAAGGGAGGAAGTTATAGGTTTCCTTATTTCATTCTACTTAATTTAGAAAAATATAATTAGAAATAAGGACTTGGCTTTGTAGGTTAATGATGCAAGGTTAACTGCCTTATTCGACATAAGTCTGCACTTTCATGTAGTCGGATATATGTACAATTGATATGAGATATCATTTGCCATTGGATTGTGTGACAATAATTGATTACGTAGAGAGGATTATTTCCTAAAATAGCTTCGCTGAAGGGAGAAACTGTCAAGGGAATAATTAGTAAACGTAGTCTGCTTTGGGATTAGAGGTATTAAGTAGTTAGATCCACCCATAAAAGAGTATTAAGTGATCGCGTAGCTTGCCTCCCCATAAATAAGAAGTATTAAATGGCTAATTGTGTACGAGAACGGTAATATCTGAGATGGTCTGCTTCCTCAGGGTAGTAAGAGACTAGGGATGGAATCCGCCTTGGGATTAGGTATTAAATGACCGCTACGGAGGTACCATATGTCTGCCTATCCTACGTGAAGTATTAAGTGGCTAGGGGTTATCTAATAAGGCCAGTTAGATAGTAACACGGGGTCCGCGGGGGAGGACCATAAATGGCGAGATGTCATTTACCTATCTTGTTGGTAATAAGTGATTGCTTACTATCTTTCGCCTTATGCGGGGAATGGGTATATGCATGAATGACGAAAGCCTTAAATTAGTAGGACTTAGTGGCTAGTGTCCTTTAATTTGCATTAGTGTAGAGTAAACCATTGAGTAAGGCATTAAGTGATTGATAGGTCTGCCTTGGGTCTTAAGTGATCAGATGGATCCACCCTTATCTTGTATGGATGGTGAGGTCTTAAGTGATTATATTGAATAATTAACCTGCTTATGGAACATTGAGCAGTTGAAAGCCTACCTCTAAGTATTTGGTAAGTAGCTGAATGGTCGTTTAAACGTTTCATACTTATGCGTAAACATTATATCTCAATATTGTGATGTCGTTATACTTGGGGATGCTACCTCGGGTATGGTAGTTTGTCGTCATGTGTTAATTTTTACATGGTTAGGTTAGAATTACTAACCTTGTTAGACATATGTTTTGTTTCTGACCAAATGGGATACATTTGTGTATTTTTGGCAGTGTTGTACATTTTCTACTCAATAGGGCTTATTTTTCTAACTTGCTCCTCATAACAACTCTCAGGTTTGGCTTAGGGAAGATCGGTCTTAATAGGTGTTCGGTTTGGTTTTTATTTCTCGCTCTCTTGCACTCTATATAGATGTGGAAATATGCTTTAAGGTAGTCACCTTAGTCAGCATTAGTTATTCTATTTTTTTCCTCTGTGAGTTATTTTTATTTAACTCAAATTATGCTCATGCTCATCTTTTGTAGGCACCAGATCTATACTCTCTATGCTTGGATGTGTTTGGGTTTCAAACTTTGTTGAAATTCGGGTTCAGAAAAGTGTGGGGTGTTGCACTAAGGTTGTGAGAGTTTATATTCTTATATGGGAAAATCTTTAGTAGATGAAATCTGACGGTTGAGGGTTATTATATGCCTATAAATAAAGGCTTAAACCTCCTATATTTCTTCATTATTTTGGAGGATGCAGCGAAGATCTGTCATTTTCATTTCTCAAATATTTTCCAAAATTTATCGAATAAAATAAATTTCAAATCAAACAAAAAGAATCGAAAAGAATGAATCCAAATCCATGAATAAAGCTGAGTTTTGGCATAAGTGATTTCTTAGATTCTACTCTTTATTTTTTTCCCTAATTTTTACCATTATTTTCTAAATCTATAAATTTTAATCTACATATATCCTCTTTCTATACATATTATATAAATTTGTAAGATATGGGAATGAAACCTAAAAGCTGTAATTTAGGTTTGAAATTTTGGAAAGCTTTACAGGAAGTGTGAAATTTACAAATTGTTTATAATGTCAAATCTTTTCATTGGTATAATTTGAATTTATATGTCTAAATCTTATAATATAAAATCATAGGCTTTCCGAGTTAAAGTATCCAAAATTTTCCTACAACCTTTCTATATCTTTTTGGTTAATGTTTATACATAAATCTGGAAATCGGCCCCTAAGAGATATTGAGACTATTGTTTGTATCTATGTACCAATTCCGTTAAAATGGGTATAATTGTAGAATTCGTGAAATTTGCCATTTTTATTCTAAATCTATCTGTGTTTATGGTTGTTTAAATCTATCGGTGTTTATGGTTGTTTAAGGACATTTTCAGTTTTTATAAATTAGCCCTTTTGTCCTTTTTCTATGAAATGACTACATTTGAATTTATAAGGCATACGCACAAAGCATATAGGAAGAGTTGTGTAAATTTATGTACTTTGTGCGTAGTTTATATCGTCTATTCCAAATAAAAGGTTACTAGTTCTTTTTAATTTTGAACATGTCAATGTTACCTACCTTTTTAATGTTTGGGCAAATTTATGGAAAATTATAACAAAAGACGTTTTAATGGGATTTAAATGCTAACAAGTCAGAACATAAAAAGATTGCTCTAGTCATTAATTTGGAATAGAATATAAAATAGTTAGAATTAGAAATTAGTAAATACATAATTAATGCGCATATATATATATATATATATATATATATATATATATATTCTCGCAAAATAACAAGTAATTAATGCTAGTTATTATTATTAATTCGGTAGGCGTTTGGGTTAGATTTGAATTTGAAATGTTCTTCATTAATTATGGTATAAATTAATATTATAGGTAATAAATGGGGAATTAATGGTTGTAACCTTCGGGTTTATGTGAAGCAAATGCGATAATAGATGAAATAATTCAAAAAGGTTACAATAGTATAAATTAGAATTAAATATCGTAACTCCTATATATAGGAAATTAATGTAACAGACATGGAGAAAATAAACGAATTACAATTAATAGGCATTACTGAGTATAAATTAGACTCATATAAATAACATTAATTACAATGTCTATTGTCTTAGAAAAAATAATTATTATAGTTATTAGTGGCATAAGACAGTTATGTAATTAATTTTATTTGGGGATTTTATGTACAAACTGCCATAATTAATACTAAAGTCCAATAAATCATCTTAGGGTTATATCAGTCTTATCTCATCTTATAGGAATACCAATCTTACCTTATAATTAGTTTAATTCTGGGGTGATGACTCTAACCAATATAAGAACTGGACTTAGTAGTTTAATGATTTGAAGTCAGTTGAGACTATCCGGCAGAAGTCTACACTTTCCAGTAGTTGGATATACGTACAACTGATGTGAGACACCACTAATCATAAGAACCCTTGACAATTATAATATTGTAGCGAGGGATGTTTCTGACGGTTCGCTTCAAGCGTTAAGATCTTAAGTGGTTGTAGGGTCTGCCTTCCTTCCAAAGGAAGAAACATAAGGAGCATTGATTGGCGTAGCCTACTTCAGGATTGCAGGAATCCGCCTTATATATTTACACATTTTGAGTAAGGTCATAAGTGGCTATAGAACCCTACTATTTTGAGAACTCAGTGATGTGTTAAGTGGTTAGAAGGTTCGCCTCTTATTTATTAGTTTATGGGTGGTTTAAAGGATTCATTTATGAAAAAATATTCTATTAGAGGATTTAATGACTATTCTGGAAAGTGCTATGCTTGTTAATCATTGTGCGTAACTATGCAAGGTTAGGCTAGAGCCTCTGATCTTGTTCAACACGTAATTTGAATGAAGCCAAATGGGATATATTTTATATTATGGACAGTTTTGTAAATTTTCTTTTCACTATGGCTTGTTGTTATAACTTTCCCACCTCATAATAACTCTCAAGTTTACTTTAGAGGAAACAGGTCTTGGGAAGCGGTCGTGTTTTTCCTTCTTGTTCTCTCATGCTCCGTGTTGGTGTGGTAGTTCACATTAATATAGTTGTCATGGTCGATACTCTTATTGTACTCTGATTGTGTTCATTCTCATTATGCAAGTACCAAATTTGCACAATCTGTGCTGTTTTGATTTTCTTTGAAATTCAGCCTTGGAAGATTGCAGAGTTTTACATTTCCTCCTAATTTTAACACCAACGATGTTATCTCATAGTCTGACCCTAGTAGGAGCCGGTTGAATGGTAGGAAAGTTGTCTATAGAATCTACGATCTTTAGAAATTGAATCAAGAAAGAAGATAACAATAAGGTTGAAGTTTGAAAGAAAAGAATAGTGCAGGAGTGTGTTCATGATCCTAATAGTTTTACATAGTACATATGAACCTCTTAAGTACTCTAATAATCATATTGGGAAATAATCAGAGTCAGTGTCTCTCTACTATCGCTTATAAGTCTCTCAGGTGAGAAGGCAAAAGCCATAACCGGGATGTCACTAACAATTAACCTAATATTTCTTGAACTTCCTGGTCCATAAAGATGGAGCATGAGAAAATGACTCATCGTGAGAGATAATAATACAATCTTTAAGTCTTTTGGGTATATCAGAGCGGTATGCGTTAGAAAGCACGAAATAGGGAGCACATGGACTCATACTAGCTGATTTAATAAATGGTTTATTCCTTTCTTGACTAGCATAATAGTTTTGATCACCATCACGATCATTCTCTCCTTACTCCTCAAAAAACAACTTTTTTTCCTCTCTCTCCTTAATGCCATATCATCTTTCTCGTAAACAAGGCTATTTTGACTACTTTACCATTATGGGCTCTTTAGCTTCTCTAGGGGCCTCTTCAGTGTGCATCTCGTCGGATGGACCCTCAATTTCTCTTTGAAGATTCTTGTTGGAGCTATGAGTGGAGGTAGAAGAATGAGTCCCCTAGAGCCACTTTGTGTTAGAGATTCAACAGTAGGAAGTATATTAGGACGGAGTAGGCTATACATCATAAATTTTCATTCCTCAAAAGGAATGTGACAATGCGTTTAAAGAATCTAACTACTTTCAAGGGATTAAGTTTTTTTTATGCTCGTCACTTCCATCTCGAGCCAAGATGCGTATAAGGCAACATTTATCAAGCTGGAAACTTTAAAATTCCAATACACGAAAGGCAAGGGAAGTGAAGCATAGATCCAGAAAGTCGGAGCCGGTTGAAAACAAATGGACCCAGCATTACTCATTCTTGAAATATGAACACTTATTGTTAACTTCTCGATGATTTTGCATCCCATTTGGGCTTTGGTTATCATGTAGGATGATGAATATCATTTTTTAAATTCTAGATGATGTATGAGCTCATTGAACCTTGGAGGATAGTTGAGTCAATTCATTAAGAGAATGTAGAAGAAAATAGATGGGAATATTCGTTTATGGATGGAATTTGTTTGCAACGATTTTGGCTATAGACACCCAAATAGATAATCTAGTGGAAAGCAGTCAGAAATCTAAGAGCAAAGAGATATCCGTCTATATCCACTTTGTGTATTCTTTTATTTATACTGTTCGGATATAATTGTAGTTGCTTTGATGTATGAAACAGAAAAGACAGAAATGATCCCACAAATGGTATGGTATCCATACAAGTACCAAGAGAATAACCATTTTCCATATGTCACAGGTTTCTATTTATGGATGTAAATCCCATCGGATCATCCTAAAAATTTGTAGGGAAACCTGGAAAACCAACTCGCAAATCCTTGGAAAAAATCAATTGATCACACACTGCAAGGTGTTCAGATCAGTACCAATCCCTATAAGAATCGGTACCAGTCCGATTTTTGGCCCAACTGGGGAATGCAACTTTGAACATGGGTCCCCTGCTGCACCTACCTACTTCGAGTCGTCGGTCTTTGATCTTCAAAATGCTTATGTAGTTTTGAGTAATCGATCGTCCTTTATTGAAGCTGATATGTGCATCTAGGCCAACAGATGTAAACCGATATAATCTACATGTGAAGTCTAAATCCATACTTAGCCAAGTCCAAAGTTATATCCAAAGTAGTTTTGCTCGATTGCAACTCGATATTCTTATCCGACCTTGAGTTTCAAGCTATGCAATCATCTCTTCATGCTACCCTCCTTAGTGATTATTAACCCAATGTAATTGAATTCGATGTATAATTAACGACTTTGTCAAAATTCGAGTTAACTGATTTGTGATGAAGTTAACTCAAGTTCTTACAGCCCTATCATGAGGGAAGGATTAAACAATGGGGAGGCACTACCTAGGAAGATGTATTGATTGCATGTAGTGAATCCTAATGGGGGTATGAGCAAAATCAGCCATTATTAGTAGACATGCTTCATCCTTAGGAACACCATGTTGATGCATATGTTTCATGATGACTGGCATATAAGTTATTGACATCTACCCCAGTGGACCTTCCAAGATTCTCAGACTTGGAAGTAGTTTTTCCACTACTGGCTCAACCAAGACTAGTAAGCTATAAAATTCGAAAGTTACAAGATGGCCTGACCTGGAGGAATCGATAGTGAAGATGGAGCTGTAACAGGTCTAACTTTAGAACGAATGGACGTGCATTTTCTAGACTTAAGGCATGGTGATCAGCGAGATATGTTAAATAATAAAATTTGTCATTCAACATTAGGTGTGTTTTATATATAACAATATTCATATGTGAATAATGCTTAGAATCGAAAGGAAGCTTATATGTGCTGAGCATGAGCATTGGTTAGAGCATGTGAAGTTGTTGATATATGCAGTGAATTTAGTGTATCGTAAACCATGAAATAACCATCCTACAAAGTTAACTCGCTTGTTAAGAAAAATGAGACATATCGTATTTAGAGGTTATATTGTGGGAGTTAGCTGTAATTGGCGGGTTACTAATAATGGAGCTGCTGTTTAGAGTGACACAAAAAAGGAAAGGTTCCATTTTTGTAACACTAGAGGTATAAAGACAAAGAAAATGATGTGATGGAATTTTACAGTACAAGCGATCTTATGATAAGTCGAGATACTAGAATCCAAATTTTGAAAGGAGATAGATGAATCCATATGCTCGCTCGCTTTTTAACCAATGCAATTTCAATTGGACGCAGAGGACTCATACAGACTCCGATTAAATTGAAATTTGGAGCAAACACGAAGAAGACATAAAAGAAGGATCAAAAGAAGAAGAAAAAGTCATTTGGATAAGATCTTATAGGTTGTTACCAACCTATACCATATAGGTCGGATCCGACCCCCCTAGGCTCCAACACCTGTGATCCATAGGGTAGATCCTACACACCATATAGGGTACACCCCAATGTTTCATGTCAATTGAAGAAGAATTAAGTAAGTTATAGATGGATCTTCTGCAAATCTAGCCAGTTTAATGGACAAAATCTTAGCCATAAGGAATAGTCCCTATCACTTGCGACTCAAGTGGTAGGGCCTCCAACCCATCTACATTACATATGTGAAGCTTTATGTCATTCAGTTGAGTATTGAAGGAGTTGTGGATGGATCTTCCTCTTCGAACATGAACGATACGAAAATGAGCTAAGTAGATGAATAAGTGTCGATCTATCCTCTATGGATTGGTGTCATACCATAACGAATAGGTATGACCCTTCATGAGCCATACCATTAGTTTACCCTCCAAGTTTGGTTGCATTCCAATGTATCTAGCTTAAGTTATTGATAAACTCTCCAATCCAAAGAGCAGTTAAACACAACTTGTATAGAAAGTACAAGAAAATTAAGTCCCAATGTTATGATACTTGGCAAGGGTATCACGAGAACGTAAGAAATTCAATGTTCAACATCATGCAACCTACGGCTATGGATTGGTACTGATCCATCCCCTATGGATCGGTATTGACCATCCATTCAACTTATATAACAGTATGCTTTTTGACAAGCCTTGCTATATCCTATACAAGTCTTTTGGTGTTGACCTAGCCTAACTCATCTCCAAACTCCTATACATGCAGGATGATCTTCAACTAGACGAAGGGATTCTACTTATTTCACAAAGATTCTACTGGATTGGATCTGGAAAGTGAACACAATTGCTTTACTGAATCATTAGCTCTTCTTTACTTTATCTCCTCTAAAAATACTAATCAATTTTGATCAAGATCTAAGGAAAACTAGTTTAGATTTGGAGGGATATAACTAAAAGGATTAATAAAGATTGATTGAAGTGGATGTGGACTGAATATAGCTGAACTACTATAAAATCCTTGCATCTCTTTTACTATTCATGCTTTTTACTTGTTATTTTTGTGAGATCTGTGTTGCTAATTATTTGGATAGCCTTTAATTGGAGCTTTCACAATCATCTAGGGTTAATTTTTTATTTGGATTTGACATTTGGTGCTTACATTGAGACAAAACAAGAAAAAAATATAGGAATTTAATGGTCCAAAGAAATAGTAAGACTAAGAATCATATTTAGAATGGAGGGGGATATAAAACTGAAGGGATCCGATTTGAACATAGAGGAAGTTAGGAAGTTTCTTCCAAATCAAACAGATCAAGATTTATATTAAGAGTAAGATGGAGAGGATGATGATAGATATGGAAGAAAGGATCTTAAAAGGCAGCAAAAGATGATAGGGGAATTATTTCAAAGGATGGAGAGATTAGGGATCGCTGGGTTTGCACGGAGTCAGAACCAATTCCAAGAGTTGATGTAGGAACTTCTAGAATTAGATTAGGATAAGTTGGAACAATCCTCCTTACAAAGTTTAATGCTAGAAACATAGGCATAATGTTTGAAATGTTTATAATGTGAAAAATGTTGGGAACAACAATGGAAATGTTGGAGCTACTATTGGAGTCACTGTAGAATATCTAAGAACTAAAGGAGATGGAGTAGAAAATGTAGATCTCGACATTAAAAGGAACATGTGGAAGAATATGTACCGTAATTTCCTAGAAGGAATAGTGCTCAAGATGGAACTCAAGTTGTTGGTTAAAACTTGAATCAATACAGACCGAGGGAATATGTCCCTGAATTTGTGATAGGACTACTCTGCAGCGCTGGGGATAGGATGCTACTATGGATTGAATGCTTCAAAAAAATGAACTGAAAGGATGAGATTATTAGGAGGGTGGTCAGATGAAGACCACCACATCAAAGTATAGAAGATACCACTAAGAATTCCTTTACTATTAACATATGAATTGCTATAAATCCCCTTGATTTCAAGCTTCTATCTACAGATTTTTATGATAGAACGTCAGATCCTACTGTCAAATTAATGTGATATATCCAACATTTGAAATTACTTTGAGCTTTAGAGGAGGTATTGGCACAATGCTTTTCACTGTTTTGTCTGGGTTTATAGCTACATAGTATAGGAAATTGGTAAACGAATCTACCTATTTTTGGAACAGGTTAGTAGAGAAGTTCTTAAGGCAATACAGATTGCACATCTCCAGACTGAAGAATGTAAGAAGTTTATTGACTATAAAGTAAAGGCCTAAAAAGAACCTTAGAAGTTATTTGGCAATATTAAAATGCAGAGGAAACTGCAGTTGCAAGGCCAGATCCATCAATCATTTTAATAGCAGTAATTTCAGAGTTGTGGACAAGAAAGATGTTAAGGTGGCTTTGGAGAGGGATCCATCATTGGATTCGACTAAGTCTTACCATGAGGATGAGAGATATATAATAGGAGGATGTAGAGGTTGAGAAGATAAATTTGTATGAGGAAATTAATGTTGTGGAAGGTGGAGGATTTCCAAAGCCTGGGTTAGGAAAGGAAAAAGGGAAGAAGAAGACCGAATATAGTGGAAAGGATTGTAAAAAAGGAAAGAGACTAAGAAGATTATTCATGGAATTTAAGATTACATCTTATATGGACCTGAATGAAACTATGGGGTGAATCGTCTGGGACACTGAGGGGAATCTCCACAATCAGAAGCTTATGAGTAGAAAGCCAACTACTTGCGAGTGAACTTCTGGAAAATACTATATATTCCATGAACTAGATGGACAGAGAACGAATGAGTGTATGCATTTGAAGGCCTTGATTGAAGAAGACATTATTGGTAAACAGGTTCTAAAATATCTCACGAATTTAACTTCAATAGTGCGGGAAGAGAAACTACCACCTATAGTTATAAATAACCATAGATCCACTTCACGACCCGTAATCTCATCACTTGGATTGATTGAGGACATGTTCACCTCTGACTCCCTCTTCTTTGCACTCTTCTTTTTAGGATAACCACTTTGGATTTCTTATATGTGTATGGAAACTACAAAGACTTTAGGCTCGCTTTGAGTCAGATGTTCGAGATGACTATCTAGGATTTTATGTTTTTTTGCTCTGATTTAAACAATTTAAATTGGAAATAGAAAACCACCAAAATGTAACAACATGTTAGCCACAAGGAGAAGAAGCCGACCCGGTGGGTCAGGTTCGATCTACAATCGTTAAGTCCCATCATATAAATAGTTGGGGCTTGGCAAGGATCATGATTTGTTCCCTTTTGTGCTAAGGAACTGGAGAAGAAAAGAAGTAGGCTGCTTCATTAGAGAGTAACTGGATTCGCCTACTATCGCTGTGATTACATTGGATAAGTGGTTGAGGCTAGGGCTGTCAATGGGTGGTGTCGGGTTCGAGTCGGGTCAAGTCGCATTCGGGTTGATTTATAAACGGGTCGGATCAACCTTCTTATTAAACAAGTCATTTTTTACAACCCTAACCCGTTCCGTTTACAAATGGGCTGACCCGACAAGGCCCGTGTAGCCCATTTAACTAAGCGGGTTCTGTCGGGTCGTGTTGGGTCGGGTTTGTTGTATATAACGGTGTTGTATACACAATTATATGATTTTTGTTTGATGATAACAACCAAATATATATTATAAATGTGTTTGTTACTGTACTGTTTGAAATATACACCACAGAATGGAATATAATATTTACATTTAAATAAAATACCATTGTACAGAAATTCAAATATTTATAGTATTTTATTTAAATTGAATATTCTATTTCAACATTCAAATAGTACGACTTATTTACAACTCCTCTATTTAAACACTTCACTGATATTGTACTTGTAAATAAACTGTACACAATAGACAAGTTTGTTTGAACACAATAAAATGATATTTTTTTTCAAACAAATTTGTTTATTACAAACATCAGTACAATTCTGTTGTTACGCAGCTCCTCAATATAACACTTTGTCTATATATCTCATACATATATACAATCACTCCTTTTACATTTTCATATCCATATACATTTACATTCACTGACTTTGTCTTCAGTCTTCAATCTTCACAGCACTCCACTGTCAGCCCAGTCATCTTCTGCTTACCTGTCAAATAAAGCAGAAACACACAGTACACTGCAATAAAAATGAAACTGAATACATACGAATATAAATTTTATTTTAAAAAAAATTATTTGCCTCAGTTTTCTGGTGTGTTTCTCATCATTTTTCATGACTTGATTTGATTTATATAGACATTGCCTCTAGTGCTCACTGATCAGCCTCAACACACCACACTGGTTTGCTGATCAGAACTAGTTGGTTTTGAACAGCCACAACACAAATGCAGTGGTTTGCTGATATAAATTAAATTTGCCACACGTATACACACACACATATATATATATATATACACACATATGTATATATATACATACATATGTATACATGCAATCTATACAGTGTCGAACTCAAACCAGCAAACATTAAAGTGCCAAGGTGGTGCAACTCAGTTAAAAGTAATCAGCTCAGGCTTGATATTCAAGTCAGATGTGCAAATGAAACAATTCAAAATGGTAAGTGAGAAAATCAAATGGTGTAGCAAAAGTAACAAGCAGCAAGGACTGATTCAAGCACAAGTCCAGACAAGTCCAACATGAATGCAGAGTGATCAAACCAAAACAGCAAGTGTGACAACCCGGATTTTTACAACATGCTAAGACAAGAATCAAGGTAGAATTTAATTATAAAATCTGAATCAGGAGAAACGGGCTGTGCCATTGCGTTCGTATCGGAAAAATACGCGAAATAGAATCCGAGTTTTCGAAAATCGGAGTTCATATGACCCAGTTATGACCCGTCAAAGTTTTCAGAAAATCTCAACTTAAAAAACAGTTCAAATTTGAATTCAGAATTCAATTTCAGCCAAGCAGGGCAGGCGGGAAAATTCCCGCCACCCCCAAGTCGACTGGGGAGTCGACTTGGGAGTCGACACACCCCAGGTGGTGTCGACTGCCCAATCGACACCCCTGTCGACTTGGGTGGTCGGCCAGTTTGGCCTGGGTGTGCCTGACTTGTTCCTCAAGACATGCTTTTGGGTCTGGTCTATTGGCCTGTGACTGGTTTTGAGGGCTCAAATCTATCCTAGTGTTAATCTAAGGGCCTAAACTACTCCTAATCTCTATAAAAACACCCTAGGACCTAACCTAAATCACTCAAAATCAATCTAGCAACTAAGTGCTGCCAAAATCCATCTTAATCATGGCCTCCAACTCCAAGGGCTTATGCACTCAAATCGGATTCAAATCAAAAGGTGCAAGCTTTCTACACCAAATCGAGGAGGGATCAACGTTGCTACGCAAGTTTCATGACGATTCTTCAACAAAGGAGCCACCTTTCTTCGTCAAGACGATGCATGATCCTTCCCTAAGCCTCGCTATGTAAGTTCTAGCTACTTGTAGATTCTAACGGTGGTTCTAATGTGACATGGAATAAAGTGCGATGAAACATAAGTATGCTAGCCTATGTGAACCTAATTTTTCCCCTTTTGTATGATCTATGACCTTGGGCTAAGTTTTAGTGACTTAATCATGCCACTCATGTTATGCTTCACCTAGTTTATCTTGCAAGTTTGAATCTTTATCTATGGAATGTTAGCATGAACCTTTGGGAACCATTTGACTTGTGAAACATTGGCAAAGACTTGACTTTGGGGGTTATGCATGTAAATGAACCCAAACCCCTTATGTTATCATGCATGTTTGTGGCCAAATTCCCCTATGATACTATGCATGTTTGTGGCCAAATTCCCTTATGATACTATGCATGTTTGTGGCTAATCCCGTTGTGACATTATGCATGTTTGAGGCCAAAAACCCCTTATGATGCTATGCATATTTTGAGGCCAAACCCCTTATGATACCATGCATGTTTGTGGCCAATCCCTTTTTGACATCGTGCATGTTTCGAGGCCAATATGTAGCATAGTATCCTTACTATGTTGACTCGCTTTTACTTGGGTTGGAAACACGATTTGGGGTAGGTTAGACGAGCGTTATTATGATGTGATAATTTGACATGGGATTTCATGAAAATATGACACTCACGATACACCTAAATGTGGACATGACATGTGGGGTAAACATGGGACTTGAAACTAGACACGTATGGGTTGTAGGTGTAATATGACACTAGACCAAACATGAAAGTGGCCAACTCGAGGTTGGGTTGAGTTTGTAGCATAAATCTACCCGGACCCGCCCGGCTTAACTAGTGGCTACAAACAATAGGACCCAATGTGTGTAGTTGGTCATATAGCACTTAAAACCCGAGGTTAGACTAGGTTGTGGTGTAAAGCTACCCGGACCCGTCCGGCTTAACTAGTAACCACAACAAAGTCTAATGTGAGAGGTTGGGGTGCATTAATCTAATTAATGCCACATGAAAAGGTTAAGTAATTTTGACTAATGACACTTAACCGATATGACATGAATGGGTGGGTTAAGTTAAACCGGACTTGATTTCTTAATGACACTTAACCATATAAGATAATTAGGGGATGGGGTTAAGTAATTTACACTTAACTAATCCGACTTGGTAATTAGATTGGGTTAAGTAACTTAGACTTAACTAATCTAAACACGGTAATTAGATGGGGTTAAGTAACTTAGACTTAACTAATCTAAACACAGTAATTAGATGGGGTTAAGTAACCTACACTTAACTAATCTAAACACGGTAATTCGATGGGGTTAAGATAAACACTTAACCAATCTAAACTTGGTAATTCAATGAGGTTAAGTAACCAATACTTAACCAACTTAACATGATAATTTAATGGGGTTAAGTAACTTATACTTAACCAATTATACATGATGATTTGATGAGGTTAAGTAACCTATACTTAACGAATCTAATATGCGGACCTGATAGGGTTAGGTCACAAGACCTTTTTAAATATACTTAACCATTGTAATACGATTAGTGGATGGGGTTAAGCTAACCCATACTTAACCAATCCGACTCGATAATCTTATGGGATTAAGATAATCTATGCTTAATCAATCTAACACGATAATCTGATCGGGTTAAGACAAACAAATACTTAACCAATTTGACATACGAGTTGTAGGGCTAAGCCCTGAACTTGAACACTTAGCCGACTATGACAAGATTGGTAGGCGGGTTAAGTCATGGGCCTGAATAACAACACTTAACCCAATAGACAAAACCCTAGTTAGAGAAACTAGGTAGAAAATCGTAGTTAATCAAGGATAACGGGAAAAGAACCTAAGTGGTAAACCTTAGTTAAGAATAACTAAGTAATAATTCTTAGCCAAGGACATGGGACTAGTTCATAAATAGATGAGTAACCTGATACGGTAGGTCATCGCTTAGTATACGAGGAGGAGCAACTTATCTGACTTGGATAAAAAGCTCCAGCGAACTGGGTGACGAAGCGGTAGCTTCGGGGGACGTGAGGGTACTCTTGGTATCCCTCTGTGAGGTGGCAGATGGTCCATGAAACCTGGCCTCACAGAGGTTAAGGTCTGCGGTAGAAGAGCCAAGGGTATGCCTTGGTTGCTGTGCGAGCAACCTAAAGACGGGGATGAATTAGCGTGGAGTCGACGATACTTGATTTTTGTCCTGGATAGCACGTCGTCGACTACCTACCATTTTTAGTCAATCGTGTACGAACGGAAAGGCAGAGAACTCCCAACAGACCATGTTCTTGCTATCGAGTCATGGGTGAGGTTGGCCAATAGGAAAGTGGGGCATAGTGGGGCCGGGATGTAGTTCTCATACATGATTTTTCTTGGATTGCCTTTCAGTAGTTGAGGGAGGGGTCACGTGGGACCATAGCCACGGATGCAAAAACAGACCTTGATATCTGCATCAGCAGACGACTTAAAGCTCCCGACCGAGCTTCGTATTTCTCGATTTGCCCTGGCACGGAACTCGGATGGCACATTGAGATACATGTGCGTCTAGACATGGAAAACGAATCACGATCCATACGTGGGGCAAGGGGCGTGGTTGACGGGTGGCATAATCCCTAGTGGCCCTTGGTGGCTTGAACCCAAATCGAGACACGGAAACGTTCATTAGGTAGCATAATCCCTAGTGGTTCTAGGTGGCATAAATCCTAAGTGAACATACGATAGTTCATGGTAAGAAAACATAACCAGATCAGTGGTAGCAGTCCAAAACAACTTCAAGGATAAAATGGTACTACGTTCAGGTGGTATAGATTTACATGGGAAAGCCCGTACGGCCTACGGCAAAGGACTGAACTTATACATGGAAAGAAACATACGAGTTGGGAAAACCTACATATGCTAGGATGACATGGACCATTACACGACATTGGGCAAGGGATATTCATAGTTAACGCATGACGCGGGTTGGGATACTAGTACGAGAGGTGCAGAGCAAATATGCATGATAAATACCTTGGGATGTTATACATGATAGATACCTTGGGATAGTATACTTGATAGAAACCTGACGATGTGATACCTTGATTTATCTTGACACCGTAGTTTATCATGATACCTTAGTTTATCTTGCTACAGTAGTTCATCCGGTTATCGTGGTTTAGCTTATCTATCTTGTCGTCATCCTTATGTTTACTTTCAGTTTATGCATGTCATGTTACCTTTACCCATTTTTATACTGGAAGTAGATAGGACTTACCAGTCTTTATGAGTGACCCCGTTTTGTTTCGCCTCTTTGTCTTCCGTTCCCCCCCCCCCCCCCCCAGGTTTTTAGGGAGGAAACACTGTTATTTAGTTCGGACTTCCTCTGCTTGATGGTCATCATGCATGGCTTGGACTTTTCTTGGCTATGGCTACCTTACTGTTTTACTTGGGGAATAATTTATGAAATGGTTTATGCTTCTTTACTATTGCAAGACAGGTTTTGATGTATTCTGATGTAAAAGGCTTTAGACCTTATTTTATAAGGTAATGAAATTTGTTTTACTTCCGCTGTTTTATATATGTTCTATCTTGTAATATTTATGTGCATGTTTACCTCGATAATGCTTCACCAAACCTAGTGCATTCCCATTGTGAGTGACCCTAGCGGAGGTGGGGTGTTACATTTGGTATTAGAGCAGAAGGTTACCAGACTGGGCAAAAGTTTTTAAAACCTTCTGAAAATTATTTGAGAAACCGTTTACAAAGAAGCATTTTTCAAGAAAAAGTTTTTAAAGGCTATTCCCCAAAAGCCATTAGCACTATCCTTTGTTTCCTTGATTGAACCTCTTTTCCTTTCTTTCCTCCATCTGTAGTCACAGTAGTTTTAACTGCGACTAATCCTTGTCTAGCTACGTAAGTGTTTTCCCGTGCGATGGAGGAAGTTCTCGAGAGACCTGTTACCGAAGTTATAAGAAGGGATAATAAGAGCAAGGATAAAGGACACGAGCTTAAGAATAAGCAAATTGTTGGTATGGCTTGATCCACAAAGGAAGATAAGGATAAGATTAGCGAGAGGGCAATGGTATGCTCTCATTTCTAGCGTACCTAAGAGGAATGGTACCGTTTCTGTTAAAGGCTTAGCCTTTCTTTTCTATCGTCCCGTCTAGACTTTGTTTTGATCATCGCATCATTTAAGTCTGCCTCGATAGTTAAGTCTCTTCACCTTAATACTAGCATGGTAGAAGATCCCACTTTAGTCCCAGAATCTGGTTGGAGAGTCGGTCCATTTATTCATGACTTGTTTGGGTTTGAGAACGTCTATGCCAAGTGTTGAGATTAGAAGCAATGCTTCTATTGTTGAGCTATGGATGGATTCTAGGGATGAAGTGGTTATCCAGTAAGGGATGTCATTCTCGGTTTTGAAAGGAGGGTAGTTAAACTCTTAACTTGCCTTGGTAATACCCTCGAAGTCTTGTAAAACCTTTTGGGTTTTGTCATGGTTAGTTACCTAGAATCTGTTGATGCACTTATCGGAAATCTCTGATCCAATCGAGTAACGTTCGCCAATAAGACGGATGGTTCATTCCGCTTGAGCATGGGTTATAGAAATCACCCTAGTAAGTGCACGTGGTAACATGGATTGGCATCGGTAAACGAGATCCAAAATTCACTAGTGAATTTTGGAGAGCTTGCATGAGTATGCAGATATGGTTGAGCCAAGTATACTAGGGAAAGAATAAGTGAAAGTGGAACGAGAGGCGATAGTGAAATGAGTCCCAACTCATACCTTGGAAATAGGAATCAAGGAGCTACGAAATCATGAAGTCAAAGGCGGTCAAGACACAATGGAATTAAGCTCATGGAAATGCGGCTTAGACACGCGCATCATGTCTCTTTTTAAGAGTATATCTTTGATCCTTGTTTCACCTGTAGAGCTTACTTGCATGTTATCGCTTGGTGGATATCCTCTCGGTCCTGTTTCTGTTGCAAACCCCGTAAGGAGTTTATCTTGTTTATCTCCTCGATCCTATCTTGGGAACCTTAGATAGAACTCCATGGATGTAAACATGTATTTGAAACATGTTATGATTGATATGGTTGCAAATGGTTGCAAGTGGTTGCTCGTGGATGCGCGAATACACATTAGATACTAGATTGACGCGGTCATGTTTCATGTTGCATATGCACGAGTATTTGTTCTTATTTATGGATGAAATTGAATATGTTTCCATGTGGATGTTGCATGTGGATGAATGTTTGTGCACACATATAGTGTTTATATTACTAGGACTACTTGCATACATGTTGGACTCATGGCACTAAACATATTTTGCATTAGAAAGATCATTCAGGCCTGATCATTAGCATTAGCTAAGGAGCATATACACACACGTTCTGCATATGTTCATATGGCATTAGAAATCGTCTAAGGACAATGGTTGCCCGTGAATGATGTTTTGAGTAGATGGATTATGGATGGTAGGATACGTTCTTCCTAACTTGGAGATTTCGGGGACGAAATCCTTTAAGTTGGGGAGAATGTGACAACCCGGATTTTTACAACATGCTAAGACAAGAATCAAGGCAGACTTTAATTATAAAATCTGAATCAGGAGAAACGGGTTGTGCCATTGCGTTCGTCTCGGAAAAATACGCGAAATAGAATTCGAGTTTTCGAAAATCGGAGTCTGTATGACCCAGTTATGACCCGTCAAAGTTTTCAGAAAATCTCAAGTTCAAAAACAGTTCAAATTTGAATTCAGAATTCAATTTCAAGCAAGCAGGGCAGGCGGGAAAATTCCCGCCATCCCCAAGTCGACTGGGGAGTCGACTTGGGAGTCAACACACCCCAGGTGGTGTCGACTGCCCAGTCGACACCCCTGTCGACTTGGGTGGTCGGCCAGTTTGGCCTGGGTGTGCCTGACTTGTTCCTCAAGACATGCTTTTGGGTCTGGTCTATTGGCTATGACGGGTTTTGAGGGTTTAGATCTATCCTAGGGTTAATCTAAGGGCCTAAACTACTCCTAATATCTATAGAAACACCCTAGGACCTAAACTAAATCACTCAATGTCAATCTAGCAACTAAGTGCTGCCAAAATCCATCTTGATCATGGCCTCCAACTCCAAGGGCTTATGCATTCAAATCGGATTCAAATCAAAAGGTGCAAGCTTTCTACACCAAATCGAGGAGGGATCAACGTTGCTACGCAAGTTTCATGACGATTCTTCAACAAACGAGCCACCTTTCTTCGTCAAAACGATGCATGATCCTTCCCTAAGCCTCGCTATGTAAGTTCTAGCTACTTGTAGATTCTAACGGTGGTTCTAATGTGACATGGAATAAAGTGCGATGAAACATAAGTATGCTAGCCTATGTGAACCTAATTTTGCCCCTTTTCTATGATCTATGACCTTGGGCTAAGTTTTAGCGACTTAATCATGCCACTCATGTTATGTTTCACCTAGTTTATCTTGCAAGTTTGAATCTTTATCTATGGAATGTTAGCATGAACCTTTGGGAACCATTTGACTTGTGAAACATTGGCAAAGACTTGACTTTGGGGCTTATGCATGTAAATGAACCCAAACCCCTTATGTTATCATGCATGTTTGTTGCCAAATTCCCCTAAGATACTATGCATGTTTGTGGCCAAATTCCCTTATGATACTATGCATGTTTGTGGCTAATCCCGTTGTGACATTATGCATGTTTGAGGCCAAAAACCCCTTATGATGCTATGCATATTTTGAGGCCAAACCCCTAATGATACCATGCATGTTTGTGGCCAATCCCTTTTTGACATCGTGCATGTTTCGAGGCCAATATGTAGCATAGTATCCTTACTATGTTGACTCGCTTTTACTTGGGTTGGAAACACGATTTGGGGTAGGTTAGACGAGCGTGATTATGACGTGATAATTTGACATGGGATTTCATGAAAATATGACACTCACGATACACCTAAATGTGGACATGACATGTGGGGTAAACATGGGACTTGAAACTAGACACGTATGGGTTGTAGGTGTAATATGACACTAGACCAAACATGAAAGTGGCCAACTCGAGGTTGGGTTGAGTTTGTAGCATAAATCTACCCGGACCCGCCCGGCTTAACTAGTGGCTACAAACAATAGGACCCAATGTGAGTAGTTGGTCATAGAGCACTTAAAACCCGAGGTTAGACTAGGTTGTGGTGTAAAGCTACCCGGACCCGTCCGGCTTAACTAGTAACCACAACAAAGTCTAATGTGAGAGGTTAGGGTGCATTAATCTAATTAATGCCACATGAAAAGGTTAAGTAATTTTGACTAATGACACTTAACCGATATGACATGAATGGGTAGGTTAAGTTAAACCGGACTTGATTTCTTAATGACACTTAACCATATAAGATAATTAGGGGATGGGGTTAAGTAATTTACACTTAACTAATCTGACTTGGTAATTAGATAGGGTTAAGTAACTTAGACTTAACTAATCTAAACACGGTAATTAGATGGGGTTAAGTAACTTAGACTTAACTAATCTAAACACGGTAATTAGATGGGGTTAAGTAACCTACACTTAACTAATCTAAACACGGTAATTCGTTGGGGTTAAGTTAAACACTTAACCAATCTAAACTTGGTAATTCAACGAGGTTAAGTAACCAATACTTAACCAACTTAACATGATAATTTAATGGGGTTAAGTAACTTATACTTAACCAATTATACATGATGATTTGATGAGGTTAAGTAACCTATACTTAACCAATTTAATATGTGGACCTGATAGGGTTAAGTCACAAGACCTTTTTAAATATACTTAACCATTGTAATACGATTAGTGGATGGGGTTAAGCTAACCCATACTTAACCAATCCGACTCGATAATCTGATGGGATTAAGATAATCTATACTTAATCAATCTAACACGATAATCTGATCGGGTTAAGACGAACAAATACTTAACCAATTTGACATACGAGTTGTAGGGCTAAGCCCTGAACTTGAACACTTAGCCGACTATGACATGGTTGGTAGGTGGGTTAAGTCATGGGCCTGAATAACAACACTTAACCCAATAGACAAAACCCTAGTTAGAGAAACTAGGTAGAAAATCGTAGTTAATCAAGGATAACAGGAAAAGAAGCTAGGTGGTAAACCTTAGTTAAGAATAACTAAGTAATAATTCTTAGCCAAGGACATGGGACTAGTTCATAAATAGATGAGTAACCTGATACGGTAGGTCATCGCTTAGTATACGAGGAGGAGCAACTTATCTGACTTGGATAAAAAGCTCCAGCGAACTGGGTGACGAAGCGGTAGCTTCGGGGGACGTGAGGGTACTCTTGGTATCCCTCTGTGAGGTGGCAGATGGTCCATGAAACCTGGCCTCACAGAGGTTAAGGTCTGCGGTAGAAGAGCCAAGGGTATGCCTTGGTTGCTGTGCGAGCAACCTAAAGACGGGGATGGATTAGCGTGTAGTCGACAATACTTGATTTTTTCCCTGGATAGCGCATCGTCGATTACCTACCATCATTAGTCAATCGTGTACGAACGGATTGGCAGAGAACTCCTAACAGACCATGTTCTTGCTATCGAGTCATGGGTGAGGTTGGCCAATAGGAAAGTGGGGCATAGTGGGGCCGGGATGTAGTTCTCATACATGATTTTTCTTGGATTGCCTTTCAGTAGTTGAGGGAGGGGTCACGTGGGACCATAGCCGCGGATACAAAAACAGACCTTGATATCTGCATCAACAGACGACTTAAAGCTCCCGACCGAGCTCCGTATTTCTCGATTTGCCCTGGCATGGAACTCGGATGGCACATTGAGATACATGTGCGTCTAGACATGGAAAACAAATCACGATCCATACATGGGACAAGGGGCGTGGTTGACGGGTGGCATAATCCCTAGTGGTCCTAGGTGGATTGAACCCAAACAGAGACACAAAAATGTTCATTAGGTAGCATAATCCCTAGTGGTCCTAGGTGGCATAAATCCTAAGTGAACACGCGATAGTTCATGGTAAGAAAACATAACCAGATCAGAGGTAGCAGTCCAAAACAACTTCAAGGATAAAATGGTACTACATTCAGGTGGTATAGATTTACATGGGAAAGCCTGTACGGCCTACGACAAAGGACTGAACTTATACATGGAAAGAAACATACGAGTTGGCAAAACCTACATATGCTAGGATGACATGGACCATTACACGACATTGGGCAAGGGACATTCATAGTTAACGCATGACGCGGGTTGGGATACTAAAACGAGAGGTGCAGAGCAAATATGCATGATAAATACCTTGGGATGTTATACATGATAGATACCTTGGGATAGTATACTTGATAGAAACCTGACGATGTGATACCTTGATTTATCTTGACACCGTAGTTTATCATGATACCTTAGTTTATCTTGCTACAGTAGTTCACCCGATTATCGTGGTTTAGCTTATCTATCTTGTCGTCATCCTTATGTTTACTTTCAGTTTATGCATGTCATGTTACCTTTACCCGTTTTTATACTGGAAGCAGATAGGACTTACCGGTCTTTATGACTGACCCTGTTTTGTTTCGCCTCTTTGTCTTCCGTTCCCCCCCCCCCCCCCAGGTTTTCAGGGAGGAAACATTGTTATTTAGTTCGGACTTCCTCTGCTTGAACTTCATCATGCATGGCTTGGACTTTTCTTGGCTATGGCTACCTTACTGTTTTACTTGGGGAATAATTTATGAAATGGTTTATGCTTCTATACTATTGCAAGACATGTTTTGATGTATTCTGATGTAAAAGGCTTTAGACCTTATTTTATAAGGTAATGAAATTTGTTTTACTTCCGCTTTTTTATATATGTTTTGTCTTGTAATATTTCTGTGCATGTTTACCTCGATAATGCTTCACCAAACCTAGTGCATTCCCTTTGTGAGTGACCCTAGCGGAGGTGGGGTGTTACAGCAAGTGCTAAGAAGACATGGTAGGTGCAACATTAACAAGTCCAACATGACAGTGCCAAACTGGTTGAACTCATATTAATATGGGAGCAGCATTCAATAGAAATGATTCATGAGTACAATGGTGCAACAGTGATCAAGTCAGCATGATCAAAACTGAAGTGGTCAAGGTGTTATTACAATCTACAGCAAGATAATGGTGTAGTATGGAAAAGCAATCAAAATGATTCACATGAATGGTTGAAATGCAACATGGTCAAGCCAGTCGAACTCATGTACAAGCCAATTCATATTTTTCATGTCAGCATCAAATTAAAGATGCAAACAGCTCAAACATTACATACATGGGAGCATACTGCACATACAAATGTGAAACAGTGCAACAAGAATGGCCATGCAGTACAGATATGATGTTCAAGGCGGAAACAAATCAATACAGCATAGCACTGTGTAAATGGGCATGGTGGAGTCGGCTAGCTTGAACAAATGGACAATAATTGAATTGTACACAGCCAAGCCAGTGATACAAAAAAAAAGCAGATACACTAGCATGCATATATGAATATGGGACACTTGAAATGTATGAGCAGTATACAGGCAGAAATGGCATGGAACATACAAAACAGTTCATTTTTTTCATCAAAACAGTCAAGCCAAATCTGGTTTCATACAAGAACATGTTTATATCACAAGGAAGTCAGAGAGCATGCAAGTCCAAGGCAAGTGAAAGAAATCTTGTTCAAATAGTCCAGAATGCATTCAAGTTGTTTCCAGTTTTTTGTCAAAGCATTTTGGGAAAGAAACTCATTTCAGGTTTCAAATTGCTTTCCAAAAATTCATAGTAAGCTTAATCAAGGCAACAAGCATCAATGAAAGATTTCTTCAATTATCTCAAAGACATTTCTGGAAAGAAAAGAAATTTAAAATGAAACATCTTTCTCTGGAATCCACTGTGAATTCATTCTCTTTATTGGGCAAAAATCGATTCATATCTTTTTCCAAAAATTGCTCAAGACAATTTTGGCAACAGTTTAAGTACAAAGAAATTTATTCCCAGATTTCATTTACAAACATGACAACCAATTTATAAGCAAACATATCAATTTATTTCTAGAAATTTATCAGAGAAAACTCGAGAGCATTTTGTTTGCAATAAAGGCAATTTCATACAATTCACATGATTCCCGAAATCGATCAGATTAGTATTTACATGACTGGATTCAATCACACAAAACAGTCAGCAATTCATTCTTGGCAATTCTTAAAAGGGGCAAATTTAGTTTCAAATCAAGTAAGCTATTAAAACTGAGATATTCAAATTTCAATCAAGGATCAAAAGGGGAAACCAGACAAATTCAGATCAAGTAATTATCGAGTTAAATCAGAGAAATTAGGGTTCAATTCTAACCCTATAAATTCAACCAATCATCATAGGAAAACTATCAATCGAAACCACAAACAATTGAGTCAAAAACCATAGAATCCTCAAACAAACAATTTCAAGCAGAAATTCAAAATCAAAATTCATACCAGAGTTTCGATCGCAATAAAACCCAAATCAGTGAGCAAGAAAGCATTAGAAAGCCACAACAACTCGAAGGCACAGAGATTCATTTCCAAGAAGCAAGCGATTCGATTTGGGGAAGAAACCCTAGTTTCACATCGGCCACCATTTTTTTTCCCAGAGCAAAAGTGATCGGGCTTTGCAAAATTGAAGTGCGCCGACAAATTTTCTCAAGGGCTAAAGGGGCTAAGCCATGTTTAAAAGGGGATGACCCCTTTTATTTTTTAAATCCTAGGGTTTTAAATTGTTTTATTTTTTGTTTTTGTTTTTATATTGTTTTTTTTTGTAATTTGAATTGTAATCATTTAATCAGTTTCTAGTGTCTGTAAACTACTAGGGTGATCCAGTCAGGGTGTTGACTGGCAGTTGCTAGAGTCTGTAAAATCTAGGATTTACTGGTTATGGGGTTGTAATCAGGGGAAATCTGATCTAGGGGTTTAGATCAGTCTACGGTTTTGAGTGTAGGGTTAGGACAGGAGTAGACGCTGCGAGTGTACATGGTCTTGTATGCGGGATCTGTTTATAACACCTAGTAGAAATCTTAGGAATGCAGAAGTAGGCAGGGTTTTGCCGAAGCTGAGTATATTTGTGTATGATTTATTTTCTACACTTTTATTTCTGCTGCTTTCTGTGATCTGTTAATTATTTTAATATCCTGTCATATTTTTAATTCAGCTAAAAACTATGATAAACCCTATTCACCCCCCTCTATGGTTAAACTAGATCCAACATTTGGTATCAGAGCAGGTTATTTCATTAACTCTAGAGTCATGGGTCATCCTAGTTGTCAACCGATAGAGAGTCAGTCCAGTTCATCTCCAGCTATTTTCAATGGAACAGATTTTTTTAAACTGGAAATCCAAAATGGAATTTTATTTAAAATCTATTAATATTAAATGTTGGGATGTTGTTATCAATGGGTTTAATAGTGTAGATATTACTTTCAATGCTCGTGCTATGAAAATTATATTTGATTATCTTAGTACTGAACATTTTAATCTTATCTGTCATTGTTTATCAGCACAGGAAATCAGGGATACTCTCAATACGAAGTATGGAAGATCTGACTACCATAGCTCAAAACCCCAGAATGTCAACTCCGATTTAGATCTATGCTTGACAAGTCATATAGATGAAAATTCAGATGGATCAGATGATGGAGAATCAACAAATGCTGAAACAAAAAATCTCTCATATGAAGATTTGGTTTACATGTGTCTTGATTTAACGAAATCTATTAATAAACTCCAACTGAAAAATAAGTCTTTGAAATCTAAGAATTTTGAGTTGACCAGTAAAATTGATAATTTGGACTCACAACTAGAATATGTTAAAAAAAAATCAAATTCAGTTTGCAAAAATTGTTTGAAATTGAAAACCAATCTTTTTCATCTCGATAAAAATATTCAAAAGTTCGAAAACAAAATTCTGATCTTAAATGAGAACAAGACCGAGTTATCAAATTTGAATAACCTTCTGCAAAAGGAATTTGAAAATTTTAAAATAGATATAAATTCCAAATTTGAAATTGCTGAAAAGCAAATTTGATTTTAGAAGAACTTGAAAATGAGATTGAAAAATCCAAGAAATTTGAGTTTGAAAAGCAAAAACAATTTGAACTTGGAATTTCTGAATCCCAAGCCAAAATTAAATTGCTTGAAAATGAGAATTTGGTTTTGAAACAGTCCAATGTTGAACAGAAGATCACTGTAAATAATTCTTAAAAATTTTGTAAGAAAATAGCGATCTAAAATCCAAAATTCAACGATTAGAATCAACTTTGGATAAATTTTCTAATGGGGAAAATCATTGAATATGTTGTTACAAAACCGAGTTTCTATTAGAAATAAATCCGATTTTGGATTTGGGAATATCAATCGTTTTGATAGGATGAATTCAAATGGTTTTAAAGACACTTAAAATTATCTTGGAAAAGATTGTTTTGAATTTTTAAACTCTGGCAATTCAAAAGATTTTTTGATACATAAACAAAATAAGAATTTGTTTTATAACAAACCATACTATCATTCTTGGACCTTAAAAAGAAGTAAAGTGAATTCGTCTAATTTCAAACAGATCTGGGTCCCTAAAGGTACTTTAGTAAATTCTGATGGATTGTTAAATAAACAAGTTTGGGTACCTAAAGCTATGAACAAAACTGTGAGTGGTTTTACAATTTTTGTTAGACCACTCGATTCTCTAAACTATTAGGTACCAGAGGTGGCTGAGGAACTGCTAAGCAAAAGAGATTTGGATTCAAGCTGCTCAATATTCCTGTATCATCCGCAGTTCCTTAGCCAAGCTTGTTGAGTTAGAGATTTTGATTGGATTCTGGTATGATCTCTAAACTCACCTTTGTAAATATTCTTTGTTTTTATTTTCTTTCTTTATTTCTCCTTCTGCCCCTTCTGTTTATTTTTTTCTTTGTTTTATCCGTTTTGATTTGTCACTGTCATATCTTTATAACTTTGTAGGCTTCATTAATTTCAAATTGCAGAATTCATATTTTTTCTGGAAATTTGCTTCATTTGTATAAACTCTAGTGTTTAATAATTTCCAGATTTTGGATTCAAATTTGTAAATATATCTGCAATTGTTTGAAGTTTTCTGATTATCTGAATTCATAACAGTGTTGATGTATTCTTGTCATACCTTGAACACTGTTGATTTGAATTCTAATTTTTTTGAAGATCTGAAAGTTTAATGGAATTTCACACACTTCTGTTGTTTTGAGTTTCTTCTAATTCAGTTTAGAAAAGCTTGAAATATTATACTCATTACAGCACGTTATTATTTCTCAGTCGTGATAATTTCATTGGTTTTCAGATTGGCTTGGATATTTTTGATCTGTCTTGAATCATAGTGATACATCTGAAAATTCATCTTATATTTATGAACATTTGTTTGGAAGTTGTTTGTTTGAAATCAACTAAAATCCCTGATATTTTGAATCTCACACACCTCCTAAATTTGAAAGTGTCATTCTTGTGTAACCGATTCTTTGTATCTCAAAACTTGAAAATGATTCAAGTGATTTCAAATAAATTATTTCTTAATTTTTTAATCATGAATATTTTTTAAACTTGATGTAAATGATCTGAAATTTCTTATATACTTGTCAGAAAATTGCTTGTGAAAATTCATTGAAAAATGGTCTTTGAAAATCACTGCTATTTCATGATGATTTAATTTGAATATTTGTTTGTTTAAAATCATTTGAAATTATTGATTTATTGAATCTTACACATATCCAGAATCTGAAATTTATAATATGGTGTACTGATTCATTGAATCATGAGTTTTTCATATTTCCTCAAATGATTTCAAATAAACGGTATTTTTAATCTTGGATCATGAATCATATTATGTGACCATCAGAAAATGTCTTGATAAGTGTGCTTTGAAACTGATTTTGGTGCTGCTCTGATACTGTTCTTGAAAAATGTTTTGTTTTGGAATCATGCTGCTCTGATTAAAAGAAATTGATTTGTAAATATTTTTGAGGACTGCTTGATTTGGTATCAAAGGTTTACCATGCTATGATAAATGGAATATGTGTGCTTGAGTTGCTTGCTTTGTAATTAATTTTTTTAATTGACTATGATACCTTGTTTAGCCACCAGTGTCATTTTAAAATCCTCATTGATAGAGACACCAATTGATATCAGATGTGCAGTTTTTTTTGTCTTGCTATATATATTTTTTAATCCCTCTTGTGTTGTATAGATATTTTCAATTTCTTCTTGTAACGACCCGTGTTTTTCGACCATTTGAATATGAATATTTAAATTAGTTTTAAATATTATATTGGAAATATTAATGGGATTAAATATTGAGTTCGTTATTAAAAACGAAGTTGAACGTTATATATTTATATAATTATAAATAGAGCTTGAAATATAGCGCTGCAGTTTGAAAATTCGAGTTTGAACTTCAACTGGACATACAGAGTCCGATATAAGTCGGATTTCTGTGAAACAAGACACGTGGGAACCGTATTGACGATAATTTTCATATGAAAGAGAAAAATCCAGATTCCATGTTATAGATAGCAAGTTATGGCCAAATCAAATTTTGAAATAGTCGCTATGGAAATTCGCTATTTAATTATAGGCCTTAAATTAGCCGTTTTGCAAACGGACTCAGATTTCGACGAAATCAGTTTCATTAGAACCGTATCGTTAAATTATTGTCAGAAAATCAAACTGCGTGGAAAACCGATGTCGTATATGGCCACGGTAGCCGTAAACGCCCGTTCAATTTCCATAGCGCGTATTTAAATAAATAAAAAGGATATTTGAATGTAACTGGAGCAGATGATCGAATTAGGCCACGAAACCAGTTCCGTTGAGTTTGTATCGTCGATTAGAGTCAGGATATGTATATAGTTTGTTATTTTTAGAGATCGGAAAATTTGGCGTTAAAAAGGGTAGGGCGGTTCGAGGTAAAAACGGCCTACCGGGCCAACAGTCTCAGAATGCGACGAAATTAGTGCCGTTGGGTTCGTATCGAAAAGTTATTGTCGATGTTCGCAGTTTCAAGTTGATTTGATTTATCTGGTGACCGTGGAAAAATTAAACGTGTGTTCATTTCTGGTTTCATAAAGGAAATTTTTTCAAACGACCTCGGATTTCGGCGAAACTTGTCCCATTAGGTCCGGAATACCTTTTTACATTAAGATTCGTTTTTTTTTTCAGTAGACAGAAGTCGTTTGTAGTGATTACAACCAATTACTTTACCGTGAAGTTTCGTAAATATTATTATATTATTAAGGCTCAACTATATATACTCCATCAAGCTGTCAAACCCTATTTTCGTTCTATAGACAGACCAAATATAGTGAGGACAGTACCTCACCTAAGAAACGACGTACAGCCTAAAAGAAAACCGTGCCGACCAAGTTGTTATTTTATCCACCCTAAGTGAGTTAGCTACAGCAAACCTACCTAGGCATTTAGAATCGATTTAACAACACACACACCTACCCTACTCCTACCAATGCAATACGTGATGGCCAAAGATCTTTTTACTTACCACCCAAACAAATTTCTTGACTGCCAAGGAATGGTTCACTATAAATACACACATGCCCTCTCTTTCCTCAGCACGCAAGAGAACTAACCACGAAAACCCATAAACTCTTTCATGGAAAAAAAAAAAAAAAAACCTTTTTATTTTCGAACCCGAACAGTATGGAGGAGATGCATGATGGGGTGGCCGGGTTGCAGTAGGATGGGGTGTGGCGTATGACAGTGGGAAGGTGTTTTGTTCATGAAGATGCGGATGGAAGAACTGGAAGGGTTATGTTGTGCAAAGTAAGAAGGAAATAAAAATATATACGTTTATATTGTGGCCGAGGCCAATGCTCCAGTGGAGGAGTGATTGTGCGGTGTGTTTAAACAAGGGTTACGTTGTGCAAAGTAGGAAGGAAATGTTACATTTGGATGAAGACGGGTGGCTCGATGTTTACGTATGGCAGTCAGGCGGACGTCGTTGATGATTGGCGATGGTGCAGTCGTGATGGACAGGGGGACTGAAGCGTTAAAGGGTAGAAGAGGCTTGGGGGGTTTTCGAGAAAAGCAAATGGGAAAGAAGGTGAACAGTACTCACCTGTACATGCCTGAATTATTTATAAATTTACTAATGACCGTTTAACCCTATCCTAATCAAGTTAAGGTAATTAAGCACCCTTTTAAATGTATAACGTTGATTTGAAAGTGCCTAATCCTAACGTATTCAAAGTAAACAATATAATATAAGTAACAAGTAGCAGTAGTCTTATAGGCGAGTGGGATATTTCTTTTCACATGCTAAATCTGAAAAAAAAAAAATTAATATGACAGTTTGAGTTCAACATGCGGTTCAGAGAGGTTTTAAAGTTCTTCATTGTTTTATTTTCGTGACCATAATAGGAAGAATCAGGTGAGTTAAAACGAGAATCAGTTTGGAAGTTTTGTTTTAAGAATAAAATAAAGAAATTATATAATTATATTGGTTTAAATTTATCACATAAATAATGTGTATAACCGGATCATATGTACACACAGAACCCAACAAAAACAAGGAATGTTGAAACCATATCATGGGCGTAATATTATGGAATTTGAACGGACAGAGTTAATTGCAGCTGGAAGCCTTTAAAATAAACCGCTTCAATGGAAATCAAGGTGAGTTAATCTCACTCAGTTACCCTTTTTATATTTTATATAAATTGGGTGTTTTTATTTTGTGTGCTCTGCTTGCCAATGGTTGACTGTTTTGCTAGTCATCTATTTAACTGTTGATTTAACCGATGAAATTAAACTGTGTTTAATTTCAGTGAAAACCCAAATCGTTATTTTTAACGATTGGTTCCAATAAAGGTAACTCACCTTGGTTGGTCATGTTTATTTATAAACATGTTTTAAATGGTTGCATTGTTTGAATTGCTTATGGTTGATGTTAAATGGTCGTTATTTAATTTATCAGTTAAACAAAACTGAATGATTTGATTTGAGATAACCATTTGAATACAGGGACGAACAGGTTGGAGGGATCCAACCGGATTCCTCAAATGTATTATTTATTTTCATATTATCATATATGAACTGATCCGTTTGTGTGATTGATTTGATGGTTGATTATTAATTGAATATTCAACATCTGTTTGGTTTGAACCAATAGGTGATATTGGTTAAGTGTTTGGCAGAGTATGGCCTTTAAAATAAATCGGGTTATAGACAGTGATTCACCGTCAGGTGAATCGATAGAGTTGAGGTTATAAAATTTATTTTATAACCAGAGTTAGGTTTGAATTATATTATTTGAATAAAAGTTATTTAAGAGAAATAAATAATTATTTTATTTGAGATTTTGATTTGTTATGAATTTATTTTGCAAAGCAAATGTTGATGTTAATCAGATTTACCAGTTGAAGAATAAGAAATGAATTAAATGGTTAAACCTTGAAATTTGTTTTGTAAACAGAAACTATTTAAATTAATTAATTTAAAGCAAGGATTGTTGAAATCGGTTAATGAGATAATCAAGTTTTTGAGTTAATTAAATCGACCGTTTGGAATTAGAATTGTTTATCAAGTTAATGTGTTTTGACTAAAATAGTTAAATGAATATTGTTTGAATTTAAATAAGGATTTAAAAGGGATTTAATATTTAAATTTAGTTAATAAAGGGATTAACTACTAAAGTAGTTAATGTTTGAAATAAGTTATTTTAATTAATGATAAATTTAGGAATATATTTTTAATGGGAATTCATTTAAAAAGGTTAGCGAATGTGAGATGCAAGCCAATTGAATGGTGAGAGGAAATAAACGTACTCAATTATATGAATTAAGTGAAAGGAGATTTCGAAAAAGGGTTTATTATAAACCAGAGGTTTTAAGTGAGATTCAAAGTGTTAAAACGTTAATTTTACATTAACGTTATTTGAAAACGAGATCTAGTAAAAAAAAGGAGAATTTTAAATGAAATTTCAAAATGGGAAATTGAATATAGTTATTCGAGATAGAATTAGCCAAACATAATTATTCGGCTAAGTTGCCATTTCGTACGACTGCTAGCGTAATTCGCAGGGCTGCAGATAGCCTACGGCGGTCGGATGTTTCCTGAGGGATTCAGGCGTAACCATTGTGATCGCTGTGATCTAGAGTCAAGCGAATGGAGTTAAGACGAATGTTAATTAATCAATTAGAGTTATTCAAATATCGTATTTTTGAACATTAAAGAATTGGAAGTTTCAATTTAACAAGAAGGAAATTAGATTGTCAAAGGCCAAATGATGCTAAATACTGAATCAGTGAACTCATTGGAGTGTCATGATTGAAACACTGTATATTTTGATAGTTAAAACACCAACTATCAAATCTGTCCAATACGATTGTTGGTATGGAAAGACCGGGATCGAATTTATATTCGAAAACCATTCCGACCAACAAATACGTGAAGATATCAGAAGATGTTCGAGATGGAGCATTGAAGACCGTGGATGTTCATAAACGGAAGAACCACTAATATTCTCTGCCTGGCAAGCAGAGATAAGCTGTGATTCTGTCGTAGTTGAAATCTACGGGTTGCAAGGACTTCTCGCTACTGATCCATGGGGTGATTCCTATATGGATGCGATAGGAGAGTGCCTTCGGTTCATCCTGTTCCTGGATGACGTATATGGACGAATGTCTGACAGAGTATTTCCAAAGGATCACGTACGTTGATTTCTTCAAACATACGATAGTTGTGGGCGGGGAATCGCCGTTCTCTTAGCTTACTGCTAGAGTATTTTTGTGGACGTCAATTAGTGATATCTGACGGATCTGACGATGTGGCATTCAAAGTGAATGGCGACCAGATGTCAAGAGTAAATTCTGGCCTCAAGCCTCATCAACCGGGAAATGACAAAAATCGGGCAGGCAGCATGGCTATGTGGGTCGCTCCCATTAGGGTGTATGATCACCTATCTAGAGGAAATCCTATTTGCTTCTTAAATCTATGTTTCGATGTTGTCCCTTGTCGGGAGACGGTTGCTGATCCCAACCGTCGGTGATATACAGTCGATACACTCAAGCGAAATGGGTGGTCGGTCATGTGAGGGCCGGGTTGCAAGAAGTTCTTGTTGAACCCAGTGTATTCGTCTCTAGAGATACACTATCGGAAGGTGGACCCATACCTTGTCAAGTCGGAATCCAATATCCAATAAGCGCCTGCGGGTTTTGATTGTATACTATATATGTGGAGCGTGAGATGCAAGCGTTCCACTAGATTCTATTTACTTGTATCTAGACATTATTATAATATCAGACAAGATATTGGTTTCAAAATGTTTTGGGTTATCGTAAGGTAAAAACCGTCCGTGTTTATGTGTGGATTTGGACTTACGATTATCCTTTTCCTTTGAAAAGATTTTGAACTTTAAAATCAAGATTTGATGATTCACCCTTATTACTGTGCGAGTTTATCTCACTCTGGTTCACCAGACTGACCCGGAGTTTTGTAAACGCTCGGGTTAGACCGGGTTGTACAGGTTCAGGTTATCGACTGTTGTGAAGAGACGAGCTGGAAGAGTCCAGACGTATGATATTACTACTATTCCGCTGTGTGTTGTATATGGGAACAGGCTATTATAACTGTCCCATGGTATGATGTACTCTGATATGTAAGTATTTCAAAAGCTCTCAGTAAAGATATATTTCTGTATTATATTTTGTTCCGCTGCGATGTGAGACTCTGTGTGTTGTGTTCTTCTTCTTCTTCTATTCTAATATTTCTATCTTATCTCTTCTCACCCTCTAACTTCTTCCTATTAATGATCTGGAATGTTCGATGTCTGAATAGTCAACATGGTAGTTTGATGTTGATTTTCGGAGTCGAAAATCCCGGTTCGTTACAGTGGTATCAGAGCTATAGGTTAAGTAATTACCTTGGCTCTGTGGCGTGACTCAGTAGAGATGGGGTTAGTAATACCCTAGATTGAGTTTGAGTGTATATATATGAGCGCGTATTTGTAAATTGTTATAAAAACTGTCTTATATTGTGTTGATTGGTTTGTCGAGTAGTTTATGAATTCTGGTCGATACAGTAATGCAAACTGTGTCGATAAGTGTTTCTAAACTCTTGAACAGAATAATTCGACACAGTATGTTTTTGAAAGGGGGTAAATGAAATAATTTTACCCAAATTATATTTTGATATAAAGGAAATATATATGTTGGAGATATCATAATATATGTGATGTGTTGTTTGTTATTATAATCGAATAAGATTATAATTGAAATGGGTATATAAATAACCAATTAGAATTCGTATAATATGGAATAAGATGAATTAAATCTCAATCTAAATCAGAATTGGAATTAAAATCCCTTAAAATGGGAAAGATGATTGCAAATGAACTTGAATTGAATGTATGAGAATTTTAAAATCCTGGGAGATTTTAATTTTGTTTTACAAGCCTTGCAAAGGATATTTTGAACTGATTTCAAAATGGAGGCATTTAGAAATGGTTTTGGAAGTGATATAGTATTGAACTCACTTCGATAGCTGGGAAATAGATTCCGATGATGTGCGCGCCATTATCGGGGTTCATTTCCGAGTTCTAAGTGACGGATTACTACCAAAGATTTTGTTTTTGAATTATTTTGGAAAAAAGAAATTATTTTGAATCCCGAAAGGGAATAATTTATTTCAGAAAAACTAAACTGTTTAAACTCCCAGGAGAGATAGCACGAATTTAAACAAATTAAATGGAAATTGTGAAAGCGAATATGAATTGAATTGGAACCAATTAACTGGAAATGGAATCGAGATATATTATCTCGAGCAGAACCAGATTTTGAATTACGAGACCAGAATCTGAAATAGTGTTGGTTGGAATTGATGATGGATAATGATTGAGTTAAGAATGGAATTTGGCTTGGACGCGTAAAGGATTTAGTTGGAAATGCAATTGTATATGCTGACAGAGTAGCAGACGGAGGGATATAATGATATGCTCGACAAAAAGGTACACGTTTATTTTTATATGGGTTTGGAGATTTATGAGCCTATTTGGCAAGCCGCTTGGCTGTTTCATTTTCTTTTGAATTGGAAAAGGCCTAGAAAGGCGAGTTGGAGTTGTACCGATTGAGCCGTACAGAGGAGGTGCTGGCGAAATTTTTCGGAAATTTAAGGTGTTAGGAAATTTTCAATATTTTTGAAAATATTTATATACAATAGTGAATTGATTTTCGATTCATAATAAAATTGGATTTGAAAATTAATGGGTTTGTAATGTTCTTTCTTACCTTAGCAATTTCGAGGACGAAATTATTTTAAGGGGGGAAGAATGTAACGACCCGTGTTTTTCGACCATTTGAATATGAATATTTAAATTAGTTTTAAATATTATATTGGAAATATTAATGGGATTAAATATTGAGTTCGTTATTAAAAACGAAGTTGAACGTTATATATTTATATAATTATAAATAGAGCTTGAAATATAGCGCTGCAGTTTGAAAATTCGAGTTTGAACTTCAACTGGACATACAGAGTCCGATATAAGTCGGATTTCTGTGAAACAAGACACGTGGGAACCGTATTGACGATAATTTTCATATGAAAGAGAAAAATCCAGATTCCATGTTATAGATAGCAAGTTATGGCCAAATCAAATTTTGAAATAGTCGCTATGGAAATTCGCTATTTAATTATAGGCCTTAAATTAGCCGTTTTGCAAACGGACTCAGATTTCGACGAAATCAGTTTCATTAGAACCGTATCGTTAAATTATTGTCAGAAAATCAAACTGCGTGGAAAACCGATGTCGTATATGGCCACGGTAGCCGTAAACGCCCGTTCAATTTCTATAGCGCGTATTTAAATAAATAAAAAGGATATTTGAATGTAACTGGAGCAGATGATCGAATTAGGCCACGAAACCAGTTCCGTTGAGTTTGTATCGTCGATTAGAGTCAGGATATGTATATAGTTTGTTATTTTTAGAGATCGGAAAATTTGGCGTTAAAAAGGGTAGGGCGGTTCGAGGTAAAAACGGCCTACCGGGCCAACAGTCTCAGAATGCGACGAAATTAGTGCCGTTGGGTTCGTATCGAAAAGTTATTGTCGATGTTCGCAGTTTCAAGTTGATTTGATTTATCTGGTGACCGTGGAAAAATTAAACGTGTGTTCATTTCTGGTTTCATAAAGGAAATTTTTTCAAACGACCTCGGATTTCGGCGAAACTTGTCCCATTAGGTCCGGAATACCTTTTTACATTAAGATTCGTTTTTTTTTCAGTAGACAGAAGTCGTTTGTAGTGATTACAACCAATTACTTTACCGTGAAGTTTCGTAAATATTATTATATTATTAAGGCTCAACTATATATACTCCATCAAGCTGTCAAACCCTATTTTCGTTCTATAGACAGACCAAATATAGTGAGGACAGTACCTCACCTAAGAAACGACGTACAGCCTAAAAGAAAACCGTGCCGACCAAGTTGTTATTTTATCCACCCTAAGTGAGTTAGCTACAGCAAACCTACCTAGGCATTTAGAATCGATTTAACAACACACACACCTACCCTACTCCTACCAATGCAATACGTGATGGCCAAAGATCTTTTTACTTACCACCCAAACAAATTTCTTGACTGCCAAGGAATGGTTCACTATAAATACACACATGCCCTCTCTTTCCTCAGCACGCAAGAGAACTAACCACGAAAACCCATAAACTCTTTCATGGAAAAAAAAAAAAAAAAAACCTTTTTATTTTCGAACCCGAACAGTATGGAGGAGATGCATGATGGGGTGGCCGGGTTGCAGTAGGATGGGGTGTGGCGTATGACAGTGGGAAGGTGTTTTGTTCATGAAGATGCGGATGGAAGAACTGGAAGGGTTATGTTGTGCAAAGTAAGAAGGAAATAAAAATATATACGTTTATATTGTGGCCGAGGCCAATGCTCCAGTGGAGGAGTGATTGTGCGGTGTGTTTAAACAAGGGTTACGTTGTGCAAAGTAGGAAGGAAATGTTACATTTGGATGAAGACGGGTGGCTCGATGTTTACGTATGGCAGTCAGGCGGACGTCGTTGATGATTGGCGATGGTGCAGTCGTGATGGACAGGGGGACTGAAGCGTTAAAGGGTAGAAGAGGCTTGGGGGGTTTTCGAGAAAAGCAAATGGGAAAGAAGGTGAACAGTACTCACCTGTACATGCCTGAATTATTTATAAATTTACTAATGACCGTTTAACCCTATCCTAATCAAGTTAAGGTAATTAAGCACCCTTTTAAATGTATAACGTTGATTTGAAAGTGCCTAATCCTAACGTATTCAAAGTAAACAATATAATATAAGTAACAAGTAGCAGTAGTCTTATAGGCGAGTGGGATATTTCTTTTCACATGCTAAATCTGAAAAAAAAAAAAAATTAATATGACAGTTTGAGTTCAACATGCGGTTCAGAGAGGTTTTAAAGTTCTTCATTGTTTTATTTTCGTGACCATAATAGGAAGAATCAGGTGAGTTAAAACGAGAATCAGTTTGGAAGTTTTGTTTTAAGAATAAAATAAAGAAATTATATAATTATATTGGTTTAAATTTATCACATAAATAATGTGTATAACCGGATCATATGTACACACAGAACCCAACAAAAACAAGGAATGTTGAAACCATATCATGGGCGTAATATTATGGAATTTGAACGGATAGAGTTAATTGCAGCTGGAAGCCTTTAAAATAAACCGCTTCAATGGAAATCAAGGTGAGTTAATCTCACTCAGTTACCCTTTTTATATTTTATATAAATTGGGTGTTTTTATTTTGTGTGCTCTGCTTGCCAATGGTTGACTGTTTTGCTAGTCATCTATTTAACTGTTGATTTAACCGATGAAATTAAACTGTGTTTAATTTCAGTGAAAACCCAAATCGTTATTTTTAACGATTGGTTCCAATAAAGGTAACTCACCTTGGTTGGTCATGTTTATTTATAAACATGTTTTAAATGGTTGCATTGTTTGAATTGCTTATGGTTGATGTTAAATGGTCGTTATTTAATTTATCAGTTAAACAAAACTGAATGATTTGATTTGAGATAACCATTTGAATACAGGGACGAACATGTTGGAGGGATCCAACCGGATTCCTCAAATGTATTATTTATTTTCATATTATCATATATGAACTGATCCGTTTGTGTGATTGATTTGATGGTTGATTATTAATTGAATATTCAACATCTGTTTGGTTTGAACCAATAGGTGATATTGGTTAAGTGTTTGGCAGAGTATGGCCTTTAAAATAAATCGGGTTATAGACAGTGATTCACCGTCAGGTGAATCGATAGAGTTGAGGTTATAAAATTTATTTTATAACCAGAGTTAGGTTTGAATTATATTATTTGAATAAAAGTTATTTAAGAGAAATAAATAATTATTTTATTTGAGATTTTGATTTGTTATGAATTTATTTTGCAAAGCAAATGTTGATGTTAATCAGATTTACCAGTTGAAGAATAAGAAATGAATTAAATGGTTAAACCTTGAAATTTGTTTTGTAAACAGAAACTATTTAAATTAATTAATTTAAAGCAAGGATTGTTGAAATCGGTTAATGAGATAATCAAGTTTTTGAGTTAATTAAATCGACCGTTTGGAATTAGAATTGTTTATCAAGTTAATGTGTTTTGACTAAAATAGTTAAATGAATATTGTTTGAATTTAAATAAGGATTTAAAAGGGATTTAATATTTAAATTTAGTTAATAAAGGGATTAACTACTAAAGTAGTTAATGTTTGAAATAAGTTATTTTAATTAATGATAAATTTAGGAATATATTTTTAATGGGAATTCATTTAAAAAGGTTAGCGAATGTGAGATGCAAGCCAATTGAATGGTGAGAGGAAATAAACGTACTCAATTATATGAATTAAGTGAAAGGAGATTTCGAAAAAGGGTTTATTATAAACCAGAGGTTTTAAGTGAGATTCAAAGTGTTAAAACGTTAATTTTACATTAACGTTATTTGAAAACGAGATCTAGTAAAAAAAAGGAGAATTTTAAATGAAATTTCAAAATGGGAAATTGAATATAGTTATTCGAGATAGAATTAGCCAAACATAATTATTCGGCTAAGTTGCCATTTCGTACGACTGCTAGCGTAATTCGCAGGGCTGCAGATAGCCTACGGCGGTCGGATGTTTCCTGAGGGATTCAGGCGTAACCATTGTGATCGCTGTGATCTAGAGTCAAGCGAATGGAGTTAAGACGAATGTTAATTAATCAATTAGAGTTATTCAAATATCGTATTTTTGAACATTAAAGAATTGGAAGTTTCAATTTAACAAGAAGGAAATTAGATTGTCAAAGGCCAAATGATGCTAAATACTGAATCAGTGAACTCATTGGAGTGTCATGATTGAAACACTGTATATTTTGATAGTTAAAACACCAACTATCAAATCTGTCCAATACGATTGTTGGTATGGAAAGACCGGGATCGAATTTATATTCGAAAACCATTCCGACCAACAAATACGTGAAGATATCAGAAGATGTTCAAGATGGAGCATTGAAGACCGTGGATGTTCATAAACGGAAGAACCACTAATATTCTCTGCCTGGCAAGCAGAGATAAGCTGTGATTCTGTCGTAGTTGAAATCTACGGGTTGCAAGGACTTCTCGCTACTGATCCATGGGGTGATTCCTATATGGATGCGATAGGAGAGTGCCTTCGGTTCATCCTGTTCCTGGATGACGTATATGGACGAATGTCTGACAGAGTATTTCCAAAGGATCACGTACGTTGATTTCTTCAAACATACGATAGTTGTGGGCGGGGAATCGCCGTTCTCTTAGCTTACTGCTAGAGTATTTTTGTGGACGTCAATTAGTGATATCTGACGGATCTGACGATGTGGCATTCAAAGTGAATGGCGACCAGATGTCAAGAGTAAATTCTGGCCTCAAGCCTCATCAACCGGGAAATGACAAAAATCGGGCAGGCAGCATGGCTATGTGGGTCGCTCCCATTAGGGTGTATGATCACCTATCTAGAGGAAATCCTATTTGCTTCTTAAATCTATGTTTCGATGCTGTCCCTTGTCGGGAGACGGTTGCTGATCCCAACCGTCGGTGATATACAGTCGATACACTCAAGCGAAATGGGTGGTCGGTCATGTGAGGGCCGGGTTGCAAGAAGTTCTTGTTGAACCCAGTGTATTCGTCTCTAGAGATACACTATCGGAAGGTGGACCCATACCTTGTCAAGTCGGAATCCAATATCCAATAAGCGCCTGCGGGTTTTGATTGTATACTATATATGTGGAGCGTGAGATGCAAGCGTTCCACTAGATTCTATTTACTTGTATCTAGACATTATTATAATATCAGACAAGATATTGGTTTCAAAATGTTTTGGGTTATCGTAAGGTAAAAACCGTCCGTGTTTATGTGTGGATTTGGACTTACGATTATCCTTTTCCTTTGAAAAGATTTTGAACTTTAAAATCAAGATTTGATGATTCACCCTTATTACTGTGCGAGTTTATCTCACTCTGGTTCACCAGACTGACCCGGAGTTTTGTAAACGCTCGGGTTAGACCGGGTTGTACAGGTTCAGGTTATCGACTGTTGTGAAGAGACGAGCTGGAAGAGTCCAGACGTATGATATTACTACTATTCCGCTGTGTGTTGTATATGGGAACAGGCTATTATAACTGTCCCATGGTATGATGTACTCTGATATGTAAGTATTTCAAAAGCTCTCAGTAAAGATATATTTCTGTATTATATTTTGTTCCGCTGCGATGTGAGACTCTGTGTGTTGTGTTCTTCTTCTTCTTCTATTCTAATATTTCTATCTTATCTCTTCTCACCCTCTAACTTCTTCCTATTAATGATCTGGAATGTTCGATGTCTGAATAGTCAACATGGTAGTTTGATGTTGATTTTCGGAGTCGAAAATCCCGGTTCGTTACACTTCTTGTAATTGGTTTTCAATTTTAAAATTATTTATTGATTATTCATTCAGAAGTTGAAATCAATGTCCAAATTGAACTGTATTTATAATTCATCAAAATTATTATCAAATTTTGAAATTGTGATGAATTGTGACTGCAGTATATTTCACAACAAGAGGAGACTTTATTTAATATTTTCATGATGATTGAATATTTATTATAATATCTTTGAACTGGCAATTATTTCACGATCATCTTCATTATCTACCATCCTTCTACCATCCATGATAATTTTATATGAATGTGGAGAGTTAATATGTTTTAAAATATTTTTGAATAAATAGTGAAAATTTTGTGATAGAAATGGGACTATGTTATTTTTCAGAATTAGTGACAATTGAATTTTTTTGAATGATCCCAGTACAGTCGAGCGTATTTCATAATATAATTAATTTTGAAATTTATTTCACAGTCCACTTCTGTACCTACCACATTTCTATCATTCATATTGGTTTTATATACCGAGGAGTTTTTCTTTTAAAGCTGAAATGATAAATATATATAATAAATATATAAGTGTGTGTCTAACCACATTTAAAAATCCAAGCTCTCGTCATGCATGGTTATGAGATAACTTATAATTTAAGCTGTGACTGACCTGATTTAAAAATCCAAGCTTTGGTTATGCGTGGTCAATGTGCTCTTAAATAAAATAAAAAGAAAAAGGAAAAATGTGCTATAAATAGAAATTAATTTGAAATTCTCCTTGGTGTATAAAAACCAGCCTATCAATCCATCTTTCTAATCTATGAAACGTGTTTATATTTTTTGATGTATTATGATTTGTTGTTTGATAGCTGTTGGGATTTGAGAGTATTTGATTTTGTCACTTAAATTGAATTATTAATTATAGTCCAAAATCCATCACTGTTTTTGAACATCATTTATATAAAAATTCTTTGGAAAATAATTGGAACTCATTTTTTTTAAAACTCTCCCCATTTTACATAAAATTCATCATAAATCCGTCATTCTCTACAATGTGAAATATGCCACCTGTTCTCAGAATATTATGATTTTTGTTTGACTGATTGAGATTTATGATGACCGTTTTTACTCTAAACCTGAAATTATATTGTTTAGTCATTATTCATCTATATTTTAAACTCTGTATCCTTTTGATGATAACGAAAGGGGGAGTGGGTTGAGATTTTGATTTATGAGCGAATATTTTATAAATATTTTTAATTTTTGAAAATTTATTATTATTCATTCAATTCACTCATGAACAGTTATAGGGGGAGTTTCTGTTGTAGTGGGAGCAAATAAATAGGGGGAGTTCAATATTCACTGTTAAACACATTTATTGGATTCAAAATCTTTTATTTATTTGTCATCATCAAAAGGGGGAGATTGTTGTATATAACGGTGTTGTATACACAATTATATGATTTTTGTTTGATGATAACAACCAAATATATATTATAAATGTGTTTGTTGCTGTACTATTTGAAATATACACCACAGACTGGAATATAATATTTACATTTAAATAAAATACCATTGTACAGAAATTCAAATATTTACAGTATTTTATTTAAATTGAATATACTATTTCAACATTCAAACAGTACAACTTATTTACAACTCCTCTATTTAAACACTTCACTGATATTGTACTTGTAAATAAACTGTATACAATAGCCAAGTTTGTTTAAACACAATAAAATGATATTTTATTTCAAAAAAATTTGTTTATTACAAACATCAGTACAATTCTGTTGTTACGCAGCTCCTTAATATAACACAATGTCTATATGTCTCATACATATATACAATCACTCTTTTAACATTTTCATATCCATATACATTCACTGATACATTTACATTCATTGACTTTTTCTTCAGTCTTCAATCTTCACAGCACTCCACTGTCAGCCCAGTCATCTTCTGCTTACCTGTCAAATAAAGCAGAAACACACACAGTATACTGCAATAAAAATGAAACTGAATACATACGAATATAAATTTTATTTGAAAAAAATTATTTGCCTCAGTTTTCTGGTGTGTTTCTCATCATTTTTCATGATTTGACCTGATTTATATAGACATTGTCTCTAGTGCTCACTAATCAGCTTTAACACACCATACTGGTTTGCTGATCAGAACCAGTTGGTTCTGAACAGCCACAACAGAAGTGCAGTGGTTTGCTGATATAAATTAAATTTGCCACACGTATACACACACACACACACATATATATATACACATATGTATATATACACATATATGTATACATGCAATCTATACAGTGTCGAACTCAAACCAGCAAACATTAAAGTGCCAAGGTGGTGCAACTTAGTTAAAAGTAATCAGCTCAGGCTGGATATTCAAGTCATATGTGCAAACGAAACAATTCAAAATGGTAAGTGAGAAAATCAAATGGTGTAGCAAAAGTAACAAGCAACATGGACTGATTCAAGCACAAGTCTAGACAAGTCAAACATGGACACAAAGTGATCAACCCAAAAGAGCAAGTGCAAAGAAGACATGGCAGGTGCAACATTAACAAGTTCAACATGACAGTGCCAAACTGGTCGAACTCATATTAATATGGGAGCAACATTCAATAGAAATGATTCATGAGTACAAGGGTGCAACAGTGATCAAGTCAGCATGATTAAAACTGAAGTGGTCAAGGTGTTATTACAATCTACAACAAGATAATGGTGTAGTATGGAGAAGCAATCAAAATGATTCACATGAATGGTTGAAATGCAACATGGTCAAGCCAGTCGAACTCATGTACAAGCCAATTCATATTTTTCATGTCAGCATCAAATTGAAGATTCAAACAGCTCAAACATTACATATATGGGAGCATACTGCACATACAAATGTGAAACAGTGGAACAAGCATAGCCATGCAGTATAGATATGATATGCATGGCAGAAATATATCAATACAGCATAGCACTGTGTAAATGGACATGGTGGACTCGGCTAGCTTGAATAAATGGACAATAATTGAATTGTACACAGCTAAGCCAGTGATACAAGAAAAACAGCAGATACACTAGTATGCATATATGAATATGGGACACTTGAAATGTATGAGCAGTATACAGGCAGAAATGGCATGGAACATACAAAACAGTTCAATTTTTTTTCATCAACACAGTCAAGCCAAATCTGGTTTCATACAAGAACATGTTTATATCACAAGGAAGTCAGAGAGCATGCAAGTCAAAGGCAAGTGAAAGAAACCTAGTTCAAATAGTCCAGAATGCATTCAAGTTGTTTCCAGTTTTTTGTCAAAGCATTTTGGGAAAGAAACTCATTTCAGGTTTCAAATTGCTTTCCAAAAATTCATAGTAAGCTTAATCAAGGCAACAAGCATCAATGAAAGATTTCTTCAATTATCTCAAAGACATTTCTGGAAAGAAAAGAAATTTAAAATGAAACATCTTTCTCTGGAATTCACTGTGAATTCATTCTCTTTATTGGGCAAAAATCGATTCATATCTTTTTCCAGAAATTGCTAAAGATAATTTTGGCAACAGTTTAAGTACAAAGAAATTTGTTCCTAGATTTCATTCACAAACATGACAACCAATTTATGAGCAAACATATCAATTTATTTCCAGAAATTTATCAAAGAAAACTCGAGAGCATTATGTTTGCAATAAAGGAAATTTCACACAACTCACATGATTCAGGAAATCGATCAGATTGGTATTTACATGACTGGATTCAATCACACAAAACAGTCACCAATTCATTCTTGGCAATTATTAAAAGGGGAAAATTTAGTTTCAAATCAGGTAATCTATTAAAGCGGAGATATTCAAATTTCATTCAAGGATCAAAAGGGGAAACCAGACAAATTCAGATCATGTCATTATTGAGTGAAATCTTCAATTCTAACCCTATAAATTCAACCAATCATCACAGGAAAACTATCGATCGAAACCACAAACAATTGAATCAAAAACCATATAATCCTCAAGCAAACAATTTCAAGCATAAATTCAAAATCAAAATTCATACCAGAGTTTCGATCACCACAAAACCAAAATCAGCGAGCAAGAAAGCATCAGAAAGCCACAACAACTCGATGGCACAGAGATTCATTTCCAAGAAGCAAGCGATTCGATTTGGGGAAGAAACCATAGTTTCATATCGGCCACCATTTTTTTTCCAGAGCAAAAGTGATTGGGATTTGCAAAATTGAAGTGGGCCGACAAATTTTCTCAAGGGCTAAAGGGGCTAAGCCATGTTTAAAAGGGGATGACCCCTTTTATTTTTTAAATCCTAGGGTTTTTAGATTGTTTCAATTTTTTTATTCTTGTATTGTTTTTTTTTGTAATTTGAATTGTAATCGTTCAATCAGTTTCTAGTGTCTGTAAAATACTAGGGTGCTCCAGTCAGGGTGTTGACTGGCAGTTGCTAGAGTCTGTAAAATCTAGGATTTACTGGTTATGGGGTAGTAATTAGGGGGAATATGATCTAGGGGTTTAGATCAGTCTACGTTTTTGAGCGTAGGGTTAGGACAGGAGCAGACGCTGCGAGTGTACATGGTCTTGTATGCGGGATCTGTTTATAACACCTAGTAGAAACCTTAGAAATGCAGCAGTAGGCAGGGTTTTGCCGAAGCTGGGTATATCTATGTGTGATTTATTTTCTGCACTTTTATTTCTGCTGCATTATCCTGTTAGATTTTCAATTCAGTTAAAAACTGTGATAAACCCTATTCCCCCCTCTAGGGTTAATCTAGATCAAACAGGGTTTACCCGTTTGACCCATTGGAAAATATTGCCCACTAATATAAACAACAAAAGAACCAAACAACCAATAGGCAACACTATTATATAATCACCCATAGGAAGCAAGTTACAAAATCATCAATAGGCAACAAGTTACAAAATCACCAACAGAAAGCACACATATAAAGCATGACATCATCCTATCCAAAAATCATTCTCCATACATAACAATATAAGCACATACTACATACATAAAAGAATAACAGTATGGAAGAGATACAATTGTTATAAGTAAAATATAAATAACAACATACAAGAATAAATTAGTAAAATATAACAGCTTATGCAATAATATATGAGCGTATTGATTACTATATACATAAAAGACTAACACTATGGAAGAGATACAACATATAATCGGGTTAAACGGGTCAAATTCGGGTTAGCGGGTCAACCCTAAACCCACCCATTTATAAACCGGTCAAATTCGGGTTGACCCAAAAGTGACCCACCAACTAAACGGGTCGGGTTGATCTGTTAATTTCCAAGTGTAACGTCCCAGAAATTTCGACAACCGGAATATAGAGTTAATTAAATAATTGATTATTAATGCTCATTTGATATTGATATTGGAGCTAAAAACTGAATATATATGGTTTCATGATTTGTTGAGAATCAAATATTTATTGGAATTGAATTTGACTAGACATTTGAATTGGATTTGAAATACGACTGATGAATATGAATTTTTGGGTTTGAAATAAACGTTATTCAACGTTAAACAGATTAGAGATTTTATTTGACAAAATATGTGTATTTGTAAAGAAATTAAATTTAACGTTCGAATCTTGAAGCGAATGGAGTTGTGGATAAACAAATGGGATAAAATTGGCGAACCGATAAATATATATATATATATATATTTAAAAAAAAATTAAAAAAAATTAAAAAAATAACATTATATACAAATAAAGTCGGATTACAGTAATAATAATTTTATCGGGTTCAAACTGTTGAAACGAAAAAGCATGTATAATTTTTGTCACATTTGGAAATCATGTTGGCGGTATCAATTTAGAACGGTTAGTGGTATTCGCAGTAGAAATTTACCGTAAATAAATTTTCCTTAGATAATTGTATCCCAATACATCACCTACCTCAGATAACACTCACGCCGACCTACTCCTGTATACTCTCAGCTACCGTATACCTACTGAGTTACGTTGTTCTTATCTACTATTTTTCCTTCTATAAATCCATGGCAAAAGCCCCAAATCGCACATCAGAAGTTCACTTTCCCGAAACCTAAATTGCAATCATCGTCCCCGTTTCGAATCCATCGCCTCAACCATGGAAGAAGAACGCAAGCATCCCTCAGCAAATCAAAGACTAGATCGAACCCTAATCGAACCTCGCAGCCATCGATTTGAAGCCACGAACTCGAAAATTTGCGAAGATATCGCACCCTAACCGGTTGATCAGCAAGGCCTCTCTGCTGCTCCAAGTTGCTACTAACCCTCGTTCTGCCTGAAGCACCGCATCGCTACTCTCGAGAACACCAAAAATTGAGTCTGCATCGCTGCGTTTTCTCCACTGCGTTCAAGGTGAGTTTCCTTTGAAACTCACAATTGATTAATTTAAGTTCAAGTATATTTAAATTCGATTTTTTTTATATAATAGTTGATTTTGGCGTGTCCTATTGGTTGTTTTGTGATTAATGTTGGATGATTGATTACAGCATACTTATGAGAGGCCAAATATAGTCTGAATGAAATTGCATGGGATTGAGTTAGGCAGACGAACACTTGCATTTGAATAAATTGGATAAACTGGTTAATGTTCACTGGTCTTGAATAACTGTTAAAAACAGATACTATATTTTGGTTTGTCTTATGTGCCTCATTTATGTTGATCATCACATATAGGGTGCTGCCTTGACATTTTTGGTTACGTATACTTGGCATTTGACCTGATTTACTATATACTTGGTTACCATGGAAAAATCTGCAGATGGATTTTTCCTTTTGGATAGTAACCTATCCTACCTGCTCTGTAGTATTACACTCATACCATTTGCAGGACTTTGGAGAATGCTGGAGATATACCCTGGAAAAAAAAATGTTAGAATGATATAGGGAGGGAAAAAGACTTAAGTTGGTTAGATGTGAACAAATCTAGGAATATACTAGCTCACACATTTCCTGAAGTAGATGTAATGTGAGGACATTAACAGTTGCTGTTAAATAAAAGACATAGGCTTTGATTATTATTATTTTTAGATGATAAAGTTCCATCATAAAGTAGAAGAAAATGTTTACTTGTTAATGCAATAGTCATGTACAACATTTATTATTATTACGAGTCTGTTACTAAATATAACCAGATATGAAAAAATGCATATCATTTATGCACCAACCTTACTATTTTCAGCAGCACTGATGTTTATATAGATAATTCATTCATTTATCATTCAGTGTCCTTAAGAACCAGAGTATTCATGCACTTATGGATATCGTATTGATACCGCACCCAAGTTCGGTAATACCCTGTACCTGTATTTTGCAACACGTCAACCTTTGTTGCCAATCACGTTTGTATCGCTGTAGCTGTAGTTTGGCACTTCTGCCTTGTAGTATGCTGCACTTTATAGATTTGAGCCCATGCACATGCGTGTTCAATCCCACTTTTGCTCCTTGTCCTGATGCCACTTTGGCCATAAGAGCTCAACATGTTTCTCAGGTTGTCTGAGGAATTTGGGATGCCTTGTATCCCTGTTTTGTTGGTTTCGTTTGTGTATTTCTTGCATAAGTTTTAGTCGGCTAGAAGCCCTTATTTTCCTTGAAAAAATGGCTTTCATTGAAGTCTTATTTGATATATAAATATATATAGTTTAGCTTTTGCTTAGTTTAACATGAAACTTATGATTTGGAGTTCTCTGCCAATTGATGTCGTCTACTTTGGTTGTAAGTACACGGGTAAATGGGTGTATTTCTTTTACATGCATATCTTGATGTTACTGGAAATTATATACGTGGGATTTTGGAAAGAATGAACACATATGTTACTCTGCAACACCTTTATCAACTGTAGATTCCTATATGGCACGCACTTGCGCTAAGGAAATTCATAAATTCTATGCATATGCACTACTTCGGTATTTTTCATGACTCGTTGAGAAAATCATGGTTGTTACAAATGATCATAAACCATATTCAAAGAGAGAGAAATTTCCTATAAACCAAATTCTGAGTTCATTCTGGATTTTGTGAGGGGATTGTTTTGCCTATATATGTTGGCACCGGTATAAACTTGTTAAACATCCTGTACTAAAACACCCTTGTTACATCTTGTATTCATCTCATCTGATACACGCCGTACCCTGTCTAAATTAAGTATACATGTTGCATTTGTCTTGACTATGCTGTCTCTACGTCATATAAATTGCATGCTGAGCTTATATGTTTCTTGCACATTGTGCATCTACCTTGACTATGCTGCAATTTTAGCACTCTTGCTGCCCTTTATATGCATTTCAGTTGGCACTTTGTTTGCCTATTTATACACATGCAACCAATATTCTAGGAATTTCGATTTCACTTTTTTTTTTTTTTTGGTTTCGGTATGTTGGGGCAGTGCACACGTGTACCTGTGCACGTGTGTACATGCAGACCTCCGTGACCGTTTGTCCTTCAAATAAAAATTGATAAGCATAGACCTGATGATATATTGATGTTAGGATCGACTATTATATTTCGATTTCTGTTGAAATTAATTTACTTGAACAAATGATTAATCCTGACTCGAGTGTTTTATGTTTTTTGCATGGAATGCTCGGGTCAGACCTGAGCAGTACAGATTTAAAGATTTCAGTTTAGGATTTGAAGATTGGCAAAGCTGGGGGTTCCAATAGCGGCGCACTCTGAAGATTCATACAGTAAAGATTTTCTTGTATTCAAATTATTTTGACATACCGCTGTATAGAAAATGTTGTATCAAAACTCCTCTTTTATAAATAAAAAGTTTTTATTCTGCTGTTTCAATACTTGTTATTTAGTCTATGTTTTCTTCTGTGTTGATTCTGTTTTAAACTCTGTAAGCTAAATAACGATCCGTCGTTTTTGGTCGTTTTAAGTTGGCTTAATTGCCAATTCGAAGCGGTCAAAATGGCGGGACGTTACAGGTGGTATCAGAGCTTTGGTTTATTCAAAGCTTAGCTTATTGAGTTTAAAACCAGATCTTGAAAATAAAGCGATTTTGAAAAATAATTATTTTTGAAATATCAAATATTTTGAAACTAGTGTTTTGAAATTTATACAGCGGAAATAAAAATTTATTTTGAGATTTAAAATTTTGTTCGGAATCCCCAGTCTTCAGAAGCCTTCGAATCCAGGTTTGCGAGAATTATTCTTCGATAAGACCCTTTTAGATTTAAAATCAAAGTCCGTTGTCAAGTGATACCAAAGGAAGATAAGTATAGTAGAATGAACGAAACAGTTTATCTAATCGGGTATTTTAGAATTCAAGGACAACTGAATTTATGGGAAATAAGAATTCAGATGAGATTTGAATGAAACGATGAATTTTATTTTGATATTTTGAAATAAAATTAATAAAAATAAAATCGAAGGAAAAAGTTATGATTGAGATTCGATTATTCAGAACTTGGCAAGATAAATAATAATTGGTTTCAAACCAACAATGTATAATCGAATATATGAACTCGATAGTAAATTATAAACTTGTTAATTAATTAACAAGAAGTATATGGCAAGCGAGGATTTTAAAGGAAGTGAATCATAAATGAGATGAAGCAAAATGTGAGTGGAGGTGTTAAAAAGATTTTATAGAATGGTAAAAATATGAATATGATAAGTGGAAATGTTTTCCAAAATATCGTGAGAGGCTATTGGGTATTGGTAAATTGGTATGGCAAGAGCTGAAGTGTGAAAAGCCGTACGACGAGAACAAAGAGCGGCAGAATGTAAGAGAAGCGGATTCGTAAATTGAATCCGAGAAATTGCGTAAACAATGTTTGATAAGAAGTTGAGAATGAAGTTAAGGAATTTAGAAACTGAATGATGATTAGTTAAGTTGAATAATTTTCTGAGTGTTGATCTGATGTTGGTTTCGGCCTTCGGGGTTGATACTTAGGGAATTGTTCGCTTGCTAATTGACGGTCGAAGTGTGGACGTGAAGGAGTGACAATGCGTGAAGGAAAATCTGAAAAAAAAAGGAGAGAAGAAAGAAGAAAAAAAAAAAAAGAAAAAAAAATCCGGAATTTTGAGAGAATAAAGTTTGTGAATGAAGTGATGAATTTTATAATTTGAGATCCGGAAGGAAATTTGGTTTATAACCAATAGAGGTATAAATCTAAGTTGATTAAAAAGATCAAAACTGAAATTTTGAAATTGGAATTGAATTTAAGGATGTTTGATTTTTGAATATTGGATATAGAAATTTCCAGAACTCGTATGGAAAATATATATAAGAATACAGCGAATTTAGAGACCATTGATTTGGAAGGTAATCGAGTTGAAATGGAATCTTATATAACGGAATTTATACAAGACGAGATGTTTGAAATATGATTTGGGAAGAAAATCTTATGTAAATGACATAAGTATGGTTTATGAAATAAAATACTATATGTATATAGTATAGTATGTTTTTCAAAGTAAAGATAAGGAAAGTACCCTCCTTCTCTTGAATTTCGAGCTTGGTTGAGATATGCTGCTGGTGGAAGTAGGTTGTCCGGACATAAAACTCATGAGTTACCATTGAGCACGACTGCTAGCGTAATTCGCAGGGCTGCAGATAGCCTACGGCGGTCGGATATTTCTTGAGGGAATCAGGCGTAACCATTGTGATCGCTGCGATCTAGAGTCGTTGGAATTCGACCGTGTAGCGAAATTCGCAGGGCTGCAGATAGCCAACGGCGGACAGATGTTTCTTGGGGGAACCAAGCGTAACCATTGTGACTGCTGCGATCTACAGTCGAATTGGAAGGGCGTAATCCGCAGAGCTGTGAAAGCTTACGGGTATGGATGTTTCCTGGGGGACCCAGGCGTAACCATTGTATACCTGCGGTCCATAGTATTTGGGATATCTTATTGATAGTGAGCCACCTGTTGATGCAGCAGTTAGTCTTCGTGACTTGATTGGTCTTCGTGACCTGATTTGTCTTTGAGACTTGTTTTGTTCTCGTGACTTGAAATATCTTCATAATTCCCTGATTTGTTCCGTGATTCTGAGACAGAGCAATCAACGCTCAGTGACATCAGAATGTCTTTTGATTCTTAAAATATTATCTGTGGATCTGTCCATGACGAAATTCGCAGGGAAGTGATTTCCTATGGATACGGATGTTCTCTGGGTGATCCAGACGGAACCATTGTGTATCTGCGATTCATGAACAATCGACATATCAATATCACACTGGTACTTTCCGTATCTATTTTGAAAGAATTTTTGAAATATTTTCACTGGGAGTTGAAGCAAGGATATTTAGTGCTTGGAGATTTTAGTCGTGCGCCTGGCCAGCGTATGTCTAACATCTGTGAGGACGACAATAGACTTGTCAGACCTCGAGTTATCAAATAATTTTTAAAGTCGATAATTTGAAATTAAAGTATATCTGACGTAATAAGTCAAGAAAAAGAATTTTGAAATGTTTTCAAATACATAGCTTTGATGTAATAATATAAATGTTAACTGCACAAATTTGGTATGGAATTTATAAAAGATTTCGGATTTGTGGCTTTAAATTTATGAATGGTCGACTTGAAAAGAGGAATGTATTTACACTCTGAAATGAGTGTTGAGAAGAATTAAATGGATTAAAAGTAACAAGATAGGGTTGATGGTTGCAAAGCCTAGACCCATTGCCATGCAACGATGGATAAGTAAATGATTGACAGATGAGGTTGTAAGGAAATCTGGAATAATCCGAGATGCAACTTAGGCAGAATTTGAAATTTAAGAAGTGATTGGTTTTGTAAAGAAATTTGATTTCCCGAGTTAATGGGATACGATAAATAAGGACGATCGATGACCTAAATATCGATATATAATTAGTGGTGAAGGAATTCCACACAAATATGGAAATTTGAAGTATGTGACGGTATAACTCTAACGACCTCTCCTTTTCGAGGACGAAAAGTTTTAAAGGGGGGAAGAATGTAACATCCCAGAAATTTCGACAACCGGAATATAGAGTTAATTAAATAATTGATTATTAATGCTCATTTGATATTGATATTGGAGCTAAAAACTGAATATATATGGTTTCATGATTTGTTGAGAATCAAATATTTATTGGAATTGAATTTGACTAGACATTTGAATTGGATTTGAAATACGATTGATGAATATGAATTTTTGGGTTTGAAATAAACGTTATTCAACGTTAAACAGATTAGAGATTTTATTTGACAAAATATGTGTATTTGTAAAGAAATTAAATTTAACGTTCGAATCTTGAAGCGAATGGAGTTGTGGATAAACAAATGGGATAAAATTGGCGAACCGATAAATATATATATATATATTTAAAAAAAAATTAAAAAAAATTAAAAAAATAACATTATATACAAATAAAGTCGGATTACAGTAATAATAATTTTATCGGGTTCAAACTGTTGAAACGAAAAAGCATGTATAATTTTTGTCACATTTGGAAATCATGTTGGCGGTATCAATTTAGAACGGTTAGTGGTATTCGCAGTAGAAATTTACCGTAAATAAATTTTCCTTAGATAATTGTATCCCAATACATCACCTACCTCAGATAACACTCACGCCGACCTACTCCTGTATACTCTCAGCTACCGTATACCTACTGAGTTACGTTGTTCTTATCTACTATTTTTCCTTCTATAAATCCATGGCAAAAGCCCCAAATCGCACATCAGAAGTTCACTTTCCCGAAACCTAAATTGCAATCATCGTCCCCGTTTCGAATCCATCGCCTCAACCATGGAAGAAGAACGCAAGCATCCCTCAGCAAATCAAAGACTAGATCGAACCCTAATCGAACCTCGCAGCCATCGATTTGAAGCCACGAACTCGAAAATTTGCGAAGATATCGCACCCTAACCGGTTGATCAGCAAGGCCTCTCTGCTGCTCCAAGTTGCTACTAACCCTCGTTCTGCCTGAAGCACCGCATCGCTACTCTCGAGAACACCAAAAATTGAGTCTGCATCGCTGCGTTTTCTCCACTGCGTTCAAGGTGAGTTTCCTTTGAAACTCACAATTGATTAATTTAAGTTCAAGTATATTTAAATTCGATTTTTTTATATAATAGTTGATTTTGGCGTGTCCTATTGGTTGTTTTGTGATTAATGTTGGATGATTGATTACAGCATACTTATGAGAGGCCAAATATAGTCTGAATGAAATTGCATGGGATTGAGTTAGGCAGACGAACACTTGCATTTGAATAAATTGGATAAACTGGTTAATGTTCACTGGTCTTGAATAACTGTTAAAAACAGATACTATATTTTGTTTTGTCTTATGTGCCTCATTTATGTTGATCATCACATATAGGGTGCTGCCTTGACATTTTTGGTTACGTATACTTGGCATTTGACCTGATTTACTATATACTTGGTTACCATGGAAAAATCTGCAGATGGATTTTTCCTTTTGGATAGTAACCTATCCTACCTGCTCTGTAGTATTACACTCATACCATTTGCAGGACTTTGGAGAATGCTGGAGATATACCCTGGAAAAAAAAATGTTAGAATGATATAGGGAGGGAAAAAGACTTAAGTTGGTTAGATGTGAACAAATCTAGGAATATACTAGCTCACACATTTCCTGAAGTAGATGTAATGTGAGGACATTAACAGTTGCTGTTAAATAAAAGACATAGGCTTTGATTATTATTATTTTTAGATGATAAAGTTCCATCATAAAGTAGAAGAAAATGTTTACTTGTTAATGCAATAGTCATGTACAACATTTATTATTATTACGAGTCTGTTACTAAATATAACCAGATATGAAAAAATGCATATCATTTATGCACCAACCTTACTATTTTCAGCAGCACTGATGTTTATATAGATAATTCATTCATTTATCATTCAGTGTCCTTAAGAACCAGAGTATTCATGCACTTATGGATATCGTATTGATACCGCACCCAAGTTCGGTAATACCCTGTACCTGTATTTTGCAACACGTCAACCTTTGTTGCCAATCACGTTTGTATCGCTGTAGCTGTAGTTTGGCACTTCTGCCTTGTAGTATGCTGCACTTTATAGATTTGAGCCCATGCACATGCGTGTTCAATCCCACTTTTGCTCCTTGTCCTGATGCCACTTTGGCCATAAGAGCTCAACATGTTTCTCAGGTTGTCTGAGGAATTTGGGATGCCTTGTATCCCTGTTTTGTTGGTTTCGTTTGTGTATTTCTTGCATAAGTTTTAGTCGGCTAGAAGCCCTTATTTTCCTTGAAAAAATGGCTTTCATTGAAGTCTTATTTGATATATAAATATATATAGTTTAGCTTTTGCTTAGTTTAACATGAAACTTATGATTTGGAGTTCTCTGCCAATTGATGTCGTCTACTTTGGTTGTAAGTACACGGGTAAATGGGTGTATTTCTTTTACATGCATATCTTGATGTTACTGGAAATTATATACGTGGGATTTTGGAAAGAATGAACACATATGTTACTCTGCAACACCTTTATCAACTGTAGATTCCTATATGGCACGCACTTGCGCTAAGGAAATTCATAAATTCTATGCATATGCACTACTTCGGTATTTTTCATGACTCGTTGAGAAAATCATGGTTGTTACAAATGATCATAAACCATATTCAAAGAGAGAGAAATTTCCTATAAACCAAATTCTGAGTTCATTCTGGATTTTGTGAGGGGATTGTTTTGCCTATATATGTTGGCACCGGTATAAACTTGTTAAACATCCTGTACTAAAATACCCTTGTTACATTTTGTATTCATCTCATCTGATACACGCCGTACCCTGTCTAAATTAAGTATACATGTTGCATTTGTCTTGACTATGCTGTCTCTACGTCATATAAATTGCATGCTGAGCTTATATGTTTCTTGCACATTGTGCATCTACCTTGACTATGCTGCAATTTTAGCACTCTTGCTGCCCTTTATATGCATTTCAGTTGGCACTTTGTTTGCCTATTTATACACATGCAACCAATATTCTAGGAATTTCGATTTCACTTTTTTTTTTTTTTTTTGGTTTCGGTATGTTGGGGCAGTGCACACGTGTACCTGTGCACGTGTGTACATGCAGACCTCCGTGACCGTTTGTCCTTCAAATAAAAATTGATAAGCATAGACCTGATGATATATTGATGTTAGGATCGACTATTATATTTCGATTTCTATTGAAATTAATTTACTTGAACAAATGATTAATCCTGACTCGAGTGTTTTATGTTTTTTGCATGGAATGCTCGGGTCAGACCTGAGCAGTACAGATTTAAAGATTACAGTTTAGGATTTGAAGATTGGCAAAGCTGGGGGTTCCAATAGCGGCGCACTCTGAAGATTCATACAGTAAAGATTTTCTTGTATTCAAATTATTTTGACATACCGCTGTATAGAAAATGTTGTATCAAAACTCCTCTTTTATAAATAAAAAGTTTTTATTCTGCTGTTTCAATACTTGTTATTTAGTCTATGTTTTCTTCTGTGTTGATTCTGTTTTAAACTCTGTAAGCTAAATAACGATCCGTCGTTTTTGGTCGTTTTAAGTTGGCTTAATTGCCAATTCGAAGCGGTCAAAATGGCGGGACGTTACACCAAGTAGGATCCGGGTCGGGTTTCAGGTCGTGTAAAAAATTGATAGTCCTAGTCGAGGCCTAATAAGGATCGCGTTTTGTTCCATCGAAAGGTGTGATGAATCAGAGAGTAAGGATAAAGTGTTTCGCAAGAGAGTAATTAGACTAAACTACTCATGACGAGGTCCATTCCAGTAGGCAGTGAATGGAATAGATCATAGGGTCCGAGATATGCCATGATCAAACCGGAGAGGCCAAATAGAGAAATGGTCTGGAGTCCGAGATAGGCCATGATAAATCCGGAGAGGCCAAGTGGAGAAAGGGTCTAGAGATAAACCATAGATCGGCCTGGAAAGGCTACGAATCAGTTTATTCAAACTCGAATGAGCTCATTGGCCTATTGTAAGCTCTCCTAGACTAAATTTCACTGAATAATAACAGTCCGAAGAGAATGCCTGTTTAAAATTGAATTATAAATGACTCGGATAGGTTATCAAATTGAATGACTCGTATTTAGTAGTTTGGAGAGGCCGCAACTCTAATTGGAGATAGGATAACATGGTATTATGACTTGGATTGGATGCAACGTAGTTTAATGGATTAAAGAACCATAGATTTCGATGACTCAAGATCGAAAGATGAATATTGGAAGGTCTCAGTCGGTTTATTTAAAGGCCTCGCTTTGAGCAGAAATTATTTTTGGTCGGTTTGGCCAAGAAACTTAAGCAGAATTAAGTCTTAGTCGTCCAAGATGGGAAGCTTTACCTTGAGCAAGACTAAGGATTTTGTTTTGAGCAGCTTACCTTGAGCAAGACTAAATCTTGGTTGTCTTACCTTGAGCATGATTGGTCCTTGGTCGATTTACCTTAAGCAGGATTAAATCTTGATCAACTTAGTTGGTTTTCTTTCCCTTGAGAAAGAATAATTCTCAATCTATTTTCTCGAGCATAATTTATCTTAATCGGTTCACCTTGAGAGAGAATAGGTCTTTGTCGGTTTACTTGGATAGTTTGTCCTTGAGAGGATTTGGTCCACTCATCCCAATGTGTTTTCCTTGAGTCAATAGGGTCAACTTAGCCTGATGACTTTGCCTTGAGCATATTTGCATGCTTTGCCTTGAACGGATTTGGTAGGTCTTTCCTAATGGCATTTCTTTAAGCAGATTCATTCGGTTTTGCCTTGAGCGAATTTAGTCAGCTTAACCAAAGAGTTTTCGAGATTGCACGTTGATTGGATAAGGACGAGGCTCAAAAACCAAAGAGTTTCACCATGATTAGCTAGAAAACTTTGCTTACTCTTATTGAAGGACTTAACATTGTCTCTTACTTGGCAAAGAAACAACTACTGGAATTTAACTAAAGACTAAGAATGATAAGCAGCCAGGATACTCGATCGCATAGGTTATTTGGACTGGTTTTACTCAAAACATATCTTTCATCCAACAAGCGTCCTTTATTAGGGAAATGTTCACCTGCTTTTTGATCAAAGCGGCTTCTGTTGGATGTAAAGGACTCATACGAACTTGGATTGACATAAAATTTGACTTAAAACTTGAAGGGAACACTTAGAAGATATAGAACCAGGATCACAAGAAAAATGGAGTCATTTGGACAAGATTGTGGTATATAACAATTCTATGATTTTTGTTTGATGATAAAAAACATATTTATATTATTATAAATGTGTTTATCATTGTATATTCTACTACATCACAAACATAATTAAATATTTATATTTAAATAAAATACTACTACACCTGAATTTAAATATTCAAACGGTGTTTTATTAAAATGTAGTATTTCATTTCTACATTTGAATAGTACATATTTCATAAACCCACAATTTCTACGTCTCAGTAAAATAATACATTTCAATGTCAATTTCATTTGTTACATTACTCCTCACTACACTATAAGAAAAACAGCATATAGCAGCGGCAGAATCCGCTGCTAATCCATCGCTATATTGGCTTTAGCGACGGATTTCCTGTATGACATGGTGGTCAGTGAAAACCATGAAAATAATTGTGTCAGATTTAGCGACGGACTTTAGCATGAGTTTTCCGACAGTTTTCCGTCATTTTACTAATTATATAATAAAAATAAAATTTTATTTATTAATTTAATTTTAATTTATATACCAACTGTTTACTAATGGATAATTAATTTATAATAAAATATTATTTAAAAAAGGAGTGGGTAAACCCTCACTAATTGCCAAGGGATTAGCGTTGAAAATTAAAAGGGAAAAAACTTAATCTCACTTCTTTTGTTGGTAATCCGTCGGTATTCCACTTCTGATTTGCCTATAATATATATATATATATATATATATATATATATATATATATATATATATATATATATCAACTACTTTTGGCAATATAAGTATAAACAAGTGATAAAATTAGCAATACACTATAGGCAAACCAAGAATTACATTATAAGAAAATTATACAACATACCATTACACCATAAATTTCTTCTTCCAACTACAAAAATTCAATCTAAACAATATTCTCTACCACAAAAGCAGGACTCAAAGACACAACTACAGAAGCTAAGCTCTAAACTAAGCTGCTTTCAATCAAGTTACGGTCAAAATCTCAAGTACACTTTTTTTTTCCATCACAAAGTAGTTAGGAACAAGAAGTGCATCATAGTGCCTGTAATTTGGTACTGCTCTGGTGGGCGATTTGGGTATCTCATTTGCACACTACAAGAAAAAGCAAGTGTCACTTTTAATTGCACTGTACACTACACCAAAATGATCAAATTAGGGATGGCAATTAAGTAAAGCACAATGAGAGAGACCGAAAAGTAAAATAAAAAATAACCTGTTTGGCCTCAGATTTTTATCACAAATAGTGTACAGCATAGGAACATCATGTACAACATAGGAATATCATCGCTAGTAAATGTTGCAACACTAGAAATAGCAGATTTTCCATTTCCATATTGAACTTATTGCGGTTTTTTGTCACCACTAACCCATCTCAGTTTCGTCTGCATGTAGGTGAGCATGTTAACACAGGAACATCATGATATGAGAACCCAAAAAGAGCAAAAGTACAAATATAACCACAAAGCACTATGCAATAAGAGGATAAAATTACCGAGGTTCCAGTGGAGTCAATACTAGATAAATGAGCACACAAAGGCATGGAAGGATTTGCATAACGTATAGGTTGTGATCTTTTCAAAATACAAGGCGTCTTAAAACCTCCCATGAAAAACACAAACTCTACATCTGTTCTGAAGTTGATGACATGAAATGTTAAGGTTCCACTGCAAGTCTGTACTACACAATTGCCTTTGCTGTCTTCTCTTTGCACACCTTTTTGTTACAACTCAAGTAAGATGGATCATTCTTCAGGTATTGAGCCTATAGAACAGAACGATATTAACCTGATTATTTGTTACATATAGGCAGGTTTATAGCCAAATGGGAAACTATAAACATAGAACAATTTAAGTACCTTGACAGGATAATGACATAGTAGAGGCAAATGACTTAGATATTCAGTTTGCACATAATAAAATTCGTTTGTTAAGCAAGCATGAACACTGCCATCCATTTATGTAAACCATATATACAATATATTCTTAAAAACTATAATATAATATTTGTGTTTATATAAATTTCGCAGATTCATCATCATCTATCTATCTAGTGCACAAAGTTCGCCTCGATAGTATCAAAACTATACCGGTTTTCAAGAATGGAGTTGTCAACCGCTCAGCCACCTCTTCCAGAGGTAACCTCGGTTTTATTCCTACGAACAGAACATGACGTACAAGTTATATGTGGTTTTACCCTTAGACTGATGCTGATACTTGGTTAAAACAAGCGTCCACAAAAGACGCATTCAATCATAAATTCGGAGATGATAGAACTGAAATAATCAAAGGGAACTTTGCATATATTAGCATATATTTATCTAATGTTGAACGTACTTGTCCAAGGACAAATATTTGATCTACGCCAAATATTGTGTGGAGCAAAATATTTGGCTAACAAATATTTATTTTGGTCTAATATTTGAAAGACAAGTTTTTGCCTCGAAGTCAACATTTGTGAAAACAGTTTAAACTCAGTGCACATTATTTGGTAATTCATCAAATAGCACAAAGAAAAGTACACGAGATCTCATCATATAACTTAGCTCATGCAGATTCAGCATTGTTCCTGAGAGGTACACTACTCACCATCAAAAATTCCTTCATACCGTGGTCATCAGTTTTGGGTCTCTGCTTTTCTGCTGCTCTTTTCTTCTATACCAGACTGCGTGAATCTCTTAAAGTTTTTAAAACTTCTTCCATATTTACGTCCTTCAGTGTTAGAAGAACCATTGCATGGTACAACAAGTCAGACGTTTCTGATGCAATTCAGTGCTTGTCCTCATTTTCAGTTAAGGTCTCTATGAGCTCCCCGACTTCTTCGCTGAAAATTGTGTATGAATCATGATCAGTAAGAAAAATCCTATACTTATATAGAGCCGTAGGTGAGAGCCCCTGAAATTATTAAATCACAACAGCACACCATTAGCTGGTCAGTTTTTGTTGTCGAAGATTAAGCACTAATTCCTTGTCATCATCCGAAATATAATGCTTCACCAAGAGGTTAAAGATGACTAGCCGAAATATTACCTGTTGTGCTCTGGAACGAACTTAGAGTTCTTCGCATCCTCCTCGGTTAAATCGGTTGTGAACTTGGTGATGATAACGCCAGTGACATAAGCAAGATAACAGCTTCAAAACACAAAATAAGCAATAGTAATTAGTTTTTGATGCTATGGTAATATTGCAAACTTAACTGTGCTATGTTATACATACAGCCTTTTGTTGCTAAAACTATCATAAACTTGCGCTTATTTTTTCAAAAACGTCAACCCTATGCAGATTAAAATTTAATTAACTGATAAAAATCATTTTGTGCAGCAAATATCTAAAGCTCTCTGTATACTGCAAATCAAAAGTAATTAATCTGTTTATCTGCTGTTATAATTTATGTTATAATAATTATCATCATCTACTTCATCTGATCAAACCTTGTAAAATTTAAAGCTAATTAGCTGTTATATATGTTTCTTCTGTGCGGCAAATTTGGCAACAAGTTCTTCTAGCAGAATTAAGCTTTCTTCGTACTGTCATAATTCATGTCGTAGTTGTCTAGATCTACAACATAAACGAAGTAGTTACATGCACAATCGATTTCATTTAAGCAAACAGTTGGCAAATCTGAAACTAATTGCTATTATAATTCATTTTATTATTTATTCCAATCTAATGCAGAAATGAACAAATTAGTCTAGTTATAAGTCTGGTCTACTTCACTTGATCAAATCTAAAGCAAATAAGCTGCTATAATTTACATTGTGCTGCGAACTTAAATGAAACTTGTTCTTTATCAGAATTGAGTTTTCTAAAAACTAATTACATTGCGCTACACCTAGACAAAAACCAAAAGGAAAAAAAAAACAAAAGCAAAACAGCAGCTAGTCCGAAAAGGAACTACATCTAGACAAAAACCAGGGGAGAACAACAAGAGCTCCGACGTGAAAACCAAAATCTAACAACTGACAACACACCTACAAAACATCAAACAGAATCACCATGGATCTTTAGACCAAATAAATCACTAAATCCTAAAAACTGAATTTTGTTTGTAAGAATCTTACCCGACCAGGTCTTGCATGCTAGATCTATAATCGCATTCGAACTGCAAAAATCGGGAAGGAGTTAGCTTAAGATGCTCTTGCAAATCACCATATTTTAGCGAATCACGAGGTCGGATAAAAAGTCAGATCTAGGCGATGGTGGCTTTCACGTTAATCTGGGCCAGGGCTGCAAGTTTTAGATAACGACGACGAACAATCGTCAATTTCTATTTGCGAGCGAAGAATTATCAGACCAAAGGAATGAAACTTTTTCGAATTTTTTTTGGTATAGCAGATCTAGGGTTAGACAAAAAGGACCTTTTTTTAGGGGATTAGGGTCAAATGACAAGGTGGAAGTGGGAAAATGAAATTTTTAGCAAAATTAGGCGGATACAGGTTCCTTGATCCTTAACTTCTAAAACGTTGTTAAAGTATTTTAATTTTAATTATTAGGTTTGGTTATTGATCATTAATTATTTATTAATAACTATTAATTATCAATTACTAGTTATTATTTATTAAATATCACTCCGTATCGTAATTATTAATCATTACTTGTTATTTATTATTTATTTATTGCAATGAGCAAAAAATTAATTATTGATTACTATTTAATGGTATTATCAATTAAGTCTATTATTATTATTATTTATTATTTAAACAAATTATTTCATATTTTAAATTAATTATTAATTATTATCCATTATTTGATTAATTGTTAATATTTAAAAATTAATTTAAAAATTAATCATTCGTTATCACTATTTAGTTATAATTAGTATTTATTATTTATCAATTATATTTCCATAACGCCTCAGTCTTTATGAAGAATTTACATTTAAAAATTACTGGAATGAACTTTCTAAATGGAAGATTAACCAAGCAACTTTTGGATTAAGTAACATATTATTTTCTTAATCAATATGGCTAGATGTAAACTTTTGAAAGTAACAAATTAAGATATCCATCTCCTAATTTTCTATCTTAGAGAGATGATATCTTTTTATAATGCATGATACTGACACTTACTGAAATAAAGAACAGACTGCTAAGTGTAGTGAACCTGAATATTATAATCCAAATTTTATTCATTTTAACCAATTTGTCTAGAATGCTTAAAAATAAAATGAACAACAAAAATAAATAAATCAAAGAGTCAAGATTTTGGGCATAACACCACCCCAATTTGTCTACAATATTTCAAAATGAAACTGTTAGCCAAAAAGGAAAAAAATTATAACTAACCAAGTATTGGAGTACTAATCTACCCATGTAGACCATCCAAAATACTATCGAATATTTTTGAATATTTTGAAATTCTTTAATCATTTTGGAATTTTTTATATTTTGAATATTTTACAAACTTGTAGATTTATTTAAAAGAATATTTTCGAATCTTATGAAAACTTTAAAATTTTATTTTCAAAATTTATGAATAACATTAAATATATTTTAGAAATATCCAAAATTTAATTTAGTTTTTTAATTAATACATATTAAATATGATTTCTATTATAATTATTAATTATTAAAGACTACATTTTCATCATTAATTATAAACAATAAACTATATTGAAAAAGGTATTTATAATAATTTAATTATGATTATTAATTAGTCAATATATTATTAAGTATTATTTATTAACTATTTATTATTAATAGTAATTATTTAAATTTTGTTATTAGTTAATTATTACCGATAGAAATTATTTAGTATATATTGTTAGTTATCAATTATTCAGTAATAATTTCTAATCGATAAAAATTAATTATTATATTTTTTTAATTATTAAGCATTAATCATTGGTTATTTGATTATTAAATATGTATATTACAAATTCATCATGGCTTAGTTGTATAAGCCTTCTCAAATTTTCATTTTGAAATATATGGATTTCCTTAATATAACTTATTCAAAATATATAAATCTTTTACAAATTCTTGAAAATCTATTAATTAGATGCTACAAAATATCCTTAAGAAAAGTATCCATATGTGCTTTCTCAAAATATTTCATTTCAAAACAATATTTGATTGAACTACGTGGTAATTACCACAGTTATTAAACATTCATTTGCAAATTCCTTGGAAAATCCATTGCAAATTTGTTTCAAAATGCTTGTGTCTGTAATCTGTCATAATTTGCGACGGAATTTAGTGTCAAAATTTATCCATCGGTAAATTAATGCAATTTGCAAAGGTTCAGCGACAGAAATAAAAAAGGTCGGTGATATTGTAGGGAAAATTAAAATAGAAAAATCTTAAAATTATCCCTTGTAAATCACTCATAAATCCATCGCTAATTTTCGATGGAATTTTTCCGCTGCTAAAATCTGCAGCTATTTACGATTTTTCTTGTAGTGTGCAACACTCAATACTCAGTTACATTCACTCAATTGTACAGTCACTCACTCATATATATATATATATATATATATATATATATATGTATATATGTACATCTATACTGTCACACACTTGTCTTCTGCCTGCTTCTCTATCTGTCCAATCCTCTTCTTACCTGTCACAAGAACATATAGTAAAATAGAACAAAATATTTTTAAATTCTAGCAGATATAATTTTTATTTTAAAATTTTATTTGCCTCGGAATGTTGGTGTGTTTCTCATCATATTTCACGACTTGACCCGATATGTATGTATGTGTGTGTGTGTGTATATATAGAGAATAAAACTAGGGTTTATTTTAGTTCGGCAGCTATTGATATAAATGAGATAGTGGATATTTTGGGCTTCAATATGCGTTATTTACTAATTAGATATCTTGGGGTACCTCTTTCTTCAAACTATATACACTACGAAGACTGTCAAGATTAGGATACAAAATAAATTACAGTCATGGGATGCTATGTTTTTAAGCTTTGCTGGAAGAGCTGAAATGATTCACTTGGTTATCAATCCGCTATTTTGTATTGGTTATCTGTTTATCAATTACCAGAATATACCATCGATAAATTAAATACAATGTGCGCTGATTTCTTTTGGTGTAATTCAAAACATAAAGTGGCACGGGAAAAGTTATGTTCTCTAAAGCATGAAGGGGGTATTGACTTAAAATCTTTTAAGGATTTGAAGAAAGCTTCTAGTTTGAAGATGATGTGGAAATCCTTAGTAGATGACTCACTTTGGAGTAAATGGATGGCTTCAAAATACTGTAAGTATAAAGAATTTTGTAGTATGAGTGTTGATAATAATTCTTCTTGCATTTGGAAGAGTATTTTGAGATTAATATTAAATGGCAGACAACATTTTAATAAAGTGATCTCATCTGGTTCAAACAGTTCTTTGTGGTTTGAACCTTGGATGAATGGGAAATGTCTTGTTGATTTGCTGGGGATGTCTAGATTTCAAGCCTTAGGTGATTATAATGAGAAGGTAGTTTCTATTATAAGAGAAGAGAGGATATGCAATACTTTGAATCCAGCAACCAGGGAATTACAACAGCAGATTGATAGTATTGAGATAAATAACAATGTTCAGTGTGATTTTTATGAATGGTTGATGGAGGGTTGTTTTCTTTTCACAAAGCATAGGATAAGGCGAGGGAGAGGTCCTTTGTTATGCAATGGGCTAAGGTTGTTTGGCATCCCAAAAATTCAAAGAGAATGTCTTTCATTACATATTCGGCTATGAAGAATCGATTGAATACAAAAGACAGGTTGACCAGATATGGTATTGTTGATGAGAATATATGCATGCTTTGCAATTCTGAAGAGGAAAATGTAAGTCATCTATTCTTTAATTGCTCTTATACTAGTTTCATATGGAATTCTCTAAAAGCCAAGCTTGGCTTAAACATGAATGTGATGTTTTCTATGGAGGAAGAAGCTAATTTGCTATCACAAGTGTTTAAGAAGAAGGATCTGATAAAAGACATAGCTTGTGCTTCTTTTACAATTGATGTGTATCAAATTTGGGTGTAAAGCAATGCTCGGATTTTTAATAATCTTGCTATATCCAAGGAGACCAAATTGCAATGCATAGAGAGGGAGATATGCTTTCTAGTGAGAGATAATGGAAGCAAACCGAAGAACTCGGCAGGGATTATGGCTTTTATGTGGAGATGGGGAATAAAGTTGCATGATATTGGTTGATGATTTTCTGAAGTGTTTTAATTTTCTGAGTGTATAAAGGAAGGGTGGTTGTTTGATATAATTTGTTGTGGTGTTTTTGTGTTTTTTCTTTGAACTGATAGATGTGTTTTTGTTTGTATTTTCGTTTATATGCACTCTTTTTCCTTATTGTCGCACCCATCTATGATAGGGGGCACAAGGTTTTAATGAGGCATATGAAATTTGTACGAAATAAAGTGAACCAATTTTCAAATATATATATCCCCATCTATTTCTAGACAACTTGTGACATTTACAATGATTCACTGTAAATATCACAAGGTAGACAAATCCTCTAGTGCTCACATATATATGTATATAAACTGCACATGCACGATACATGTATACACATACATGCATATGTATACACACATATTTTCTGTGCATGGGCAATACGGTCAAAAATCATTGAATGAGCATGAACCAAGAAATCCAGTACAAATGCAGACACAAACACACACACACACAAATGTATATATACACACACAAATCTATGCATATATATATATGTGTGTGTGTGTGTGTGTGCGCGCGCGTGTATGTATGTATATACATAGTAGGAACAATGGTTCAGCAAGATCAAAGTGGCTACAAAGAGATCATATGCAAGTACATGTCAAGGAATAACTCATGTGAACAAGTCAAGCTACAATGAAGTGGACAGTTCTCAAATTCAAGCACAAAATGTTCGAGCATAATTTAAAGAACTATGCATTTGGGAGAAGCATATGTGCAAGGTTCAAAATGGAACAAGAACTCATGCACAAAGAAGTGTTGCATAACAAACTCAAATATATAGCACATGAACAGTCAAGCCAAATACATATGGTCAAGGAAAATTACATAAATAACTACAAACGTAGTCCAAGCTATAGTAAACACTGAATCCGCACAGCAAGATATGGCAAGTATGGCACAATACAACAAGTATGGCACAATGAACATGCCACAAATTCATGATGCACTGCAATGCGAGTGGACTACAATAAGATAATATGGAGCAAGAACTAGCAAACAAGGAAGCCAAGTCACAAGCACAAACACACATACAATCACACACAATCTCTCTCTCTCACACACACACACATACATATACATATATGCCTATGTGTGTGAGTATATATATATGTGCGTGAGTATACATGTAACGCTCTGCCTCTATACCCACTATCGTCCAGTTCATTTCAGAGAAATGTCGTAGACCATAACGGAGAATGAGGTTTGTAAAGAGCGACCGATTGTATGATTGCTCCATGTGAGGAATGCACATCGAATTCTGATACCGATAAAAATTTCGACATGACCATTCAGCGCATAGGGCAACTACACAACGGCTATATGCACTCCGGAAAGCAATATAAAATAGACAACAACAATAATATAAATATCGTATATCTCAATGCCAAACACAGAATAATCATATCACCAAGGCGGAATAGATATGAATAAACCAAGAATGTGTACAACAAGCTAGTGGTCAATAATGATCCACTAAAACATGTACCATGATCTAAATAAAAGAATATGTACACAACAATAGATAATGTCATAGGTACAAAAGTACATAAAGCTGCGGAGACAGAGTAGCAAGCTGAAAGAAAAAGATCAATCCTGCAATGAGACCTAGAGGAGTACCTAAAATGACTCGGTCTGACTCGAGTATTATTTATGGGAATAAATAATAAACGAGTCAGTCTAGCTGTACTTATCAAATAAATTGAGATAACAAGAGATATAACAAAGTATGACATGATTCTAGTAATAATATCGAATCATAAATAAATATGAAACATGACATGTCAACACGATCAGGAAATGACAACGGAATGTCAGCACACAAATATCTCTAAATAATCTCCTAGCTAATGTAGAATGCAACATTCAACTAATAGCACACAACAGGAAATGACAGAGGAATGCCAAATAAACTAAACACATGAATGACAACGGAATGCCAAATACAAATCAAGTTAACGTGCATCGCATCAAAGTAAACATAAATCAAATTGATGCGCATCGTATCAAAGTAATCATAAATCAAATTGACGCACATCGCATCAAAGTTATCAAGAATCCAGAAATCGCTAGAAATCTAGAAGACATCATAAAAAGTGGATACCTCCCAAATGAGATACGATCTCTAGGTAGCGAACCTATACGTTTGAGCCGAAACTCCCCACAGAGCCGGGTCGTGACCCCGGAAGAGAGAAAACACATAAATCGTGAAATCTCTAGAAAACATCATAATTCATATAAAGTTGGACCGAGGTCCCATAGGTGAAATCCAAAAGTCGTAAATCCCACTCGGGCAATCGAGGACCATAAAACATAAGTCATAAAATGAACAGAAGGTATCGACAGATAATGTAGAAACTATCTAATTGGAGTTCCTCTGATAGCGCGGAAACTATTATAGTGAACCACAGTCCCTCGGAGACATAGCCAGGAAGCTAAGTCCAAATCATAAAACGGATTGCATCGATCCGAGTGAGTATAAATTACTATGTGATAGTGAATATAAGAAAATAGTTAAATGTCCCATAACCACTTGCTATTCTTGAATATTTACTAACCCGTTGTTGGTTCATACTCAAAACAACAAGAACAATTATAAAATGGATCACATTGATCCGGGTGAATAGAAATTACTCCGAGCTAGTTAATATAAGGAAATAGCGAAATGTCCCATAATCACATGCTATTCTCGAATATTTACGAACCCGTAATTGGTTTTTATTCAAAACAGAGTGAATCACCACACATGTTCTAATGCACGAGTCCAAGAGTTATTCGTCGACGTAAACATATAAGGGGTCATAGTCCTCAGTTTTACTAATGAAATAAACTAAATTTCTCGCCCGATCGAGTAAAGAGGATCCATACACGCTAATAGATTGGAATCCATGGAAGGATTCGTGGTCCATTAATAATATATAAACCCTCTTATAATTTGAACTGACAATAAACAATAGTACGATTGCCGAGGCAAACCGGTCAAGGGGATTTACGTCAAAATGACGTAAATTCAAATCATAAATCATCAAATGTAAATTCGATAAATCGAATATACATATAGCTCGTTAGTGAATCCAATGACGTTAAGAAATGATTAGAAATCACCCTGGAGCGACAGGAAACAAAGATAAAAAATTAGGTGTCACGGATCAGAGTACAATCACCAAGGTAATCGATAATGCGAAATTCACATTACAACAACATGCAGGAAAACAAAGGGATAACGGTTGTAATTTCGATCAACGAGCGAATCGAAATCCCAAACTAGCACTGTAAGGTTTTAAACTATATCGGAATAGACTCGAAGGATGTCGAGTCGATAATTCACGTTTTGGGGTCGTGAATCATATTAACAAGAGTATCGAATAAATTTGACATACAAAATAGAGCGCACGGGCTTTAGAATGATCACTTATTCAATTCACATCCTAAACAACGTGAATAGAAAAAAAGAATCAACATTGGAAGAATCACTTGAGGATCAAAGATGATGAATCGAGCTGCTGGAATCTGTTAATTCGTGAAGCTGAAGTTCACAAACGAAGTCCGAACGGTCCGAGCTCTGGACGGGAAAGAGCCTGGATGGGGGTAGACAATGGACCGAGGTTCTCTCCGGTCCACAGCAGAAAAATAGATTTAGATGTCTGAATCATTTAGGTCAGAAGTCTGAACTGGGATTTTCAAAAACCTACAGGGTTTTAGTTCACTTTGGCCCCCTTTCAGACATCTGAATTATTCCGGACAGACGTCTTAATTACAATTCAGACTTCTGAGCTAAAAAATTTAGACTTCTGAATTTGCTTGCTTGGTTCTATAATTATTTGAAGCAGGTCAGACATTTGATATATAATATTCAGATGTCTGAATCCTGTTCCAGAGCAAAATTTTCCTTGAAAACATGTTCAAAACGATATCGACGAATGCCCGCAGGCCTATGATGTTATGTACATGTATATGAGGCTTCAAGGACTTGCTGAAACAACTTATAACACCCAAATGCGCACGCACAAACATCCATACAAGGGATTTGCGATGGTTTTGATTATCAATTCCAAAACGGGCAAATTTTCTAACCAAAGCAAATCAAATATAATTCTAGTGACTTATGAAGGCTTAGAACTATGTCGGGCGGCAACGGAGCTTCACAATATCACCAAATCAACTCATAACATATGAATTAGATTGTGTGGACAATTCTAATCCAAATTTTCAATTCAATGAAATATAAACACATGAAGTTGGCTAAGTTACACTAACCTAACCAATTTATAAGCATATGCAAACTAAAATGAACACTATATTACACTTTTACAAGCCAATGGCTTGTGGCATAGATGTGAGTTCAAAAAGAACTCACCTTTGCTTGCTAGAAGCAATAATTCAACACAAAGCTTTTCTAAATCAACCTCTCTTCAGTCGGTACACTAAAATCTCCAATCTAAACACAAATAAATGAATTTCCTAAGAGTTAGGACATAGAAATTCTCAATATTAGAAGAGGAGATAAGCTAGAGATGATGGAGAAGATGAAGAGGAGGCTTACCAAAGCTTCTATGCTTGATTTCCTCAAGAATTGGAGCTACAAAGATTAAGCTAGGTTTAGGATTTTAATGTCCCATTCCTTTTCCCTAATTTCTATTTTCTTTGGAGTGTTAGAGTGAATGGGAGAGAAGGGGCCTAAGAGGGGTTATATGATGAGCTAGGCTAGCTCAACCAAGACCCAACCCAAAGTGCCAAATTTCCGAATCTTGGAACATATCGAAGCTTACACTTTTTGAAGTCCTAAATGACATTTTGACTCAATGGAAGTTGTTTCGAGTCAAAATTCGCCCATATACAAAAAGTGATATTTCGGTCATACATCAAATGAAAATGACCAAATTCGCCCAACTCGAAAGGTATTGATGCTCACAGTCAAAAAGGTCGTAAACGATGATCCGGGCTAAATGTAAGTGGTCCCGAATCCTAATTTTATCATTTGTGAAAAACAACATTTTGAGTGACACATCGGACACGACGATATATTTAAATAAAATATTTAAATCTATTATCATCGAATGAGCGAGTTGTTACAATACATGGATGTATGTACAAAGCCAAAAAGGAAACCAGTAAAACAGTGAAGTACAAACGAAGGTTGTGTTTCAAAGTGAAGCATCAACAATGTTGTGCAACAAGCAAATAACATAGGCAAGTCAGCAAGTTAAAAAATTGCTCAAGTTCACATCAGTTCATATATATGATTCAGCATGGGATATACATGCATGAGTACAACATGAAAATTTGTTAAAGTATAATATCAATTCTTTGTGCATGTATTGGTGCGGTCATGGTGATACAACAGTGCACAAGAAATAAGTCGATGGCTTCCAGAAATACAAAAATTTCAACAAACATTTTTTGGAAAGTTTTGTTTTCATAGTTCGAATTCATTTCTTCATTCAGGAATATACAGGTTACAATAGTGCAGACAAAGTGAGTAGCAAGTTTTTTCCAGGCAAGAAACATTTTTTTTTGTTTCAGAAAATTAGTGTATTGATTTATGGCAAGAAATCAATATGAATTTTTTGGCAAGAGCTAATTTTTGGCAAACAATTTTTAGCAAATAAAAATTCAAGTTGTTCAGCTCAAAACACAAGGGGCAAGGTATGCATGGCCATGACTCAAAGATGCATGCAGTACAAAACCGGGTAGAGATAAGGCAAGAATTAAAACTAGGATGCAAGAAAAACATGATTTTTTTATTTGGAAATTTATATTCCTAAAATAAAGTGTGGACATCACGGCAAAAATCAATTCAAGAAATTTCTAATTTCAACATTGAAGAATATTGGGGCAACCATCTTTCCAGAATTAGCAAATTCAAATTGAACATTTTTTTTATGATTCCAGAATTATAATCATGCACAAGTTTGAAATAATCTGGCTAGAGACAAGCAAATTTTTTTTTACAAACAAATAAACAAATATAAATCTGCATGCAAGAAATATCGAATGATTTATTTGCAAACTTGGCTAGGTTTTATCATGCAAAAATATTGAGTAACATGGGAAAATATCAATTCGGCCAGAACATAAACGACATGAAAATTTCTTGTATTGTTACCAGAAATCATTGTTCTGTTTTTAGGCATGAAATCATTTCTTTGATTTCAGAATTCATAGGATATAATCATCAAATCATTCTTGGCAATCAAAATCATCAGTGAACAAAGACAATCAATCACGCAAATATCACTAATCAGTTTTGGAAAGAAATCCTAAAATCACCCAATTTATCAAGCATAATCACGCACTGTCCAGATAATTAAATCAAGGCAACCAAAAGGGGAAATACACACAATCAGAGCAAGGAAATACAAGAAATCAGAGAATGTTTGGGATTTTATAATCCTATTTAAACACCATTTTCATCATATGCATTATATCAAATCAAAAGAAAGTCAAGCAACAAATTCAAAGAGCAACAAGAAAAATCAGTTCAAATTACTCACTGTGTTTTCAATCGCAACCTCAACCAAATCATCGATCAAGAACAATGTCACTTAAAGATCATCAGAGAATCATTTTTTTCAGCAATCAAAGTCGAGATTTGGGATTTTTAAAAATCCTAAATTATTCTTCCCATCGGCCGACATTTTTGGAGCAAAGCATTTGCAAAGGAAATAAAAAGGATGGTCCAACTAAATTTTTATTTAATGGAGGACTATTGTTTTATCTTTTTAATTGTATTTTTTTTCATTCATTTGTAACAGTAACACCCCAAATTTTTATTAGCCCAAATTTCAACAAAAATCAAAACTCAAACACATCCAAGCATGGAGCGTGTAAATATGGTAGCTGCAAATAAATGAGCATGAGCATAATCAGAGTATGATAAGATAACTCATAGCGGAAACAAAATAGGATAGTTTAGTATTAACTCATGTAACTACCTTTTAAAGTAAGTCATTTTGCCAATAACAAGCATGAGAGAGAACGAGAACGGAAAGCCAAAACTAAAACACCTATGAGAACCCGACCTTCTCTAGAAAACCTAGGGGTTGTAATGAGGAGGGGGTTCAGAACAACAAGATTCCGGTGAACAGGAAATGTACAACATAGATTATAATACACATATGTATCCCGTTTGGTTCAATCCAAGATGTATGCCTACAAAGGTTAGTGATTCTAGCCTAATTTTGTAGATATATTTACGCACGACTCTAACTACCCTTCCCAAGGTAGACTTTCCAAAATATGATATCAAGATAGAACGTTTACGCATGTATTTGTGAAGCCTTTGTACCAGAACATAGCTAGTTATTTAATCGAGGTTAGACCCCTAGTTACGGAGTTTCTATATATATCGTCATTCACTATCCTTTATTATTTAATGCCTCACTATCAATAATAGATAAAGTGGATTCTCCTTGATTGCTTAAGGCCCTAGGCAGATCTATTGGTCACTTATTATTCCTCGATAATATATTCAATATTTACATAAACTAGAGGGCACTAGCTACGGGCCCTACTAGTTAAGGCTTCCGTCATTCACACATATACCCTTTCCCCCTGTAAGGTGAGAGGTGGTAATTTATCATTCGATATACCATTTAGCTAATCTTATTGGATAACTTCCTTAGTCTCTTATTACTTCCCGTTGGGTAGGTAGCCATATCTGACATTTTAAGTTTCCAGGTTTGGGCAGGCAATGCACACACATGCCGTTTAATAACCCTAAACTGAAAGACCTACCCCCAGGTGGACTTCTCAACCCAAGCCACTTAAGACTCAGGAAGCGGACTATACATGGAGGTTATTAAGTCCATATCCCATTAGCCTTGAATACCTATCCCTATTGGAATAAAGAGGACTATGTCATTAAGTCCTTTCCGTTTAGTTTCTCTTCATGGAAGTACTATACGTACACGATTTATTATCGTCAAGATTTCATATGGTTAATAATATTTCTCATCATTAACCCACTAAGTCCAACTCTAACTTTTAATTATAATTTCTATATTAATTAGTATAAATAAGGAAAATTATATCCTCCTTACCCTAGAATATTTATTTGATTACTTCCTTAATTGGACTTAGTATTTAAACAATAATCAATATTCATTAATCCCCATTTTACACCCATTTACTTTTATTTCTTAGTTTGTTGCCCTTTATGACCATAACGGTCATATTTTTCTATGGCAACCATTTATCAGTCCCAAGGTATCTAATTGTTATACCCCAATAGACAATTACTATTCTTATTTATTTATTGCTTGTTATATATGTATATATATTTGTGCACCAAACCTCTCACATTAAGTTGACCACATGTGGATGCTAGATTTGTCGGTTGGTTCCGGACATACTTCTACAACAAGTTGAACATAACTTCGTGCCTTGGTACATTTATATTTTCACATTATACCCCTTGCATTAAGGTGGGCACCTGTGTATGCTGGATTTGCCGGGTGGTTCCGGGCAAACTTCTACCACAAGTTAAGCTAGCCTCGTGTCTAAATGCGGTTATAGTTCAAATTCCCTAGTTGGACTTTACAACATTAATCCTAATTAATTTAGGAATTGTAACCATTATTTTGTTATATTCACTTTCAAAGATTAACGTTGGTTACAATTTTTATTTATTAATTTACGGTCCTATTTATAGCAACAAATTATATTAATTGCTACAGTGGTCACTGCAAATATATTAATTCAATATGGATTATATTTTCATATATATAATTTCATAATTGAACATCATTCAAACATTTAATACAATGTATGTTTTACCTTTTTACATAGCTTTGGATGGATAATATGTATATTTATGTTTATTTTTTGCATGGTCAACGTAGTTATTATTATTTAATCTTGCAATAAGGTTCCAAATCTTACAAAAAAACTGTTAGTTGTAGTTATTGTAAATTATGCCTGATTTGTGAAATAGACATATTTCAAATTCATAAAAAAATACATTTTTTTGGAATAGTTAATGTAAACTATGCACAATTATGTATTTTTATATTTATATGTATGTTTGTGCCACTTTTCCCTTTTTCAATCTTTTTGTCATATCTCTTGTGAATTCAAAACAATATCTATTTATTCAAAAAGTGAAAAATAGCATATTTACAATAATTATCCAAAACCCAACAACATCGATGCAAATAGGTATAATTCTTTTAAATTATAATCACATAATTCACCAACTTAAAATGAAACTAGTGTTTTGGAAGAAAATTACATCTAAAAAGTGTTATTGGGACTGATATCCCAATCCTCAGTGTCTTAAAAAAACCACAGTACATTTTACAACATAATTGTAGAAAATATGCATAAACAAATTTAAGAATCCTACAATTAATATTATTCCTAACTATAATCCAAAATTTACAAGTTTTAATGGTATTTACAATCAGATCTAAGGGGTGTCAATTCAATTACAACAATATTATGAACATATCTGATGAAAATAGGCATATATTTTGAGATCTAATTCAAACAAAATAAATAGGCTATTATACTGTATATGTAAATTTCCCACTCACCTCAAAGCATCCAAATATGAAGTTTGAATAACCTTTTATGCCTATTATTCCCAAATTCTTATAAATATACAATTTATCCCAAAAACAGATAATTTCATATCTGTAAATATGTAAGAAAATAGGAAGAGAGGGGAGAGTCTGATTTAGAGCGCCAATTCACATTCTTTTCCATTGAATATTATAATTCTCTCAATTCTATATGATTTGTACTTGATTTGTTGTATATGAATGTAAATTTAATTAAGGATAAAATATAATAGAACATATACAACAGACAATAATAGTGAAGCAGAATTCAGCAGAATCTTAAACTCTTTCATAACGTCATGAAATAATATTCATACATCAAAGGATTACAACATAAGAGCTTGTACATAGTGCCTCACTACAAACACTCAGGAAAATTATAACAGTGGGAAAACATCAAGATATGTATTGTAGCGATAGTACGTAAGCCTCCTGCTCGTCTTCACTCTACAGCATCGTCTCATCAATATCAATCACCTGCCACCTGCCACCTAGTCTATCCATCCATAAAATCATGGATGAACAACCTAAGGTAATAAGAGGAGACATAAAACCTTGAGTCAGACAATAGTCTTCTATATAACATCATCAATATAATATATGTCAATAGTTAGATTAGTCATCCAATATACCAATCATGTCATCAGAGAAGAACCCAACCCATCTTCCCCGCATCCGATAGTGATAACCTTTACAACAATCAGGTAGAAACAAACAATACATTCGTATAAACTAGTTATCAAGCGTAGGCATCCTATTCAATATCGACATCTCCAAAGCACAAGCCCCGAAGGCCTAAACCAACATCAGATAAGCACCAAAGAGATATCTCCTTCGACGTCGAATAATTTACACAAGAAGATACAAGCAAGAAATCATCATTCATGACTCTAGCTATCACCGCCTATCTTTCTTTGAAACTATCGTTAATTGTATGTCTAGTCTATCATCATGTCGTCGGTCAAGGGCTAATTGTAACCCTGGTTCTAGCAAAAACTCCATACACCTTTCATCGCTACGTATCTAGGACTTTCTTCGCTACCATGGTACTCGAATAATCATCTAATCTTTTAGGCATCCCTATTATACCCATGCTTTGAGCCCGCTAGAACCTACGACAACAATAATTCCTCAGCCTCCATAACTCTAGTCAGCATCGCCGGCTACTATCCATAGCTCAAGCGCCTTCTATAGCAACCATTATCCACAAACTCAACATCTTTGAGTCGTCTTCACATTCGTTGCATTTCACTGGTCAACGAACACTTCACAGCACTTCGAACATTCCTCCATGAATTTACATTGAAGTCACAATCATCGTTGATCCAAAAACAAACATCGTTTGGTCGATATTCAATCCATTGCGTTTCATCCTTTCCGCTATGAAAAACATACCATAATGCTTCAATTTCCATCTATAACATTTCAGAAGCGCTATCACTTTTCTACCCGGTCCATCATGGAAATGCCAAGCCATGAAATGCCCGATCCATGGAAATTTCCAGTCCATGCTCCAGAACTTTTGCCTGGTCCATACTTTATAACTTTTCCCGATCCATACTTTAGAACTTTTCCCGATCCATACTTTAGAACTTTGCTCGGTCCATACTTCATAACATTGCCGGTCCATGCCCCAAAACTTTTTCCTGTCCATAGTTCAGAACTTTGCTCGGTCCATTCCCAGAAATTTTCCCAGTCCATACTTCAGAACTTTTCCTAGTCCATGCACCAGAAATTTGCTTTGTCCATAGTTCAGAACTTTGGCTGGTCCATAGTTCAGAACTTTCCCCAGTCCATAGTTCAGAACTTTGCCCGGTCCATGCTTTAGAACTTTGCCCAGTCCATGCTTCAGAAACTCGCCCGATCCATCACCAAAAACTCGCCCGATCCATCTCCAGAAACTCACCCGATCCATCACCAGAAACTCGCCTGATCCTTCAAACTGTTTAGCCCATCAAATCGTCCAGTCGATCAAACTGTCCATTCCATCGAACTATCCCGTCCATCAAACTTCCCAATCCATCAAACTGTCCAGTCCATCAAACTGCTCATATACTCATTGAATCCGCACAAGAGATGTTTATCACTCACCAATTCTTCAAAACAACTTAGAAACCCTAAATTCTCAATCCAAATAGCGAAGAATGATCTTATAACCCCTCAATTTGATGCGATCTTCCTTCACTCGATGTAGATCTAGCTTTGCTTGATGTAGATCTTCAATCTTCTTGCATAGATCTAGAATTTAGTGGAGGAAAAGCATATTTGATTGAGCAAGGAGGAGCACGAACTCAACCAAATAAGTGAACTAAGAAAGTAAACTATTCTCCATGCCCTTACCCCATATTTATAGCCTCCAACCATCCCACTAATGGGCCACACCAAATCACCCTACTAATGGCTAGTGTAACCTGTACAGAAACTGTGCAGCACTAAAATATCTATTCCTCCCAAACCACTGAATCAAATCTTTAATGTGACCACTCTACAAAATTGGCAACACCATTTCCTTTTCAATGAAATCAATCTCAGCACCTGATTCGATTCCAGTCAAAATTTATGCCCTATACAAAACTGATAGGGACAAAATGGTCACAAATAAAATTTTTAAAAATTATGGACATGTATCACATCCCCATAAACATATCAAAATATGAGAATGATCTAACCCTCATCGAATTTTATAAAAATATTTTATGATCCTTCCATACGTAAAATGCGGGCTTTTACATTTTCCCCCTTTAGGAATGTCGTCCCTGAAATTCCAAACAAACACCAACAACCAAAACAATTTCGCATTCCTATCATCCACACACAGCCAATTTATACTTTAAACTAGCATCCATCAAGCCATGCATCCATAGCCCTATCCTAGCACACGGATTTCTAACGAAATAGTACAAGTTACAAGGGTATAAGGTGACACAACATTAATGGGTAATACCAACGAAGAGTTTTGGATGGATTGTCTTCATACTCTCTTTCGTCTCCAATGTACAATCGCCATCATCCTCACTCCATTGCACCTTGACTAGCTTAGCTGTCTTCCTCCTAAGTTGTTTCCTGTCATTCCTCACAATGTGAAGCGGCTTGCGAGGTCTCGTAACTGCAAACTCGACTTCCAGGTCCTTGTACTGCTCTGGAGATACCATCACATTCGAATCATGCACACACTTCCGTAGAAACGACACATGGAAAACATTGTGCACATTCGACATCTTCCCAGGTAAACCCAATCTATACGTGAGCTTTCCCATCCGCTCGACTATCGGAAATGGTCTAACAAACCTTGGAGCAAACTTTCCTTTACTTCTGAATCAAACCGCATGCTTCAACGGCGAAATCTTTAAGAAAACCATGTCACCCATGTCAAACTACAAATCTTTTCGATGTTTATCGGCATAACTGTTCTGACGATCTTGGGTTGCCATCATTCGTTGCCTAACGATTTCGATACAATCCGATGTCTCTCTAATCATCTCTGGCCCAAGTATCAACTTATCTCCAGTATCTAACCAACATGTTGGGGAATTACATGGTCTTCCATACAACGCCTCGTATGGCATCATCCCAATGCTCGACTGGTAGTTATTCTTATATGCAAACTCAACTAGGTGTAGTTGGTCTTCCCATGATCCTTCGAAGTCTAATACACAAGCCCTCAGGAGATCTTCCAAAACTCGGTTAACACTCTCGGTTTGACCATCAGTTTGGGGACGATAAGCCGTACTCAAACAAAACTTGTTTTCCCAAAGTTTCTTGCAAACTCCTCCAAAATTCACTTGTGAACAATGGATCTCGGTCACTCACTATGCTCTTCGAGATGCCTTGTGTTAACCCGTCAAAAGACCAAGCTTGGGATGGAACTGCAAAACAAGCACTCACAACATCACATGTGATCATATCTTCAATCAAAGTTGGACAAGAATTATGACTCAGGTGCGGGAGCCAAGATCGATCGTTCATATTGAGGCAAAGCCACTCAAACACGGAAGAAAAACAAATCGCCCATTCAACATGGGCGTGAGCGACCTTATGGCACAGCCGTAGGGACAAACAGCACCATACAAAGGCAGCAAAAGGACGAGCGCCCTGGAACCAAGAAGGTCGGTCGCACTACGAACAAAGGAGAATTGATTCCAGTCCCATGTTTTGCTCTTATAAAATCTCTCAAACCAGTCATGCTCACATGGATGCCCGCTCCTACGGGCTCGCACAACAACCTAAGACGCTCGCTCCATTGAGTCGCTCGCACATGGTAACTGAATACAGCCACGGACAGCTGGCTACAGCTAGCCGATGGCATGGTTGTAATTAATAAAATAAGCGATCCGTACCTGGCATAAACAAACTTCAGGTCATTTCCCAAGGGGAGCTCACCTATAAATACACTATGGCTATCAACAAAAAGGGGATCCAATCTTTGAGACCACGAAGTGCTACCAAATTCTATCTTCAACCAGAGATTCGACCATGGTGTCAAGAACAATCTTATGACCATGGAAGATGGAAGTATCCTCTTTCTCAATCATTCATCCATCCTCCTTCTCCTCAAATTTTACCATTGTCTTGTACAATTCCAAGATCTGAAATATATAAATGAGGATGTACTGTGTGAGTATAGGGATGTGTGAAAAGAGAGAATTGATGTATTTTGTAATCCTCGTTAATAGATTGAAATCATCTTCATAGTGGATGTAGGCCTAAATAATGGCTGAACCACTATAAATCTTGCGTCTACTTTCCTTTTCTCGCATTTTTTTCTTTCAATTACTTATTAAACATGGTTACATTTGTTTCTTACCAAATTGGTAAAGTAAAGTTTAGTACCTTGGTGTTTAGACCATTTTTGGTGTAAACATTTTGGCGCCCACCGTAGGGCCGTGTTTGCTTCTTTCCTATTTCAAATCTAATAAGATTTTCTGAGAGGCACTGTGCTTGAAATCATAAGCACGCCAAAGGAAATCACTAACAAAGTTGATGATGCCTTCGGTGTTGCCACTTCGCCTACCATCCATCTCCGAGAAAAGGAACCGTTAAGAATTGAGGCTGCTGTAACCAAGAGGGAGTTGGAAGAAGCGATGATATGGATAACGAGCCAAATAACTACTGCAAACAACGCATTAGCAAACAAGATCGAGTCAATGCTCGTTATTCAAGACTCAGTCACAAGAACCACACCAGGTGTCGCTGACTCTCCGTTCGCTCGAGCAAGTCGAGCAAGCGAAATAGAGTTTTCTGCTGAGAAAGAAAGTTCCACTCTGAAAACCGCATGTCATGATTATGGGCCCGGGCAAAGGCCCGGCAAGTAGAAAAGCGCTCATTCCATGGATCGGAATGAAAAGTGAAGGTATATCTTAGGTGCAAGAGGTGGAGCCAAGTACCATAGAAGGAAACCGTGCTTTTTCAAGAATTCGACATTCACCTCCCTCAACGACACCATAGAGAACATCTTCCGGGCAACTAAGAACACTGTAAATATCTGATTCCAGTACAGATGCAAGTCAAAGATGCTACCATGAAATCAGGAAGGTTCGGTCAATTCCATGACCAACCAAGACACAATACTAATGAGTGTAGACACCTGAAATCGTTAATCGAGAGGCTAGTCAGGGAGAACCATTTGCAACAATATGTGCAAGGCCATTGTCCCACTTCTCTGCAAACAAGGGGCATCAAACTCTCCAAGGAAAAAGCCTAAACTGACCCAGAACTAATGCTTCGCTAAGGATCAGTAACTGATGTCCTGATCATGGAATTTTGAACTAAAGTTCCCGTGACTCCGTTTTATTACTCCATTTTATTCTGTTTACTTAAGAAATAGTAGTCGTTTTACTTTGTTTTACCACTTGCTATATTCATGTTTGACAATGAATTACTTACAAGTGCCGTGTACAAAGGAAATTATCGTGTGCCCATCTGGGTAACGCACTCATCACTTCATGCTAAAAGCTAATTTTTCAAATGTAGGCATGATAAAAGCAATTAACCACACCCATCCTAATTACAAAGGGAAGGTTCTCGAAGCACGTCTTGAGCAAAATAGCTTGAAAGCGTCACAAAAGCATGCAAACCAAATTGGATGTATAAACGTATCACCTCAACAAGACATGCTGTCCTAAGAAAAACAACAAGCTAAAAGGTGGAGCTTCCCAAAGCAAGCACTTGCTGGAAAGGCTGACATCATGCATAAAAAAAAGGTACAAGGGAAATGATAAAAATGCCCCATGAATAAATACCTAGGCTGGAAACATCAGTCCTAGTGTCGGAAGGACTGGCAAAACATGCTGGAAGGACCATCAAATCCTAGCGGAAAGGGGGTAATCAGAAATCCTAGCCGCATGGGGTTATCCAACGAGGCCTTTCAGTCCTAGAAAAATCAGGACTAATAAGGCCGAATTTAGGTTGAAATTAAAACCCAAGACCTTCCATGGGGGCACCCAAAAGAAAACACATAATAACCACGCGTTATTTAAAAAAAATCATAAGTTGATCAAATGAAATTATGATTCAAATAAATAGATTCTATGAAATTAAAAAGAATTTTGGTATGGGGACATCACCATTGTGTAAAAAATCACCAACGCCCGCTCAAAACATACCACATGCTAGTTACAACTTCATTGCAAGAACTATTCGAACGACAAGATTCGCGCGAACAACATACTAAAGGTGTGATCACTCATAAGAATGAAAATAATAAAACTACGATTACACCTAAACAATACAAACGTAAGTGCGCAAACATAAAATATTAAGCGAGGGACGACACTCGCACAAGCATCTAGTCTGAGTACGTAACAGGTAAAAAAAATAAGCTAGAATCAGACCATAAAGGTCACAAATGCTATTTCTTGTGCAGAGGTAGATGAACTGACTGTTTTGGTATTTGCTAGTTTGTCCATACAAAAGGGCCTTTAAAAGAAAACTTATGATTCTAAACTATTAACCATCTAGCTTTCTTTTGCGTTTCAGGGTGGACACAACCTTGGTATTCCAAATCTCATCTTCGTCATCCGGATTGGGCACATCCGGTAAAGATGGGTCATCTGGCGAAGGCGTGATAAGAGGATTAGCACTGGTAGATATCAAAATAGAATCGACGGTGGCAGGCTGAGCGATGGCACCGCAAGTAGATAAGGAAGGTGGCGAGAGCACACCTGATGCAATTGGGTAACAAGCGCTAAACTCAGCAATCTCATGAGAAGAAATAAGAAAATCCAAATCCGTGGTAGATTGATATATATCAATTTTACTTGAAGTTGCTGGTATACAAAGTCAGCCCCACAATCGTTCGCATTTGAAGAAGTATTGTCGTAACTCGTGCATTGTGTAAGAACATTTTCCTGATCTGGGCACTCACTAATGGGTCGAACTCTAGCAACCTCTAAGGCAGAGCGATATATAGGGCAAATAAGGGAGCTCAAAGTATTGATTCCGACTGAGTTAGGCGGGGCATAAGGAATAGTAGCATCTAAACGTCCCCTCCTAAATGATTGAGCTCGCTCGTTCGCCAATATCCTCTTACCTTCAACCAGAGCCTTGCGGTCTTTTTCTTCTAAAAGTCGTTCTTCAAGGAACTCATCATCAAAGTCATTTGTTTGCTCCCAAACAAAAGCCAGAGTTCACGGAAAATCCTTGTTCAAATAACTCAAGCTTCTACGACTCATGACGCTGCAAACATAGAATTGAAACAAAGTATTATCGGTCCCGATCTTGGCTTCATCAAGATCTTTCTGCAACCTGATTTTATCCTCTTCAAAGTCCTACGGGTTTCATCCTGAGAAGCAATTTGGCCTTTGAGAGTCGTGATTTCCTGTTTTAAAGAAATTAAAGCTTCTTTTCTAAATCCAAATGGTGCCCAGCAAGCTCTTGAGCAGATTGAGCTTCTAAAAGCCACGCTCGCACACCCTCCAGCTCCCTCCTGAGCTCGACATTGCTGGCCTCTAAGCTATTCACTTTAATGCTTCCGTTCTTTAAATAAGTAATCTAGGATTCTTGGGATCTAATCAAGTGGATCAGGCTAGCTTTGTCATTTTCTAAGGTTACAATATGGTTTAGGTGTTGAGCGTTCAATTTCTGGAATTCATAACCAAATTTGGCCCAATGTTGCCTATCAACATACTTCATGACTAGATTCAATTGTGTCTCAAATTGACTCTTAACAATATTAAGTTGATGGGTCATGCTACTTCTTATGGTATCCAAACTTTTCACAGCATCTTGCCTATCGTTGGAATGTAAATCCAGGTAAAAATGCATTCCCCTTAAGTCCCAAACACTAAAGCAATCCTTAAGCGTTAAGTTTCCAGGAGAAACCCTATAAGGTGGACGATCACGTATTATCTGGACTTGAGCAGGGGTCGGGACAATGGATCTTGCAGAAGGTTATGTCGATGCAAGCACCTTAGCCTGGTCAAGTCCCTCATGCCTTAAAAATTCAACCATTGGAAGTTCAGGGGTATGTTGGACCAGAGAACTTGAAGACAATTGGGGGTGCTTCGAATAAAAGGAAAGATGAGACTGTAAGAGGCTTCGTGGATCAGTAAGATCTGCTTGTTGAGAGAAGCAATACGATAACGAGTAGTTCGCATTGACACCTGAAAAATAAATAAAGCATGAGTTCAGCAAGCGTTCAGAGATTATCAGGTTTATGGGAAATTATGCCACAAGTAAGATGATATCAAAACGAGTTCCAGGAGGAGTTATGAAAGCGGAAGCTTTTCCAGGACGCTGAGCAGGCCCTCAGATTCTTCCCATATCAGATACAGTGGGGTCAGACATCACAACATCACCCTGGCTCAAGTATTTGGCTGTCTAAATCCCATAGGTCTCCAAAAGTCCATGAGGAACCATTCGCCTGAGTAATAGGGCGAGCAGAACTTTCGACGATCGTCCCGAAAATTACATCGACCCTCGAACCATCTGCATCCTCATCGACTCTTCTGCCATTCCCTTCGGTAATCAACGACGAAGGTTGACTACTTACATCGGAGATTAGACATTTCTTTTTAAAATTCTTACTAGCAGAACAAGGAGAGTGAACCAAAGTCTTTCCAGGAGAACGTGTAGAGTGAATTAGCTGGCACTTGCGGAGGTTTTCCTCTGAAAGCCACACCTCTCTGCTCCTTTCCTTTTTGTCAATAGTAATTAAAGAATTAAGGATGGCCTGATCTAAAGTAAGACCCACAACGAAAGGAGCCACTACAAGAATCAGAGAGAATGCCAGATGAGAAAGAGAAAAAGAGTAAGAACCCTGAGAGCAAAGGCATAATTACCTCCTTCTGCCCATCGTCCATAGAATTTACAAGGACATCAGACAAAAAAGTATTGATTTGGGAACCCCACAGCACCATCCGTCAGGCCAGTGATGATTCTATCATGCATACTTTCCATAAAAAAGAAAGAAGGTCCGTCTACCACCTTTCTCTTAAAAGTATATAAAGAATAAATATCCGCAAACGTGGGTTCCTGCTGCCATACTTTCATGAAAGTATGTATAACCCAAGCAGAATTTGATATCCACTAGGATGCAGCTGATATGGAGCAATGGCCAGTTGCCGCAAAATTGTCTCTAGGTAAGGGTTAAAGGGGGGAATCGGCCCGCTAGACAGCATGTGATAATTGACCGCTACATACCCAAAGGGCAGACAATCGGCTAATTCTCCCTTTTTGGGAAATCTAGTTTCGCTTTCCGAAAACCCGAAGCAATCGCACATTCGTAAATACTTATCAAAGGAAAGCGTCGATTTACAGCAACCGGTCGCCACCCTATCAAAAAAGCGAGGTTGAGGATGAATCTGACTAACAATCAAGTCAGAACCAGTAGCTGGGGCAACCTTAAGTGCTTGATCAAGACCCTCTCATTTCCCAGACATGATGAGTTAACTGGGATTAAGATGAATTAGAAGTTAGCTACATGTCAGCACAAATAAGTATGCTTAAAAATAAATTACGAATTGAGTTTTTAGAGGTTAAAGAAAGCAACTCAAGATAAATACATCCTCCAAACCAGATTATCAGCCCTATCCACTAAAAAGGATTTACTATCGCATAAAGGAAGGATTATAAATTCAAAAGTATGAGAAACGCAGGTTCTAATTTGGTCAGCCACGACTGTTAATTGCACCTGCCAAAAGAATAATGAGAAGGGAAGAGCGGAAGTTCTGCTATGATATAAGTATTCCATTAAACATCCGATAATGGCACGATGAATTAGGAAATGCCATTTCATAGGCATTTCAGTGAATAATTTGCCAGCATAAAAAGGATAAAGTTTATCACATAAGTTAGAACCAATAGAAAATTCCGCGTAAAGTTCAAGTACATACCAAGTCAAATCAACACTTCTCAAATATCACAATCATATGTTCCAACGACTTTGCCAATTGAGAACTTCTTTTACAAAACCAAGAGAATTAACCCAGAATAAGAGGTAGAAGAAAGGAAATTCACTTACGAACAAAATTCAATTTGGAGAAAGGAGCGTTGTAGCTGAAAACAAAGATGAGGAAAACCGTTAACCGAAGTAGGGTCAGGCAAGACGATCAATCAAATAAAGAAAATCGAAGCTCCAAGAAGCAACAGCGAGGTCTTCTACGATGAAGACGCCATTGAAATAAGTTTATCGAAGAAATATAAAAGCGAAAAAACGAAGAGACAATGTATAAAAGGACTAGAAACTCCTTTTTATGATATCACAGCTCAATTAAGATCTAGTGATCTGGTTTAACATACACGGGAAACATCCCGCCAAATGTCCAAAGACATGCAACTGTCGAAATTTCCAAATTCTGGAAATGCAAGCTATCTGTGAGGGCGCCTATTTTGCAGTTCCATCCAACGGTATTTCATCTCATTACTTCGAAGCTCGTAGTTCTTAATGTTTTAAAAACTATGAACTTCGAGGGGCAAATGTTAACCCGTCAAAAGACCAAGCTTGGGATGGAACTGCAAAACAAGCACTCGCAACATCTCATGTGACCATATCTCCAATCAAAATTGGACACGAATCGTGACTCAGGTGTGGGAGCTAAGGTCGATCGTTCATATTGGGGCAAAGCCGCTCAAACACGGAATCAAAACAAATCGCCCATTCACCATAGGTGGGAGCGACCTTGTGGCACAGCCGTAGGGACAAACGGCGCCATACAAAGGAAACAAAAGGACGAGCGCCCTGGAAACAAGAAGGTCAATCGCATAAGGAACAAAGGAGAATTGATTCCAGTCCCACGTTCTACTGTTATAAAATCTCTCAAAGCAGTCATGCTCACATGGACGCCCGCTCTTGCAGGCTCACACAACTACTCATGACGCTTGCTCCATTGAGTTGCTTGCACATGGTAACTGAATACAGCCACAGACAGCTGGCCGATGGCATGGTTTCAATTAATAAAATGAGTGATCCGTAGCTGGCATTAACAAACTCTAGGTCATTTCCCAAGGGGATCTCACCTATAAATACACCATGGCTATCAACAAAAAGGGGATCCGATCTTTGAGACCACGAAGTGCTGCCAAATTCTATCTTCAACCACTGATTCAGCTATGGCGTCAAGAACAATCTTATGACCATGGAAGACGGAAATATCCTCTTTCTCAATCATTCATCCATCCTCCTTCTCCTTAAATTTTACCATTCTCTTGTACAATTCAAAGATCTAAAATATATAAATGAGGATGTATTGTGTGAGTATAGGGATGTGTGAAAAGAGAGAATTGATGTATTTTGTAATCCTCGTTACAAGATTGAAATCATCTTTAAAGTGGATTTAGGCCTAAATATTGGTTGAACCACTATAAATCTTGCGCCTACTTTCCTTTTCTCGCATTTTTCGCTTTCAATTACTGATTAAACATGGTTCCATTTATTTCTTACCAAATTGGTGAAGTAAGTTTAGTACCTTGGGTGTTTAGACCGTTTTTAGTGTAAACACCTTGGAATTGAACTATCCATCTGATATAAAGCTCAGCCAACTTCGATGTTGTCCTAGTCAATCTGAAAGTAATAAAGCTAATGCTTTTAGTCAAGTGATCCACTATAACCCAAATTCCTTCGTTTCTTGCCCTGGTTCTAAGTAGTCCATTGATAAAATCCATCGATATTTTCTCCTACTTCCACGTAGGAATTTCCAATGGCTGAAGCTATCCACTCTGCTTCTTCTATTCAGCTTTCACTAACTAATAGTTCATACACTTGAAAATGAACTTTTCAACATCCCTCTTCATCCCTTCCCAGTAGTAAGCTCGCTCCATGTCCTGATACATCTTGTACCACCAGGATGAATCGTCAATTTCGAGTGATGACATTCCCTCAGAACCTCATCTCTCAATCCGTCGATATCAGGAACAACCAGTCGTCCTTGTTTCTAAAGCCAACCTTCTTGATCAACCTCGAATTCCTTATCCTATGGTTACAACTTTTGGATAATCTCCACAAGCTTTGCATCACGCTTTTGGCTCCCGCCAATCCTTTCGATGAGAGTTGGTCTTTATCAATAAGCTTGCCTATATTTCAGGTTCCAACTCACATCAGGGCCTAAAATCAAATCATGCCAAGTACTCGAGGTGTTTCCATTTCGAAAACAGCGCTCCCAAACTTATGTGTCTTCGACTCAATGCATCCTCCACTGCGTTAACTTTACTAGAAGTATAGGCTATACCAAAATCATACGATGCCAGAAACTCTAACCATCATTGCTATCGAAGATTCAAATCCCTTTGGGAGAAAAGATACTTCAACAACTTGTGATCTGTAAACAAGTCGAATCGAACTCCCAACAGGTAATGTCTCTACATCTTTAGAACAAACATGATTGTTGCCAAATCCAAATCAAGAGTTGGATAATTCCTTTTATGTGGCTTCAGATGTCGACTCGCGTATACAACAACTTTATCCTTCTGCATCAGCACTGCTCCAAGTCCAGTACCAAATGCATCGGTGTATACCACCATTTCTTCATTCTCACTTGGCAAATACAGGTGCACTTGTCAGTCTCTCTTCCACGATTCCAAAAGCTTGCTCACACTTTACATCCCAGGTGAACACTTGATCCTTCTTCGTCAATCCTGTTAGTGGTGCATCTATCTTGGAGAAATCCTTGATAAACTGATAATTATATCCTACCAGCCCAAGGAAACTGTAACAACCCGAAAATCTGGGCCAGTTTAAAAATTTTATTTTGGCAATTTTAGCGAATTTTGATTATTTAAAATGAATTATTTTAAATAATATCGACGAGAAATTTATTTTGAATATAATTCGAACGTATATATTATATACGTCGTCGTTAGAATATAAATAATTATATATAAAATTATAAATAGAATTGAAAATGGCGCGGTAGTTCGATAATTCGATTTCAAACTTCAATTGAATGTACCGGGTGCAAAACAATCCGGATTTTAGTGAAACCAAAAACATTAGGATCTAATTGATGATATCTTTCTATCGAATCCGAAAAATCAAAATTTCGTAGCGGGAATCAAAAGATATGTCCAGTTGAAAATTCTGAATAGTCGCTATGGAATTCAGGCCCTTAAAAATGGACATTTTGCAAACGACCTCGGATTTCGACGAAACCAGTTTTGTTGGGTCCGTGATGTAAAGTTATTGCTAGATTCCAAATTTCATAATTTTTAGAATCAATATGTGAGCGTGGCAAAGGAAAACGCGTTTGATCAGTTTCAGTTGATTTTAATCGACTGGAAATTGGCCATTTTTCTAACGGTGTTAGAATTCGACGAAACTAGTTTTATTAGGACCGTATGGTCAATACGAAGCTAGAAATAATTTTTCGGGAATTTTTAGAGCTAGTATGTGGCCACAGAAATTTGAAATGTACTTTCAAATTGAATATAAATTGATTTATATGTTATTTTAAAGAAAAACTGATCGAAACGATAGAATTGGCTCACGATACCTATCCCATTGTGTCCGAAATAGGGGTATTACGCTAGGGGCGACACTCGTTGGGATCCGTTTGGAGATTGGAATGTTAAATTTCAAAATTTTGAAAAAAATGAATAAATAAAAAATGGTATAAATATTAAAAAAAAAAAAAAATTGGTCAAACCCCTCATTTTCGTCTTCATTGGTCAATTCCTCTCAGCCGCTCTCTTCCCTTCTTCAGCAAACGATAATCGTGGTTTGCAAATTCAAATTAAAATCAAATAAAAATCTGAAAATCTCAAATCATATGTTTATGAAATCCTTGTCATTTGTTCTTTAATTCCATACTTGTTTCTTCTATTTCGAAGCTGTTCAAGTTCGCTGGAACTTTCCACTACGCGCTAGGGTTCAACATATATGACGAAGGAGATGTCAATTCAAGAATTTGAGTTCGTTTTTGAATTGAGGGAAGAGAGTAGTGTTTGTTGTGATTTATTGAGGTGTTTCGATGCAAAGAAGAAAAAAAAGAGTTTCGCACTTTCCTGTAGAGCGTCGGTGAGGGTAGTGCGACGCCTTTTGGTCCTTGAGCTCGAGTTGTACGATGTTGGATGGAGGTCGATGCATTTGTGAAGAGGAGTTCGTTTATGGTATTCGTTTAAGGTTTCGTTGAGTGTCGAGGCTATTGGGAAGAGGGAGAGGAGCACGGTGATACATGGTTGTACAGGAATGGGGGAGGAGCAGATTTCTGAAAGGAGGAAGAAAGGTTTTGTTCTTTTATTTATTTATTTATTTATTTATTTAAGCTAATTATTTTGTTCAACCTATGCATAGTTTGAATCAGTTTTTATATAAAAGCATTGAAAAAAAATATGATTTTGAATTTAAAAATAGCATGATTTAAAAATAATGAGTTTGCATTGTTCAAAAATATAAATTAGCATTATTTTTGAAAGTTTAAAAATATGATTTTTATAAATAAAAATGGCATTGTTTTAAAATTTATAAAAATTCAGATCTTTTAAATATAAAAACATGGTTTTTGTTTAGTTTGTTTTTATATAAAACCATGATTTATTTTCAGTTTTGAAGTAATAAAAAAATGAAGAAAGAGACAATTTTTATGTGAAGAAAGTAGAAAAGATTTTAAAGGGTAAAGTTTTGGTTTTTATTATCATGGAGGCGGCATAAAAATATGATTTTTATATATTGAACTTCGGCATAAAAATATGATTTTTATATATTGAACTTCGGAATAAAAATATGATTTTTATATATTGAACTTCGACATAAAAATATGATTTTTATATATTGAACTTCGGCATAAAAATATGATTTTTATATATAGAACTTCGAAATAAAAATATGATTTTTATATATTGAACATCGAAATAAAAATATGATTTTTATATGTAGAACTTTGAAATAAAAATATGATTTTTATATATTGAACATCGAAATAAAAATATGATTTTTATATATTGAATAGCGAAGTAAAATTCGATTTTTACATATGTAGTGAAAGCGGACAATGAAAGCGACAAAAAGCGAGTTGGCGAAGATTTCCTGCATTAGAAGTGCCGTGGAGCTAGGATAGCTATAGGTGAGAATTTCTCACCTTTCAATTTATTTTTCTAGTTATATATATATATATATATATATATATATACTAGGATGCAGACGGTGCTTAGTAGCACCCGACACAATCGTCCACAGACCATGGACTTGTTTGTTTGGCTGTGTTGTTAGTTAGATTGTTTGAGTTGATTTGAATAGTTTGGTGAAATGAAATTGATATGATTGATGTGTGAATGGCGTGGGCCTTCACTAGACCGGGGATAAGGCTAGGCCTCGTCCCGTTTCTAGTATCGTGCCGTTATGCCGCCGAAATTTTCTAAAATAAGTTAGAAAAATAAAAATATCATTTTATTTAAAGAATGAATTGAATAGAAATTCATAGGTTGAAATAAAATGTTTTATCGTTAAAAATATAATTTTTAACGTGAAGTGAATAAAATAGAATATTCATTTACAAACCAGACGGTTTGTTTATGTACACCTATTTGAATGACATTGATTGGGATGATAAATTTTACACATCGCCCAACTGCACAAATAAAATATGTGTTTGATTGTTTGAAACCCCACACGGGTGTTGGGATGAAATTTGAAGTTCACTCATCCTGATTGATTAAATATGTCGATCGATTGATTGACAGGCTGTTATAAGCGTTAGATATCTATATTTGATGCTTATACAGTGTAGTGCACTTTGGTTGATGGTTGATTATTTTTCAATGCTATTATATACATGTGATGTATGAAAATCCATATAATTAACATTATATGGTGATTGATTGGGCCTCATTCCAATGTAGAAAATAAAGAATATATAAAATAAAAGTTCATGTGTTGACTGTACTCATCTATTGAGATTGGTCATGTGTTGAACGAAATATTTTAGTAATAAAATTTACGTCTTTATCAATATAAAATAAAAGTTCATGTGTTGACAGTACTCATCTATTGAGATTGGTCATGTGTTGAACGAAATATTTTAGTAATAAAATTTACGTCTTTATCAATATAAAATAAAAGTTCATGTGTTGACAGTACTCATCTATTGAGATTGGTCATGTGTTGAACGAAATATTTTAGTAATAAAATTTACGTCTTTATCAATATAAAATAAAGGTTCATGTGTTGACAGTACTCATCCATTGAGATTGGTCATGTGTTGAACGAAATATTTTGACAATAACAACTATTTTGAAAATAGAAATTTATGAAGCCGTGTTGATTAGATTAACGCCATTTTGACGTGAACGATATTTATATCGATTTTATTCATTTCGAAAGGAAATGAATTGAAAACGATTTCGAAATGAAAAGAATTGAAAACGATTTCGAAAGGTAATGAATTGAAAACGATTTCGAAATGAAAAGAATTGAAAACGATTTCGAAAGGAAATGAATTGAAAACGATTTCGAAATGAAAAGAATTGAAAACGATTTCGAAAGGTAATGAATTGAAAACGATTTCGAAATGAAAAGAATTGAAAACGATTTCGAAATGAAAAGAATTGAAAACGATTTCGAAATGAAAAGAATTGAAAACGATTTCGAAATGAAAAGAATTGAAAACGATTTCGAAATGAATTGAATATAAAACGAATCCAAATTGAATTGAAAGCAAATTGAAACGAATTCAAATTGAATTGAAATTTGAATTGAATAGAAATGAATTTTCAAACGAATTTATAAAGAAGAATTCAATTTTGATTTGAATCGAAAAGGAAGTTGAAATTGCTTTTGAAACGAATTTAAAACTATTTATATAATTCGTTTCAAACAGAAAACGGCGAAATATATATTATATATATAATATAATGGCCTGAATAGAACGCGCCGCGCCGCGGCAGTTCGTGAATTTCGACCATTTATTTCAAACGGACATTGCGGGAGATCCGACCGTCGGATTCTCCTAAAACCGGAACCGTTGGGTTCGTATCGAAAAGAGCTTTCTAACGAATATTAGAAATTAGAAATCTAACGGTTGGATTTCGAATTATGTCCAAATCAAATTTGAAAAAGGTCGCTGTAAGTGCAGTTCGATGGCCATTGGTGGAAATCGACTGTACGGGCCTTGATAAAATTATTAAAAATAGTAATAATTTGTGTAAAATCATAAGAAATGATTTAGAAAGAATTGGGATGAAAAACTCCATATTTGAAAAGATAAAAATAGATTTTTATCGAAATGAACTAGTTTTGAACTAGAAGTATAATTCTATTTATTTTTAAATAAATAAATTGAATTTGAAAAGGGGTTTTAAAAATAACCAGAATTTCCAATGATTGCATTGGAGTGGATTTGAATCGAAATTGTCTTCGGAATATTTCGATGTTGGAATTCGTGATTATACAGGTGTTGTTATGGAAATTTGAAAGATATATATTTATATCGTTATTTCCAATACGACATTTGTTAGTCGTAGGATTTGATATTGAATATAAGCCGATATATTTTCTATTCAGAGCCTTGTATTGAATATCAAATGTGATTTGGGTTTGTCGTGAATGGTGTCTTCACTAACACTGTTCTTGAACCCAGTTGAGAAAAGATTAAATCTTTTTATTTAGATTTAATGAAGTGTACCAATTAAATGATATTTAATTGGAATTGAATTGATATTGATTTTTGGGTTTATCGTGAACAGTGTTTTAAATAACACTCGTTCTTTAACCCGATAATTAATGAATGTGATTTTGGGTTTATCGTGAACCGTGTTTTAAATGACACTGATTCTTTAACCCAGTTGAAGATTAAAACTAATTGGAGTTTTAATGAATCTTTAATTAGATTGAAATGATCGAAAATGGAGTATCACCAGTTTTGCTCCAGGCGATAGTTAAATCTTTAATTAGATTTGAACGTGAAATGGTAATTGAATTTACCAATAACACCGTGGTGTTAGATATGAAGTATAACCAGTTTTACTTCATGGGATGAATAGGTTGGGATTGGGAAATTAAAACAAATGATTACTTCGGTAAGGTTCACTAATCCCGACTTGTTTGAATTGACATTCAAAAATAGATTAAAGAATAAATTCAAGAAATTTATCTTGGATAAAATTAATGGGAACCTTTCCCTATGAATGTGAAATCAGAAACTAACTGTCGGTTAGCTAAGTAGAATGGTTTTCTGGATATTGATCTGATGTTGGTTTCGGCCTTCGGGGTTAATATTTGGGGAATTATTCTCTTGATTAATTTACGGTTAGTGACTGATGAATTGGAATGAGGCGTATGTTGTGTTTGTGTAACACTTATTTAAATATACGCGAGTTATTCGGAAAGACCGGGTTTATCCCATTCTGAATAACTGATACGACGATAAGTCGAAGATGAAGACGGTGGTCGAAGACCAGAAGTCTTCACGTCGTTTGGGTGATTACTGATGATCTTGATTGGGCTGTACACCCAAGAAGATGGAAACAGTTAGTGATCGTCCAGACGTACTTGGAGATTAATGGATATGCGGGGTACTAGGTGCCTCCGGTTTCGTTCAGACCCAGAACGGACTTGTAAATGGACTGTGTGTCTGACATTGGATTTTAGTCCGTGTGATTGATCTCTATTAAATATATATCTGTTTGGCGGCGGAGAATTTATTCTCTTGCTTAACGCCCTTCTCTGAGACGTACGAGCTCAGGGGTTATATATTGATGGATATCAATCGCATGGAGTGAATTGCCTGTGTGGCATGCCTAAGTGGCAAATGATCAAGGCTTCTGTTGAAAAGCAAAGTCTTGTGGTTGATGATCGAAGCACGGCCTTTGTGGCATAGCTTTGTGTAACGTTGATTCGCGAGTATCACACCCGGTATGAATCAAAAACGGGAGACGGACCTCAGGGAGGGCATGCGTTTCTTTCTAGTTATGAGTGGCGTCAGTGCTTGAACTGGCTGACGAGTTTGACTCATGTGGATGTTACTTATTATTACTTGCTGAAAAGCGAGACGCCTCGTGATATCGGTTTCGGCCGATGCTTCTGGTCGGCTGACGGGCCAGGCTTACGCCCCAAAGGGTGGGGAGACGCATGTTCAGGCATTTTAATCCACATCGGTGGACCGGCCCTGACGATCCAAGGGTCACTCGAGCTCTGATCCTGAGGCTCGGACTAAACAGTCTCGAATCGGTAGAGGATCTTGCCCCTAGCCTCGGTTCATACCCTAAATGATAACCCAACTTCCAATACGACATTTGCGGTTTTGATTGTAAACTTATATATGGCGACATAGTGTTATGGGCCATTCATGCCGCCTATGATTGATACTTATGATTTGAAGTGTTTTATACACTATGCACTTATAATAGTATCAAATGATTTGTTTTAAAGCGTATCAAGCATTCTTTGGCTGTTATAAGGGAAAACCCTATCCTCGACTGCGTTGCATTGTGTGATGGGACCTGGGTCTTATAACAGCTTCATTTTTCTTTATTTAGCATTGCGCTGTTTGTTTTATGCACTGGTATTCTTGGGAGGAAACCCGTTCCGTGTTATACGGCGTGGTCCCTTGATTTACCTAGCTTTAAAATATAAAGATTAACTGTTTTAGTTCTCACACCAGTCACATGACTGACCTGGAGTTTATTGTTTTAACCTAAACTCTGGGTGCCCTTATTTTGACACGGGCAGCTAGTAGTTTTGGTTTTGCAGATTTATATTCACAGGATCCTGGTTTACAGCTGGAACGATATCCGGAAAGCTTTGTATCCGTATATCTCTTTCTAGTTGTGTATTGTATTAATTTCCGCTGATATGTATTTAAATGTAATTTAAATCTCTGATATTTCTGTGTAATATTCTTTTATACTCTGTATATTCTTGTAATCTGATGCATTGTTGTAATATACAATGAAATGTTCTTCTGTATGCGTTCTATTTTGTCGTGTTCTCAACGATAGGGCGTTTCGAACGGCCTGGATCGGTTTAGCGACTGGTTCGGACCGAGCGAAATTCCTTGCCATCACAGTTGGTCCAAACATCCGTCGCATTCTTAGGCCTATCCCGGATCTGGATTACTGCCACCTTAGCGGGGCTAACAAATATCCCTTTTCCAGAAACTACTTTGCCTAAGAACCTCACTTCGCTCTTCCAGAAGTGACATTTCGAAAATTTAGCTCTCAGCTGATGCTTTCACCGAAATTCCAAAACAACTTTCAAGTGCGTCTTATGCTCGAGAAAACCAGAATATCATCCACGAACACAAGCACAAACTTGTTCAATTGACCTCTGAACACCCTGTTTATAAGATCCACGAAATACATTGGCGCGTTAGTCAACCCGAATGGCATCACCAACCACTCAAAGAAACCGGATGGTGTCCTAAAAGCAGTCTTCGGTACATTATCCTTTGCCACCCTCAACTAGTCAAATCCCGTTGCCAAATCCATCTGAGAAAACACCTTGGACTTGTGAAGCTGATCAAACAAGTCATCTATCCTTGGCAATGGATACTTGTTCTTCTTTGTCACCATGTTTAGCTCATGATAGTCCACACACAATCTAAAAGATCCATCATCCTTGATCGCAAACACAACTGGTGCACCTCATTCAGATACACTTCTCCTAATAAACCTTTTTCCCAAACGGTCACGTACTTGGACCTCTAACTCTCATAGTTCCTTATGTGCCATCCTCCTAAGAGTCATGACGATAGGTCTATCACCTTCGACCATATCGATGCTAAACTCAACCCCATGAGGCGGATGCAGCCCTTTGACCTCTTCAAAGACATCACTAAACTCACTTGCGATCGACACCGATGACAGGTCTTCCAGTGGAATCACAAGCGAATATAAATAGCTCACAAAGACACCATCTTTGGGCTTACATCAAATCACAACTACTCGGCCTTCCACATTCCCGACTGTTACCTCTAGCTTCTCACAATCCACTTTGTCCGCTACCTCTTGAGCCACTCCATACCCAAAATAATCCCAAACCCAACGAAGTTCAAAACAAAGCAACCACACACAAAGGTGCAACCATGACTCGATAACACTAGACCATGACAAATCATACACATTCTGGATGAACCCCTAACAGGATTAGTCACAACAAACAGTTTAACACAAATCTCGGGTTTCAAACCCAAGCGACAAACAAGCTCATTACAAATGAACGAATGCAATGCTCTAGTATCAAACAACACACGAACTGAAACATCTCTAATGGAAAGAATACTTTGAACAACCATACTCTTCCCTTTCTCCTCCACCATAGGATCCCTTGAAGATGATGGAACAACTTCCAAAGCATACGCCTTCACAATTTGCTTTCCCTTAGCTAGTTCTGGAAAATCCTTCTTGTTATGCCCAGGCTTGCCACAGTTTTAGAACTTCTTCTCAGTCTACATATTTTTGCAATCTCTGGAGTAATGGAACTTTTGCTGGCAGTTGTAGCAAGTCACTTCGCTTTTCTGATTTTTTTGTATATCCTTCCATTACTGCTGTCGCTTTTTCCTCTTTTTGTTATTACCATCCTGTTGTGGTTTCGGTTCTTCCTTAGCTGCAACAACAGTTTCTTATATAGGAAACAAGCTCTCATGCCTCAGAGCTTTTTCCACAATCTTCTCGTAAGTATCGTGCAAATGATCAACTAGCAGATTCCCAAGTTATTTTTCCAAGCCCACGAGAAATTTTTTGTTCTTCTGATAAGGTGCCTCGACATATGAATGAGCATACTTCGACAAACCTTCGAAGTCAAAAACATACTCCAGCGCTGGTCGACCGTTCTTCTTAAGCTCAACAAACTTCTTAAACAGAACAGAATTCTGAACAATAGAGATAAACTTTGCCTCAAACTTGACTTGGAATTGCTCCCATGAAATCTCATCTTCTAGAGTCTCTAAAGTGACTGAGTTCCACCAGTCCATAGCTCTGCACTGTAGCTGTCTCGATGCAAGCTTCCTCTTGGTTGCATCATCAATTCCCAAGTCTCCAAAGATACGAATGGAAGTATCAAGCCACCCTTGAATTTCTTCAATTGGCTCTGTCCCCTTAAACGGCTTCCCTCCAAGAGTAGTAAAATCTTTGCATAGCTTCGTGAAGTCCACCGCCCTAGGTACTTGCACTTGAACTCCTACATCTACCGTGATTGTCTCCTGAGTTGGTACCCTTCTCATAATTGCTACCATCATAGCCTCGAACATAGCTGGGTAGTTTGGTACACCGCCATTAACCCCTTCAGAAACAGTCTCCTCCCTAGCAGTGTGTCTTGATGTTTGATGACTCATTCTAAATCTGTAATATAAAATGATTAGACCATGTATGAGAAAAACTGCATACGGAGTTCAAACGCTATTATACTGTACACAAGTATGTAGTATACATCCATCAGAAATCTACAAATACATCTCTCATATGTCATTACGTCTTTGAACTTTGTATAAAATCGATTAACCAGATCTCTAATACAAAATGTGATGACCGCATACAAGTCTTGCACTTAACAAGGTAAATAATGCATTGAAGACGTGCCAGTCAGCCATGGACGATCATCAGGGTAGAATAATATACACGGATCCTGTCGTATAACTCACAATGCAAGGATAAAATATAATAAAACATATGTAACAAGCAATAACAGTGAAGCAACATTTAGCAAAATCTTAAACTCTTTCATATCATCATGAAATAATATCCATACATAAAAGGATTACATCATAAGAACATGTTTATATAGTGCCACACTACAAACACTCAAAGAAATCATAACAGCAAAAAAAAAACATCAAGATATGTACAGTAGTAATAGCATGCAAGCCTTGTGCTCATCTTCGCTCTGCAACATCGTCTCATCAAGATAAATCACTTGTCACCTTCCACCTAGTCTACCTATCCATAACATAATGGATGAACAACCCAAGGTAATAAGAGGAGACATAAAATCTTGAGTCAGACAATAGTCTTAATTAGCGATAAATAGCTATCTAACATCATTAATAAAGTATATTAGGATAGGCAGACTAATCATCTAATCTACCAGTCATATCATCAGAGAAGAACCCAACCCATCTTCCCTACATCCAGTGATAGCCTTTATAACAATCAAGTAGAAACAAACAGTACATTCCTAACAACCAGTTATCAAGCGTAGACCATCCTAATCGATATCGACATCTCCCAAGTACAAGCCCTAAAGGCCATCCAAGAGATATCTCCTTCAACGTTGAATAATCTACACAAGATGATACAAGCAAAACAATCATCATCCATGACTCTGGATGTCACCACCAATCTTGGTTTGAAACTATCGTTAATCGTATGATTGGACATATCATCATGCCATCGGCCAAGGGCAATTGGTAACCCCGGTTCTAGCAAAAACTCCATACTTCTTTCATCGCTACATATTTAGGCCTTGCATCACTACCCAGGGTACTCGACTAATCATATAGTATTTTAGGTGTCCCTCTTAAACCCCTGCTTTGAGGCCGCTAGAACCTACGACAACAATAATTCCTTGGCCTCCACAACTCTAGTTGTCATCACCGGCGACTATCCATAGCTCAAGCGCCTTCTCGAGCAACCATTATCCACAACTTCAACATCTTTGAATCATCTTTACATTCGTTGCATTTCACCAATCAATAAACGCTTCATAACACTTTGAACACACCACCTTGAATTTATTCGAAGCCATGATCATTGCTGATCCAAAAACATACGTCGTTTGGTCGATATTCAATCCATAGCATTTTAGCCTTTCCGCTACGAAAAACATACCACAACGCTTCAATTTCCATCCATTACGTTACAGAAACGCTGTCACTTTTCTGCTCGGTCCATCAAACACCCGATCCATGGAAATGTCCGGTCCATGCTCCAGAACTTTGCACGGTCCATACTTCAGAACTTTCCCCGGTACATACTTCAGAACATTGACCTCCATGCTCCAGAATTTTAGTTGGTCCATAGATCAGAACTTTGTCCGGTCCATTGTTCAGAACTTTGCCCGGTCCATGCCCCAGAACTTTTCCCGGTGCATACTTCAAAACTTTGCCTAGTCCATGCTCATAACTATGCCCGGTCCATAGTTCAGAACTTTGCCTAGTCTATTGTTCATGACTCTACCCTGTTCATAGTTCAGAACTTTTCCCGGTTCATATTTTAGAACTTTGCCCGATCCATTCCCTAGAACTTTGCCCAGTCCATGCTTCAGAAACTCGATATCCATCACAAGAAGCTCACCGGATCTATCACCAGAAACTCACCCGATCCATCACCAGAAACTTGCCCGACCTATCAAACCGTCCAGCCCATCAAACCGTCTAGTCCACCAAATTTCCCAGTCCATCAAACTATCTAGTCCATCAAATTGTCCAGTCCGTCAAATTGCCCAGTCCGTCATGATATCCATTCCATCTAAACTGCCCATATACTCGATTGAATCCACACGAGAGATGCTTATCGCTCACTAATTATTCAAAACAATCTCAATCTAGACAACGAAAAATAATCTTCAAACCTCTCAATTTGATGCGATCTTCCATCACTCGATGTAGATTTAGCTTTGCTTGATGTAGATCTTCAATCTTCTTGCATAGATCTAGAATTTTAATGGAGGAAAGGTGTATTCGATTGAGCAAGGAGGACCACGAGCTCAACCAAATGAGAGAATAAAGAAAGTAAACTATTCTATGCCTCCACCCCCTATTTATAGCCTCCAACCAGCCCACTAATAGGCCACACCAAATCAGCCCACTAATGGCTAGCCAAACTTATATAGAAATTATGCAGCACTAAATCAACGATTCCTCCCAAACCACTAAACCAAATATTTAATTTGACTACTCTACGGAATTGGCAATGCCATTCTTTTCTAATGAAATCAATCTCAGCACCTGATTTGATTTCAGTCAAAAGTTATGCCCTGTACAAAACTGATAGGGGAAAATGGTAATATATAAAATTAGTAAAAATTATGGACATGTCTCACATCCCCATAGACAACATATTAAAATATGAGAATGATCTAATCCTCAGCGAATTAAATAAAAATATTTTACGATCCTCCAATACGTAAAATGCGGGCTGTTACACCATCCATTATCGTATTTCATTTGTAACTTTTTCATACGGACTCCATTTGCGAAAATCCAAACATGAAAGTTGATCAGAATTCCGAGACGAACACATCAGTTAAAGTTTTGTAGTAAAATTCAATCATTTGCAGAATTTCCCATTTTTTAAATTCTGAAAATTAATTCTTATTGCCAAAACTCCAGGTTGTTACATTCTTCCCTCCTTAAAAGGAATTTCATCCCAAAATTCTGACACTTATTGTCCTATTCTACACAACCAATTTGTGTACATCCACTTTCCAACCATGTGTATATGTGCATGATGTACATAATGCAATTTCAACCATAAAACATGTATGCAAGATGATTCTATATTGGATCCTCCTATATGTATGCATAAAATTTTTGAAACACTTTTGAATGCATGATGCAAAACATCCTAAACATACTGGTAGTTCTATATGAATGCAAAATTTTGAAAACTCTTTTTCATCCATTACCTTCACACAATTACGAAAAAAATGTGAAGCAACCAATTTTGCATTCAAACCCTACCATCCAAAGCGTCACGCAGTCTAACCGTTTCCTATTTAATTTCTCCTAAACCGAAAAAAGAAAATCGAAGCGAAGAATTTTAACATTTTTTCCACTTACAACTTTTTCAATTCCCGCCCTACAATGGAGTTTTCACCTCAGTTACTCAAAATACTCCAAAAATTTCCATCTATTAACTGTAAAGGAGGCTTAAAACAAGCTCTAAGACGTAAAACGAGTTAACTAAAAACTCGCGCGCATCATTGACAAGGTATTGAAATAATGTCCCAAAGCATAAAACTACCTTTTTCTTGTTAGCGTTTTTATCGTATCATCGGTCCTATTGCACTAGTAAAATGCGCACACAAACCATCTAAACATCTTCCTTACGTTGTTCACGTAGCCAAAAAAACAAAAAAATTCATAAAAATAAATTTCCACTTGAAAACTTCTTATGTTTAATTTGAAAATTTCTTTTCAAAACCATTTCACTTTCCTTCAAAAATAAGAAAATGATAAAAAGTTTTTTTTCAAATATTGTTTTCCAAAAACTCCAGAAATGTATTTTATGGAAACTTAAATGATTCAATTCACATGTTGGCGAAAAAGGAAGTCAGCTGCGCAAAAATGCAAAAACTGGAATCGCACAAAAGACCAAAATAAACTTTATCTTTAATAAGGAGTGGTTATTTATTTATTTATGTACCCATGATGTGGAACCGGTCCCTTGCTAAAATTTATCCAACATAGAATTCTATTCATTCCAGCTTTAGGAAAAGTGCTAGTTTATGAACGAGATTTCATTCAAATAAATATGCGTGAACGAAAAAACAATTTCAAACATAGAAATATCATTAACCAAAGTCGTTCGATTTTCAATACTAGTAGTTACAAACACTACAACAATAGCAAAGATAAAGAAAATGCTGAAAAGGGAAACACACGATACAAGATATAATATGAGCAAGGCATACACTAACAATGACTAACCCCTATAGGCTGGGCGACCTCCGTGGTTGGAGCCTGATCCATTACCAAGCCCATTCCAGGAGCATGTACAGTGGAAATGCAGCCTATCTCAGACGCCTATTGGCGCTGCTCCTCACGAACCTCTCGAATATCGGCCTAGATGTTGTGGAGGGTGGTGAGCTTTGGACTCTCCTGGCCAAGCTGTTGGGGCTGTTGAGGCTGCTAAGCTAGAGCGTGTGGTGCGGGGGAAGGAGCATTGGGAAGCTGAATGCCCATCTTACGAAGAGTGGCATGGATAATGGCGGTCGGCGCCTTCTTCACGCTGTCTCCCTAGAAAGTCTCACTTGGAAGTATCGGAAGACACGGGTGAGAAGGTGACTATAAGGAAAATGGCTCCGTGGGGTGCCCACGTAGGGCTCATGAAGATGAATCACAAGCATGCGGTCCTAATTAATGGCTATAACACCAAGAATAACAAAGGTGGTGCGGCGAACAGAAGGATAAATCTGCTCCAAGCTTCCCGTCTTTGGGATGATGTTGTGTTGTAAGATGCACACAACTACTCGGGCGACGGGTCGCAGATTGGCGGTGGTTTAGGCTCCGAGGGCTTCTACGAAGATATGCTGAAGGATCTGAGCATCCTCCATCTCAATAGCATCAAGCATGACTCTACTGACGAGATGCCTAAAATCTGGGCTAAGTCATCATCAATGAACTCAATGTGGGTGCCTTTAACCTCATATTGGATGACGTAGGACTCGTCATCGATGTCGGCAGTGTAGATACAGGTCACGCTCAAAAGTGTCGAAGCGTAGGATCAGTGATAGGCCTGCGATGGCAAAAAGCTCCTCCAAAACAAAAGCAATGAAGTCAGTAAACTTCAAAAGTCGACAACATGAAACTCATAGCTGGTTGTGGCTAAATTATTATTTGATCTTACCCTTATCGTGGTCTAACCAAGCGACTTCCTGAGGTGTGAGACCGGGGTGTTGAGCGATGACATTGCGAGGCGGTGGCATGGAGGAATTGGCGAATTGAGTAAAGGAAATTTCTACTCTGGAGTATAATTGGGTAGAGACCTGCACGAGAAGGATTTTGGTGGTAATTAGGGACGAAACAGTGTGGGAGTTGCTCAGATTGGAGCTTGGGAATGGAGGAGGGTTTGGGTTTGGTCAAAATTGGGTTTGGGGGAGGAGAGGTCGGCTGGAACGATATATATATATATATATATATATATATATATATATATATATATATATATATATATATATATATATATATCGTTTCAGCAGAAACAGGTCAAGTTCCAGGACACGTCCCTTATGGTAGAGCGGTTGAACTGGCCTTAGAAGGGCGGTCGATTGCTTGCCCATAAAGGTCGCGCTACGAACCTCGGCCCAACGGCCCGTATAAATTTTAAATAAAAAAATCTATCACGTCGAAACAACTTCCAACCCCAACCGAATTCTCATATCGACTTCCACCACTAGTTGAGTCGAGAAATTAATTTTTCTAATGCCTTTTTCCCTTCCTCCAAAAAGATTGTGATCACCGAAACAAACAAACTTAAAAAAGGAAATCAACTAGAAATCCGAAATAAAATTAAAATGGATTTTCCCCTTACTAGCCGATATAAACTAAACGATTCAAAATCAAGTTACCCAAAAATAAGGATGAAGGATTTTTTTCTTAGCCTTTTCGAAGAGGAAAAATCTAAATCTTTTCCAAAAATGGAATTTATTATAATCTAACGGTTTCGTATTTGTAAATCCATATTATTATTATTATTATTTATATTCTAGATTATATTACAAACTGGAAAACCTTTTCATGTTCGAAAATGTTGGAGCTTCAAAATGTTAATGATAAATTGTGATAATTTCAATAAATTATCCGATATATATAGAAAGAGGGATACTAAAAATCACCAAGAATGGATATTTATTATTTTCAAGTTTAGTGGCATATTCCTTGTCATTTCTAATTCCGACTCTCCTGCCAATCAGATTGTATTTATTAAAATTATACTAAGCTACAAAATTTTGAAACACCAATAGATTAAAAATATAAAAATCATATCTTTATAAAATTAAGCCTTTAAAAATCATTTTTCGAAATAGTATTCCATAACTTTCAAAACCCAATTTTCTTTTCTCCAAATAGTTTTAAAACTAAACTTTCCTCAAATACAAGGCTAAGAAATCAACTAAATGTTTCAATAAAGGTAGATTCGGAAATCCAACGAAGTAACAAATGGATATACCTCGTAATTATATTTCCTACATAGATACGACATAATAACGTGAACTTTTCCCGTTTTACTATCGAGTAATGGTCTTAACCGGAACTACTAACAAAACCAAAAAGCAGAACTCACGACTATCTCGGTTGTAGCTAGATTTTTATATCATTATATATTATTCTAGTTGTAACGTCCCGCATTCTACATATCGGAGGATCATAGAATATTTGTTTTATTTCCATACGAAGTCATATGGTCATGTAGCTTTTGGGAACGACTATTGGGGTCATTTCCCATGTTCATGATTTTTGCCAATTTTTAAATGACCGTTTTGCTCCTGGTGAATCTTGTTTTTCCTGTAACTTTTTATTGGTAAGGAGTTTTAACCTGAATCCACTTCTATTGGATTTAGATTATGGTTTACTTTTCCGTAGAGTGGTCACGTTAATCAAACAGACTTACTGTTTGAGAGATATGGCTGAAATAAGGTTTGGAAGATGAAAAACAGTTTAATCGGGCTTAATTGGGTGATTAACAGCCAGGGCCATAACCCATTTTGGGATTAGGGCTATGGGAAGGCTGAAAGGAGCTAGAGAATGATTCCTTTTCATTTTCTCAGCCACCACAAACATCCATCTAACCCTAGCAATGGACTCCATCTTCTAAATCCATCCACAATCACTTTCTAATCACATATTAAGCAAATCTACATCAAATCAAGTCAAATTAGCACCAAATCAGGGTTGGAGCTGCTGCAATACATAGAGACCCATGCCATAACAGTAAAGTTTTAGATCTAAAATTTCATTTGTGGCTAAGGTGAGTGATTAGCACGTTTATTCACTAATTAAGGCTAATTAGGGGTGATTAGTGATAATTAGCGAAATTATGACTCAGAAAAATATGCATAAATTCTAAAATTATATTTTATGTCACTGGTAATAATTTGGGTTAATTTGGATTAAGTATGCTAATCCTATTGTTAGATATGGTTAAATATGTTTAAGGGGAAAAACATGGGTTTGGGTATGTTTGATCTAAAATAACCTATATCTTGGTGTTTTGATCTTTTTGATTGAACCTATATGTTGTTACTATTGTTTGGGATGTTTTATGATTGCATAGGAAAGATAGAATGGTTGAAAACGCCGTCGTTTAGCGAAAATAGCTTACTGGAAAAAACTACAGATTTTCAAGTCCGGTTAGGAGGAAGACCCGATCCGAACTGGTTAGGAGGGAGACCCGAACCTAACCGGATAGGAAAATGAGACCCAGATCGATCCAAATAGGGGAAGGAGACCCGAACCGATCCGGATAGGAGAAGGAGACCCAAACCGAACCGGATAGGATAAGGACAGGAGGAGACCTGAGCCGAACCGGATAGGAGAAGGAGACCCGAACCGAACCAGAAAGGAGAAGGAGACCCAATCCGAACTGGATAGAAGGAGGAGACCCGAACCGAACATTGTTGACATGTTTTTTTGTCAATGCTGTCACACGCTAAGTATTTGGCGAACGACACGCTCAAGCATCAAAAAGCACAAAGCAGTTGGGTCGAAGTCGTGTCGCAAACACATGGAAACCCGAAGCCTCTATCAGATGGCCCCTGTCGGGCCCAATGGATTCTTAGTCAACTCATCATCCGAGCCGAAGGCGAGCCGTGCTTCGAGCCGAAGGCGAGCCGTCCAGCGGGTCCGGGCGCAGCACCTGTCGGTGTCTGGGGCCCCACAGTCCCGGCGGCGATCGACCTAACCGGTTAGGTCGAAATTATGGGCACTGCCTGATTCATCCAATTTTCTCCATGCCAGAAGCTCCAATTCCTTCACTTCGGACCAGCAGAACCGCGGATTCCTTCACTTCACATTCAGAGACTTCGACTCCCTCGACAGCAGGATTTTGGCCTCATCCTCTATCAATTTCGCACCTCACTAGTGGGGTTGAGATTTCGCACCTTACCAGTGGGGTCGAAATTTCGAACCTACCTGTGGGGTCGAAATTTCGGACCCCACCTGTGGGGTCGAAATTTCAAACCCAACCAGTGGGTTCGAAATTTCGAACCCCCTGGTGGGTTCGAAATTTCGACCCCCGAGCAGGGGTGCGAAATTTCGAACCCGCACCAGGAGGTGCGAATTTCCTGCACATTGCTGGTTCGGGATGCAAAAATTATTGTTGTGGGCCCCGTTGCTCACCTAGTCCCACCTCACCTCCTTCCTATAAATACCCCAAGCCTTGGCCTTCAAATGGATCTTTCTCCCTTGGAATTTTTAGACCTTAAGAGCTCCAAAAACTCATTAATGGCTTCCAACACCACCAACATGGCCATGGGAGATGAGATAAGTAATTAAAACATGACATGCATGTTTTCCTTCAACACTTGAGCACTAGCACGCCTTGCTACACCGCCTCTAGACCTCTTGGACATTAAAGTTACCTTGCCCATAGTTGACCAAGTCAACAATTTCCAATGAAGAAGAAGAAGGACAATTCATTCAAAGTTCATCATACATGTAGCTTTGTACACAAATATTGTAACATCTTTTGTAATCGGTCAAAGATACGATGAATGAGAATTATAAAGTGGACGTAGACGTTAGTGACGAACCACTATATAAGTTGTGTCTCCTCGCATTTACATTGTTTACTACTTATTTTGATAATTGTTCACACTTACACATTGGGTGTTGGCGTGCGACAATTTTGCTCGTCAACATTTTGGCACGCCAGGAAGGGTACGCACAGCTTCAACCTCTACATCGGATTAAGTACTCGAATTCGCCTTCGAACCTCATCACCGACTTCAGCTTTACTCACTCTACATCATGGTTAAGCGAAAGAAGCTCCCAGCTATTACTGAAGCTCATGCTCAAGATGAAGTAAGCCATGAACTTTCTTCGAATGAAGTTCCATCGAATCATGTCACTCGAGAAGATGTCGATTGAATGATCAAGAATCTCGCTGCTGATTTGGATGCTCGACTCGAGCGACAGGAAGACGCCTTCAATACCTTCCTTGCTCGCATTGAAGATAGAATAAGGAGAGCTTCAAGGCCGACTGACTAGGCTGACATTATTGGAACTAACTTCAATGTTCTTCCACCCGCGACTCGAGACGTGGGGGCAACCCGACCTACTAGCCAATAGGCCGACGTTGCTCCTTCTGACGGTGCCGATCGTGCTACACAAGGGCACCCCTAATCCCGACATCGCTCTAGCCTGTGACACTACTTTACTTGGGTAAGTGGCGGGCTCTGCAATAGGAAATGTTGCTCAAGCGCCAACACGCACATCATTGGATGGTAGTGCTCCCACGGTTCCGGGAACCAAGATTGAGCCTGATGTGGCACCTCAAGTTGGAATCCAACCAGACTTTATCCTCAACCAACCGATTCCCAACTTGAACTCGAACAATGGGGGCACCAGCACTGCCTTGGATAATTTAAACTAGTTGCTTGCTCTTGGAAACAGGTCCGAGATTGCGGATGTCCTCCGTCGGTTCACTCGAGGTGACGCTTCTTCTATGGACATGGACTGTGTGACTCGCAGCCCGCTCTCTTTGGATGTGAGGAACTCTCGAAACCCACCTAACTTCAAGTTACCGGATTTGGAACCCTATGATGGTCACAAGGATCCGACCACACTCCTTACGAGATATATCCGACATATGGAAGTCCTTTCTGCTTCGGAAAATGTTATGGCGAAGTACTTTTCTCTTTTCTTAATGGATATAGCTGCAATGTGGTATAAGTAGCTGGAGCCGGACTCCATCACTTCTTGGGACGCTTTGGCTACTCGATTCGTGGAACAATTCAGAATCAACATCGTCCGTCCAAAAAGCGTCCTGACTCTCAATGGCATCAAGCAGAAGTTCGACGAGACTCTGCGCCAATTCTTGAAACGGTTTAATGCTGCAGTAACTTCGGTCGACAGACCCGATCCATTTATGGTTTTAATGGCTGTAGTGTCTGGTATCTTGGATGAATCTGACTTCAAAACTTCGCTGTAGCGGGACCCGCTGAGGGATCTCAGAGAATTCTATTTTGGAGCCGAAAGTTTTTAATAACAAAAGGATTGTCGACATGAATGTTGTAAAGGGTGTGGAACCGTCCGACCTTGGAAAGACTAAGGTTTCTGCGACGGACCAACAACCCCCTTCAAGAAATGGCCTTAACGCACCTTGGAAACCAAGGTTTCCGTCTTATTCAGAACTCACTCATACTCTCGAAGAAATCTATCTGGAGGTTCATCCCAGAGCTCCCTTCACAAAGCCTTCCGTTCGGGAGCCCACTCAAAGAGACAGAGATTCTGGCCGGCACTGCGTATTCCACGACATCGATGGTCATAACACAAATGAGTGCCGTCTTTTGAGGAATGCTATCGAAGAACGTGTCAGAAATGGAGAGTTGTCACGGTTCGTTCGTATTCGGGATGGGAGGCCAGGACAAGTCTGGCTCCCTCAAAGAAATCAAGACAGGCCCGGGTCTAGCAACCATCCCGGCTGCATCATCATCAACTAAACCTCTCACTGGCTCTGGTGCTGAAGGTTCAAGCCCCCTTCGCACCAGTATCTTGTGGCTTCCGGTCTCCTGGATTCCTGGTTTTCCAGTCTTTTGGTTTTCTTATGGTCTACGACTCTCAAATAATGACCTCCTCATTTACGGCTTTCTCGTCTTAAGGTTCCGACCTTCGGATTTCTCAAGCCCGATGATATTGGCTCTCTTGGTTTTCTCAATTAAGGATATTAGGGCTCTGGCCCCATGATGTTTTACCTTTTGGTTTTCTGAAATGTAAATGGTGGAGTCGACCTACCCATGCACGGGAGAAGCTATAATCTTTAAGTAGGCTCTTGGTTCAACAACGCACCATCTGGTTATCAATAAAATGGATTGCCTAAAATTCCTTGGTCGTTTTACCAATGTAATGCCGCCTTGAACCTATTTACAGCCTTTGGCTTATCTTGCCTCGTTTAAGATCGCCTCGGATAAACCCGGTTGGCCTTGCCTTGTTCAAGGTCGCCTCAGAAGGTCTTGCCTCATTTAAGATTGCCTCGGATAAAATTGGTTGGCCTTACCTCGTTCAAGGCCGCTTAGGCTGGCCTTGCCTCGTTCAACTTCGCCTCGGCTGATCATGCCTCGTTTAAGATCGCCTCGGATAAAATCGGTTGGCCTTGCCTCATTCAAGGTCACCTCGGCTGATCTTGCCTCGTTTAAGATCGCCTTGGATAAACTAGGTTGGCCTTGCCTCGTTCAAGGTCGCCTCGGCTTATCTTGCCTCGTATAAGATCGCCTCGGATAAACTCGGTTGGCCTTGCCTCATTCAAGGTCGCTTCGGTTGATCTTGCCTCATTTAAGATTGCCTCGGATAAACTCGGTTGGCCTTGCCTCATTAAAGTTTGCCTTGGTTGGCCTTGCCTCGTTCAAGGTCACCTCGGCTGATCTTGCCTTGTTTAAGATCGCCTCCGATAAACTCGGTTGGCCTTGCCTCGTTCAAGGTCGCCTTGGCTGATCTTGCCTCGTTTAAGATCGCCTCGGATAAAATCGGTTGGCCTTGCCTCATTCAAGGTCGCCTCGGCAGGTCTTGCCCCGTTTAAGATCGCCTCGGATAAACTCAGTTGGCCTTGCCTCGTTCAATGTCGCCTCGGCTGATCTTGCCTCGTTTAAGATCGCCTCGGATAAACTCGGTTGGTCTTGCCTCATTCAAGGTCGCCTCTGCTGATCTTGCCTCGTTTAAGATCGCCTCGGATAAAATCGGTTGGCCTTGCCTCGTTCAAGGTCGCCTCGGCTAATCTTGCCTCGCTTAAGATCGCCTCGGATAAACTAGGTTGGCCTTGCCTCGTTCAAGGACGCCTCGGCTGATCTTGCCTCGTTTAAGATCGCTGCGGATAAACACAGTTGGCATTGCCTCGTTCCAGGTCGCCTCGGCTGATCTTGCCTTGTTTAAGATCACCTCAGATAAACTCGATTGGCCTTGCCTCGTTCAAGGTCGCCACGGCTGATCTTGCCTCGTTTCAGATCGCCTCGGATAAACTCGGTTGATCTTGCCTCGTTTAAGATCGCCTCATATAAACTCGGTTGGCCTTGCCTCGTTCAAGGTCGCCTCGGCTGATCTTGCCTCGTTCAAGATCACCTCGGATAAACTCAGTTTGCCTTGCCTCATTCAAGTTCGCCTTGGCTGATCATGCCTCATTTAGGATCCCTTCGGAAAAACTCGGCTGATCTTGCCTCATTTAAGATCACCTCGGATAAACTTGGTTGGCCTTGCCTCGTTCAAGGCCGCCTTAGCTAATCTTGCCTCGTTTAAGATCGCCTCTGTAACACCCCGTATTTTCTATGAACGTATAAGTAACAAATTAAAGTATACTTAATTTTTAGGAGACGAATTAAGGGAAAAGGGTTGCGCCATTGCGTTCGTATCGAAATTCTGCTTAAGATAGAGTCCGAGTTTGCGTAAAACGGATACCGTATGAAGGAGATATGGAAGAACGAAGTTAGGTAGAAAAACCGGAAACAGGCCAGAAATGCACTGGCACACAAGTGCGCCAGCACAAAAATACATTGGCGCACTTGGGAAGTGCGCCCATGTGGAGCCAGAAACCTGCACAGGGTTCTAGAGAGTTCTAATGACGATTTTTGATGTGCTAGACGGACCTGATGGCTTCTGCTACAACAAGAAAAAGCTGATTCTGCAGCGGCCAAATCCGCTGCTAATCCGTCGCTATATTGCTTTTAGCGACGGATTTCCTATAAATCATGGTAGTTGGTAAAAACCATGACGGTAATTGTGTCAAAATTTTGCGACGGATATTGGCGTGAATTTACCAATAATTTTTCTTCATTACACTAAGTATATAATAAAAATATAATTTTATATATTAATTTTATTTATTTTATTTTATTTTATTTACCAACGATTTATCGACGGAAAAATAATTTATAATAAATTCTTATTTATTAAAAACGCTGGTAAACCCTTGCTAATTAGCTAGAGATTAGAGATGGGTAATAAACGATAGTAAACCCATTTTGACAGTAATCTGTCGCTATTCCCTTTCTGATCTGCTAATAAACATTCAACCTATTTTTCACTTTCAGCTTTACCAACTATAATCATTCAGTTGTGAATACTAAAATAAATAGCATAACCAAAAAACAATGATAAATTCGCCAAACATATACAAATAAAGTTGTATCATAAGCAATAATATTAATATCAAAAAAGAACATAACATTATCTCACATACAAACATATCCTAGATACAAACATAACATTAAACATTTCCCACATACGAACATGTGTGTTCAAATTGATATACCATCTCCACTACCTCGCAACCCAGCAGAACTTGTAAAATAAACATGCTACGGTACAGAGCAAGGCACATATATGTAACAATCTTTATTTCCAGAACCTACAAGAATTTCACATGCAACCTCACTTTTGTTTCGTAAGTGCCGCATGGTGCTCAATTTTGCAGCTGGGTCTGTTGGGCCTGTCGACAATGGTAGCCAATGGATGAATTACGCATCAAATTCTCTGCTATCTATGAACATGGTAGTGGCTCTCCTAGTAGCATTTGTTCTTGACAATCCAGTTCCTGGAAGCAAAGAAGAAAGAGGGATATATATATGGTCCAATTCAAGTAATATAAACATGGACTCGACCGCTCTTGATAATTACAGGTTGCCAAAGAGAATGCTTCTTCAGGTGGGCTAAGTTGGTTGGTTCCTGATTAAAAGAGATTTTTTTTATAGTAAAACATTGTATAATTTCTATATCTTATTTCATTTTTATGTGAGCTAAACTCATCCATTTGTTTGTACTTTTAATTGACTGCTGACCGTTAGCATTGATGTAGGAGGAAAAATAAAATATATAATGTGAAGAATAGATACTAATCCACTGAAAATCAAATATAGCCACACTAGCCGCTCTGTGTGGCTTATATGTTGTATGGTTCTATCGCTGCATCGAAACAAAAAAAATAGTAGTGCTTGTATTAGGTTCTTGTTTTTTTTGTTTTTTTAGAGATCCGATGGTGTTGTAGAACTGAAATACTCTAATCATGTTGAAACACATTGAATGCTCAAACTTAAAAGCTTGAGTTGTTCGTTATGATGGAAGGTTAATATAAAATTTGGGAACAAATGTAGCAGTAGAATTGACTGATATTCATGTTAAATTGCAAACCTGTTGGCAAGGGAAAACAAGTGAGGAACGTCTGCCAATAGCATCAAATCCTAAAAGCCGAATGTTACGATGATCCAAATAAACTGAATAAAAACTATATTAATGAACATTTGATAAATTCCTCAAATTTTACTACCAATTTTATTATCTAATGCGGACCGTAAGAAATATTGGGCATATGCACCACTTAACAAATATTCTATAGGTCAGGGCTTAAATGTGATCAGGTAAGCATGTTTTCCAATCGAAAGTTTTTGTTTGAGTTTCAATTCATATCAATACAACCGATTAACTATTAACAGGGTCCGTTTGCCAATCTATAATTACCACACCCTCCATTCATTCCAAAACATCTAAAATCCATTTTATCATACACTTATAAAGTTAAAACATATCATTAATGGCATCTTTTTTTACGTTTATATTCAGCCTCAGTCTTCTTTCCAGTATCAATTTAAAAGCATGTATAGCTTCAAGAATTCTCATCCAACAATTATCAAACAGCGAATACATAAAAACAAAATGTGGAGCAATAACTTACCCGTCACTCTGCTTCACTTCCCTTTGTTCATATGAAAGCACCATCAAAAGCAACCCTGTTCGTAAACTGCATTTTATTAGCTGTTCGTAAACAAATCGATTACATAAAATTATATCCTTTCTTAATACAATTGATAATCTATCCATAACAATATACAGAATAATAGCCATTGAAGCATATATCACCTATTCATGCACGTAATGGCACAGATCAACTGAAAGAATTAGTGTAGCACTTCATGAATGTTGAAAATTTGCACGTTCTTCATGAGTCCTTCGGCAACTACAGTAGTAATACCATAACATTTGGTTGTATTATCAGAGCATGGGTTGAAGATAACTTATTTATTTTTGTTTAGAACATCCAATGGTTCAGAAAATGAAATATGTGCGAGGCACAGTAAGAACATGGCCATTGGCATACACCATATCCCTACAAGCAATTTCAAATTTTAAGTGTTAAAGAAACTAATTTCAATATGTATATACATGTATGGATTAAAAAATTGGTAACATTACGAAGAAAAGTGATAATAGACTTCATATCGTCTATGATGTCAGTTATGTTACAGTAAATTCCTTTAAAGTGAAACCTTTGGAGCTGGAATTATGGTATCATTTGGGTTAGCAAGTTTAGATACAACAAACTACCTTGATGCATGGATTATAAACCAAGATTTTGACAATATTACTACCTTCTAAATGGTGTAGATGATGTATTGTCATCTTTCTCATCTTAATGAATTCATATCACCACTAAATATTCTGAAGGACACATCAATTCTAGCTTTCTCAGCAGTCTAACTACATGAACAACTAACTGATATCAAAGTGCAAAAGCATAGGATACAACAAATTTTCAGCCTGACTAGAAAACATAATGCTCACATTCGGAAAGAGTGATCATGTTTAAAATATACCTCAAATAAATGCATAAGGAACCATGTTCAACCTTTTAAAGCCATGATAGTGCTGAAGCAGAAAATGTATATCATGTTCAAAGCATGCTTGCTTTATGACTCTAGTGGTTTCAATAATTTTCAATATGCCACCAAATCCAAAAACTAGCATACGTGCAATATATAAAAAATCGTCAAACATCTATTTGAAGAGAAAATCACACAGCCAAGAAGAGAATAACACATATTGTAATAACGATCGTGGTGAGATTATTTTTTCTTTATGCATCAGTTGTTGTGAGATGAAAATATTTTAACTATTTTGCACTGATAAATATGATCATGTGACTGCATTAACTAATGATAAATGGTTAAATTCTACTCCAAACATGAGATAAAGTAATATGTAGCAAATTAAAGATCCTGTGTAATACCAGATGGACAGCAATGAAAATACCTTATACTGTAAAAAGAGAAGAGAATGAAAAAAAAAACCTTAATGTTAGATAACAATATTTTCTTAATCATATCTCAACTAATGTAGAAAGGACCCAAACGAACACCTTGGTCACATCAGAGTAAAGCCCATCCAAATAATGTATGTACTCAAATAGGTAAGCAGTAAAAAAAATTAAAAACAAAAAATAGGATAACGGAAATGGCAAGAAATTGTAAATAAAGTTAGACTTTGCTAGAAAAGAAGGTGATACTGGAATAATTTTGAAGTAAAAATATATTGTAGCAAAAATATTGAAGAGTAACAACTGGTAGCTAGCTCATTCCTTATATAAAAATATATAGGAAATCCAACTTTAGTTTTACAAATCACGTTGTAGTGCTTATTATTTCATAGTTTAGGATAGGTTAACAAATATATGAATGGTTGAGAGACAAAAACATGAAAAATATATGCAAATGCATAAGGACGAATACAGATGGAAGGTCAATAAAGAAGTGGTCCCTTATATTTGACTTAATTTTCAGAAAATATATATACGTAATAAAGTGTTTCCATTTGTGTAAACAAAGAAATTTGAATGCATTTGGTAAGTCAAATGATGAAATTGGACTCAACCAAGACAGAGGACACTGAACAATCTATTGATAGATCATATGCACACTTTATTAAGGAGAAATCTTTCCCATAACACATTGCCATAATATTATACATATTTTTGTGTGTAGGTTAATTTGGCGATTCGTAATGTCTAAGAAATTGGTTATTTTAATCCAAAAATTGTAGTTACGCTACTGTTATTAATCATGATAGTTGACACCATGATATTGTCCAGTTCAATCCTGCCCATCGTCAACTGTTGCATGGTTCAATTGGATGTAAAAATAAATTAAGCATAATACAATAGATTTAAGTATGTACTACATAGTATAACAATATAATCCATCCTTGTACACTTCAAATCTTTCATAGTTAGCGAATTTTAACTTTAAGATGATCAGTAAAAGTAATACAATGGAAAACATCAAATTTGAATGTAAAAAAAAATTAATGAACCGGTAAATTTTGCAACAAAGTACACGTATCAAACATTTTAACTGCATAAATCCTCTCGGACTATCAATTTTGGAAACATAAGTTTACATGGATTAATAAAAATTATTGTAATAATTCAGATTTGATTAAGGTTAGAATACTTTTATATACCGTTTTCTAAAAAAATCCCTCTCAAAAAGTTGCACTTAAAGTTTATTACTATGTATTCATGTGACTTTCTGATATTTAGAACCTGAGTGAAAACGTAAACAACGGATAAAAGGACATGATGTTTCGTTTCAACTGGAAACCGTGCAAAGAAAAGTTGAATAATCTTTAGGAACAGAAATAATAAAGCCATTGCCACCACCAAAAAAATAGAAAATTCATACCCGAGTATCAATCCAGTTGTTCGGTAAAATTTGAAGACCCGTGCGTGGATGAAATTTGGAAGACAAGATCCTCAGATCAATTTCGAACGTGTAGGACTATTATTGTCTAATACCTGTGCATTGCTTTCAATGATACAAGTGACAAAGGAAATTTTACCTTCTTCCAAATTTCATCAATGTTAACTACAGTACTACCATATACAAGTTTTGTAGCTATTTCTATCTTTTTGTTTTTTGAAATTTCCGAAGGCAGTTGATCCAAAGGGAAAGAATCTTTGTCAAACAGATTATCAAGTTTCATCTCGGACTCATGTTTTTCCTCAACCCGATCATTTGTATCAAATTCTTCTACGGTTGTAAGCACAAGGATTTCATTCTTAGAACCAGCTACTTCATCTTGAGGTGTAGTTACCCCAGTTTCATTCTCAAAGTTAACTGTGTTATCTAATATTTCTTTCTCATCTGGAATCAGACTGGCACACTCATTCTGTGAAGTTAACTTCAATATGTCATCCGACAAACCAGAAACAACAACAAAAAAGAAAAAAAGAAAAATCGTATCAAAAGTAAGGACAAAATGTCATTCAATTAGGCTTTAATGTTTAATCATATGCAAATGTACCAAGGGAAGACAATTCTTGTTTCAGCTTCCAGATAATATCACCAAAACGCTTCTGACTTTTCTTATCTTTTTTCTGTTTTGCTTCTTGAGCTCCCAACTTTGTATGATGGTATTCCTCATCAATTGATGCAACACGTACATTAGGATCCAAATCTGCTTCCTTTAAGGAAAAGATAAAACTACAAATTTACAAAGGAAATTAACATAAACTGTGTTGCATGTGACTGAAAAACTGTATGTAATACAAGCTTTTAAGAGCAAAAATAGCTATTTTTCCACACAACTAGCTTGTATTTCGCCATGGAACATACATGCATGATTTTACTCCCATTTTTTTAGGGTATAAGACATTACAAATGTATTCACTTTGAACAATAGTCTAATCATACTTAATAAACATACATGCACACTATATTATAAGCTTGAAAGCAGAAATGCATAAATGATTGGATTATAAAATAGCAAAATAAACAATGTGAAAAGCACCTACTGTACAATCTACATTCATTCAAAATTCTAACTGATTAACTCAAAACTTTGAACTGCCCCTGATGGGTTGAAATCCTGTACAAGAAGAAGTGCTCTCGAAACTTGGAATAATCAACCTAGAGCTACATTAGATACATAGAGCTATGTAAGTTAGAATCCATAGTCCATACAGTCATAAGTTGCAACGTATTCTAGTCTTTGGTATGACGGTTGAACCAAAACTCTCAACCCAAGGGGGCAATGAACCCATGATTATGGTAGTGAATAAAGAGAACATAATATTGTCTTCAAGAAATTGATTGTTACCTAATCAGATCAATTGATTGATAAACTATTTTAATCATAAAGTAATAAAGCCAAATAAAACATTGATGTACACCCTTACACTACAGATCTACAGCTATTCCGTCAAACTCATCCTCTCCTAGTTAAGACAGATGAAAAATGATTGGAACAATCTTACTGTAATATTAAATGACATACGGTTTTGGATCTGTATGAATTTCCAAATGGAAACCCTATAGGACCGATGGTTATTTCATTTAGTGAGCCAGTTTCGGCATCCTAACTAAAATAAAATAAAGATAATTTTAGCAAAAAAAACCACAAAATCATCTATTCATTCTGATTAAAAAAATCATATTCCAGATCTAGATAATAGCCAAGTAGAAAAAATCCTCTACTACGATAAAATTTAGCTGTTTTGAACTTCTGGATGCTAAGTAGAAGCAAAATAGGAATAAATAAACAGCGGGGGAAATGTCGGCGTAACACATAAAGCAAAATACGAACAAATAAATCAACTAAGATATTACCTATTTACGAAGGCGAGCAACAACGAGACCAAGCAACGACGAAGGCGAGCAGCAACGAGACCAAGCAACGACGAAGGCTAGCGGACGACTGTAGCAATCGAGGCGAGTTGAAGGTTGTAGGAGAGCAGAAGGTTAGGGTTTGGAAGAGCTTCATCAATTTTAGTTTCGGTATGAATTTGTAGATGGCAATGGCAGAGAATAGCTGATGGGGTTAGGGATTAGAATTAGTAAATCGAGCGGCCATGTTTACGATATTTCAATGAAACAAGCGGGCAAAACAAAAATAGGGAGGGAACTCGTGACTTTTAGGCAATAGTAAGCTAATCAACGGAGACAACCAAATAAAACAATTGTTACAGATAAACATTCCAAATTTATTCAATATAATTTCAAATTTTTAAAATTTTCAAAATATAATATATAATTATCAACTATGATTATAAAATATAAGTATCAGCTATAATTATCAATTATAATTATTAAATACAATTATTTAAAATTAATTATTGAATACTAAATATCATTTCATAAGTATTAATTTTTATTATTAATTATTAAATAATTATTATAATAAACTAATATTTTCATCTCTTCCAAATCTGTTGGAATTCTACTGCAAAATAGCTTCGATAAATATTCGTCGGTGTTCTGCCTGGATTTGCAGCGGAAAATAGCATGGAAATTTTTTGTCGGTAATTTAACGCAATTTGCGGTGGCTTAGTGAGAGATTACAAAAGACGACGGTAATAAATAAAAGAAAAAAAGTTGAAAAACCAAAAAACTATCCCTTGCAGATCACATGGAAATCCGTCGTAAATTAGCGACGGAAATTTCCGCTTCTAAATATCTGACGCTAAATCAGTGTTTTCTTGTAGTAATGGTTCTGAAACACTCTCTACACCTATAAATATGTGATTAACCTAACCCTAATTCATAGAATATTGTCTATGACACCATTATGCTACCAAACTCTCTCTTAAACCCTAGACGCCACCTCTAAATCTAATCTCAAGTGTTCATTCACAATTCAAATTAAAGTTTAGAGCTGTAACAACAATCGAAGAAGATTAATCAGCGTTTCTGCATCAAATTCGATTTATAATCCTTTTCTTTAGCCAAGAAAGGCAAGTACAGTTATTTTCCGATATAAACGTTAATTATGATTGTGGCATGAATTGTAAATCTGAATCTGAGGTTATGTATGTTCTGTTCTATTTAGATCTATCTTATTCTGTATCTCTTTCTTCTTTTTGTTCTATAGCCAGGCTACTACGAGCCTGCGCCGAATCTCATAAGAGATTAACGCACGAACGCTAAATTTTGGGACAAAAAATGAATAATGCATAATTGGACATGAAACTGTTGCCTATGAGACTATTATTACCTATGACTATGATTCATGACGATGAGACTATTGCCTATGACTATAATTCAGGACTATGAGACTACTGCCTATGACTGTGATTCATGCTTATGAGACTATTGCCTATGACTATGATTCACGCCTATAAGACTATTGCCTATGACATTGAATAAGAAACTATTGTGATTTGTCACCCATGACTATTGTAGTTAGTTTCTTACGCCTATTCCCTTAATGATACTAGATTTCATATTTAGTATGAAACTTTGCTAGTTTATTCCCATTCACTGTTATGTACATCGAGCCTAGTGGGGCCATTATCATTGTATTTGGTTCATTATTTCATGCCTATTCTTTCTTGTGCTTATCTCCTATTCCTTTTGCTAGGGACATTTCATGAGTACTTAGAGAACTTGTTGAAACATTGGGCATAGCTTAATTAAGTTAATAAATATGTTGGCATAATTTGAATTGGCTATGATAGAGAATGATTTACATGCATATTAGTCTTGGACAAAAATGGTAAACTAGAATATTAAATCTAGTTTTGACATGAACTGTAAATGGGAATATTAAGGCTAAGATTTGGGGCATATATTGTATTATGAATTATGACCTTGATTTAGGCATGTAAGTTTAGGCTAAATCTATGATTAGGCAAGACAGGTAAATAGAGTTTTAGATATATATAATCTGCTAAATCTGTTATCTGCTAAATCCGATAAATTGCCTAATCCGTTATCCGCTAAATTTGTTATATTGCCTAATTTGCTAGTTCTGCTATATTGCCTAATCTGCTAGATCTGTACATCTGCTAAATCTGTCATCTGCTAAGTCTGTTGAAAATGCCTAATCTGTTATATGCTAAATCTGCTAAATTGCTTAATCTGCTAAATCTGTTAAGTCGCCTAATCTGTGAAATCTGCTATCAGCTGAGTTGATATATTTTGTCTGTTATTGACATAATCTGAATTGGCTATAGTTATGAATAATTGACATGCATATTAGGCATGGGCATAAATAGTAAATTATTAATTAATTGGCCGCAAAGATAAACATGGCTAACTCGAGGTTAGAATGAGTTTGCGGCGTAATCCTGCCCGGAACCGCCCGGCACATCCAGTGGCTGCAAACAATAGGTTCTAATGTGAAATTTTAGTCATAACGTGCTTGAAACCCAAGGTTAGTCTCAGTTTGTGGCAAAAACCTGCCCGGAACCGACCGGCCTAACCAGTAGCCGCAAACTGTCAGTCTAATGTGAGAGGTCTGGGCATTAATATTTAATTAATGAAAATCTGAGATAAATATGATGTCTAAAACGTGTTGGGTGGATAGGGTTAAACCAACTGGACTAATGAAATTAATAAACCCGTTTCATGAATCTGTAGGCCCAGTACAAAGTTAGACAAGTCTGTAAATCTGTTAAATCTGTATGTCTGATCCGTTAGTCTGAAAACTTATTAACTTGATCTGTGAACTAGTTGACCTGAACTCTGTATGTCTGACCTTGTAAACAAGTTAATCTGAAATCTGTTAGTCTGGGGGCACAAGGTTAGGAGGGAAAAATACTTGTGTCATCTGTTGTTTGGGACCCATATTAGTCAGTAACCCTTTCTGGTATCAAAACTTTGACCCAACAGTAGGTAGGGTCCGGGCACGCTTACTGAACTAATTATAAGCGGTTCATTCTGATAATGGCGAGGGGTGTTGATGGTGCGTTCGAACCGGGTCATGTGCGTGCATGGTTCCCGGTATGCCTCTGAGGATGTAAGACGCCGTGACATCTATAAATAGGTCTGTGTCATTTAAAGGTTGCCACTTTGGGGAGTGATACACCCTTTTGTGGGGCTGGCACAGGGTATTTATGTATTAGGGAGCCGATCGCTTGGGGTAGGGTTTTAGGGCACACTTAGTTCTGTTTGTTTCTGTTGGTACCGTCTGTTTCTGTTGGGTGGCAACACCTGTCTGTTTCTGCGTGGTACCGTCTGTTCGGGTGGTAAGACCCATTTACTAGTGTACACCTAATTCTAACATTCTGTTTCCGTAGGGATTATTCTGTTTCCGTTTCTGTCTTTGTTCGGGTGGTAAAGGCCCATTATTAGCATTATGTTTCTGTACCTTCTGTTAGGGTGGTAAAGGCCCATTATTCTGTTTCTGTTTCTATTTAGACATTAGGGTAACACCTAATCCTGTTATACTAGTATTAGTGCAGAGATGTGAAAAGTAATATCATCATGTTTCTTCTGTTTAACCTAAGTATATCTGTTATTCCTGTTTCCTGTTATCTCTCATCCAGTTTTATTTGCATGCCATGACATTATTATCTGTTCATAACTGAAAGTCACTGGACTTGCCAGACTTTATGTCTAACCCTTTTTATTTCGCCTCTTTTCTTCCATTCCCCCCTCCCCCTAGGTTTTCAAGGAGGGAATACTCTAGCTTGATCCGGATCTTTCTTCCTGCTTGGAGTGCTTAAAGTATGGCTTGTCTTTTTCTGGCATCTTTGGTTGGATTATGATTTTAAAGTTTTGTACTCTGATGGCTTTTGAACAAGGCTGATATATATGTACTTGAGTTTTTGGTAAAGTTGTAACCAAGCTGATTTCTGTCCGCTGCAATAAAGTTATAAAGTTTTTCAAGTATTATTTTAATATCTGTCTTGTAATATTCTGCTCTGTTTACTAAAATGCTCCATCAAAGTTAAGGCATTCCCTTTGTGAGTGACCTTAACGGACGTGGGTTGTTACACTTGGTATCAGAGCTGAAGGTTACCAGATTAGATAGAAGTTTTTGAAAACTATTTTCAAAAAGGTTTTAATAGGAAGTATTTTCAAAAGTAAAGCTTATTCTGAAAAACATAATCCCCAAGAGCCATATATCTTTCCTTCGGTCCTTTTTGTATTGAATCTTTCCTTTTTCGTTTCAGCATGTCTGAAGATCTGAGATACCAGAGGGTGTTCATGTACCCGGTTGATTTCGTCAATACCTTGAGGCTAGGACCGCCGCCGTAGGTCCAACAAATGATCCCCCTCCTCCACCCCCTCCTCGTGCAATTGCTTTCTCAAAGATCTGTAAAGACTTTAAGGCCATGGGTGGAAAGGATTTCAAGGGAACTGAATCATTTGTTGAAGCGAGGAACTGGCTTAAAGAAACTGAGGATCTGTTCGTTATCTTCGAGGTGGACGATAGGCAAAAGGTACAGTTGGCGGTATGGTTGCTCAAAGACGAAGCTTCCTACTAGTGGGAAGTCATTAACGCCGAGAGGCCAGTTGAAACATGGATGGATTTCAGAACAAGGTTTGAGACGAAATTCCTCTCGCAAGCCGAACGAAGTCTACAATTGGAAAAGTTCTTATCTCTTAAGCAAGGAAGTATGGCGGTCAAGGAATACGTCAACCAGTTCAACCTACTGGCTAGGTTCGGACTGGACTTAGTCAACACTCAGCATAAAAAGGCTCTATGCTTTGTTAAAGGATTGAACGAGCCACTACATAGCCTAGCCATGACCCATGTACCCATGGGAGCGACTTACGAGAAATTGGTGGACATGGCACTACTGCACGAGGAAGACAAGGGCCAAAAAGAGACCAAGAAGAAAGAACCACATAATAAGAAAGCATGGCCCAAAACGGAAACACAAAAGAAGGATGAGAAGTCTGAAGATAAGAAGGAGAAAAAGTGCTTTACTTGTGGAAGCTCGACTCATCTGAACAGGGATTGCAGAAAAAGGAAGGGCACTTGCTTCAACTGTGATGAGATGGGACACTTCACAAGGGACTGCCCGAAGAAACGAGGGCAAGGGCAGAACCCACTTCTGGAGGACAGGCGAATGCTCAAGTGACTGGTAGAAAGGGTAGAAATAAGAAAATTTATGTAGAAGGTTTAATTTTCTTATCTGAATTTTGAGTTAAAACTCTTTCTGATTCTGGCATTTTGATTCTGTAATCGATACTCTGCACTTTAATACTAGTATTGTTTCTGATTCTGTTGTAGACTCAAACCCCTAAGGGTTAGGACTCATCTGTTTGTGATAGATTGGGGATTGAAAGATATTTGTGTTAGGCGTCAAGTAGGACGCATACATTCTGGTTTTTATCATGCTTAGTTCGGTAATCTGATCTGTACCAGTAATCTGTAAATATCTGAATATTTCTGATAAGGTTAAGATTTCCAGTTTTGACATTTTCTAAAGAGGGTAATCCTCTGGGTGTCAATCTGATGTTGGTTTTGGTCTTTGGGGCCGATACTTAGGGAAATTATTCCCTCAACTATGGTCTAATGGAAACCAAGTTTTTGTTTCATCTTTACTCGCTTCCTTCATTCGACTGTATCCTATCAATCGAATCTTCGAACTTTAGGTAGAAACCAGTGGGTGTAAACATGTGTTTGAGACATGTTATGTTTGATGGTTGCCAGTGGATGCAAGTGGTTGCTCGTGGTTGCTCGTGGATACATATACACACACTATGCACTAGATCGGCTCGAAAACACTCTCATACTGCATATGGATGTGTGTGCATTTTCAATTTTGTGGATGAAAAATGATTGATTCATCACATGGATGTAGCATTTGGATGAATGATTGCGCACACATATAAAAATGATGTGTATCAAATAGGATTTCTTGCATACATAATTGGACTCATGGCACCAACATGGTTCGCATTGAGGAGGTCAACTGAATCAGTAGACCGCCTAATCTTTGCATTAGATAAGAGACATATACACACACTTTTGCATATGTTCATACAACATTAGAAGTTTTCTAAGGAAAATGGATGCTTGTGGATGATGGATGAGTAGATGGATGATTGGATGGTAGGACACATTCTTCTTAACTTGAATATTTCGGGGACGAAATCCTTTAAGAAGGGGAGAATGTAACACTCCGTATTTTTTGTGAACGTACAAGTAACAAATTAAAGTATACTTAATTTTTAGGAGAAGAATTAAGGGAAACGGGTTGCACCATTGCGTTCGTCTCGAAATTCTGCTTGAGATAGAGTCCGAGTTTGCGTAAAACGGATAACGTATGAAGGAGATATGGACAAACGAAGTTAGGTAGAAAAACCGGAAACAGGCCAGAAATGCACTGGCGCACAAGTGCGCCAGCACAAAAATACACTGGCGCACTTGGGAAGTGCGCCCATGTCGAGCCAGAAACCTGCACAGGGTTCTAGAGAGTTCTAATGATGATTTTTGATGTGCTGGACTGACCTGATGGCTTCTAGGGTGATCTAATGGTTCTGAAACACTCTCTACACCTATAAATATGTGATTAACCTAACCTTAATTCATAGAATATTGTCTATGACACCATTACGCTACCAAACTCTCTCTTAAACCCTAGCCGCCGCCTCTAAATCTAATCTCAAGTGTTCATTCACAATTCAAATTAAAGTTTAGAGCTGCAACAACAATCGAAGAAGATTAATCAGCGTTTCTGCATCAAATTCGATTTATAATCCTTTTCTTTAGCCACGAAAGGCAAGTACAATTATTTTCCGATATAAACGTTAATTATGATTGTGGCATGAATTGTAAATCTGAATCTGAGGTTATGTATGTTCTGTTCTGTTTAGATCTATCTTATTCTGTATCTCTTTCTTCTTTCTGTTCTATAGCCAGGCTACTACGAGCCTGTGCCGAATCTCATAAGAGATTAACGCACGAACGCTAAATTTTGGGACAAATAATGAATAATGCATAATTGGACATGAAACTGTTGCCTATGAGACTATTATTTCCTATGACTATGATTCATGACTATGAGACTATTGCCTATGACTATAATCCATGACTATGAGACTATTGCCTATGACTGCGATTCATGCCTATGAGACTATTGCCTATGACTATGATTCACGCCTATGAGACTATTGCCTATGACATTGAATAAGAAACTATTGTGATTTGTCGCCCATGACTATTGTAGTTAGTTTCTTACGCCTATTCCCTTAATGATACTAGATCTCATATTTAGTATGAAACTTTGCTAGTTTATTCCCATTCACTGTTATGTACATCGAGCCTAGTGGGGCCATTATCATTGTATTTGGTTCATTATTTCATGCCTATTCTTTCTTTTGCTTATCTCCTATTCCTTTTACTAGGGCCATTTCATGAGTACTTAGAGAACTTGTTGAAACATTGGGCATAGCTTAATTAAGTTAATAAATATGTTAGCATAATTTGAATTGGCTATGATAGAGAATGATTTACATGCATATTAGTCTTGGACAAAAATGGTAAACTAGAATATTAAATCTAGTTTTGACATGAACTGTAAATGGGAATATTAAGGCTAAGATTTGGGGCATATATTGTATTATGAATTATGACCTTGATTTAGGCATGTAAGTTTAGGCTAAATCTATGATTAGGCAAGATAGGTAAATAGAGTTTTAGATATATATAATCTGCTAAATCTGTTATCTGCTAAATCCGTTAAATTGCCTAATCCGTTATCCGCTAAATTTTGTTATATTGCCTAATTTGCTAGTTCTGCTATATTGCCTAATCTGCTAGATCTGTTCATCTGCTAAATCTATCATCTGCTAAGTCTGCTGAAAATGCCTAATCTGTTATATGCTAAATCTGCTAAATTGCTTAATCTGCTAAATCTGTTAAGTCGCCTAATCTGCGAAATCTGTTATCTGCTGAGTTGATATATTTAGTCTGTTATTGACATAATCTGAATTGGCTATAGTTATGAATAATTGACATGCATATTAGGCATAGGCATAAACGGTAAATTATTAATTAATTGGCCGCAAAGAAAAACATGGCTAACTCGAGGTTAGAATGAGTTTGCGGCGTAATCCTGCCCGGAACCGCCCGGCACATCCAGTGGCTGCAAACAATAGGTTCTAATGTGAGAAGTTAGTCATAACGTGCTTGAAACCCAAGGTTAGACTCAGTTTATGGCAGAAACCTACCCGGAGCCAACCGGCCTAACGAGTAGCCGCAAACTGTCAGTCTAATGTGAGAGGTCTAGGCATTAATATTTAATTAATGAAAATCTGAGATAAATATGATGTCTAAAACATGTTGGGTGGATAGGGTTAAACCAACTGGACTAATGAAATTAATAAACCCGTTTCATGAATCTGTAGGCCCAGTACAAAGTTAGACAAGTCTGTAAATTTGTTAAATCTGTATGTATGATCCGTTAGTCTGAAAACTTATTAACTTGATCTGTGAACTAGTTGACCTGAACTCTGTTTTTTTGAACTTGTAAACAAGTTAATCTGAAATCTGTTAGTCTAGGGGCACAAGGTTAGGAGGGAAAAATACTTGTGTCATCTGTTGTTTGGGACCCATATTAGTCAGTAACCCTTTCTGGTATCAAAACTTTGACCCAACAGTAGGTAGGTTCTGGGCACGCTTACTGAACTAATTATAAGCGGTTCATTCTGATAATGGCGAGGGGTGTTGATGGTGCGTCCCAACCGGGTCATGTGCGTGCATGGATCCCGGTCTGCCTCTGAGGATGTAAGACGTCGTGACATCTGTAAATAGGTCTGTGTCATTTAAAGGTTGCCACTTTGGGCAGTGATACACCCTTTTGTGGGGCTGGCACAGGGTATTTATGTATTAGGGAGCCGATCGCTTGGGGTAGGGTTTTAGGGTACACTTAGTTCTGTCTGTTTCTGTTGGTACCGTATGTTTCTGTTGGGTGGCAACACCTGTCTATTTCTGCGTGGTACCGTCTGTTCGGGTGGTAAGGCCCATTTACTAGTGTACACCTAATTCTAACATTCTGTTTCCGTAGAGATTATTCTGTTTTCGTTTCTGTCTCTGTTCGGGTGGTAAAGGCCCATTATTAGCATTATGTTTCTGTACCTTCTGTTAGGGTGGTAAAGGCCCATTATTTTGTTTCTGTTTCTGTTTAGACATTAGGGTAACACCTAATCCTGTTATACTACTATTAGTGCAGAGAAGTGAAAAGTAATATCATCATGTTTCTTCTGTTTAACCTAAGTATATCTATTATTCCTGTTTCCTGTTATCTCTCATCCAGCTTTATTTGCATGCCATGACATTATTATCTGTTCATAACTGAAAGTCACTGGACTTGCCAGACTTTATGTATGACCCTTGTTATTTCGCCTCTTTTCTTCCGTTCCCCCCTCCCCCCAGGTTTTCAAGGAGGGAATACTCTAGCTTGATCCGGATCTTTCTTCCTGCTTGGAGTGCTTGAAGTGCTTAAAGTATGGCTTGTCTTTTTCTGGCATCTTTGGTGGGGATTATGATTTTAAAGTTTTGTACTCTGATGGCTTTTGAACAAGGCTGATATATATGTACTTGAGTTTTTGGTAAAGTTGTAACCAAGCTGATTTATGTCCGCTGCAATAAAGTTATAAAGTTTTCCAAGTATTATTTTTATATCTGTCTTGTAATATTCTGTTCTGTTTACTAAAATGCTCCATCAAAGTTAAGGCATTCCCTTTGTGAGTGACCTTAACGGACGTGGGGTGTTACAACCTCGGATAAACTCGGCTGATCTTGCCTCATTTAAGATCACCTCGGATAAACTCGGTTGGCCTTGCCTCGTTCAAGGTCGCCTCAGCTGTTTCGGCTTTCTATTAATAGAAGGTTCCTCTCCTTAATACGATCCTAAGCGATCATGATCTTCCACTAGTATGGACCTACGAGATCATGGATTTCTAGCTCATCAACTTTGGTTTTCTAGATAATACGATCTGGCATGGTCGTGGCTCTCCCATCTTATGAACGTAGAAGCTCGCTCCGGACTTCTCTAGCTTTGGTTTCTGGATATCTTTTCTCCTCGCAAAACACATCCTCCTTGAAAACCAAGCAAGATATGTTTTAGGGGAAAGTGTTGACATGCTTTTTTGTCAAAGCTGTCACACGCCAAGTATTTGGCGAATGACATGCTCAAGCGTCAAAAAGCACAAAGCAGTTGGGTCGAAGTCGCATCGCAAACACATGGAAACCCGAAGCCTCTATCAGTTGGCCCCTATCGGGCCCAATGGATTCTTAGTCAAGTCATCATCCGAGCCGAAGGTGAGTCGTGCTTCGAGCCGAAGGCGAGCCGTCTAGCGGGTCCGGGGGCAGCATCAGTGGGGGTTTGGGGCCCCACAGTCCCTGTGGCGATTCATCCGATTTTCTCCATGCCAGAAGCTCAAATTCCTTCACTTCGGACCAGCAGAACCGTGGATTCCTTCCCTTCACATTCAGAGACTTCGACTCCCTCGACAGCAGGATTTTCGCCTCATCCGCTATCAATTTTGCACCTCATCAATGGGGTCGAGATTTCGCACCCCACCAGTGGGGTCACAATTTCGAACCTACCTGTGGGGTCGAAATTTCGGACCCCACCAGTGGGTTCGAAATTTTGAACCCTCGGGTGGGTTCGAAATTTTGACCCCCGGGCAAGGGTGCAAAATTTCGAACCTGCACCAGAAGGTGCGAATTTCCTGCACATGGCTCGTTCTGGGTGCGAAAATTACTGTTGTGGGCCCCGCTGCTCACCTACTCCCACCTAGCCTCCTTCCTATAAATACCCAATCCTTGGCCTTCAAATGGATCTTTCTCCCTTAGAATTTTTGGACCTTAAGAGCTCCAAAAACTCATTAATGGCTTCCAACACCTCCGACATGGCCATGGGAGATGAGATAAGTAATTAAAACATGACATGCATGTTTTCCTTCAACCCTTGAGCACTAGCAAGCCTTGCTACACCGCCTCTAGACCTCTTGGACATTAAAGTTACCTTGCCCATAGTTGACCAAGTCAACGATTTCCAATGAAGAAGAAGAAGGACAATTCATTCAAAGTTCATCATACATACAGCTTTGTACACAAATATTGTAACATCTTTTGTAATCGGTCAAAGATATGATGAATAAGAATTATAAAGTGGACGTAGGCGTTAGTGCCAAACCACTATAAAAGCTGTGTCTCATCGCATTTACATTGTTTACTGCTTATTTTGATAATTGTTCACACTCACACATTGGGTGTTGGCGTGCGTCAATTTTGCTCGTCAACAAACACCAATTCAACCAAAACCCGAGATGCAAAGGAAGTCCAAGTGAGAAATTATCACTTAGGATCCAGATGGGAACTAACGAGTTAACTCTAGAGTTGGGATTTGCTATGGGACGTATGCAAAGGAGTTATCGATACTTATAACTTTGGTTCACCGTTGATAGAGGGGGCATGTAGACGAACCAGAGCCAGAGGATGTATGGACTGGTTAGCCATACCCAAGAGAGGAAAGTTTGGACTGGGGAGGTTTATTGACTATAGACCAGAAGGGCATGGTCATAGAAATAATTGTATGGAGTCCAGAAGGGTATGGACCCATCATGGCCCCAATGGATTTGGTGATCAAAGTGGTGGATATGGTATGCTTTACGCATTGAGTGAGAGATGTGAGGATGATTGCTATGTTTGATGTTTGCTATCATCATGACATGCACACTCCCATTTTACACTCTATGTTAGTGTTTACCTTAGAGTATTGTACATCTTGTTGTGCTAACTCTTTGGTTGTAGTTCCAGGTTCAGGTATGATTATTTATACTTGTTACTGCTTTATTTTGCGGTCATCACTCGTACCAGACTTTTGTCTGACCCAGTGTTTTATGTATCTTCTTATTACTCTGGATGCTCCTAAACGAGCAGACTAGAGACATGTTAAGTGGTATGCACGAGTAGCTGTCCGGAGACAAGCAGAGGCGTCCACATACTATTTACATATATTATCCCTGTGTTGTTGTTGGTTACTACTTTTGGTATTAGTAGTGTACATTTTCTATTTTGCTTTAGAGACAGTATTTTGAAGTTGTAATAATGATGGTTTGGATCAAAGGTTATATTTTGGATTCCGCTGTTATAATGGTTTCGTTTTCAGCTTATGCACTGTCTCGCCTGTTTTATGTCAAGTTATGTTATTATTATATTTTATTTCATACGCTTTGAGATATATACTACAGGTTCTTCGGTGATTCATAGTTCAAATCCTTTTCTTTTTGACGACCGTCCCGTGCTAGTCGGGCTTTAGCACAGCGCATTTCGGGGAAATGTCGGTGGTTCGGGGTGGGCCATCACACTAGTTTCCAAACTCGAATCAACGGACTCCACCAAATGTCGTCCTCATGCTCTTCACGATGAGATCACCAACGTATTGTGGGGTAAGAAAGAATTGGCTAGAAACCCAAACTCAACATATTTCAACTCCTAATTGCTTAAAGCCCATTTTTTAATATAATTTGACCCACAACTAATTCATCATCGAAAACAAATTTAAGTCGAGTAAGAAACACGAAGAAAAACAGAAACGAAAATCGAATTACGTTCTCTCACGAGTCCTAATTTAACTAATTCTTCTGATCGTTTAACCTATGATCTGATACCAAATGTAACACACCACACTTTTTTGAGCCCAAATTTCGATAAAAATTGAAACTCGGTCACTTCCAAGCATGGAGTGTGTAAATTTGGTACCTTCAAATAAATGAGCATGCGCATAATAAGAGTACGATAAGATAACTCATAGTGGAAACAAAATAGGATAGTCTAACAACCCGAATTCCGACAAACCATTTTTTTTTCAAAATTCTAATATATCAAAACTCGTGTTGGTTTGCTCTGGTATCCTGCAGAAAAGATAGAAACATAAAATATGTCAGAGCTCAGAAAATATCTCACAGTGGAATGGATAACATATAATATAACCAAAGTATAGCCTTGTCGTATTAATAATACTGGCTAACTAGCATCCAAAGCTATCATGTCTCTGTCACAAATATAACCTGCGAGTATGTTATGAGGAGGGGGTCAGAACACAACTTCTGGTGAATGGATTTAAACTATACACTTTGGATAATCCTACATATGTCGTTCAATCACATTTTCTAATTTGTTAGGTTGCTTGGGTTAACAACACTCAAGGCTTACACACACGTCGTACCCCTTTACTTCCCATGGATTAACCTAATACAGTATATATGTAGCTACCCCTCCCCAATACTGAGGTACACCATATGGTACCTACTCGCACGGTCCCCACCGTAATGCCATAGAAATGAACTCAGTCTTTCAACCTACGCCACAGTGACGTACGGATCTCTGCATAAAATGTTACATTCCGCATATATCTGTCATTACTATGCTACGTAAGCGTACGGATTGCCACCTTCGATCGAATCAGATTCCATACCAGAGTAATTCCCTCAAGTCTACGGTACACGACCCAGAGCAGACGTGCATGTACCTAAACATTCCCACGTACGTATCGTAAATCGTATTCGATGCCTTAACCGCACATAATGTGCACCGAGTTCCGTAGCATGCTTATAAAAGAAACATGGAACTCGGTCAGAAGCTTTTCCATATCTGTACAGGCCCGTCTTTAAGGGCCTCAAAATATAGATATCCCTCGGGTCTGTTATTCATGGTGGTTATGGCCCCACCTCAGCCCCTCCCTCAACTAGTAAAGACTAGAAGAGCTAAGCGACTTTCCCCTAACAAACAATCTAAACATCTAGTTGGTGTCTCCTCTCAACCACCGTACCTCGATAGTGAAAGGTGAATTGTCTATTGGGTTTAGCTCTAATCTTTTTGCATCCCATCGGTTGCCGATGACGGGTACCCAACGATCTATATCTTTGTTGGTCCTGACCTCTACCTCCTCGTTGAGGCGACTACCGAATCACTCTAGTGTCACCATGTCACAACATTATGACTGCAAAGATACTTTTGCAGTCAAGTCCCACCCACCTGGTAGTAACGCGCAGATCCAACCTCTGTGAGCACAGCCTAAACATCTTCCATCACACAGAGGACTACCGGGAGCACCTTACTTATCTCAGGAAGTCGCGTGCTTCCTCTTCCAGTCCTTCGGAGCCGACAGAATAATCATATGAACGTGTGCTCCCCTCATGCCTCATGACACCACGATGATCTACCTCGTTGGGTTATTCACCCTCAAATGTGTAGACTGGTCCAAGGGCCTCATTTTAATATGTTATTAGACCCTATGTCTAAACATTCCTTTATGTGCTTGCTTTACCTCATTAGGTTTCCATTTAACTTGGTTATTCCAATTCACATTGCTTCTTGTTCAAGTTACCAAGTTCCTCTTGCTTATTAATTTTGGTCTTATAACTTAACCCATTTAAGCCCATTAATAAGCCCACAACATGTTATTCTCTAGATTGTGATCCAAGGTCTGTAATCCACAATCCCTTTATATTCTTGTTGATTTCAAAGTTACAATAACATGTTCTACTTAATATGTAATTAAGTATATCTCCATTCACATGTTTTCTATTTAACATGTTAGTTATTATTTATGATTAAATATGACTTATTTCATTTCATAAGTTTGCCTCACTCTTCCCTGTTTAATCATAATTCCCTCTTATACTGTCAATACAACTTATCGTTGTTTACTTATTAACTTAGTTCTCTTAACTAAGGTTCAATAATAAGTCTCTTTTCCATTTATTACAACCTCTGTATAATTTTCCCTTGTCACTAGGACAAGCCTTAACATGTTATTGTTATCAGCATATTTCAGATTTCCCAGTTTTCAAATTACTTAATTTATACTTAATTACAACTTCTTGCATTCCATAAATTTCCCCTATTTTATGATTAATTAATTTTCAATTAAGTACCATTTTTCTCATTACACAAGTAATCTCATTTTCTTACTAGATTATTATAACCTAAGTTATAATATCCACTTGTCCCTAGGACAAGTTTACCTACTATATAACATTCTCATTAATGTAATTTATTTATAATAGGATATTATCATTCCCCACTCATTCCAGTTCCTTTTACTATTGTGTCTTTCATTCAATTCCATTTATTTCCATTAATTACAATTAATGCCATTTATCAGTCCTGCTATTTACATATATTTATATATATTCATGCACTAGACCTTTAAGACATTAAGCCTATACTTGTGGATGCTGGATTTGTCAGGCGGTTTCGAGTAGATTTCTACCACAAGTTTTCTTAACCTCATGTCTTAGCACCACTGCATGTTTTATTTATGCACTTAGAGCCCTCACATTAGATTTACCACTTGTGAATGCTGGAGATATCGGGCGGGTCTGGGCAGACTTCTATCACAAGTGTGATTTAACCTCGTGTCTAAGCGTGGTTACAGTTTCATATTCACTATACATTTTCTATATAATTTATGCATTTCCATTCTTTAAAATCTATATTTTACATGTCATCGTATTAAACCCATTTTATGTCGCATGTTCTTTCTAACATATAATAAATTCTATTCTAACATGTAATTGTTCAAATAAAAAAATTAAGATGTAATGTTCTCAATTTCTACCGTTAAAGGTCCAGGTACATAAATGTCACAAATTAACATGGAATTGAAACAACATTAATTGCTACATATATTTTGACATGTTTATATTTCAACATATGAATTTTCCAACATATTAATATCTAAGCATATTAATATTCCAACATGTCATATTCGTCACGTTAATCTTTTTTAACTTATGTTTAAACATCTCAACTTATCATATTTCAACATGTCATATATAACATTTCAATGCATTTTTTTAATTATTCTAGCAAATTCATATCGTATAATAACGGGGAATGTTAAACGATAATATATCCTTATCAAAAACGATATAACTTAAATCCACTCACCTCATTTTCTTTCCAATTCATGAATTTGTTCCATATCTAGCATTCCATGGTTTTCCCTAATTGGATTCAGAACTAAACAACCATGGATTCATAGTTTTTACTAAAAGAAAAAGGGAAGAAAGAGGAAGAAAATTGAATAGACAAGGTCTAGAAAATTACCTCACTTCACATTTGATTCTCAACACCTTCTAATTAATATTCATTCTTTTCCTTCAGATCTTGATTCAGAATTATCCAAACTAATTATCTGATTTTTCTGAAGAGATTTGAGGAGGAGAAAGAATGGCAGAGCTTAGACATTGTCTCAGAGAATGTGAGATTTATGCTAGGCTCTACTAGCCTATTTACAGATGTTCAGGATCTTATCGTACACACAGCGCTTAGTTAGCATTGAACCTGGTTAAGAAAACGGTCCAGATGCGTCAATGGATCTCCTAGAATTTAGGGGGTGTCGACCCCGGTGTCGATCCCCCTACAGGGGTGTCGACCCCCCGGGTCCCACAAGAAAATTGATTTTTGAACTTTTGAATTTCTGGAATTTATTTGGTTGTTATATTCACATGTAATTTTCTTATACGTATAGAAATCTTCTAACGACCATTTTGCGCGTATATATATACGCACAACTTTTGTTTCATTTTCAAAATTCAAATGGTATTGCACCGTTATTTGATTCTTGCCAAATTTCTATGATTTCAGCCTTATCTTGAATTTTATCTCTTGTATATATGTATGTATGTATGTATTTATGTATGTATGTACATATATATATATATATATATATATATATATATTCCTACACATATACGCGTATATTCGTGTATACATATATACATATATTTTCTTTACTTCCTTGTATGTTTATTTTTCCTTATATGTGTATTTATACATATTCTCCCTCATGGACATGTGTTATTTTAGTCGTTCCCTTAAAACAAAAATATGACGGCGACGGGGATCGAACTCTGTACCTCTTGTATGAAAGTAACATGTTCTAACCAATTGGGCTACTAAGGCTATTGTTAACAAGGCTTAGAACAATGGTAGTTAGTGTTCTCTTTATTATCAATGCATAAGCAGTGCATGTAACATATTTACACCGCATGCAACCAATCTTTTCTTTCTTTTAATGTATGCATTACATTTTATTTGCATTAATCTTTATTTTATTCTTTATATATACATTTATTCTATGCATATATATATATATATATATACAGAGATGCATTATTTAATTATTAAGTTGTCATAAAATGCGGGGTGTTACAGATTGACTTGTATGAACTCAAGTAACTACCTTTTTTAAAGTAAGTCACTTTGCCAATACCGAGCATGAGAGAGAACGAGAACCGAAATCCAAACTAAAATACTTGTGAGAACCCGACCTTCTCTAGAAAACCTGGGGGTTGTAATGAGGAGGATGGCCAGAACAACAAGATTCTGGTCAATAGGACATGTACAACACAGATTATAATACACAACTGTATCCTGTTTGGTTCAATCCAAGATGTATGCCTACAAGGTTAGTGATTCTAGCTAATCCTTGTAGATATATTTACGCACGACTCTAACTACCTTTCCCAAGGTAGACTTTCCAAAATATTATACCGAGATTGAACATTTACACATGTATTTGTGAAGCCTTTATACAAGAACATAGCTGGTTATTTAATTGAGGTTACACCCATAGTTAATGAGTTTCTATATATATATATATATATATATATATATATATATACACTCATTCATTATCCTTTATTATTTAATGCCTCACTATCAATGATAGATAGGGTGGATTCTCCCTATCACTTAAGACCCTAGGCGGACCTATTGGTCACTTATTATTCCTCAGTAATATATTCAATATTTACATAAACTAGAGGGCACTAGCTACGGGCCCTACTAGTTAAGGCTCCTGTCATTCACACATATACCCTTGCCCTGTGTAAGGTGGGAGGTGGTATTTTATCATTCTCTATACCATCTAGCTGACCTAATTGGATAACCTCCTTAGTCGCTTATTACTTCCCATAGGGTAGGAAGCCATATCTGAAGGCAGGCAATACACACACATGTCGTTTAATACCACTAAACAAAAATACCTACTCCCGTGTGGACTTCTCAACCCCAGGCCACTTAAGACCTAGGAAGTGGACTATACGTGAAGGTTATTAAGTTCATACCCCATTAGCCTTGAAAACCTTTCCCTATTGGGATAAATTGGGCTACGTCATGAAGTCCTTTCAGTTTAGTTTCTCTTCAAGGAAATACTATATGTACACGATTTATTATTGTAACGACCGAGATTTATGGACGATTTATTTTAAATATTTAATATTTTTTTAAATATTGAATTGATAACATAAATAAATTTTTATATTAAGTAATTGATTTAAAAATTGATTATTGATTATTGATTTAATATCGAATATATTAAATTATTATAATACGAAATATAATTAAAACCGAAGTTAAAAACTAAATCAAAATATTTCAGATGATCAGTATCAATTGTATTTGAATATAAAATTGATAATAATAATTTATTACTGAGGAATTAATTATTTCTAAGTTTAAGTTATATTATATCAATTTATATGGTTATTTTATATATTCATTCAAATTAAATTTCAGAATATATTCTGCTGAGTTTAATACAACGCTATAATATTGAAAACGTTGGTCGACGCGTTAAAATATTGGTTCACGATCTCAAGTTACAAACCCCGAAATATTTGGTTAATGGATAAGATCAAAATCAAATCGTAGTAATGGTAAATCAAATCAAGTTAAATCGAAGTCTAAATCAAAAATCTATTCACATTAATGTTTCTATAATCTGTATTGTACCATATACAGGGATAATTTCTTTAATGCCTAAGCTATCGTTCTTCTATATAATCGCACCTTTCTCCTTCGTCTCTTCTTTCCTATTTGAACAGAATGAAAATGTTTTTTTCAACTCGTATCAAAAAATACCACACTCCTTTTTGTTTACCGATCATGACAATTCCCTCTACTATTCTATTTCTCTCTGTTCATTCCTTTTAGATCGAAACCCCATCTCAAAAGCGATCGAGGAAATAAAATCCAAAACAGATCAAATAAAAATCCTTAAAATACAAAATTTGAATCTTTGGAATGGTACGAGCATCCTCTTCATTTCTGTGGTTTGTTGTGAGATGCGTTGGTGTTTTAGGGCTCCACCGTAGTTAACAAGAAATCAGGGGGTTCGATTTTTAGAGAAACTGGCCATCGATTTGCAAAATGGCGGAGCGATGCTGGTTTAGGAATTGCAATTTAAAACACTGCGTGATCTCCTGGAACTCGAGGCATACTAGCAATATAGGATTGGAGTAGAATAAGGAGTGGTTCAAGTTACATCGGATTTAAATACTGACATGGTGTTCGATGGTGATCTGAGAGGTGCGATGTAGTGAGGAGGTGCACACGAGATTAGAAATTGGAGCACCGCAATCATATCTCAAATATACGGTCGTGATTTTTAGGGTGCTCCATTTTCTCGACCTGGAAGTTCACCGCAACTTCGGATTTCAATTTATGGTTTTGGTGAGCTCAACTATATGGTGATGGGTTCGGGAGGGCTCCTGGTAATGGAAATTAGTCACTACAACATTGGAAGAGGATTATAGCAGATCACAGAAAAATCAAAGTGAGTTGTTTCACTAAATATTTGTTCAAATCGTACTTTTAAATGCTTAACATTATTTGTTTATTGAAACGCATTACCCAAATAATTTAATCAATATTATTGTTAATAGAATTATTGAAAGCAGAAAATATGTTAGCTCTATAAGAATACTAGCAATTTTTGAATGAAATTAAGGAGATTATGTTAGGTATGTTTAATTAGTAATCAAGTTATTAATTGTTTAAATTGAATCAAAGGCTTATACAATTTTTATCTTCTTAGTACGGTGCCCCATTGTAACAAATGAAGCAGCTTAGGATCATATCGTCAAATTATATGAGCTGGGATGGGTTAGTGATTTTTTGGATGCAGCAATGAATTTTTAATTAAATTGAACATCGTTCAGTTTATTTAAAATTGGAGTGAACTACATATAAATCATGGTGAGTAAATCTCACTCAATTTCTTATTTATTTTTAGTAGTTAAAAATAATTGATGGTTGTTTGATTGGATTAAAATATTACTGTGGCTATTATCAAATATATATTAGTTATTTAGGATTGGTACTTGTGGTTATTATATATATATATATATATATATATATATATTGGTAATTGGATAGTTCCCGCAGTACTATTAGCGGATGCCCACAGTATCATTAACGGATGACCCTATGCGCCCCACGCTATGATAGTGGATGACCTTTTATATCGTGATATCCTGTCTGGAAGCAGGATGGGTATTATTTGTGTTGGCTAACATCTGTGGATGCAGGAAAATAGGTTGGAGGAATCCAACCAGATTCCTCTAAAATATTATTATTTGTTTGTTTCATATATATTATCATATATGATATGTTAGAAAATACGTGGTTGATAATTGGGTGTTTTTGATTTGTTGAATGTCACTAGCCCTAAATGTTGATATATAAAAATATCGTGAATTGAAATTTTGATAATTAAAAAGGGAATCTCTTTTTAAAAATATAATTTGAATTTCGATTGGGCTAAGAAATTTATTAACTTATTTTGAGTAATAAAAATAAGAAGTAAAATTATAAATGTTTTTATAAATTTAATAATACAGGGAATGGAAATAAATGGTGTTTATAAATGGAATGGGAAAAATTATCATTTAGATAATTTGGGAAATGTAAATACGAGTGTGTTTTTAAAAACGGAAATTTATTTTCCCAAAGGAGAATTTTTATTTCAAATGGATTTGGAATTTAGACTTGTTTAAAAAAATATAAACAAGTAATATAAATGGTATTTATAAAGAAAGGTGGAAAATTATAATTGGATATTTAAATATTTAAATTCAAATGTGAATTTAAAATGTGGATTTGGAATTGTGTTAAAAAGGGAAAACCAGGAAATTTATTCTGATATTCAGAATGTAAATTGAATTAAAATAAATCTGTATGGATTTATGATGTGAATTCAATCAGATTGAATTTAGTTAGATAAAATATTTTCAGAAATATATTAGGATTATATTAAATAAAAGTTTAAATTTAAGTATAAAAATAGATTCACCGTTATATATATATGTATATATAAGTAAAATTAATAAAATATTCCATAATAGGAATTGGGTTTCAAATGGATTTGAAATGGAATCTTGTTTGAAATTATAAAGAAGGATGTTAAATTTATAAACAATATTTATAAATTAAGTTAGATACTTATCAGGGGATAATTTGGGATTTTAAATTCAAGTACGAATTTAAAAAGTGAATTGGAAATCGTTTCGAAAAGGGGATGATAGAATTTATTCTGGAACTTGGAATATAAACTGAATGGAGATAAATGTAAGAAAGTAAAATTGGAATTCGATTTCATCAAATTTATAAAATAATTTATTCCTAAGGAATTGGAAATAAATATTGAAAATAGAGTGATTAGATTTATAACTAAATAATTAAATAATCGACATTTATGGATAATCGGAGATATTAAGTTGTATTTGGAAAAATGAATTTAATATATATTAAAATATATATATTAGAACGAGATTGAGATTTAAATTAATCGAAGTTAAAAGTTTATATATAAATGTAATTAAAACGAACTCACCGCAGCGCGGTAGTTCGTAATTTGGCATTTTGAACTTCAACTGAGTATATATAACTCAATTTAAGTCGGAATTCTTTGAAATAAGAATCATCAGAACCGATTTGATAATAGTTTTCTAATGGAAGAGAGAAATCTAGATTTCGTCGTACAGATTTTGAGTTATGTGTAAATCAAATTTTCAGAAAAACAACGCCATAACCATTATTAAACCATAACGGTTTATTTAAATAAATAAAAGGATTTTAAGCAAATAAAATTTGAATCTTCATTATAAAAATCCAAATTTGAGTTATAAAATATATCTGAACTCAAGTGGAGTAATGAAATGATTTTTGAAACAAAAATCAGGTTTTGTTAATTATTGAATAGAATTAACTAGTTTGAAGAATAATTAGTTAATGGAGTTTGAATTGAAATTGGGCTTTAGATAAGTAAAATGGGTTTGTAAATTTTTATTCGAAATCGAATATGAAACTTGATTTAAAAATGGAATTCAATTGGTTTATAACCAAATTAAAAATAGTATATAAACGTGATATGTTCAATTAAAAAGTGTAATAGGCAAAAGAGCTAATTAGAGAATTAATTAGCGAATTGAATTAGAATGACCAGACTGAGTTGGAATAAATTGTGAATGTACGTAAATGGGTTAGACAGGTATGGAATGAAGCGTATGAAGATTATAATATAAGTGCCCGAAAATGGTACACGTTTAAATTCCATATGAGGTTTTATACGCCGAATCGGTAAGCCGCTCGGCTTTTTAAATTTTCTTTTTAAAGGAAAGGCCCCAGAGAGGCATTTTGTAGTTGTACCGAGTGACCCATACAAAGGAGGTTATGGCGAAATTTTCTGGAAATTTAAGGAGTTAGAATATTTTTATGAAATTTTGATAGTTAGAAATCGATGTATCGATATATATATATATATATATATATATATATATATAGAATTTGATAAGGAAACGAACTTAAAAATAGAATATTGTAAACAAAAAGGAAACCTATAAAAAAAATTGAAGGAAAAGGTAGTGAATCGGCATGATTCATCCTAAATATATTAAGTACCATAAAGCATCAAGTGTATTTACAGCATATTTACAACCAAAAAGCAAGTGACATAGCAGCGATTAATACATACATATACAGCCTGACAACAAAAGATCGAAGACATCATAACATCATATTACATACTACGTAAAGAAAAAAGACATAGACTAAAGCCACCAGCTATCATCATCAAGCATCAGGTCCAGTAATATGCCTCACATGCTTGCGCACCCTGTTAGCAATGCTCTCAATGTGCCTCTTCCTTGCCATGCCATCTCAGCTAAAAACGAAATTAAGGATGGAGTAAATGATAAAAGGAAATCTATAATTAAATCTGGTAAAATTTTAAAGAGAAACGTATATGGTTTTAAAAATGAATAATTGGGTTTTATGGTGTTGAGTATTCGAGGAAATTGGTCTTGTCTGTTTTGAAGTTAATGATGATTTCAGTCAAGGTCTGAGAGGTAATTATACCGTGACTTGATTGATTTAATTATTTACGGATAAATGGGAGGATTTAGTCTCATAGATAAAGGTTTAAAGAAATTCAGTTGAATGAAATATTTTGGGTTGTTGTAACGGTGTTTTATACAACATTCATTTTAACCCAAGGAAGTGAAAATTTGGAAATATAATAAATAAATATTTACTGAGTGTAGAAATGAATGGGCATGAAAGAGATAAATAATTGAAATGTTTTCCAATTATAAATAGAAGATATTTTCCACGTATAGAAAATAAAAGGAGGCGATACATGGAAATGTTTTCCAAATAGCGAAAAAGGGCAAGATGATTGTTGAAAATATTTGGTTAACAAATATTGATAAGGAAATGGAGTAGTGATTTAATTAATGAAAAATTAATTAAGGGCCCAGTGATTGTTTGATGCTATGAATGGATGTTTGTTTTTCTTCGATAGTTAAATAACCGACCATCGAAGGGTTTGCCAATACCATTGTCAATATGTGGAGACCAGTTGGATTATTATCCGAGAACCACTCCGTATTGGCAGTAGCGTTGTGAATCAGATTATATGAAGATAATCGGAGATAGATAGAGTGCGAGGGCTTTTCTTATTTATGGAAGTTATTCCTTTGGTTTCGTTCAATCCTATAACGAACGTATATGGACGAGTGTCTGACAGAGTATTTCCAATGATCGCATATGTTGTTATGTACAAATATATATGGTGGCAGAGAATTTATTCTCTTAGCATAATATCCAAAATATATTTTTGCAAATCAATTAATGATTAGCGGATCTGATAATGTGGCATTCAAAGTGATTGTGCTATCACTGAATGGTAAGCAGTCAAAGCCTCAGGCCTTAACAACCGGGAAATGACAAAAATCAGGCAGGCAGCATGGCTAAGTGAGTAGCTCCCAATTAGGGTGTATCATCACCTATCTAAAGAAATACATTTCATTCTTTATTCTATTCGATGCTGTCCCATTCGGGAAAATGGTTGCTGATCCCAACTGTAACACCCCGCCTCCGCTAGGGTCACTCGCAAGGGAATGCACTAGCTTTAGAGGGGCATTATTGGTAAACATGCACAGAAATATCACAAGACAGAACATATAAAATAGCGGAAGTAAAATCAAACTTTCATAAACATTAATAATTAAGGTCTAAAGCCTTTTACATCAGAGTACATCAAAACCTGTCTTGCAATAGTAAAGAAGCATAAAGACTTTTTCATAAATTATTCCCCAAGTAAAAACAGTAAAGTAGCCATAGCCAAGAAAAGTCCAAGCCATCCATGATGACCTTCAAGCAGAAGAAGTCCGAACTAAACAACGGCATTTCCTCCCTGTAACCTGGGGGGAAACGGAAGAAAAGAGGCGAAACAAAACGGGTCAGTCAAAAAGACTGAGTAAGCCCTATCTACTATCAGCATAAAAACTAGTAAAGTTAACTGACATGAGAAACTGAGATGAACATAAGCATGATGACAAGATAGATAAGCTAAATCAAAATAACATGATGAACTACTGAACTCAGATAAACTAATGTGTCATGATAAATTACGATGTCAAGATAAAACAAGGTATCCCATCGTCAAGTTCCTGTCAAGTATAATATCCCCAAGATAGTTATAACGTCCCATGATATCTATCCTGTATTTTAGCTCTGCACCTACCGTACTAGTATCCCCACCGTGTCATGTGTTAACCAAGAATGACCCTCACTCAAAAGTCGTGTGATGGTCCATGTCAACCTAATATATCGCCTATATAGGTTACTCAACTCGTATGTTTTATTCCATGTAAATGTTCAGTCCCTTGCCGTAGACCATACGGGCTTTCCCATGAGATTCTATATTACTTTAACATAGTTCCATCATCCTTAAGATCGGTTTGGACTGTTACCCTAAACCTAGCTAGGGTCTTCCAACATGAATTATCGTTTGTACAACTAGGACTTATGCTACCTAGGGCTACTAGGGATTACGCTTACCTATTGCACGTTTTCGTATCTCGGTTTTGGTTCAACCATCCAGGGCCACTAGGATTTACGCTAACCGTCAACCGCGCCCTTTTTCCCACGCATTCATCGTGAATCGTTTTCCATGACTGTATGCACATGTATCACATCGTGCCATCCGAGTCCTGTCACAGGGCAGATCAAGAAATACAGGACTCGGTCGGGAGCTTTCGATTTATCTGCCGATGCAGATGCTAAGGTCTGTTTTTTTTCTATACGTGGCTATGGTCCCACGCGACCCCTCCCTCAACTAGTGAAAGACAAGACAGGATAAATCCTGTATGAGAACACACTACTGGCCAACCCACAATCCTAGCCTTACCGCAACCATAATTAGATAGCAATTATGGTCTTTTGGGTGTTCTCTGCCTTTCCGTACGTACACGCTTGACCAAAGATGGTAGGTAGTCTGACGAAAATGCTATCTAGGGTACGACCGTGTATCGTCGACTATCCCCTATCCATCCCCGTCTTTAGGTCGCTCGTATAACAACCAAGGCATACTCTTGGTTCTTCTAACGCATAACTTAACCTCTCATGAGCCTAGTATAATCACCTGGCAGCTCACAGAGGGATACCAAGAATATCCTCACGTTCCCCGAAGCCGCTGTTTCGTTACCCTGTTCGCTGGAGCCTTTATCTAAATCAGATACTTGCTCCTACTCGTATACTTAAACGATGACCTACCGTATCAGGTTACTCATCTATCTATGAACTGGTCTAAATTTCCTTGACTAAGGATCATTACTTAGTTATTCCTCAACTAAGGTTTACCACTTAGCCTTATCCCCGTTATCCTTGTTAACTACGGTTATCCACCTAATCCTCAAAACTAGGGTTTACATAATGGATTAAGTGTCACTTAAGTTCATGACTTAACCCGTCTACAAATCATGTCAAAATTGGCTAAGTATCCAAGTCCAAGACTTAACCCGTCTACAAATCATGTCAAAATTGGCTAAGTATCCAAGTCCAAGACTTAACCCTACAAACCATGTTCACGTTGGTTAAGTATATTAAGCAATTCACGACTTAACCTCGTCCAATTATCATTCTAGATTGGTTAAGTATATATTAACTTGACCCTATCAATTTACTTAGTCAAATCGGTCAAGTGTATTCAAGCGATTCGTGACTTAGCCTTATCATGTTTTCACGTTATATTGGTTAAGTATTGGTTAGCTTAACCTCAATAAATTCATGAGTTAGATTGGTTAAGTATAGGTCACTTAACCACCTCAAATCATCATGTTAAATTAGTTAAGTATTTAACTTAACTCCATTAAACTACCAAGTGGGATTAATTAAGTCTAGGCTAACTTAACCCCATCCGATTTCCATGCTTAGACTAGTTGAGTCTAATCTTAACCTCATCTATTAACTGTATTTTTCGGTTAAGTGTCATTAAGAAAACTTACTTAACCTTACCAAGTTATCGGGTTGGATTGATTAAGTGTTGGTTAACTTAACCCCGTCCACTAGTTGTATAAAAATGGTTAAGTGTCATTAGGCAAATCAAGTTACTTAACCTACCCAACCTTGTCATGTTTTGTTAAGTATCATTAGCCTAATCAAATTACTTAACCCACTTGTCCATGTCATATTTGATTAAGAGTCATTAATCAAATTAACTTAACCCTATCATGTGGCATTAATTATTTAATGCACCTCAACCTCTCACATTAGACTTTGTTGCGGTTACTAGTTAAGCCGGTCGGTTCCGGGTAGCTTTACACCACAACTTGGTCTAACCTCGGGTTTAAGCACAACATGACCAACTTCTCACATTGGGTCCTATTGTTTGCAACTACTAGTTAGGCCGGTCGGTTCCGGGTAGTTTTACGTTGCAAATTCAACCCAACCTCGAGTTGGCCACACTTATATTATCTAAGTGTCATGTCCATTATGTTTTCCAACACATATTACAAGTTTTCAAGCAATTGGGTAGACCTAACTTAATAGGTAAATTCCCAATGGGTAGACCTAACTTAATAGGTAAATTCCCAAGCTTATGTTTTCAAGCATACTTACATGTCAACTTCCATGTTATATTTCAAGTCATGTTTCAAGTATAAACACATGTCATATTTAACGTTACATGTTGTCATGTTTATACCCATTTACCCAAATCATGTTCATTAACTTGCATGTTACATTCTTAAGCCTCAAAAACATGCATAAACCCAAACTTGGCACATAAGCGAATCATGGTGACAAAAGACATGGAATGATGACTAGTAACTCGCATATGTCATCATATAAGGGTTATGACTTCATATGCAAGTTGACATAAAGGTTATGAAGGTTCTCATGTTGCATAATGCAACATTTCAACCCAAAGGTTGTAGCTTTTAGCTCACAAGATCAAGATAATGACTTCATAAACTTGCATGACATGATAGCATGTATCATACTCAATGATCAAACTCAAACTTGCAACATGAACATTTAACTTCATAGTTAATATCTAAGAGTAGGGAAAGGGCTTACATTGCTATGAAGGCACAAATCGATTAAATGAAAGATTGAGACAAAGCCTATGCATGTCATCATCCAAAAACCCAAAGATGAACACTCCAAATCAATCAAAACCCCATCTTTATGAACAAAGATCAAAGCTTTAGCCTTGAAATCAACTTGAGAGGCTCTCATACTAACATAGAAACTCTCTAACACTCTCATGATCATGAAACCTCTCATAGGAATTTACTTAGGAATTTTAGAATGAGGGTGGAGGCCATGAGAGTGAAAATTTTGCCATAGTTTAGTTGCAAGAATGAATAATGAGGGTTTAGGGTAGGCTTAGGGGTGTTTTTATAGAGATTAGGGTAGTTTTAGGCCCTTAGATTAACCCTAGGATGGATCTAAGCCATCAAACCACGTTGGAAGCTTCCAGAACAAGACCAGAGACAAGTGCAGGTGCACCAAGCCAAGATGGCTCGGCCACCATAAGTCGACCCCCAAGTCGACAGGGCTGTCGACTTGGGTGAGGCCATGTCGACTCCCAAGTCGACAGGGCTGTCGACTTGGGGTGCCTGGCGGGAATTTTTCCCGCCTAGCCTTCCAGCCCTAATTTTCGAAATTAGAACTTGCTTTTGAACTTGAATTTTCTGAAAACTTCGTCGGACCATAACTTGGTCATACGGACTCCGATTTTCGAAAACTCGGACTCTATTTCGCGTATTTTTCCGAGACGAACGCAATGGCATAGCTCGTTTTACTTGATTCAGAATTTAAAATTAAATTCTGCCTTGATTCTCGTCTTAACACGTTATCGAAAAATACGGGTTGTTACATTCTCCCCACCTTTTAGGATTTCGTCCCCGAAATCTCCAAGTTAGGAAGAACATATCCTACCATCCATCATCCATCTACTCAAAACATCATCCACAAGCAACCATTGTCCTTAGATGATTTCTAATGCTGTATGAATATATGCAAAACGTGTGTGTATATGCACTTATCTGATGTAAATGATCAGGCCTGAGTGATCTAATGCAAAATATGTATAGTGCCATGAATCCAACATGTATGCAAATAGTCCTAGTCATATAGATACTATATGCGTGCACAATCATTCATTCATATGCAACAACCACATGATAATACATTCGATTTCATCCATAAACAAGTATAAATACTCGTGCATATGCAATGTGAAATGTGACCGAGTCGAGCTAGTATCTAATGTGTATTCGCGCATCCACGAGCAACCACTTGCAACCACTTGCAACCATATCAATCATAACATGTTTTAAATACATGTTTACATCCATAGGGTTCTACCTAGGATTCCCTGAAACAGGGTTGAGAAGATAAACAAGACAAACTCCTTACGGGATTTGTAACAGAAAATAGGACCGAGAGGATGTCCACAAAAGATAGCCTACAAGTAAGCTTTACAGAAAATAGGGATCAAGGATATACTCCCAAAAAGAGATATCATGCGTGTATCTAGTCTTTGACCATCAAAGTCGTATTTCCTCGAGCTTAATTCCATTGTGCCTTGACCGTCTTTTAACTTCGCGATTTCGTAGCTTCTTATTTCCTGTTTCCATAACATGAGCTGGAACTCATTTCTTCGTCGCCTCTCGTTCCACCTGCACTTATCCTTTTTCCTAGAATACTTGGCGCAAACATGACTGCGTACTCATGATCTCATGCAAGCTTTCCAAAATTCACTAGTGAATCTTGGACCTCGTTTATATACTATAAGGTATTCCATGTAAAAGAACTTTCTCTTGAAAGTAAACAGATGTCAACCAGGTTATCATGCGCACTTACTAGGATGATCTCTATAACCCATGCATAAATGAAGTAAACCATCTGTCTTATTGGCGAACACCACTCGATCGGGCTTCAAATTTCCAATAAAGGCATCAAGGGATTCTAAGTAACTAGTCATGACAGAACCTCAACAAGGTTACACGATACTTCGAGCGTATTACCAAGGCTAGTCAAAAGGTCTAACTACCCTCCTATCAAAAACCGAGAGTGGCACCCCTTACTGGATAACCACTTCATCCCTAGAATCCATCCATAACCGAGGCATGTAATTCTCAAATCCAAAACAAGTCATGAATAAATGGACTGATTCTCCAATAGGACTTTGAGACAAAAATGGGATTCTCTATTACGCTAGTACTAAAGGTGCAGAGACTCAACTATCGAAGCAGACTTTAATGATACGAAAAACGAAGTCCTAACGGGATGATAGAGAAGAAAAACCTTTAACAAGATCGTTACCCTCCTTCCGAGGTACCCTAGAAATGAGAGCATACTACTGCCCTCCCGATGATCTTGTCCTTGTCCCATAATACTTAACTATCCGCCCCGTTTTACCATGCCAAAGGTACTCTCTCGTCATGAGTTTCATTGTTCATCTTTCTCCCTCTTTTGAGGACTAAGCCATACCAACAAGTTGCTCATCCTTAAGCTCGTATCCTTTATCCTCTTTCTCACTATCCTTTCTTATAACGCGGCCACTGGTCTCTCGAGAACCACGTCCATCGTATGGAAAGCACTTTCGTAGATAGAAAAGACTAGTCGCAGTTAAAACCACTGTGACTACAGATGGAGGAAAGAAAGGAAAAGAGATTCAATTAAGGAAACAAGGATAGTGCTAATGGCCTTTGGGGAATAACCTTTTTCTTTTAAAAGAAAATTTTCTTGAAAAATGCTTCTTTATAAACGATTTTCAAATAGTTTTCAGAAGGTCTTTAAAAACTTTTGCCCAGACTGGTAACCTTCTGCTCTGATACCAAATGTAACACCCCGCCTCCGCTAGGGTCACTCGCAAGGGAATGCACTAGCTTTAGAGGGGCATTATTGGTAAACATGCACAGAAATATCACAAGACAGAACATATAAAATAGCGGAAGTAAAATCAAACTTTCATAAACATTAATAATTAAGGTCTAAAGCCTTTTACATCAGAGTACATCAAAACCTGTCTTGCAACAGTAAAGAAGCATAAAGACTTTTTCATAAATTATTCACCAAGTAAAAACAGTAAAGTAGCCATAGCCAAGAAAAGTCCAAGCCATCCATGATGACCTTCAAGCAGAAGAAGTCCGAACTAAACAACGGTATTTCCTCCTTGTAACCTGGGCGGGGGGAACGGAAGAAAAGAGGCGAAATAAAACGGGTCAGTCAAAAAGACTGAGTAAGCCCTATCTACTATCAGCATAAAAACTAGTAAAGTTAACTGACATGAGAAACTGAGATGAACATAAGCATGATGACAAGATAGATAAGCTAAATCAAAATAACATGATGAACTACTGAACTTAGATAAACTAAAGTGTCATGATAAATTACGATGTCAAGATAAAACAAGGTATCCCATCGTCAAGTTCCTGTCAAGTATAATATCCCCAAGATAGTTATAACGTCCCATGATATTTATCCTGTATTTTAGCTCTGCACCTACCGTACTAGTATCCCCACCGTGTCATGTGTTAACCAAGAATGACCCTCACTCAAAAGTCGTGTGATGGTCCATGTCAACCTAATATATCGCCTATATAGGTTACTCAACTCGTATGTTTTATTCCATGTAAATGTTCAGTCCCTTGCCGTAGACCATACGGGCTTTCCCATGAGATTCTATATTACTTTAACATAGTTCCATGATCCTTAAGATCGGTTTGGACTGTTACCCTAAACCTAGCTAGGGTCTTCCAACATGAATTATCGTTTGTACAACTAGGACTTATGCTACCTAGGGCTACTAGGGATTACGCTTACCTATTGCACGTTTTCGTATCTCGGTTTTGGTTCAACCACCCAGGGCAACTAGGATTTACGCTAACCGTCAACCGCGCCCTTTTTCCCACGCATTCATCGTGAATCGTTTTCCATGATTGTATGCACATGTATCACATCGTGCCATCCGAGTCCTGTCACAGGGCAGATCAAGAAATACAGGACTCGGTCGGGAGCTTTCGGTTTATCTGCCGATGCAGATGCTAAGGTCTGTTTTTTTTCTATACGTGGCTATGGTCCCACGCGACCCCTCCCTCAACTAGTGAAAGACAAGACAGGATAAATCCTGTATGAGAACACACTACTGGCCAACCCACAATCCTAGCCTTACCGCAAACATAATTAGATAGCAATTATGGTCTTTTGGGTGTTCTCTGCCTTTCCGTACGTACACGCTTGACCAAAGATGGTAGGTAGTCTGACGAAAATGCTATATAGGGTACGACCGTGTATCGTCGACTATCCCCTATCCATCCCCGTATTTAGGTCGCTCGTATAGCAACCAAGGCATACTCTTGGTTCTTCTAACGCAGACCTTAACCTCTCATGAGCCTAGTATAATCACCTGGCAGCTCACAAAGTGATACCAAGAATATCCTCACGTTCCCCGAAGCCGCTGCTTCGTTACCCAGTTCGCTGGAGCCTTTATCTAAATCAGATACTTGCTCCTACTCGTATACTTAAACGATGACCTACCGTATCAGGTTACTCATCTATCTATGAACTGGTCTAAATTTCCTTGACTAAGGATCATTACTTAGTTATTCCTCAACTAAGGTTTACCACTTAGCCTTATCCCCGTTATCCTTGTTAACTACGGTTATCCACCTAATCCTCAGAACTAGGGTTTACATAATGGATTAAGTGTCACTTAAGTTCATGACTTAACCCGTCTACAAATCATGTCAAAATTGGCTAAGTATCCAAGTCCAAGACTTAACCCGTCTACAAATCAAGTCAAAATTGGCTAAGTATCCAAGTCCAAGACTTAACCCTACAAACCATGTTCACGTTGGTTAAGTATATTAAGCAATTCACGACTTAACCTCGTCCAATTATCATTCTAGATTGGTTAAGTATATATTAACTTGACCCTATCAATTTACTTAGTCAAATCGGTCAAGTGTATTCAAGCGATTCGTGACTTAGCCTTATCATGTTTTCACGTTATATTGGTTAAGTATTGGTTAACTTAACCTCAATAAATTCATGACTTAGATTGGTTAAGTATAGGTCACTTAACCACCTCAAATCATCATGTTAGATTAGTTAAGTATTTAACTTAACTCCATTAAACTACCAAGTGGGATTAATTAAGTCTAGGCTAACTTAACCCCATCCGATTTCCATGCTTAGACTAGTTGAGTCTAATCTTAACCTCATCCATTAACTGTATTTTTTGGTTAAGTGTCATTAAGAAAACTTACTTAACCTTACCAAGTTATCGGGTTGGATTGATTAAGTGTTGGTTAACTTAACCCCGTCCACTAGTCGTATAAAAATGGTTAAGTGTCATTAGGCAAATCAAGTTACTTGACCTACCCAACCTTGTCATGTTTTGTTAAGTATCATTAGCCTAATCAAATTACTTAACCCACTTGTCCATGTCATATTTGATTAAGAGTCATTAATCAAATTAACTTAACCCTATCATGTGGCATTAATTACTTAATGCACCTCAACCTCTCACATTAGACTTTGTTGCGGTTACTAGTTAAGCCGGTCGGTTCCGGGTAGCTTTACACCACAACTTGGTCTAACCTCGGGTTTAAGCACAACATGACCTACTTCTCACATTGGGTCCTATTGTTTGCAACTACTAGTTAGGCCGGTCGGTTCCGGGTAGTTTTACGTTGCAAACTCAACCCAACCTCGAGTTGGCCACACTTATATTATCTAAGTGTCATGTCCATTATGTTTTCCAACACATATTACAAGTTTTCAAGCAATTGGGTAGACCTAACTTAATAGGTAAATTCCCAATGGGTAGACCTAACTTAATAGGTAAATTCCCAAGCTTATGTTTTCAAGCATACTTACATGTCAGCTTCCATGTTATATTTCAAGTCATGTTTCAAGTATAAACACATGTCATATTTAACGTTACATGTTGTCATGTTTATACCCATTTACCCAAATCATGTTCATTAACTTGCATGTTACATTCTTAAGCCTCAAAAACATGCATGAACCCAAACTTGGCACATAAGCGAATCATGGTGACAAAAGACATGGAATGATGACTAGTAACTCGCATATGTCATCATATAAGGGTTATGACTTCATATGCAAGTTGACATAAAGGTTATGAAGGTTCTCATGTTGCATAATGCAACATTTCAACCCAAAGGTTGTAGCTTTTAGCTCACAAGATCAAGATAATGACTTCATAAACTTGCATGACATGATAGCATGTATCATACTCAATGATCAAACCCAAACTTGCAACATGAACATTTAACTTCATAGTTAATATCTAAGAGTAGGGAAAGGGCTTACATTGCTATGAAGGCACAAATCGATTAAATGAAAGATTGAGACAAAGCCTATGCATGTCATCATCCAAAAACCCAAAGATGAACACTCCAAATCAATCAAAACCCCATCTTTATGAACAAAGATCAAAGCTTTAGCCTTGAAATCAACTTGAGAGGCTCTCATACTAACATAGAAACTCTCTAACACTCTCATGATCATGGAACCTCTCATAGGAATTTACTTAGGAATTTTAGAATGAGGGTGGAGGCCATGAGAGTGAAAATTTTTCCATAGTTTAGTTGCAAGAATGAATAATGAGGGTTTAGGGTAGGCTTAGGGGTGTTTTTATAGAGATTAGGGTAGTTTTAGGCCCTTAGATTAACCCTAGGATGGATCTGAGCCATCAAACCACGTTGGAAGCTTCTAGAACAAGACCAGAGACAAGTGCAGGTGCACCAAGCCAAGATGGCTCGGCCACCATAAGTCGACCCCCAAGTCGACAGGGCTGTCGACTTGGGTGAGGCCATGTCGACTCCCAAGTCGACAGGGCTGTCGACTTGGGGTGCCTGGCGGGAATTTTTCCCGCATAGCCTTCCAGCCCTAATTTTCGAAATTAGAACTTGCTTTTGAACTTGAATTTTCTGAAAACTTCGTCGGACCATAACTTGGTCATACAGACTCCGATTTTCGAAAACTCGGACTCTATTTCGCGTATTTTTCCGAGACGAACGCAATGGCATAGCCCGTTTTACTTGATTCATAATTTAAAATTAAATTCTGCCTTGATTCTCGTCTTAACACGTTATCGAAAAATACGGGTTGTTACACCAACCGTTGGTGATATACATTTGATACACTCAAGCGAAATGAGTGATCGGTCATGTGTGGCAGGGTTACAAGATGTTCTTGTTGAGCCCAATGTATTATATCTAGATATACACCATCTAAAGGTGGTTCCAACCTTGTCATAGTTGGAAATTCATTACCCAATAAGTTCTCGCAGTTTTTATTATATATTATATATATGTGGAGCATGAGATGAATGTTGCTAGATTTATATTTATGTGATTTAGACACTATTATAATATTAAAAGAGTTTTGATATAAAGATTATCGTTTCTTTCAAAAGGATTTTGAAAGTTAAACCAAGTGTTTTGGATTCTCATAAGGGAAAAACCCATTCCGTGTTATACGGCATGGTCTTATGAGATATTGTTTATTTTCTCAAACTTTCTAAATTGTTTACTTATACCCTTCCTATGACTGACGTAGAGTTTATTTTGTTTTGTTTTACCTAAACTCTTGGGTGCCCAAATTTGTACGGGCAGTCAAGTAGTTCAGGATTTTACAGGTATATCTAAAGGAGCTTGGAGCAGAAGGCTTCAGCGTTATTTAGTTATTGTTTTTCTGCTGTGTTGTAAGTGTTGTACTCTGATGATGATATGTTATATAGTTAAAAATTTTGCACTCCAAAAGTTGATATATATATATATATATATTATATTTTGATCCGCTGCGATGTGAGATTCAGTATTATTATTTTTGTTCATCTTCAACCTTTTTCTTCTTTAAAAAAATGATACGTATTCCTGTGATATTTGGGTCGGACGTGTGGTGTATTTAGTTAACTTAGATAATATGGATTTCCGGGCCGTTACAGTTGGTATCAGAGCTTAGGTTGAGCGTATACCTAGGCTTTGGTGGGATTGTGCTCATTAGAGATAGGGTCAGCAGTACCCTAGAATGAGTTGAGTGTATATACGAAAGCGCATATTTGTTATTTGATATAATTTTTTTTATATTGTATTGGCTAGTCTGTTGAGTGGTTTATGAATTCTAATCGAACTGTGGGACACCACGAAGTCGATAGGAATTTCTACACACTTAAGCAGAGAAATTTGACACAATATTGTTTTAAAGTGGGGAAATGGAATAATTTCACACAAAAATTCTATTTTTGATAGAAAAAAGAATAATTTTCCAAAATTATTATAATATATGGATATGTTGGATGTTAACATTATAGTCAAATGAGATAATAAATTTTGGAATGGTTATATATAACCAAATACAATTCGTATATGAATAAGATATACAATTTATATTAACTGAAACTAGATTCAAACCATAAATTAGAATTTGAATCCTGGGAAGTTGAAAATATTTTCTAAAGGATGTTAAAATAATATGGCTTTGTTTTGGAAGGATTTTTGAATAAAAATCATTTTTGAATAGGTTTTGGAAATGATAAAGCACTGAACTCACTTCAGTGGCTGGAAAATAATTCTGATAATGATTGCAACATCATCAGTACTCTTTTTCGAGTTTCCAAGTGATGGATTGCTACCTTAGAAAAAAAATTGATGGAAAATTGTTTTGAATAAAAACAAATTGTTTTGAAAATTCAAATGTTTTGAAAATTCAAATGTTTTGAATTTGAGATGGAAATAAATCTATGTATATATTTATGAGATTTATAAAGGATTTGAAATGAAAACCCGGGGATTTGAATTCTGGAATTTAAAATTTAACTTAAGCATGTTAAATGAATCGAAAGTAAATAAGTTGATTAAATTCAATTTGAATGCATACGGATGGAATATGAATTGGATGTGAATATATCGGTTGTAAGTCATTCAGATTAAATGAATGTAAGCATATATGATGTGCAGTATTAATGGAAAACAAAAATTTTGTTGGAACTAAATTTATTGAAATATGAAATTTTGAGTTTCAACATAAGTAAGTTTTTGAAAAGTTAATGGGTTTGAAGCATTTTTTCTACCTTAGTAATTTCGGGGACGAAATTCTTTTAAGGGGAAAAGAATGAAATGACCCAGATTTATGGACGATTTATTTTAAATATTTAATATTGTTTTAAATATTGAATTGATAATATAAATTAATTTTTATATTAAGTTATCGATTTAAAAATTGATTTTTGATTTAATATCGAAAATATTAAATTATCGTAATATGAAATATAATTAAAATCGAGGTAAAAAACTGAATCAAAATATTTCAGATGATTAGTATCAATTGTATTTGAATATAGAATCGATAATAATAAATTATTACTAAGGAATTAATTATTTCCGAGTTATATTATATTATATCAATTTATATGGTTATTTTATATATATGTTCAAATTAAATTTCAGAATATATTCTACTGAGGTTAATACAATGCTATAATATTGAAAATGTTGGTTGGTGCGTTAAAATAGTGGTTCACGATCTCTAGTTACGAATCCCAAAATATTTGGTTAATGGATAAGATCAAAATCAAATCGTATTAATGGTAAATCAAATAAATTTAAATCAAAGTCTAAATCAAAAATCTATTCACATTAATGTTTTGTACCTTAGAATATAATCTATACTGTACCATATACATGGCTAATTTCCTTAATGCCTAAGCTATCGTTCTTCTATAAAATCGCACCTTTCTCCTTCGTCTCTTCTTTCCTATTTGAATAGAATGAAAATGTTTTTTTTTCTTCAACTCGTATCAAAAAATATCGCACTCCTTTTGGTTTACCAATCGTGATTATTCCCTCTACTATTCTATTTCTCTCCGTTCATTCCTTTCTGATCGAAACCCCTTATCAAAAGCAATCAGGGAAATAAAATCCAAAATAGCTCAAATAAAAATCCTTAAAATACAAAAGTTGAATCCTTGGAATGTTACGAGCATCCTCTTCATTTTCGTGGTCTATCGTGAGAAGCGATGGTGTTTCAAGGCTCCACCGTAGTCAGCAAGAAATCAGGGGGTTCAATTTTTGGAAAAATTGGCCATCGATTTGCATTATGGCGGAGCGATACTGGTTTAGGAATTGCGATTTAAAACACTGCGTGATCTCCTGGAACTCGAGGCATACTCGCAATGTAAGATTGGAGCAGTGCTAGGAGTGGTTCAAGTTACGATGGATTTGAATACTGACATGGTGTTCGATGGTGATCTGAGAGGCATGCTATAGTGAGGAGGCGCACACGAGATTGGAGATTGGAGCACTGCAATCATATCTCAAATATACTATAACACCCCGAATTTTTAACGACATTAAATAGAATAAATTAAATAATAATTAATTTAATGTTCAGAATTAGAGGAAACAGACTGCACTATTGCATCCGTCTCGAAATTCTGGTCAAGATAGAAGTTTGGTTTGCGTAAAACAGACACTGTATGGAGAAGTTATGAGATTTTTAAGTTTGTATACGCACAGAAATATTTTATATATACGCATGAGTCAGAGGTGAGTCAGAGATGAGTCAGAATTCTATCCAGAGGATTCAAATTCGAAAAATTCCTCTGAGCGGCAAAATTCCCACTCTAGTGGGTCGACCCCCTAGAGGGGTATCGACCCCCCTAGAGGGGTATCGACCCCCCTAGTGGGGTATCGACCTAGGGGTCAACCCCCCTGAAGGGGTGTCGACCTAGGGGTCGACGCACCCACTAGGGTGTCGACAACCTAGGGCTGAGGTGGCACTCGGTTTCAGGGGGTTTGGCAGCTATATATGTGTCATATTTCTCATATTCTCTTTATTGAGAGTCATGGTGTAATCACCCATACTTTTACGGTATATAATTAATTAATTTAATTATACAAATAGTAATTAAGAGATGAAAATGGTTGTTTAATTAAATTATATTAAATATTTAATTAATTTAAATAATAGAATAATATATTTAATTCAAAAATAATAAAAAATATTGGAATTCACAATATTGTGTAAATTGGATTATTTAAAATGTATAATTCAGTTTAGAGTTGAATTATATTGACGAATATATTTATAAATGCCATTTGAACGTATAAATTATAATATAATTATAATCGAGCTCGCAATGGCGCGGCAGTTCGCTATTTGGCGATTTGAACTTCAACTGAATGTACAGGGACCGTTTTAAATCGGATTTCCGTGAAACAAGAAATGTTCGGAGCTGGTGAAGTATATTTTTCTAGTGGAAGAGAAAATTCGGGATTTCATTGTGTGGATTTTGATTTATGTCCAAATCAAATTTTAGAAAAGTCGCTATGGAATTCCTTTATAATTTATAACGATATATATAAGGAATTTCAATATAAATTGGAATATCGATTCAACGGGATTTGAATATCGAGTTGTAAATCCCAGTGGAGTTGTATGATATTCTATTGTGAATATATACGATAATATTTATTTTTAAATGTTAGATTTAATTGTTTTTAAATATATTTAATATTTAAAAAGGGTTTACTCAGAGCTTTAAAAATAACCAGTTTTGCAAACAACCTCAGAATTCGACGAAACTAATTTTGTTGGAACTGCAATATCAGATTTTTGTTAAATATCAAGTTTCGTGATTTTTGGGATCAGAGTGTCGTCGTACGGGATTTTAATGTGAAAAACATCAGTATTTCGACAGTTAAAAATACGCTGTGTTAGCAAACGAAGTCAGAATTCGACGAAACCAGTTTCGTTGGGACCGTAATGTCTAACTCTAGTCGTATGACCAGTTCCGTGATTTTTTGGGTATCATATGTGATCACAAGAATTTTAGAGGACAAATAAAAACAGCGATGGCTTAAAAATAAATATAATATTCAAATAAAATAATATTATAAAATCCTATAAATAATCCTTAATTTTTTTCTAAACCTAGAAAAAATCATTCACTGGTCAAATAATATTTCCGCCGTGATTTTTCTACCTTCAGTAAATTACTTCGATCTTCAAAAATCAAATAAAAACCATAGAAATTCTTTTAAATCCCAAAGTTAGAATATTTGAGTTCGTAAGGAGAATCTCTTCATTCCTATGCTCATTTTAATGGGTTTGAACCCTTTTTATTCGATGGCGGTTTTACAGCAGCGTTCTAGAATTTTCTAATTCGAGAGTTATAAGCATTGATTCAGGTTTTGGGTAATGCTTTCGGGATTGGGAGGTGGTTCCGCACATCGTGTGTTAATTTGGGAGCTTCTGCGATTTTTGTTGTCGATAGTTGTACTATATGTCATGCGAGATATGGTCGAATGCAACAGAGAGGACGAGCTCGAGTTGGGTGAAAGAAATATGGTTTGGTAGATATTTTGGAGGAAGGAATTTTAGTAATTTTTGTTTTGATTTCGGTGATGAGTGGGTGGAGATAAGTGGAAGTCGAATTGGGTAATGGTGAATATTGGGAGCACGATTTGAAGTAGAACGGGGAAGACAAGTTTGAGGGTGCGGGTCTGGTACTTTAAGGATGTTGGGCCGGATAAAGAAAAGGTAAAGCCCAATAGGATAAAATACTTAAGTTTTATTGTTTTAGATATATTTATATACACACAACTTGTGATCTAAATAACTTTTACATATGTTTTCGGAATTGGATGAAACAGGATCCGTTAGGATCGTAGGGACGGTGGCTACACCATGGAACTGACTGGGAGTGAATGAAGCTCGTTACAATTTATGGTGAAATAAATTGTTCGTCTAAATCGACAGATGAAAATCGTTATTTAACGATTAACGCGAAATGTGAGTAAAACTCACCAACTCTGAACAGTTATATTTTTACAACATATTGTTAGAACTGATAATTATCTATTGATTGCTATGCGTTAACTATTTGGTTGAATTTCTTATGTATTGGTTGAAATTTTAGATAACGATATACATATAAATCGTTAATCAAATATTGATTATGTTTAGCAGAATATTTCATAGTGAAATGAAATCGATGTTAATATTATTGTTTAACATCTGTGATGCTGGGAAACAGGTTGGAGGAATCTACAACATTTATTTTACTGTTTTTCATACATATTGTGATATATGATGTGATATACAATCTGTTGTTGATTGTGTGTGTTTGGGTGGTACTGAGCAGTGATATATGGTATTTGAAACACCATAAGAAATACTGGAATATACAAAGGATTTTTTCAAAGTGTATATTGAAATATAAATTGTATTTGTGAAAACAAATATAATAGAATTGGAAATATTTGTGAAAACAAATAAGAATTGGAAATATTTGTGAAAACAAATATAATTAAATTGGAAATAATTTGTGAAAACAATTATAATAGAAAAGGGATATTTGTGAAAACCAATGTAAAAGGAATATTTATTAGATAAATAATAAGAATTGAAATGGAATATTTATTTAAGAAATAAAATAGAAGTATAAAGGGATTATTTATTTGGGAAATAAATCAGAGTTATTATGGAAAATATTTGCGAAACAAATAGAAAAGGGAAATATTTATTTATTAAATAAATAGAAAGATGAAAAGGGAATATTTGTAAACATTTACAAATAAAATAGGAAGGGAAATATTTGTAAAACATTTATAAATAGAATTGAAAATGAATTATTTATTTAGTAAACAAATAAATATAAAAAGGGAATTTATTTGAGAAAATAAATAGGATTATATAAAGGAAATATTTATATGAAATAAATATAGACAAATAGGAAAGGAAGTATTTGTAATCGAATAGAGTAAGTCAACTAGAGTTAACCAGTTAGAGTTAAGTAGTTAGAGTTAACCAGATAGAGTTAATTGAACATAGTAAATCGAATTAGGATTAATTGAACATTAGTTATTCAATTAGAGTTGATCGAATATAGTTATTTGAGAAAGAGTTAGTCAAACCTAGTTATTCAAATATAAGTTAATCGAATATTAGTTATTCGATAAGAGTTAATCAAGTTGAGTTAAATAAGTCGAGTTAATTAAGTTAAGTTAGTCGAGATGAGTTAATCAAACCGAGTTAATCCAAATGAGTTAATCCAAAGGAGTTATTCGAATATTAGTTATTCGAATAGAGTTAAAGGAGTAGTCGAATATTAGTTTATTCGAATAGAGTTAAAGTAGTATCAAATATAGTTTATTCGAAAGGAGTTATCGATTGTAGTTAATCGAAAGGAATTGATCGAATAAGAGTTATTCGAAGGAGTTTATCGATTTTAGTTAATCGAAAGGAGTTTATCGATTTTAGCTAATCGAAAGGAGTTTATCAATTTTAGTTAATTGAAAGGAGTTTATCGATTTTAGTTAATCGAAAGGAGTTATCAATTGTAGTTAATTGAGGGAGTTTATCAAATTTATTTATTCGAGGGAGTTTAGCGGATTTAGTTATTCGAGAGGGTTAATCGAATATTGGTTATTTGAAAAGAGAAAATCGAATATAATCTATTCGGAAAGAGATAGTCGAATATAATCTATTCGAAGAGAGTTGATCGAATATTAGTTATTCGAAGGAGAGTTAGTCAAATAAAGATTACTCGAAAGGGAGTTATACGTCGAATTCGATTATATCGAATTCGGCAAAGTATTATTTACATTCCGGTTTTTAAATCAAGATTTATTTATTTATAAATAAATTAGAGTAGGTTAATTGTTCAAAGTAAGAAATAAAAAGTTAGATGTTAAGTTGGATATTTCAGAAGTAGGGTTTATAACGTTAGCGTTATAATCAATGTTTTCAATAAAGAAGTGGATACGTAAATAGAACCCGAGAGTTATGTAAGGAAGTTTGTTAAAGGTTTAAAGGATAAACTTTGACTATTTCAAAGTTAAAACGTTGTTCAGTTAAGGTCTGGGAGGTAATTATACCCCAACTTGATTGACTTCCTTCTTAACTAAGGAATGGTAAGGTTTGATAGTGAATGATGGTTAAGTGAATTTAGTAAAATGGTTTGAGTTAGCATGGCGATGTTTGATTTAAACATCTGTCTAAATTCAGTGAAGGAGTTTTCGAAATGTTTTCCAAACGAGAATCAGAAATGTTTTCTGATAATAGAAAATAAGAATTTAGAATATATGGAAACCGGAGATAAGTAAATTAATGAACTAAAGAGATAAATGTTAAATGACGATTGATCGACATAATTTCCATTTGGAAATAATATCGTTGTTTGCACACGTGTTTTTCTTTGATAGTTAACTCACCGACTATCGAAGTTTTTGACCATTTTAACGTTGTTAATATGGAGAGACCGGTCGGATTATTATCCGAAGAACCACCGGCATAAGCATTACGAATCATATATGCCGAAGATAATTGAAGACGGAGTAAAGTGCAAGGGCTGTTGTATAAATCTTAGGTAATGATAGCCAAAGATGGATGTACGGAATAGTGCCTTCGGTTTGTCCAGTCCCAGGACAACTTGAATGGACGAATGTCTGACAGAGTATATCTGGTAGATCGCGTAAGTTGATCGTTTCAAACGTATTTACGTTGTTAGCGGAGGATTTCGTTTCTCTTAGCTTATACCCGTGGTATTTTTGGGGAAATCAATTTGGGATTTGACGGGTATGACGATGTGGCATTCGAAGTAAATGGAGGTGTGATTTGTTGAAAGATACGCTATCAACTCCAGCCTCATCAACTGGGAAATGACAGAAATCGGGCAGGAAGCATGGCTAAGTGGTTCGCAACCAAGTAGGGTATATTGTCACCATCTAGAGAATATTCATATTTGTTATTTCTTTCAATTATGTATCTCCCGGGAATGGTTATGTTGGTTTACCAACTGTAAGGTGACAATATATTCGGTACTCTCAAGGGAAATGAGGGGCCAGTCATGTGTGGCTGAGTTGCAAGATGTTCTCGTTGAACTCCAGTGTATCGCTTCTAGAGTACACTGAGCGGAAGGTGGATCCATACCTTGTCTTAGTTGGAATCCATTTCCAAAATAAGAGCCCACAGTTTTAATTGTATATTATATATGTAGAACGTTAGATGCAAGCTTTTCTATTAGATTATTATTATATTGTGGCTGATAGACATTATTATAATATTAAAAGTGTTTTGATATAAAGTTAATCGTTTCTTTCAAAAAGATTTTGGAAGTTAAATCAAATGTTTTGGATTCTCATAAGGGAAAAACCTATTCCATTATACGGCGTGGTCTTATGAGATATCGTTTTATTTCTTAAACTGTTTTAAATTGTTTTACTCACACCAGCTCATGACTGACTCAGAGTTTATTTTGTTTTGTTTTTCCTAAACTCTTGGGTGCCCAATTTTGTACGGGCAGTCAAGTAACTGGGATTTACAGATACTTGAAGAGCTGGAGCAGGAGGCTTCAGAATTATATAGCTATGGTGATTTTCCGCTATGTTGTAAGTGTTGTACTTTGGAATTGATATGTATATTCAAGTACATATTTATATTTCAAAGTTATGTTATATATTATATGTTATTCATTCCATTGTGAGGTTCGTGTTACTCTGATGTTGTTGTTGTTGTTGTTCTTCTTCTATTCTAAGTTTCTATCTTATCTATTCTCACCCTCTAATTTCTTTCTTAGACTATCTGGTATTTTTCGATGCTTGATTAGTCGACATCGTGTTTGGTGTCGATAACCAGGATCGCAAAAACCCCGGGTCGTTACAGTGGTATCAGAGAGAAGGTTAAGTAATTACCTTGGCGCTGTGGCATGACTCAGTAGAGATAGGGTTAGTAATACCCTAGGTTGAGTTGAGTGTATTTATACGAGTGAATGTATATGTTATTGGATATAAAAATGATTTATATTATGGAGATTTATTGGTTGAGTTGTTTATGGGTTCTGGTCGATTAGTTTGATCCACTGTATCGGTAGGACTTTATAAACACTCGAATACGATGGGTCGACATGGTATGTTTTGAAAAGAGGGTAAATGAGATAATTTTACCCAAAGTATATTTTGATATAAAAGTGAATATATATTGAAATTATTAATTTGATGTGTTGGTCATTATTATAATCGAGTAAGATTATAAATGAAATGGATATGTAAATAACCAATCAAAATTCGTATAAGTGTTACAAATGAATTGAATCTGAAATTTAAATCAGAATGGAAATTAAAACCCTGGAGATTTGGAAAGGTGTTTGTAAATGGATTTGAATTGAATATATGAGAATTTTAAAATCCTGGGAGATTTTAAATTGTTTTACCAGCATTGTGAATGGTATTTTGAAATGTATTTCAAAATGGAATAGTTTAGAAATGGTTTTGAAAGTGATATAATATTGAACTCACTTCGATAGCTGGGAAATAACCCTGTTGATGAATCGCGACATCATCAGTGCTCATTTTTAAGTTCTAAGTGACGGATTACCACCAAAGATTTTTCTTTTGAATTATTTTGAGAAAAAAAAAACAAGTTGTTTGAATCCTGCAAAGGGAAGTTTGGATTTGAGAAAAGCAAAGCTGTTTAAAACTCCCAGGAAAGGATTATTTGAATTAAAACAAAATTTAAATAGAATTGAAGTTTGAAATAAAGCCAGTCTAGAGGTAATTGAATTGAATTGGTAGGTTAAGAGTTTGAGATCGAGATTGGAACTCGAATTTGAAATAAAGTTTGACTTAGGTATAAGCCTATGATTTGGTTTGAGGATAAAAACTGATTTGGAGTTTGGTTGGGATGACATTAGTATATCCTAAGTTGATAACAGGTAAAAGTGATAGAGTTGATATGGCCGACAAAAAGATACAAGTTTATATTTGGTATAAGCATGAGATTTATGAGCCGAATTTGCAAGCCGCTTGGCTGTTTGATTTTCTTTTGGGTTGGAGATGGCCTAGAGAGGTGAGTTGGAGTTTGACCTATTGACCATTACAAAGGAGGTGTTGGCGAAATTTTTCAAAAATTTTGGGTGTTAGAAAATTTTCAGGATTTTTGAAAATAATCGTTAATAGAATTAAATTAATAATTTAACTGAAATTAAATTAGTCTAGTTGAAACGGGAGTTAAGAATTTAACAAATAAGTTTTAACCAGTTAATAGGGTTAGTTTTCTACCTTAGCAATTTCGAGGACGAAATTATTTTAAGTGGGGAAGAATGTAACGACCCATACTTTCACGGTATATAATTAATTAATTTAATTATATAAATAGTAATTCAGAGATGAAAATGGTTGTTTAATTAAATTATATTGAATATTTAATTAATTTAAATAATAAAATAATATATATAATTCAGAAATAATCAAAAATATTGGAATTCACAATATTGTGTAAATTGGATTATTTAAAATACCAGTACGTTAGGCACGTCCGTTGGACGTGTGCATAGGTAATTAAGAGTAAACTTATGGATTGTGAAATTTTAGCCATATGCATAGATAATGTGTAGATATAAATAAATATGTAAGTTAAATTCTACGTGCGTGACTTGTGCTATGCACTCGAGAAGTTGCATAGTTTTTAGCTCCGTGTTTTTTTTTTTTTTTTTACTTTCTTCCTTTTTTATATTAACTGTCTCTAAGAGCATTCCCAACTGAGCCGTGTGTCAGTTGGAAATCAACTAACCCTCAACAGGGGTTCAGCTGAGCTCATTTGGGTTGCTTTGGAAATCCTGAAGGCCGTATCACGGAACATCCAACGAAAGTCAATCTCAATTAAACTTCTCTCTTCTAGGATACATAGGAAATACGATGGATGGATGTTTATTTGATAAAAACTCTGTCGTTTTTTTAATATAAGTTATTTTTAAATAGCAATGTTTGTCGAGTGCAACAAACACGGTGATCATAGATGATGAGAAGAGCAATCTTTTAAGAGAATATGTGACCAAATGCAAACATTTTTTCTTTGGAACATTTTAGTTCTATGTCGACAAAGCCATGGAGTTTGATAAGACTGCTTCCTCGAACATCTGTTGGCTTTTGTAATCGAGGCTTTTAGCTGCTCTCAGGATCGCGTGTGTGAAGTGGAATGCTAGCTTCTCCTTGTATTTGTGTTGAGCACAATGACGACAAAAGCTTAATCTTGTCTGTGCATATGAGCCTCTTTCCATTTGGAAATTGTATTGGAAAACGCCGTGAAAATAAAAGTAGAATTTCCAACTTTTATTCAATATACTGTAAGTATAGCCACTGCGAAGCATCAAAATTTAATTACTAATTAGGCGTCTTGATTTACGTTAATCAAAAAGGGATGCTAGCAACGATTTGGATGAGGTATCATATGCTTGGGATCAAGTGCTAATGCATGTATCCATTAGAAACAAAGCTCATGCGAAATATGTTGGTGCTGGCAGCAATAAAAGCGGATATGTTTTTTGTAATCTAAACAATTTGAGGTCTACAACTCTACACAATTATTTTCATAACTTCAACAGTTGCACATCGGTGCAAGTTGTTTACTATGAGTTATCCAACCCGCACATGAATGGATCAAAAAGCATATGATGTAGCCTTTATGCCATATTTATATATTACATACAAAATATACACAAAAAATGCAATTTATTACATAGAATAACATTTTCAAATAACAAAAAAAAAAAAAAAAAAAAAAAAAACTTCGTTCTGCATTTGAATTTTCTCATCATCATTTGGAGCAGCCGAAGTTACCACAATTGTTATATTTGACAGCATTTGCAATACTTCATTGCCAGGCCCTTGAGCTGTTTAATTCACTCTATCAGTTCTTGTTTTTCTTTTGCTTTCTATTCTAATGCTTGTAAGCTATGCTGTCTATCTTCGAAAACATTACTGATTAAAAGTCTGCTAAATTTGATTATCTGTTGTAGCTCGCAAATTAGTCATTCAACAGGTGAACATCTTAAACAGTAAAGTGGTGTACGTCAAATTTTACTTCAATTAAAAAGAATGATTTTCGGTGTAAATAAAAACATATTACAATGTTCCGTAGAGAAAAGCCCATCCTTCCAGTTCAAGTATATATATTTTTTCCAAGTACTTCAAGCATACATTTTGGATCTGTGGTACCTAAAATATGAATCTTTAGATAACACAATTTATGTAGAATAACCAATAGTCGTATGAATATAAATGAATGACAAATATGGTTATCAATCCTAAGATAATAATCCTCCTTAGCAGTTTTACTCTGAATTTTGGAACTTATAAAGTTATTTATGAGTCAAATTTTATGAATTTGTACAATATAAATTCTAAGACATTTGTACAATAACAGTATTAAAATATAACTTCTACTTTTGATAATGCTGTATAAATACTACAACATGCGCGCTGGTCATGCAAAATAAAACAATGAGTATAGATAGCATGTACTCCATGCATACATAGGAACATAGTAGAAACTATGTGTAGAAATGAAGATAATCATTATAAATAAAATGCAATTATTGTAGGTTTAACAGAGGAAATTCTCCTAAATGTACTATTGTCATATGTCTTTGAAGAAAACAATAGCAAGTAACAAACCTGTGGCTCCTCCCATGTGTACATACTGTTTTTGTCGATCTATTGTTATGTGCACCACCCATGTCTATTCAATTGAGTATATTAGCTTCGCCTCATCCCAGCTTCATTTAATTACTACATCTTCTTAGTGGGAGACATCTCACGTGTCAGTTAGAATTTCCTTCCCTTTATTGTCACCCATCCAGCTTTGAAGAAGAGTGCTTTTTTCAGTTTTCATGCGGCATTCCTAGAGAAAACATTTCTGAAACACAGTGCATCGCAATAAAATGTATGTTACAGCCTAAAGCCTAATGCACTCAATTCTAAAAACGTTAGTATGGCTATGCATCAAAACGACGTATAGCTCTTCGTTTTAACGTTCTGTCATTATCTTCAAACAACCACACTTTTTCGTCTACGTATCCTTTTCTTTGGACCATAAATGAATGTGTGTGTGTATGCTTGTTCTTTTCCTTTCCATTATTGTGGATCATTAAAGTGATGATCTTTATTTAAAAAAAAATCCAACCCAATCCTAATAGTACCTTTTGGACCCACTGCACCCAGCTATCAAGCAATCCAAATTCCAATGACAATTTCGATATTATATTTCTTCCGTGTTGAATATTATGCACACCCTTTGAGCCATTATCTTATTGCAGCTAAAAAATTTGAATTATCTTTTACGAAGTTGCCATGAGAATTGGAAAGAGGATTTATTCCTGTATTAACAAATATATATTATGAAAACTGAAAGAAAAAAGACACGATGCTTACCATGTTTCTTCATTGATCATGTTAACTCTTTTGGATGAATATTCTATAGATCCCTTAATGTAGTTGGTATATAAAGAAGTATATGTATTATTTAGGAACAAAATCGCCATTCCCCAGCAAATAAAATGAAACAAAAAATCAAATGAAGTGATAAGAAAATGCCTTCTTTAGGCACAATTGAGAAACCTTCTTTAAATAATTAAGCTGATGTCATGACATTTATACTCTTCTTATTTCCACCGATGGGAGATCAATATGGTAGCCCATAAATGGCAGAGCTAAAAATAATCTTGAATGGGAAATTATAAGGATATATTACTTTCTGCAATACGTTTCATGCATGTCAAAAACATTCTAGCTCACTTAGCAACTTGCGTAGGTGCAATATTTAAGAACATGCTAAATATCTTGTTATTGCTATAAATGATTGTTTTCATAATGCACAATAAGGACGTGTGAACAATTATAGCAACTTATTAACCCAACTTCATTTGAATGTCAACATTATTACTGGTTAAGTAGTCAAACTCATGCAAATTAGACTATACATGAAATGGGAAGGTAAATCAAATATAATGGGTAACAATAAAGTATCACATAAAGCAGTTTTTAAAACTATTATTATTTGTATTATGGTTGAAATAATGATGGCTAAATTTGCAAAGATTTATTAAGGCAGTATGTATACATATAGCCACAAAATTGACGAATAAATGGCTGGCTGCATCATAGAAACCATTGATTTCTTTCTCCTTTCTCAATCGAAAATTGCTCTGTTGAAAATTACTTAACAATGCTCAAAATTTTAAAGGTTGGTTTTATTCCCCTTTTCTTAGACATAGATTGCTCTTTCAGAAATTATTAAAGTAAACTTACAACAATACATTATATGAACATTGTACTTGTATTTGTGAAGTTCATGAAGTAAGTTTGAACAATTCACGGAAACAAACAAATGGTAATATTAAGCAATAAAAAGAAGTAACTGAAGAGTGATAACTTAACACTAATGTATATTGTTCAGCTGTCTTTCATCGTAAACATATATACACAAATAAAAAAATAAAAACTATGGTAAGAAAAGGATGAACATTAATAATGAAGAAATCTTCACCTTGCAGCCGGTAGACAAAAAGCATGCATAATTAATATAAACCAAATATGTCGGCATTATCAGTCTGCAGTCTATACAAAATAAAATAAATATTGAAATTTCTATCATTTTCGAGAGTAACATACCATGCAACCACACAGTTGTTTATCCACTACAGCTAATTCTTTCTATTTCTCTCTCATTTATTTTTCTCTGATCAAGCAAAATTTGCTTTCAACCATGAACCCAAAAAATATGGTAGACCTGCCTGAGATGATAAAAATGAGTTGTGAGATTTAACAAAATGATATCCTGCGTCTTATTGCGAAAATAAAAAATGCTAGTTCTGTTAGTATTACAATTAATGATGTAGCATGTCATTTAATTTTTTTCTTTCAAAAATATCACTACAAAAATGATGCCAATTTGTTTAATACACCTTAATAATAATAAAGCTAGAATAAGAGCACAGTCAAAGCTGGAATAAGAGCAGAGGTATAAAGTCACAGAAACATATATAGAGCATAATAAATCCTTATTAAATGCACATAGATGTCTATAATATCATTTTTGTGCTAATATAAAAAAACAAACATTTACTCCAAATAATATTTGTAGGGTCATCCTCTTAACTCATGCTGACCCCATTTCCATTTTATTTGTTTTAGGCAAATAACTTATCTTATTTCTTATGCAAATAACTTACTAAAATTGTCATATCCATGAAAAAAAACAGTGTCAAAGTTTCAAATTCATGATCATATATAACAATTACAGATATTTTCAGGTCACAGATTCAAAAACAGAATGCACAATCATAAGAGTTCTCATGTACGTACATGGGACCAAGATTTGAAGCTCAAAATTCAAATTGTAAATCACAACATTCAATGTTAAAACTAAAACAGGATTTACATCATGAATGGTAAATTCAAATAAGTTATATTTAGACATGTGTGCACGGTTGCATGCTAATAATACCGCTTTATGTAGGTTATAGAATGATTATATGATGGCATACAGTTCTTCTTTTCGTGGTAATGACTTTTAATTTTGGAAATTGATTTTGATGTTTAAAATTTTATAACTAAGACTCAAGGTTTATTCCTTATTTATTTTATTTTGAAGACAATAAAATATGATTTGTAGGCTAAAATAAGCATCTACTGAAATATTGCATTTCTACATAGACTTATTTTTTACCCACTGCAATATAAATTGATTCGTAACAGGAAAATTCTGATGTGAAATATGATCCAAAACGCAAGGTTTAAAGAATTTCATAACAAATGCATGATATAATTTACACTACCACTGCTAGCTAATTAACATTAGCTATCATAACTTTGTAGAATATTTTTACAACAAATGCATGAGGCAATTTACACTACCACTGCTAGCTAATTAACATCATTAACTTTCATAACTTTGTAGAATATTATAATTAACATCTTTAGCTGTCATAACTTTGTAGAATATTAGAACTAACATCTTTAATTACCTGACATCATTAATCAATCACCTGGAGCGTTGAATCCATAACATCCATGTCTCTGTCAAGAGTATCCTGTAAAGCAGCAGATGAATGATAAACGGAAAGAGTCAAAGTTAAATCAACTTCAAGTATTTTACATATTATTAGTCTTGTGTGCAAGTCCAATTCTTCATCAATAGCCAAGGCAAGATGTTTTGTGCTAAGGACGGTATATTCAAAATACTCAAAGCCTTTTGCTTGCTTTGTTTGATAAAAAGAGTGAACAAAGGAGCAACCTCTGTTGAAAGCAATAATGAAATATGACTTTGCATTGCTTTTAGCTGTTATTACTACGCTAAAGGCAGAAAAAAAAAGTCCCAATACATTTTTCCAATTTGATAGTTTTACTGAATATAAAATTATGTACAAATATGACAGAAAGAAAAGTCAGTTTCATTTTTCTATAACGTATGCTACTCAATATTATTATTGGAACAAATGTATGGAGGATGGAAGAATACCTTGCATTATTTCCCTTTGTAATCAAGCTATGCGCTGGTTGTCCAAACCATCTGCTGGGTTAATCGCTTTTGTATCATTTGGCCCTGTCAAATTACCACTGTATTACGAAGTATACATTAACAGTGATTAAAAAAATAATCAATGATTCCACGTGCGTAACGAAATCATTGAGCAAAGAAAAGAATTGAATCTAATGGCATAATGAAAATTAATACCTGTTTGTCTTCTTCCAGTCCTTAACCGATTGAGGCACTCTGTCTTCCAATGCATCATTGTTTGTTCATCGTCTGATATTGGAGTTCACATAAAATTAGTTGAAGTCCTATAATTTTGTCAAAAAATTATAGAAGAATAAAGTTATCATCTTACGTTGAAACAACAAACTCAGTATCGCCGATCTCAGACGCTAGTCGGCAGAGCTAGCTTCAGAGGTTTGTTGGAGACGGCAGAGGAGGTGGTAAAAGTCCAGCCGAGCACGATTTGAAACTTACGGAGATTTTTTATAACTTCTGTTCTTAATTTCGGTTTACGAATGAATTAAAGCAAAACTTCAAACAAATCAGAAGTGATTTTTCGTTGCGTGACCTTCATACAGACGGTGAAATAGTCGTTCAGATATGGGTAGATCTGCAATTTTGTGTCCTAAGAATTGGATGAAGGAGAAGGAACAGATGAAGAAGAAAGAGAAGTGGATTAAGAAATCAGTTGGAAGTAGCGTAGATTTGTTTTGGGGTAGTGGGTGAAAACGTGAAACGTGTGAGGTTCAACGTTACAATTATGCCCTCAAGTTATTGTTGTAGCCTACACGGATAATTTGGTAAATTCAGAAGCTTCAGTTCAAGGTATTCTCATTATAATATAGATAGATGAATAGATATAATTCAGTTTAGAATTGAATTATATTGACGAATATATATATATATATTTATATATATATATATATATTTATATTTATATATATATAAACGCCATTTGAACGTATAAATTATAATATAATTATAATCGAGCTCGAAATGGCGCAGCGGTTCGCTATCTGGCGATTTGAACTTCAACTGAATGTACAGGGTCCGTTTTAAATCTGATTTCCGTGAAACAAGAAACGTTCGGAGCTGGTGAAGTATATTTTTCTAGTGAAAGAGAAAAATCGGGATTTCATCGTGTAGATTTTAATTTATGTCCAAATCAAATTTTACAAATGTCGCTATGGAATTCCTTTATAATTTATAATGATATATATAAGGAATTTCAATATAAATTGGAATATCGATTCAACCGGGATTTGAATATCGAGTTGTAAATCCCAGTGGAGCTGTATGTTATTCTACTGTGAATATATACGATAATATTTATTTTTAAATATTAAATTTAATTGTTTTTAAATATATTCAATATTTAAAAAGGGCTTACTCAGAGCTTTAAAAATAGCCAGTTTTGCAAATGACCTTAGAATTCAACGAAACTAATTTTGTTGCATCCACAATATCATATTTTTGTTAGATATCAAGTTTCGTTATTTTTAAGATCAGTATGTGGATGTATGGGATTTTAATGTGAAAAACAGTCAGTATTTCGATGGTTAAAAATACGATGTGTGAGCAAATGGAGTCAGAATTCGACGAAACCAGTTTCGTTGGGACCGTAATGTCGAACTCTAGTCATATGTCCAGTTTCATGATTTTTGGGTATCGTATGTGATCACAGGAATTTTAGAGGACAAATAAAAACAGTGATGGCTTAAAAATAAATATAATATTCAAATAAAATAATATTATAAAATCCTATAAATATCCTTAATTTTTTTCTAAACCTAGAAAAAATCATTCTCTGGTCAAACAATATTTCCGCCATGATTTTGCTTCCTTTAGTAAATTTCTTCAATCTTCAAAAATCAAATAAAAACCACAGAAATTCTTTTAAATCCCAAAGTTAGAATATTTGAGTTCGTAAGGAGAATCTCCTCATTCCTATACTCATTTTGATGGATTCGAACCCTTTCTGTTTGATGGCGGTTTTACAGCAGCGTTCTAGGGTTTGCTAATTCGAGAGTTATAAGCATTGATTCAGGTTTTGGGTAATGCTTTAGGGATCAGGAGGTGGTTCCACACATCGTGTGTTAATTTGGGGAGCTACTGCGATTTTTGTTGTCAATAGATGTACTGTATGTCACACTAGATACAGTCGAATGCAACAAAGTGGACGAGCTCAGGTTGGGTGAAAGAAGTATGGTTTTGTATAGATTTTGGGGGAAGGAATTTTGCTAATTTTTGTTTTGATTTCGGTGATGAGTGGGTGGAGATAAATGGAAGTCGAATTGGGTAATGGTGAATAATGGGAGCACGGTTTGAAGCAGAACGGGGAAGACGAGTTTGAGGGTGCGGGTCTGGTACTTTAAGGATGTTGGGCCGCATAAAGAAAAGGTAAAGCCCAAGAGGATAAAATGCTTAAGTTTTATTGTTTTAGATATATATATATATATACACACAACCTGTGATCTAAATAACTTTTACATATGTTATCGGAATTGGACGAAACTAGATCCGTTAGGATCGTAGGGACGGTGGCTACACCATGGAACTAAATAGGAGTGAATCGAAGCTCGTTACAATTTATGGTGAAATAAATTGTTCATCTGAATCGACAGACGCAAATCATTATTTAACGGTTACGCGAAATGAGAGTAAAACTCACCAACTCTAAACAGTTTTATTTCTTCAACATATTGTTAGAACTGATAATTATCTATTGATTGCTGTGTGTTAACTGTTTGGTTGAATTGCTTATGTATTAGTTGAAATTTTGGATAACGTTATATATATATATATATATAAATCGTTAATCAAATATTGATTCTGTTTAGCCGAATATTTCATAGTAAAATGAAATCGACGTTAATAATATTGTTTAACATCTGTGATGCAGGGAAACAGTTTGGAATTCCTCGACATTTATTTTACTGTTTTTCATATATATTATGATATATGATGTGATATACAATCTGTTGTTGATTGTGTGTGTTTGGGTGATACTGAGCAGTGATATATGGTATTTGAAACACCATAAGAAATACTGGAATATACAAAGGAATGTTTTCAAAGTGTATATTGAAATATAAATTATATTTGTGAAAACAAATATAATAGAATTGGAAATTTTTGTGAAAACAATTATAATAGAATTAGAAATATTTGTGAAAACAAATATAATTGAATTGGAAATGATTTGTGAAAACAATTATTATAGAAAAGGGATATTTGAGAAAACCAATGTAGAAGGAATATTTATTTGATAAATAATAAGAATTGAAATGGAATATTTATTTAAGAAATAAATAGAAGTATAAAAGGATTATTAATTTGGGAAATAAATAAGAGTTATAAAAGAAAATATTTGTGAAACAAATAGAAAAGGAAAATATTTATTTGTCAAATAAATAGAAAGATGAAAAGGGAATATTTGTAAACACTTACAAATAAAATAGGAAGGGAAATATTTGTAAAACATTTACAAATAGAATTGAAAAAGAATTATTTATTTAGTAAATAAATTAAGATAAAAGGGGAATTTATTTGAGAAAATAAATAGAATTATATAAAGGAAATATTTATATGAAATAAATATAGACAAATAGGAAAGGAAGTATTTGTAATCGAATAGAGTTAGTCGACTAGAGTTAACCTGTTAGAGTTAACCAGTTAAAGTTAACCAGATAGAGTTAACTGAACATAGTAAATCGAATTAGGATTAACTGAACATTAGTTATTCAATTAGAGTTGATCGAATAAAATTATTTGAGACAGGGTTAGTCAAACCTAGTTATTTGAATATAAGTTAATCGAATATTAGTTATTCGATAAGAGTTAATCAAGTTGAGTTAAATAAGTCGAGTTAATTAAGTTAAGTTAGTCGAGATGAGTTAATCAAACCGAGTTAATCCAAATGAGTTAATCCAAAGGAGTTAGTCGAATGTTAGTTATTTGAATAGAGTTAAAGGAGTAGTCGAACATTAGTTTATTCGAATAGAGTTAAAGAAGTATCGAATATAGTTTATTTGAAAGGAGTTATCGATTGTAGTTAATCGAAAGGAACTAATCGAATAAGAGTTATTCGAAGGAGTTTATCAAATTTAGTTAATCGAAAGGAGTTTATTGATTTTAGTTAATCGAAAGGAGTTTATTGATTTTAGTTAATCGAAAGGAGTTTATCGATTTTAGTTAATCGAAAGGAGTTATCGATTGTAGTTAATTGAGGGAGTTTATCAAATTTAGTTATTCGAGGGAGTTTATCGAATTTAGTTATTCGAGAGGGTTAATCGAATATTAATTATTCGAAAAGAGATAATCGAATATAATCTATTTGGAAAGAAATAGTCGAATATAATCTATTCGAAGAGAGTTGATCGAATATTAGTTATTCGAAGGAGAGTTAATCAAATAAAGATTACTCGAAAGGGAGTTATACATCGAATTCGATTATATCGAATTCGAGAAAGTTTTATTTACTTTCCGGTTTTTAAATCAAGATTTGTTTATTTATAAATAAATTAGAGTAGGTTAATTATTCAAAGTAAGAAATAAAAAGTTAGAAGTTAAGTTGGATATTTCAGAAGTAGGGTTTATAACGTTAGCGTTATAATCAATGTTTTCAATAAAGAAGTGGATACGTAAATAGAACCCGAGAGTTATGTAAGGAAGTTTGTTAAAGGTTTAAAGGATAAACTTTGACTATTTCAAAGTTAAAACGTTGTTCAGTTAAGGTCTGGGAGGTAATTATACCCCAACTTGATTGACTTCCTTCTTAACTAAGGAATGGTAAGGTTTGATAGTGAATGATGGTTAAGTGAATTTAGTAAAATGGTTTGAGTTAGCATGGCGATGTTTGATTTAAACATCTGTCTAAATTCAGTGAAGGAGTTTTCGAAATGTTTTCCAAACGAGAATCAGAAATGTTTTCTGATAATAGAAAATAAGAATTTAGAATATATGGAAACCGGAGATAAGTAAATTAATGAACTAAAGAGATAAATGTTAAATGATGACTGATCGACATAATTTCCATTTGGAAATAATGTCGTTGATTGCACACGTGTTTTTCTTTGATATTTAACTCACCGACTATCGAAGTTTTTGACCATTTTAACGTTGTTAATATGGAGAGACCGGTTGGATTATTATCTGAAGAACCTCTCCGTATTGGCATAAGCATTGTGAATCATATATGCCAAAGATAATTGAAGACGGAGTAAAGTGCAAGGGTTGTTGTATATATCTTAGGTAAAGATTGCCTAAGATGGATGTACAGAATAGTGCCTTCGGTTTGTCCAGTCCTAGGACAACTTGAATGGACGAATGTCTGATAGAGTATATCTGGTAGATCACGTAAGTTAATTGTTTCAAACGTATTTACATTGGTGGCGGAGGAATACGTTTCTCTTAGCTTATACCCATGGTATTTTTGGGGAAATCAATTTGTGATTTGATGGGTATGACAATGTAGCATTCGAAGTAAATCGAGGAGTGATCTATTGAAAGATACGTTATGACCTCCATCCTCATCAACTAGGAAATGACAGAAATCGGGTAGGCAGCATGTCTAAGTGGTTTGCAACAAAGTAGGGTATATTGTCACCATCTAGAGAATATTCATATTTGTTACTTCTTTCAATTCTGTATCTCCCATGAATGGTTATGTTGGTTTACCAACTGTAAGGTGACAATGTATTCGGTACTCTCAAGCGAAATGAGGGGCCGGTCATGTGTGGCTGAGTTGCAAGATGTTCTTGTTGAACTCCAGTGTATCGCTTCTAGATTACACTGAGCGGAAGGTGGATCCATGCCTTGTCATAGTTGGAATCCATTTCCCAAATAAGAGCCCGCGGGTTTAATTGTATATTATATATGTAGAACGTTAGATGCAAGAGTTTCTACTAGATGATTATAATATTGTGGTTGATAGACATTATTATAATATCGAAAGAGTTTTGATATAAAGTTTATCATTTCTTTCAAAAAGATTTTGGAAGTTAAATAAAATGTTTTGGATTCTCATAAGGGAAAAACCCGTTCCATTATACGGTGTTGTCTTATGAGATATCGTTTTATTGCTCAAACTATTTTAAATTGTTTTACTCACACCAGTCCTATGACTGACCCAGAGTTTTTTTTTTTCCCTAAACTCTTGGGTGCCCAATTTTGTACGGGTAGTCAAGTAGTCGAGATTTACATATATTTGAAGAGCTACAGCAGGAGGCTTCAGAATTATATAGCTATGGTGATTTTCCGCTGTGTTGTAAGTGTTGTACTTTGGAAATGATATGTATATTCAAGTACAGATTTATATTTCAAAGTTATGTTATATATTATATGTTATTCGTTCCGTTGCGAGGTTCGTGTTACTCTTGATGTTGTTGTTCTTCTTATATTCGAAGTTTCTATCTTATCTATTCTCACCCTCTAATTTCTTTCTTGGACTATCCGGTATTTTTTTGATGCTTGATTAGTCGACATCGTGTTTGGTTTCGGTAACCAGGATCACAAAAACCCCGGGTCGTTACACATGGAGTCCATATGCTGTTGGAGTGTGAACTGAACCGTTTCTACAACAACATATTCTACAAATCCAATTCAGAAATTCTAGATCCGTTCTTCCTAAATTCTCTAAACCTAACGCTGTGAGTTTCTAGATTACTTTTAGGTTTAGATAAATAAAAGTATGCTTTGCTAGACAATGAATTGGATATGTTGTGAAGTATGATTCTGTCTTAATATAAAATTCTATCCTATGTAATGAAAGATCTAATTTCCTATATATAATATAATTGTGGTGATTTGATTATAATGTTTATATTGATCTTGACTTGTAACCATGTTATGATGGAAGTACAACTATTAATTTGGATAATTGTGACATTACTTGGATCTAGACCTTTATGTTAATCACCTTTCACCTGTCATATTGTGATACATTGATGTATGTTGTAAAGTTGACATGTGAGTAAACCTTTTGATCTAAACATGTTGCTATGTCACCCTAACTATGCTAGATCTAGGTAACTGGACACCTAATGTTAAATCTAGATCTCATAAACGTCATAGTTATTGCCGCAAGTTACTAGTTTGATGTCCACTTTATTATGATGTTAATCACATGTCCATTCACTTTGTTATTATGCCAGTTTATGTTCATGTTTATGCCAAAAAATGTTGAAACTGTCACCCTTGTCATATTCCCTTTTATTATTATAGCTAGGCTACTTTATAGCCTAATTGTTGCCAAAATACGTACGAATACGTTAGAGAGAAAACGGGGAGAAAAGGATTATAATTGGCATGATTTATGTAATGTTTAATAGGAAATGGGACATGTAATTTAAATGGGGAAAACATAGAAATAGCTACCTATAATGACATAGGTAGATTTGGATTAATTTGGAATGTTTAGTAATTTACAATTAGGAATTGTAAATTAAACTTATGGCACGAGGTTAGGTTACATTAGTGGTGGAAGTCTGCCCGGACCCGACCGGCATATCCCGCAGCCATTAATGTTGAACCTAAAGTGGGAGGTCTAAGTACGCAAATACGAATCAGGCTAAGACATGAGGTTAGTCCCAACTGTGGAATAAGACTACCTGGAATTGACTGGCATATCCAGCATCCACACGTTGTAGGCCTAATGTGGAAGGTCTATCCCATTATATCCATAATTGGACATGGTAATGAAATAAACTACTTAACCTAATTTAATATGACTATGGACTTACTTTAGGGTTAAGTAAAATTGGATGGGTAGTGATGGGTTAAGTAAATTAAAGGGGGTGGGTAATATGTATATACAGGCCCACGAACTTAACCCAATAAGGTTATGTAATTAAAGACAATAGTGGTATACATAACCAGTAAATAATGTAACAGGGTTATGTAATTAAAGACACCTAGTGGTATACATAACGAGTAACTAATGTAACAGGGTTATGTAATTAAAGACACCTAGTGGGATACACAACCGGTAGATAATGTAATAAAGTTATGTAGATAAAGACACCCTTTAGGGTAAGCATAACTATTATAGGGCTATATAATTAAAGATACCTAAAGGTATACATAGTCAGTGGAAAACCTAGAAGTGGACACAAGGCAAGGGGGAGGGCTTGTATCATATTGCGTGGGACCCATTTCAGTCAGTAACCTGGAGTGGGTATCAAGTAAGGACCCCCGTACTAGGCGGAGAAAGGGGCACTCTAACTGATTGATTGTAAGAGATCCAAACGAGGCGGATGGTGTGGGTGGCGCAAACCGACCGGGGACATATGCGTGCATGGGTCGGGCAGAAGGGGCTAAGACGACCGTGACACTAGTAGATATGGTTGTGCACACCATGGGTTGCCACTTTAGGAATTGATGCCTCATACTGTGAGTCCAGCACAGGATATCTACAAGGTAGGGAGCTGATCGATTAGGGTAATCGTTAGGGTATACTTGGACGTATGACCTAAGCCTACCAGCTTATAGTGGAAGGGATCATTTCATTTCAATTATACTAGTAATAATGCAGAGTAATCATTGTTGAGGCACATACACCTTAACTTGCTTACCTTGTCACACCTTCCATTTATGTACTGATCTCTCTTATCCACTTTATATGTCTATCATGTTGCTTTTATTTATCTACCGGCTAAAAGTAACTTGACTCGCTAGACTTTATGTCTGACCCTGTTGTTTCTCCTTCTTTCTTCCGTCCTCCCTAGGTTCTCAGGGAGAAAGCACTTAGACTTAATCAGGAATCTGATATCATCTTTCTTGGAGCTACTTCTGAAGTATGGCTCAAGTTCTTGTCTCTACTATGGATACCTCTTTTTATTGGGGGAATGATGATTTTTATTTACTTATGTACTCTGATGGTGCAAGACAGAAGTATTTTTATTGTAATGGTTTTCATGACTTATGAAATTGTGGACCATAGTATTATGATTTATGTTTGAAATAATAGTTTAAATTTTCTGCTGCTGCCTTATTTATATCTATCTTGTAATTATTTTGTGTCTGTTTACCTATAATGCTTCACGAAACTTAATGCATTCCCTTAGTGAGTGACATTAACAGACGTGGGGTGTTTCACTTGGTATCAGAGCCGAAGGTTACATGATTAGATGTGACACCCCACGTCCATTAATGTCACTCACTAAGGGAATGCATAACTTTCATGAAGCATTATAGGTAAATAAGAACATAATATCACAAGACAGACATATAAAATAGCAGCGGAATTAAAACTTTATTTAAATCATAACATCATGGTCCTAAATACTGAGTTTATATCATAGGTTTGAAATAACTAGTTACATGTTTAATAATCTGTCTTACCAAAAAATCAGAGTACAAAAGCATAAACCATATTTCCCAAGCAGAGCCATAAGAGAGCTGACAATAAGTCAAAGTTGTACATTAATATCCAAAGTCCAAGCTAAGCCGAAAGAATCCAAATCAACTCTAAGCACTTCCACCCTGAGAACCTGGGGGGAAACGGAAGAGAGAGAGGAGAAAACAAAAATGGTCAGACATAAAGTCTGGCGAGTCCAGTTACTTTTAAATATAAATAAATAAAAGTATCATGGCTGGTATATAAAAAATGGAAGAACAAGATAATAATAACAAGTTTGAACTGAGCAAGATAAGATGAACATGATATATTATACTTCTTAAATACGTTTCTCTGCACCGCGCAGATACTAGTATATCATAAGTAGAATGATCCCTACTAATATCATTCCATTACATTTGCTTGATTATTAGGTTACTTGGGTTAATAGCACTCAAGACTTATACGCGCATTGTACCCATTTACTTTTCCATGGATTCACATAATACAATATATGTAGCTATCTCTCAATATTGAGTACATTCCATGGTACCCCACTTGCATGGTCTCCATCGAAATGAATGCAGTCCCTCACCCTACGCCGGAGTGACGTACAGATCCTTATATAGCAGTGTTATGTTCCGCATATATCTATCATTACTATGCTATGTAAGCTTATGGACTGCCACCATCGATCGAATCAGATTCCATGTTGGAATAATGCCCTCTAGTCTATGATATACCACCCAGAGTAGATATGCTTGCATCTAGATTGTCCCGCGTATGTACTGTAATTGTAGCTCGATGCCTCAATCGCACGTCCTTTAATGTGCACCGAGTTCTGTGACAGGGCTAAACACGGAACTCGGTCGGAAGCTTTTCCATACCTGTACAGGCCCGTCTTTAAGAGCCTTCAAATATAGATAATCCCCAAGTCTGTTTTCCATGGTGGCTATGGCCCCACCTCGGCCCCTTCCTCAACTAGTAAAGACTACAAAGCTAAGCGATCGCCCCTAAAACAACCAACCTAAATATCCATGTGGCATCTCCCCTCAACCTCGTACCTCGATAGTAAAAGGTGAAATGATATCTTGGGGTTAGCTCTAGTCTTTTCGCATCCCGCTGGCTGCCGATGACGGGTATCCGACGATCCACTATCCTTGTTGGTCCTGACCATCCACCTCCACATAAGCAACCGTCGAATCTCCCAGATGTCACCTCGTCACAGAATTCTGACTACATAACTACCTCTGCAGTCAAGGCCCACCCACCTGGTAATTACGTGCAGACCCAACCTCTGTGAGTACAGTCCGAAACTACACCACCATAGAGGACAACCAGGAGCACCTTCAACATCTCAGGAAGCTGCTGCTTCCCCTTCCAGTCCTTCAGAGCCGTCGTAACAATCAGATGAATGTGTGCTCCCCTCGTGCCTTATAACACCTCGATGATCTACCCCGTTGGGTTATTCACCCTCAAACGTACGGACTGGTCCAAGTGCCTTATTTTAATATGTTACAAGACCCTATGTCTAAACATTCTATTACGCGCTTGAATTACTTCATCGGGTTTTCATCTAACTTGGTTATTACCATTCACATTGAATTCTTATTCAAATTACCAAGTTTCTTTTGCTTATTATTTTCAATCATATAACTTAATCCATTTAAGTTTATTAATAAGCCCACAACATGTTATTCTCTAGATTGTGGCCCAAGGTCTGAAATCCACAATCTATTTTATATTCTTGCTTGGTTACATCATTACAATAACATGTTTTTATTTAATGTGTAATTAAGTAAGTCTCATTTTACATGTTTCTTTTTAACATGTCATTCATTATTTATGATTAAATATAATTTATCTTATAAGTTTTCCTCGTTCTTTCTTATTTAATCATAATTCCTTTTTACATTGTCAATACAACTTATCGTTGTTTACTTGTTAACTTAGTTCTATTAACTAAGGCCCATTAACAAGTTTCCCAACCCATTAATTATAACATATGTTATAATTTTCTCTTGTCCCTAGGACAAGCCTAAGCATGTTGTTCACATCAGCGGGTTCCAGGCTTCTAGATTACTTAATTTATAATTAAGTACCTCTTAGCTTATTACTCAGGTTGTCTCATTTCCTTACAAGTTATGCTTACCCTAAACGGTGTCCTTTTAATTACATAACTTTATTGTTTCTACCAGTTATGTATACCACTAGGTATCTTTAATTACATAACCTCATCGGGTTAAGTTTATGGTCCTATATGTGTATATTACCCATCCCCTCTAATTTACTTAACCCACCCGCTACCCATCCAATCTTACTTAACCCTAACTTAAGTTCATAATCACACAACCGTTATGGATTAAATCGGGTTAAGTAGTCCAATTCATTACCATGTCCAATTATGGTTATAATGGGCTAGACCTCACACATTAGGCCTACAACATATGGACGTTGGATATGCCGATCGGGTCCGGGCAGTCTTATTCCACAGTTGGGTCTAACCTCGTGTCTTAGCCCGATTTGTATTTACGTACTTAGACCTCCCACATTACGTTCAACATTAATAGCTGCTGGATATGCCAGTCGGGTCCGGGCAAACATCCACCACTAATGTAACCTAACCTTGTGTCAAAAGTACAATTACAATTCCCAATTGTGATTACTAAACATTCCATTTTTATTCAAATCTACGTATGTCATTATAGGTAATTATTCTATGTTTCCCCATTTGAGTTATGTCTAATTCACTATTCAAATTATAGACCTTTATGCCTCTTTTTAATTCCCCTTTTAATTTTGCACCATATGCCTTTTATCATAAATTAAGGCATATATATATGTGTGTGTGTGTATATATATATATTGCACAAACCCGAACCCACATATATTCCAACTTATGCCCCAAGTCCATATTTACCCGTTTCAATGCAAGTTATACCCAAATCCGCCTTCGCATGATTTATGCCTAAAATTCATATTCACATATGTTCAAATTTACGTTCCAAATCAATATTTAGACATGTCCATTTTATACCCAATTCCGTATTTACATGTATTCCAATGCATGCCTAAATTTATATTATCCAATAAGACATATGTCCCCAAACCCATCTTCGTATATTTCCAATTTTATGCCCAAATTTAGATCCATATTTTCCAATACCAATTATGCCCAAATTATGTCTTTTCCCATTATTTCCAATTTCGCACGTTCACATTTTTCAGCTTTAGGCCAAGGCTCGAAGGTAGCCTGGCTATATAAAAAGGAAAAGGAAAAGAAGGAGAGAGGAGAATCAGAACAGGCGTAATAACGAATCAACAAAATAACGATAGAAATAGGCATAAACTGAATTGACATGTTATGACAAGATTAGACTTGGTGATGATATAAACATATAAGAAAAGATCAATGGAATATGTCATAATATAACTGATTAGGCACTGATTCAAGATCTAATTATTATATACATATCAAGATCACTATTTAGATATTTAGATCTAAAAGCAACATGAACTCACAGTGAATTTTCTGTGAAGAACATGTTGAATAATTTTTTGTAGCCATCGCTAAATTTGTTATAGCAATCTTCGAATATGTATAATCTTCTTGGAATTGATTTAGAAAAAGAAGAAGGAGAAGAACCATTTTAATTTCCATCGCAGCAGAGTTTCGCCATCACCATTATTTTTCTATGAACAAAACCTAGGTTTAGGATTCTTTATATAGGAGTAGCGGAGAAACCAAGGCCATCAGATCAGACCAGAAACCATCAAAATCATCCATGTCAGAAGAAGCTTCTGGAGCCACGGGGGGAGGGGGTCAACACCTCTGCCTAACCCCATATGGGGGGTCGACACCTATGTCGACACCACTTAAGAGGGTCGACACCCTTTGAGCCAGATTTTTCCCACTCACCGCTTTTGACTATTTTTGAATCGATTTGAATTCTAGAGATAATTTTGTTTATATATATATACTTCCTTGCGCATATACAAACTTCTACAGCTTATAACTTCTTCATACGTTATCCGTTTTACACAAACATGGTGTCCATCGGAACTAGAATTTCGGGGCAGATGCAATGACGCAGTCCGTTTCCCTTAATTCTAAATATTAAATTAATTATTCTTTAATTTATCCTCTTAATGTTGTTAAATTTTCGGGGAGTCACATTAGATAAAAGTTTTTGAAAATTATTTTCAAAAAGGTTTCAAAAAGGAAAGCATTTTCAAAAAGAAAAGTCTATTTTGAAAAAAATTCCCCAAAAAGCCATATGTAGTATCCCTCGGTACTTTATCTAAATTTCTTCCTTTTCCCTTTTTCAGCATGTCTGGGGAACAAAACATCCCTAATCTTCCAGAGGGCATCACAATAATCGGATGGTTCCAGAGGTATTTGGAGGCCACGGTTTCGGCCGAAGGCCAAAGAGACGTTCCTCGCCAGTTGCACAAGTCATTCCTCCTTCTCCCCCTCCAAAAGCTTACAACTTTGCTAAGATCTGCAAAGACTTTCAGGCTATGGAAGGAAGGCCATTCCATGGGAATGAGACATTCGTAGAAGAAAGGAATTGGCTTAAGGAGACAGAGGACTTATTCTAATCTTTGAGGTGGAGGACCGAAGGAAAATTCAATTTGTTGTTTGGCTATTAAAGGACGAAGCTTCATTTTGGTGGGAAGTCATGTAAGCTAACCGTCCGGTAGAAACTTGGGAAGACTTTAGACAGAGGTTCGAAATGAAATTCTTTCCCAAGCGGAGAGAAGCATACAGATGGAGAGGTTCTTAACACTCAAACAAGGAAATTTGATGGTGAAGGAGTATGTGAACAAGTTCAAATAGCTGGCAAGGTTCGGACTAAAGTTGGTAGACACACTGCACAAAAGGTCTTTGTGGTTTGCTAAGGGGCTGAATGAGCCTCTGCATGGTTTAGCTATGTCCCATCTTCCAATGGGGGCCACCTTTGAAAAGTTTGTTCTTATGGCCCTAATGCATGAGGAGGACAAAGGAGAAAAGAAGGAAACAAGAGCTGAGGGGACATCGCAAAATAAGAAGGTATGGCCCAAGAAGGGGCAGCAACAACAGAAGAAAGGGGGAAAAGATGATAAAGGCAAGGATAAGAGAAAATGTCACAATTGTGGAAAGGAGAGCCACATGATCAAAGATTTTAAGAGAAGGAAGGCCAGCTGCTTTAATTGCAGAGAGGTCAGACACTTCTCTAAAGAGTGCCTGAAGAAACATGGATCGCAGGGACAAGGGCAAAGAGCAGGGACTTCTGGAGGGCAGGTGCATGCTCTTGCGATCAGTGCTCCTGAAAGAGTAGAAAATTTCCGTAGAAAGTTTAGTTTCTCCTTCAAACTATCCAATTAGAAAACTTTTTGATTCTAGTGCTTCACACTTGTTTATATCTAGTTCTGTGGTTGAATCTCTACATTAAATTACTAGTATGATAGTAGATCCCGTTGTTGTTTCAAACCCCATTGGTGGTTTGGCTCATTTATCGATGATTTGTTGGGGTTTGAAAATATTTGTGTTCGGTGTCGAATTTGAATGCGACGCGCATGTGCTCGGGTTTATGGGCTATGGATTGATTCTAGGAATGGATTGGCTTGCCATGTATGGGGCCATTCTGGATTGTGAGAGGAGGGTTGTTAGACTCCCGACTTGTCATAGGAAGACCCTCGAAGTTTCTTGTGACCCCCAAGGGTCTGTTATGCTTAGCTTCCTAGAGTCTCTAGATGCATCTATAGATGATTTGCAATCTGTTTCGGTGGTTCGAGATTATTCAGATGTTTTTGATAAGGTATAGGGTTTACCTCCAAGGCGTGAAATTGACTTTCGCATATATCTGGTGGACAATGCAAAGCCAGTTGCATTACCAGTACGCTACATGGCTCCAATGGAAAGGAGGGAGATGAGTAAGCAAGTAGGGGAGCTACTTGAAAAAGGGTTTATCAGACGAAGCATATCTAAGTGGGGTGCTCCATTAGTATTCGCAACTAAAGTGTAATGTTCGCTTCGTTCATATGTTGACTACAGAGAGTTAAATAAGCTCACCAAGAAGAATAGGCACACGCTTCCGAGGATTGATGATTTATTTGATCAGCTTGTTGGTGCCTCGGTATTTTCTCAGTTGGACTTGGCTACGAGGTTCCATCAGTTGAGGGTGGCTGAGGACAGCATAGATAAGACTGCTTTCAGAACTCCAGAAAGTTTCTTTGAATGGCTAGTTATGCCTTTTGGGTTGAAAAATGCACTTGCCTATTTTGTTAATTTGATGAGTAGAGTGTTTCGGGAGTTCCTAAACAAATTCGTCGTAGTCTTCATTGATGATATTTTGATCTTCTCCAAGAGTGAAAAAGAGCATGCCCAGCATTTGGGAGAAGTTCTGAAAACTCTCCGTGACCATCAGCTGAAAGTTAAGTTCTCCAAATGCCATTTTTGGAGAAAGGAGGTGAGATTCTTGGGGCATGTAGTCTCCAAAGAAGGGTAGCTGTAGATCCCACCAAAGTGGTTGCAGTACAAGATTGGCAGATTCCTAAAAATGCAACTAAGGTGAGAAGCTTTCTTGGGCTAGCAGGTTATTATAGGAAGTTCATTAAGGACTTCGCAAAGATATCAGCCCCTCTTACTAGGCTAACAAAGAAGAATTTGGCATTTTCATGGGACATAGACTATGACGTTGCTTTCCAATGACTAAAGAGGGCTCTGACAACAGCCCTAGTCTTGGCCTTGCCCGATGGGAGTAAAGTGTTTACCGTTTACACTGATGCATGCGGTACAGGGCTTGATGAGGTTCTAATGCAAGAAGGGAAAGTAATATGTTATGGGGGTAGATAGTTGAGAGTTCATGAGAAGATCTACCCCACACATGATTTGGAACTAGCTTCCATAGTATTCGCGTTAAAGATATGGTGTCATTATTTACTTAGAGAAAAGTTCAAGTTATACACTGATCATAAATCTCTCAAGTATCTATTTTCACAGAAGGATCTCAACTTAAGGCAACAACGTTGGATGGAGTTCTTAGCTTCATATGATTTTGAGATTGCTTATACCCCTGGCAAAGGTAATGTGGTAGATGCACAAAGTAAGCAGAGGGTGGCCTTGAGTCCTCTTTTTGTGGAAAGAAAGAACTTGGAGTTCATATCAACTTTTGATTTTAGACCCTCCATCGAGGTTTTGCCTGATTTATTTGCATCCTTAGAGATATAATCGACTCTTGTGGATCAGATAGGAGCTTCGCAACAAGGTGACCCACAGATTCTAGACATCATGTATAAGCTCAGAAGAGGGGAGACTTCTAGTCACCTCAGTAGATATGCCATAAATGAAAAGGGGTGGTTGCAATGGGATGGAAGGCTTTGTGTTCCTCAAACTGGAAGCTTGATAAAGGCAGTCCAAGAAGAAGCCCTCCATTCTAAGATGACCATTCATCCAGCTGGTGACAAAATGTACAGAGACATGAAGAGGGTTTTCTTTTGGGCTGGGATGAAGAAGGACGTGGCCGAATTTTTTTTCTCAATGTTTAGTTTGCCAGTAAGTCAAAGCTGAGCAAAAGAAGCCCGGTGGATTACTTCATCCGTTGGAGGCTCCGAGGTGGAAATGGGAGAGCGTCTCTATTGATTTCATAGATGGTTTGCCTAGATCGAAGAAAGGTAATACCAGTATTTGGGTGATAGTTGACAGACTCACTATGAGCGCTTACTTTATTCCAGTTAAAAGTAAAAGGATGGCACCATGGTTGACAGCAATCTATGTTCGTGAGATAGCTCATCTCCATGGAGCTCCTTCCAGCATCGTGAGCGATCGTGACCCCATTTTACCAGCAAATTTTGGAGAAGCTTGCAAGAAGCATTAGGTACATAGTTGTGTTTGAGCACTGCTTATCATCCTCAGTCAGATGGGCAGACAGAGAGGGTGAACATAATTCTAGAAGATCGTTTAAGGCTATGTATCCTTGACTTTAGAGGGACTTGGGAAGAGCATCTACCTTTAGTAGAGTTTGCCTATAATAACAACTATCAGGCTAGTATCGATATGGCACCTTTCGACGCATTGTATGGACGACCCCGTAGACCGCCAACTTATTGGTGGGAATCTACAGAAAGATTATTACTTGGACCAGATATTGTTAGGGAAATATCAAAAAAGATTGACCTTATTCGACGATGGATGAAGACAGCTCAAGGTAGGAAGAAATCCTATGAAAACAAGAGAAGAACTGACATCGAATTCGAAATGAGAGACCTAGTTTTTGTCAAAGTATCACCTTTGAGGAATGTGGTTCGCTTCGGATCAGTAGGGAAGTTGGCACCTAGGTTTGTGGGACGATTTCCTATAACCAAGATTATTGGCCAGATGGCCTACAGAGTAAAGCTCCCAGAAAATTTGTCCAGTGTTCATGACGTTTTCCATGTCTCTCATCTACGGAAGTGCCTGCATGACACCGCGGAAGTTGTTGAGCTGATCATGTTGGAAGAAGTTGAAGTGGAACAGGAGGCGATAGTTAGACGAATCCCCACCCGTATTCTTGGGTCAGAGGTTAAGAAGCTACGCAATAAGGAAATCAAGTTGCTAAAGGTTCAATGGGCAGATAACCCAGAAGATGCGACTTGGGGGACCGAAGACAAGATTCGTGCTTCATACCCTTTTCTTTTCGAGGGTATGTTCTTAACTCCTTTCCTAAGTTTTATCAGTACTTGTTTCCGTCAATAGAATATATCTTATCCATCGTATTTTCTACCTTTAGATAGAATCCTATGGATGTAAACATGTGCTTGAAACATGTTATGTTTGATGGATGCAAGTGGATGAAAGTGTATGCTAGTGGTTGCCTGTGGACACATATACACACACATTAGGCACTAAGATCGGCTCAATCACTTTTATATTGCATATGGATATGTGTGCATTTTCTTTTCTTTTATGGATGAAAATGGATGAACTGGCATATGGATGTCGCATTTGGACGAATGGGTGTGCACACATATAGAACTTATATGATACAATAGGTTTATTTGCATACATATTGGACTCATAGCACTAACATACATTGCATTAAGGAGGTCAACTGAATCAGTAGACCGCCTAATCTTCGCATTAGTGTTGGGACATATACACACACCTTTGCATATATTCATATAAGCATTAGAAATCTTTAAGGACAATGGATGCCAGTGATTGGTGGATGAGTAAATGGATGATGGATGGTAGGATATGCACTCTTCTTAGCTTAGAGATTTCGGGAACGAAATCCTTTGAGTAGGGGAGAATGTAACACCCTGAATTTTTAATAATATTAAAGAGAATAAATTAAATAATAATTAATTTAATGTTCAGAATTAGAGGAAACGGAATGCACCATTGCGTCCGTCTCGAAATTCTGGTTAAGATAGACATTTGGTTTGTGTAAAACAGACACCATATGAAGAAGTTATGAGAGTTTCAAGTTTGTATACGCACAAAAATATTTTGTATATACGCATGAGTTAGAGGTGAGTCAGAGATGAGTCAGAATCCTATCCAGAGGATTCAAATTCGAAAAATTCCTCTAAGAAAGCAAAATTCCCGCTCTAGGGGGTCGACCCCCTAGAGGGGTGTCGACCTAGGGGTCGACCCACCCACAGGGTTGTCGACACCCCTAGGGATGAGGTGGCACTCGGTTTCAGGGAGTCTGGTAGCTATATATATGTGTCATATTTCTCATATTCTCTTCATTGGGAGCCAAGGAGTCCATATGCTGCTGGAGTGCGAACTGAACCGTTTCTACAACAACGTGTTCTACAAATCCAATTTAGAAATTCTAGATCCGTTCTTCCTAAATTCTCTAAACATAACGCTGTGAGTTTCTAGATTACTTTTAGGTTTAGATAAATAAAAGTATGCTTTGATAGACAATGAATTGGATATGTTGTAAAGTATGATTCTGTGTTAATATAAAATTCTATCCTATGTCATGACAGATTTAATTTCCTAGATCTAATATAATTGTGGTGATTCGATTATGATGTTTATATGGACCTTGACTTGTAACCATGTTATGATGGAAGTACATTTATTAATTTGGATAATTGTGACATTACTTGGAACTAGACCTTTATGTTAATCACCTTTCACCTGTCATATTTTGATACACTGATATATGTTGTAAAATTGACATGTGAATCTACCTTTTGATCTAAATATTTTGCTATGTCACCCTAGTTATGCTAGATCTAGCTAATTGGACACCTAGTGTTAAATCTAGAACTCATTAAAGATCATAGTGATTGCCACAAGTTACTAGTTTGATGTGCACTTAATTATGATGTTATTCACATGTCCATTCACTTTGTTATTATGCCAGTTTATGTTCATGTTTATGCCAAGACATGTTGAATTTATCACCCTTGTCATATTCCCTTTTATTATTATAGCTAGGCTACTTTATAGCCTATATGCCGCCAATATACGTACGAATACATTAGAGAGAAAACGGGGAAAAAGGGATTATAATTGTCATGATTTATGTAATGTTTAATAGGAAATGGGACATGTAATTTAAATGGGGAAAACATAGAAATAGTTACCTATAATGACTTAGGTAGATTTGGATTAATTTGGAATGTTTAGTAATTTGCAATTAGGAATTGTAAATTGTACTTATGACACGAGGTTAGGTAACATTAGTAGTGGAAGTCTACCTGGACCCGACCGGCATATCCAGCAGCCACTAATGTTGAACCTAATGTGGGAAGTCTAAGTATGCAAATACGAATCGGGATAAGACACGAAGTTAGGCCCAACTGTGGAATAAGACTACCCAGACCGACTGGCAAATCCAGCATCCACACGTTGTAGGCATAATGTGGGAGGTCTAGCCCATTATAACCACAATTGGACATGGTAATGAAATAGACTACTTAACCTAATTTAATATGAATATGGACTTAAGATAGGGTTAAGTAAAATTGGATGGGTAGTGGTGGGTTAAGCAAATTAGAGGGGGTGGGTAATATGTATATACGGGCCCACAAACTTAACCCAATAAGGTTATGTAATTAAAGACACCTAGTGGTATAAATAACCAGTAAATAATGTAACAAGGTTATGTAATTAAAGACACCTGGTGGTATACATAACCAGTAAATAATGTAACAGGGTTATGTAATTAAAGACACCTAGTGGTATACATAACTGGTACGTAACGTAATAAAGTTATGTAATTAAAGACACCCTTTATGGTAAGCATAACTAGTATAGGGTTATGTAATTAAAGACACCAAAAGGTATACATAGTCAGTGGAAAACCTAGTGGGGGATACAGGACAAGGAACGAGGCTGATGGTGAGGGCGGCACAAACCGACTGGGGACATGTGCGTGCATGGGCAGGGCAGAGGGGGCTAAGACAACCGTGACACTAGTAAATATGGTTGTGCACACCATGGTTTGCCACTTTAGGAAATGATACCTGCTACGGTGGGTCCATCACAGGATATCTACAAGGTAGGGAGCTGATCGATTAGGGTAGTGGTTAGGGTATACTTGGATGTATAACCTAAGCCTGCCAGCTTATAGTGGAAGGGATCATTTCATTTCAGTTATACTAGTAATAATGCAGAGTAATCATTAGTGAGGCACATGCACCTTAACTTGCTTACCTTGTCACACCTGCCATTTATGTTGTTATCTCTCTTATCCACTTTATATGCCTATCATGTTGCTTTTGTTTATCTACTGGCTAAAAGTAACTAGACTCGCCAGAATTTATGTCTAACCCTACTGTTTCTCCTTCTTTCTTCCGTTCCCCCCCACCCAGGTTCTCTGGGAGGAAACACTCAGACTTAATCAGGAATTAGATATCATCTTGTTAGGAGCTACTTCTAAAGTATGGCTCAAGTTCTTGTCTCTACTATGGCTTAGCTCTTTTTATTGGGGGAATGATGCTTTTTATTTACTTATCTACTCTAATGGTGCAAGACAGAAGTATTTTTATTGTAATGGTTTTTATGACTTATGAAATTGTGGACTATGGTATTATGATTTATGTTTGAAATAAAGTTTAAATTTTCCGTTGCTGCCTTATTTATATCTGTCTTGTAATTATTCTGTGTTTGTTTACCTATAACATTTCACGAAACTTAATATATTCCCTTAGTTAGTGACATTAACGGACGTGGGGTGTTTCATATACGTTCGTGAATTTTAGAGAGCTCCATTTTCTTGAGCTGAAAGTCAACCGCAACTTTGGATTTCGATTTAGGGTTTTGGCGGGCTCACCTATATGATGATGTGTTCGGGAGGGCTCCTGACAATGGAAATTAGTCACGACAACATTGGAAGAGGATTATAGCAGATCGCAGAGAAATCAAAGTGGGTTAGTTTCACTTAAGATTTGTTCAAATAGTTTTTTAAATGCTTAAGATTATTTGTTTATTGAAAGCATCACCCAAATAATTTAATCAATATTATTATTAATAAAATTATTGAAAGAAGAAAATATGTTAGCTCAAAAAGAATACTAGCAATTTTTGAATGTAATTAAGGAGATTAGGTTAGGTATGTTTAATTAATAATCAAGTTATTAATTATTTAAAATGAATCGAAGGCTTATACAAATTTTATCTTGTTAGTACGGTGCCCCATTGTAACAAATGAAGCAGCTCAGGATCATATTGTCAAATTATATGAGCGGGGATGGGTTAGGGATTTTTCAGATGCAGCGATGAATTTTTAATTAAATTGAACGTCATTCGGTTTAACTAAAATTGGAGTGAACTACAAATAAATCGCGGTGAGTAAATCTCACTCAATTTATTATTTATTTTTAGTAGTTAAAAAAATTGATGGTTATTTGGTTGCATTAAAATATTATTGTGGCTATTATAAAATATATATTAGTTATTTAGGATTGGTTTTTGTGGGTTATTATATATATATATATATATATATATATATATATATATTGGTGATTGCATAATTCGCGTAGTACCATTAGCAGATGCCAGCAGTATCATTCGCGAATGACCCTATGCTCCCCACGTTATGATAGTGGATGACCTTCTATACCATGATATCATGTCTGGAAGCAGAATGGGTATTATTTGTGTTGGCTAACATCTATGGATGTAGGAAAACAGGTTGGAGGAATCCAACTGGATTCCTGAAAAATATTATTATTTGTTTGTTTCATATATATTATCATATATGATATGTTAGAAAATCTATGGTTGATAATTAAGTGTTTTTGATTAGCTGAATGTCACTGGCCATAAATGTTGATATATAAAAATATCGTGAAATGAAATTTTGATATTTGAAAAGGGAAATCTCTTTTTAAAAATAGAATTTGAATTTCGAACGGGCTAAGAAATTTATTAACTTATTTTGAGTAATAAAAACAAGAAGTAAAATTATAAATGTTGTTTCTAAATTTAATAATGCAAGGAATGGAAATAAATTTATAAATGATGTTTATAAATTAAATAATGCAGGGGATTGAGGTTGAATTTATAAACGGTGTTTATAAATGGAATGGGAAAAATTATCATTTAGATAATTTTGGAAACGTAAATACGAGTGTGTTTTTAAAAAGGGAAATTTAGTTTTCCAAAGGAGAATTTTTATTTCAAATGGATTTGAAATTTAGACTTGTTTAAAACATATAAACAAGTAATATAACTGGTATTTATAAAGAATGGTGGAAATTTATCATTGGATAATTTAAATATTTAAATTCAAATGTGATCTTAAAATGAGGATTGGTAATTGTGTTAAAAAGGGAAAACCTGGAAATTTATTCTGATATTCAGAATGCATATTGAATTAAAATAAATCTGTATGGATTTATGATGTGAATTTGATTAGATCGAATTTATTTAGATAAAATATTTTCAGAAATATATTAGGATTATATTAAATAAAAGTTTAAATTTAAATATAAAAACAGATTCACTGTTATATATATATATATATATATATATATATGTATATATAAGTAAAATCAATAAAATATTCCAGTATAGGAATTGGGTTTCAAATGGATATGAAATGGAATCTTGTTTTAAATTATAAAAGAAGGATGTTAAATTTATAAACAATGTTTATAAATTAAGTTAGATACTTATCAGGGGATAATTTGGGATTTTAAATTCAAGTATGAATTTAAAAAGTGAATTGGAAATCGTTTCGAAAAGGGGACGATAGAATTTATTCCGGAACTCGGAATATAAACTAAATGTAGATAAATATCAGAAAGTAAAATTGGAATTCGATTTCATCAAATTTTATAAAATAATTTATTCCAAAGGAATTGGAAATAAATATTGAAAATGGAATGATTAGATTTATAACTGAAAAATGAAATAATCGACATTTAAGGATAATCGGATATATTAATTTGAATTTGGAAAACTGAATTTAATACATATTAAAATATATATTAGAACGAGATTGAGATTTAAATTAATCGAAGTTAAAAGTTTATATGTAAATGTAATTAAAACAAACTCGCCGTAGTGCGGTAGTTCGTAATTTGGTGTCTCGAACTTCAATTGAGTATGTATAACTCAATTTAAGTCAGAATTCTTTGAAACAAAAATCATCAGAACCGATTTGATAATAGTTTTCTAATGGAAGAGAAAATTCTGGATTTCGTCATATAGATTTTGAGATATGTCAAACTCAAATTTTCAGAAAAACAACACCATAACCATTATTAAACCATAACGGTTTATTTAAATAAATAAAATGATTTTAAGTAAATAAAATTCGAATCTTCATTAGAAAAATATAGATTTGAGTTATAAAATATATCTGAACTCAAGTGGAGTAATGAAATGATTATTGAAACACAAATCTGATTTGGTTAATTATTGAATAGAATTAACTAGTTTGAAGAATAATTAGTTTATGGAGTTTGAACTGAAATTGGGCTTTGGATAAGTAAATTAAGTTTGTAAATTTATATTTGAAATCGAATATGAAACTTGAATTAAAAATGGAATTTGATTGGTTTATAACCAAATTTAAAATAATATATAATCGTGATATGTTCAATTAAAAAGTGGAATAGGCAAAAGAGCTAATTAGAGAATTAATTAGCGAATTGAATTTAAAATGACCAGACTGAGTTGGAATAAATTGAGAATGGACGTAAATGGGTTAAACGGGTATGGAATGAAGTGTATGAAGATTATAATATAAGTGCCCCACAAAAGGTACACGTTTAAATTCCGTATGAGGTTTTATGCAGCGAATTGGCAAACCGCTTGGCTTTTTAAATTTTTTGTTTGAAAGGAAAGGGCCCAGAGAGGCATTTTGTAGTTGTACCGAGTTACCCATACAAAGGAGGTTATGGCGAAATTTTCCGGAAATTTAAGGAGTTAGAATATTTTCAAGAAATTTTGATAGTTAAAAATCAATGTTTATATATATATAATTCAATAAGGAAACGAACTTAAAAATAGAATATCATAAACAAAAAGGAAATCTATAATTAAATCTGGTGAAATTAGAAAGAGAAACGTATACGGGTTTTAAAATGAATTATTGGTTTTTATGGTGTTGAGTATTCGAGGAAATTGGTCTTGTCTGTTTTGAAGTTAATGATGATTTCAGTTAAGGTATGAGAGGTAATTATACCCCAACTTGATTGATATAATTATTAACGGAAAAATAGGAGGATTCGGTCTCAGAGATAAAGGTTTAAAGAAATTTAGTTGAATGAAATATTTTGGGATGTTGTAATGGTGTTTTATATAACATTCATTTTAACCCAAGGAAGTGAAATTTTGGAAATATAATAAATAAATATTTACTGAGTGTAGAAATGAACAGGCATGAAAGAGATATATAATTGAAATGTTTTCCAATTATAAATAGAAGATATTTTCCACATATAGAAAATAAAACGAGGTGATATATGGAAACGTTTTCCAAATAGCGAAAAAGGGCAAGATGCTTACTGAAAATATTTGGTTAACAAATATTGGTAAGGAAATGGAGTAGTGATTTAATTAATGAAAAATTAATTAAGGGCCTAGTGATTGTTTGATGCTGTGAATGGATGTTTGTTTTTCTTTGATAGTTAAATAACCGACTATTGAAGTGTTTGCCAATATCGTTGTCAATATGGGGAGACCGGTTGGATTATTATCTGAGAACCACTCTGTATTGGCAGTAGCGTTGCGAATTAGATTATATGAAGATAATCAGAGACGGAGTAGAGTGCAAGGGATTTTCTTATTTATGGAAATTGTGCCTTCGGTTTCGTTCAGTCCCAGAACGAACGTATATGGACGAATGTTTGACAGAGTATTTCCAGCTGTACAAATATATATGGTGGGGGAGAATTTATTCTCTTAGCATAATATCCATAATATATTTGTGCAAATCATTTAATGATTAACGGATCTGACAATGTGGCATTCAAAGTGATTGTGCTATCACTGAATGGTAAGCAATCGCAGCCTCAGGCCTCAATAACCGGGAAATGACAAAAACTAGGCAGGCAGCGCGGCGAAGTGGGTAGCTCCCAATTAGGGTGTATCATCACCTATCTAGAGAAATTCATTTCATTCTTTATTCTATTCGAGCTGTCCCATTCGGGAAAATGGTTACTGATCCCAACTGTTGGTGATATACATTCGATACACTCAAGCGAAATGAGTGGTCGATCATGTGTGGTTCGGTTACAAGGTGTTCTTGTTGAACGCAGTGTATTCTCTCTAGAGATACACCATCAAAAGGTGGTTCCATACCTTGTCATAATTGGAAATTCATTACCCAATAAGTGCTCGCGGTTTTTGTGGTATATTATATATATGTGGAGCGTGAGATGAAAGCGTTCCACTAGATTTCTATTTATTTGACTTAGACACTATTATAATATCAAAAGAGTTTTGATATAAAGATTATCGTTTCTTTCAAAAGGATTTTGAAAGTTAAATCAAGTGTTTTGGATTCTCATAAGGGAAAAATCTGTTCCATGTTATACGGCGTGGTCTTATGAGATATCGTTTATTTTCTCAAACTGTTTTAAATTGTTTACCCATACTAGTTCCATGACTGACCCATAATTTATTTTGTTTTGTTTTACCTAATCTCTTAGTGCCCAAATTTGTACGGGCAGTCAAGTAGTTCCAGATGTTACAGATATATCTAAAGGAGCTTGGAGCAGGAGGCTTCAGCGTTATTTGGTTATTGTTTTTCGCTGTGTTGTAAGTGTTGTACTCTGATGATGATATGTTATATTGTTAAAAATTTGTACTCCAGAAGTTGATATATATATATATTATATTTTGTTCCTCTACGATGTGAGATTCAGTATTGTTATTTTTTTTCTTCTTCTACATTTTTCTTCTTTAAAAAAATGATTCGTTTTTCTGTGATATTTAGGTTGGACGTGTGGTGTATTTAGTCAACTCAGATAATATGGATTTGCAGGCCGTTACAATTATCATCACGGATTCATATGGTTAATAATATTTCTCATTATTAACCTACTAAGTCTAACTCTAACTTTTAATTATACGTTCCATATTAATTAATATAAATAAGGAAAGTTAAATCCTCCTTACCCTAAATTATTTATTTGATTAATTCCCTAATTGAACTTAGTATTTAAACAATAATCAATGTCCATTAATCTCCTTTTTACACCCATTTACTTATATTTCTTAGTTTATTGCCCTTTATGACCATAACGGTCATATTTTCCTAAGGCAGCCATTTATCAATCCTAAGGTATCTATTTATTGTGCCCCAACAGGCAATTACTATTCTTATTTATTTATGTTTTTATTTGTTGCTTGTTATATATGTAGATATATTTGTGCACCAGACCTCACACATTAAGTTGACCACTTATGGATGCTGGATTTGTTGGTTGGTTCCGGGAAGACTTCTACCACAAGTTGAACTTAACCTCGTGGCTTGGTACATTTATATTTTCGCATTAGGTTGGCTACATGTGGATGTTGGATTTGCTGGGCGGTTTTGGGTGGACTTCTACTACAAGTTAAGCTTAACCTCATGTCTAAATGTGCTTATAGTTCAAATTCCCTATTTTGGGGTTTACAACATTAATCCAAATTAATTTAGGAATTGTAACCATTATTCTATTATATTCACTTTCCCGAATCAATGTCGGTTATAATTATTATTTATTGAATTGTGGCCCAATTTATAGCAACCAAATATATTAATTGCTACCATGGTCACTACAAATATATTAATTCAATATGGATTACATTTTCATATATATAATTCCATAATTGAACATCATTCAAACATTCAATACAATGTATGTTTTATCGTTTTACGTAACATTGGACGAATAATATGTTTATTTATACTTATGTTTTTGCGTAGTGAACGTAATTATTATTAAATTAAATTAGATGATTTTGTTTATTCAATATCCAAACATTCCTTTTTGCATTCAATCTTGCCATAAGGTTCCAAATCTTACAAAAAGGCCGTTAGTTGTAATTATTGTAATTTATGCCTGATTTGTGGAATTGACATATTTCAAATTCACAAGATATATATATATATGTATATATATATACATACATACATAATTTTTTTGGAATAGTTAATGCAAATTATGCAAAAATATGTATTTTTATATTTATACATACGTTTGCACCACTTTTCTCCTTTTCGATCTTTTTGTCATATCGCTTGTGAATTCAAATATCTTTTTATTCAAAAAAGAGGAAAAATGGCATATTTACAATAATTTTGCCAAACGCTAACAACGTCGGACGCAAATAGGTATAATTTTTTTAAATTATAATCACATAATTCACCAACTTACACTGAAACTAGAGATTTGGAAGAAATTTACTTCTAAACAACTTTATTGGAACTGATCTCCAAATCCTTAATGTTTTACAACAAACCAAAGTACATTTTACAACATAATTGTAGGAAATATGCATAAACAAATTTAAGAATCCTTCAATTAATATTATTCCTAACCACAATCCACAATTTACAAGTTTTAACAGTATTTACTATCACTTCTGATGGGTGTCAATTCAATTACAACAATATTATGAACAGATCTGATGAAAATAGGCTTATATTTTGAGATCTAATTCAAAAAAAAAAAATAAGCTATGATACTATTTATGTAAATTTCCCACTCACCTGAAAGTATTCAAATCTGAAGTTTGAATAATCTTTTAGGCCTATAATTCCCAAATTCTTATAAATCTATAATTTGTCTTAAAAGGGGATAATTTCAATTTTGTAGATATGTAAGAAAATAGGAAGAGGTGGAGAATCTGATTAGTAGTGCCAATTCACATTATTTTCCATTGAATCTGATAATTCTCTCAATTCTATACGATTTGTATTTGATTTGTTGTATATGAATATATTTGTAACTAAGAAATTAGGTATAAAGAGGGAGGAAAATGGAAGAGTTTCGCTGTTGCTCACATATTTGTGTGGAAAAGAATGATGCCTTACCCCTTTATTTATAGGAGTCGAATTGGTCATGAACCATTGGATTTGATTTATTAAACATATGTCTGTATATATGTAATATTATACAGCCAAACCCTAGCCGACACTGCTTGGCTCGACCAAGCGGTCATAGCCAGCGGTCGAGCGCTGGTCGACCATCCCACTCGACTACTTGTTTGACCTAGTAGTGCGGCGGTTGGAGGATTTATTTATTTCTATATATATAATATTTTATTTTATTTATTTTCCGTTCGTTACCGTAGTTCTTCTATAATTTTTTCATATGCACTTCGTTCGCGAAACTCCCAACATGAAATTTAACCAGAATTCCGAGAGGAATGCATCGGTTAAAGTTTCGTGGTCAAATTCCATCATTTGCAGAAATTCCTATTTTTGAAATTATGAAAATGAATTCTTATTGCCGAAATTCCGTGTTATTACAGTAATCGATTCAATCAGTTTTCTAGTTTGTCTGTAAAACTTGGGGTTTTCTAGTTTATTTGAGAAACTAGGGGTTACTAGCTATGGGTTTTTAGCTAGGGGAAAATCTAGTTTCGAGGACATAAATCAGTGCAGGGTTTTGAGCGTAGGATTAGTGCAACTAGAGCGAGATTGTGAGGCCTTTTGTGTAACTCCTAGTAGAAACTTAGGGATAAGTTTTGAGCGTAGGGTTAATGTTGGAGAATGTAGTTTTGATTACAATAACCTTATTTCAATATTAATTGATTATAAAATATATATACTAACACTTTTATATAGAATATATATATATATATATAACACATATATACAGGACTTATATATAGGAAAAATTACTGAAGACTGTACAATTTAAATATATTAGAGATTCAGAGTTCAGAGAAATTTCAAGACTCATGAGTATTCAAGATTTCAAGAGTTCAAGAGTTCAAGGCTAATATAGTTATAGAGTCTAGATTATTTAAGACTCTAAATAGCACTCCAGGTTCAAATTCAAATTCTGATTTTCAAAATCTATCTTCAATCCTCTTTACATTATTTTCTATCTTTTCTATTTTTCCTTTTTTTTACTTTACTTTTGTTTTCAAACTCAAGATTTATAAGTTTTATATATTCATATTTATATTTATATATAGTTTTAAACATTATAATTTTATAGATATGTTTATATAGTTTATATTTATGTTTTCATATGATTTCCTACTTTATAATATTAATTTATAACACTATATTTTAATTCAAGAATTTCCGAAATTATATTTTTAACAAAATACTTGAAAAATGCTCAAAAAATAATTTTACATATAAATATAAATACATATATTTATATGTAATTTGCATCGACTATTCCAAAATTAATATATTACATATATTTCTTGTGATTTGGAAACATGTCAAATTCCAAAAAATAGGCATTATTTACAATGATTACGGCTAACGGTCCTTATTGGACTTAAAACCTTTTTGGCAGGATTGAATATGAAAAAGGGAATGTTTGGTTATTGGTTAGACCAGATCATTAATTCAAAAATAACTATTGCAAGATAATAAACAATAAATAAATATTAATAACTACGTGGACCACATGAAAACATAAATATATATATATATATATATATCTATCCAAATCAGCATAAAACGGTAAAAATATAAATTGTATGGAATGTTTGGATAAGGTTCAATTATGGAATTATGTGTAAATATAATCCATTTTGATTTGATATATTTGTGGTGATCATTTGGAGCAATCAAAATAATTAATTGCCATAAATAAAACCTCAAATCAATAAATAACAATTGTAACCAAATCTTAAATGGGGAAAGCGAATCTGATAGGATAATGGTTACAATTCCTAAAATTAATTAGGATAATTTTTGTAAACCCCAATTAGAACATTTGAATTATAATCGCATTTAGACACGAGGTTAAGCTCACTTGTGGAATAAGGCTGCCTGGAACAGACTGGCAATTCCAGCAACCATAAGTACCCATCTTAATGTGAGGGGTCTAATGCATAAAAATAAACGTACCAAGGCACGATGTTAAGTTCACTTGTGGTAGAAGTCTGCCCAGAACCGACCGACAAATCCAGCATCCACAGGTAGTCAACTTAATGTGGGAGGCCTAGTGCATATATACATATATATATCAACCAATAAAATAATAAATAAAAGAATAAGAATAGTAATTTCTTATTGAGATACAACAAATAAATATATCCGGGACTGATAAAATAAGGATATTCTGTGACAACCGCCCCATGCCATCAGACATTTCCCCGAAATGCGTTGTGCCAATGCCTGACTAGCACAGGACGATCGTCAAAAGGGTAGAAACGATTGTTACCGAAAACCTGTAGTATATCTCACAGCGCATGGAATAAAATATAATAATAACATAACTTGATACAAACAGGCGAGATAGTAGATAAGCTAAAAACTAAACCATATCTATCAGAGTAGCAGAATCTGAAATACATCTTCATATCCAATTATTACAACTCCAAAATATTGTCTCTAAAAGGAAATAAAGAGGTACACTACTAATGCCCAAAGCAGTGACCAACAACAACATAGGGAGAATATATATATATATATATATATATATATATATAGTACGTGGAAGCCTCCTGCTCGTCTCTGGACAGCTACTCGTGCATAACCACCTAATCTGCCTCTAGTCTGCTCGTTTAGGAGCACCTAGAGTAATAAGAAGAGGCATAAAAATTTGGGTCAGACAAAAGTCTGGTACGAGCGATAGCAAATCTATATCACTAAATAGAGCAATAACAGGTATAAGTAATCATACCTTACCTAGACTTGCAACCAAAGAGTTAGCATACCAAGATGCACAATACTCTAAGGTAAACACTAACATAGAATGTAAAATGGAAGTGTAGTGCCATGGTGACAGTAAACATCAAGCATAGCAATAATCCTTACATCTGTCACTCAGTGCGTAAAGCATACGATATCCACCGCTTTGATCACCGAATCCATTTGGGGCCATGACGGAGTCCAACTCCATATAACTATTGCTATGACCACACTGCCCTGGTCTATAGTCAATAACCTTACCCAGTCCACATAGCCCTGGCTCTAGGTTATGGGTCAACCAGTCCACATGGCCCTGGCTCTGGTTCATCTACATGTCCCTTCTCTCAATGGTGAACCAATGTTATAGATATTGATAACTCCTATGCACACGTCCTGCAGCAAAGCCGAACCCCAGAAGTTATGGTTCTCATATGGATTCTGAGTAATAACTCCCCATTTGGACTTCCTTTGCATCTCGGGTTTTGGTCGGATTGGAGTTGATCTTAAAAAGAATTTACGATCATCGTCACATGGTAGAAGCTCAAATCCGGTTCCATTCAAAGTCATCATCATGTCTTGGTTCGCGGTCGTCATCGAAGTCGGGTCATGGTCCTTCCTAGGCAGTTCGTGGTCTCCCCCAGCCGGGCGGTTTGTGGTACCACCAACCGGGCAGTTTGTGGTCCCCCCAGCCAGGCGGTTCATGGTCTCCCCTAGTCGGGCGGTTCATGGTCCCCCCAGCCGGGCAGTTCGTGGTCACCCCCAGCCGGGTGGTTCGTGGTCCCCCATGTTCCCCCCTCCTGATGGTTTGTGACCCTCTGTTCCTGACGGTTCGTGACCCTCACCTTCTGGCGGTTCGTGACCATGGCCACCATCAGAAACCGAAACCCTGTAGTTTTTTCAGCAAGCTAACTTCGTCAAATGATGGCGTTTTCAACCATTTTAACTTTCCTATACAATCACAAAACATACTAAACAACAGTAGTAAAATGTAGAATCAATCATAAACATCAAAACAAGGATTTCATACGTTAATTCAGTTCAAACATACCCAAATCCATGATTTCCCCTTAACCATGTCTAACTATAGGTTTAGCAAACTTAATCCAAATTAACCCAAATTCATACCAGCGACAAAAAATATGATTTTAGAATTTTCACATATTTTTCTAGAATTTTTAAATGTATAATTTTGCTAATTATTACTAATCACCCTTAATTAGCCATAATTAGTGTATAAACATGCAAAACACTCACCTTAGCCAAAAATAAATGTGAGGTCTGAAACTTTTACTGATTTGGCTCGGATTCCATGGTGGTCCAGCAGCTCTACCTTGAATTTGGTGCTAATTCGGCTTGATTTGTTGTAGTAGATTTGATCAATTACTAATAAGAAAGTAACTAGAGAGAGATTTGGAAGATGGAAGCCATGATTAGGGTTAAAGAAATGTTCGTGGCAGCTATAAAAATAAAAAGAGATGATTCTCCAACTCCTTTCAGCCCTCCCATAACCCTAATCCCGAAATGGGTTATGTGCCTAGCGGCTAATCACATTATTAAGCCCAATTAGGCTGTTTTTCCATCTTCAAATCTTATTTCAACCATATCTCCCAAACGGTAAGTCCGTTTGATTAATGTGACCGCTCTACGAAATGGGAAACCATCATCTGAATCCAATGGAAGTGGTTTCAGTTTAAAAATCCTTACCAATCAAAAGTTATAGGTGAAACAAGATTCGCCAGGGGCAAACAGTCATTTAAAATTTGGCAAAAATCGTGAATGTGGGAACTGACCCCAATAGTTGTTTCCCAAAGTTACACGACCATATGACTTCATATGAAATTAAATCAAATATTCTATAGTCCTTCGATACATAAAATACGGGTTGTTACACTCTCCCCTTTTGAGAAATTTCACCCCCGAAATTCCTTATCCAAGAAAACATACAATGGTGCCCCACTTTCCTATCAGCCATTTACCAACAATCAAACATACATAATAACTCAACAAGCCTATCCTAGCATGCGGCTTACTAACAAGGGAATAACTATATCGCGATTAAAATCTTACCAGGTAAAGAGCTCTGGATATGACTTCTTTATGCTCTCCTCGGTTTCCCAAGTACAGTCATTCTCATTATCACCCTACTAGACCTTAACCAGTTTCATCATCTTTCTCCGAAGTTGCATCGTATCGTGTCCAACAATACGAACTGGTATGCGGTTTCCAACTGCCTCGGGTTCTATCTCGATATCATCCAACTGATCTGGTGAATAGTCATATCAGAATCGTGCACGAACTTCCTTAACTGAGAAACATGAAATACGTGGTGCACTCCCGCCATCTTGTCAGGTAATCCAACTTTATACGCTAAATTCCCAACTTGTTCGAGAACTGGATATGGACCAACAAACCTTGGTGCCAATTTACCCCTCCTACCAAACCGAATCACACTCTTTAATGGAAAAATCTTGATGAATACCAAGTCGCCAACGGGGAATTTTAAATCTCTTCGTCTTTTATCAGCATAACTCTTCTACCTATCTTGGGCAGCCTTCATTCGCTATTGAATAACTTTGATCTTATCAGAAGTTTCTCTTATTACATATGGCCCAAGCACAAATTTCTCATCGGTTTCCAACCAACATGATTGTGATTTGCATGGTCTTCCGTACAAAGCTTCAAATTGAGCCATACCAGTATTGGACTGATAACTATTATTATATGCGAACTCAACCAGATGCAAATGGTCATCCCATTACCCTCCAAAATCCAATATACAAGCTCTCAGGATATCCTCTAATACATGATTCACCCTCTCTGTTTGACCGTCGGTTTGGGGATGGTACGTGGTACTGAGATGTAATTCTGACCCTAAAGCCTCTTGTAAGCTATTCAAAAACTAGGGCTGCACACAACCCATATTCAACCCAACCCAACCCACCAACCCGACCCAACCCACAAACCTAGCCCAACCCATCATAGTTTGGGTCGGATATGGGTTATAATATGTAACCCATACTACATACGGGTCAGGTTTGATATTTTTTTCAACCCAATCTTATTTTAACCCAACCCAACCCTAAATTTAAAAACTAATTTGATATCAACCTACTTAAAATTAGAATAGTATAATCCTAAAATAATGTTTATGTATTCTATACTAAATATACAAAAAAAACATATTTCAAGTCAATCCAAACTAGATAGAATTTGGCAAATATATTTTAAAGTGCATTTCAATGTATTTTAAAATGAAACACTAGTTCTACTATGTAGTAAATTAATTTTATATAATGTGTTTTACAATGAAATTTTAATGAAATGTATCTTATAATGAGTCGGTTATTTTAAATGCATTATACTAGAAAAATATGATATATTATGCTGAATATTTTAAAAATACTTTTAAAAAAAATCCCTCCATTCTCATTTTTTTATTATATTTAAGCAACCCAATCCAACCCAACTAAAACCGACCCAACCCATACTTCAACCCAACCCATATCCAACCTCATATAGGGTCGGATATGGTTTGAACTTCCTTAAACCCATACCTGTGCGGGTTGGATGTAGTATTTGGTCCAATCCTACCCAACCCATACTTTGTGCATCCCTATCCAAAACCCACTAGTAAATAATGCATCTCGGTCACTCACAATACCTTTAGGTACTCAATAAAATCTCACTACCCAGTTCATATACAGTTCCGCTAACTTAGCTACCATTCTATTCGACTTGACCAGTATAAAACTTGACTTTTGGTCAATCGATCCACAATCACCCAAATACTATCATGATCCGATCTAGTCCTTGGTAAACCATCGATGAAATCCATTGAGACTTGTTCCCATTTCCATTCAGGAATTTCTAATGGTTGTCCACTAGGTTTCTTTTGCTCGACTTTAACTAACTTTCAATTCATGCACTTGGGTATAAACTTCCCAACGTCTCTCTTCATCCCTTCCCAGTAGTAGGTCTGCTTCATGTCTCGATACATTTTGTTTCCATCGGGATGTATAGTCAGTTTCAAGTGATGACACTCCATAAGTACTTTATCTCTCAATCCATTAACATTGTGTACAACTAGTCTTCCATTCTTTCTAAGCATCCGTCATGATCAAGTCCATACTTGTTCATTTCCTCACCGTCGGTACCCATCTCTAACTTGGAGATGATTTCTAATAGGTTAGGATCGTCCCTCTGATTGGAATTGATCTCCTCAATCAAAGTCGGTCTGATCGTCAAACTTGCTAACATCTCTAGATCTAATTCACACTTAGGTGTGAAATCATATCTCGTGATATACTTCAGTTGCTTCCATTCAAGAAACGTAGCCCCTAAACTGGCATGTCTCCTACTCAGTGCATCAGCTACCGCATGCCCTTCCCGGGTGTGTATGCGATATGAAATCATAAGAAGCCAAGAACTCTAACCATCTCTAGTGATGAAGATTTAAATCCTTTTGGGAGAAACGATAATTTAATGACTTGTGATCAATAAACAACTCGAATCTTTCTCCCAAGAGGTAGCATCTCCACATCTTCAACGCGAACAAGGTCGCTGCCAATTCCAAATTATGGGTATGATATCTTTTCTCATGTGGTTTCAGTTGTCGAATAGCATAAATTACAACCCTACCTCCTTGCATCAGTACAACACCTAGTCCTGTACCACAGGCATCCGTGTATACCGTCATCTCTTCGTTCCCCTTAGGAATAACTAATACTGGTGCACATATTAACATCTCCTTTAGACTCTTAAATGCATTCTTGAATTTTTCGTCCCAAGAAAAAGCTTGATTCCTCTTGGTCAATTGAGTTAATGGTGCAGCTACTATCTTGGAGAAGTCTTGAATAAACTTACGATAATATCCAGCTAACCCCAAGAAACTCCTCACGCCCGTTGCATTCTTGGGCATAGAACAATCTTGCACTGTATCCATCTTCGCAGGATCCATGGAAATACCATTCTTTGAAACAACATGGCCCAAGAATCTCACTTCCCTCCTCCAGAAGTGACACTTAGAAAATTTTGCTTTCAATTGGCGTTTCCTCAACACCTCCATCACTGTTCTCAAATGGTCCTTGTGTTATTCCTCTGTCCTCGAGTAAATCAAGATATCATCCATGAACACAAGAACAAACTTATTTAATTGATCCCTGTAAATCCTATTTGTAAGATCCACAAAATAAGTAGGTGCATTAGTCAACCCGAATGACATGACCAACCACTCATAGAATCCAGACGGCGTCCGAAATGCCATTTTAGGTATACTTTCAGCTGCTACTCGGAGCTGATGAAATCCTGTTGCAAGATCCAATTGGGAGAACACTCTTGCTCCATCTAGTTGATCAATCAAATCATCTATCCATGGAAGATGATACTTATTCTTCCTAGTCACCTTGTTCAACTCGTGGTAGTCCATACATAAGCGAAGGGAACCATCGGCCTTAGTAGCAAATACACCTCGTGCTCCCTACTCGGAAACACTTCTTCGGATAAATCCCTTCTTGTAAAGACCGCCTACTTGCACTTTGAGTTCTCGCTGCTTCTTTGGTGTCAAATGATGAAGTGGCATCACTATAGGTCTAGCAACTTTCACTAAATCAATATGAAACTCGATCTCTCGGTGTGATGGAAGTCTGCTCGCTCCCTCAAAGATGTCCGGATACTCACCAGTAACAGGTGCATCTGATAACTCATCATGCGGGATGTCGAGGGAATTTAGAAAACTATCCATCACCCCACCACTAGGTAGGCAACCCAATACCACTCTCTGCCAGCTATCCGCTCTAATGGTCACTGAAGACCCCTCACAGTCTACCACCACATCATACCTTTGGAGCCAATCGACTCCCAAAATAATGTCAAACCCAGTAAAGCCCAAAACAAAGCAATCACAAGAAAACATACATCCATGACTCAATAAGACCAAATTACGACAAATCATACAAAGGCTAGTCGAACCATCGATCGGGTTCGTCACAACTAAAGGTCTATCTAAAATCTTGAGTTCCAATCCTAACCTATCTACCAGGTCACTAGACATGAAGGAATGGGAAGCCCCGATATCAAACAATACTTGAATAGGAACATCATAAATGAAAGCATATCTTGAATAACGACAACCTTTCCCTTCTTCGTTGTAGTTTGGGGCATTCAATGAGGAAGGAACAACGTTGATAGCATATGCTTTCACGATCTGCTTCTCCCTAGAGGGTTGTAGACATTCATTCTTGAGATGTCCCACTTGGCCACAGTTGAAGCACTTCCTTTCCCTTGGCTTTGGTCGACAATCTCTAGCATAGTTTCCCTTCTTGCCATAGCTAAAGCACTCTATATCTTTCTTATTCTTATTTTTCTGACCATCCTTGGTTTGGTTTTGTTTTCTCTTATTCTGGGAATTCTTATTGCCTTCACCGCTTTCCTTCGGTTTTGGCTCCTCTACAGATGTAATAGCGACCTCAGTCTTCATCTTAGGTTAAAGGCCCTCTGATCTCACTGCCTTTCCCATAATAGATTTGAATGTCTCATCGATATGGTTTATAAGTCTTTCCCCCAAGTACCCATCTAGGCCAGTTATGAACTTCTCGTTCTTCTTCCCGACAGTATTGATAAGAGATAATCCATATTTCGATAAGGTATCGAATTCAGCAATATATTCTGAGACCGCACTACCATTTTTCTTAAGTTCCAAAATTTTCCTAAATTATTCTGATTTCTGAGCAGTTGGAATAAATTTTTCACTGAAGCGAGTCTTAAAATGATTCCAAGTAATTTGATCCACGGGAGTAGCTGCTTTAATGGCATTTCACCAATTCATAGCCCATCCTTAAAGCTGACGCGGTGTTAACTTTCTCTTCATTGCATCATCAATCCCCAAATCCTCGAAGATGCGCTCACAACTATCAAGCCAATATTGAACCTCCGTAGTCGATTCCGTTCCATGGAACGAATTCCCACCAAGACTGCACAACTGCACCACCACCATCGTTTGCTGCATTAGGAACTACTCCCTGAGCATCTCTTGCATGAAGGCAGTAAACATCATCCTTATATCAAAGACATTCCCATTGTTAGCCCCTGAACCCGCTTCCTCTTCAACTCCCGATGCGGAGTTCCTCACTGTGCTCCTCGTATTTCTGCTCATCGTTCAATCTGTAAAGAGAAAATGGTTAACCATCTCCTTAGTGATGCTAGTGCAGTGCGGCTTCATCCTTAGATAAACTAATAGTATATATATAGTTTTTGAAAACAAGAATATCACAAATACGCGCTCTAATATATGTATATTATCTCTCCCTGATGTCTTCCCCTAGGTTAAACTACGCAACATAGACTTTGATACCAAGTGTGACAACCGTCCCATGCCATCTGACATTTCCCCAAAATTCATTATGCCAATGCCCGACTAGCACGAGACGATCGTCAAAAGGTAGAAACCATGATTACCGAAAACCTGTATTATATCTCACAGCACATGGAATAAAGTATAATAGTAACATAACTTGATATAAAATAGGCGAGACAGTACATAAGTTGAAAACTAAACCATATACATCAGAGTAGCGGAATCCAAAATACAGCTTCATATCCAATTATTACAACTCCAAAATACCGTCTCTAAAATGAAATAAAGAGGTACACCACTAATGCCCAAAGCGGTGACCAGCAACAACACAGGGAGAATATATATAGTACGTGGAAGTCTCCTGCTCGTCTACGGACAGCTACTCATGCATAACCACCTAACCTGCCTCTAGTCTGCTCATTTAGGAGCACCCAGAGTAATAAGAAGAGACATAAAACTATGGGTCAAACGAAAGTCTGGTATGAGCGATAGCAAATAATATCACTAAATAGAGCAATAACAGGTATAAGTAATCTTACCTTACCTGGACCTACAACCAAAGAGTTAGCACAACAGGATGAACAATACTCTAAGGTAATGTAACACCCCACGTCCATTAATGTCACTCACTAACGGAATGCATGAACTTTCATGGAGTATTATAAGAGTAAAGAACAGAATATCACAAGACAGATATGTAAAATGGTACTTCAGAAAATTCAAAATTTATTCATTGCAGCGGAAAAGCGAAACATGTTTGGTTACAACATCAAAACAACATACTAGAGTCAAGTACATAAATGTCCATCTTGAATGAACATATTATCATAGTACAGAAAAGTAAAATCATAATCCCATTCCAAATAGCCATAATGGAAAAGAGAAAAAGCTGAGCATTACCTCCAACACTTCCAAGCACTTCAAGAAGAAAGAAATCCAAGTCAAGCTCCACTAATCCCAAGTTGAGGACCTGGGGGAAAGGAAAGAAAAGAGGCGAAACAAAAAGGTCAGACATAAAGTCTGGTGAGTCCAGTTATTTTCAGCAAGAAACTAAGTAAAACATTATGATAGGAATAAACTGGATGAGAGATATAACCATGACATATGGTAAAGTAGGATAACAGGATGAATATAAAGGAATGTCTAGTGCGCTTCCCAGATTTCTTACTTAATTTAATTCTCTGCACCACCTACTAGTAATTCTTATCAAAATGATCCCAATCCTGCAATTGGTAGCCCTCAGGTGTAACATCTAGTAAGAGGTATCCACCCCTGATAGCCTACTTGCCCATAATAGATATTAGATGTCCCCACACTACCAATAATCGACCGGCTTCTAAATTGTAGATTCCTGTGCGGGTCTCGGCTTAGGGTGTATCACTCTCTAAGTGGCAACCTTTTGTTGCACGGTTTAATACCTACTGGTGTACCGTGGCTAAATCTTCCAATGTCGGGAACACGTTTTTGCATGATTAACGAACCCATCGGAACCTGTACTGCTACACTCTCACTCCTATTTGACCGCTTATAATCAGCACAGTAAGCGTGCCCCAACCCTGGCTAGCTCAGGGTTACCGATACCTCTAAGTGGGTTACTGTCTGAAAAGGGTCCCTACCGCTACTGGGGTTTTTCCCAGGGTTATCCTAACCCGACTTATATTGGTTAAGTGTTGTCTATCCGCCCAGTTGACTTAACCCCATCCACTTATCAAATCAATATGTATTATTGGTTAAGCTTTCCTTAACCCTATCCACTTTGTTCATGTAATATTGGTTAAGTTATCATCTTTCAAAGGTTAACTTAACCCCACCCACCTAGGATGTTTTAGGTATCATATTCATCTTTGATCAGCATTAATTAGTTATTAATGCACAGACCTCTCACATTAGGTCGATTGCTTGTAGCCGCTGGATGTGTCGGGCGGTTATGGGCAGACTTTTACCATAAGCCAAACCTAACCTCGTGTCTAAGCATCTTTTAGTTATGCCAACGACCTCTCATATTAGACTGACCGTTTGGGGTTGCTGGATAGGCCGGTTGGTTCTGGGCAGGCTTCTACTGCAAACGGAGTCTAACCTCATGTCTCAACATGCTTATCTTAGCCAATTTATCCATTTGCCATTTATGCCAATTTCAGGCTAATATGTCAATTACCCAAAATACTCAATTTCATATCGTGCCCCAAATTTAACATTTGTCATGCCCAAATCAACCCAACATATATTATGCCAAATTTAACATTTTTCATGTTCAAATCAAACCGATTATATTATGCCAAATTTCCCAACATTCCCTAAATTACCATTCTTACGTTCATCTCTTATGAGATTTGGCCTAAGCTCAAAGTAGCTCGGCTATAAAAACCAAAAAGGGAAAGTAAAAAGGACAAGATAAAGAATAGGCATAATAATAACAATAAAATAGGCATAAGTACGAACTGATCATAAAGAAAAAACTGATATTACTGATGATAATATCAACATAGGCACATAAGATTCACAGGGCTGATGTATAGGCTAATGACAAATAAGAACCACGAATCTAATATATAGGCTAAGATATAACTGGTGAGATCCAATCTTATTATCATGTTTAATTCCCAAATCCAATTTACAAGATGTCAGAATTGCTTTAGCATTATTTTAATCTAAAAATAATCAATGAACTCACAAAGATTGGATTAAGGAAGAGAATTAGGCGTTGTTGTTGCTGTAGATCTATTCCCCTTTACCAGATTCCTTTAATCTGATTTTTTGAAGAAGAGAATCTAGTTTCAGTTTAGGTTGAGGCAGCATGGAGGCACCATAGATTTGTGTAATGGAATTAGGGTTAGGTGTGTTTATATAGGTGTATTAGGTGAATTAGGGCCTTTAGATTGGGTTAGGATCCATCTAAACCATCCAAACCAGAAAAACACATCACCCAGCCAATCAGAGAATGCCACATAAGGCCTAATTCTCCAAAATTCGTCACTGCCCAGATCTGGCCGATGAGGTCGACCCCTACAGGGGGGTTGACACCTATGTCGACACCCCTATAGGGGGGTTGACACCTATGTCGACTCCTCTAGGGGGGTCGCCACCCTAGAGCGGGATAATTCCCACCCATTCCGCTTCTTGCTGATTTGAATTTCGAATTTGATTTTAATTATTATTTTAATTCTGGTTTAAACTGAAATCTTCTAAGCTCCATAACTTCTTCATACGGTATCCATTTTATGCAAACTCGGAATATATCTCAAGTAGAATTCCGAGACGAACGCAATGGCGCAACCCGTTTCCCTTAATTCTTCTTATAAAAATTAAGTATTATTTAATTTGTAAATTTTAATATTATAAAGTTACGGGGTGTTACATTCTCCCCTCCTTAAAGGATTTCGTCCCTGAAATCTCCAAGTTAAGAAGAATGTATCCTACCATCCAATCATCCTTCTACGCATCCATCATCCACAATAATCCATTGTCCTTAAAAGATTTCTAATGCTATATGAACATATGCAAAAGTGTGTGTATATTTCCTTATGTAATGCAAAGATAAGGCATTCTACTGATTCTGTTGACCTCCTTAATGCAGTGCCATGAATCCAACATGTATGCAATTATCCCTAATGTACTTTATGACTTCTATATGAGTGCACAACCATTCGCTCAAATGCAACAACCATATGATAACACATTCAATATACATCCATTAACTTAAATATGCATACTCATTCATATGCAATATGAAAGTGATTGAGCCGATCTAGTGCCTAATGTGTGGGTACATAAATCCACGAGCAACCACTAGTAAACACTTACATCCACTTTCATCCACCAAACATAACATGTCTCAGACACATGTTTACAACCATAGGATTTTCTACCAAAGGGTCGAAGGTATAATTGAGAGGATACACTAAGCGATAGAACAGGTATAAACAAAGCAGTCGAAAAAGGAGAAGTTAAGAACATATCCTCAAAAAGGAAAGGGTACGTCGAGCATAGTTTTTCTTCAGTCTCCCATGTCGCATCTCCTTGATCATCTCCCCACTGGACTTTAACCAATTTGACCTCTCGGTTGCGTAATTTCTTGACCTCCGATCCAAGGATGCATGTAGGAGCTTGCCTAATCGTGGCATCTTGCTCCACTTCCACTTCTCTAAGCATGCTCGGCTCTACTACTTCCGCTGTATCATGTAAACACTTCCTCAAATGCGACACATGAAATACGTCATGAACGCCACTAAGCTTCTCGGGCAACTTCATTCTGTAGGCCATCTGTCCAATTCGCTCTGTAATGGGGAATGGCCCTACGAACCTTGGTGCCAATTTCCCTACAGTTCCAAAGCGAACTACATTCCTCAATAGTGATACTTTAATAAAGATCATGTCTCCAACATCGAACTTAAGATCGCTCCTTCTCTTATCAGCATATGACTTTTGCCGGTCCTGTGCCAACTTTATGCGTCTTCGAATCAAGTCTATCTTCGCTGAAGTTTCCCTAATCATCTCAGGCCCAAGAAAAATCTTATCCATAGATTCCCACCAACAAGTAGGTGATTGGCAAGGTCGTCCATATAGAGCTTCAAAAAGTGCCATGCAAATACTAGTCTGATAGTTGTTGTAGGCGAACTCTACTAATGGAAGATGTTCCTCCCATGTTCCTCTAAAGTCCAAGATGCATAACCTCAAAAGGTCTTCTAGAATTCGATTCACTCTTTCGGTTTAGCCGTCTGCCTGAGGATGATAAGCGGTGCTCAAACACAATTGCGTTCCTACCGCTTCTTGGAAGCTCTTCCAAAGCTCACTAGTGAAAATGGGATCTCGATCGCTCACAATACTAGAAGGTATGACATGTAGATGAACTATCTCTCAGAGATAAACAGATGCTAACCATGTCGCTGTCCTTTTACTCTTAACGGGAATGAAATGGGCGCTCTTGGTAATTCTATCCACTACTACCCAAATCCCCGTTTTACCCTTTATTGACCTCGGCAACCCATTGACGAAATCCATGGAAAAACTTTCCCATTTCCACTGTGGAACCTCTAAAGGGTGAAGCAACCCTCCAGGCTTCTTTTGCTCAGCCTTAACTTGCTGACACGCTAAGCATCTAGAAATGAACTCTGCCACATCCTTCTACATTTCGGCCCAAAAGAAACTCTCTTTATGTCCTTATACATCTTGTCACCACCGAGATGTATGGTCATCTTAGAACGATGTACCTCTTCAAGGATTGTCCTTCTCAAACTATCATCTCGTGATACGCAAAGTCTTCCATCCCTATACAACCAACCTCTTTCATCTATAGTATATCTACTAAGATGGCTCAAAGACTCCCCTCTTATGAGCTTTTCTACTATCTCCATCAACTGTGGGTCATCTCGCTGTGCCGCACCTATATGACCCAAAAGCATAGGTCGCACCTCTAATGATGCCAACAAACCGGGTACATAATCAATAGAGGGTCTAAAGCAAAAGGTAGAGATATACTCTAAGCTCTGTCGCTCGAAAAACAAAGGACTCAAAGTCAACTTCTTTCTACTCAAGGCGCCTGCTATAACGTTACCCTTGCCGAGGATATATGCAATTTCAAAATCGTAGGATGCTAAGAACTCCATCCACCTCTGTTACCTTAAGTTTAGATCTTTCTGAGAGAACAAGTATTTAAGCGACTTATGGTCTGTATACAGCTCAAACTTCTCTCCAAGCAAATAGTGTCACCAAGACTTAAGCGCAAAAACTACAGCAGCTAACTCCAAGTCGTGGGTAGGGTAATTCTTCTCATGGACCTTCAACTGTCTTCCACCATAGCATATCACCCTTCCCTCTTGCATCAAAACTACGCCAAGCCCTGTCCCACAAGCATCGGTATACACTGTGAATGGCTTACTCCCATCCGGCAAAACTAAAACTGGAGCTGTCGTCAATGCCCTCTTCAATGTTGGAGAGCATCGTCACAGTCAACATCCCAAGAAAAGGCTAAATTCTTTATCGTCAATTGAGTAAGTGGGGCTGATATCTTAGCAAAGTCCTTAATGAAATTTCTATAATAGCCCGCCAAACCAAGAGAACTTCTTACTTATGTTGCATTCTTAGGAATCTTCCAATCTTGGATTTCCACTACCTTCGCGGGATCCACAGCTATCCCTTCCTTAGAGACCACGTGCCCTAAGAACCTCACTTCCTTCCTCCAAAAATGACATTTGGAGAACTTAGCTTTGAGTTAATGTGCTTGAAGGGTCTCTAATACTTCCCTAAGATGTAGCGCATGCTCTTCCTCGCTCTTGGAGAATATCAAAATATCATCCACAAAGACCACTACAAACTTGTTTAGAAACTCCCTAAGCACTCTACTCATCAAGTCTACAAAATATGCGGGTGCATTCGTCAAACCAAAAGGCATGACAAGCCACTCGAAGAAACTGTCATGAGTCCTAAAAGCAGTCTTATCTACACTATCCTTAGCTACTCTCAACTGATGAAATCCTATAGCTAAGTCCAACTGCGAAAAAACCAAAGCACCAACCAACTGATCGAACAAATCATCTATCCTTGGCAATGGGTGTCTATTTTTCTTCGTGAGTTTATTTAGCTTCCTATAGTTCACACATAGTCTAAGTGAACCATCAACTTTCGTAGCAATAAAAACTGGAGCACCTCACTCCGAGATACTTCTTCTTATGAACCATTTCTCAAGCAACTCTTTCACTTGTTTACTCAGCTCCCTCCTTTCTCTTGGAGCCATGTGTCGCACCAGCAATGCAACTGGCTTTGCATTGTCCACCAATATATACAGAAATCTATCTCACGTTTTGGATGTAAGCCCCTAACCTCCGCAAAGACATTTGCATACTCACGGACTACTCGAATAGATTGCAAATCATCAATAGATGTGTCAAGAGATTCGAGGTAGCTAAGCATAACAGAACCCTTACGGTCCTATGAGATATCGAGAGTATTACCCAAACTAGTAAATAGTCTAACTATCCTCTTTTCACAATCGAAAATGGCACCATACCTGGCCAGCCAATCCATTCCTAGAATCAACCCATAGCCCGTGAAACCAAGCACATAAGCGTTGCATTTGAACTCAATGCCATACACATATCTTCTCAAACCCCGACATAACATAGACAGATGAGCCGTACTCCCAATAGGATTTGAGACACTAACGGGATCCACTACTATACTAGTATCTAGATGTAGAGACTCAACAATGGAAGTAGATATGAACGAATGTGAAGCACCAGAATTAAACAAAGTACGAACAGGATGATCAAAAAGGAAAATCAAACTTTCAACTGAAATGTTTCTACCTCTCTCTTGCGGAGGTGCCATGAGAGTGTGAACCTGCCCTCCTGAAGTAGACCCTGTCCTCTGTCCTTGCCCTTGTACTTGCCTCCTTGGGCAGTCTTTAACCATATGTCCTGCCTCACCGCATTGAAAATAACCAGTTTTCTTCGCCTTCTTCTTCCTACATTTTTTAGCTAAATGACCTGGTATACCACAAAAATGGCACTTCCTTTTATCTTGGGGTTTCCCACTCTTCTTAAGATCCACTTTATTTTCTGTGATCCTTCATCCTTCACCTCTTTCTTATCCTGTGCCTTATCAACATTAGCACCTTTCTCCTCTTCATGCATCAGCGCCATGTCAACAAGTTTCTCGAAGGTAACCCCCATAGGAATGTGGGACATAGCTAATCTGTGAAGTGTTTCGTTCAAGCCCTTAGCAAATCTCAAGGCCTTCTTATGTGGTGTGTTAACTAATTCCATACCAAATCTTGCTAACTGGTTAAACTTTTTAACGTACTCCTTCACAGACAAACTCCCTTGTTTCAAAGCCAAGAACCTCTCCATGTATAAACTCTCCTCTACTTGTGAAAGAAATTTCAACTCAAACCTTCGCCTAAAGTCTATCCATATCTCCAATGGACGCCCTCCATTAGTTACTTCCCACCAAAAGGAAGCTTCGTCTTTCATCAACCAAGCAGCTAGCTGAACCTTCCTTCCATCGTCTATCTCAAAGATACCAAACAAGTCCTCCACTTCCTTGAGCCAATTTTTAGCCTCGACAAATGTCTCAGTCCCATGAAACGGTTTTCCACCCATCGCACGGAAGTCTTTGCATAACTTCGAAAAAGCGTCTACACGAGGAGGGGGAGGAAGAGGGGGAGCGGTTGTAGCTGGTGGAGGAGGAATGTCTGATGGGCCTGTGGCGGTAGCCCTAGCCTCTAGATACCTTCGGAAATATCTCGGTATTTGTACACCCTCTGGAAGATTAAGATCCCCAGACATACTGAAACGAAAAAAAGAGATTCAAAATAGAGAATCGAGAGATAGATATATCGCTTTTGGGGTCATGTTTTTCAAAATAAACTTTCCTTTTGAAAATACTTCCTCTTAAAACCTTTTTGAAAATAGTTTTCAAAAACTTCTATCTAATCTGTTAACCTTCAGCTCTGATACCACGTGTAACACCCCACGTCCATTAATGTCACTCACTAAGGGAATGCATTAACTTTCATGGAGTATTATAAGAGTATAGAACAGAAAATCACAAGACAGATATATAAAATGGTACTTAAGAATATTCAAAATTTACTCAATTCAGCGGAAAATCAAAACATGTTTGGTTACAACATCAAAACCACATACTAGAGTCAGGTACATAAATATCCATCTTCAACGAACTTATTATCAGAGTACATAAAAGAATAATAAAAACCCATTCCAAATAGCCATAATGGAAAAGAGATAGAGCTGAGAATCACTTCCAATACTTCCAAGCAATTCAAGAAGAAAGAAATCCGAGTCAAGCTCTGTAATGACCCGCATTTTTAGAGATATATAATTAATTTATTTAATTATATAATTGGTGATTTAGAGAAGTTAATGATCGTTTAATTAAATAATATTGAATATTTAATTAATATTTATAATGAATAAAATATTTTAAATATCGAAATAGTCAGAAATAGTAGAATTCACAATAGAGTGTGAATTGAATAGTATACGAGATGTGGTTGAGTTTCGATTCGAAATATAATAACAAATATATTGAATCGATGACAGCTGAACGTATAGTTTATAATATATTTATAAACGAGCTCGAAATGGCGCTGCAGTTCGCTATTTGGCGATTTGAACTTCAACTGAGTATACAGGATTCGTTTTAAGCCGGATTTCTGTGAAATAAGAAACGTGTGGAGCTGGTGGAGTATATCTTTCTAGTGGAAGAGAAAAATCGGGATTTCGTCGGGTAGATTTTGATGTGTGTCCAAATCAAATTTCAGAAAAGTCGCTATGGAATTCGTATATAATTCGTAACGCTTTATATACGTTATAAAAGGGAATTTCAATAAAAATTGAAATTCGATTCAACCCGGACTTGAAATATCGAGTATATGAATTTTCTGGAGCTGTATGGTATTCCACTGTGAATATATACGATAATATAAATTTATTTATATTTGATTTAATTTTATTTAAATATATTTGTATATTTAAATGGGTTATTCAAAGCGTTAAAAATAGCCGGTTTTGCAAACGAAGTCGGAATTCGACGGAACTAATTTTGTTGGATCCGCAATGTCAAATAGTTGTTAGATTTCCAGTTTCATGATTTTTAGAGTCACTGTGTGGCCGTACGGATTTTTAGAGTGTAAAACAGTCAGTATTTTGACGGTTAAAAATACGCTGTGTGAGCATACAAAGTCGAAATTCGACGATACCAGTTTCGTTGGGACCGTAATGTCGAACTGTAGCTACATGTCAATTTTCGTGATTTTTCGGTATCGTGTGTGATCACACGGATTTTTAGAAGTCAGAAACGAATATAAAAGATTAAATAAAAATATTAAAATATTAATATAAAAATATCTAGATATTTTTGTGGTCTATAAATACCCCCACTAACCTTTTCTAAACCTAATCACTTTTCATTTTCTGGTCAAGGCTGCTTCGAAGCCGCCAGTTACTCTTCACAGGAAAGTTCTTCCTTAGAAAAATCAAAACAATACCAAATAAAATTCTCTAAAATATGAAATCGAGTTCTATGTGTTCCTGGAAGCTTTTACTTCTTTCACCGTGAGTATAGCATGGTGCGACGCTGTTTCTCAGATGCTGGAAAACGCACAGTGACCTAGGGCTCGACAGTTTTCGTTCGTTGATCAATAATAACCGAATCTAAGTTGGAATTTGGATTCCTAGCATTTGATACTTCTCGCATGCAAGCTTGGGTGAGATCCGAACATAGATTTGTTCGATGTGCCTTCTATAGTCGCGCTGTTCTTCCGTGAAGTCGCATTTCATCAAGAAAGTTCGAGCGGGGGGTTTGAAGGGTCGACCATGTGCGGATGTTGATGAGGAACTCGATGGGGGAGGCGGCGATGTTGGCGGTGGTCAGAATGACATGAGGTGGTCGGTCAAAGGAGGGGGTCAACGGTTAAAAAGGGTTTGGGAAGTTCGGGTTCGAACTGAATGAAAAGAAAAGGGTGCGGTCAGTTTAAACATGAATGGTCTGGGCTTGGGAGTTTGGTAGTTGGGCCGGAGAGGTAATTGAGGGATAAGGCCCAATATGAATAAACTAAATTCAAGTTTTATTTTTAATTTAATGTATTAACTTCGTAACGCGATATCTCTGTCATATGAAATCAGATTGACGAACCGTAAGTTGCATTGGGATCGTATGGACGAGCGCAACACAATGAAGCTGACTGGAAGTGGATTGGGGCTCGTTTTAATTTATGGCGAAATAAGCTGTTTGATTTAAATCAAACAACATTTTATCGTTCTTTAACGATGAACTGCAAATGTGAGTAAAACTCACCAACTCTGAACAGTTTATATTTTCACGTTGTATTGTTAGAACTGTTAAAATTGTCTGTTTGACTGTGTGTTGATTGTTTGATTGAACTGCTAGTCAGTTAGTTAAATTTCTATATTGATTCTGTTTAACAGATTATATCATATGGAACTGAAAGTGATGTTATCTATATTGTCTAACATCTGTGATGTAGGGAAACAGGTTGGAGGAATCCGACTGGATTCCTCAACAGTTATTTTATTGTTTTTCATATATTTTAATATATGATGTGAATTATAACCTGTTGTTGATTGTGTGTGTATGGACGAGATTAGACATCGTGATTTGATATGATTGAATACCATGACATACCGGAATGTAGATAAAGGAGATTTTTCAAAGTGATATTGAAAAAGAGATATTTATAAAGTGGAATATTTATAAATAAGAAATGTTTATAAATTGGAATATTTATAAATAGGGGATATTCAAAAAGGAAATAATTTCAAACCATTTTCTTTTTGAATGGAAAGGCCTGTGTGGCGGGTTTGGGGATTTTCCCGATGCTCCCGATACAAAGGAGGTTATGGCGAATTTTCCCGGGAATTTAAGGAGTTAGAATATTTTTAAGAATAAATTTGAAAAAGGGAATATTTGCAAACCATTTGCAAATAGAATAAAATGGAGAAAAGAAATATTTGTAAACCATTTACAAATAGAATTGAAAGGGGAATATTTAGAAAATAAATAGAGTTAATAAAAAGGAAATTGGTTTATAAAGGAAACCGTTATAAAAAGGAAATCTTTATAAAGTGAATCGAATATGGTATTCGAAGTTAGTTAATCGAATATGGTATTCGAAGTTAGTTAATCGAATATAGACATTCGAAGTTAGTTAATCGAATATGGTATTCGAAGTTAGTTAATCGAATATGGTATTCGAAGTTAGTTAAATCGAATATGGTATTCGAAGTTAGTTAATCGAATATGGTATTCGAAGTTAGTTAATCGAATATAGACATTCGAAGGAGTTAATCGAATATGGTATTCGAAGTTAGTAATTCAAATATGGTATTCGAAGTTAGTTAAATCGAATATGGTATTCGAAGTTAGTAAATCGAATATGGTATTCGAAAGTTAGTTAATCGAATATGTTATTCGAAAGGGGTTAGTCAAGTCGAGTTAGTCAAATAGAGTTAACCAGTTAGAGTTAATCAGTTAGAGTTAACCAGTTAGAGTTAATCAGTTAGAGTTAACCAGTTAGAGTTAATCAGTTAGAGTTAACCAGTTAGAGTTAATCAAATATAGTTATTTGAGACAGAGTTAGTCAAACATAGTATTCAGGGTAAGTTGCCATCTTGTACGACTGCTAGCGTAATTCGCAGGGCTGTAAATAGCCAACGGCGGTCGGATGTTTCCAGAGGGAATCAGGCGTAACCATTGTGATCGCTGCGATCTAGAGTCAAGCGAATGGAGTTTAATCGAATATTAGTTATTCGATAGGAGTTAATCGAGTTGAGAAATAAGTTAAGTTAAATAAGTCGAGTTGATCGGGTGGTTCGACCAAGTTAGTCGAGCCTAGTTAATCGAATCGAATTGGTCGAACCAAGTAAGTCGAGTTAAGTTAGTCAAGTTAATCGAGCCTAGTTAATCGAATCGAATTGGTCGAACCAAGTAAGTCGAGTTAGTCGAGTCAAGTTAAGTTAGTCGAGTTAAGTTCGTCGAGTTAAATAAATCGATGTTAGTTTCATCGAAAGGAGTTATCGATGTTAGTTTCATCGAAAAGAGTTATCGATGTTAGTTTCATCGAAAGGAGTTATCGATGTTAGTTTCATCGAAGGGAGTTATCGATTATAGTTCAATCGAAGTGAGATTTTCAAATATGAGATATTTGAAAAGGAAGAGTTATCGAATATTAGTTATTCGAAGAGAGATTATCGAATATCGTTTATTCGAGAAGAAGTTAATCGAATATAGGTTATTCGAAGAAGAGTTAATCAAATAGAGATTTCTCGAAGAGAGTTAATTGGCAAATTCGATTATATCGAATTCGGGAAAGTACTTATACTTTCCAGTGTTTAAATAGAGATTTATTTATATTTAAATAAATAAGTGTTAGGTTAATTATTCACTAATAAGAATAGAAGTTATAATTAAAGTTAGATAATTCGAAAGTAGGGATTATAACGTTATCGTTATAACCAATGTTTTAAATATAGAAGTGGACTAGTAAAATTGAATCCGAGAAAGGCGTAAAGAAGTTGTTAAAGATTAAAAGATAAGCTTTGACCATTTCAAAGTTATAACGTTGTTCAGTTAAGGTCTGAGAGGTAATTATACCCCAACTTGAGTGACTTCCTTCTTAACTAAGAAATGGTAAGGTTTGATCGTAAAGGAGTTTTGGAAATGTTTTCCAAACGAGAATCAGAAATGTTTTCTGATAAAAGAAAATAAGAATTTAGAATATAGGGAACAGGAGATAAGTAAATAAATAAACTAAAGAGATTTATGTTAAATAATGTTTGTTCGATATAATTTCCATTTGGAAATAATATCGTTGTTCGCACACTTGTTTTTATTTGATAGTTAACTCACCGACTATCGAAGTTTTGACCATTTTAACGTTGTTAATATGGAGAGACCGGTTGGATTATTATCCATATAACCACTCTGTATTGGCATAAGCGTCGCGAATCATATATGCCAAAGATAATTGAAGACGGAGTAAAATGCAAGGGCTGTTGTATAAGTCTTAGATAACAGTGACTAAGATGGATATACGGAATAGTGCCTTCGGTTTGTCCAGTCCCAGGACAACTTGTATGGACGAAGGTCTGACAGAGTATATCCAGTGGATCACGTAAGTTGATCTGTTCAAACGTATTCACGTTTGGTGGCGGAGGAATTCATTTCTCTTAGCTGTATACCCGTGTTATTTTTGGATAAGTCAATTTGTGATTTGGCGGGTATGACGATGTGACATTTCTAAGTGAATGAAGATGGATGTCTGACATAGTATTCCAGACGGTCACGTACATTGATTTCTTCAATTATACCAAGATTGGAAGCGGAGAAGGAAACTTATTTAGCTGACACGTAATGTATGGTTGTAGACGTCAATTAGTGATTTCGATGGATTTGACAATGTAGCATTCGAAGTAAATCTGATGTAATGATAAAGCGTAGCTTCTAGCCTCATCAACCGGTAAATGACAGAAATCGGGCAGGCAGCATGGCTAAGTCGGTCGCACCGAAGTAGGGTGTATAATCACCTATCTAGAGAATATTCATTTGTTTCTTAAATCTATCAATGTTGTCCCATATATATACGGGAACGGTTGCTGATCCCAACCGTTGGTGATGTACATTCGATACACTCAAGCGAAATGAGTGGTCGGTCATGTGTGGCTGAGTTACAAGATGTTCTTGTTGAACTCCAGTGTATCGTTCCTAGAGTACACTGATCGGAATGTGGTTCCATACCTTGTCATAGTTGGAAATCCATTATCCAATACGTGCTTGCGATTTTGATTGTATACTATATATGTAGAACGTGAGATGAAAGCGTTTCTGCTAGTTGATATCTATTTGTACATAGACATTATTATAATATCAAAAGGTTTTTGATATAAAGATATTTTGGATTCTCATAAGGGAAAAACCCGTTCCGTTCTGCGGCGTGGTCTAATGAGATATCGTTTACTTGTTCATATACCTGTTTAAACTGTTTTACTCACACCAGTCCCATGACTGACCCGGAGTTTACTTTGTTGTTTTCCCTAAACTCTTGGGTGCCTAAATTTGTACGGGCAGTCAAGTAGTCGGGATTTGCAGATACCTTGAAGAGCTGGAGCAGGAGGCTTCAGGATCATATAGCTATAGTTATTTCCGCTGTGTTGTAAGTGCTGTACTCTGATAAGTACTATTGTATACATAACTGTTATATTTCAAAGTTACGTTATCTATTATATGTTATTCGTTCCGCTGTGAGGTTCGTGTTACTCTGATGTTGCGTTCTTCTTCTTCTATTCTAAGTTTCTATCTTATCTATTCTCACCTTCTAATTTCTTTCATTAATTACCGGGATTTTTCGATGTTTTGGTTATCGACGTCGAGCTTACGTCGATAACCAAAGTCGCCGAAAATCCGGGTCGTTACAGTTGGTATCAGAGCTTAAGTTAAGAATTACTTGGCTCTGTGGCGTGACTCGGTAGAGATAGGGTTAGTAACACCCTAGATTGAGTTTGAGTGCATATATACAAGTGCGTATTTGTATTCGATATAAAAATGGTTTTATATTGTGGAGATTCATTGGCTGAGTTGTTTATGAATTCTGGTCGATCAGTTTGATCCACTGTATCGGTAGGAGTAAATGAATACTTGAATACGATGAACCGACACAGTATGGATATGTAATATCTTATCATATATTAGATATTTTGGTTGTAATTATAATCGAATGAGATTATAAAGTGAAATGGTTATATATAACCAATCAGAATCATATAAGTAAAGTATATGAAATAAGATGAATTCAATATGAATTTAAATCAGATTTGGAATTAAAATAAGGAAATTTTAAGTTCTTGGGAGATTTTGAAATGTTTTCAAAATGGAAGTATTTGGTAATGATTTTGGAAAATGATATAGTATTGAAATCACTGGTGTCACTGGAAAATAATTCCGATGATGACTGCGCAATATCATCGGTGTGATTTTCGAGTTCTAAGTGGTGGATTACTACAAGAGATTTTGATTTGAATTGTTTTGAGAAAACTAGTTGGCTAGAAATTCAAAGGTTTTGAATTGGCAGTATGATTTCAATTTGATTTGAAATAAAACCGGGAATTTAAGTTCTAGAAATTAAAAATTTAACTTGTGAAGTTAATTCGAATGGGATGGTAAAAGTAAATAATAAACCAGAATTTAACTTGAGATGATAGGTTAAGAAAAACTGGAAGTGATTAGAGAATAATCTGGATTTGAAATGATAAGTTGAGAGTTTGGAATTTGAAACTCGAATTTGAAATTGAATTCAGCTTGAATAAGCGAATGGTTGTGTTAAGAATAACTTGGTTGGAGTTGATTGGGATGGCATTTGTATATGCCGAGTTGATAACAGATGGTATGAATATAATGATATGCCCAACAAAAAGGTACAAGTTTATATTTTATATGAGTTTGGAATTTATGAGCCGAATTGGCAAGCCGTTTGGCGTTTTGATTTTCTTTTGGGTTGAAGAAGGCCCAGAGAGGCGAGTTGGAGTTTGAGCTATTGACCAGTACAAAGGAGGTGCTGGCGAAATTTTTCGAAAGTTTAAAGTGTTAGAAAATTTTCAGAATTTTTGAAAATTTTAGTTAGTCGGAATGAATAAATATTTTTGTCGATATTAATTGGTTCGGTTGAAATCAGAAATAAGGAGTAAACAAATCTTAGGAATTCCAATAGATAGGGTCGTCCTCTAACTTAGCAATTTCGAGGACGAAATTATTTTAAGAGGGGAAGAATGTAATGACCCGCATTTTTAGAGATATATAATTAATTTATTTAATTATATAATTGGTGATTTAGAGAAGTTAATGATCGTTTAATTAAATAATATTGAATATTTAATTAATATTTATAATGAATAAAATATTTTAAATATCGAAATAGTCAGAAATAGTAGAATTCACAATAGAGTGTGAATTGAATAGTATACGAGATGTGGTTGAGTTTCGATTCGAAATATAATAACGAATATATTGAATCGACGACAGTTGAACGTATAGTTTATAATATATTTATAAACGAGCTCGAAATGGCGCTGCAGTTCGCTATTTGGCGATTTGAACTTCAACTGAGTATATAGGATTCGTTTTAAGCCGGATTTCTGTGAAATAAGAAACGTGTGGAGCTGGTGGAGTATATCTTTCTAGTGGAAGAGAAAAATCGGGATTTCGTCGGGTAGATTTTGATGTGTGTCCAAATCAAATTTCAGAAAAGTCGCTATGGAATTCGTATATAATTCGTAACGCTTTATATACGTTATAAAAGGGAATTTCAATAAAAATTGAAATTCGATTCAACCCGGACTTGAAATATCGAGTATATGAATTTTCTGGAGCTGTATGGTATTCCACTGTGAATATATACGATAATATAAATTTATTTATATTTGATTTAATTTTATTTAAATATATTTGTATATTTAAATGGGTTATTCAAAGCGTTAAAAATAGCCGGTTTTGCAAACGAAGTCGGAATTCGACGGAACTAATTTTGTTGGATCCGCAATGTCAAATAGTTGTTAGATTTCCAGTTTCATGATTTTTAGAGTCACTGTGTGGCCGTACGGATTTTTAGAGTGTAAAACAGTCAGTATTTTGACGGTTAAAAATACGCTGTGTGAGCATACGAAGTCAAAATTCGACGAAACCAGTTTCGTTGGGAACGTAATGTCGAACTGTAGCTACATGTCAATTTTCGTGATTTTTCGGTATCGTGTGTGATCACACGGATTTTTAGAAGTCAGAAACGAATATAAAAGATTAAATAAAAATATTAATATAAAAATATCTAGATATTTTTGTGGTCTATAAATACCCCCACTAACCTTTTCTAAACCTAATCACTTTTCATTTTCTGGTCAAGGCTGCTTCGAAGCCGCCAGTTACTCTTCACAGCAAAGTTCTTCCTTAGAAAAATCAAAACAATACCAAATAAAATTCTCTAAAATATGAAATCGAGTTCTATGTGTTCCTGGAAGCTTTTACTTCTTTCACCGTGAGTATAGCATGGTGCGACGCTATTTCTCAGATGCTGGAAAACGCATAGCGACCTAGGGCTCGACAGTTTTCGTTCGTTGATCAATAATAACCGAATCGAAGTTGGAATTTGGATTCCTAGCATTTGATACTTCTCGCATGCAAGCTTGGGTGAGATCCGAACATAGAATTGTTCGATGTGCCTTCTACATTCGCGTTGTTCTTCCGTGAAGTCGCAGTTCATCAGGAAAGTTCGAGCGGGGGGTTTGAAGGGTCGGCCAGGTGCGGATGTTGATGAGGAACTCGATGGGGGAGGCGACGATGTTGGCGGTGGTCAGAATGACGAGGGGTGGTTGGTCAAAGGAGGGGGTCAACGGTTGAAAAGGGTTTGGGAAGTTCGGGTTCGAACTGAATGAAAAGAAAAGGGTGCGGTCAGTTTTAACATGAATGGTCTGGGCTTGGGAGTTTGGTAGTTGGGTCGGAGAGGTAATTGAGGGATAAGGCCCAATATGAATAAACTAAATTCAAGTTTTATTTTTAATTTAATGTATTAACTTCGTAACGCGATATCTCGGTCATATGAAATCAGATTGACGAACCGTAAGTTGCATTGGGATCGTATGGACGAGCGCAACACAATGAAGCTGACTGGAAGTGGATTTGGGCTCGTTTAAATTTATGGCGAAATAAGCTGTTTGATTTAAACCAAACAACAGTTTATCGTTCTTTAACGATGAACTGCAAATGTGAGTAAAACTCACCAACTCTGAACAGTTTATATTTTCACGTTGTATTGTTAGAACTGTTAAAATTGTCTGTTTGACTGTGTGTTGATTGTTTGATTGAACTGCTAGTCAGTTAGTTAAATTTCTATATTGATTCTGTTTAACAGAATATATCATATGGAACTGAAAGTGATGTTATCTATATTGTCTAACATCTGTGATGTAGGGAAACAGGTTGGAGGAATCCGACTGGATTCCGCAACAGTTATTTTATTGTTTTTCATATATTTTAATATATGATGTGAATTATAACCTGTTGTTGGTTGTGTGTTTATGGACGAGATTAGACATCGTGATTTGATATGATTGAATACCATGACATACCGGAATGTAGATAAAGGAGATTTTTCAAAGTGATATTGAAAAAGAGATATTTATAAAGTGGAATATTTATAAATAAGAAATGTTTATAAATTGGAATATTTATAAATAGGGGATATTCAAAAAGGAAATAATTTCAAACCATTTTCTTTTTGAATGGAAAGGCTGTGTGGCGGGTTTGTGGATTTTCCCGATGCTCCCGATACAAAGGAGGTTATGGCGAATTTTCCCGGGAATTTAAGGAGTTAGAATATTTTTAAGAATAAATTTGAAAAAGGGAATATTTGCAAACCATTTGCAAATAGAATAAAATAGAGAAAAGAAATATTTGTAAACCATTTACAAATAGAATTGAAAGGGGAATATTTAGAAAATAAATAGAGTTAATAAAAAGGAAATTGGTTTATAAAGGAAACCGTTATAAAAAGGAAATCTTTATAAAGTGAATCGAATATGGTATTCGAAGTTAGTTAATCGAATATGGTATTCGAAGTTAGTTAATCGAATATAGACATTCGAAGTTAGTTAATCTAATATGGTATTCGAAGTTAGTTAATCGAATATGGTATTCGAAGTTAGTTAAATCGAATATGGTATTCGAAGTTAGTTAATCGATTATGGTATTTGAAGTTAGTTAATCGAATATAGACATTTGAAGGAGTTAATCGAATATGGTATTCGAAGTTAGTAAATCGAATATGGTATTCGAAGTTAGTTAAATCGAATATGGTATTCGAAGTTAGTTAATCGAATATGGTATTCGAAAGTTAGTTAATCGAATATGTTATTCGAAAGGGGTTAGTCAAGTCGAGTTAGTCAAATAGAGTTAACCAGTTATAGTTAATCAGTTAGAGTTAACCAGTTAGAGTTAACCAGTTAGAGTTAACCAGTTAGAGTTAATCAAATATAGTTATTTGAGACAGAGTTAGTCAAACATAGTATTCAGGGTAAGTTGCCATCTTGTACGACTGCTAGCGTAATTCGCAGGGCTGTAAATAGCCTACGACGGTCGGATGTTTCCTGAGGGAATCAGGCGTAACCATTGTGATCGCTGCGATCTAGAGTCAAGCGAATGGAGTTTAATCGAATATTAGTTATTCGATAGGAGTTAATCGAGTTGAGAAATAAGTTAAGTTAAATAAGTTGAGTTGATCGGGTGGTTCGACCAAGTTAGTCGAGCCTAGTTAATCGAATCGAATTGGTCGAACCAAGTAAGTCGAGTTAAGTTAGTCAAGTTAGTCGAGCCTAGTTAATCGAATCGAATTGGTCGAACCAAGTAAATCGAGTTAGTCGAGTCAAGTTAAGTTAGTCGAGTTAAGTTCGTCGAGTTAAATAAATCGATGTTAGTTTCATCGAAAGGAGTTATCGATGTTAGTTTCATCGAAAGGAGTTGTCGATGTTAGTTTCAGCGAAAGGAGTTATCGATGTTAGTTTCATCGAAAGGAGTTATCGATGTTAGTTTCATCGAAGGGAGTTATCGATTATAGTTCAATCGAAGTGAGATTTTCAAATATGAGATATTTGAAAAGGAAGAGTTATCGAATATGAGTTATTCGAAGAGAGATTATCGAATATCGTTTATTCGAGAAGAAGTTAATCGAATATAGGTTATTCGAAGAAGAGTTAATCAAATAGAGATTTCTCGAAGAGAGTTAATTGGCAAATTCGATTATATCGAATTCGGGAAAGTACTTATACTTTCCAGTGTTTAAATAGAGATTTATTTATATTTAAATAAATAAGTGTTAGGTTAATTATTCACTAATAAGAATAGAAGTTATAATTAAAGTTAGATAATTTGAAAGTAGGGATTATAACGTTATCGTTATAACCAATGTTTTAAATATAGAAGTGGACTAGTAAAATTGAATCCGAGAAAGGCGTAAAAAAGTTGTTAAACATTAAAAGATAAACTTTGACCATTTCAAAGTTATAACGTTGTTCAGTTAAGGTCTGAGAGGTAATTATACCCCAACTTGAGTGATTTCCTTCTTAACTAAGAAATGGTAAGGTTTGATCGTAAAGGAGTTTTGGAAATGTTTTCCAAACGAGAATCAGAAATGTTTTCTGATAAAAGAAAATAAGAATTTAGAATATAGGGAACAGGAGATAAGTAAATAAATGAACTAAAGAGATTTATGTTAAATAATGTTTGTTCGATATAATTTCCATTTGGAAATAATATCGTTGTTCGCACACTTGTTTTTATTTGATAGTTAACTCTATCGAAGTTTTGACCATTTTAACGTTGTTAATATGGAGAGACCAATTGGATTATTATCCATAGAACCACTCTGTATTGGCATAAGCGTCGCGAATCATATATGCCAAAGATAATTGAAGACGGAGTAAAATGCAAGGGCTGTTGAATAAGTCTTAGATAACAGTGACTAAGATGGATATACAGAATAGTGCTTTCGGTTTGTCCAGTCCCAGGACAACTTGTATGGACGAAGGTCTGACAGAGTATATCCAGTGGATCGCGTAAGTTGATCTGTTCAAACGTATTCACGTTTGGTGGCGGAGGAATTCGTTTCTCTTAGCTGTATACCCGTGTTATTTTTGGATAAGTCAATTTGTGATTTGGCGGGTATGACGATGTGACATTTCTAAGTGAATGAAGATGGATATCTGACATAGTTTTCCAGATGGTCACGAACATTGATTTCTTCAACTATACCAAGAGTGGAAGCGGAGAAGGAAACTTATTTAGCTGACACGTAATGTATGGTTGTAGACGTCAATTAGTGATTTCGATGGATTTGACAATGTAGCATTCGAAGTAAATCTGATGTAATGATAAAGCGTAGCTTCTAGCCTCATCAACCGGTAAATGACAGAAATCGGGCAGGCAGCATGGCTAAGTCGGTCGCACCGAAGTAGGGTGTATAATCACCTATCTAGAGAATATTCATTTGTTTCTTAAATCTATCAAAGCTGTCCCATATATATACGGGAACAATTGCTGATCCCAACCGTTGGTGATGTACATTCGATACACTCAAGCGAAATGAGTGGTCGGTCATGTGTGGCTGAGTTACAAGATGTTCTTGTTGAACTCCAGTGTATCGTTCCTAGAGTACACTGATCGGAAGGTGGTTCCATACCTTGTCATAGTTGGAAATCCATTATCCAATACGTGCTTGCGATTTTGATTGTATACTACATATGTAGAACGTGAGATGAAAGCGTTTCTGCTAGTTGATATCTATTTGTACATAAACATTATTATAATATCAAAAGGTTTTTGATATAAAGATATTTTGGATTCTCATAAGGGAAAAACCCGTTCCGTTCTGCGGTGTGGTCTTATGAGATATCGTTTACTTGTTCATATACCTGTTTAAACTGTTTTACTCACACCAGTCCCATGACTGACCCGGAGTTTACTTTGTTGTTTTCCCTAAACTCTTGGGTGCCTAAATTTGTACGGGCAGTCAAGTAGTCGGGATTTGCAGATACCTTGAAAAGCTGCAGTAGGAGGCTTCAGGATCATATAGCTATAGTTATTTCCGCTATGTTGTAAGTGCTGTACTCTGATAAGTGCTATTGTATACATAACTGTTATATTTCAAAGTTACGTTATCTATTATATGTTATTCGTTCCGCTGTGAGGTTCGTGTTACTCTGATGCTGTGTTTTTCTTCTTCTATTCTAAGTTTCTATCTTATCTATTCTCACCTTCTAATTTCTTTCATTAATTACCGGGATTTTTCGATGTTTTGGTTATCGACGTCGAGCTTACGTCGATAACCAAAGTCGCCGAAAATCCGGGTCGTTACAGTTGGTATCAGAGCTTAAGTTAAGAATTACTTGGCTCTGTGGCGTGACTCGGTAGAGATAGGGTTAGTAACACCCTAGATTGAGTTTAAGTACATATATACGAGTGCGTATTTGTATTTGATATAAAAATGGTTTTATATTGTGGAGATTCATTGGCTGAGTTGTTTATGAGTTCTGGTCGATCAGTTTGATCCACTGTATCGGTAGGAGTAAATGAATACTTGAATACGATGAACCGACACAGTATGGATATGTAATATCTTATCATATATTAGATATATTGGTTGTAATTATAATCGAATGAGATTATAAAGTGAAATGGTTATATATAACCAATCAGAATCATATAAGTAAAGTATATGAAATAAGATGAATTCAATATGAATTTAAATCAGATTTGGAATTAAAATAAGGAAATTTTAAGTTCCTGGGAGATTTTGAAATGTTTTCAAAATGGAAGTATTTGGTAATGATTTTGGAAAATGATATATTATTGAAATCACTGGTGTCGCTGGAAAATAATTCCGATGATGACTGCGCAGTATCATCGGTGTGATTTTCGAGTTCTAAGTGGTGGATTACTACCAGAGATTTTGATTTGAATTGTTTTGAGAAAACAAGTTGGCTAGAAATTCAAAGGTTTTGAATTGGCAGTATGATTTCAATTTGATTTGAAATAAAACCGGGAATTTTAGTTCTAGAAATTAAAATTTTAACTTGTGAAGTTAATTCGAATGGGATGGTAAAAGTAAATAATAAACCAGAATTTAACTTGAGATGATAGGTTAAGAAAACTGGAAGTGATTAGAGAATAATCTGGATTTGAAATGATAAGCTGAGAGTTTGGAATTTGAAACTCGAATTTGAAATTGAATTCGGCTTGAATAAGCGAATGGTTGTGTTAAGAATAACTTGGTTGGAGTTGATTGGGATGGCATTTGTATATGCCGAGTTGATAACAGATGTTAGGAATATAATGATATGCCCAACAAAAAGGTACAAGTTTATATTTTATATGAGTTTGGAATTTATGAGCCGAATTGGCAAGCCGTTTGGCGTTTTGATTTTCTTTTGGGTTGAAGAAGGCCCAGAGAGGCGAGTTGGAGTTTGAGCTATTGACCAGTACAAAGGAGGTGCTGGCGAAATTTTTCGAAAGTTTAAAGTGTTAGAAAATTTTCAGAATTTTTGAAAATTTTAGTTAGTCAGAATGAATAAATATTTTTGTCGATATTAATTAGTTCAATTGAAATCAGAAATAAGGAGTAAACAAATCTTAGGAATTCCAATAGATAGGGTCGTCCTCTAACTTAGCAATTTCGAGGACGAAATTATTTTAAGTGGGGAAGAATGTAATGACCCGCATTTTTAGAGATATATAATTAATTTATTTAATTATATAATTGGTGATTTAGAGTAGTTAATGATCGTTTAATTAAATAATATTGAATATTTAATTAATATTTATAATGAATAAAATATTTTAAATATCGAAATAGTTAGAAATAGTAGAATTCACAATAGAGTGTGAATTGAATAGTATACGAGATGTGGTTGAGTTTCGATTCGAAATATAATAACGAATATATTGAATCGACGACAGTTGAACGTATAGTTTATAATATATTTATAAACGAGCTCGAAATGGTGCTGCAGTTCGCTATTTGGCGATTTGAACTTCAACTGAGTATACAGGATTCGTTTTAAGCCGGATTTCTGTGAAATAAGAAACGTGTGGAGCTGGTGGAGTATATCTTTCTAGTGGAAGAGAAAAATCGGGATTTCATCGAGTAGATTTTGATGTATGTCCAAATCAAATTTCAGAAAAGTCGCTATGGAATTCGTATATAATTCGTAACGCTTTATTTACGTTATAAAAGGGAATTTCAATAAAAATTGAAATTCGATTCAACCCGGACTTGAAATATCGAGTATATGAATTTTCTGGAGCTGTATGGTATTCCACTGTGAATATATACGATAATATAAATTTATTTATATTTAATTTAATTTTATTTAAATATATTTGTATATTTAAATGGGTTATTCAAAGCGTTAAAAATAGCCGGTTTTGCAAACGAAGAAGGAATTCGACGAAACTAATTTTGTTGGATCCGCAATGTCAAATAGTTGTTAGATTTCCAGTTTCATGATTTTTAGAGTCACTGTGTGGCCGTATGGATTTTTAGAGTGTAAAACAGTCAGTATTTTGACGGTTAAAAATACGCTGTGTGAGCATACGAAGTCGAAATTCGACGAAACCAGTTTCGTTGGGACCGTAATGTCGAACTGTAGCTACATGTCAATTTTCGTGATTTTTCAGTATCGTGTGTGATCACACGGATTTTTAGAATTCAGAAATGAATATAGAAGATTAAATAAAAATATTAAAATATTAATATAAAAATATCTAGATATTTTTGTGGTCTATAAATACCCCCACTAACCTTTTCTAAACCTAATCACTTTTCATTTTCTGGTCAAGGCTGCTTCGAAGCCGCCAGTTACTCTTCACAGCAAAGTTCTTCCTTAGAAAAATCAAAACAATACCAAATAAAATTCTCTAAAATATGAAATCGAGTTCTATGTGTTCCTGGAAGCTTTTACTTCTTTCACCGTGAGTATAGCATGGTGCGACGCTGTTTCTCAGATGCTGGAAAACGCACAGTGACCTAGGGCACGACAGTTTTTGTTCGTTGATCAATAATAACCGAATCGAAGTTGGAATTTGGATTCCTAGCATTTGATACTTCTCGCATGCAAGCTTGGGTGAGATCCAAACATAGATTTGTTCGATGTGCCTTCTACAGTCGCGCTGTTCTTCCGTGAAGTCGCATTTCATCAGGAAAGTTCGAGTGGGGGGTTTGAAGGGTCGACCAGGTGCGGATGTTGATGAGGAACTCGATGGGGGAGGCGGCGATGTTGGAGGTGGTCAGAATGACGAGGGGTGGTCGGTCAAAGGAGGGGGTCAACGGTTGAAAAGTGTTTGGGAAGTTCGGGTTCGAACTGAATGAAAAGAAAAGGGTGCGGTCAGTTTTAACATGAATGGTCTGGGCTTGGGAGTTTGGTAGTTGGGCCGGAGAGGTAATTGAGGGATAAGGCCCAATATGAATAAACTAAATTCAAGTTTTATTTTTAATTTAATGTATTAAATTCGTAACGTGATATCTCGGTCATATGAAATCAGATTGACAAACCGTAAGTTGCGTTGGGATCGTATGGACGAGCGCAACACAATGAAGCTGACTGGAAGTGGATTGGGGCTCGTTTGAATTTATGGCAAAATAAGCTGTTTGATTTAAATCAAACAACAGTTTATCGTTCTTTAACGATGAACTGCAAATGTGAGTAAAACTCACCAACTCTGAACAATTTATATTTTCACGTTGTATTGTTAGAACTATTAAAATTGTCTGTTTGACTGTGTGTTGATTGTTTGATTGAACTGCTAGTCAGTTAGTTAAATTTCTATATTGATTCTGTTTAACAGAATATATCATATGGAACTGAAAGTGATGTTATCTATATTGTCTAACATCTATGATGTAGGGAAACAGGTTGGAGGAATCCGACTGGATTCCTCAACAGTTATTTTATTATTTTTCATATATTTTAATATATGATGTGAATTATAACCTGTTGTTGATTGTGTGTGTATGGACGAGATTAGACATCGTGATTTGATATGATTGAATACCATGACATACCGGAATGTAGATAAAGGAGATTTTTCAAAGTGATATTGAAAAAGAGATATTTATAAAGTGGAATATTTATAAATAAGAAATGTTTATAAATTGTAATATTTATAAATAGGGGATATTCAAAAAGGAAATAATTTTAAACCGTTTTCTTTTTGAATGGAAAGGCCTGTGTGGCGGGTTTGGGGATTTTCCCGATGCTCCCGATACAAAGGAGGTTATGGCGAATTTTCCCGGGAATTTAAGGAGTTAGAATATTTTTAAGAATAAATTTGAAAAAGGGAATATTTGCGAACCATTTGCAAATAGAATAAAATAGAGAAAAGAAATATTTGTAAACCATTTACAAATAGAATTGAAAGGGGAATATTTAGAAAATAAATAGAGTTAATAAAAAGGAAATTGGTTTATAAAGGAAACCGTTATAAAAAGGAAATCTTTATAAAGTGAATCGAATATGGTATTCGAAGTTAGTTAATCGAATATGGTATTCGAAGTTAGTTAATCGAATATAGACACTCGAAGTTAGTTAATCGAATATGGTATTCGAAGTTAGTTAATCGAATATGGTATTCGAAGTTAGTTAAATCGAATATGGTATTCGAAGTTAGTTAATCGATTATGGTATTCGAAGTTGGTTAATCGAATATAGACATTCGAAAGAGTTAATCGAATATGGTATTCGAAGTTAGTAAATCGAATATGGTATTCGAAGTTAGTTAAATCGAATATGGTATTCGAAGTTAGTTAATCGAATATGGTATTCGAAAGTTAGTTAATCGAATATGTTAATCGAAAGGGGTTAGTCAAGTCGAGTTAGTCAAATAGAGTTAACCAGTTAGAGTTAATCAGTTAGAGTTAACCAGTTAGAGTTAATCAGTTAGAGTTTACCAGTTAGAGTAATCAGTTAGAGTTAACCAGTTAGAGTTAATCAAATATAGTTATTTGAGACAGAGTTAGTCAAGCATAGTATTCAGGGTAAGTTGCCATCTTGTACGACTGCTAGCGTAATTCGCAGGGCTGTAAATAGCCTACGGCGGTCGGATGTTTCCTGAGGGAATCAGGCGTAACCATTGTGATCGTTGCGATCTAGAGTCAAGCGGATGGAGTTTAATCGAATATTAGTTATTCGATAGGAGTTAATCGAGTTGAGAAATAAGTTAAGTTAAATAAGTTGAGTTGATCGGGTGGTTCGACCAAGTTAGTCGAGCCAAGTTAATCGAATCGAATTGGTCGAACCAAGTAAGTCGAGTTAAGTTAGTCAAGTTAGTCGAGCCTAGTTAATCGAATCGAATTGGTCAAACCAAGTAAGTCGAGTTAGTCGAGTCAAGTTAAGTTAGTCGAGTTAAGTTCGTCGAGTTAAATAAATCGATGTTAGTTTCATCGAAAGGAGTTATCGATGTTAGTTTCATCGAAAGGAGTTATCGATGTTAGTTTCATCGAAGGGAGTTATCGATTATAGTTCAATCGAAGTGAGATTTTCAAATATGAGATATTTGAAAAGGAAGAGTTATAGAATATTAGTTATTTGAAGAGAGATTATCGAATATCGTTTATTCGAGAAGAAGTTAATCGAATATAGGTTATTCGAAGAAGAGTTAATCAAATAGAGATTTCTCGAAGAGAGTTAATTAGCAAATTCGATTATATCAAATTCGGGAAAGTACTTATACTTTCCAGTGTTTAAATAGAGATTTATTTATATTTAAATAAATAAGTGTTAGGTTAATTATTCACTAATAAGAATAGAAGTTATAATTAAAGTTAGATAATTCGAAAGTAGGGATTATAACGTTATCGCTATAACCAATGTTTTAAATATAGAAGTGGACTAGTAAAATTGAATCCGAGAAAGGCGTAAAGAAGTTGTTAAAGATTAAAGGATAAACTTTGACCATTTCAAAGTTATAACGTTGTTCAGTTAAGGTCTGAGAGGTAATTATACCCCAACTTGAGTGACTTCCTTCTTAACTAGGAAATGGTAAGGTTTGATCGTAAAGGAGTTTTGGAAATGTTTTCCAAACGAGAATCAGAAATGTTTTCTGATAAAAGAAAATAAGAATTTAGAATATAGGGAACAGGAGATAAGTAAATAAATAAACTAAAGAGATTTATGTTAAATAATGTTTGTTCGATATAATTTCCATTTGGAAATAATATCGTTGTTCGCACACTTGTTTTTATTTGATAGTTAACTCACCGACTATCGAAGTTTTGACCATTTTAACGTTGTTAATATGGAGAGACCGGTTGGATTATTATCCATAGAACCGCTCTGTATTGGCATAAGCGTCGCGAATCATATATGCCAAAGATAATTGAAGACGGAGTAAAATGCAAGGGCTGTTGTATAAGTCTTAGATAACAGTGACTAAGATGGATATACGGAATAGTGCCTTCGGTTTGTCCAGTCCCAGGACAACTTGTATGGACGAAGGTTTGACAGAGTATATCCAGTGGATCGCGTAAGTTGATCTGTTCAAACGTATTCACATTTGGTGGCGGAGGAATTCGTTTCTCTTAGCTGTATACCCGTGTTATTTTTGGATAAATCAATTTGTGATTTGGCGGGTATGACGATGTGACATTTCTAATTGAATGAAGATGGATGTCTGACATAGTATTCCAGACGGTCACGTACATTGATTTCATTAACTATACCAAGAGTGGAAGCGGAGAAGGAAACTTCTTTAGCTGACTCGTAATGTATGATTGTAGACGTCAATTAGTGATTTGGATGGATTTGACAATGTAGCATTCGAAGTAAATCTGATGTAATGATAAAGCGTAGCTTCTAGCCTCATCAACCGGTAAATGACAGAAATCGGGCAAGCAACATGGCTAAGTCGGTCGCACCGAAGTAGGGTGTATAATCACCTATCTAGAGAATATTCATTTGTTTCTTAAATCTATCAATGTTGTCCCATATATATACGGGAACGGTTGCTGATCCCAACCGTTGGTGATGTACATTCGATACACTCAAGCGAAATGAGTGGTCGGTCATGTGTGGCTGAGTTACAAGATGTTCTTGTTGAACTCCAGTGTATCGTTCCTAGTGTACACTGATCGGAAGGTGGTTCCATACCTTGTCATAGTTGGAAATCCATTATCCAATACGTGCTTGCGATTTTGATTGTATACTATATATGTAGAACGTGAGATGAAAGCGTTTCTGCTAGTTGATATCTATTTGTACATAGACATTATTATAATATCAAAAGGTTTTTGATATAAAGATATTTTGGATTCTCATAAGGGAAAAACCCGTTCCGTTCTGCGGCGTGGTCTTATGAGATATCGTTTACTTGTTCATATACCTGTTTAAACTGTTTTACTCACACCAGTCCCATGACTGACCCGGAGTTTACTTTGTTGTTTTCCCTAAACTCTTGGGTGCCTAAATTTGTACGGGCAGTCAAGTAGTCGGGATTTGCAGATACCTTGAAGAGCTGGAGCAGGAGGCTTCAGGATCTTATAGCTATAGTTATTTCCGCTGTGTTGTAAGTGATGTACTCTGATAAGTGCTATTGTATACATAACTGTTATATTTCAAAGTTACGTTATCTATTATATGTTATTCGTTCCGCTGTGAGGTTCGTGTTACTCTGATGTTGTGTTCTTCTTCTTCTATTCTAAGTTTCTATCTTATCTATTCTCACCTTCTAATTTCTTTCATTAATTACCGGGATTTTTCGATGTTTTGGTTATCGACGTCGAGCTTACGTCGATAACCAAAGTCGCCGAAAATCCGGGTCGTTACAAGCTCCATTGATGCCACCCTGAGGACCTGGGGGGAAGGAAAGAAAAGAGGCGAAACAAAAAAGGTCACACATAAATTCTGGAGAATCCAGTTATTTTCAACAAGAAAATAAGTAAAGCATTATGAAAGGAATAAACTGGATGAGAGATATAACCATGACATAAGGTAAAGCAAGATAACAGGATGAACATAAAGGAATGTCTAGTGCGCTTCCAAGATTTCTTACTTAATTTAATTCTCTGCACCACCTACTAGTAACTCTTATTGAAATGATCCCAATCCCGCAATTGGTAGCCCTCAGGCGTAACATATAGTAAGAGGTATCCCCCCCATACAATCCATGACAGCCTACTTGCCCATAATAGATACTAGATGTCCCTACACTACCCCTAATCGATCGGCTTCTAAATTGTAGATTCCTGTGCGGGTCCCAGCTTAGAGTGTATCACTCCCTAAGTGGTAACCCTTTGATGCACAGCTTTATACCTACTGGTGTACAGTGGCTAAATATTCCAATGTCGGGAACCCCTTTTTGCATGCTTAACGAACCCGTTGGAACCTGCACTGCTACACCCTTGCTCCTATTTGACCGCTTGTAATCAGCCCAATAAGCGTGCCCCAACCCTGCCTAGCTCAGGGTTACCGATACCTCTAAGTGGGTTACTGTCTGAAAAGGGTCCCTACCGCTACTAGGGTTTTTCCCAGGGTTTATCCTAACCCGACTTATATTGGTTAAGTGTTGTCTATCCGCCCAGTTGACTTAACCCCATCCGCTTATCAAATAAATTTGTATTATTGGTTAAGCTTGCCTTAACCCTATCCACTTTGTTCATGTAATATTGGTTAAGTTGTCATCTTTCATAGGTTAACTTAACCCCACCTTCCTAAGATGTTTTAGGTATCATATTCATTTTTGATTAGCATTAATTAGGTATTAATGCACAGACCTCTCACATTAGGTCGATTGCTTGTGGCCGCTGGATGTGTCGGGCGGTTCCGGGCAGACTTCTGCCACAAGCCAGACCTAACCTCGTGTCTAAGCATCTTTTAGTCATGCCTACGACCTCTCACATTAGACTAACCGTTTGCGGTTGCTGGTTAGGTCGGTAGGTTCCGGGCAGGCTTCTACCGCAAACGGAGTCTAACCTCGTGTCTCAGCATGCTTATCTTAGCCAATTTACTCATTTGCCATTTACGCTAACTTCAGGCTAATTATGTCAATTACCCAAAATCCTCAATTTCATATCATGCCCCAAATTTAACATTTGTCATGCCCAAATCAACCCAACATATAGTATGCCAAATTTAACATTTGTTATGTTCAAATATTATATTATGCCAAATTTCCCGACGTTCCCTAAATTATCGTTCGTACGTTCATCACTTATGAGATTTGGCCTAGGCTCGAAGTAGCCCGGCTATAAAAACCAAAAAGGGAGAGAGGAAAGGACAAGATAAAGAACATGCATAATAATAACAACAAAATAGTCATAAGTATGAAATGATCATAAAGATAAAACTGATGATAATATCAACATGGGCATATAATAATCACAAATCCGATGTATAGGCTAATGACATATAAGAATCACGAATCTGATGTATAGGCTAAGATATAACTGATGAGATCCAATCTTATTATCATGTTTAATTCCCAAATCCAATTTACAACATGTCAGAATTGCTTTAGCATTATTTTAATCTAAAGATAATCAATGAACTCACAAAGATTGGATTAAGGAAGAGAATTAGGCATTGTTGTTATTGTTGTAGATCTGTTCCCCTTTACCAAATTCCTTTACTTTTATTTTTTGTAGAAGAGAGACTAGTTTTAGTTTAGGTTGAGGTAGCATGGAGGAGCCATAGATTTGTGTAATGAAATTCGGGTTAGGTCTAGGTGTGTTTATATAGGTGTATTAGGTGAATTAGGGCCTTTAAATTAGGTTAGGATCCATCAAAACCATCTGAACCAGAAAACACATCACCCAGCCAATCAGAGAACGCCACATAAGCCCTAATTCTCCAAAATTCATCACTGCCCAGATCTGGCCAATGGGGTCGAACCCTATAGGGGGTCGACACAGAGTCGACACCCTAGAGCGGGATAATTCCGAGATGAACACAATGGTGCAACCTGTTTCCCTTAATTCTTCTTATAAAACCTAAGGATTCTTTAATTTGTAAATTTTAATATTATAAAATTATGGGGTGTTACAGGTAAACACTAACATAGAGTGTAAAATGGAAGTGTGACTGTCAATGTGATAGTAAACATCAAATATAGCAATTATCCTCACATCTCTCACTCAGTGCGTAAAACATACGATATTCACCGCTTTGATCACCGAATCCATTTGGGGCTTTGACGGAGTCCAACTCTGTACAACTATTGCTATGACCACACTACCCTGGTCTATAGTCAATACCCTACCCAGTCCACACAGCCCTGGCCCTAGGCTATGGGCCAACCAGTCCATATAGCCCTGGCTCTGGTTTGTCTATATGCCCCCTCCCTCAATGGTAAACCAAAGTTATAGATATCGATAAGTCCTTTGCACATGTCCTGCAGCAAAGCCTAACTCCAGAAGTTAACTCGTTGGGTCACATCTGGATATTGAGTAATAACTCCCCATTTTCCTTTGCATCTCGCATTTTGGTCGGATTGGGGTTGATCTTCAGAAGAATTTACGATCGTCATCACATAGAAGCTCAAATCCGGTTCGGTTCGTAGTCACCGTCACGTCTCGGTTCACGGTCGTCGTCGAGGTCGGCTCGTGGTCCTCCCTGGGCGGTTCATTGTCTCCTCCAGCCGGGCGGTTTGTGGTCCCCCAGCCTGGCGGTTCGTGGTCTGCCCCAACCGGGTGGTTCGTGGTCCCCCCAACCGGGCGGTTCGTGGGCCCCCCAGCCAGGCGGTTCGTGGTCTCCCCCACCCGGGCGTTTCGTGGTCCCCCCCTGCCGGGAGGTTCGTGGTCCCCCTCCCCCAGACGAGCGATTCGTGGTCCTCCCCTCCTAGCGGTTCGTGACCCTCCCCTCCTGGTGGTTCTTGACCGTGGCCACCATCAGGAACCGAAACCCTGCAGTTTTTTTCATCAAGCTAATTTCGCCAAATGACGACGTTTTCAACCATTCTAACATTACTATGCAATCACAAAACATACCAAACAGCAGTAGTAAAATGTAAAATCAACCAAAAACATCAAAACAAGGATTTCACATGTTAATTTAGATCAAACATACCCAAAACCATGATTTTTCCCTTAACCATGTGATTTTGCCCCTTAACCATGTCTAACTATAGGATTAGAAAACTTAATCCAAATTAACCCAAATTCGTACCAATGACATAAAATATGATTTTAGAATTTTCACATATTTTTCCAGAATTTTTAAACGTATAATTTCGCTAATTATTACTAATCGCCCCTAATTGCCATAATTAGTGTATAAACATGCAAATCTTTCACCTTAGCCAAAAATAAATGTTAGATCTGAAACTTTTACTGATTTGGCTCAGATTCAAATGTGTGCAGCAACTCTACCTTGAATTTGGTGCTAATTTGGCTTGATTTATTGTAGATTTGATCAATTAGTGATTAGAAAGTGATGGAAGATGGAAGCCATGATTATGGTTAGAGAAATGTTTGTGGCGGCTAGAAAATTGAAAGGAGATGATTCTCCAACTCCTTTCATCCCTCCCATAACCCTAATCCCGAAATGGGTTATGGGCATTGCTGCTAATCACCCAATTAAGCCCAATAAGGCTGTTTTTCCATCTTCAAATCTTATTTCAGCTATATCGCCCAAATGGTAAGTCTGTTTTTGACACCCCACGTCCGTTAATGTCACTCGTTAAGAGAATGCATTAAGTTTCATGAAGCGTTACAGGTAATCAGAAACATAAACATTACAAGACAGATATAAAATAGAAGTGGAATTTAAATCTTTTATTAAGCAGAAAACATCATGGTTCAAAACATAATTACATCATAAGTCTGAAATACATAAAAGGGTCTGTTTGGCTCACATCCGGTCCTAAACTTATTGTAAATTAGGTCCCTAATTTTCGAAAAATCATCAAAAAAATCATGAAAATTCATTATTAAACAAAAAATGTACACGCCAAAAAAATTAGGTGTTAAAACAATCAAAAACTACATCAAAATCCAAAAATACAAAGAAACAGCGAATAACAGGTTTATGCATCAAAAGATGCACATATTTGTACATAGTTGCATACATCCATGATATTTCAGTGCTGCATTAAACTACAGTATAAATACATACATGTATGCAATTAAACAGCAATATATGCATCTTTTTATGCATGTATTCAAATCTGTCTTGTTTTTTCAAGCATTCACTGTTTTTAGACATTGTTGCATACATTTATGCCTTTATACAGAATACATGCATACGTTCATGCACATATTCAGAAGCCTTCATCCCTTTTGAATTTGTTGCACACATTAATGCATATATACGAAATAGTTGCATACATGTATGCAACTATTCGTAACACACGCATCTCAGTTCAACTTTATATGCATACATGTATGCAACTATTGCTAATAGTTGCATACATGTATGCATATATTAGTACAGATTTTCAACATAAAACACTGGATGAATATATGCATACATATATGCTACTATTAGTAATAGCTGCAAAGTTGTATGCAACTTTTTTTTTTTGGTTGCTTCCGAGAATATTTCCGATTTTTTGATATATTTTTTATATAGCAGCGCTTAATTTTTTTTGAAAAACATGAATCTATCAAAAGAAGGACCCGCTTTTAAATGTAAACTATGGGAGGGAGGCCATTTACAATTTGAAACCTAATAGGGACGTGTAATGAATTTCCACTACATAAAACCCAGTACATCACTTAAAACTTCTGTCTTGTACTAAAACCATTAGAGTACAATAAACATGAAAAGAGCATAATCCCTGAAAACATAGCCATAGTAGAGAAGATATGAAATCAAGCAGTACATCTAAGCAGCTTCAAGCAGAACGAAACCAGAATCCTAGTCAAGCTTGAGTATTCCCACCCTGAAAACTAGGGGGTAAACGGAAGAAAAAGAAGAGGAAACATGATGGGTCATACATAAAGTCTGGTGAGTCTAGTTACTTTCAGCATATAAATATGTAAAGGCATTATGGCAGGCATATAAACTGGATAAGAGGGATACAACATATAAGGCAGGTATGACAAGGTATTCAGATAAACAGGATAGAATAAATACTGCTTCCTTAACACTTTTCTTTGTCTCTCTGCACTAATACTAGTATCATATGAATAAGATGATCCCCAAAAAGTAAAAGATGGTAGACTAAGGCGTACTTCTAGTGAGAGGTTTAACCCCATACAACAACAGGCAGCCCAACTGAACATACTGGAGTTACCCCTAAGGATGACTCCTAAACAGACCGAAGTCTAGATGTATCCTAATTACTACCCTAATAGATCGGCACCCTACTTCGTAGATACCCTGTGTTGGCCCCCACAGTAGGACGTATCAGTTCCTAAAGTGGCAACCCTTTATTTTCAAGATGTGCACAACCATATCTACAGGGGTCACGGCGTCTTAGCCTCCCTTCTCCGGACCCATGCACGCACATGACCCCTTCGAAATGTGCCACCGATACCGTCCCATCTTTTGGATCTCTTACAATCAGCCCAGTAAGCATGCCCCGAGTTCGACCTAGTTCGGAGTACTCATTTGATACTTATATATGGGTTACTGACTGAAACGGGTCCCACACATAAGATGATACAAGCTTCCCCCTACACTTGCATCCTACTACTAGGACTTCCATAGGTTATGCGATACCAGTGTAATAAAATTGCATAACCCCAACAGGTTAAGTTTGTGGGCCTATATATATATATATATATATATATATATATATATATATTACCCACCTCCCCAAGATATACTTAACCCTCCCACTGTTTCAAGCAAGTTTACTTAACCCCTACTCAAGTTAACATGTTCATGTAATCCCTATGGATTCAATCAGGTTAAGTATTCAAGTTCATCACCATTTATTATTTATGGTTATTATGCGCTAGACCTCCCACATTAAGCCTACAACTTGTGGATGCTACATATGTCGAACGTGTCCGGCAAGACTTCTTCCATGAGTCGGACTTAACCTCGTGCCTTAGCCCGTTACATGTTTATGCACTTAGACCCCTCATATTAGATTCACCACTTTTGGTCGCTGGATTTGTCGGGCAGGTCTGGGAAGACTTGTACCACAAGTGTATCTAACCTCGTGTCTAAGAGCGGTTACAATTTCTAATTACTATAAATCCAGGCATTTTCTTTATTTAACAATTATTCCTATTCTATTATAGGTTTTCATGCCCCTTTCCCAAGTCATATTCATCACGTACCATATGCCCCAAATTAAGATCTAAATCACAATTTGAATTATGCCCCAAATCCATATTTATTTATTTAATTCAAGTTATGCCTAAATTTCCCAATACAAATTATGCTCCAATTTTAACGTTTTCCCCTCATTCTCAATTTCACACGTTAGCATATTTCAGTGGTATGCCAAGGATCGAAGGTAGCCTGGCTATAAAATAAAAATGGAAAAGAAGAAGGGAAGAGAATAGAAATAAGCATAATAACAAGATGGATATACGGTGAAAGAAATAGGCATGGCAACTAATAAGCATATAGTGACAAAATTGGGCATAATGACAAGATAGTCATATAAGAATAGATCTGATAAACATGTGATAATAGAACTGATTAGGCATAGTGACATAATCATAAACAGGCATGATGAGATCTAATCGGTGAAATAGATATACAAATAATGGCAGATCTGACATGATTCAATTAGTCATAGGCTTATATCCAATTCATAACATGTCAAAATTAACTTAGATACATAGGTTATGGCAGATCTGATATAATTCAAATAGTCATAGGCTTAGATCCAATTCATAGACATGTCAAAAATAACTTTTATGTGTTTATATCTAAAAATAACGTAGACTCACTGTGATTGGATCAAAGAAACAGAAGAATAATTGCAGATGTTGAATCACATATCTATGAACTTGAATGACTTGATTGTTGAAGAAGAACAAGCTACTTAAATCTAGGCAGAGCCTGCATCTAGTTCTCCATTATTTTTTGTGTGTAAAAACAAGAGAAATGGGGTCCTATTTATAGCCTAAAGCCAACGAATCTGGCCAAAAATTTAGTCCACATACGTAGAAATGTATTTCGCCCAGATCTTAGGGGGTGTCGATGTGGGTGTCGATACCCCCTTATGGTGTCGACCCATGGGTCGACACCCTTAGGGTATGTCAACCCCCAACGAGTCCATTTCCTTCCTAGAGTTCCTGCTTCTGATTTTGAAATATTATGAACGGTTTTGACTTGGTTATGTTTGTGTGTGTGTGTGTATGTCTTATGCGTATACGAACTTCAGACCTTAATATCTTCTTCATACAATGTCCGTTTTACACAAACTTGGTGTCTATTTTAAGTAGAATTCCGAGAAAAACGCAATGGCATAGTCCATTTTACTTAATTACTAATATTTAATTAAGTATTTTTGTAACTTATCATTTTAGTGTGTTATAAATTATGGGGTGTTACAGTCTCCCTTAAAGGATTTCGTCCCTAAAATCTTTAAGTTATGAAGAATATGCCCTAACATCCATCATCCATCTATTTATCCACCAACCATAGGCATCCACTATCCTTAAAGACTTCTAATGCTTATATGAACATATGCAACAATGTGTGTATATGTCCCTATACTAATGTGAAATATCAGGTGGTCTACTGATTCAGTCGACCTCCTTAATGTAATGTATGTTAGTGCCATGAATCCAACATGTATGCAATTAATCCTATTATATCATGTAAGTTCTATATGTGGCACAGTCATTCATCCAAATGCAACATCCATAGGATGATACACCTACTTTCATCCATTAAAAGAAGAAAAAATGCACACATATCCATATGCAATATGAGAGTGAATGAGCCGATCTAGTGCCTTATGTGTGTGTATATGCATCCATGAGCAACCACTAGCAACCACTTGCATACACTTGCATCCATCAAACATAACATGTTTCAAACACACGTTTACATCCATGGGATTCCTACCTAAAGATCGAAGATCCGATCGATATGATATAATTAAATGATAGAAACAAGCATGAATAAAACCTTTGGAAAATGAAGTTAAGAACATACCCTTGAAAAGAAAAGGGTACGAAGCACAAATTTTGTCTTCAGTCTCCCAAGTCACATCCTCTTGGTTATCTCTCCACTGAACTTTCATCAACTTGACTTGTCTATTGCGTAGCTTCTTAACCTCTGATCCAAGAATACGGGTAGGAACTCGTTTAACTGCCGCTTCCCGTTTTACCTCTACTTTTTCAAGCATACTCGACTCAACTACTTCTGCAGTATCATGCAAGCGCTTCCGTAAATGAGAAATGTGGAAAACATCATGAATGCCGAATAGTCTCTCTGGTAGCTTTACTCTATAGGCCATTTGGACAATCCTTTCTGTTATGGGAAATGGACCTACAAATCTTGGTGCCAATTTCCCTATAGATCCAAAGCTAACCACATTTCTCAAAAGTGATACCTTAATGAAAACCATGTCTTCCACCTCAAACTCAATGTCAGTCCTTCTCTTATCTGTGTAGGAATTCTGCCTATCCTGGGCTGTCTTCATTTGTCGTCTAATAAGATCAATCTTTTTGGAAATTTCTCTAAGGTTAAAGTAGATGTCTTTCTGTAGATTCCCACCAACAAGTCAGTGATCTACAGGGTCGTCCGTATAGTGCTTCGAAGGGTGCCATGAAAATACTAGCTTGACAACTGTTGTTATAGGCAAACTCTATTAAAGGAAGATGCTCTTCTCAAGTCCCTTCAAAGTCTAGGGTACACAGCCTTAAAAGATCCTCAAGGACTCTATTCTCCCTTTCCGTCTGTCCATCAGTATGAGGGTGATAAGCAATGCTCAAACACAACTGTGTACCTAATGCTTCTTCCAAGCTCCTCCAAAATTCACTGGTGAAAACGGGGTCACGATCACGTACAATACTGGAAGGTACTCCATGATGACGGACTATCTCACGAATGTAAACTGCTGCCAGCCATGCTATCATCCTCTTACTCTTAACCGAAACGAAATGAGTGCTCTTAGTAAGTCTATCCACTATAACCCAAATGTTTAATCAAGGAATTCATGTCATTTTGATTAATGACAAGGAGAAGTCCAAGATCGACAAAAAGAAGAGATTCAATGGTATTGAAAGATAGAGGTTGATTATTTAGTGATTTAGTTGTGTTAAAATTGTTAAAATCTATCCTCAAATAATCATATACCTCAGTAGTTTGAATATATATATGTAAATATATGAATGCACATTCATTGCGCATAATGTCAGAAACCGGTCGACCTGTTTCAAATTATACGGTCGACCGTTTCTGGGCAGAAATGCACAATGAACGTGCATACATGTATATAACGTGTATATATATATATATATATATATATATATATTCAAATACCAGTTTGCTGGTTATTTTTTACCTGTCGACTGGTCTACGAACTGAAAGCAACTCTTCATACAGACATCTTCATTCATCAATGGTTGCTTCCTTTTCTTTTCATCAAAAATCATTTCTATTCCATACTTCTCTTCACCAATGATTGCAACTCCTTATCCTCTATAAATACAACATGAAATCTTCAATTTAATTTAACTAATTCTTTCTATCTATTGCTAATATCATTTTTGATCATTCAAAGCACTCAAAAGCTCATAATCTTCTTATATCGCTGTTGAATCCTAGAATCTACATATTGTTCTTTTGATTCAAACAGGATATCATCTTCCATATCTTCACGAATTCAAATTCTATTTAAGGATAAGATTATAGGAAGGTTGTACAAGAATTGACAAATTCGTGTTGTTAAGAACTCACATTGTCAAATTACAAGTATACTCATCTTGTGTGAAGTCCTCGTTGTTGTGAGAGGCAAAGCTGTGAAGTCCTCGTTGTTGTGAGAGGCAAATTTGTGAAGTCCTCGTGTGTAAGAGGCGTGAAATCCCGTTCGGCTGCTCGGGCGTTGTGAACCTGTTCCTCTGGGTGAAGCGAGGTAGTTGTTTAGTGAAAATCCAGAGAGAGGTCTGGGACTAGACATAGGACGATGCTCCGAACCAGTATAAAAATCCCTGGTGTGATTTTCCTTTTTACTGCATCTTCGATTTTATTGTTCTGTGATTAGCTATTACTTTATACATGGAATATTGTTTGACATATTACACGATCCTTGTGAGTGTATTATACTTGACAAGTATGCACACACATCTTTAATTGGTATCTTCGATTTTTTCACTCACCAGTCGACCGATTAAAATCCAACGGTCAACCGGTAACGTATTTTTCTGTTTTTAAAAACCATCAATCATCACATCGGTTCCCTATAACTCACCCATTCGCATTCCTTTTATTCCTCAAACTATCAAAACCCTTTGAACACCATCAAAAATTCCAAATTTTCAATCACTCAAACTATCATGGCTCTTCCTCAAAAGCGATTAAAGAAATCAAGTTCTACTCAACTCCAGCCTATTGATTCAAATGTCCAACAATGGCTTATGGATCCTATTGCAGTAAAACGTTGGAATTCTATGAAGGATTACACCAGTCACGAAGGTTCTTTCATAAATCTCTCTGATTTTATTCTTTACGATGTCGACGAATTATCGATCAAGGCTCGTATAAAATCACTCCTTACCATTGATAAGAACAACAAAGAAATCAATCATATTATGATTAAGTTGTTCTATGCCAGTCTTAACCTGGAGAAATTCAAACAAGGGAATGCTGTTAATTGTCTTTGGTCTGTAGTATGTGGTCAGCATGTTTTTATTTCAAAGGAATGAATGGCCATGGTTCTCGGTTCTCCTAATACTGGAAGGGAATTTTCTTTAGATTTTTGTACTGTTCACACTCGTGATAAAGTTAGTCACCTTTTTATTGAGGATCACAAAACTAGTACAGAAGCGATTAACCTACGACCTACTGCTTGAGTTTTATACCATGCTATCACACACTCCTTACTGCCAAGGATTGGTAATTTTGATGCCATCTATAAAGGATATTTCAAGGCATTATATGCGATATATGGAGATATAGAGATTAACTGGATAAGCATGATTTTTGACGAAATTTTGCTTGTGAATGATCGCACAAGACCACATATTTTTTACAATGAATATGTTATAAGGCTTTTACTCGATTGTGGTCTCAAGTCTTGCGAGTCTATAATCTCCAAGCCAAAGTGCATTGAGAAAGCAACTATAAAAAGAATGAAGCTTCCTGAACCTTGTGTGAATATCATTCCTTTCGAACAATATCAACCCAAGTTCCCCATGAAATCACTTCTTCTAAGGCCCCAAAACCTAAACCGGAAGAGGTAAACTCCTTCAACCATCATCGTCTACACACGATTCACTAGCACAAATTGCAAGGAACCAATTCCTTCTCGAAGAGTGACTTAAACATACCGACACCAAACTCGAACGTTTGGATACAAAGCTCGATAAACGCTTCTCGAAACTTAAGACTTTCTTTGGTATTCTTTGGGATGCAGTTTCATGTGCATCGTCCTCCTCCTCTACCCAAATACAAGACCCTGGAAAATGTCCCATGCCTTCTACATTTACATGGTCATCATCCGAGGAAGGCACAAGTTCTGAAGCAACTGTCGGACGTGGTCGTGGGGCATCTGAGACCGAGGAGGAAGACGAAGGAAACAACGAAGAGGAAGGAGACAAGCAAGAAGGAGGAAACAAAGAAATCGATTGGGATACAACTGAATCTGATTCTCCACCTCAGTAGTTCTTTTCATCCACGTCTTTTGGTATTATATTTTACTTTAGCAAGACTTAACTCAGCACTTGTACATAAATAGTGTTGTATTTCATTTTGCCTTTGTACGTATTAACTCTTAGATACATGACTTGTTTGGCTATGTCTGGTGTGTATTGTATGCTACAATCCTTGTGTATTTCATGCTTAAGTTATAGTATTTGTATGATATCTGCTCCTTTTTGTCGATGACAAAGGGGGAGAAAAATGTTACTAATGATAAGTTTTGTAGATTTGTTTGATATATATTTCAGGGGGAGTACATATTCAGGGGGAGTTAGAAACACTTTCAGAGCATGTGGTCATCAATCAAAAAGGGGGAGAATGTTGAACCAAGGAATTCATGGCATTTTGATTAATGACAAGGAGAAGTTCAAGATTGACAAAAAGAAGAGATTCAATGGTATTGAAAGATAGAGGTTGATTATTTAGTGATTTAGTTGTGTTAAAATTGTTAAAATCTATCCTCAAATAATCATATACCTCAGTAGTTTGAACATATATATATATATATATATATATATATATATATGAATGCACATTCATTGTGCATAATGTCAGAAACCGGTTGACTGGTTTCAAATTATACGGTCGACCGTTTCTGGGCAGAAATGCACAATGAACGTGCATACATGTATATAACGTATATATATTCAAATACCAATCTACTGGTTATTTTTTACCTGTCGACTGGTCTACGAACTGAAAGCAACTCTTCGTACAGACATCTTCATTCATCAATGGTTGCTTCCTTTTCTTTTCATCAAAAATCATTTCTATTCAATACTTCTCTTCACCAATGATTGCAACTCCTTATCCTCTATAAATACAACATGAAATCTTCAATTAAATTTAGCTAATTCTTTCTATCTATTCTATCTATTGCTGATATCATTTTTGATCATTCAAAGAACTCAAAAGCTCATAATCTTCTTATATCACTGTTGAATCCTAGAATCTACATATTATTCTTTTGATTCAAATACGATATCATCTTCCATATCTTCAAGAATTCAAATTTTATTTGAGGATAAGATTATAGGAAGGTTGTACAAGAATTGAAAAATTCGTGTTATTAAGAACACACATTGTCAAATTACAAGTATACTCATCTTGTGTGAAGTCCTCGTTGTTGTGAGAGGCAAAGGTGTGAAGTCCTCGTTGTTGTGAGAGGCAAAGCTGTGAAGTCCTCGTGTGTAAGAGGCGTGAAATCTCGTTCGGCTGCTCAGGTGTTGTGAACCTATTCCTCCGGGTGAAGCGAGGTAGTTGTTTAGTGAAAATCCAAAGAGAGGTCTAGGACTGGACATGGGACGGTGCTCCGAACCAGTATAAAAATCCCTGGTGTGATTTTCCTTTTTACTACATCTTCGATTTTATTGTTCAGTGACTAGCTATTACTTTATACGTGGAATATTGTTTGACATATTACACGATCCTTGTGAGTGTATTATAGTTGACAAGTACGCACACACATCTTTACCAAATACTGGTGTTTCCTTTCCTTGATCTAGGCAAACCATCAATGGGATCCATCGAGATGCTCTCCCACTTCCACTATGGGACTTCCAAAGGATGAACTAAACCATTGGGCTTCCTTTGCTACTTGCTGGCAAACCAAATATCGAGAAACAAACTCCGCCACATCTTTCTTCATCCCAGCCCAAAAGAAAACCCTCTTCGTATCTTTATACTTCTTGTCACCACCTGGATGAATAATCATCTTAGAATGATGGGATTCCTCAAGGATTGTCTTTAATAAACTCTCAACTCGGGGAACACAAAGCCTTCCACTCGTCGCAACTACCCTCTATCATCTCTGGAATATCTACTGAGGTAACTAGAAGTCTCCCTTCTGCTGAGCCTATCCAAGATGTCTGAAATCTGTGGATCCTCTCGCTGCGAAATTCCTATTTAATCCAAAGGAGTAGGTCGCTCCTCTACTGATACTAATAAACCAGGTATAAACTCGGTGGAGGGTCTAAAATCAAAAGCCGATATAAACTCCAAGCTTTTCCTCTCCACAAACAGAGGACTTAAGGCTATCCTCTGCCAACTTAGTGCGTCTACCACCACATTACCCTTGCCAGGGGTATAAGCGATTTCAAAGTCATTATATGTTAGGAACTCCATCCATTTTTGTTGCCTTAAATTAAGATCCTTCTGTGAGAACAAGTACTTGAGAGATTTATGATCGGTGTACAACTCGAACTTTTCTCCAAGTGGATAATGGCGCCAAGTTTTAAGCGCAAATGCTATGGCAGCTAGCTCTAAATCATGGGTAAGGTAGTTCTTCTCATGAACTCTTAGTTGTCTACCTCCATAACATACTACCCTTTCCTTTTTTATCAGAACCGCACCAAGCCCTGTACCACATGCATCAGTGTATACTATGAACACTTTTTACCATCGGGCAAGGTCAAGACTGGGGCTGTTGTCAGAGCCCTCTTCAATCACTAGAAAACATCGTCACAATCTACATCCTAAGAAAATGGTAGATTCTTATTCGTTATCCTGGTGAGTGGGGCTGATATATTTGCGAAGTCTTTAATGAACTTATTATAATAGACTGCTAATCCCAGAAAATTTCTCACCTCCGTTGCATTCTTTGGGACCTGCCAATCTTGAACTGCAACTACCTTTGCGGGATCTACTGTTGTCCCATCTTTAGAGACCACATGCCCTAAAAATATCATTTCTTTTCTCCAAAAATGACATTTGGAGAATTTCGCCTTAAGCTGGTGCTCTCGAAGAGTTTTCAAAACCTTCCTTAAATGTAAGGCATGCTATCCCTCGCTCTTCGAGAAAATCAAGATATCGTCAATAATGACCACAACGAGCTTATTTTGGAACTTCCGAAAGACCCTACTCATCAGGTCAACAAAATAGGCAGTTCATTCGTCAACCCAAAAGGCATGACGAGCCACTCCAAGAAACCATCTGGAGTTCTAAAAGCGGTCTTACTTATACTGTCCTCTGCCATCCTCAACTGATGAAATCCTGTGGCCTAGTCTAACCAGGATAAAACAGATGAACCAACAAGCTGGTCAAACAGATATTCTATCCTCGAAAGCGGGTGCCTATTCTTCTTGGTGAGTTTATTCAACTCTCTATAGTACACACAAAGGCAAAGAGAACCATCCGCCTTAGTTGCGAATACTACCAGAGCACCACATTCAGATATGCTTCGCCTAATAAACCCTTTTCAAGTAGCTCCCCTACTTTCTTGCTAAGCTCCCTCCTTTCTCTTGGAGCCATATAGGGGCACAGGCAATGCAACTGGCTTTGCATTGTCCACTAAGTATATACGGAAATCAATCTTGCACCTCGGGGGTAAGCCCTGAACCTCCTCAAAAACATTAGGATACTGCGGACTACTGGTACAGATCATAAACCGTCAATAGATTAATCAAGCGACTCTAGGAAACTAAGCATGAAAGACCCCTTGGGGTCACAACAAATCTCGAGGGCCCTCCCATAGCAAGTCAAAAGTCTAACGACCCTCCTCTCACAATCCAGAATGGCACCATACATGGCTAGCCAATCCATCTCTATAATCAAACCATAGCCCATGAAACCAAGCACATATGCGTCGCACTCAAACTTGATGCCTAACACAGATATTCTCAAACCTCGACAAATCATGGACAAATGAGTCGTACCCCCAATAGGGTTTGAGACAACAATGGTATCCAAAATCATACTAGTGCTAAGGTGAAGCGCCCGAATCAAAAAGAGTTCTAATAGGATGATTGGAAAGAGAAATAAAACCTTCAATGGAAACTTCCCTACCTATGTCTGGCGCACTGGCCACGAGAGCATGCACATGCCCTCCCGAAGATCCTGCCCTTTGACTTTGTCCTTGCTTCTTCGGGCACTCCTTAGAAAAGTGTCTGACCTCTCCACAATTGAAACAAGCATTCTTCTTTCTTTTGCAATCCTTGATCAAATGACCCTCGCATCAACAATTATGACACTTCCTCTTATCTTTAGCCTTATCGTCCTTTCCGCCCTTCTTTTATTGTTGTTGTCCTTTCTCGGGCCATATTTTCTTGTTTTGTGTTTCCTCAACCTTAGCATCTTTCTTTTCACCTTTATCTTCCTCATGCATCAATGCCATGTCAACGAGCCTTTCGAAAGTTGCTCCCATCGGAATATGAGACATAGCTAACCCATGGATGGGTTCACTCAATCTTCTAGCAAACCACAAAGCTTTCTTATGCGGGATATCTACTAGATCCAACCCAAATCTCGCCAGCGGATTGAATTTGTTAACATACTCTTTGACAGTCATGCCTCCTTGCTTGAGTGCCAGAAACTTTTCCATTTGCTTACTTTTCTCAGCTTGAGAAAGGAAATTCATTTTGAATCTCTATCGGAAATCATTCCAAGTCTCAACTGGATGCCCTGCTTGCGTCACTTCCCACCAGAACGAAGTCTCATTTTTCAGCAGCCAAGCGGCCAACCGGATCTTTCTACGATCGTCAACTACGAAAATTCCAAACAAATCCTCCATATCTTTAAGCCAATTCCTTGCCTCTATGAAAGTTTCAGTTCCTCGGAATGGCTTTCCACCCATAGCACAGAAATCTTTGCAAATCTTAGAGAAATCATCTTCTCGTGGAGGAAGTGGATGAACAATGGGTGCAATGGGGGAAGGAATGTATGCTTGACCTCCGGCAGGTGTCGTGGCCTCAAGATGCCTACGGAACCAACCTGGTATCGTGATGCCCTCAGGAATATTAGGTTCCCCAAACATACTGAAAATAAAGGAAAAAGGGTTTCAAACAGAGAATCGAAAGATATTACATTTGGATTTACGGAATATGTTTTTCAAAGCAGACTTTTCATTTGAAAATGCTTTCTTTTAAAACCCTTTTGAAAACAATTTTCAAAATCTTTTATTCGATCTGGTAACCTTTAGCTCTGATGCCAAATGTGACACCCCACGTCCATTAATGTCACTCGTTAAGAGAATGGATTAAGTTTCATGAAGCGTTATAGGTAAACAGAAATAGAAACATTACAAAATAGATATAAAATAACAGCAGAATTTAAAACTTTTATTAAGCAGAAAACATCATGGTTCAAAACATAATTACATCATAAGTCTGAAATACATAAAACCCTGTACATCACTTAAAACTTTTGTCTTGTACTAAAACCATCATAGTAGAATAAATGTCAAAAGATCATAATCCCCAAAAACATAGCCATAGTAGAGAAGATCTGAAATCAAGAAGTACATCTAAGCAACTTCAAGCAGAACAAAATCAGAATCCTAGTCAAGCTTGAGCATTCCCACCCTGAGAACCTGGGGGGAATGGAAGAGAAAGAAGAGGAAACAAGATGGGTCAGACATAAAGTCTGGTGACTCTAGTTACTTTTAGAATATAAATGAGTAAAAGCATTATGGCAGGCATATAAACTGGATAAGTGAGATACAACATATAAGGTAGGTATGACAAGGTAACCGGATAAACAGGATAGAATAAATAGCGCTTCCTTAACACTTTTCTTTGTCTCTCTACACCAGTACTAGTATCATATGAACAAGATGATCCCCAATAAGTATAAGATGGTAGACTGATGCGTAATTCTAGTGAGAGGTTTAACCCCATACAATAATAGGCATCCCAACTGAACATACCGGAGTTACCCCTAAGGATAATAATGGGTTCCTAAACATACCGAAATCTAGATGTACCCAAATTATTACCCTAATCGATCGGCTCCCTACTCTGTAGATACCCTGTGCTGGCCCCACAGTAGGACGCATCACTTCCTAAAGTAACAACCCTTTATTTTCAGGATGTGCACAACCATATCTATAGGTGTCAAGAGGTCTTAGCCTCCCTTGTCTGGACCCATGCACGCACATGACCCCATCGGAATGCGTCGCCCACATTGTCCCCTCTTTTGGATCTCTTACAATCAGCCCAGTAAGCGTGTCCTGACTCTGACCTAGTTCGGAGTACTCTTTTGATACTTACATATGGGTTACTGACTGAAATGGGTCCCACACACAAGATGATACAAGCTTCCCCCTACACTTTCATCCACACTATTAGGATTTCCATAGATTATGTGATACCAGTGTAATTAAATTGCACAACCCCAACAAGTTAGGTGACCTATATATATAAGTATTACCCACCACCCCAAGATATACTTAACCCTTCCACTATTTCAAGCAAGTTTACTTAACCCCTACTCAAGTTAACATGTTCATGTAATCCCTATGGATTCAATCAGGTTATGTACTCAATTTCATCACCATTTATTATTTGTGGTTATAATGCACTGGACCACCCACATTAAGCCTACAACTTTTGGATGTTGGATATGTGGGGCGGGTCCGGGCATACTTCTTCCACAAGTTGGACTTAACCCCGTGTCTTAGCTCGTTACGTGTTTATGCACTTAGACCCCTCACATTAGATTCACCACTTTTGGTTGCTGGATATGTCGGGTGGGTCTGGGAAGAATTCTACCACAAGTGTAATCTAACCTTGTGTCTAAGCGCGGTTACAATTTCTAATTACTGTAAATCCAGGCATTTTCTTTATTTAACAATTATCCCTATTCCATTATAGGTTTTCATGCCCATTTTCCAAGTCATATTCATCATGTACCATATGCTCCAAATTAAGATCTAAATCACAATTTGATTTATGCCCCAAATCCATATAACGTGGGTCCTTATCTAATTTTGAATGCAAATTGGGTCTCTATTTCCTATAACAACGTATTTTTTCGATTTTTCGCACTGCTATATAAAAAAAATTCAAAATATTGTAAATATTTACGGAGGAATTTTGCATAAAAAAATTGCTGAAATATCAGTAATTTTTGTGAATAGTTGTAGAAATTTCTGCACTTATTCACATAGTATATGCATACGTTGAAAGGCGGATGAATAATTGTTGATATATCAACAACTATTTTATAGTTAATGTAACTAAATGAAAACGTTGCTTATATATCTGCAAATATTGCGAATAGTTGCATCATTTGATGCAATTTACTGAAGATGAAATATTTTTCATTTGTGTCCAATTTTTTTTAAATATTTCTGTTGATTTTCTGCAATACTTGAATGTCTTAATGAGTATAGGCTTTGATTTTCAATTTTTCCACGCAAATCAGCAAAAGTAGCATAAATTTTACAACTTTTGGGTATAATTGCTGCAATGTTAGCAGCTATTTGAAAATTTGCTAAATTTTTTTGCAGCGTGCATATTTGTTTTTTATTTGTTTTTGAATCATTTTTTTGTAGTTTTAATTCATGAATACGATGACGATTACGTGTTGAATTAAATTTTGAAGTTTGGTAAATTTTTACGTTGTTTTTGTTGATTTTTTGATGATTTTCGAAATTCAGGGACCTAATTCATAAAGTTTCTTGACAAGAAGTTTTTCTGTATTTTGAAACTTAATAGGGACCTGAGCCAAACTATCTCTTAAATCAATCTGTAATGCATGTAGGATTTGAATTTTTTTCCTTTTAGTTGTACTTCTACTGGATTTTCTTCAACATTTACCTCCATCATAACAATCACTTAGGAAGATATTATTGGGGTCACTTGTCAATCTCTATTAATAGTGACTCTTTCTCATGTCTATTTTTTATCAATCCATGTAAACTAGATGAACAATCAATTAATGCAAACTATAGATTAGATGTGGGTAAGAGATTTTCGAGCCATTATAAAAATCTTATATCTCTTTTCTTTATTTACATTTATTTCTATTATTACTATTAAATCTAGGTATCGTAGATTTCTATCTTTCAGTGTTAGTCCATATTTAGGATTGACACTATAAAATTTTGTAAGCCTCTAACATACTTCTAGAAAAAATGACCTACACCCCTTTTTTCCACTTTTGGTGCCCATTTAACAATTCCATTTTTTGAAAGATAATGATTGGAAGTTTTGGAAATACGAAAAGGCTTCAACATGGGAATTATTTACATATTATATAGATAAGAGTTGAAGATCATTATAGGTCACTAGAACTACTTATAGTATCCATGAACCAAATTTATTTCACAACTATTTATTTCCTTTCAATAGAATCTTCAACCTAAATATATTTTTTGTTAGTCAAGAGAGTGAAATATAAGTAAGAAAAATATAAATAAAGAAATCAGTAAATCCATTGATTAATAATAAATGAAAATTAATTAAATCAACTTCTTCATCTTACCATCATAAAATTAAAGTCCATCTAAAGAGAATAAAACTAGGTAACACTCAAAAAAATGATAGCAAATTGCTAGTCTTGTTAGTAATATCAACCTGCAAACAATAGCAATAAATTAAATATTTCCAAATAGAAACTATATCATAAAAGCCGATTTGATCAATAATGGTAGAAATCTTCACTAAGCTATTTGATGCATATAGTTCCGAAAATAACTTGAAAAAAAGAAATAACCTAAAAGCTTAGAATTTCATATTAACTATGAATTATGAGGCGGATCCTCTTTTGAATAGTATTTCATTCCAATTTGTTGAATTTTCCCCCAATACAACATTATTAGATTTGTGTTGTCATGTGATTGACCATAATTAATGTATAATATAAACAATATTTTCTTCTTAAAAGACAATCACAAGTTGTAACATAAAAGTTTTCATTTGACTTTTAGCCTATAGAAGAATCATGGTGAATGTGACCACCTACATTCGTTAATGTCACTCATAAGAGAATGCATTAAGTTTTGTGAAGTGCAATAGGTAACAGTACATAAATTTACAGAGCAGATATAAAATAAGAAGCGCAAAAAAATTCAAATTTATTATCAAAATAAAACATAGTTCTCAAAACCAGTTACATCAACCACTTACAAAGTACTTCAAATCTGTCTTTTTAAAACAAAATAACATAATGCCATAAAACAAAACCATATCCTCTTCACAAGCCATGATGGAATAAAGTTAGAAAGATACATCTCAAGAAATCCAAGCTAAGTCCAAGCTGCTACAGAAAACCCTAGTCATTGTTGAGTGCTTCCACTCTGAGGACCTAAGAGGGAAAGGAAGAAAGGAGTGAAATAAAAGGGTTATACATAAAGTATGGCGAGTTCCACTAATTTGCAAATATGCATAAAATAGGAATGCCAAGACATGTAAATAAGACTAGATCATAAGGAAAGTACAGTGTCACAACAGATAAACTAAACAGAATAATAGGATGAACAGAATATCAGGAATAAACTAATGATCGAATAATGCTTCACATTCATATCCTAAAAAGGGTAATGTCTGAACATATATGTCTTAGGTCTAAATTTTGCACCAATACTAGTATAATAGGTTCAACGAGATTAGGTTCTTTACCTAATTACATATCAGCAGGATTACAACAGGATTATACAGCAGGATTAAACAGAAGGATTAGGTGTACCCTAATTACATAACATGATTAGGTATTACCTAATTACATAATAGCAGAATTAAGTGTACCCTAATTACTGCCCAAGCAATTGGCTCCTTACTATGTAAATACCCTATATCAGCCCCACTAATAGGGTGTATCACTCCCTAACCCAACAACCATATGACACAGACCTATTTACTTGTGTTATAGCATCTTATCTTCCCTAGTCGGACCCATGCACGCTCATGACTCCGCCGGAACGCCCCCGAAACCAACCCCATGTGAACCTCTTACTACCAAGTTCAGTAAAGCGTGTCCTGAGCCTCTACCTAGTGCGAGGCCCCATAAGATAAGAGACTTACAGGGATACTGATTGATATGGGTTCTAAACAGTAGACTAACACAAGCCAAAACTCCCTAAGCTTGTGTCCCCAAATATCTAGGATTTAAGAGTCCCCAAAACCTAATACAACAACAGACAGGGACCTCTTTGCTTATTAATACATATGTTTAACCTAGCAGATTCAGTTTATTAATAAGCATGGTTGTAATGTCATTAGTGTATATAACCTTATTCTTAACATGTCATTCGCTTAATGTCTGTTTAAGTCAAAGTTAACATATCTAGTCCATATGCATATTATTCATCAACTACATTCCCAAGTTACAAGTTTATGCATATTGTCCGCATACAACAAGTGTCTATAACAAGTCTAAACAGGTATATCTATATTTTTTCCCCCAATTTATAATCAATTTAGTCCAATTAAATAACACGCCTAAGTCCCCCTTTGTGTTATTCATTTTTACCCCAATCGTACGTAAATTTCAGTCAAATATAGCGTAGGCTTCCCAGGGCCTAGGCATGGTGTAAAATAAAAAGAAAAACAGAGGGATAGGAATAGAATCAAATCATGTACGTATATAAGAAAGACTGGAAATAAACATAGAAAGATGGGAAAAGGAAGATAGATACATTTAACTTGTTATTTATCCAACATCACATGCATGTGTCTAACTTGTCTTAATTAACATCACAAGCATGTATGACTTGTTTAATTAACATCACAGTCATGTATATAACTTTTCTAATTAACATCACTGGCATGTATGACTTGTTTAATTAACATCACAGGCATGTATATAACTTGTCTAATTAACATCATAGGCATATGTATAACTGATCATAAACATAGGTGATTTACAATGAAAACAGGTGTAATATCTATTTTTCTAACACTGTAGATCCTAACCAATTTAATTTAACTATCATGTTCAAGGCTTAAGAAATCGGATTTGTAAATAACTGTAACTCACAATGAGTCTTGGTGAAGATAAATATGTATAACTCTAGGCCATAGAATGTCCAAATCAAATCCAATATGTATGCATGCAAGTCTTGATTGATGTTGCTTCTGTTTGATCCAATCTTTAGTAGCATTCCCCCATTATATGTTTATATTTTTCAAAATAATTTAGAGTCATAGTAAGATGTGAAGAATTTGTGTGAATTCCAGAATGAGGGAAGCCATCTATTTATAGAGCTACAGAGCCAACATAAACCCTTAGATACAGGTTTTAAATTCGAACCGTAGAAGTCATGCTGAGTCAACATGAATATAGTGCTGAAAATCGTCTAGGTGCGCAGAATGGATCTGCCCAGATCCACGGTTAGTCGACCCAGCCTCCTATGAGTCGACCCGTAGGTCGACCCGAGATGAAGGTTGGGTCGTCCCCCAGCGGGATATTTTCCCGCCCGTTCTCTCAATCGATTTTTCTAGAAATTGTTTTATTATTTATTTATATATATGAACCTTTTGTGTATAAAAACGTCTAAGGTCCACAACTTCTTCATACGTTGTCTGTTTTACGCAAATTTGTGGTCTATCTGAACTAGAATTCTGAGATGAACGCAATGGTATTGTCGTCTTCACTTAATCATGAATATTTAATTAAGTTATTCTCAATTTATCATCTTTAAGCATGGTTGTAGTGTGTTTAAATTTCTAGGGTGTTACATCCTCCCATACTTAAAGGATTTCGTCCCCGAAATATCCAAGTTAAGAAGAATGCTATTGTACTAACAACCATCTACTCATTCATCATCCACAAGCATCCATTGTCCTTAATATTTTCTAATGCTTGTATGAATATATGCAAAGGTGTGTGTATATGTCCTTACACTAATGCGAAATTCAAGCAGTCGACTGATTCAGTTAACCTCCTTCATGCAATGTATGTTTGTTCCATGTATCCAAAATGTATGCAAATAATCCAAGTATAACACATAAGCTCTATATGCATGCACAATCCTTCACCAAAATGCAACATCCATATGATGATACATCCATTTTAATCCATATAAAATTATAGTGCACACACATCCATATGCAATATGTAAGTGATTGAGTCGATCTAGTGCCTAGTGTGTGTATATGCATCCACGAGAACCACTAGTAAACACTTGCATCCACTTGAAATCATCAAACATAGCATGTTTCAAACACATGTTGCCAACCATTGGTTTCTACCTAAGGATCGAAAGGTTCGAATGACAGGATAAATAAACTAGAATGATAGAAGCAAATGTAAAGTAAAAGCTCGGAAAAGAAGTTAAGAATGTAATCTCAAAAAGAAAAGGATAAGAAGTGCGAATCCTATCTTCGGGTTCCCATGTCGCATCTTCGCGGTTTTCTCCCCATTGCACTTTAACTAATTTTATTTCCTTATTGCGAAGCTTCTTGATTTCTGATCCAAGGATATGAGTATGAACTCGTCTAACTGATGCTTCTGTCTCAACTTCTATGCCTTCAAGAGGGCTTTGCTTTACTATCTCTGTTGAATCATGGAGACATATCCTCAAATGGGAAACATGAACCACATCATGTAGCCTGCCAGTCTATCCAATAACTTAATCCTATGAGCCATCTGTTCTATCCTCTCTACTACAGGGAAGGGTTCTACAAATTTCGGTGCAAACTTCGCCACTAAGCCAAAGCGAACTACGTTCCTTAGCGGTGAAACTTTATTGAAAACCATATCTCCTACATCAAATTCCAAGTTGGTCCTCCTTTTGGCAGCATAAGATTTCTATCTATCTTGAGCAGCCTTCATCCTTTGGCAATTCCAGAACTTGCTAGTAAAGATGGGGTCGCTGTTACTCACTATACTAGAAGGTACCCAATGTAATCGAACTATCTCTCAAAAATAAACTGATGCCAGCCAAGACGACGTACTCTTGCTCTATATAGGAGTAAAATGAGTGCTCCATGTAAGTCTATCCACTATCACCCAAATGCTCGTATTGCCCTTCCTTAACCGTGGCAATCCATCAATGAAATCCATAGAGACGCTCTACCACTTCCATTACAGGATATCCAAAGGCTGAAGCAATCCGCCTGGTTTCTTTTGTTCAACCTTTACTCTTTGGCAAGTCATGCATCGAGCTACAAATTACGCCACATCCTTCTTCGTGCTAATCCAAAAGAAAACCCTCTTCATGTCTCGATACATTTTGTCGTTGTCCAGATGGATAGTCATCAGAGAATAATGAGCTTCCTCAAGCATAGGCTTGAGAAATTCCTCAATCTTAGGAACACATAGCCTTCCATCTCATATTAGCCACCCTTTATCATCCATGGTGTATCTAGCAAGGTGACTAGAAGTCTCTCCTTTATTCAGCTTGTCCAAGATGTCAGAAATCTATGGGTACTCTTATTGTATAAATCCAATTTGCTCTAATAGAGTAGGTTGAACCTCCAAAGAGGCTAACAATCCAACTGTAAAATTCGTAGAAGACTTAAAATCAAAGGTAGAGATGTACTCTAAGCTCTGCCTTTCTACGAATAGAGGACTCGATGTCATTCTCTGCCTACTCAGTGCATCCGCCAATACATTAACCTTACCAGGGGTATAAGCTATCTCGAAGTCATAGGATGCTAGGAAATCCATCCATCGCTGCTGCCTCAAGTTCAGATACTTCTGTGGGAACAAATACTTGAGCGACTTATGATCCATAAATAGCTCAAACTTTTCTCCAAGTAGATAGTGTAACACCCCTAAGTCCCACATCGTGGAAGCCCGTGTGAAGAGGGTACTTATATAGTAGAGCCCATCTCTTACTAACGCCGAGGCCTTTTGAGGAACAAAACCCCATACCTATACGGTGGCTAAGTTGGGGACAATATCTTGCGCGAACGGAGGTGCGGGCTGTTACAGTGGTATCGGAGCCAATACCCAGCCGGAATTGTGGCTCCTGTGTGGACCACAACGCCTGGGTGAGGTGTTTGTGAGCCAACGGGGACGTTGGGCTCTATAGGAGGGGAGAATTGTAATGACCCGCATTTTTAGAGATATATAATTAATTTATTTAATTATATAATTGGTGATTTAGAGAAGTTAATGATCGTTTAATTAAAGAGTATTGAATATTTAATTAATAATTATAATATAATAATATATTATAATGTCGAAATAGTCGGAAATAGTGAAATTCACAATATCATGTGAATTGAATAGCATACGAGATTTGGTGGAGTTTCGATTCGAAATATAATAACGAATATATTCAATCGACGACGGGTTGAATGTATAGTTTATAATATAATTATAATAGAGCTTGAAATGGCGCTGCAGTTCGCTATTTGGTGATTTGAACTTCAACTGAATGTACAGGATTCGTTTTAAGCCGGATTTCTGTGAAACAAGAAACATGTGGAGCTGATGGAGTATATCTTTCTAGTGGAAGAGAAATATCGGGATTTCGTCGTGTAGATTTTGAGTTATGTCCAAATCAAATTTCAGAAAAAGTCGCTATGGAATTCGTATATAATTCGTAATGCTTTATATTCGTTATAAAAGGGAATTTCAATATAAATTGAATATCGATTCAACCTGGACTTGAAATATCAATTATATAATTATACTGAAGCTGTATGGTATTCCACTGTGAATATATACGATAATATAAATTTATTTATATTTAATTTAATTTTATTTAAATATATTTATATATTTAAATGGGTCATTCAGAGCGTTATAAATAGCCAGTTTTGCAAACGAAGTCGGAATTCGACGAAACTAATTTTGTTGGATCCGCAATATCAAATAGTTGTTAGATTTCCAGTTTCGTGATTTTTAGAGTCAGTGTGTGGCCGTACGGATTTTTAGGGTGAGAAACAGTCAGTATTTTGACAGTTAAAAATACGCTGTGTGAGCATACGAAGTCGGAATTCGACGAAACCAGTTTCGTTGGGACCGTAATGTCGAACTCTAGCTGCATGTCAATTTTCATGATTTTTAGGCATTATGTGTAATCACACGAATTTTTAGAGTGCAAAGAATAAAAATAAATGAATATAAAAATAGAAAATATCCTTGGAAAATATCTTCAAAAAAATATCTAGCCTATAAATACCCCCCTTTGAAATCCTTAAAACCTAATTCATTCGTTTACTCGGTCAACAAGTTTTCCGCCGCCACTGTTATCTCCCTCACAGCAAAAATCCTATTTTCATAATTGGATATTAAATCAAATAAAAAGTTGTAAATAGGAAACCGAATATGTTTGTGATGCTGGAGAGTTGCTCGTCGTTTCTGAATGGGTTTAGTTGTGTTCGATAGGGTTTTCTTTGGTTCGATTTTTACTTTGGCTTCGCTGTTTCAACACAGCGTCAACTAGGGTTCTGGAATTGGGAATATACGAGGCATCGATCCGAATTCTAGTGCTGTATTGGGACTCGGCAGATCGAAGGGAGCCTGTGTGCTTCGTTTTGGGGTGTTCTGGTGTCAGAAAATGTCGATCAGGTACTGTGTGGCGTGGAGGATAGGCTGTCGACGGGATTGACATGGTGAGCTCGAGTTGGTTGTTGAGCACGTAGGATGATGGAGATGCCGAAGAGATGAACTCCGGTGGTCTCGTTGTTGGATTTCACGAAGAAACGAAGCTGTGAGGTTGGTAGGAGGATTCGAAATTTGCTGTTGAGAATGGAGCAGGTCGCGTTCTAACTGTTGGAGAAGATAAGAAAGCGGGTTTGGGTATTAAAACAGAAGTGGGCCAGTTCTTTTTAGTGGTGAGGCCCAATTGCATTTAAAGTCTAGTTTTTAGTTTAATTAAATAGTGTATGAACTTCGAAAATTCATATCTTCGTCATACGATATCAGATTGACGAACCGTAAGTTGCGTTGGGACCGTATGGACGAGTGCTTCACAATGAAGCTGACTGGGAGTGAATCCGAGCTCATTACAATTTATGGAGAAATAAATTGTCCGTCGCAGTCAAATAAACGCAAACCGTTATTTAACGATTAACGCGTCAAGGTGAGTAAAACTCACCAACTCTGAACAGTTATATTTTTATAATGTATTCTTAGAACTGTTAATCATCTGTTGATTGCTGTGTGTTGATTGTTTGATTGAACTGCTAGTCAGTTAGTTAAATTTCTATATTGATTCTGTTTAACAGAATATATCATATGGAACTAAAAGTGATGTTATCTATATTGTCTAACATCTGTGATGCAGGGGAACAGGTTGGAGGAATCCGACTGGATTCCTCAACAGTTATTTTATTGTTTTTCATATATTTTGATATATGATGTGAATTATAACCTGTTGTTGATTGTGTGTGTATGGACGATATTGAACATCGTGATTTGATATGATTGAATACCATAACATACGGGATATTGATAAGGAGATTTTCAAAGTGATATTGAAAACAGAATATTTATAAACTGGAATATTTATAAATAAGCGATATTTATAAATGGGAATATTAATAAATAGGAGATATTCAAAAAGGAAATAATTTCAAACTATTTTCTTTTTGAATGGAAAGGCTTGTGTGGCGAGTTTGGGGATTTTCCCGATGCTCCCGATACAAAGGAGGTTGTGGCGAATTTTTCAGAAAATTTAAGGAGTTAGAATATTTCAAGAATAAATTTGAAAAGGAAATATTTGTAAACCATTTACAAATAGAATTGAAAAGGAAACGTTGTTAAAAAGGAAATCTTTATAAAGTGAATAAAGTAAATCGAATATGGTATTCGAAGTTAGTTAATCGAATATGGTATTCGAAGTTAGTTAATCGAATATGGTATTCGAAGTTAGTTAATCGAATATGATATTCGAAGTTAGTTAATCGAATATAGACATTCGAAAGGAGAAATTGAATATGGTATTCGAAGTTAGTTAATCAAATATGGTATTCGAAGTTAGTTAATCGAATATGTTATTAGAAAAGGGTTAGTCAAGTCGAGTTAGTCAAATAGAGTTAACCAGTTAGAGTTAATCAGTTAGAGTTAACAAGTTGGAGTTAATTAGTAAGAGTTAATCGATTAGAGTTAAAACGAACTAGAGTTAATCAAATATAGTTATTTGAGATAGAGTTAGTGAAACATAGTATTCAGGGTAAGTTGCCATCTTGTACGACTGCTAGCGTAATTCGCAGGGCTGTAAATAGCCTACGGCGGTCGGATGTTTCCTGAGGGAGTCAGGCGTAACCATTGTGATCGCTGCGATCTAGAGTCAACCGAATGGAGTTTAATCGAATATTAGTTATTCGATAGGAGTTGATCGAGTTGATCGAGTTGAGAAATAAGTTCAGTTAAATAAGTTTAGTTGATCGAGTGGTTCGACCAAGTTAGTCGAACCTAGTTAATCGAATCGAATTGGTCGAACCAAGTAAGTCGAGTTAGTCGAGTCAAGTTAAGTTAGTCGAGTTAAGTTAGTCGAGTTAAGTTCGTCGAGTTAAAGTTATCGATGTTAGTTTCATCGAAAGGAGTTATCGATGTTAGTTTCATCGAAAGGAGTTATCGATGTTAGTTTCATCGAAAGGAGTTATCGATGTTAGTTTCATCGAAAGAAGTTATCGATGTTAGTTTCATCGAAAGGAGTTATCGATGTTAGTTTCATCGAAGGGAGTTTTCGATTATAGTTTAATCGAAGTGAGATTTTCAAATATGAGATATTTGAAAAGGAAGAGTTATCGAATATTAGTTATTCGAAGAGAGATTATCGAATATCGTTTATTCGAGAAGAAGTTAATCGAATATAGGTTATTCGAAGAAGAGTTAATCAAATAGAGATTTCAAGAAGAGAGTTAATCAGCAAATTCGATTATATCGAATTCGGGAAAGTACTTATACTTTCCAGTGTTTAAATAGAGAATTATTTAATTATAAATAAATAAGGTTTAGGATAATTATTCACTAATAGGAATAGAATTTATAATTAGATAATTCGAAAGTAGGGATTATAACGTTATCGTTATAACCAATGTTTTAAATATAGAAGTGGACTAGTAAAATTGAATCCGAGAAAGGCGTAAAGAAGTTGTTAAAGATTAAAAGATAAACTTTGACCATTTCGAAGTTATAACATTGTTCAGTTAAGGTTTGAGAGGTAATTATACCCCAACTTGAGTGACTTCCTTCTTAACTAAGAAATGGTAAGGTTTGATCGTAAAGGAGTTTTGGAAATGTTTTCCAAACGAGAATCAGAAATGTTTTCTGATAAAAGAAAATAAGAATTTAGAATATAGGGAAACATGAGATAAGTAAATAAATGAACTAAAGAGATTAATGTTAAATGATGTTTGTTCGATATAATTTCCATCTGGGAATAATATCGTTGTTTGCACACTTGTTTTTCTTTGATGGTTAAATCACATACTATCGAAGTTTTGACCATTTTAACGTTGTTAATATGGAGAGACCGGTTGGATTTTTATCCAAAGAACCACTCTGTATTGGCATAAGCGTCGCGAATCATATATGTCAAACATAAATGAAGACGGAGTAAAATGCAAGGGCTATCCTGTTTACAGAATAGTGCCTTCGGTTTGTCCAGTCCCAGGACAACTTGTATGGACGAAGGTCTGACAGAGTATATCTAATGGATCGCGTAAGTTGATCTATTCAAACGTATTCACGTTTGGTGGCGGAGGAATTCGTTCCTCTTAGCTGTATACCCGTGTTATTTTTGGATAAGTCAATTTGCGATTTGGTGGGTATGACGATGTGACATTTTAAGTGAATGAAGATGGATGTCTGACAGAGTATTTCCTGAAAAGTCACGTACATTGATTTCTTCAACCGTACCAAGAGTGGAAGCGGAGAAGGAAACTTCTTGTAGCTGACACGTAATGTATTATTGTAGACGTCAATTAGTGATTTTCGATGGATCTGACAATGTGGCATTCGAAGTGAATCTATTGTGATGATAAAGCGTAGCTTCTAGCCTCACATCCGGTAAATGACAAAAATCGGGCAGGCAGCATGGCTAAGTCGGTCGCACCGAAGTAGGGTGTATAATCACCTATCTAGTGAATATTCATTTGTTTCTTAAATCTATCAATGTTGTCCCATATATATACGGGAACAGTTGCTGATCCCAACCGTTGGTGATGTACATTCGATACACTCAAGCGAAATGAGTGGTCGGTCATGTGTGGCTGAGTTGCAAGATGTTCTTGTTGAACTCCAGTGTATCGTTCCTAGAGTACACTGATCGGAAGGTGCATACCTTGTCATAGTTGGAAATCCATTACCCAATACGTGCTTGCGGTTTTGATTGTATACTATATATGTAGAACGTGAGATGCAAGCGTTTCTACTAGACTGATATTTATTTGTACTTAGACATTATTATAATATCAGAATGATATTGCTTTGCAAAAATGTTTGGATTCTCATAAGGGAAAAACCCGTTCCGTTTTGCGGCGTGGTCTTATGAGATATCGTTTACTTGTTCATATACCTGTTTTAAACTGTTTTACTCACACCAGTCCCATGACTGACCCGGAGTTTATTTGTTGTTTTCCCTAAACTCTTGGGTGCCTAAATTTGTACGGGCAGTCAAGTAGTCAGGATTTACAGGTATGCTTGAAGAGCTGGAGCAGGAGGCTTCTGGATCATATAGCTATAGTTATTTCCGCTGTGTTGTAAGTGCTGTACTCTGATAATTGCTATTGTATACATAACTGTTATATTTCAAAGTTATGTTATCTATTATATGTTATTCGTTCCATTGTGAGGTTCGTGTTACTCTGATGTTGTGTTCTTCTTCTTCTTCTATTCTAAGTTTCTATCTTATCTATTCTCACCTTCTAATTTCTTTCACTAACAACCGGGATTTTTCGATGTTTTGGTTATCGACATCGAGCTTACGTCGATAACCAAAGTCGCCGAAAATCCGGGTCGTTACAGTTGGTATCAGAGCTTAAGTTAAGAATTACTTGGCACTGTGGCGTGATTCGGTAGAGATAGGGTTAGTAATACCCTAGATTGAGTTTGAGTGTATATTTACGAGTGCGTATTTGTATTTGATATAAAAATGGTTTTATATTGTGGGGATTCATTGGCTGAGCTGTTTATGAGTTCTGGTCGATCAGTTTGATCCACTGTATCGGTAGGAGTAAATAAACACTTGAATACGATGGACCGACACAGTATGGATATGTGATATATTATCATATATAGGTTGTGATTATAATCGAGTAAGATTATGACATGTGAAATGGTTATATATAACCAATCAGAATCATATAAGTAAAGTATATGAAATAAGATGAATTAAATATGAATTTAAATCAGATTTGGAATTAAAATAAGGAAATTTTAAGTTCCTGGGAGATTTTGAAATGTTTTCAAAATGGAAGTATTCGGTAATGGTTTTGAAAATGATATAGTATTGAAGTCACTTGGGTCGCTGGAAAATAATCCCGATGATGACTGCGCAGTATCATCGGTGTGATTTTCGAGTTCTAAGTGGTGGATTACTACCAAAGATTTTAATTTGAATTGTTTTGAGAATACAAGGTGTTTAGAAATTCAAATGTTTTGAATATGTATTATGATTTCAAATTGATTTGAAATAAACCCAGGAATTTGAAATTTGAAATTTGAATTTAACGTATGAAGTTAAATGGATTAAAATAGTGAAAGTGAATAATAAATTAGAATTTAACTTTGACTAAGTTAAATGAAACTGGATTTGATTAGAGAATAATGTGGAAGTGAATTCGACTTGGATATATGCGAATGGTTGTGTTGGAGATAATGCAAAATTTGATTTGGAGGATAACATTGGTATATGCTGAGTTGATAGCATATAGAAGTGATAGAGTTGATATACCCGACAAAAAGGTACAAGTTTATATTTTTTATGAGTTTGGAATTTATGAGCCGAATTGGCAAGCCGCTTGGCTGTTTGATTTTCTTTTGGGTTAAAGAAGGCCCAGAGAGGCGAGTTGGAGTTTGAGATATTGACCAGTACAAAGGAGGTCCTGGCGAAATTTTTCGAAAAATTAAAAGTGTCAGAAAATTTTCAGAATTTTTGAAAATTTTAGTTAGTTGGAAGGAATTAATATTGAAATCGATATTTGTTGGTTCAGTTAAAATCAGAAATAATGGGGTAAACAAATCTTAGGAATTCCAATAGGTAGGGTTGTCCTCTAACTTAGCAATTTCGAGGACGAAATTATTTTAAGTAGGGAAGAATGTAATGACCCGCATTTTTAGAGATATATAATTAATTTATTTAATTATATAATTGGTGATTTAGAGAAGTTAATGATCGTTTAATTAAATAGTATTGAATATTTAATTAATAATTATAATATAATAATATATTATAATGTCGAAATAGTCGGAAATAGTGAAATTCACAATATCATGTGAATTGAATAGCATACGAGATTTGGTGGAGTTTCGATTCGAAATATAATAACGAATATATTCAATCGACGACGGGTTGAATGTATAGTTTATAATATAATTATAATAGAGCTTGAAATGGCGCTGCAGTTCGCTATTTGGTGATTTGAACTTCAACTGAATGTACAGGATTCGTTTTAAGCCGGATTTCTGTGAAACAAGAAACATGTGGAGCTGATGGAGTATATCTTTCTAGTGGAAGAGAAATATCGGGATTTCGTCGTGTAGATTTTGAGTTATGTCCAAATCAAATTTCAGAAAAAGTCGCTATGGAATTCGTATATAATTCGTAACGCTTTATATTCGTTATAAAAGGGAACTTCAATATAAATTGAATATCGATTCAACCTGGACTTGAAATATCAATTATATAATTATATTGAAGCTGTATGGTATTCCACTGTGAATATATACGATAATATAAATTTATTTATATTTAATTTAATTTTATTTAAATATATTTATATACTTAAATGGGTCATTCAGAGCGTTATAAATAGCCAGTTTTGCAAACGAAGTCGGAATTCGACGAAACTAATTTTGTTGGATCCGCAATATCAAATAGTTGTTAGATTTCCAGTTTCGTGATTTTTAGAGTCAGTGTGTGGCCGTACGGATTTTTAGGGTGAGAAACAGTCAGTATTTTGACAGTTAAAAATACGCTGTGTGAGCATACGAAGTCGGAATTCGACGAAACCAGTTTCGTTGGGACCGTAATGTTGAACTCTAGCTGCTTGTCAATTTTCATGATTTTTAGGCATTGTGTGTGATCACACGAATTTTTAGAGTGCAGAGAATAAAAATAAATGAATATAAAAATAGAAAATATCCTTGGAAAATATCTTCAAAAAAATATCTAGCCTATAAATACCCCCCTTTGAAATCCTTAAAACCTAATTCATTCGTTTACTCGGTCAACAAGTTTTCCGCCGCCACTGTTATCTCCCTCACAGCAAAAATCCTCTTTTCATAATTGGATATTAAATCAAATAAAAAGTTGTAAATAGGAAACCGAATATGTTTGTGATGCTGGAGAGTTGCTCGTCGTTTCTGAATGGGTTTAGTTGTGTTCGATGGGGTTTTCTTTGGTTCGATTTTTACTTTGGCTTCGCTGTTTCAACACAGCGTCAACTAGGGTTCTGGAATTGGGAATATACGAGGCATCGATCCGAATTCTAGTGCTGTATTGGGACTCGGCAGATCGAAGGGAGCCTGTGTGCTTCGTTTTGGGGTGTTCTGGTGTCAGAAAATGTCGATCAGGTACTGTGTGGCGTGGAGGATAGGCTGTCGACGGGATTGACATGGTGAGCTCGAGTTGGTTGTTGAGCACGTAGGATGATGGAGATGCCGAAGAGATGTACTCCGGTGGTCTCGTTGTTGGATTTCACGAAGAAACGAAACTGTGAGGTTGGTAGGAGGATTCGAAATTTGTTGTTGAGAATGGAGCAGGTCGCGTTCTAACTGTTGGAGAAGATAAGAATGCGGGTTTGGGTATTAAAACAGAAGTGGGCCAGTTCTTTTTAGTGGTGAGGCCCAATTGAATTTAAAGTCTAGTTTTTAGTTTAATTAAATAGTGTATGAACTTCGAAAATTCATATCTTCGTCATACGATATCAGATTGACGAACCGTAAGTTGCGTTGGGACCGTATGGACGAGTGCTTCACAATGAAGCTGACTGGGAGTGAATCCATGCTCGTTACAATTTATGGAGAAATAAATTGTCCGTCGCAGTCAAATAAACGCAATCCGTTATTTAACGATTAACGCGTCAAGGTGAGTAAAACTCACCAACTCTGAACAGTTATATTTTTATAATGTATTCTTAGAACTGTTAATCATCTGTTGATTGCTGTGTGTTGATTGTTTGATTGAACTGCTAGTCATTTAGTTAAATTTCTATATTGATTCTGTTTAATAGAATATATCATATGGAACTAAAAGTGATGTTATCTATATTGTCTAACATCTGTGATGCAGGGGAACAGGTTGGAGGAATCCGACTGGATTCCTCAACAGTTATTTTATTGTTTTTCATATATTTTGATATATGATGTGAATTATAACCTGTTGTTGATTGTGTGTGTATGGACGATATTGAACATCGTGATTTGATATGATTGAATACCATAACATACGGGATATTGATAAGGAGATTTTCAAAGTGATATTGAAAACAGAATATTTATAAACTGGAATATTTATAAATAAGCGATATTTATAAATGGGAATATTAATAAATAGGAGATATTCAAAGAGGAAATAATTTCAAACTATTTTCTTTTGGAATGGAAAGGCTTGTGTGGCGAGTTTGGGGATTTTCCCGATGCTCCCGATACAAAGGAGGTTATGGCGAATTTTTCAGAAAATTTAAGGAGTTAGAATATTTCAAGAATAAATTTGAAAAGGAAATATTTGTAAACCATTTACAAATAGAATTGAAAAGGAAACGTTGTTAAAAAGGAAATCTTTATAAAGTGAATAAAGTAAATCGAATATGGTATTCGAAGTTAGTTAATCGAATATGGTATTCGAAGTTAGTTAATCGAATATGGTATTCGAAGTTAGTTAATCGAATATGATATTCGAAGTTAGTTAATCGAATATAGACATTCGAAAGGAGAAATTGAATATGGTATTCGAAGTTAGTTAATCAAATATGGTATTCAAAGTTAGTTAATCGAATATGTTATTCGAAAGGGGTTAGTCAAGTCGAGTTAGTCAAATAGAGTTAACCAGTTAGAGTTAATCAGTTAGAGTTAACAAGTTGGAGTTAATTAGTAAGAGTTAATCGATTAGAGTTAAAACGAACTAGAGTTAATCAAATATAGTTATTTGAGATAGAGTTAGTGAAACGTAGTATTCAGGGTAAGTTGCCATCTTGTACGACTGCTAGCGTAATTCGCAGGGCTGTAAATAGCCTACGGCGGTTGGATGTTTCCTGAGGGAGTCAGGCGTAACCATTGTGATCGCTGCGATCTAGAGTCAAGCGAATGGAGTTGAATCGAATATTAGTTATTCGATAGGAGTTAATCGAGTTGATCGAGTTGAGAAATAAGTTCAGTTAAATAAGTTAAGTTGATCGAGTGGTTCGACCAAGTTAGTCGAACCTAGTTAATCGAATCGAATTGGTCAAACCAAGTAAGTCGAGTTAGTCGAGTCAAGTTAAGTTAGTCGATTTAAGTTAGTCGAGTTAAGTTCGTCGAGTTAAAGTTATCGATGTTAGTTTCATCGAAAGGAGTTATCGATGTTAGTTTCATCGAAAGGAGTTATCGATGTTAGTTTCATCGAAAGGAGTTATCGATGTTAGTTTCATCGAAAGAAGTTATCGATGTTAGTTTCATCGAAAGGAGTTATCGATGTTAGTTTCATCGAAGGGAGTTTTCGATTATAGTTTAATCGAAGTGAGATTTTCAAATATGAGATATTTGAAAAGGAAGAGTTATCGAATATTAGTTATTCGAAGAGAGATTATCGAATATCGTTTATTCGAGAAGAAGTTAATCGAATATAGGTTATTCGAAGAAGAGTTAATCAAATAGAGATTTCAAGAAGAGAGTTAATCAGCAAATTCGATTATATCGAATTCGGGAAAGTACTTATACTTTCCAGTGTTTAAATAGAGAATTATTTAATTATAAATAAATAAGGGTTAGGATAATTATTCACTAATAGGAATAGAAGTTATAATTAGATAATTCGAAAGTAGGGATTATAACGTTATCGTTATAACCAATGTTTTAAATATAGAAGTGGACTAGTAAAATTGAATCCGAGAAAGGCGTAAAGAAGTTGTTAAAGATTAAAAGATAAACTTTGACCATTTCGAAGTTATAACATTGTTCAGTTAAGGTCTGAGAGGTAATTATACCCCAACTTGAGTGACTTCCTTCTTAACTAAGAAATGGTAAGGTTTGATCGTAAAGGAGTTTTGGAAATGTTTTCCAAACGAGAATCAGAAATGTTTTCTGATAAAAGAAAATAAGAATTTAGAATATAGGGAAACATGAGATAAGTAAATAAATGAACTAAAGAGATTAATGTTAAATGATGTTTGTTCGATATAATTTCCATCTGGGAATAATATCGTTGTTTGCACACTTGTTTTTCTTTGATGGTTAAATCACATACTATCGAAGTTTTGACCATTTTAACGTTGTTAATATGGAGAGACCGGTTGGATTTTTATCCAAAGAACCACTCTGTATTGGCATAAGCGTCGCGAAACATATATGTCAAACATAATTGAAGACGGAGTAAAATGCAAGGGCTATCCTGTTTACAGAATAGTGCCTTCGGTTTGTCCAGTCCCAGGACAACTTGTATGGACGAAGGTCTGACAGAGTATATCTAATGGATCGCGTAAGTTGATCTATTCAAACGTATTCACGTTTGGTGGCGGAGGAATTCGTTTCTCTTAGCTGTGTAACCGTGTTATTTTTGGATAAGTCAATTTGTGATTTGGCGGGTATGACGATGTGACATTTTAAGTGAATGAAGATGGATGTCTGACAGAGTATTTCCTGAAAAGTCACGTACATTGATTTCTTCAACCGTACCAAGAGTGGAAGCGGAGAAGGAAACTTCTTGTAGCTGACACGTAATGTATTGTTGTAGACGTCAATTAGTGATTTTCGATGGATCTGACAATGTGGCATTCGAAGTGAATCTATTGTGATGATAAAGCGTAGCTTCTAGCCTCACATCCGGTAAATGACAAAAATCGGGCAGGCAGCATGGCTAAGTCGGTCGCACCGAAGTAGGGTGTATAATCACCTATCTAGTGAATATTCATTTGTTTCTTAAATCTATCAATGTTGTCCCATATATATACGGGAACGGTTGCTGATCCCAACCGTTGGTGATGTACATTCGATACACTCAAGCGAAATGAGTGGTCGGTCATGTGTGGCTGAGTTGCAAGATGTTCTTGTTGAACTCCAGTGTATCGTTCCTAGAGTACACTGATCGGAAGGTGATTCCATACCTTGTCATAGTTGGAAATCCATTACCCAATACGTGCTTGCGGTTTTGATTGTATACTATATATGTAGAACGTGAGATGCAAGCGTTTCTACTAGACTGATATTTATTTGTACTTAGACATTATTATAATATCAGAATGATATTGCTTTGCAAAAATGTTTGGATTCTCATAAGGGAAAAACCCGTTCCGTTCTGCGGCGTGGTCTTATGAGATATCGTTTACTTGTTCATATACCTGTTTTAAACTGTTTTACTCACACCAGTCCCATGACTGACCCGGAGTTTATTTGTTGTTTTCCCTAAACTCTTGGGTGCCTAAATTTGTACGGGCAGTCAAGTAGTCAGGATTTACAGGTATGCTTGAAGAGCTGGAGCAGGAGGCTTCTGGATCATATAGCTATAGTTATTTCCGCTGTGTTGTAAGTGCTGTACTCTGATAATTGCTATTGTATACATAACTGTTATATTTCAAAGTTATGTTATCTATTATATGTTATTCGTTCCACTGTGAGGTTCGTGTTACTCTGATGTTGTGTTCTTCTTCTTCTTCTATTCTAAGTTTCTATCTTATCTATTCTCACCTTCTAATTTCTTTCACTAACAACCGGGATTTTTCGATGTTTTGGTTATCGACATCGAGCTTACGTCGATAACCAAAGTCGCCGAAAATCCGGGTCGTTACAAGAATGTAACACCCCTAAGTCCCACATCGTGGAAGCCTGTGTGAAGAGGGTACTTATATAGTAGAGCCCATCTCTTACTAACGCCGAGGCCTTTTGAGGATCAAAACCCCATACCTATACGGTGGCTAAGTTGGGGACAATATCTTGCGCGAACGGAGGTGCGGGCTGTTACAGTGGTATCAGAGCCAATACCCAGCCGGAATTGTGGCTCCTGTGTGGACCACAACGCTTGGGTGAGGTGTTTCTGAGCCAACGGGGGCTGTTACATTATGCCTTCCTTATCCTGTCTTATTTACATGTCTTGGCATTCCTATTTTATGCATATTTGTAAATTATAGGAACTCACCAGACTTTATTTCTGACCCTTTTCTTTCACTCCTTTCTTCCTTTCCCCCCAGATCCTAAGAGTGGAAGTACTCAACGGTGACTAGGATTTTCTGTAGCAGCTTGGACTTAGCTTGGATTTCTTGAGTTGTATCTTTCTGACTTTATTCCATCATGGCTTGTGGCGAGGATATTTTATTGTTTTATGGCATTATGTTATTTTTCTTTAGAAAGACAAATTTGAAGTACTTTGTAAGTGGTTGATGTAACTGGTTTTGAGAACTACTTTTTATTTTGATAATGAAGCTGAAAGTTTTTCGGCTCCTTATTTTATATCTGCACTATAAACTTCTATACTGTTACCTATTGCACTTCATGGAACGTAATGCATTCTCTTATGAGTGACATTAACGGATGTGGGGTGTCACATTTGGTATCAGAACTGAAGGTTAGAAGATCAGAGAAAAACATTCAAAACCATTTTCAAAAAGCAAAGTATTTTCAAGTAAAAATCCGTTTTTGAAAAACATATCCCCATAAGTCATAATCAAAATTCTCTCGATCTCTTGTTGAATCCTTTTTCTTTTCTTTTCAGCATGTCTAGAGAACCCAATCTTCCCAAGGGCGTTTAGATATCGGAATGGTTCCGTAGATATCTTGAGGCTACGACACCTACCAAAGATCAAGGAAATGCCCCTTCCCAGCTGCAACCGCTGCTCCTCCACCTCCTCAAGTAGATAACTTCTTTAAGATATGCAAAGACTTTTGCGCTATGGGAGGAAAACCATTCCATGGGACCGAAAGCTTTGTTGGAGCACGGAATTGGCTACGAGAGACAAAAAACTTGTTTGGACATTTTGAGGTCGATGGCCGAAGGAAAACACAACTGGCTGCATGACAACTTAAAGATGAGGCTTCCTACTAGTGGGAGGTAACCCAAGATGGACAATCGTTGGTGACGTTGGAGGAATTTAGGCAAAGGTTCGAGGTGAAATTATTATCTCAGGCAGAGGAAGGACTGCAAATGGAAAGGTTCTTGGCTCTAAAACAAGGAGACATGACAATTAAGGAATATGTGAACAAGTTTAATCAACCAGCGATGTTTGGGCTAGAGTTGGTGAATATGCCACACAAGAAGGTGTTCAGATTTGCGAGAGGGTTGAATGATCCTCTCCAAGGACTTGCTTTGTCTCACATACCGATGGGGGAAACTTTTGAAAGGCTAGTTGATATGGCGCTTATGCAAGAAGATGACAAAGGAAAAAAGAAAGAGACTAAGGCCGAGGAGACTCAAGCTAAGGGAGAAAAGCAGAAATTGTGCCCTGGGAAAGGAAAACAAAAGCAACAAAAGAAAGGTGGAAAGCCCGACATGGCTCAAATAAAAAAGGAGGTAAACTGTCATGGATGTGGTGCTATGGGGCACTTTGTAAAAGACTGCAGAAAGACCAAGGGAGCTTGCTTTAATTGTGGACAGATGGGACACTTCACCAAGAAATGCCCTAGCAAGCAAGGGCAAATGGGTAGAAACTTCTGGACAAGTGCATGCTTTGGAAGCAAGTAGACCTGATCGAGGTAAGAAAGTCACGGTTGAAGGTTTGATTTCCCTTTTTGACTATCCCGTTCGAACCATGTTTGATTCTGGTGCTTCACACTCATTTATATCCTGTTCTATAATAGATAGTCTGCACCTAAATACTAGCATAGTCTCTGAACCTGTAATAATCTCAAACCCCATAGGAGGATTGGCTCATTTATCCATGATGTGTAGGGGTTTGAGAATTTCTATCTTGGGGGTCGAATTTGAATGTGACGCATATGTACTAGGATTTATGGGCTGTGGTTTTATTCTAGGCATGGACTGGCTAGCCAAGTATGGTGTCATCCTTGATTGCAAAAAAAGACTGGTTATACTTCTTTCCTATCATGGTAGGACTCTTGAAATTTCCTACGACCCACTGGGGTCGGTGATGCTCGGTTTTCTAGAATCACTTGATAATTCTGTTGATGACTTGCGATCTATACCTATAGTTAGAGACTACCCGGATGTGTTTGAGGAGGTTAAGGGACTACCTACAAAGTGTGAGATAGACTTCTAGGTTTAATTGGTAGAGAATGCGAAGCCAGTTGCTCTGCCAGTGCGCCACATGGGTCCAAGGGAAAGGAGGAAGCTAAGCAAGCAAGTTGGGGAGCTATTCGAGAACGGTTTCATTAGGTAAAGCATTTCAGAGTGGGGAGCTCCAATCGTCTTCCAACTAAGGAAGACGACTCACTTTGTCTATGTGTGGATTATAGGGAGCTGAATAAGCTCACTAATGAGAACTGGCACCCACTACCGAGAATCGATGACCTGTTTGATCAGCTAGTTAGCACGTCAGTTTTCTCGCAAATGGATCTGGCCACAGGGTTTCATCAATTGAGAGTGGAAGAGGATAACATTGTTAAGACCACATTTAGAACTCCAGATGGCTTCTTCGAATTGTTGGTTATGCCTTTTGGGATAACCAATGCACCGCCTATTTTGTGGACTTGATAAGTAGGGTGTTTAGGGAGTTTCTGATCAAGTTTGTGGTGCTCTTTTTGGATGACATCCAGATCTCCCCAATGAACGAGGAGGAGCATGCCCAACACTTAGGAGAAGTTCTGCATACCCTCATGTCACATCATCTCAATGCAAAGTTTTCTAAGTGTCACTTTTGGCGGAAGGAATTAAGGCTCCTAGGTCATGTTGTCTCCAAGGACGGGATAGCAATGGATCCCTCAAAAGTCGTTGTAGTTCAAGATTGGAGGGCTCTAAAGAATGCAAAAAAGGTGAGAAGTTTCCTAGGGTTGGCAAGCTACTATAGAAAATTTATCAAGGATTTTGCAAGAGTATCAGCCTTGCTTATCCGACTGACGAAAAAGAACTCGAATTTTTGGGGAGCGTTGATTGTGAGGATGCTTTTTAGAGGTTGAAGAGGGCTCTGACAACAGCCCCAGTTATGACTCTCTCGGACGGAAGTTAGATGTTTACGGTTTACATCGATGTTTGTGGCATAGGGCCTAGCGTCGTCTTGATGCAAGAGGGAAGGGTAGTGTGTTGCGGAAGCAAGCAGTTGAGGGTTCATGAAAAGAACTATCCAACCCACGATCTAGAGTCGATTTCTATAGTGTTTGCATTGAAGTTTTGGTGACACTATCTGTAACAGCCCGCACCTCCGTTCGCGCAAGATATTGTCCCCAACTTAGCCACCGTATAGGTATGGGGTTTTGTTCCTCAAAAGGCCTCGGCGTTAGTAAGAGATGGGATCTACTATATAAGTACCCACTTCACGCAGGCTTCCACGATGTGGGACTTAGGGGTGTTACACACAATGTCACAACAGATAAACTAAATAGAATAACATGATGAACAGAATATCAGGAATAAACTTATGATCGAATAATTATTAACATTTATATCTTAAAAACAGGTAATGTCTGAACGTACATGACTTAGGTCTTATGTATTAAGTCTGCATCAATAATCGTATATCAGGTTCAACTGAAACACCCCGTAATTTTATAACACGTTAAGATGATAAACTAAGAACTAAATTAAATATTGGGAATTAAGTAAAACAGACTAAGCCATTGCCTTCGTCTTGGAATTCTGCTTAAGATAGACATCAAGTTTGCATAAAACGGACACCATATGAAGAAGTTACTAAGCCTAAAAGTTTGTATACACACAAGAGAATTATATATATATAAATAAATTAAAAATAATTCAAACCAGGGAAGCAGAAGCTCCAAAAGCGGAATCGACCATTTCTGGAGGTTGACTCAAGACATTTCCGGGTCGACCCCGGGGTCGCCACCCAAAGGGGGGTCGACCCCGGGGTCGCCACGCAAAGGGGGGTCGACCCCATACAGATCCAGGCGGAATTCGGTTTCTGCACCTGGATACAGTTCTAAGCGAGAATCCTGAACCCTAGGCTATAAATAAGACCTCATTCTTAGTGTTTTATTCATTCTAAAACAATGGAGAACTAGATGTTGCCTCTTCCTAGATTAAAATAGACAATATTTCTACAACAACAGAAGTTAGAAAATTCAGAGATCTGAGCTTCAAGATCTACAATTATTCTGATGTCTCTTAGATCTATTCTCTGTGAGTTTAAATTATATTTAGATAAAAATAATTAAAATGCAATCTTGACATGCCTATGAATTAGACCTAAGCCTGTGACTATTGGAATCATTTCAGATCTGCTATATTTGTATATCTAATTCACTGATTAGATCTCATCATGCCTGTTTTTGATCATAACACTATGCATAATCTGTCCTGTTATTACATGTTCATCATATCTATTCTTATATGCCTATTTCTGTTCATCGTATCTGATTTTATATGCCTATTTCTGCTATCATATGCCTATTTCTGTTACTGTTGGTTTTATGCCTATTCTGTCCTTTTCTCTCTCATTCCCTTTTTATTTTTATAACCAGGCTACTTTTGAGCCTAGGCCGATATCGCTGAAAAATGCGTACGAACGAAATTGGGTTAAATTGGGAATGATTAGAGATAGTAACTTGGAGGCATAACTTTTACTTTGAATCACAATTGGCATCTGGGTGCATAAACTATATTGTGTAGTTAGACTAAAAAAATTAGGGCATGATTTATATGGTAAATTATGACTTGTGGTTTGGGACATAAAAATCTGTAGGCTTAATTTAAGATCAAGCGAAACATGTTATTAGAACTGTAAAGAATCTGTGAAGCTTGTTTAATCCATTAAAATTGGGGCATAACTTATATTGGGAAATTTGGGGTAGAACTTGAATTGAAAGCAAGAATATGGATTTGGATCATAAGCCAAACTGTGATTAAAGATCTTAATTTGGGCATATAACACTTGATGAATATGACTTGGGAAAGGAGCATGAAAACCAATAATGAAATAGGAATACTCGTTAATGAATGAAGATGCCTAGAATTACAGTAATTAAGAAACTATAACCGCGCTTATACAGAGGTTAGATTACACTTGTGGTGGAAGTCTGCCCGGACCCGACCAGCATATCCAACGACCACAAGTGGTGAATCTAATGTGAGGGGTCTAAGTGCATAAACACATGATGGTGCTAAGACACAAGGTTAAGTCTGACTTGTGGAAGAAGTCTGCCCGGACCCGACCGACATATCCAGCATTCACAAGTTGTAGATTAATGTGGGAGGTCTAGCGCATTATAACCATAAATGAATGTATGGTAATGAACTTGTAATACTTAACATGTTTAAATCCATAAGGATTGTATGAGCCTGTTAAGTCTGTGAGGTTAAGTAAACCTATTAAGTATGTGTGGTTAAGTAAGCCTGCTAAATCGGTAGGGTTAAGTAAGCCTGGTAAATCTGTGCGGTTAGGATTTTTTTTTTAAATCTATGGGGGTTATACGAACCTGTTAATTTAGGAAACTTAACCTGTTAAATCTGTTGGGGTTATATGAACCTATTAATTTGTAAAGTTTAACCTGTAAATCTGTAGGGGGTTATGTGAATCTGTTAAATCTGTAAGGCATAACCTGTTAAAATCCTAGTTAGTTGGGGGCACAAGATATGTAAGGGTTGGCTTGTGTCATCTGTTGTGTGGGACCCATATTAGTCAGTAACCCTTTCTGGTATTAAAGGGGGACCCCGCACTACATAGGGGTCAGGGCACGCTTACCAAACTGATTGTAAGAAGTTTATCTAGGAGGATGTGTGTACTGGCGCGTTCCAATGGACTCATGTGCGTGCATGAGTATGGCCTGCATCTGGGAAAATAAGCCGTTGTAGCACCAATAAATAAGTCTGTGTACTTCTGTAGGTTGCCACTTTAGGAAGTAATACACCCTACTGTGGGGCCGACACAGGGTATTTACGGGATATGGAGCCGATCGATTGGGGGGTAGTAAATAAGGTACATCTAGTCCTGTAAGTTTCTGTGGGGTAACTGTGTTTCCGTCTGAACTAACACCCATTATTTATGTTTAGGTACCGATTAATTCTGTTTTGGTTCAAACCCGTTACTAGATTACACCTAATACTACCATTATATTTCTATTATGATCATCCTGTTTCTGTTAAGCAATTAGGGAGTATGTACTATTACATATTTGTTATACTAGTATTGGTGTAGAGAAAGAGAAATCATTAGAGAAACGCAATATATTGCGCATCTCTAATGATTTCGGACACCTAATTTCGGACACCTAATAGTATTAGTGATCGAGTTCTAATGTTTTCTACTACGGCTATGTTTTTGGGGAATTATTCTTCTTTTATTATTGTACTCTGATGTTTTAAGTACAAGACAGAAGTTTTACTGATGTATTGGTTTATATGTATTTCGAACACATAATGTAATCATGTTTTGAACTATGATGTTTTATGATTAATAAAGATTTAAATTCAATTGTTATTTTATATCTGTCTTGTATTGTTTCTGTTTCTGTTTACCTATAACGCTTCATGAAACTTAATGCATTCTCTTAATGGGTGACATTAACGGACGTGGTGTGTCACACTTGGTATCAGAGATGGAGGTTACTAGATCAGATAAAAGATTTCAAAAATTATTTTCAAAAAGGTTTTAAAAGAAAGCATTTTCAAAAGAAAAGTCTGTTTTGCAAAACATATTCCCCAAAGCCATATGTAATATCTTTCGATCCTCTGTTTGAATCCTTTTTCCATTTCTTTTCAGCATGTCTGGGGAACCTAATATTCTTGAGGGTGTTACGACACCCGGCTGGTTCCGTAGGTATCTGGAGGCCATGGCGCCCGCCGGTGGCCAAGCAGATGTTCCTCCTCAAGCTACACCCATCATTCCTCCTCCTCCTCCGAGAGCAGATAATTATACTAGATCTGTAAAGATTTTTGTGCCATGGGAGGAAAGCCATTTCGTGTAACTGAGACGTTTGTAGAACCTAGGATTGGCTCAAGGTGACAGAGGACTTCTTTGAAATTTTCGAAGTGGACGATCGTAGGAAGATTCAGTTAGCCATCTGGCTACCGAAAGATAAAGCTCAGTTCTGGTGGAAAGTAACGCAAGCAGGGCATCCGATGGAGACCTGGGATGACTTTAGACATAGGATTGAAATGAAGTTTCTTACTCAAGCTGAGAAAAGAATGAAAATGGAAAGGTTCTTGGCACTCAAGCAAGGATGCATGACTGTTAAAGAATATGTTAACAAATTCAAACAACTAGCGAGGTTTGGGTTAGTGCCAGTGGATACTCCAAATAAGAAAGCTTTGTGGTTTGTTAAAGGACTGAATGAACCCCTTCATAGGTTATTTATGTCCCATATTCCAATTGGAGCAACTTTTGAGTGGCTCGTTGATATGGCCTTAATTCATGAGGAAGATAAAGATGAAAAGAAGGAAGTTAAGGTTGAGGAAACACAAAACAAGAAAGTGTGGCCTAAGATAGAACAACAACAAGAGGGCGGAAAGTACGAGAAAGCTCAAGGCAAAAAAGAAATGTCATGGTTGCGGGAAGGTGGGTCTCGGTCAAAGGCTACAGGAAAAGGAAGAATGCTTGCTTCAACTATGGTGATGTCGGAAACAACACTAGGGAGTGCACGAAGAAGCAAGGACATGACCAAAGGGTAGGACCTTCTGTGTGACGACCCCATACCCGATAAGACGGTGGCAAGGGTAATCTTTGGAATATAACACATAAACAGATAACAGCAGAACAGAAATAAATAAATACATCAGATAATGTACAATAGAATACACTGGAAAAATATAATCGTCAGAGTTACACGGTATATAGGATCATACTTAGTACAAAATACAGTTCAGCTATACATAAATGTCTACTATGGAAAAGAAAACATAATATGTACAACAGGAGCTGAATAGCATAAAAAGAGATAAATGATAGAATCCATCTTCAGCTCCAGCTATCCATAAAGAGCCTGCTTAAACCTGAATACAAGGCTGCCCATGTAGAAAAAGGGGCACCCGAGTTTGCAAGTGAAACAAACTACGAGTCAGTCATGGGACTGGTATGAGAAATCTACTTAACACATTTTCAAATATGGCTAATCACAGGACCATGCCACTTTCGCGGAACGGGTTTACTCCATTGGATTGCCAGTGCTTTTAAAAAAAAATCTTTTAAACATCGCAATGCTTTTTATAAAAATGAAGCCATTATAAGACTCAGTTCCCATCACACAATGCAACACAAACCGAAGGATAGAGTTTTACCTTATAATGGCCAAATATGCTTGATACGAGGGAAAAAAATCATTTGAAATGCAAATTTTATCGTTTAATTTTTAATCAGACTCCAACCGTAAACTAGTAGGAGAACGATTCCCTAGGTATTAACCCCGAAGGCCGAAACCAACATCAGACCAATACCCAGGAAACCATCCGTCCTAGCTCGTTTCCAGTTAGTTTCTAATTTTTGATACAATCATAAATATCAATCATAGACGGCATGGGTACCATATATCATGTCGCCATATATATATATACAATCAAAACCGCACAGTGTCGTATTTGGAAATTGGATTTCCATCATGAACCAAGGCAAACGATAGTCCTTACCGAATTCGAGACTGTCTAGCCCGAGTCTCAGGATCAGAACGCATCGACCTTTGGATCTTCAGGGTCGGTCCACCGATGTGGATTAGACGAAATCCTGAACACTACGTCTCCCCGCCCTATGGGGCGTAAATGAGCCAACGAATGGTTCCATCGGTTCGAGAACGACCGATATATCTGAGCCGCCTCACTATCCATCATCCACATAAGTAAAATGTCAGGCCATGTAAAAACACTGACATAACTCCTAGCTAGAAGGAAACACATGTTCTCCCTGTAGTCCTCTCCCGTTTCTGGTTCATACCGGGGTGTGAGGCTCGCGAATTCACGTTATACACAAAGCTAGGCCACACAGGCGTTGCTTTGATCATCCACCACAAAGCGTTGCTTTTCAACAAAAGCTTTGATCATTGCACCTCAGCATGCCACACAGGCAATTCACGCCTTGTAACTGACGTTTATCAATCACACGGAATGAAATCCAATGTCAGGCACACAGTCCATTTACAAGTCTGTCCTGGGTCTGAACGAAACCGGAGGATCTTTATTCCTCGCATATCCGTACAATCAACATGTACGTCCGGACGGCTACTACTTCAACCCCTTCTAAGTTGCTACTCCTATCATGAGCATCAGTAGCACCCCTCCATTCGACGTGAAGATCATCGGTCTTGCACCGTCTTCATCTCTTTGACTTTCGAACGTCGATCAATTATTTGGAATGAGAATTAACTCGGTCTTTACAAATAATTGACGTATGTTTAGAATTTCAAATCAATTCATTTCAATGGTTAAATTATTCGATATCACTAATTCTGTTCTTTAGTGTAATTTTCATGCCAAACACATTCAACCATCAAATATCACATAAACCGAGTAAATTCAGTTTATTTCCATTCCATATCGTTCATAGAATTTTATCATGATTTATCGCTATTTTTATTTATTTAAAAATAGCCAATATATTCAAAACAACGCTTCGGGCCATAACGCGGCTGTGGCGTTGTTTTTCTCCAGATTTGATTTACGCATATCTGAAAATTTAACCGTTGGATCTTCACAAATTTTATATCATTAGAAAGATCTTTTCAAAATGAATCCAACGGTTTCAGTTTTGGGAAAATCCGACGGTCAGATCTCCCGCACTAATCGTTTGAAGTTATGATTTCAAAATACTAACTGCAGCTTCGTTATTCGATTTAATTTAATTATATTTATATATATATATATATATATAATCGATTCTGGCGCTGTTTTTCTTCAGATTTGAATTAAACATTCCAGACAATCCAACCGTTGGATCTTTAATAAGTTGGTGCCGTTGGAAAGATATTTCCAAGGCGAACCCAACGGTGGTGGTTTCGGGAAAATCCGAAGGTCGGACTCCCGCACTAATCGTTTGAAATCACGGTTTCAAAATACGAACTGCAGCGTCGTTATTCGATTCATTTTAATTATATATATATATATAATCGGTTCTTCGATTTCAAAACCATATTCATGTTATACATTTGATAAAAATGATATTTTTATCCGACAGACATTTATTTTAACACTTCACTATTTTTAGTAATTCATTAATATCATAAAAATGTAATTTTTATTATAAAACGATTTATTTCAAAAACACGACTATTTTATATAGTTCATATAGATGATAAAAAATATGATTTTTATTATAAAACAATTTATTTAAAATACGAGTACCATTCAACACATGAATTTCTATTCAACGAATGAATTTCTATTCAACACATGAATGTTCTCTATAGTTTGTATATATAATAAAAATGTGATTTTTATTGTAAAACAATTTATTTAAAATACGAGTATCATTCAACACATGAATTTCTATTCAACGAATGAATTTCTATTCAACACATGAATGTACTCTATAGTTTGTATATATAATAAAAATGTGATTTTTATTGTAAAACAATTTATTTCAAAACACGATTATTTTATATAGTTCAAACAGGTGATAAAAATGTGATTTTTATTATAAAACAATTTATTTCAAAACACGATTCTTTTATATAGTTCAAACAGGTGATAAAAATGTGATTTTTATTATAAAACAATTTATTTCAAAACACGATTATTTTTCAATACATGGATTTCTATTCAACACATGAATATAGTCTAAACCAATGAAAATAAATCAAACACAGAAAGATTTCAGGAAATTTCGGCAGCATAACGACAGGGTAGTTAAAACCGGGACCCTCCCTAGTACGGCTCCTCGCTCTACCTTAAAACCTCACGGTTTTTGACAATGGGGAATCATGCATCTAATTCGCACGCAGGCGGCATGTTTTATTTTCATTTCCACAATCCTATTCTAATTTGTTTCAACCACAAAGGTATTTTTCAACCACAATCGATCATTCGTTCTCAACCACAAACAATTTTATCAACCAATTTCTCATCAACCAAATAATCCCAAACAATATCACAACCAATAAATATCGTCCATGGTCTGTGGACGAGAGGAGTATATATATATATTCATATATAAATATATTTCAATTTACTTCAATTCATTTCAATGTCATTTCATCATATATATAATTTTTACAATGCATATATAAATTATACATCGAACATACAACTTATACAACGCTTATAAATGAGGTGTACAACGCTTATATAACTCATACATCGACTATATAATTTATACATTGTTGTTTTTCCATATTGTTTATAATTTAGAAATCTCACATTGGGTTCCACTCAACCAAAAATAGCAGAAGGCCCAGAAAAATATGCGGTCTCCTCTAGAATGTAGAAGACGTCCACACGAGTCCACTGTCTCTTGTTTCACTGGATTTCATCAACAAATGAAAAAGATATGTAATTTTGAACATCAAACTATTTAAAAATGTAATTAATTAAATTTATAGCGCTAAAAAAGGCTACCTTTTCCCTGTTAAAAATCAACAGCCGATGTCGACTACCCCCTTCAAAACTAGGGCTTGATTTTGCGAGTAAAACACGATGCCTGCTGATGATCGGAGGGTTCCACGGCGTGCTCCACCGCGATAGCTACCACTGGCCTCAACGACGGCCAACTCGGAGGTCCTTCTGGCGCTAAAAACGATGATGAGTGGCGGCTCTTTGGGTCAGCGATTCGAGCACCACACGGAATGAGAGCTCATCAAACTCGTACAGATTTGGAGCTGATTCAAAGCTCTACAAAATTTGCTGAAGGACCATAGTTTAATTCGAAATGATTTGAGGGAATTTTTGGGTTCTTCTCTGGAACAAAATCGGCCATGGAATGGTATGGGGCGGCGGCAATTAGGGTTAAAGAGAAAGAATTTGATTGGTCGGGGGGGTTTTATATTAAATTTATAATTTATTTAAATTTAAAAATATCCTCTTGACCAAACGAACACCAATTCAAACCCAACGACTGTCGCCCCAGCTAAATACCCCCATTCCGAACACAATGGGATATGTTTCATAGGCCAATTCGAATGTTTCAGTCAGTTATTTTTCAAATTAATGTATAAAACATTTTATATTCAATTCGAATGTACATTTCAATTTGCCAGGGCCACAAACCGATTCTAAAAATTCCCGAAAAATAAATCCAGCTATATTTTGACGATACGGTCCCAACAAAAATGGTTTCGTCGAATTCTGAGATTGTTTGAAAAATGACCATTTTCTGGTCGATCCAATTTAACTGTAATTGACCAAAACACATTTTCCTTTGCCACACTCACATACTAGCTTCAAAAATTATGAAATTTGAAACCTAGCCATAACTTCACATTCCGGATCCAACAAAAGTGGTTTCGTAGAATTCCGAGGTCATTTGCAAAATGTCTATTTTCACGGGCTATATAAATTCTATAACGACCTTTCTGAAAATTCATTTGGCCATAACTTTTGACTCCTACTATGAAACTTCGATTTTTCAGATTCGTTAGAAAGATATTCACTAACAGATTTAAATATTTTTGGTTTCACTCAAATCCATTTTATTTTGCATCGGTACAGTCAGTCAAAGTTTGAATTGAAATTTCGAAACTACCGCGCCATTTCAGGCAATGTTTATAATTCAAATTAATTATATTCATTTTCAACATCGATTCAAACTACCTTTTCGTCGTTATTATTTTGAAATATTTATTTTAAATATTTAAAATCCACTAAAATAGCCAATTTAAAAATTTTAAATTGGTTCAGATTTTACGGGTTGTTACATTCTGGATGGAAGACGCATGCTCTTGAGGCTAGTGTACTAGACAGACGTGTGAAAGTTTCTACTGAAGGTTTGATTTCTCTTTCCGATCATCCAGTTAGGACTCTTTTTGATTCTGGCGCTTCTCACTCTTTTATATCTGATTCTGTAGTTGGGTCTCTACACCTTACTAGTATGGTTTTGGATCCCGTGTTGTCTCAAACCCTATTGGTGGCACGGGTCATCTGTCTATGACTTGTCGGGGTTTGAGAATATCTGTGTTAGGCGTCAAGTTTGAGTGCGATGCATATATACTTTGTTTTATGGGATACTGTTTGATTCTGAGGATGGATTGGCTATCCATGTATGGTGCCGTTCTAGATTGTTGAAGGAGGGTCGTTAAATTTCTGACTTGTCGTGGGAGGACTCTCGAGATTTCTAGTGACCCAAGAGGGTATAACATGCTTAGTTTCCTAGAATCACTTGATGCTTCTATCAATGATTTGTGATATGTACCTGTAGTTTGTGAGTATCCAGATTTTTTGAGGAGGTTAAGGACTTAACTTCGAGGAGCGAGAATGATTTCTGGATATATTTGGTAGAAAATGTGAAGCCAGTTGCATTACCTGTGCACCACATAACTCCTAGGGAAAGGAGGGAGCTTAGCAAGCAAGTAGGGAAGCTACTTGAAAAGGTGTTGGTTAGGCGAAACATATCAGAATGGGGTGTTCTGTTTGTCTTTGTGACTAAGGCTTACAGCTCGCTTCGCTTATGTGTGGATATTCGTGATGTTTTTCGCATTTCTTATTTACGGAAGTGTCTGCACAATACAACAAAGGTAGTTGAGCCGAGCATGCTTAAGGAAGTAGAGGTAGAATGGGAGGCGACAATTATACGAGTTCCTACCCGTATACTTGGATTAGAGGTTAAGAAACTACACAACATGGAGGCTAAGTTAATAAAAGTGCAATGGGGAGAAGACACTGAGGATGCGACTTGGGAGACTGAAGACAAGAATCGCACTTCATACCCTTTCCTTTTTGGGACTATGTTCTTAACTTCTTTTCTAAAGCTTTTATTCGCACTTGCTTCTATCATCCGAGTGTATCCTATTAAATGAATCTTCGACCTTTAGGTAGGAAATCCCATGATTGTAAACATGTGTTTGAGACATGTTATGTTTAATGGATGCAAGTGGTTGCTAGTGGTTGCTCATGTGGACGCATATACACACACATTAGGCACTAGATCGGCTCAGTCACTTTCATATTGCATATGGATGTGTGTGCATTTTTCTTCTTTTAATGGATGAAAGTGGGTGTATCATCATATGGATTTTGCATTTGGATGGATGGTTGTGCATGCATATAGAGCTTACATGTTATAATAGGATTATTTGTGTACATGTTGGTTTCATGGCACTAACATACATTGCATTAAGGAGGTTGACTGAATCAGTAGACCGCCTGTTCTTCGCATTAGTATTAGAACATATACACACACCTGTGCATATGTTCATATAAGCATTAGAAATATTTAAGGACGATGGATGCTTGTGATTGGTGGATGAGTTTATGGGTGATTGATGTTTGGATATACATTCTTCTTAACTTAGAGATTTCGGAGACGAAATCCTTTGAGTAAGGGAGAATGTAACACCCCATAATTTTATGACATATTAAGATGATAAACTAAAGAATACTTAATTAAATATTGGGAATTAAGTAAAACAGACTGCTCCATTGCGTTCATCTCGGAATTCTGCTTAAGATAGACAACAAGTTTGCGTAAAACAGACACCGTATGAAGAAGTTACCAAGCCTAGAAGTTTGTATACGCACAAGAGAATTATATTTATATAAACAAATCAAAAAAAATTCAAACCAGCGAAGCAGAACTGACCATTTCTAGGGGTCAACTCGAGGCCTTGCTGGGTTAACCCAGGCTTTTTGGGGTCGACCCATGGGTTAACCCCGGGGTCAACACACAAAGGGGGGTCGACGCCCATACAGATCTAGGCAAAATTTGGTTTCTGCACTTGGACACAGTTCTGAGCGAGATTCGTGAAGCCTAGGCTATAAATAAGACCCCATTCTCAGTGTTTTATTAATTATAAAACAATGGAGAACTAGATGCTGCCTCTGCCTAGATTAAAATAGCCTATATTTCTACAACAACAAGAGTTAGACAAATTCAGAGATATGTGCTTCAACATCTGCTACTATTCTTCTGTCTCTCAGATCTATTCTCTGTGAGTCCACGTTATTTTTAGACAGAAATAATTAAAATGCAATCTTGACATGCCTATGAATTAGATCTAAGCCTGTGACTATTGGAATCATATCAGATCTGCTATATTTGTATATCTAATTCACTGTTTAGATCTCATCATGCATGTTTATGATCATGACACTATGCATAATCGGTCCTATTATTACATGTTCATCAGACCTATTCTTATATGACTATTCCTGTTCATCAGATCTGTTCTTATATACCAATTTCTACTATCATATGCCCATTTCTGTTACTGTTGGTTTTATGCCTATTCTGTCCTTCTCTCTCTCATTCCCTCTTTATTTATAACCAGGCTACTTTCAAGCCTAGGCCGATATCGCTGAAATATGCCTACGATGAAATTGGGTTAAATTGGGAATAATTGGAGATGGTTATTTGGGGGCATAACTTGTACTTTGAATCATGATTGGATATGAGGGCATAAATTATATTGTGAAATTGGACTAAAAAAATTGGGGCATGATTTATATGGTAAATTAAACTTGTGGTTTGGGACATAAAAATCTGTGGGCTTAATTTAAGATTAAGCGAAACAAGTTATTGGAACTGTAAAGAATATGTGAAGCTTGTTTAATCTGTTAAAATTGGGGAATAACTTGTATTAGGAAATTTGGGGTAGAACTTGAATTGAAAGCATGAATATGGATTTGGGGCATAAGCCAAACTGTGATTAAAGATCTTAATCTAGGCATATAACACATGATGAATATGACTTGGGAAAGGGGCATGAAAATCTATAATGAAATAGGAATACTTATTAATGAATGAAGATGCCTATCATTATAGTAATCATAAAACAGTAACCGCGCTTAGACACGAGGTTAGATTACACTTGTGGTGGAAGTCTGCCTAGACCCAACCAGCATATCCAGCGACCACAAGTGGTGAATCTAATGTGAGGGGTCTAAGTGCATAAACATGTGACGGTGCTAAGACACGAGGTTAAGTCCGACTTGTGGAAGAAGTCTGCCCAGACCCGACAGGCATATCCAGCATTCACAAGTGATAGACTTAATGCAGGAGGTCTAGCGCATTATAGCCATAAATGTATGTATGGTAATGAACTTGTAATACTAAACCTGTTTAAATCCATAAGGATTGTATGAGCCTGTTAAATCTGTGAGGTTAAGTAAACCTATTAAGTATATGGGGTTAAGTAAGCCTGTTAAATCAGTGGTGATAAGTAAGTCTGTTAAATCTGTGGGTTAGGAAAACTTGTTAAATCTATGGGGGTTATACGAACCTGTTGATTTAGAACACTTAACCTGTTAAATCTGTTGGGGTTATACGGACCCATTAACTTGTAAAGTTTAACCCGTAAATCTGTAGGGGGTTACGTGAATCTGTTAAATTTGTTAGGCATAACCTATCAAAATCCTAGTTAGTTGGTGACACAAGATCTGCAAGGGTTGGCTTGTGTCTTCTGTTGTGTGGGGCCCACATTAGTTAGTAACCCATTATGGTATTAAAGGGGGGCCCCGCACTAGGTAAGGGTCAGGGCTCGCTTACTAAACTGACTATAAGAGGTTCATCTGAGAGGAGGTGTGTACTGGTGCATGCCAACGGACTCATGTGCATGCATGAGTATAGCCTGCATCCGGGAAAATAAGCCGCAGTAGCAATAGTAAATAGGTCTGTGTCCTTCTGTAGGCTACCACTTTAGGAAGTAATACACACTACTATAGGCCCGACACAAGGTATTTACGGGATAGGGAGCCGATCAATTACGGGGTAGTAAATAGGGTACATCTAGTCCTGTCTATTTCTGTAGGGTACATGTGTTTCTGTCTGGGCTAACACCTGTTATTTTTGTTTAGGTACTGGTACATTCTGTTTGGGTTAAAACCCACTACTAGAGTACACCTAATACTATCATTATATTTCTATTGGGATCATCCTGTTTCTGTTAAGCAATTTAGGAGTATGTAATCATGTTACGTACCTGTTATACTAATATTGATGCAGAGAAAGAGAAATCATTAGAGAAGCGCAATATATTCCATCATGTTTATCCTGTTTACCTTGTCATACCTTCTTTTTATGATGTTATCTCTCTTACCCACTTTATATGCTTGTCATGATACTTTTACTTATTTATATGCTAAAAGTAACTGGACTCACTGGACTTTATGTCTGACCCATTTTGTTTCCTCTTCTTTCTCTTTCGTCTCCCCCTTCCCCCTCTCCCACAGGTTCTCAGGGTGGGAGTACTCTAGCTTGATCAGGATTCTGCTTTCATTCTGCTTGGAACTGCTTAGATGTATTACTCGAGTTCTTATCTTTTCGACTATGGCTATGTTTTTGGGAATTATGCTTCTTTTATTATTGTACTCTGATGTTTTAAGTACAAGACAGAAGTTTTAGTTATGTACTGGTTTTTATGTTTTTTCAGACACATGATGTGACCATGTTTTGAACTACGATGTTTTATGATTAATAAAGTTTTAAATTCTGCTACTATTTTATATCTGTCTTGTATCGTTACTATTTTTGTTTCAGTAGGATTACAGCATGATTAACAGCAGGATTAAACAGCAGGATTAGGTGTGCCCTAATTACATAACAGGATTACGTATTAACCTAATTACATAACAACAGGATTAGGTTTACCTTAATTACTACCCAAGCGATCGGCTCCTTACTATGTAAATACCTTGTGTCAGCCCCGACCGTAGGGTGTATCACTCCCTAACCCAGCAACCACATGACACAGACCTATTTACTAGTGTTATATTGTCTTATCTTCCCTAGTCAGGCCCATGCATGCTTATAACTCCGCCTGAATGCGCCCTTAACCAACCCCATGTGTACCTCTTACTATCAAGTTCAGTAAAGCGTGCCCAAAGCCTTTACCTAGTATAAGGCCCAATCAAATAAGAGACCTATAGGGATACTGACTGATATGGGCTCCAAACAGAAGATTGACACAAGCCAAAATCCCTTAAGCTTGTTTCCCTAAATATCTAGAATTTAAGAGTCCCTAAAACCCGATACAACAACATACAGGGTGACCACTTTGCTTATTAATACTTATGTTTAACCTAGCAGATTCAGGTTTATTAATAAGCATGGTTGTAATGTCATTATGTGTATATAACCTTATTCTTAACATGTCATTCACTTAATGTCTGTTTAACTCAAATTTAACACGTCTAGTCCATATGCATAGTATTCATCAACTACACTCCCAAGTTACAAGTTTATGCATAATGTTCGTATACAGCAAGTGTCTATACCAAGTCTAAATAGGTATATCTATCTTTTTTCCCAATTTATAATCAATTTAGTCCAAGTAAATAACAGTCCTAAGTCTCCTTTATATTATTCATTTTTACACAAATCGTACGTCCATTTCAGTCGAATACAACCTAGGTTTCCTAGGGCCTAGGCTTGGTGTAAAATAAAAAGGAAAACATAGGGAGGGGAATAGAATCAAATCACGTTTGTATATAGGCAAGACTGGAAATAAACATAGAAAAATAGGAAAAGGAAGATAGATACATTTAACATGTTATTTATCCAACATCACAGGCATGTGTATAACTTGTCTTATTTAACAACACAGGTATGTATGACTTGTTAAATTAACATCATGGGCACGTATATAACTTGACTAATTCACATCACAGACATGTATGACTTGTTTAATTAACATCACAAGAATGTATATAACTTGTCCAATTAACATCACTTGCATATGTATAGCTGATCATAGGATAGGTGTTTTACAGTGAAAATAGGTGTAATATTTATTTTTCTAACACTATAGATCCAAACCAATTTTATTTAACTGTCATGTTCAAGGCCTAAGAAATCATATCTGTAAATAACTGTAACTCACAGTGAGTATTGGTGAAGATAAATATGTATAACACTAGGCCACAGAATGTCCAAATCAAATCCAAGTTGTACGTGTGCAAGTCTTGATTGTTGCAGCTTCTATTTGATCCAACCTTTAGTAGCATTCCCTCATTATATGTCTATATATTTCAGATTAATTTAGAGGTAGAGTAAGATGTGAAGAATTTGTGTGAATTCCAGAATGAAGGAAGCCATTTATTTATAGAGTTACGGTGCCAACATCAACCCTTAGATCTAGGTTTTAAATCTGAACCGTACAAGTCATGTTGAGTTAGCATGAATATAGTGCAGAAAACAGTCCAGATGCGCAGAATGGATCTTCCTAGATCCATGGTGGGTTTACCCATGGCTCGACCCATAGGTCGACTCGGGCTGAGGGTTGGGTCGTCCCCCAACAGGACATTTTTCGGCCCATTCTCTCGTTCGATTTTTTGGAAATTGTTTTATTATTAATTTATATATATGAAGCTTATGTGTATACAAACTTCTAGGGTCCATAACTTCTTCATACGTTGCCCATTTTATGCAAACTTGTGGTCTATTTGAACCAGAATTCCTAGAGGAATGCACTGGTAACGCCAGTTTCACTTAATTCTGAATATTTAATTAAGTTATTCTCAATTTATCATCTTTAAGTATGGTTATAATGTGTTTAAATTTCTGGAATGTTACAGTGAATCACTGGATAATGGCCATTAACTACGTATGCGTAACCATTCTTTTCCCTACAGTTACAAGTAATTCATCTTCCAACATATGTAGTGCTACATGCAATTAATATTAATGATACACTCATATATCATTCTTGGTATATCTTAAGTATGAACATTTAAGGAAGAGAATTTATTTTGTTGATTCAATACTCATTGCAAGGAACATATACATATCTGCAATTGATCAACAAATTTACGATATTAATTTTGTTGGCAAGGCCGACTGGTTTTTAAAGTGATCTGTAACAGTTTTTATTATATCAAAATAATAAATATTGAAAATAGGAGATATACAGCATGTATATTTACTACAACAAAAGGAAACCTTCCACACAAAGCAAGGAGTCTGAAACAAAACAAGTGCAGTATTACATAAGAAAAAAATACACAAAACCAAAACAAGGCAATAAACCACTGATACAAATTATATGCATCATTTCACCGAATAACCTAACATATTCAATACCTAATAACCAACAAAAGACTTAGCAAAAATATCCAAATAGCTAGTCATTGTTTGGTTGTAAGCTCTTCAAAAGTTTGGTCTTTCTACTTCTAGTGATGAGGATATTTAAATTCTTGTAACCAAGTATAGAAGTTGACAAAGGAATTTTTGGAAAGTCTTCATTTACATTAGCAGTGTAGGAGGATGTGCCTTGTAAACGGTAGAGGGAACCAAGTGAGCATATGGATTAGCTTGCTTGAATTTGTTTTTCTTCTTAGAAGATGTTGAAGTGGAAACTTCATGAACATTGCTACTAATAGCATCAAGGCATTTGCTTATTGAGAATGGCTTCATAGTAGCATTGGCAGACTTGGGAGAAGTACTTACTTTATTCAAGAAACCGAGTTTAATTGAAATCCACTAGTTTGATGAGAACTGGTCGGTTTAACATTTGTATCAGCTTTTCCACCTTGATTGTCTATTGTTTGTTTACTTGGAGACATTGAATTTTCAAAATTCCTAACATTTTCTTCATAAAGTCATCACAAGGCACTGTAGTTTTGAACTCATACACAACAGGACAAACACTAACCATCCCATTTTTCTCTTGCGTATTTTCTTTTTCAAAATAGTTTACCTGTTTGACTTACATATGTTCATCATCTTTGTTTCTTTGTGTCACACCATTAACAGTACTGGAGCTACTACCGGTCGCCATGCCATTATACTCTTCTCGAAGTGTAATTTCTCTTTCTTCAATATCATAACCCTCTTCCAGAGTATCACTGCCTTCATTAATAGTTTCAATAACATTAAATATATTGGAAGTATCAATGCCAATAGCAGTAGGACCCTTATCAACAATATCACTAACACAGGTCGGATGGGTAATGTTTGTATGGCTAAAGGATTTAGGCATTTCATTAATAAACATGTTAATAAGCTCGACCTCCTCAGCTAATTTCCCCTTACTTTTGCTACTAACTAGATTGACCCTCATCTTCTGTTTTTTTTAGAATTTTCTTCCAAATTTGCTTCTTAATTAGTGTAGCAGCTAAAACAAATTTTACATTCAATCTATCCCTTTCTACACCAATTTTATCACTGGTTTTACCAACAACCTTAAGACAACTATTAACTACAACATTGTTTGTTACTACAAGGTTGTTTCTACTGATGCATTTATCAAATACATGTCCAAAGCCTTTACATTGACAGAATAATTCTGGCTTCCAGAGATAAAGAACATTAATAGAGTGCCTGGTACTATCAACTAGCTGGATCGAGAAGGCATCAAGTAAGTCATTTCGAGTGATATTTCAACCATACACTTTGCATGCTCGAGTCTGTCAAGACTTTCTGTAGATGCGTCTACGCACAGAAATGTATCTACTTGAGATGTCAGCCAACCAATACCCAATTTAAACCAAGCATAAGGTGGTATATTCTTCAACTTAATCCACATCAGTGCCTAATACAACTACTAGAGTTCCCTAAAGAAGCATCCTACTAGTTAACTATGAGCAATTTGTTCCTGATAATTACTAGATTAGACTCCGCAATTGTGATTATATTTTCTATACTAGAAAGAAGAAAGAAAAACATATTACCATTGAATTTAATCTTGATGGATCCACGCAACCTCCAAACATGTTAGAGAAGATTAACGACCTTCGTATAAGACAGAGGTGCATCGAGGAAGAAACCAATGAGGTACTCCCTTAAACTTCAACGCTGGCTTGGGCTATTGCTTCAGTTGGTGTAAGTCTCTTACCATCAAATTGAAGGGTAAAAGAGGGAGAGGAGAGAACCCTATCGTTCTTTGGTTTAGCAGCAAAAAGGAATGACCATTTCACCGAAGGCAATAGGAGGTTTACGGGGGAAGTTGGCGAGGAGGATGGTGGAGGGGGGTGTAACACCCCACATTTTAAAATTAAATAACAAAATAAAATTTTGTAAAATTTTCTGAGTTTGACCACGGAACTAGCGTCATTGCGCCGATGGCAATTTTTTGATTAATTTAGACCTATGGTTTGCAGGAAACGGATTTAAAATGAAAAAGATATCATTGAATGAAATTTTAAAATAAATATGAAAAAGTAGAAATGAGAGAAACACAAATAAGAACAATATCTATTACTGTTTTAGTCTTATAAACAAAAAACTAAGTTAGGTGAGTTGGTAGAGCATGCAGTTACAAGGTGTAGGTTAAGAGTTTGAATCCCATCAGCGTCATGTTTTAAATTTTAAGAAGGCCAAGTAAAAAAGGATGCATTTTCTAAGAGAAATATATATATATATATATATATGTATGTACATATAAGGAAAATTTTGAATATAGATGAGTGTGTGTATATATGTATATGTATGTGAGTCAGTGTGTGTGTGTGTATATATAGGCATTCAAAAGTAATATGCGGCTAATTAAAAATAAGTAAGAAGTAAATGTTGGAAAAAACGTTGTTTGAATTTTGAAAATATATGGATTTTTGCGTAAATATATACGCGTAGATTCAAAAATTAAAAATAAAGTGTAAATTAAGGGCGGAAGATAATAATGGAATGAATGCGCACATTTATTCACGTGTGAACGCGCGTTTATAAACACCAAGAGATGCAACTTTATGAAATGTCACAACTTTGCAAACGAATGGAAGTAAGTATCCAATGACTTTAATTCAAAAACAAATAGATATACCATTTCGGAGCACACTCCATCTCCGATAAGAGCGTGCTCCAAGGGGGCAAAATGTTAGCCTACTTTGTGGTTAGGCTACACAAAGCTAAAGAAACGAGTGACAAGTTATATTCAAAAGGAAGTGAAGTGGTGGACATCAATTCAGATCGGATCGGACCTTCCTAACCGAACCCCTTTGCATTTACTAGCGGATTGGTTAGAAAATCTAGAGTCATTTACACCGGTTCGGTTCGGAGCCATTAACACCGATCTGAGGCAAGATTTGTTCGTCGATCCGAACCTAAGTCCAGAAAATACAACAATTACAACCCACAATCCCATCAAATGCGGAGAGGTTACATATCCACTCCCCTACGTTCGCCCACGAACAGGATGCGTCGTTATCATCTTAAAGCCTCCGAACCCAACATTAAAGGTATGGACTCCACGTGTACCCGATCTAGAGACCTTCAAGAGGAGTTTTCTGCCTATAAATACACCGCCAAGCATCATTCTAAGGGATTTTTGGCAAAATACTGACTCGATCTCTCATAACCACCGAATTCCATTGCTCCATTCAGACTACTATCAACTTTTGGTTCATATTTCATCAAACATTGAGTGAAATTATCAATTGTATTAGAGAGATTGAGTGAAATTCAGCATTGTATTTGTACTCATATCAACAATCAACAAAGTATAAAGTCAACGTAGGCTTTTTTAACATCGAACCACTATAAATCATGTGTTCTTACCGTTTTTCTTTCCATTTTACTTGAAATTATCGTTTATTTGGGTGTTAAACCAATTTTTGGTCTACAATAAATATTATGTATATCCATAAATGAACCCACTATTTAAGTGAACAACACATGGAGGATGTTGGGGTATTTTATTTGTGCACTTAGGAAAAGTTATGAAAGTTTGAGGACCGTAGACCCAAGAGTGGCTAAGGTAAAAAGTGCACAAAAATATCTGGAAAAAAAAGATTTTATGTGTTAATATTTGAAATTTTGGATTGGATAGTAGGGCCTTGTAGATTGAAAAAAGATAAAGAAAGAGAGAAATGGATTAGGAATTTATATATATACATTTGGCACAAAAGTGGCATTAGTTTTATTCTTCAGTTCATACATAGTTTGGTAGAAATTTATGTAAAGAAGAAATTTAGGACAAAGAGATGTAACTTCGCGCAAAGAGTTTGGAAAATGCAAAAGTTAGAAACCACTTTGTAATTAACCCCACAGTTAGAACTTGAAAAAAATGTAAATGTAGAAAAAAAATCTAGAAAAGTTTTCAAGTTTCAAAATTTTAAAAGTTCACAATTTTAGAAATTTATTGGTTTGTAATGTTAAGAGTTGCATTAAAAGTGGTTTTGAGGTAATTATGAAAACTTGTTTTCAAAAGTATTAAATACATAAGCAAGTTGTTGAGTCAAGCGACATAGGTAGTTAAGAGAAAGAGCGAATAACTGAATTAGCCTTATGGGATGCATAGATGACCTTAAGTGAAATAAAATATAAAAGTTTTCAAGAATGGATTATGACACACTTTAACTTGTTGGAATAAGAAGAATTACAAGATAATATTTTATGAATCAGTAAATTTGTAAGTAAACATGTTTTGTTAAAAGTGGCAAGGAAATGTATAGCAAAATAGGTGTACAAAATATAGGTGAAGCACCATATTTTATGCTACCTATTTCAATCAAAAAAATTGAAGCTTCCTTGTTACTTTACACAGAACACAAAAGTCCACTTTAGAAAAGATTCATAGAAACCTAATTTTATTAACCCCACTTGAAAATGACATATATATTACAATAAACAAAGCTCCAACTAAGTTAAACTACATAATCATATCTTCTCTGATTTTAACTTTTAAGAATAGTTAAGGGAATATATATTTTTTTACAAATTTAGTGAGAATTTTAGTTAGCAAAGATTTGAGGAGATTTTGAAAAGATGTTTTAAGTGGTTATTGTTTAAGAGAAAGAGGTAAAAAAAAAAAAAATTTAAGACTTGCATACTTCAGTAGAAGAGGAGAATGAAAAAAAAGCAAGTTGAGATCTTTATAAGTAAATTTATGATATGGTTAGTAATTAATAGAAACTCTTTTCAGTACCATTAAGGAAATAAGAAAGTTTTCTTTTAATATAGATTTCCATTCCCATGTAATGTTATATTTTAGAAAAATAGAATTGTTTAGTTCAATATTTCCCCCTAGATGTTTGTAGTGATCACTAGGTAAGAATAAAAGCATAGGATATTGTGAATTAAATGAAAATGAAGATAAAATATGAACAACTAAAAGAAAACAAACAAAGACGACAATTGCAAAAATAGAGAATAATAAAAGAAAATGAATTCTCCCAAAAAAAGTTTGGGAAACTTAAAAGAAACTTTTCTTTTGTAAACTGTACTTGGAATAGAAAATAGGAATTTTGTAACATTAGCAATTAAGGTTTCCATGTATCGAGGAAAAGGTGCATAAAAGTGGATAGAAAATATGTATTTTTCCATTTTCAACATTTTTCTATCATAAGAAACCAAATTCATAAAATTAGACTTTTCTGAAATTCACCAATTTAAAGTTGGTTGGTAGGGTTTGGATGCAAATATTGGATGAACTACGCTCTTATTCTATAAGAGTGTGGGAAAAATTGGATGAAAAGGTATTTTTAATTTTCTAAATGTTGCATTCATATAGAAATTGTCGGTATATTTAAGATGTGTGCATCATGCTTTCAAAATATTTTCAAGAAAATTTGCATTCACATAGGAGTTACCACTTAAACATCCATTGCCTTCATGTATTTTGACGTTGTATTACACTTTGCGCAAGTGCACAAATTGTTACAAAATTGGATGTGCACATGATGGTTGTAAATTATGCAAGGAATTACTTAATTTTACCCTTACCAAATTCTGAGGAGGAAATTTCCTAAGGGTAGGAGAATGGAACACCACACATTTTTAAATTAAATAATAAAATAAAATTTTGTAAAATGTAACGACCAGATTTTTGGTCGATTAATTTTAAACTTCTAATATTGTTTTAAATCTTGAGTTGATAACATAAATAGACTTTTATATGGAAACTATCGACTTAATATCGAATATATTGAATTATCGAAATACGAGAATGTCAAATAATTGATTTCGAATTTAAAACTAAATCTAAACGATTCAGATGATCAATATAAATTTTATTTGAGTATAAACGATAATAATAACAATTTATTATCAAGGAGTTGATTTTTTTTGAATTTAAATTCAGATTATATCGATTTAATAGGGTACTTAAGAATAGTGATTTTACAAACAACCTCGAATTTCGATAAAACTAATTTTATTGGGTCCAGTACGTCAAACCATAGTAGTATGTCAATTTTCATCGCGATTAGAGATAGTATGTAGGTGACTAAGCATGAAACTTCAGGTGTAACGACCCGGGGAAAAACTCGACGCTCGAATTTTCGACAACAATACCTAAACCCGTATTACTTGCCAGAAACTCAAGTATCGAATCCCAGATTGTTATTAGAAAGAATTCAGAGGGTGAGAAAAGAAAGAAAGAAATATTAGAATAGAAGAAAGAAGAAGAACAACACATCAGAATCTCACAGCGGAACAGATAAAATACAATATCAAATCTCTTTATACAAAAGAACAGTATATACACACCAACCATCAGAGTACAACATATATCAGACACAGCGGAATAATGCCTGTTTCCAGCTCCTGAAACTCCAAGCGAAACCTAACCTGGAACATACTCGTTCTGACCCGAGCACATTTGAAGCAAAGCAAAATACACTGGGTCGGTCTGGAATACTTTTAGTGATAAATTCACATAACACACAACTTGTTTAACTTTGGAAAATCCTTTATGAAATCAAAGGATAATAGTAAGACCAGCCCACACATAAACACAGACGGTTTTTACCTTACTATAACCCAAAACATTTGAAATCATAAATTGTTCTGATATTATCATAATGTCTAAATACAAATAATTAACAATCTAGCGGAACGCTTGCATCTCACGCTCCACGTATATAGTATACAAACCAAAACCGCGGGCGCTTACTGGAAATTGGATTCTGACTATGACAAGGTATGGGACCACCTGCCGATAGTGTATCTCTAGAGGCGAATACACTGGGTTCAACAATAATGTCTTGCAACCCGACCCACACATGACCGACCACTCATTTCGCTTGAGTGTATCGAATGTATATCACCGACGGTTAGGATCAGCAACCATCTCCCAAAAAGGACAGCATCGAAATATAGATTAAAGAAGAAAATGGAATTTGTGTAGATAGGTGATTATACACCCTAATGGGAGCGACCCACATAGCCATGCTGCCTGTCCGATTTTTGTCATTTCCCGATTGATGAGGCTTGAGGTTAGAATTATCTTTCAGAACATCCGGCCACCATTCACTTTGAATGCCACATCGTCAGATCCGCCAGATATCACTAATTAACGTCCACAAAAATACCCAAGTTGGGAGCTAACCAACTATGACACGTTTGAAGAAATCAACATACGTGATCCTTTGGAAATACTTTGTCAGATATTCGTCCATACAAGTCATCCAGGAACAGGATGAACCGAAGGCACCCTCCTACTGCATCCAATATAGGAATCACCCATGGATCAGTAGCGAGCAGTCCTTGCAAATCCGTAGATTTCAACCACGACAGAATCACAAATCAAATAACTCTGGTTGCAAGACAGAGAAATTCAACAAGTAGTCCTTCCGTTTATGAAGATCCACGGTCTTCACTTGCACCGTCTTCAATCGACATCTTCACGTATTTGTTCGTCGGAATGGTTTTCGAATATAAATTCGATCTCGTCTTTCCGTACCAACAATCGTATTGGTCAGGTTTAATAGTCGGTGATTTAAATATCAAATAACAAATGTGTGAATAAATTGATTTTGCTGATTCGGCACTTGGCATTACTTGGCCTATTTACAAATAAATAAATAAATGGTAGATCAACCTTTAATTCTTTTAATATAATTAAACTTTGTATTTATTCTCAATTATAACAAAAACTATATTAAATACTTTCGAGCATGTATATAAGTATATACCCAGTTTTCCATTCCTTTTGGAAATATCGATATATTTCTTTAAAATCTTTTTCCCCTTTTTCCTTATTTAGAATCTTGATATATACATATATATACATATATTACTTAATGGTATTAACACGTTACCAATTCTAATTTGGTTAAAGCAAATGTCGACTTAAATAATTTAAAACCAAAACTTTCATATTTATATTGAAACCACTATTTTAGTAGTAATTATAATCCAAAATCTCGCACTTATGTTCATTACATCTCGTATGGAATACCACACTAATTTCAACACTTTTTACTCGTTTCAAACCAATACCATTCCTCGACAATAATGAAGCCGTTCAAGTTAGGGTATTTTATTTACCTCTCAGACCTTGATCGACAACGTTCTCATCTCAGAATGAATACCAGTTTGTAATTTAAACCCTTATAAAAATCTTGTTTACCATCTCGATTTCAAATATGGTTTTATAAACCATTTCTTACATTTGAAGATCCACGTTCAATATAATCTCTTTACTTAATTCCTTTAATTAAGTAAATATTCACTAAAACACCACCTTTAACTTAAATCATTATTTCGTTCATAACCTTTTTTTTTATAATCAAAATTTCTGGTCAAATAATTTACTTCAATCCATTGGCATTTTTAATATAGGCCTTGGTATTGGGTTTCATAACTAATGATTATTTACCCCCTTCTTTAATATAATTCAATCCAATTTGGTTCTCTTTACTTAATATAACAATTAAGTAAAATTGTATTTAAATCCCTGCAATTCACTTACCAATTCTATTTACATTTCTCATTTTGGAAACTTAGATTATAAATTCCTTTATAAACCACTTATCGCCCCTCTTTAATCAAACACTTAATCACTTCTACATTGAATCCCAATTACAAGTTATCACCTTAATTATTATAAAATAATAGTTAACTTTAATATTAACTATATTACTGATTTTTCCTTGTAATTTCCCCTTTTTAATTAAATTTCTTAATTAATTTAAAAATCACTATTTTATTGTTTAAACCAACAATTATTACATTTTACAACCCATAGGTATATTTGCTGGCTTTCTGCATTTAGAACATGCACAAATCATAAGATTTAATTAAGTCAACCCTTTAAATAATTTCTTATGATCTTGATTAATATATATATATATATTTATAAACTTCTTATTTAATTACTTAAATAAAATAACTGAAAAGCTTCAATTTAGTTATAAAATAATTTATAACTTTAAAACTTGCATCGATTCACCGAACGGTAGACCGACGTCTGAAACAACACTTTTTAGGCCATTCACTGCCAATTACCAATTCAACACTGTCGGTTCATTTTAAACACAACACAGGTGAATATTTATTCAACCATCATGTTCAAACAGGTTTCACTACCATCTGGGGTTCGATCAGTTCATATATCAACAATATAAAACAAACAAACAACATATATAATATTTGAGGAATCCGGTCGGATCTCTCCAACCTGTTCTTCCCTGCATCACATCTCGTTATAACATTTCGTAATAATATATGAAATAAATTTCAATCATCTATAAATTTAAAATGATGTAATATAAATAATAGCAACCGATCAAATAATAAACAGCCAATAGCAACCAATCAACCAATTTGTACTTTTAACGGTAAATTATATTTTAATATGAATTTACCACATCACAGGATTGCAGAAGGTGTGAGAATTAACTCACCAGATTATTCGGTTGACGGTTGACGCATTTGTTCCTTTTAATCTTGAACGGACATTCTAAATTAACTAAAATTTCAACTGCGTCAGATCAGTGCCTTGTCAGTGTCATCACCTAGGTCTCGTTCCTGCGATCCCAACGGATCCAGTTTCGTCAGATTCGTTAAGGTATGTGGAAGTTATGCAAGTTTGAATATATGTACGATTATTAACTTAACTATTAATTAATAAATAATCATTACCTTAATAACTAATCATGCCACGTCAGCATCGTATCAAACAAAAGAACGCGTTTTCTTTTCTTTAATGGCCTGAAACCCGATCCCTGCTCACCGTCTTCAAACTCAACACCTCCTCCTTGAAACCGTCACCACCACCAATCCTAGCCACCAGAACCGACCCTCGGCCTGCCAACCTCACCGCGCTTCCTGCCTCTTCCATCACCCGTGAGCACGACGCCCAGGGACTCACGATGCCACCAGAAAATCCTTCAAACCCATTTTCGTTCATCCCTCTCTTGCCGCCACCTCACCCACCTATAGCCGAATGGACCTCTGGCAATCTGACCGCCACGCATCCCCCATCGATCACCTTCAGACACTCCGGTCCCTCGATGCCTCCTCCGCTCCCACGGTAGCCAAAACCGCCACCAACAACAATGAAATAACCCAAAACAGTCCCCTCCATTCTTCTCATTGCCACAACCACTTCGAACCACTGTTGAACCTCAGACCGGTGCCAAAATAAAGTTGAAACTCCCCTCTTAAATTCCCCCAAGGTCCATCACCTCAATTCGTTCCAATCTCCTTAATTTCTGAAAAGAACGAAAGTGAATCTCGCCGGTTTTAGGCCGATTCCAACGACCCCAATGCTCCGATCACCCCCAATTTTTGTCAGTAGCTTCCTCTCGACCAGATCTACAACTTTGTTGTTGATCACCTCCTCCAACTCCCATTCGATTTTGAGAAATAAATTATTTAAAGATTTTGGACTTTTATGTAAATTTGCAGAATGGAAATGGGAGTTTTGTTGGAAATTTCTGATTTAGGAGGGTATTTATAAGCGAGAAAATTATTATTTTAACTTGATGTGATAAGCGATGTTGACTAACGATTTTTATTTCGTGTCTATCGCAATTTTAAACGTTGTTTATTGGCTCCTGTGCTCACGTACAAACCTCGTTCGAGATGCGAAATGGACGGAATGGTATAATTTGACGATACGGTCCTAATGAAACTTGTTTCGTCGAATTCTGAGTCTGTTTGCTCTAATGGCCCTTACTCACGTTCAAATGGTCGTTTTTATTTGTATTTTATTTTGCCACAATCACAAAATAACCCCGATTGATGCATAACTTGAAATCTAGTAATAATTTACAGTTGCGGTCCCAATAAAGTTTGTTTCATCGAAAACAGAGGTCGTTTGAAAAAAGACCCTTTTATAACTGACCAATCCAAATAAAATAAACCAATTTTAAAATACCTCAATATAATAATATTAAATTGGCATACACGAGTGGAATTTCATACATTACCAATATAAATTATCCCGGGTTGAATTTCAAGCCAAATCGATATTATAAATATTCAAAAACCATTTATTTTATATAAATAATCGCTATAATATATAAAGGAATTCCATAGAGACCTTTTCAAAATTTGATTTGGACACAAAATAAAATATACGCTACGAAAACTGGATTTTTCTTCTCCATTAAAAAGATATTGTTAAACAGATTCTAGCGTTTCTTGTTTCGAGAAAATCCGACTTATTTTGAGTCCTGTACAGCCGTTTAAAGTTCCAAATGCCAAATTACGAACTACCGCGCCGCTACAGCTCGTTTTATAATATAATTATAAATTAAACGTTTTGACGTCGTTTTAATAACGGATATATTAATATAATTTAATATAAACCATATTTAAACCATTTTAAATTGCTTGTTTACATTATACAGCAAAATCAACATTTTCCAAATATCCCGAAATTAAAATATTATTATATTATCAATATAATTTAAATATTCAAATTAAAATGGTCAAATTCGATTATATAAACTCAAATCAATATTTTTAATAAATAAAATATTTCAAATAAATAGTCATAAAATATGGGACATTACATCAGGCGTAAGTTTCGTGAGGATGTTATAATAATAAAAATTTATCAGATAAGCTCAAATCAAATCAAATCGGTTTAAATAATGTTAATACTATGATAGGCACCCATTTAATAAAGCATACGATTGGTTCCCCGTCCACCTTTATATAACGCGATACCCCTCCCTTTCATTCTTCATATTTCGTTCCTCAGAGAATTTGGTCTTTCGACTTCTTCTAAAATAAATAAAAGTTGTTGCTCCTCCTTGTCTTGTTTTAATCCAATCCTACTTCTTATTTTCGTTTCACAAAGAACCATAAGCCTCAAAGAAATAAAATGGGGGAATCCAATTGAACGTATACATATAAACCCCTAACCTATTTCTCTTCGATCCTATACATGTTCATAGCATTCGATTTCGATTTCTGTAAGCTTGATCGTTCATTGCAAGCAAGGAAGTGAGCTGCACATGGTATTCGAGCTCAAGGAGGTTCGGCAGTGTTTCTCAAGTTCGAACTACCGCAATTTTTCAGTAGGCCTTGTAATCGTGATTTAGGTAAACATGATGGAGATTGAAGGAGCAGCGATGAGTCAAAGTAATAGCGATGAATGGTTTGTCGTTGTTTGATGTGTGGAGGGTTCGTGTTGGTGTAAAGCGCATGTAGGTGAAATATTTGGGGGGGGGGGACAGTCTCTAAGGTGTGCGATGATCCGTAGGCTCGTGAGTGGTGGGTGAACAGGGGTTCGATTTTGGTAAAGGTCAGGGAATGGTAAATAAATCTGGAACATGCATCATGTTGGTTTCTGGTTTGGGTTGTTTCGAGATTAGGGAAGCCAATGGTGTTTTTCCTGTAGCCAAGAGAAGGCAACGAGAAATTGGTGAGGGAGATTTCCAGCATTGTGTTTTAGCTGGAGAAAGCTAAGCTAGTTTGCAAACAATGGTATTGGTATTTTGCAGGAAAAATATGATGAGTATAAATTGACGATGAAACACTGATTGGGAATTTGACTTCCTTTTTGGACTGTTGGGTTGTTAGATTGAAATAATGAGGTGGAGCAGGAAGCTGTATTTTTGGAACAGAATGGAGAAGTAGGATATTAATCGTGAATTGAGGTAATTTTTTTTAGTTCAGTAATTAATTTTTAATTAAATTTAAATAGTTCGATTGCTTAAATAATGAAAATAAATTATTAAATTTATACAATATTTAATTGAACGGAATCAACCGTTTAATCCGTAGCTGAGGGATATCTAATTAGGAATTAAAATTGGAATCGGACTTGATCGAAAATATAAAAATCAAGGTGGGTAAACTCACTCCCTGGATTCGTTTATAATTTATTATAAACAAAAATTTATTCAATATAATGTTATGTGTTGTTTGTTGGTTGTTTGGATGCACTGAAATATTATTGTGGCTATTATATATATATATATATATATATATTAGTTAGTTATCCTTTTTAGTTGTGGCTATTATATATATATATATATGTATTGGATATTTCCTGCAGTACCGTTAGCGGATTCCCATAGTACCATTAACGGACGATTTCCCTATGAACCCCACAATATATATAGTGGATGACCTTCTGTACCGCGATATCCTGCCTTAAAGCAGGATAGATATTATTTATGTTGGCTAACATCTATGGATGCAGGAAAACAGGTAGAAGGGATCTAACTGGATTCCTCAAAATTTGTTATTGCTTGTTTTCATATGTGTGTGTATATATATATATATATATATATATTATCATATATGTGTGTTAGAAAACTTGTGATTGATAATTGCATGTTTTGGATGTTTGAGTATCACTGGCCCTAAATATTGATATATAAAAATATCATGAAATGAAATTTTGAGATTTAAAAGGGAAATCTTATTTTCCAAAATAGAATTTGAATTTCGAATGGACTAAAAATATTAACTAGTTTTGAATAATAAAAACAAGTAATGAATTTTTAAACGATGTTTATAAATGAAATGTAATAATCATCATTGGATAATTTGAGAATTCAAACTCAAGTATGAATTTAAATAGGGAAATTGGGAATCATTTCAAAAAGTGAACAACAAAATTTATTCTAATGTTTGGAATGTAAATTAAATTGGATAAATCCATGTGGATTTGGGATTAGAATTTGACGATGTCAAGCTTTATAAAATTAAATTATTCTAGAGAAAATATGGAAATTATATTAGATAGAAACAAAAATATAAAATTAAATACGAAAATATATTCTATGTTGTGTACATAAGTTATAATAAAGAAAATATTCCAAAGTAAATTTATAAACACTGTTTATAAATAAAGTGGAATAGTTATCATCGGATAATTTGGAAATACAAATTCAAGAAAAAGGAAATCGAAAATCGTTTTGAAAAGAGAACGATAGATTTTATTCCGGAGTTCGAAATATAAACTGAATTGAGATAATCCAAGGGATTTATAATTTGAATTCGATTATATCGAATTTTATAAAATAATTTATTTGAAAGGGAATTGTAATTTAATATAGTAGATTGAATTATAAATATATTTATAACTGAATTATGAAATAATCGATGATCAGGGATAACCAGAAATATTAAGTTGAATTTGGTAAATTGACTGAATTTATATTAAAATATATAAGAATGGAGTTGGGATTTATATAATAAACGAAGTTTAAATGTTTATATTTCATTAAATATAATTAAAACGAGCTTACCACAACGCGATAGTTCGTAATTTGACAATTTGAACTTCAATTGATTATACAGAACTCAATTTACGTCGGAATTCTTTGAAACAATAATCGTTTGAATCTATTGAATAATAATTTTCTAATGAAAGAGAAAAATATGGATTTCGTCTTATAGATTTTGAGTTATTTCAAAATCAAATTTCAAGAAAAACAACGCTATAATCATTTAAAAACCATAACGGTTTATTTTATAAAATAAAAAGATTTTAATCAAATAAAACTTAGATCTCCATTAGAAAAATCCAGACTTTAGTAATAAAATAAATATGAACTCAAGTGGGGTAGATGAAATGATTTTTGAAACAAAAATCATATTTTCAATTACTGAATAGAATTAACTTAGTAAAATAATCATTCAATGGAGTTTTGGATCGAAATAAGACATTGGAATAAGTGAATGAGATCTGTGAATTTATATTCGAAATCGAATATTAAACTTGAATTAAAAATGGAATTCGATTGGTTGTAAGAAAATTATATATATATGAACGTGATATGTTCAAATAAAAAGTGAAATAGGCAAAAGAGATAATTAGCGACTTTATTCATGAATTTAGTTAAAAACGATTGGATTGAGTTGGAATAAATTGGGAATGCTTGGATATATATTAGACAGGTATGGAATGAAGTGTATGAAGAGAAATAAATTGAATGCTCGACAAAAAGGTATGTATTTCAATTCGATATGAGATTTTATGATCCTTTTTGGCAAGCCACTTGCCTTTTTGATTTTCTTTTTGAATGGAAAGGGCCTAGAGAGGCAATTTGTAGTTGTACCGAATGACCCGTACAAAAGAGATGCTGGCGAAATTTTCCGGAAATTTAAGGAGATAGAAAAATTTAAGAAAAGTTAGATAACTAGAAATCGATTTATCAATTATATATAAAATTTAATAAGAGAGTAAACGTATAATGTAATTTTATAAGAAAAGGGGGAATTTATAAAATTAAATCTTGAGAGGTTGGAAGGAGAAATGTATACACGTTTTAAAATGGATGATGGATTAAAAGCAAACGTTTTACAGATTGAAATAATTTTATTATTAATAAGTTAAGAAATGGAGTTAAGAAAAATAGAAACTGACTGGAGATTAGTCGAGTTGAATGACTTCCTGAGTGTCGATCTGTTGTCGGTTTCGGCCTTCGGGGGTTGAAACTTAGAGAGTTGTTCTCTTGCTAGTTTACATTTAAGGATTGATGAATGTGGAATAATACTGATTTGTTAATACATGGAAATGCTCTCCGATGTTAAAAGATATATTTTCTAGAATATAGAAAATAAAAAGTTATGATAGATGGAGCTTTTTTCCAACAATTGTGAAAGGCTAAATGGGTATGGAGAAATATCTGGGTAAAGATATTGAAGAGAAATGGGAAAATGTTAAATTTATTTAATGTTGAAACGACCCGAAATCCCCCTTACGGGAAATCAAGGATTGAGTTGAGAACAAGCTTGTAACACCCCGTAATTCTGTTAATACTAATATTCACAAATTAAAGAATAACTAATCTCAGATGTGAGAATAGTGGGAAACGGGTTGTGCCATTTTGTTCGTCTCGGAATTCTGGTTGAAATAGAGTCGAGTTTGCGTGACTTGGACTTCGCATGAAGAAGTTATGGCCATCGGAAGTTTCAGAAAATTCAAAACAGATTTCAAAAAATTTAAAATTCAAAATTCGAAGTCAAACAGGCTAGGCGGGAAAATTCCCGCCCAGCCCCCAGGTCGACTGGGGAGTCGACTGGGCAGTCGACACCCCCCCCCCACCAGGTCGACTGGGCAGTCGACCTGGGTGTCGACCTGTCCAGGCAGCTAGGGTTTGGCTGATGTGTCTTTTGGGCTGAGTTGGCAAATTAAACGGTTCAGTTTAGTTCTGAGTTGATCTGACGGTCTAAATAAATCCTAAACTCTATAAATACCTAGGTAGTCTCTCACTCTAATTCACATGAAAAACAGAATAGCTACCGTCATACCGCCGCCATGGAACTTAGTGTAGCCGCCGCCATCTAAGAAGGAAGAAAGCTAATCAAAACCCTAATTCTACTCAACTCTAAAGCAAATCAAGACACTCTTTCTATTCTAATTGTGAGTATGATGATCTTAACAAGATTATTGTTAAACTAATTAGATTAAGTTATGAATGGATTATAATTGAATGATGTGGATTGTCATATATGTTGTTGTAAACCTTATGCTATCATGTATGTTAATCCTTTGTTATGTGATGATGATATCCTATATGTTGTAAATCATGCTATGATGATATTGTAGAGGTTGTAATTTGCTATGCTAAATTGTGATAAATCATACATGTTATAAAGTCATGATGTTATTGTCAATGCTAATTAGTTCATGTTAATCAAGTCATAATGTTGATATTATTTGGGCTATGTTGATGACAAATCATGTATGCAAGTTTAGATTGGTTAGTAAAGATTATGAACATATGCCATGACATCTATATAGATCTATAATTATGACATCTAGAATCATGCTATGACATATGTGAATTCTATGTATTAGATGCTAGTTCACACGATCATTATGTTTCATAAAACCCCATATGCAAGTTTATACACGAATTTGGATTATGATCATATCATGTAAATTGTGACATTTAACAAGTTGACACCTTTAGATCCTTAACATGTGTAGTTTTATGCAAGTTTCACCCCTATTATGATTAGATTCATTTTAATTGTCTATATGTTGTGATAATTTATTTTTGTGCTATGAGTTAGACTATTCGAGTCTAACGTATATTCTGCGTAGAATAAGCGAACGTATAAACGTGGGGTAGGGGTAATATTAAGGATTTAATATTAAGAAGTTGGGGCGCAATTGATATGATTTTGCATGCCATAAGTGGATGACCATAATTGAGTCAATTATGGACATCATTAAAATTGGAAGTAATTAATAATTTGAATAGGGAATTATTAAAACTGGGGTAAAAGATTATAAGTGATAATCAATGCTTAGGACACGAGGTTGGACTCGTTTATGACGTAAACCTGCCCGGACCCGCCCGGCAAATCCAGTGGTCACAAATGTCAGCCCAATGTGAGAGGTCCTAGGCCTAAACTAAAGCATAACAGTTGTAAAGACACGAGGTTAGACTCTTTTATGGTGTAAGACTGCCCGGACCCGCCCGACAAATCCAGCTGCCATAAATTCCAGTCTAATGTGAGAGGTCTTTATGAGGTTATGGCCTGAATGAATTAAGAAATACTTAACCAGATATACATGTAAGGTGGGACATGGGGGTTAAGTAGGCGCCTTGGGTGGCATGAGGAATCTAGTGGTTGCCTTTAGCAGCATTTGAAATACGATTAGTAAGACTTAACCAAACACACATGTAAATGAACATGACTAAGAGGGTTAAGTGGGATATACTAGTGGTGATAAGCTTAGGTGGGTAGCTTGTGGGGGCCCATTTCAACCAGTAACCCAAACGTATCTTTGTGGGCTCGTCCCAAGTCGAGGACGGGACACACATACCGGGCTTGACTATAAGAGGCCAAAATGTGGTAGTGGTGGCAACGCAAGTCCAACGGGTTTCATATGCGTGTGTGGACCCGGGCTGGTAGGTAAGACGTTGTTGCATCGTGTAGGTATAAGCCGTGCATTCTCAAGTTGTATCGGGTTGCCACTTTAGGGGAGTGATACACCCCACTGTGGGGCCAACACGGGTATCTACGAGTAGGGAGCCGATCGAAAATGGGTAGTGGGGTACACCTAGTGGATATAGGGGCAGACGGCACCTATGTAGTCAGCTAGAGGTACGCAAGGCTATTTATTTAGTTTCTGTGTAAAGAAAGTGGGATCAACTTTGAGGGTGACTGGTGTGGTGCAGTGTAGTATTTATTTGTTAGTAATTAGGTATGCCTTTAACGTTATCTTTATCTGCTCTTCCATACCCAATAGTTCATAGACATTTCCTTGTTTTCCAGCTTATGCCTTAGTCTAGTTATTTTGATAATAGTATTGTTAGAATTATCATACTCGCCAGACTTTATGTCTGACCCCCTCCATTTCTATCCTTTTTTCCCCCTCTAGGTCCTCAGGTTGGGCCCAACTCTAGTGGAGTTTGATTGGATTGCTTTATCTCTCTTTTGGAAAGCTTGGAGCGTTGAAGTAAAGTCCAGCTTGTTATCTTCTTTAATGGCTATTTATGTAATGGGATTATGTATTTCGTTTTATCAAGATGGATATTGTACTTGACTCTGATTTATGGTTTTATGATGTAACAAACATGTTTAATTTCCGCTGCAATAAAATGAAGTTTTAGATTTCCAAGTACTACTTATTATCTGTCTTGTTGTAATTTTTCTGTTCTATATTCACTATTAACCTCCATGGAAGTTAATGCATTCCCTTTGTGAGTGACATTAATGGACGTAGGGTGTTACAAAGCTACAACGGAACGCAGACAGAAGAACATTTCTATTGCTTATTACAACAATTCATCAGAATACAAGAATATACAGAGTATTAACAAACAATATACATTATAAAATATCAGAGATTACAATACATTACATAGCAGCGGAAAATAATACAATACACAACTAGAAGTAATACACAGATACAGAGCTTTCCGGATATCATTCTAGCTGTAAACCAGGATCCTGTGAATATAAATCTACAAAACCAAAACTACTAGCTGAATGTGTAAAAATAAGGGCACCCAGAGTTTAGGTTAAAACAATAAACTCCAGGTCAGTCATGTGACTGGTGTGAGAACTAAAACAGTTATTAATCTTTATTTTCATAGTTAGGTAAATCAAGGGACCATGCCGTATAACACAGAACGAGTTTCCTCCTAAGAACCCCAGTGCATAAAACAACAACGCAAAGCTAAATAAAGAAAAATGAAGCTATTATAAGGCCCAGGTCCAATCACACATTGCAACGCAAGCCGGAGGATAGGGTTTTTACCTTATAATAACCAAGAATGCTAGATACGTTTAAAACAAATCATTTGATACTATTATAAGTTCATAGTGCATAAAACAACTTCAAATCATAAGTATCAATCATAGACGGCATAAGCGCCCCATCCCACTATGTCGCCATACTAGGCTCTACAATCTAAACTGCAAAGTCATGTATTTGGAAATTGGATTTCTGTCTGTGAACCGAGGCAAAAGATAGTCCTCTACCGATTCGAGACTGTCTAGTCCGAGTCTCAGGCAAGCGCACAGACAAACCTTGGATCGTCAGGGCCGGTCCACCGTTGTGGATAATTATGCCTAGATAATACGTTTCCCTGCCCTTTGGGGCGTAAATGAGCCAACGAATGACTCCATCGGATTCATATAGTCACCGATATATCCGAGGCGCCTCGCAACAGCAACAACCACACAAGTCAAACTCGTCAGGGCGTGTAAAACCACTGACGCCACTTCAAGCTAGAAAGAAATGCATGTCTTCCCTGAGGTCCTTCTCCCGTTTTTGGTTCACAACCTGGTTGTGAGGCTCGCGAATCAACGCTACACAAAGCTATGCCACAAAGGCCGTGCTTTGATCATCAACCACAAGACTTTTCTTTTCAACAGAAGCCTTGATCATTTGCATCTTAGCATGCCACACAGGCAAACCACTCCATGCAGCCGATATCCATCAATCACACAGAATGATATCCAATGTCAGACACACAGTCCATTTACAAGTCCGTTCTGGGTCTGAACGAAACCGGAGGCACCTTGTACCTCGCATATCCATCGATCTCCAAGTACGTCTGGACGATCACCAACTGTTTCCCTCCTCTTGGGTGTACAGCCCAATCAAGATCATCAGTAATCACCCAAACGACTTGAAGACCTCCGGTCTTCAACCACCGTCTTCATCTTCGACTCATCGTCGAATCAGTTATTCAGAATGGGATAAATCCGGTCTTTCTGAATAACTCGCGTATATAATAAACAAGTGTTACACAAACACAACATATGCCTCATTCCAATTCATCAGTCACTAACCGTAAATTAGCAAGAGAATAATTCCCCAAACATTAACCCCGAAGGCCGAAACCAACATAAAATCAATACCCAGGAAACCATTCTTCTTAGGTAACCTACAGTTAGTTCCTAAATTTCACATTCTTAAAGAAAGGTTCCCATTAATTTTATCAAAGATAAATTCTTTTAAGTTTATTCTTTAATCTACCTTTGAATATCACTTCAAACTAGTCGGGATTAGCGAACCATACCGAAGTAATCATTTATTTTATTTCCCAATCCCAACCTATTCATCCCATGAAGTAAAACTAGTTATACTTCATATCTAACACCATGGTGTTATCGGTAAATTCAATTACCATTTCACGTTCAAATCTAATTAAAGATTTAACTATCGCCTGGAGCAAACTGGTGATACTCCATTCTCGATCTTTTCAATCTAATTAAAGATTCATTAAAACTCCACTTAGTTTTAATCTTTAACTAGGTTAAAGAACCGATGTCATTTAAAACATGGTTCACGATAAACCCAAAATCACATTCCATTCTATCAGCTTTTAACCGTAAAATAGCAAGTGAGCAATTCCCTAAGTATTAACCCCGAAGGCCGAAACCAACATCAGATCAATACCCAAGAAACCATTCAACTTAACTAATCTCCAGTTAGTTTCTGATTTTCTTAACTCCGTTGGGTCTAAGAACAGTATTATTGAAGATACCGTTCACGACAACCCAAAATCACATTCCATTAATTATCGGGTTAAAGAACAAGTGTTATTTAAAACACTGTTCACGATAAACCCAAAAATCAATACCAATTCAATTCCAATTAAATATTATTTAATTGGTACACTTCATTAAATCTAAATAAAAAGATTTAATCTTTTTCTCAACTGGCCTTAAGAACAGTGTTGATGACGACACCATTCATGACAAACCCAAATCACATTTGATATTAAATACGAGGCTCTGAATAGAAAATAAATCGGCTTATATTCAATATCAAATTCTACGACTAACAAATATCGTATTGGACATAACGATATAAATATATCTTTCAATTTCCCATAACAATATCTGTATCATCACGAAAACCAACATCGAAATATTCCAAAGACAATTTCGATTCAAATCCATTCCAATTCAATTATTGGAAATTCTAGTTCCCCTTGAAACCATTTCAAATCCACTTTATTTATTTTAAAAATAAATAGAATTATAATTCTAGCTCAAAACTAGTTCATTTCGATAAAAATCTATTTTTATCTTTTCAAATATGGAGTTTATCATCCCAATTCTTCACAAATCATTTCTTCTGATTTTACACAAATAATTGATACTTTTAATAATTTTATCAAGGCCCGTACAGTCAATTTCCATCAACGGCCATCGAACTACACTTACAGCGACCTTTTCCAAATTTGGTTTGGACATAATTCCAAATCCAACAGTTAGATTTCTAATATTCGTTAGAAAGCTCTTTTCGATACGAATCCAACGGTTCCGGTTTTAGGAGAATCCGACGGTCGGATCTCACGCAATATCCATTCGAAATCAATGGTCGAAATTTGCGAACAACCGCGGCGTGGCGCGTTCTATTCAGGCCATTCTATATATATAATATATATATATTTCGTCGATTTCCTTTCAAACCGTATTTTATAAATCGTTTTAAATTCGTTTTCGAAACGATTTCAGCTTCCTTTTCAAATTCAAATCAAGATTGAATTTTTCAATATAAATTCGTTTTAATTTCATTTCAAATAGATTTCAATTCAATTTCAATTTAATTCGAATTTCGATTCATTTCAATTTAATTCGAATTTCAATTCAATTCAATTTAATTCGAATTTCAAATCTATTCAGTTTAATGCGAATTTCAAAATCACTTTCAATATTCATTGAAAAATGAATAAAATCGATATAAATATCGTTCACGTCAAAATGGCGTCAATCTAATCAACGCGGCTTTTATTCAACACATGAATATTTTATTTTATTCAACACGTGAATATTATTTTCTATTCAACACATGAATTTATATTTCTTATTTTCCAAATTGGAATGAGGCCCAATCAATTACCATATAATGTTAATTATATGGTTTCCATACAGCACACGTGCATAACAACAACGATAAATATTCAACCATCATCCAAAGTGCACCACACAACTGCATAAGCATTAAATATAAACAATTAACGCTTACATAGTCTGTCAACCCATCGATTGACATACAACTAAACAATCGGGATTAGTGTACGTCAAATATCATCCCAATACCCGTGTGGGGTTTCAAATCAACAAACACACATTTCATTTGTGCAGTTGGGTGATGTGTAAAATTATCATCCCAATCAATATCAGTCAAATCAGTGTATATAAACAAATCGTTCAATTTGTTTATAAATATTTATTTTATATACACGTTAAAAATTATATTTTTAACTATAAAATATTTTCCACTATAAAATATTTTATACACGTTAAAAATTATATTTTTAACTATAAAATATTTTCCATTATAAAATATTTTATTTCTTTTCACATCACACAATAAAATTTCACAACACAACAATCAAACAAACAAGTCATGCATGGTATGTGGACGATGGGTGTCGGGTGCTACTAAACATTGTCTGCATCCCAGTATATATTTCAACTAGAAATTAAAATAAAAGTGAAGAGTTCTCACCGAATAGCTAAACCAAACGCCACAACTCTTCGTATGTAGAAGTCTTTGCCGTTCTCGACTTTTGTCACTTTTTTTGCCCGTAGCCACTACATATATAAAAATCACATTTTTATATTGTTGCTATATATATAAAAATCACATTTTTAATTCGCTCTATGTGGATGAAAATCACATTTTTACACCGCTACTATATAGATAAAAATTATATTTTTACACCGCTACTATATAGATAAAAATTATATTTTTACACTACTACTATATAGATAAAAATTGTATTTTTACACTGCTACTATATAGATAAAAATTCTATTTCGCCTTCATTCATATAAAAATTAAATCTTAAATTCAAAATCATTAAAATAAATCAAATCTTTTTACTAACCTTATAGTACTAAAAATCTTATCTTTATATTTTGCTCCGTCATATTCATATAAAAGTTATAAAATTATATTTTTATTCCCTATGTCTTCATATATAAAAATCTCATTTTTACCTCACTACTTCAACTATATAAAGATTTCGCTTTTTAAATATAAAGATTTCGCCTTTTTAAATATTTTTAATCAACGATCTTTTTACTTTATCAAAATTTGAACTTTCTCTGATTAAAAATCTTATCTTTATCATTAAAAATCCTATTTTGTTCAATATAAAAATCTAATCTATCTCTATATAAAAATCTAATCTTTTCCTATATAAAAATCTAAACTTTTTCTATATAAAAATTATATTTTTATAAACAAAAATCCTATATTTTTATAACCAAGAATTATGATCAGATTTTGACATAAATAAAAAAATGAGTGACTCACTGTTAATCCTTCGCATTCTCTTCATCGTCGAATACTTCCTGGCCCCAAACGATCGTCGCTCGACTCTAGGGTTCGCGGTTGGCTGCGGCGACCTCCCCGGTGGCGGCTACTAACTGGTGGATTCGGCGGCTTCGAGGATGAGGCAGACCTGCGGCGTTGATGGGCTCGGTTTGAGGGGGGGTTTCATGTCGGAAGGAGGAAGGAAAGAGGGGGAAGACCGGAGGGGGGGGGGGGGTGATGCGATGGACTGTAATGCGGTTTAAGGCTAGAGAAAGGAGGGAGAGAGGAGAGGGGCGACGAGTGGGGAGGAGGATGGAGGCAGAGCGACTAGAGGGTGCGGCGTCGCGATGTCCGTCGGCTAAGGCTCCGCCCTTTTTTTATTTGATATGTTCGATCTAATACAGAAGAGAGTGGGGGGTGGGGTTAGGAGAAAGAAAATATATATTTTTATATTAAATTTTATTTTAAAATTCAAAAAGTTACCCTTTTCGTTCGAGCCCCAAATCGAACCCGCCAATTGTCGTCCGTAGCTAATTACCCCCATTCCAAACACAATGGGATATGTTTCATAGGCTAATTCGACCGTTTCGATCAGTTTTCTTTAAAATCAAAATATAACCCTATATATTGAATTTGAACGCACATTTCAATTTACCGGGGCCACATACTAACTAGAAAAATTCCCCAAAAATATTTTCTAGCTTCGTATTGACGATACGGTCCTAACTAAACTGATTTCGTCGAATTCTGAGAACGTTTGAAAAATGGCCATTTTCCAGTCGATTAAAATCAACTAAAACTGGTCAAACGCGTTTTCCTTCACCACGCTCACATATTGATTCGAAAAATTACGAATTTTGGAATCTGGCAATAACTTGACATCACGGATCCAACAAAAGTGTTTTCGTCGAAAGCCGAGGTCATTTGGAAAATTTCCATTTTTAAGGGCTAGAATTCCATAGCGACTATTCTGAATTTTTAACTGGACGTAACTTTTGATTCCCGCTATGAAATTTCATTTTTTCGGATTCGTTGGAAAGATATTCTCAATTGAATTCAAATATTTTTGGTTTCGTTAAAATCCGGTTTATTTTGCACCCGGTACATTCATTTGAATTTTGAAATCGAATTATCGAACTACCGTGCCATTTTCAATTCCTTTTATAATTAAAATAAAATATTTATATTCTAACGACGACGTATATAAATATATACGTTCTAATTCTATTCATTAAAATTTCTCGTCGCTATTATTTAAAATAATTCATTTTAAATATTCGAAATTCATTAAAATTGCCAAAATAAAAAATTTTAATTGGCTCAAAATTTCCGGGTCATTACAATCTCCCCTACTTAAAACTTTTCGTCCCTGAAAAGGAACGAAGCCGAAAGTTATTTAACTAATCAATTCAACTTTCATTATTTCCATTACGGCTTAAGTTCTTCAAATTTTCAGTTTCTAAGAACTTTTCAATTTTTTCAAAAATTTGGCTAATACCCTAAATTTCCGAAAAATTTCGCCTTAACCTCCCCTGCACCGGGGACTTCAGGATATTTCATATAGCCTCCCATGGCCTTCTTCAATCCAAAAGAAAAAGAAAAAGCCAAGCGGCTAGCCAATCGGCTCATAAATCATCCAAAACCCAAGAAATACAATTAACATGTACCTATTTATCGAGCAAACAATTTTATTCTTCTGTTCTAGCCTCCTTGCTATGACCTGTTCAATGTAAGTACATGTATATGCATGCATATGCGATAAATTTTTCAATACAACTCACTATTTGATCAACTTAGCTAAAAGTTCAACATTTAATTAATCAAACAATAATCAAACAACTCACCCAGCAATCAATTAGTTTATTAGCTTTTTAAATTCATAATTTTGATATACAGTCAAAAAATCAGATTTCTAAGGCCAAATCACAACAATAAGCCCTACCTAATTTTGGTTCTCACACCAGTCAATAGGAAATATATAGAAATCCCACTTTTGAAACTCGAACATGAATACTGATGATGCGATCGCTATAGCGATCATCAGAACCATCTTCGGGTGACTAGAGTGTGATTCTATATCTATCCAGTATATTAAAACTTCGAATATACGTTTGCAAGGCATATATGCAAAATCTTTATATATTGGATTGTCCAAATTCAATACAAATAAATATTCAAATACATATAAAACGATTTAAATTTCAAAACAAAATTTGTTTTCATTTTAAAAATATACTCTTCACACTTGTTCTAGGATACTACTGATCCCATCTCCAACGAGTCATTCTTATTGGATATTAATAATCCAATCTCTGATGAATTCTTTCGTATGGTTCTAATGTGTCTTGTTCTCTGAGCTTTGTATACCAAAGCTCTGATACCACGATGCAACGACCCAAAATCCCCCTTACGGGAAATCAAGGATTGAGTTGAGAACAAGCTACATTGGAACGCAGACAGAAGAACATTTCCATTGCTTGTTACAATAATTCATCAGAATACAAGAATATACAGAGTATTAACAAATAATACACATTATAAAATATCAGAGATTACAATACATTACATAGCAGCGGAAAATAATACAATACACAACTAGAAGTAATACACGGATACAGAGCTTTCCGGATATCATTCCAGCAGTAAACCGGGATCCTATGAATATAAATCTGCAAAACCAAAACTACTAGCTGCCCGTGTCAAAATAAGGGCACCCAGAGTTTAGGTTAAAACAATAAACTCCAGGTCAGTCATGTGACTGGTGTGAGAACTAAAACAGTTATTAATCTTTATTTTCAAAGTTAGGTAAATCAAGGGACCACGCCGTATAACACGGAACGGGTTTCCTCCCAAGAACCCCAGTGCATAAAACAACAGCGCAATGCTAAATAAAGAAAAATGAAGCTATTATAAGACCCAGGTCCCATTATACAATGCAACGCAAGCCGGAGGATAGGGTGTTTACCTTATAATAGCCAAGAATGCTTGATACGTTTAAAACAAATCATTTGATACTATTATAAGTGCATAGTGTATAAAACAACTTCTAATCATAAGTATCAATCATAGACGGCATAAGCGCCCCATCCCACTATGTCGCCATACTAGGCTCTACAATCAAAACAGCAAAGTCACGTATTTGGAAATTGGATTTCCATCTGTGAACCGAAGCAAAAGATAGTCCTCTACCGATTCGAGACTGTCTAGCCCGAGTCTCAGGCAAGCATGCAGACAAGCCTTGGATCGTCAGGGCCGGTCCACCGATGTGGATTATTATGCATGAACACTACGTTTCCCCGCCCTTTGGGGCGTAAATGAGCCAACGAATGACTCCATCGGCTTCACATAGTCACCGATATATCCGAGGAGCCTCGCAACAGCAACAACCACATAAGTCAAACTCGTCAGGGTGTGTGAAACAACTGACGCCACTTCTAGCTAGAAAGAAGCGCATGTCCTTCCTGAGGGCCTTCTCCCGTTTCTGGTTCACAATCGGGTTGTGAGGCTCGCGAATCAACGCTACACAAAGCTATGCCACACAAGCCGTGCTTTGATCATCAACCACAAGACTTTGCTTTTCAACAGAAGCCTTGATCATTTGCATCTTAGCATGCCACACAGGCAAACCACTCCATGCAACCGATATCCATCAATCATACAGAATGATATCCAATGTCAGACATAGTCCATTTACAAGTCAGTTCTGGGTCTGAACGAAACCGGAGGAACCTTGTACCTCGCATATCCATCGATATCCAAGTTCGTCTGGACGATCACCAACTGATTCCCTCCTGTTGGGTGTACAGCCCAATCAAGATCATCAGTAATCACCCAAACGACGTGAAGACCTCTGGTCTTCAACCACTGTCTTCATCTTCGACTCATTGTCGAATCAGTTATTCAGAATGGGATAAACCTGGTCTTTTTGAATAACTCGCGTATATAATAAACAAGTGTTACACAAACACAATATACGCATTATTTCAATTCATCAGTCACTAACCGTAAATTAGCAAGAGAATAATTCCCCAAATATTAACCCCGAAGGCCGAAACCAACACAAGATCAATACCCAGGAAACCATTCTTCTTAGCTAACCTACAGATAGTTCCTAAATTTCACATTCTTAGGGAAAGGTTCCCATTAATTTTATCAAAGATAAATTCTTTTAAATTTATTCTTTAATCTACCTTTGAATATCACTTCAAACTAGTCGGGATTAGCGAACCACACCGAAGTAATCATTTATTTTATTTCCCAATCCAAACCTATTCATCCCACGAAGTAAAACTGGTCATACTTCATATCCAACACCACGGTGTTATCGGTAAATTCAATTACCATTTCACGTTCAAATCTAATTAAAGATTTAACTATCGCCTGGAGCAAACTGGTGATACTCCATTCTCGATCTTTTCAATCTAATTAAAGATTCATTAAAACTCCACTTAGTTTTAATCTTTAACTGGGTTAAAGAACCGATGTCATTTAAAACACGGTTCACGATAAACCCAAAATCACATTCCATTCTATCATCTTTTAACCGTAAAATAGCAAGTGAGCAATTCCCTAAGTATTAACCTTGAAGGCCGAAAGCAACATCAGATCAATACCCAAGAAACCATTCAACTTAACTAATCTCCGGTTAGTTTCTGATTTTCTTAACTCCGTTGGGTCTAAGAACAGTATTATTGAAGATACCGTTCACGACAACCCAAAATCACATTCCATTAATTATCGGGTTAAAGAACAAGTGTTATTTAAAACACTGTTCATGATAAACCCAAAAATCAATAACAATTCAATTCCAATTAAATATTATTTAATTGGTACGCTTCGTTAAATATAAATAAAAAGATTTATTCTTTTTCTCAACTGGGCTTAAGAACAGTGTTAATGAAGACACCATTCACGACAAACCCAAATCACATTTGATAATAAATACAAGGCTCTGAATAGAAAATATATCGGCTTATATTCAATATCAAATTCTACGACCTACAAATATCGTATTGGAAATAACGATATAAATATATCTTTCAAATTCCCATAACAATATCTGTATCATCACGAAAACCAACATCGAAATATTCCAAAGACAATTTCGATTCAAATCCATTCCAATTCAATTATTGGAAATTCTGGTTCCCTTTGAAACCATTTCAAATCCACTTTATTTATTTTAAAAATAAATAGAATTATAATTCTAGTTCAAAACTAGTTCATTTCGATAAAAATCTATTTTTATCTTTTCAAATATGGAGTTTTTTATCCCAATTCTTCACAAATCATTTCTTCTGATTTTACACAAATTATTGATATTTTTAATAATTTTATTAAGGCCCGTACAGTCAATTTCCATCAACGGCCATCGAACTGCACTTACAGCGACCTTTTCCAAATTTGGTTTGGACATAATTCCAAATCCAACCGTTAGATTTCTAATATTCTTCAGAAAGCTCTTTTCGATATGAATCCAACGGTTCTGGTTTTAGGAGAATCCGACGGTCGGATCTCCCGCAATATCCATTCGAAATCAATGGTCAAAATTCGCGAACTGCTGCAGCGCGGCGCGTTCTATTCAGGCCATTCTATACATATAATATATATATATATATATATATATATATATATATTATATATATATATTTCGTCGATTTCCTTTCAAAACATATTTTATAAATCGTTTTAAATTTGTTTTCGAAATGATTTCAACTTCCTTTTCAAATTCAAATCAAGATTAAATTTTTCAATATAAATTCATTTTAATTTCATTTCAAATCGATTTTAATTCAATTTCAATTTAACTCGAATTTCGATTCATTTCAATTTAATTCGAATTTCAATTCATTTCAGTTTAATTTGAATTTCAAATCTATTCCATTTAATGCAAATTTCAAAATCACTTTCAATATTCATTGAAAGGTGAATAAAATCGATATAAATATCGTTCATGTCAAAATGGCGTCAATCTATTCAACACGGCTTTTATTCAACACATGAATATTATTTTCTATTCAACACATGAATTTACATTTCTTATTTTTCAAATTGGAATGAGGCCCAATCAATTACCATATAATGTTAATTATATGGTTTCCATACAGCACATGTACATAACAACAACGATAAATAATCAATCATCATCCAGAGTGCACCACACAACTGCATAAGCATTAAATATAAATAATTAACGCTTACACAGTCTGTCAACCCATCGATTGACATACAACTAAACAATCGAGATTAGTGTACGTCAAATATCATCCCAATACCCGTGTGAGGTTTCAAATCAACAAACACACATTTTATTTGTGCAGTTGGGCGATGTGTAAAATTTATCGTCCCAATCAATATCAGTCAAATCAGTGTATATAAAAAAATCATCCGATTTGTTTATAAATATTTATTTTATATACACGTTAAAAATTATATTTTTAACTACAAAATATTTTCCACTATAAAATATTTTATTTCTTTTCACATCACACAATCAAATTTCACAACACAGCAATCAAACAAACAAGTCATCCATGGTCTGTGGACGATGGGTGTCGGGTGCTACTAAACACCGTCTGCATCCTAGTATATAATTTCAACTAGAAATTAAAATAAAAGTGAGGAATTCTCTCCGAATAGCTAAACCAAACGCCATGACTCTGCATATGTAGAAGTCTTCGCCGTTCTCGAATTTTGTTACTTTCGTTGCCCGTAGCCACTACATATATTAAAATCACATTTTTATATTGTTGCTATGTATATAAAAATCACATTTTTTATTCGCTTTATAGGGATAAAAATCACATTTTTACACCGCTACTATACAGATAAAAATTATATTTTTACACCACTACTATATAGATAAAAATTCTATTTCGCCTTCATTCATTTAAAAATTGAATCTTTATTTCAAAATCATTAATATAAATCAAATCTTTTTAAAATGAAAAATCGTAACCTTATAGTACTAAAAATCTTATCTTTATATTTTGCTTCGTTATATTCATATAAAAGTTATAAAATTATATTTTTATTCCCTATGTCTTCATATATAAAAAATCTCATTTTTACCTCACTACTTCAACTATATAAATATTTCGCCTTTTTAAATAAAAAGATTTCGCCTTTTTAAATATTTTTAATCGACGATCTTTTTACTTTATCAAAATTCGAACTTTCTCTGATTAAAAATCATATCTTTATCATTAAAAATCCTATTTTGTTCAATATAAAAATCTAATCTATCTCTATATAAAAATCTAATCTTTTCCTATGTAAAAATCTAAAATTTTTCTATATAAAAATTTATATTTTTATAAACAAAAATCCTATATTTTTATAACTAAGAATTATGATCAGATTTTGACATAAATAAAAGAAACGAGTGACTCACTGTTAATCCTTCGCATGTCTTCATCGTTGAATACTTCTTGGCCCCAAACGAACGTCGCTCGACTCTAGGGTTTGCGGTTGGCTGCGGCGACCTCCCCGGTGGCGGCTACTAATAGGTGGAAGCGGTGACTTCGAGGGTGAGGCAGACCTGCGGTGTTGACGGGCTCGGTTTGAGGGGGGGTTTCATGTCGGAAGGAGGAAGGAAAGAGAGGGAATACGAGGGAGTGATGCGATGGACTGGAATGCAGTTTAGGGCTAGAGAAAGGAGGGAGAGAAGAGAGGGGCGAACAGTGGGGAGGAGGGTGGAGGCGGAGCGACTGGGGGGGTGCGGCGTCGCGATGTCCGGCGGCTAGGGCTCCACCCCTTTTTTTTATTTGATATGTTTGATCTAATACAAAAGAGAGAGGGGGGGGGGGGGGTTAGGAGAAAGAAAATATATATTTTTATATTAAATTTTATTTTAAAATTCAAAAAGTTACCCTTTTCGTTTGAGCCCCAAATCGAACTCGCCGACTGTCGTCCATAGCTAATTACCTATTACGACCCCAAATCCCGTACTGACGGTGGCGAGGGTAATCTTTGGAATATAACACATAAACAGATAATAGCAGAACAGAAATAAATAAATACACAAGATAAAGAACAAATAATACACTGGATAAACGAAATCATCAAAGTAACATAGTATAAAGGATCATACTTAGTACAAATACAGTTCAGCTATACATAAATGTCTATAGCGGAAAACAAACATAAAACGTACAATAGGAGCTGAACAGCATAAAAAGAGATAAATGATAGAATCCATTTTCAGCTCCAGCTATCCAGAAAGAGCCTACTAAAACCTGAACACAAGGCTGCCCGTGTGGAAATAGGGGCACCCGAGTTTGCAAGTGAAACAAACTACGAGTCAGTCATGGGACTGGTATGAGAAATCTACTTAGTACATTTATAGTATGGCTAATCACATGACCACGCCACTTTCGCGGAACGGGTTTACTCCATTGGATTGCCAGTACTTTACAACAGGTAAATCTTTTAAACATCGCAATGCTTTTCATAAAAATGAAGCCATTATAAGAGTCAGTTCCCATCACACAATACAACGCAAACCGAAAGATAGAGTTTTTACCTTATAATGGCCAAAATATGCTTGATACAAATAAAACAAAAGAACTTGATATTATTACTAGTGTTTATATATTTCAAAAACAATTTCAAATCATAAGTGTCAATCATAGATGGCACTAATGCCCCATACCACTATGTCGCCATATATAGGTATATAATCAAAACCGCAAAGTCACGTATTTGGAAATTGGATTTCCATCATGAACCGAGGCAAGGGATCGTCCTCACCGAATTCGAAACGCTCTAGCCCTCCCCTCAGGCAAGCGCGCAGGCAAGCCTTGGATCGTCAGGGCCGGTCCACCGATGTGGATTATTATGCCTGAACACTGCATTCCCCCGCCCTTTGGGGTGTAAATGAGCCAACGATTGGCTCCTTCGGCTTCACATAGTCACCGGTATAACCGAAGCGCCTCGCAACAACAACAACGACACAGGTGAAAATAATATAAATGTCAGCCAGTTTAAGCACCGACACCACCTCTACTAGAAAGAAACGCAGGCCCTACAAGATGCCCTCTCCCGTTTCGGGTTCATACCAGGGTGTGAGGCTCGCGAATTCACGTTATACACAAAGCTACGCCACACAGGCGGTGCTTTGATCATCAACCACAAGACTTTGCTTTTCAATAGAAGCCTTGATCACTGCATCTTAGCATGCCACACAGGCAATTCACGCCATGTAACTGATGGCTATCAATCACACAGAATGAATTCCAATGTCAAACACACAGTCCATTTACAAGTCCATTCTGGGTCTGAATGGAACCAGAGGCATTATATACCTCGCATACCCATTGATCTCCACGTACGTCTGGACGATCACCACTCATTATCCATATTTCGGGATGCCTCCCAATCAGGACATCAGTTACCATCCAACCGAGGTGAAGATCTCCGGTCTTCGACCACCGTCCTCATCTTCTACTTCTTATCGTCGATTCAGTTATTCAAAATGGGGTAAACCTGGTCTTTTTGAACAACCCGCGTATATAATAAAAAGTGCTACACAAACACGACATACGCCTCATTTCAATTCATCAGTCACAAACCGTAAATCAGTAAGAGAACAATTTCCCAATTATTAACCCCGAAGGCTGAAACCAACATCAGATCAAAACCCAGGAGACCATTTGACTTAGCTAACCTTCATTTAGTTTATAAATTTCACATTCCATATTGTTTTATAATATTTTACAATGATTTATTGCTATTTTTATTTATTTATTTATAGCCAATTTATTTAAACGACGCTTCGGGCCATAACACGGCCGTGGCGCTATTTTTCTTCAAGTTTGATTTACACATATCTGGAAATCTAACCGTTGGATCTTCACAAATTTTATATCATTAGAAATATCTTTTCAAAACGAATCCAACGGTTCCAGTTTTGGGAAAATCTGACGGTCGGATCTCCCGGTACACTCGTTTGAAGTTTCGATTTCAAAATACGAACTGCAGCGTCGTTATTCGATTTAATTTAATTATATATATATAATCAATTCTGGCGCTGTTTTTCTTCATATTTGAATTAAGCATTCTAGACAATCCATCCGTTGGATTTTCACAAAGTGGGTATCGTTGGGAAGATATTTCCAAAGCGAACCCAACGGTTTCGGTTTCGGGAAAATCTGATGGTCGGATCTCCCGCACTAATCGTTTGAAATCACGGTTTCAAAACACGAACTGTAGCTTCGTTATTCGATATATTTCAATTCTAAATATATATATATATATATATATATATATATATAGTCGATTCTTCGATTTCAAAACTATACTCTTTTCATACATTTGATAAAAATAATATTTTTATCCACCCGACATTTATTTCAACACTTCACTATTTTTAACAATTCATGTATATAATAAAAATGTGATTTTTATTGCAATACAATTTATTTCAAAATACGACTATTTTATATAGTTCATATAGGTGATAAAAATAGGATTTTTATTATAAAACAATTTATTTCAAAACACGACTATTTTATATAGTTCATATAGATGATAAAAAATAGGATTTTTATTATAAAACAATTTATTTCAAACATGGATACCACTCAACACATGAATTTCTATTCAACACACGTAGGTTTTCTATAGTTCGTATATACAAAATAAAATTGTGATTTTTATTTTTAAAAGAATTTATTTAAAACACGAATACCATTCAACACATGGATTTCTATTCAACGAATGAATTTCTATTCAACGAATGAATTTCTATTCAACACACGAATATAGTTTCAACGCATGAAAATAATTCTAACACATGAATATTATTCAAAATTTCGGCAGCATAACGGAAGGGTAGTTAAAACCTGGGCCATCCCTAGTACGGCTCCTCGCTCTACCTTGAAGCCTCGCAGCTTTTGACAAGGGGGATTTCATGCATCTAGTTCGCACGCAGCCGGCGTGTATATTTTTTTTCATTTCCACAAACTAATCCTATGTGGTTTCAACCAAATAATTCTTAACCACAAATGGGTATTTTTCAACCATAATAAATCAATTTCAACCACAAACAATTCTAATCAACCATTCGCTATCAACCAATTTTCACACCAATCACAACCAATAAATATCGTCCATGGTTTGTGGACGAGGGCCGTGTATATATATATATATATATATATATATATATATATATATATAAGTATATTTCACTTCTATTCAACACATATATAATTTTTACAACGCATATATAACTTATACATCGGCCGTACAACTTATACAAAGCTTATACATGAGGTGTACAATGCTTATATAACTCATACATCGACTATATAATTTATACACCATTGTTTTCCATATCGTTTATAATTTAGAAATCTCACATTGGGTTCCACTCCACCAAAAATACCAGAAGGCTCAGAAAAATATGCGGTCTCTTCTAGAATGTAGAAGACATCCACACGAGTCCACTGTCTCTTGTTTCACTAAATTTCGTCAATAAACGAAAAAGATATGATTTTTATAGTGAAATCAAAAACCGTAGCGCTTTAAAGTGCTATAATATAGTTTATTTAAAATAGGTCGTACCTTCTTTTAAATCTTCAAAACTAGGTTTGATCTTTTCTCTCAATCCGTGCAACTATACATCGATCGGCCTATGCCACCTTGAAGGGCTAGGAGAGGCGCACCTGTGCCTGGTGGTTGCACGCAATTCGGTGCTAGGACTGAGGAGAATCGGCGGTGCAAAGTGGCGCACTTCGGGGGCTTGAAACTCAAGAAATACTGCACGATAATTGCCAAACTTCACATGGATTTGAAGCTCATTCTAAGATCTTCAAAAATTTCCAAAGGAGGGGCTGGTTTCATTGAGAGATAGAAGAGAAAAAGATGAGAGAAGAAATCGAGCGTTTTCCGCCTTCGACGAACTGATACGGGGAGAGAGAGGGTTGATTTGTCGCGATATGATTGGGCCAGGGTTTTTTTTTATATTTATAAATTTAAAAAAATACCCCTTATCTCATACGAACTCCAATCCAAACCCAATGACTGTCGTCCCTAGCTAAATACCCCCATTCCGAACACAATAGGATATGTTTCAAAGGCCCATTCGACTGTTTCGGTTAGTTTTCCTTCAAATTAAAATATAAAACATTCAATATTTGATTTGAACGTACATTTCAAATTGCCGAGCCCATATATTGATTCTAAAAATTCCCAAAAAATAAATCTAGCTATGTTTTGGCGATATAGTCCCAACAAAACTAGTTTCGTCGAATTTTGAGACCGTTTGAAAAATGGCCCTTTTCTGGTCGATCCAATTTAACTGTAATTGACCAAAACACGTTTTCCTTTGCCACGCTCACATACTAGCTTCAAAAGTTATGAAATTGGAAACCTAGCAATAATTTGACATCCTGAATCCAACAAAAGTGGTTTCGTCGAATTCCAAGGTCGTTTGCAAAATGGCCATTTTCACGGGCTATATAAATTCTATAGCTACCTTTCTAAAAATTCGTTTGGCCATAACTTTTGCTTCCTGCTATGAAACTTCGATTTTTCAGATTCGTCAGAAATATACTCACTAACAGATTTAAATATTTTTTGTTTCACTAAAATCCGTTTTGTTTTGCACCCGTTACAACCGGTCAAAGTTTGAATTCAAATTTTAAAACAAACGCGCCATTTCAGGCCTTGTTTATAATTAGAATTAATTATATTTCTTTTCAAACATCGATTCAAACTTACTTTTCTTCGCTATTATTTAAAATATTTATTTTAAATATTTAAAATACACTAAAATAGCCAATTTAAAATTTTCAAACTGGTTCAGATTTTCCGGGTTGTTACAATCTCCGCCACTTAAAACTTTTCATCCCCGAAAAGGAACAAAGTCCAAAGTAGTTTGATTAATCAACTCTACTTCCGATCTGGCTTCCATTCTCCAAATTTTCAGTTTCTGAGAATTTTCAAATTCTTCAAAAATTTGGCTTACACCCGGAATTTTCAAAAAATTTCGCCATAACCTCCTTTGTACGTGGAGGGGTTTGGAAATTTATTGGGCCGTATTAGGTACCCAATAAATCCTATGAAGCATACACATATTACAGTGATATATTCTGGTGTTTACAGGGGAGCGTGTATAGATAATAACTCCAGAGAAAAAATTCTCGTCACCCTGTCCAAGCATGAGGGAGTGTGTATTTTTAATTACTCAAGAGAATAAATTCTCGTCACCTCGTCCCATGTGGGAAATAAATAATCCATGTGCCATATCTAATAACTAGAGAGACGTGATTATTGTCAACTCCAGACCCGTGTGGTTTTTTTAATTAATCTTGCAATTTATCGTTACATTTTATATGGTTCATATCAGTCATCAGTTCAACCTGTAATATATAGTCATCGCCATACAAGCCTCTCGCTCGTATGGTAAATCTTCAACCTCGTCACACAAGCTCCAAATGCTTATGTGGTATATGATGAAGTAGGCCTATCTTCCCGAAGTATGCCATGTAATGTAGTTCAAAATTATTTGTTACTAGTCTATGGCGACGTTTATTATTACACATAGAACAACCAGCTCTCCTCATCCAATGGCATTCACTGGAGTTGATATAATAATATTTCGCATCCAACTCATTAAAGTTTACCTATTTGTCAGGCACACAAATAATTTCTTTACTCAACAGCTATCCATTTACCTGTTCAAACATATATAATGCACATGTATATATTTCTATCTATTTTTAACTCAATTCAATGTGTGATTAAATCAAATAAATTCTACCATTCATTCTCTTATTGATTAAATTAACTATCGTTCTAATTAATTTAATTAATCAAATCTACTATCACATAACAAAAACAACAATCAATTTTATTTTTAACTTTTCAAAAATGTACTAATCAATTCCTATACTCTTTTAAAATCGTTCGGACTATAGAATTAAATGTTCACATCCATGAAAAGAAAATAACAACAAAGCAGAGAACATAATGGGAATTTCAAGATATGGTAAATGTACCTTGAACCATAGTCAATCAGAGATATCCACCCTGCACTTAGGATAGGCTTTCTCAATGCTTTCCTCTGTTTCCCAAGTACAATCTTGCGGATCTCCACTCCATTGCACTTTGACTAAGTGAACTTTCTTGTTCCTCAGTTCTTTGGTTTCTTTGCCGATAATTTTTAATGGCCCTCTTCTCACCGCCAATTCTGGAGTAATTTCAATATCCTGCTACGCTGCTTCTTCTTTGAGCGCCCAAGATGCTACTAATCTTTTATGATCATCTCTCAACTGGATACGTTCAAAAATTCTTTCAATTGAACTCATCCAAGCTTGAGTTTGAATTATAGATTCATTGCCCGAGAATTGTGCTCCGCCCAGATTTCGATATCTCTTTAAGAGCCTCTAGATCGGGTTCTGCATTTCTTCTATTTCTGACGCTCATTTTCTAGTACTTCTGCAAATAGCATATCAAGTGTTAGTTCACAGAAAAGATATTTCATAACATAGAGACATATACTTCAAATGTAAATGTGTCTATTGGTGTGTATTTCATTCTGCTTTACTCATACTAAGATATTGCTGATCCTATCTGTAATGAGTTATTCATCCTAGAACTCTACTGGTTCTATTTCTGACGAGTTCGTTAATATGTTATATTCCAGCACTAAGCTTAACCAAAGCTCTGATACCACGATGTTACGGCCCAAACCCCGTACTGACGGTGGCGAGGGTAATCTTTGGAATATAACACAAAAACAGATAATAGCATAACAGAAATAAATAAATACACCAGATAATGAACAAATAATACACTGGATAAACGAAATCATCAGAGTTACAAAGTATACAGGATCATACTTATTACAAATACAGTTCAGCTATACATAAATGTCTACATCGGAAAACAAACATAATATGTACAATAGGAGCTGAACAGCATAAAAAGAGATAAATGATAGAATCCATCTTCAGCTCCAGCTATCCAGAAAGAGCCTGCTAAAACCTGAACACAAGGATGCCCGTGTGGAAATAGGGGCACCCGAGTTTGCAAGTGAAACAAACTATGAGTCAGTCATGGGACTAGTATGAGAAGTCTACTTAACACATTTATAATATGGCTAATCACAGGACCACGCCACTTTCGCGGAACGGGTTTACTCCATTGGATTGCCAGTGCTTTACAATAGGTAAATCTTTTAAACATCGCAATGCTTTTTATAAAAATGAAGCCATTATAAGACTCAGTTCCCATCACACAATGCAACGCAAACCAGAGGATAGAGTTTTTAACTTATAATGGCCAAAATATGCTTGATACGAATAAAACAAAAGAATTTGATATTATTACTAGTGTTTATATATTTCAAAAACAATTTCAAATCATAAGTATCAATCATAGACGGCATTAATGCCTCATACCACTATGTCGCCATATATAGGTATACAATCAAAACCGCATAGTCACGTATTTGGAAATTGGATTTCCGTCATGAACCGAGGCAAGGGATCGTCCTCACCGAATTCGAGACGCTCTAGCCCGTCAGGAAAGCGCGCAGGCAAGCCTTGGATCGTCAGGGCCAGTCCACCGATGTGGATTATTATGCCTGAACATTGCGTTCCCCCGCCCTTTGGGGCGTAAATGAGCAAACGAATGGCTCCTTCGGCTTCACATAGTCACTAGTATATCTGAGGAGCCTCGCAAAACAACAACCACACAGGTGAAAATAATATAAGTGTCAGCCAGTTTAAGCACCGACACCACCTCTAGCTAGAAAGAAACACTGGCCCTCCCTGATGTCCTCTCCCGTTTCGGGTTCATACCGGGGTGTGAGGCTCGCGAATTCACGTTATACACAAAGCTACGCCACACAGGCGGTGCTTTGATCATCAACCATAAGACTTTTCTTTTCAACAGAAGCCTTGATCACTACATCATAGCATGCCACACAGGCAATTCATGCCATGTAACTGATGGCTATCAATCACACAGAATGAATTCCAATGTCATACACACAGTCCATTTACAAGTCCGTTCTGGGTCTGAACGGAACAGGAGGCACTATATACCTCGCATACCCATCGATCTCCACGTACGTCTGGACGATCACCACTCATTATCCATATTTCGGGATGCCTCCCAATCAGCACATCAGTTACGATCCAACCGAGGTGAAGATCTTCGGTCTTCTACCACCGTCCTCATCTTCGACTTCTTATCGTCGATTCAGTTATTCGGAATGAATTAAACCCGATCTTTCTGAGCAACCCGCGTATATAATAAAAAGTGCTACACAAACACGACATACGCCTCATTTCAATTCATCAGTCACTAACCGTAAATCAGTAAGAGAACAGTTTCCCAATTATTAACCCCGAAGGCCAAAACCAACATCAGATCAAAACCCAGGAGACCATTCGACTTAGCTAACCTTCGGTTAGTTTATAAATTTCACACTCCATATCGTTTCATAATATTTTATAACGATTTATCGCTATTTTTATTTATTTAACGCGGCTGTGGCGTTGTTTTTCTTCAGATTTGATTTACACATATCTGGAAATCTAACCGTTGGATCTTCACAAATTTATATCACTAGAAATATCTTTTCAAAACGAATCCAACGGTTCCAGTTTTGGGAAAATCCGACGGTCGGATCTCCCGGTACACTCGTTTGAAGTTTCGATTTCAAAATACGAACTGCAGCGTCGTTATTCGATTTAATTTAATTATATTTATATATATATATAATCGATTCTGGCGCTGTTTTTCTTCAGATTTGAATTAAACATTCCAGACAATCCAACTGTTGGATTTTCACAAAGTGGGTATCGTTGGGAAGATCTTTCCAAAGCAAACCCAAGAGTTTCGGTTTCGGGAAAATCCTATGGTCGGATCTCCCGCACTAATCGTTTGAAATCACGGTTTCAAAACATGAACTGCAGCTTCGTTATTCGATATATTTCAATTCTATTTGTATATATATATATATATATATAATCGATTCTTCGATTTCAAAAATAAACTCTTTTCATACATTTGATAAAAATGATATTTTTATCCACCCGACATTTATTTCAACACTTCACTATTTTTAACAATTCATGTATATAATAAAAAATTGATTTTTATTGCAATACAATTTATTTCAAAACACGACTATTTTATATAGTTCATATAGGTTATAAAAATAGGATTTTTATTATAAAACAATTTATTTCAAAACACGACTACTTTATATAGTTCATATAGATGATAAAAAAATAGGATTTTTATTATAAAACAATTTATTTCAAACACGAATACCACTCAACACACGAATTTCTATTCAACACACGAAGGTTTTCTATAGTTCGTATATATAAAATAAAAATGTGATTTTTATTGTTAAAACAATTGATTTAAAACACGAATACCATTCAACACATGAATTTCTATTCAACGAATGAATTTCTATTCAACACACGAATATAGTTTCAACACATGAAAATAATTCTAACACATGAATATTATTCAAAATTTCGGCAGCATAACTGCAGGGTAGTTAAAACCTGGGCCGTCCCTAGTACGGCTCCTCGCTCTACCTTAAAGCCTCGCAGCTTTTGACAATGGGGATTTCATGCATCTAGTTCGCATGCAGGCGGCATGTATATTTTTTTCATTTCCACAAACTAATCCTCTGTGGTTTCAACCTAATAATTCTCAACCACAAACGGGTATTTTTCAACCACAATCAATCAATTTCAACCACAAACAATTCTAATCAACCATTCGCTATCAACCAATTTTCACACCAATCATAACCAATAAATATCGTCCATGGTTTGTGGACGAGGGCCGTATGTATATATATATATAAGTAAATTTCACTTCTATTCAACACATATATAATTTTTACAACGCATATATAATTTATACATCGACCGTTACAACTTATACAACGCTTATACATGAGGTGTACAATGCTTATATAACTCATACATCGACTATATAATTTATAAATTGTCGTTTTCCATATCGTTGACAATTTAGAAATCTCACACTGGGTTCCACTACACAAAAATAGAAGACGGCTCAGAAAAATATGCGGTCTCTTCTAGAATGTAGAAGACGTCCACATGAGTCCACTGTCTCTTGTTTCACTGAATTTCGTCAAAAACGAAAAAGATATGATTTTTACAGTGAAATCAAAAACCGTAGCGCTTTAAAGTGCTATAATATAGTTTATTTAAAATAGGTCGTACCTTCTTTTAAATCTTCAAAACTAGGTTTGATCTTTTCTCTCAATCTGTGCAACTATACGTCGATCGGTCTGCGTCACCTTGAAGGGCTAGGAGAGGTACACCTGCACCTGGTGGTTGCAAGCAGTTCGGTGCTGGGACTGAGGAGAATCGGCGGTGCAAAGTGGCACACTTCTGGGGCTCGAAACTCAAGAAATACTGCACGATAATTGCCAAACTTCACATGGATTTGAAGCTCGTTCTGAGATCTTCAAAAAGTTCCAAAGGAGGGGATGGTTTCATTGAGAGATGGAAGAGAAAAAGAGGAGAGAAGAAATCGAGCGTTTTCCGCCATCGACAAACTGATACGGGGAGAGAGAGGGTTGATTTGTCGTGATATGATTGGGCCAGGGGTTTTTTTATATTTATAAATTTAAAAAAATACCCCTTATCTCATACGAACTCCAATCCAAACCCAACGACTGTCGTCCCTAGCTAAATACCCCCATTCTGAACACAATGGGATATGTTTCGAAGGCCCATTCGACTGTTTCGGTCAGTTTTCCTTCAAATTAAAATATAAAACATTCAATATTTGATTTGAACGTACATTTCAAATTGCCGGGGCCACATATTGATTCTAAAAATTCCCGAAAAATAAATCTAGCTATGTTTTAACGATACGGTCCCAACAAAACTAGTTTTGTCGAATTTTGAGATAGTTTGAAAAATGGCACTTTTTTGGTCGATCCAATTTAACTGTAATTGACCAAAACACATTTTCCTTTGCCACACTCACATACTAGCTTCAAAAATTATGAAATTTGAAACCTAGCAATAATTTGACATCCCGGATGCAACAAAAGTGGTTTCGTCGAATTCTGAGGTCGTTTGCAAAATGGCCATTTTCACGGGCTATATAAATTCTATAGCGACCTTTCTGAAAATTCGTTTGGCCATAACTTTTGCTTCCTTCTATGAAACTTCAATTCTTCAGATTCGTTAGAAAGATACTCACTAACAGATTTAAATATTTTTGGTTTCACTAAAATCCGTTTTGATTTGCACCCGGTACAGCCAGTCAAAGTTCGAATTCAAATTTTAAAACCACCGCGCCATTTCAGGCCTGGTTTATAATTAGAATTAATTATATTTCTTTTCAAACATCGATTCAAACTTACTTTTCATTGCTATTATTTAAAATATTTAATTTAAATATTTAAAATCCACTAAAATAGCTAATTTAAAATTTTCAAACTGGTTCAGATTTTCCGGGTTGTTACAATCTCCCCCACTTAAAAATTTTCATCCCCGAAAAGGAACAAAGTCGAAAGTGGTTTGATTAATCAACTCTACTTCCGATCTGGCTTCCATTCTCCAACTTTTCAATTTCTGAGAATTTTCAAATTCTTCAAAAATTTGGCTAACACCCAGAATTTTCGAAAAATTTCGCCATAACCTCCTTTGTACGGGGAGGGATTTGGAAATTTATTGGGTCGTATTAGGTACCCAATAAATCCTATAAAGCATACACATATTTATAATGATATATTCTGGTGTTTACAGGGGAGCGTGTATAGATAATAACTCCAGAGAATAAATTCTCGTCACCCTGTCCAAGCCTGAGGGAGTGTGTATTTTTAATTGCTCTAGAGAATAAATTCTCGTCACCTCGTCCCGTGTGGGAAATAAATAATCCATGTACCATATCTAATAACTAGAGAGACGTGGTTATTGTCAACTCCAGACCCTTGTGGTTTTTTTTTATTAATCTGGCAATTTATCGTTACATTATATATGGTCTAAATCAGTCATCAGTTCAACCTATAATATATAGTCATCGCCATACAAGCCTCTCGCTCGTATGGTAAATCTTCAACCTCGTTACACAAGCTCCAAATGCTTATGTGGTATATGATGAAGTATACCTATCTTCTCGAAGTATGCCATGTAATGTTGTTCAAAATTAATTGTTACTAGTCTATGGTGACGTTTATTATTACACACAGAACAACCAGCACTCCGCATCCAACGGCATTCACAGGAGTTGATATAATAATATTTCGCATCTAACTCATTAAGGTTTACCTATTTGTCGGGCACGCAAATAATTTCTTTACTCAACAGCTATCCATTTACCTGTTCAAACATATATAATGCACATGTATATATTTCTCTCTATTTTTAACTCAGTTCAATGTGTGATTAAATCGAATAAATTCTACCATTCATTCTCTTATTGATTAAATTAACTATCGTTCTAATAATTTAATTAATCAAATCTACTATCACACAACACAAATAACAATCAATTTTATTTTTAACTTTTCAAAAATGTACTAATCAATTCCTATACTCTTTTAAAATCATTCGGACTATAGAATTAAAAGTTCACATCCATGAAAAGAAAATAACAACAAAGTAGAGAACATAATGGGAATTTCAAGATATGGTAAATGTCTCTTGCACCAGAGTCAATCAGAGATATCCACCCTGCACTTAGGATAGGCTTTCTCAATGCTTTCCTCTGTTTCCCAAGTACAATCCCGCGGATCTCCACTCCATTGCACTTTGACTAAGTGAACTTTCTTGTTCCTCGGTTCTTTGGTTTCTTTGCCGATAATTTTTAGCGGCTCTCTTCTCACCGCCAATTCTGGAGTAATTTCAATATCCTACTGCGCTGCTTCTTCTTTAAGCGCCCAAGATGCTACTAATCTTTTATGATCATCTCTCAACTGGATACGTTCAAAAATTCTTTCAACAGAACTCATCCAAGCTTGAGTTTGAATTATAGATTCATTGCCCGAGAATTGTGCTCCGCCCAGATTTCAATATCTCTTTAATAGAGCCTCTAGATCGGGTTCTGCATTTCTTCTATTTCTGACACTCATTTTCTAGTACTTCTGCAAATAGCATATCAAGTGTTAGTTCACAGAAAAGATATTTCAAAACATAGAGACATATACTTCAAATGTAAATGTGTCTATTGGGGTGTATTTCATTCTGCTTTACTCATACTAGGATATTGCCGATCCTATCTGTAATGAGTTACTCGTCCAAGAACTCTACTGGTTCTATTTCTGACGAGTTCGTTAATATGTTATATTCTAGCACTAAGCTTAACCCAAGCTCTGATACCACGATATTACGCCCCCAAACCCCGTACTGACAGTGGCGAGGGTAATCTTTGGAATATAACACATAAACAGATAATAGCAGAACAGAAATAAATAAATACACCAGATAATGAACAAATAATACACTGGATAAATGAAATCATCAGAGTTACACAGTATATAGGATCATACTTAGTACAAATACAATTCAGCTATACATAAATGTCTACAGCGGAAAACAAACATAATATGTACAATAGGAGCTGAACAACATAAAAAGAGATAAATGATAGAATCCATCTTCAGCTCCAGCTATCCAGAAAGAGCCTACTAAAATCTGAACATAAGGCTGCCTGTGTGGAAATAGGGGCACCCGAGTTTGCAAGTGAAACAAACTACGAGTCAGTCATGGGACTGGTATGAGAAATCTACTTAACACATTTATAATATGGCTAATCACAGGACCACGCCACTTTCGCGGAACGGGTTTACTCCATTGGATTGTCAGTGCTTTACAACAGGTAAATCTTTTAAACATCGCAATGCTTTTTATAAAAATGAAGCCATTATAAGACTCAGTTCCCATCACACAATGCAACGCAAACCAGAGGATAGAGTTTTTATCTTATAATGGCCAAAATATGCTTGATACGAATAAAACAAAAGAATTTGATATTATTACTAGTGTTTATATATTTCAAAAACATTTTCAAATCATAAGTATCAATCATGGGCGGCATTAATGCCCCATACCACTATGTCGCCATATATAGGTATATAATCAAAACCGCACAGTCACATATTTGGAAATTGAATTTCTGTCATGAACCGAGGCAAGTGATCGTCCTCACCGAATTTGAGACGCTCTAGCCCGCCCCTCAGGCAAGCGAGCAGGCAAGCCTTGGATCATCAGGGTCGGTCCATCGATGTGGATTATTATGCCGAAACACTACGTTCCCCCACCCTTTGGGGGTGTAAATGAGCCAACGAATGGCTCCTTCGGCTTCACATAGTCACCGGTATATCCAAGGCACCTCGCAACAGTAACAACCACACAGGTGAAAATAATATAAATGTCAGCCAGTTTAAGCACCGACACCACCTCTAGCTAGAAAGAAACGTAGGCCCTCCCTGATGTCCTCTCCCGTTTCGGGTTCATACCGGGTGTGAGGCTCGCGAATTCACATTATACACAAAGCTATGCCACATAGACGGTGCTTTGATCATCAACCACAAGACTTTGCTTTTCAATAGAAGCCTTGATCACTGCATCTTAGCATGCCACACAGGCAATTCACGCCATGTAACTGATGGCTATCAATCACACAGAATGAATTCCAATGTCAGACACACAGTCCATTTACAAGTCCGTTCTAGGTCTGAATGGAACCGGAGGAACTATATACCTCGCATACCTATCGATATCCACGTACATCTGGACGATCACCACTCATTATCCATATTTCGGGATGCCTCCCAATCAGGACATCAGTTACCATCCAACCGAGGTGATGATCTCCGGTCTTCTACAACCGTCCTTATCTTCGACTTCTTATCGTCGATTCAGTTATTCAGAATGGGATAAACCCGGTCTTTCTGAGCAACCCGCGTATATAATAAAAAGTGCTACACAAACACGACATACGCCTCATTTCAATTCATCAGTCACTAACCGTGAATTAGTAAGAGAATGATTTCCCAATTATTAACCCCGAAGGCCGAAACCCACATCAGATCAAAACCCAGGAGACCATTCGACTTAGCTAACCTTCAGTTAGTTTATAAATTTCACATTCCATATCGTTTTATAATATTTTATAACAATTTATCGCTATTTTTATTTATTTATTTATAGCCAATTTATTTAAACGACGCTTCGGGCCATTACGTGGCCGTGGCGCTATTTTTCTTAAGATTTGATTTACATATATCTGGAAATCTAACTGTTGGATCTTCACAAATTTTATATCATTAGAAAGATCTTTTCAAAACGAATCCAACGGTTCCGGTTTTTGGAAAATCCGACGGTCGGATCTTCCGGTACACTCGTTTGAAGTTTCGATTTCAAAATACGAACTGCAGCGTCGTTATTTGATTTAATTTAATTAATTATATATTTATATATATAAATATAATCGATTCTGGCGTAGTTTTTCTTCAGATTTGAATTAAACATTCCAGATAATCGAACCGTTTGATTTTCACAAAGTGGGTATCGTTGGGAAGATATTTCCAAAGCGAACCTAACGGTTTCGGTTTCGGGAAAATCCGATGGTCGGATCTCCCGCACTAATCGTTTGAAATCACAGTTTCAAAACACGAACTGCAGCTTCGTTATTTGATATATTTCAATTTATTTATATATGTATATAAATATAATCGATTCTTCGATTTCAAAACTATACTCTTTTCATACATTTGATAAAAATGATATTTTTATCCACCCGACATTTAATTCAACACATCACTATTTTTAACAATTCATGTATATAATAAAAATGTGATTTTTCTTGCAATACAATTTACTACTAAACATGTAACGACCCGGATTTTTCGCCATTTTATTTTGAACATTTAAATTAATTTCGAATGTTGTGTCGATAATTTAAAAAGGATTTTATAATGAATTTATTTATAAAACGAAGTTTGAACGTTAATTTTATTAATGTAATTATGAAACGAGCTCGAAAACGCGCTGCAGTTCGTAATATAGAGTTTTGAACTTCAACAGAGGATACAGGATACGATATAAGTCGGATTTCTGTGAAACAAGACACGTTGGAACCGTATTGATTATAATTTTCATATGAAAGAGAAAAATCTAGATTTCGTGTTATAGAAAGTTATGGCCAAATCAAATTTTGAAATAGTCGCTGTGGAAAATCGTTATTTAAAATATACGTGTTAAAATAGCCGTTTTGCAAACGGACTCAGATTTCGACGAAATCAGTTTCATTGGGACCGTATCGTTAAATTATTGTACGGTGTTGAATTGCGTGACAAACAGATGTCGTATGTAACCACGGTAGCCGTAAACGCTCGTTCAGTGCAATTAAATCAATTCAACTGAATTAAGGGATATTAGAGTGTAACTTGAACAGACGATCGAATCAGGCCACGAAACCAGTTCTGGTGAGTTCGTAGCGTCGGATATAGTCAGGGTAGGTATATAGTTTGTTATTTTTAGAGATCGGCAAATTTTGTGTTCAGAAGGGCAGTGCGGTACGCGCCAAAAACAGCCTACCGGGGCAACAGTCTCAGAATGCGACGAAACTAGTGCCGTTGGGTTCGTATCGAAAAGTTATTGTCGGTGTTCGCAGTTTTAAGTTGTTTTGATTTATCTGGTGATCGTGAAAAATTTAAACGTGTGTTTATTTCTGGTTTTATAAAGGATTTTTTTTCAAATGAACTCGGATTTCGATGAAACTTGTCCCATTGGGGTCAGAATACCTTTTTACACCAAGAATAGCTTTTTCATCAGTAAACAGAAGTCGACGGTGTTTAATTTCACTTGATACTTCACCGCGAAGTTTTGTACAATATAAAATAATGTAAACACAAACTAGTTGATAAGATTTTTATGTGTGCAAGTCAGACACTGCGGTTAGGACTTCGAATCTACTCGTCCACTTGCGCATATTTTGAAATAGAAGGAAGAAAAGAAGAGAACCCAACGTACTGATACCTAAAGCTTAATAGCTAACTGTACAAAGGTAGTACCCACCGTACCATAGCCAACCTACCTATCCTACCATGTCCCCCTACTCTCAACAACTTGCCGACAAAGTAAAATAGGAAAAATGCAAACCTACCCAGGAACAGTAGACCTATGTGTACCCTTATCCGTGGCAACCACGGTACCTAATTCTATAAATACATACAGCTCCACTTCTAATCCACGAAACCCACCTCAACCGAAGCTTTTGGCGGCGAGTAATATGATGATCAACAAATAATCCCCTAAAATCATAAAACTATTATATGCGGATTCTCGAAGAAATTTTCTCCAACTCCACACACATGTGATCAACGCCATTTTGGGTTCGTCGTATATGCACAGCGTGAGTTTTCTTCCTAAGGTTCGGGTTTTGCAGAAACGGATGCTATGAGTTTTGACATCGTTTCTCGCTGTAGCACCCGTAATGGCGGAGGATAGGGTGGCAAGCGGTTTGGTGAGGATTGAAACTGCTGAAGCAAGATGGAAGGTGACGTTCAGGTATGGTTTTGGCGATGGAGAGTTAGTGAGTTAGGTGCGGTTTAGTTTGAGGGGTTCACGAAATGGTGATATGCTGTGAAGTTTTGGTATGAAGTAGAAGATGCGAGCAGCAGTTTAGTTAGGGCATGCGTGGTAATCATTAGAAGCAAGCAGGTTGCGTTGTTAAGCAAGGATTAAGGGAAGCTTGTAACTTGGAGACGCACTGATATTTGAGGTGAGCAGTTCGAAAAAGTATTTTCCTGGGATGGTCTTGCGTTAATCATACTGGGATGGTTGGTCAATAACATATTATCCATAATATTTTGGGAATAAGGTCGGTATGTTGAGGTGAGCAGTTCAATGATGTTGACTGTGGATACCGGGGTCCTTTTTATGAGAGGAAGTCGGTCACGTGGGAATTGTGGCGACAAGGCCGACTTTGTGGAGCTAATGCCGTCGAAGGACAAAGTTATCAGAATTTCGTAGAAAAATTAAAAGTCTGTTTCATTTTAAATGAAAACAAAAGCAGAGACCATCAACTGCAATCCAAGGTGAGTAAACTCACTAACTCCCTCTCGTTTATATTTTTATATATAAACGAGTTTTAAATATTTTTAAAATGTGCAATGGTTGCTTGGTTGAATAGTTGATAAATTGGTTGATATAATCACATCGTTGATTGACTTTTTTTCATTAATGCGGTATTTTTGATGTTACTAACATCTGTGGATGCAGGGAAACAGGTTGGAGGGATCCAACTGGATCCCTCAACATTTTATTTACTGTTTTGTTTGATGGTAATATATGTTATGCTACATTATCCATGGTTGAATTTGTGTGTTGGTTTACCCTGGCCTTAGGAACCTGGTATTTTAGATACCGTAAAATATCATCGAATGTGAAAAGGGAAATTAGAATTTAAAAGCAGAGTTTGTTTCCAAATTAGAAATGATTTCTTTTTCATTGAGTTGCAAATGGAAACCTATTCCATTGGGTAAACCAAGAAAAATGCTATAAATAAAGATATAAATTAAGTGGATCATTAACCATTGGATAAATTAAAAGGTGAGTTCAAATATGAATGTATATTTGAAAGTGAGTATCGGTTTTGAAACCAATATTTGGGAATGAATCCGAATTTAGCAAATTACAGAGGAAAGTTTAAAGAAAGATTTTCAAATGCTTAAAATAAAAGAATAGTAGTTAAAACAAGGAAATATTTTGCAAATAAAATGTATATAAAAAGGGGATTTATAGAAATCGAATTAAGTGGTTAGAAGAATGTGTAGTTTATAAATATGTTTAAAGAAGATCTTGAATTGTTTAAAATAAACAGAATTTATAAATGAACAACGGAAGCGTGTGCGTCGCACACGGTATTTTATTCAAAACAGCAATCATAACGCTGTTGTTATAAGAAATGCTTTTAAGTTTTAAACAGCGACTATAACGTTGTCTTTGTAAGGAATGCTTTTATAAAACTAAATAGTGATTTTAGCGCTGTTGTTATAATAGATGTTGTAAATCTATACAACAATTTTTAGACGCTGCTATTATAATAAATGTCTTGGTAAATCTAAATAGCAATTTTAACGCTGCCATTATAATAACTGTTTTAATAGCAATTTTAATGCTATGGTTATGATAAGTGTTCTATAATGCTAAGACAGCGGTTTTAACGCTGTTGTTGAAAGCAATGTTTTATAAATCAAACATTTGAAGACAGCAATTATAACGCTACTGTTATAATCAATATTTTTATAAAGAAGATGTGCTCGTAGATCAAATCCGAGAGTCGCGTAAGCAATGTTTGGTTTAAAGTTGTGAGCTCTGACTATTTCAAAGTTAAGAATGTCGTTCAGTTAAGGTCTGAGAGGTAATTATACCCCAACTTGACTGACTGCATTATTGACGGAGAAATGGTTAAGGTTCGATAGCAAGGGTTGGTTAGTGCTATCGTTAGTTAACGAATGATTTATGATTTGAGTTATAATAACGATGTTTATAACATCAGTTAATTCAAAGGATTTAGAAATGTTTTCTAACTGGAGTAAAAGATATTTTCTCAATAATGGAATTATATATATTGGAAATGTTTTCCAATAATCGTGAGAGAAAATAGTGCTTTGAAAGAACACGAAAGGTGGAAAATGGGAATTGGAAATGATAATGAAATAAAGAACTAATATAAAAGGGCCCAGTGTTGGTTGATGCTTGATTGATAGAATTTCCATTTGGAAATAGAACCGTTGGTTGTATGGATGTTTCTTTGATAGTTAAATCACCAACTATCAAAGTTTTTTTTTTTTTTTATATATACCTCCGTTGTCAACATGGAGAGACCGGGATCAGATTTGATATCTGAAAACCACTCTGTATAGGCGTAAGCGTTATGAAGCAACTTATGCTGAAGAAAATTGAAGACGGAGTTATGCAAGGGCTATCCTGTTTACGGGTTAGTGCCTTCGGTTTGTCCAGACCCAGGACAACTTTTATGGACGAGTGTCTGACAGAGTATTTCCAAAGGGGGTTACGTACGTTGATTCCTTCAAACGTACGAAGTGGGTGGCATAGAAGGGAAACTTCTTTAGCCTAACAATCTGAGTATTTTTGTGGGAATCAATTAGTGATTTCCGATGGATCTGACGATGTGGCATTCAAAGTGAATGATGGCCAGATGTTCTGGAAGGTAATTCAAACCTCAAGCCTCATCAACCCGGAAATTGGACAAAAATCGGGCAGGCAGCATGGCTATGTGGGTCGCACCCATTAGGATGTATGATCACCTATCTAGAGAAATTCCTTTTGTTCTTAAATCTATCGATGTTGTCCCTTATCGGGAGACGGTTGCTGATCCCAACCGTCGGTGGTATACATTTGATACACTCAAGCGAAATGAGTGGTCGGTCATGTGTGGGCCGGGTTGCAAGATGTTCTTGTTGAACCCAGTGTATTTGCCGCTAGAGATACACGTTCGGAAGGTGGTCCCATACCTTATCATGTTGGAAATCAAATCTCCAATAAGCGCCCTGCGGTTTTTGATTTTATATTGCATATGGAGCGTGAGATGCAAGCGTTTCCTCTAGATTCTATTTATCTGATGTAGACATTATTATAATATCACTGGATTTGATATCAAAATATTTTTGGTTATCGTAAGGTAAAAACCATCCGTGTTTATGTGTGGATTGGTCTTACGATTATCTTTTCTTTTGAAAAGGATTTTGAAAGTTAAACAAATGGTTGGAGTTTACTCACACTAGTCCCATGACTGACCCAGAGTTTATTTTGTTTGTTTTCCCTAAACTCTTGGGTGCCCAAATTTGTACGGGCAGTCAAGTAGTCAGGATTTTTCAGATTCACCTGGAGAAGATTGAAGCAGGAGGCATTACCTGTTAGCTATAGACTATCATACTTTCCGCTGTGTATTTTGTTGTATCTGGAAACAGGTGTTTATAACTGTTCCAGGAATAACTGCTGTGCTCTGATAATGGTATGTATATACATTTACTGTTTTGGTATTTCAAAGTTTATGATGTCTAATATATTTTATTCGTTCCGCTGTGAGTTTGTGATCTTCATTTTCTTCTATTCAAATATTTCTTTCTTTCTATTTCTCACCCTCTAACTTCTTTCTAATAATGGTTCGTATTTCTGTGCAATTTGAGTTGGACGTGTGGTATGATTAGTCAACTCAAAGGGTACGGATTTGCGGGTCGTTTCAGTTGGTATCAGAGCTGAAGGTTAAGTGATTACCTTGGCTCTGTGGCGTGACTCAATAGAGATGGGGTTAGTAATACCCTAGATTGAGTGTGAGTGTATATATATGAGCGCGTATTTGTAGATTTGAGATAAAATTGTTTTATATTGTGTTGGCGGGTTTGTTGAGTGGTTTATGAATTCTGGTCGATATAGGATGGACAACTGTATCGATAGGTGTTTCTAAATTCTCGAACAGAACAATTCGACGTAGTATTGTTTTAAGATGGGTAAATGATATAATTTTGCCCAAAGGATATTTTGATATAAAAGGTATAATTTTCTGAAATTATTGAGTTGGTTGGTTGTTATTATAATCAAATGAAATTATAATACCGGAATGGTTATATAAAACCAAATTGAATTTGTATATGAATGAGATATACAAATAAGCTAGATTGGAATTGGATTCAAACCATAAATTGGAAATTTAATCCCGGATATTTGAAAATATTCCTTTAAGTATTTTAAAGGTAATATAGCATTGGTTTGAAGAAATTTTGGAATTAGAATGGTTTAAATGGATTTTAAAAGCAATTAAGCACTGAAATCACTTCAGTGGCGAGAAAATAATTCTGATAATGGACTGCAGCATTATCGGTATTCATTTTCGAGTTTCTGAGTGACGAATTGCTACCATAGTAATTTGGGAATGAAAAATTTGTTTGCAAAGGACAAGTTGTTTTAGTAATTCAAATGTTTTGAATTGAGTCGATTATAAATATATGTGTACAAATATATATGATTTCGAACTAATTTGAAATAAAACTCGGGAATTTGAATCCTGAATTAAAGTTTAACTTGTGTAAGTTGTAGAAATTGAAATGGTGGAAGTAAATCAATGAATTGAAATTTAACTTTAGATAAATAAAATTGGATTAAATTAGAGATAATCCAGAATGAATTAAACAAAGAGAAAGGCTTGAAATTGGAATTAATAAAGTGAACTCGACTTATGAATAAGAAAGTTGAATATATTGGATGTTGTTGAATGGGATTGAAATGGGATTCAAGGATAATAAGTGGATTGATTTAAATAGAAATCGGATTTGAATTGATAGAATGGAAGTGACTAATCAGAAGTTGATTAGAGATCTGACAACTGGAAGTTGTATTGATTTGAAACCGGTGGGAAATGAATATATATGCGGAGCAGATATTGAATGGAAGCAAGTGCAAGAGATAGAATCATGCCCGACAAAAAGGTACATGTTTACAATATTACTTGGGTTTGATGATTTTATGAGCCTATGGGGGGCAAGCCACTTGGCTTTTTGATTTTCTTTTGGATTGGAGAGGCCTAGAAAGGCGAGTTGTGATTGTGCCGATTGAGCCATACAGAGGAGATGCTGCCGGCATTTTTCAGAATTTAAAGTGTTAGAAAATTTTCAGAAATTTTTTCGTTAGTAAGAATAAATAAATATTTTAATTGAAATAAATTGGTCCAGTTTTAAGAAGTAAACAAAAAGGGTTTTTGAACCTAGTTAATAAGGTATGTGGTATTTTCCCTACTTAGCAATTTCAAGGACGAAATTATTTTAAGGGGGAAGGAATGTAACGACCCGGATTTTTCGCCATTTTATTTTGAACATTTAAATTAATTTCGAATGTTGTGTCGATAATTTAAAAAGGATTTTATAATGAATTTATTTATAAAACGAAGTTTGAACGTTAATTTTATTAATGTAATTATGAAACGAGCTCGAAAACGCGCTGCAGTTCGTAATATAGAGTTTTGAACTTCAACAGAGGATACAGGATACGATATAAGTCGGATTTCTGTGAAACAAGACACGTTGGAACCGTATTGATTATAATTTCCTATGAAAGAGAAAAATCGAGATTTCGTGTTATAGAAAGTTATGGCCAAATCAAATTTTGAAATAGTCGCTGTGGAAAATCGTTATTTAAAATATACGTGTTAAAATAGCCGTTTTGCAAACGGACTCAGATTTCGACGAAATCAGTTTCATTGGGACCGTATCGTTAAATTATTGTACGGTGTTGAATTGCGTGACAAACAGATGTCGTATGTAACCACGGTAGCCGTAAACGCTCGTTCAGTGCAATTAAATCAATTCAACTGAATTAAGGGATATTAGAGTGTAACTTGAACAGACGATCGAATCAGGCCACGAAACCAGTTCTGGTGAGTTCGTAGCGTCGGATATAGTCAGGGTAGGTATATAGTTTGTTATTTTTAGAGATCGGCAAATTTTGTGTTCAGAAGGGCAGTGCGGTACGCGCCAAAAACAGCCTACCGGGGCAACAGTCTCAGAATGCGACGAAACTAGTGCCGTTGGGTTCGTATCGAAAAGTTATTGTCGGTGTTCGCAGTTTTAAGTTGTTTTGATTTATCTGGTGATCGTGAAAAATTTAAACGCGTGTTTATTTCTGGTTTTATAAAGGATTTTTTTTCAAATGAACTCGGATTTCGATGAAACTTGTCCCATTGGGGTCAGAATACCTTTTTACACCAAGAATAGCTTTTTCATCAGTAAACAGAAGTCGACGGTTTTTAATTTCACTTGATACTTCACCGCGAAGTTTTGTACAATATAAAATAATGTAAACACAAACTAGTTGATAAGATTTTTATGTGTGCAAGTCAGACACTGCGGTTAGGACTTCGAATCTACTCGTCCACTTGCGCATATTTTGAAATAGAAGGAAGAAAAGAAGAGAACCCAACGTACTGATACCTAAAGCTTAATAGCTAACTGTACAAAGGTAGTACCCACCGTACCATAGCCAACCTACCTATCCTACCATGTCCCCCTACTCTCAACAACTTGCCGACAAAGTAAAATAGGAAAATGCAAACCTACCCAGGAACAGCAGACCTATGTGTACCCTTATCCGTGGCAACCACGGTACCTAATTCTATAAATACATACAGCTCCACTTCTAATCCACGAAACCCACCTCAACCGAAGCTTTTGGCGGCGAGTAATATGATGATCAACAAATAATCCCCTAAAATCATAAAACTATTATATGCGGATTCTCGAAGAAATTTTCTCCAACTCCACACACATGTGATCAACTCCATTTTGGGTTCGTCGTATATGCACAGCGTGAGTTTTCTTCCTAAGGTTCGGGTTTTGCAGAAACGGATGCTATGAGTTTTGACATCGTTTCTCGCTGTAGCACCCGTAATGGCGGAGGATAGGGTGGCAAGCGGTTTGGTGAGGATTGAAACTGCTGAAGCAAGATGGAAGGTGACGTTCAGGTATGGTTTTGGCGATGGAGAGTTAGTGAGTTAGGTGCGGTTTAGTTTGAGGGGTTCACGAAATGGTGATATGCTGTGAAGTTTTGGTATGAAGTAGAAGATGCGAGCAGCAGTTTAGTTGGGGCATGCGTGGTAATCATTAGAAGCAAGCAGGTTGCGTTGTTAAGCAAGGATTAAGGGAAGCTTGTAACTTGGAGACGCACTGATATTTGAGGTGAGCAGTTCGAAAACGAATTTTCCTGGGATGGTCTTGCGTTAATCATACTGGGATGGTTGGTCAATAACATATTATCCATAATATTTTGGGAATAAGGTCGGTATGTTGAGGTGAGCAGTTCAATGATGTTGACTGTGGATACCGGGGTCCTTTTTATGAAAGGAAGTCGGTCACGTGGGAATTGTGGCGACAAGGCCGACTTTGTGGAGCTAATGCCGTCGAAGGACAAAGTTATCAGAATTTCAAAGAAAAATTAAAAGTCTGTTTCATTTTAAACGAAAACAAAAGCAGAGACCGTCAACTGCAATCCAAGGTGAGTAAACTCACTAACTCCCTCTCGTTTATATTTTTATATATAAACGAGTTTTAAATATTTTTAAAATGTGCAATGGTTGCTTGGTTGAATAGTTGATAAATTGGTTGATATAATCACATCGTTGATTGACTTTTTTTCATTAATGCGGTATTTTTGATGTTACTAACATCTGTGGATGCAGGGAAACAGGTTGGAGGGATCCAACTGGATCCCTCAACATTTTATTTACTGTTTTGTTTGATGGTAATATATGTTATGCTACATTATCCATGGTTGAATTTGTATGTTGGTTTACCCTGGCCTTAGGAACCTGGTATTTTAGATACCGTAAAATATCATCGAATGTGAAAAGGGAAATTAGAATTTAAAAGCAGAGTTTGTTTCCAAATTAGAAATGATTTCTTTTTCATTGAGTTGCAAATGGAAACCTATTCCATTGGGTAAACCAAGAAAAATGCTATAAATAAAGATATAAATTAAGTGGATCATTAACCATTGGATAAATTAAAAGGTGAGTTCAAATATGAATGTATATTTGAAAGTGAGTATCGGTTTTGAAACCAATATTTGGGAATGAATCCGAATTTAGCAAATTACAGAGGAAAGTTTAAAGAAAGATTTTCAAATGCTTAAAATAAAAGAATAGTAGTTAAAACAAGGAAATATTTTGCAAATAAAATGTATATGAAAAGGGGATTTATAGAAATCGAATTAAGTGGTTAGAAGAATGTATAGTTTATAAATATGTTTAAAGAAGAACTTGAATTGTTTAAAATAAACAGAATTTATAAATGAACAACGGAAGCGTGTGCGTCGCACACGGTATTTTATTCAAAACAGCAATCATAACACTGTTGTTATAAGAAATGCTTTTAAGTTTTAAACAGCGACTATAACGCTGTCTTTGTAAGGAATGCTTTTATAAAACTAAATAGTGATTTTAGCGCTGTTGTTATAATAGATGTTGTAAATCTATACAGCAATTTTTAGACGCTGCAGTTATAATAAATGTCTTGGTAAATCTAAATAGCAATTTTAACGCTGCCGTTATAATAACTGTTTTAATAGCAATTTTAATGCTATGGTTATGATAAGTGTTCTATAATGCTAAGACAGCGGTTTTAACACTGTTGTTGAAAGCAATGTTTTATAAATCAAACATTTGAAGACAGCAATTATAACGCTACTGTTATAATCAATATTTTTATAAAGAAGATGTGTTCGTAGATCAAATCCGAGAGTCGCGTAAGCAATGTTTGGTTTAAAGTTGTGAGCTCTGACTATTTCAAAGTTAAGAATGTCGTTCAGTTAAGGTCTGAGAGGTAATTATACCCCAACTTGACTGACTGCATTATTGACGGAGAAATGGTTAAGGTTCGATAGCAAGGGTTGGTTAGTGCTATCGTTAGTTAACGAATGATTTATGATTTGAGTTATAATAACGATGTTTATAACATCAGTTAATTCAAAGGATTTAGAAATGTTTTCTAACTGGAGTAAAAGATATTTTCTTAATAAAGGAATTATATATATTGGAAATGTTTTCCAATAATCGTGAGGGAAAATAGTGCTTTGAAAGAACACGAAAGGTGGAAAATGGGAATTGGAAATGATAATGAAATAAAGAACTAATATAAAAAGGGCCCAGTGTTGGTTGATGCTTGATTGATAGATTTCCATTTGGAAATAGAACCGTTGGTTGTATGGATGTTTCTTTGATAGTTAAATCACCGACTATCAAAGTTTTATTTTTTTTTATATATACCTCCGTTGTCAACATGGAGAGACCGGGATCAGATTTGATATCTGAAAACCACTTTGTATTGGCGTAAGCGTTATGAAGCAACTTATGTTGAAGAAAATTGAAGACGGAGTTATGCAAGGGCTATCCTGTTTACGGGTTAGTGCCTTCGGTTTGTCCAGACCCAGGACAACTTGTATGGACGAGTGTCTGACAGAGTATTTCCAAAGGGGGTTACGTACGTTGATTCCTTCAAACGTACGAAATGGGTGGCATAGAAGGGAAACTTCTTTAGCCTAACAATCTGAGTATTTTTGTGGGAATCAATTAGTGATTTCCGATGGATCTGACGATGTGGCATTCAAAGTGAATGATGGCCAGATGTTCTGGAAGGTAATTCAAACCTCAAGCCTCATCAACCCGGAAATTGGACAAAAATCGGGCAGGCAACATGGCTATGTGGGTCGCACCCATTAGGATGTATGATCACCTATCTAGAGAAATTCCTTTTGTTCTTAAATCTATCGATGCTGTCCCTTATCGGGAGACGGTTGCTGATCCCAACCGTCGGTGGTATACATTTGATACACTCAAGCGAAATGAGTGGTCGGTCATGTGTGGGCCGGGTTGCAAGATGTTCTTGTTGAACCCAGTGTATTTGCCTCTAGAGATACACGTTCGGAAGGTGGTCCCATACCTTGTCATGTTGGAAATCAAATCTCCAATAAGCGCCCTGCGGTTTTTGATTTTATATTGCATATGGAGCGTGAGATGCAAGCGTTTCCTCTAGATTCTATTTATCTGATGTAGACATTATTATAATATCACTGGATTTGATATCAAAATATTTTTGGTTATCGTAAGGTAAAAACCATCCGTGTTTATGTGTGGATTGGTCTTACGATTATCTTTTCTTTTGAAAAGGATTTTGAAAGTTAAACAAATGGTTGGAGTTTACTCACACCAGTCCCATGACTGACCCAGAGTTTATTTTGTTTGTTTTCCCTAAACTCTTGGGTGCCCAAATTTGTATAGGCAGTCAAGTAGTCAGGATTTTTCAGATTCACCTGGAGAAGATTGAAGCAGGAGGCTTTACCTGTTAGCTATAGACTATCATACTTTCCGCTGTGTATTTTGTTGTATCTGGAAACAGGTGTTTATAACTGTTCCAGGAATAACTGCTGTGCTCTGATAATGGTATGTATATACATTTACTGTTTTGGTATTTCAAAGTTTATGATGTCTAATATATTTTATTCGTTCCGCTGTGAGTTTGTGATCTTCATTTTCTTCTATTCTAATATTTCTTTCTTTCTATTTCTCACCCTCTAACTTCTTTCTAATAATGGTTCGTATTTCTGTGCAATTTGAGTTGGACGTGTGGTATGATTAGTCAACTCAAAGGGTACGGATTTGCGGGTCGTTTCAAAACACGACTATTTTATATAGTTCATATAGGTGATAAAAATAGGATTTTTATTATAAAACAATTTATTTCAAAACATGACTATTTTATATAGTTCATATAGATGATAAAAAAATAGGATTTTCATTATATAACAATTTATTTCAAACACAAATACCACTCAACACATGAATTTCTATTCAACACACGAAGGTTTTCTATAGTTCGTATATATAAAATAAAAATGTGATTTTTATTGTTAAAACAATTTATTTAAAACATGAATACCATTCAACATATGATTTTCTATTCAACGAATGAATTTCTATTCAACACACGAATATAGTTTCAACACATGAAAATAATTCTAACACATGAATATTATTCAAAATTTCGGCAGCATAATGGCAGGGTAGTTAAAACCGGGGTCGTCCCTAGTACGGCTCCTCGCTCTACCTTAAAGCCTCGCAGCTTTTGACAATGGGGATTTCATGCATCTAGTTCTCACGCAGGCGGCATGTATATTTTTTTCATTTCCACGAACTAATCCTATGTGGTTTCAATCAAATAATTCTCAACCACAAACGGGTATTTTTCAACCACAATCAATCAATTTCAACCACAAACAATTCTAATCAACCATTCGCTATCAACCAATATTCACACCAATCACTACCAATAAATATCGTCCATGGTTTGTGGACGAGGGGCGTATATATATATAAGTAAATTTCACTTCTATTCAACACATATATAATTTTTACAACGCATATATAACTTATACATCGACCGTACAACTTATACAACGCTTATACATGAGGTGTACAATGCTTATATAACTCATACATCGACTATATAATTTATACATCGTCGTTTTCCATATCGTTTATAATTTAGAAATCTCACATTAGGTTCCACTCCACCAAAAATAGCAGAAGGCTCAGAAAAATATGCAGTCTCTTCTAGAATGTAGAAGACGTCCACACGAGTCCACTGTCTCTTGTTTCACTGAATTTCATCAACAAATGAAAAAGATATGATTTTTACAGTGAAATCAAAAACCGTAGCGCTTTAAAGTGCTATAATATAGTTTATTTAAAATAGGTCGTACCTTATTTTAAATCTTCAAAACTACGTTTGATCTTTTCTCTCAATTCGTGCAACTATACGTAGATCGGCCTGCGCCACCTTGAAGGGCTAGGAGAGGCGCACCTGCACCTGGTGGTTGCACGTAGTTCGGTGCTAGGACTAAGGAGAATCGATGGTGCAAAGTGGCACACTTCGGGGGCTCGAAACTCAAGAAATACTGCACGATAATTGCCAAACTTCACATGGATTTGAAGCTCGTTCTGAGATCTTCAAAAAGTTCCAAAGAAGGGGGTAGTTTCGTTGAGAGATGGAAGAGAAAAAAAGGAGAGAAGAAATCGAGCATTTTCCTCCTTCGGCGAAGTGATACGGGGAGAGAGAGGGTTGATTTGTCACGATATGATTGGCTAGGGTTTTTTTTATATTTATAAATTTAAAAAAACAAAAATACCCCTTATCTCATACGAACTCCAACCCAAACCCAACGACTGTCGTCCTTAGCTAAATACCCCCATTCCGAACACAATGGGATATGTTTCGAAGGCCATTCGACTGTTTCGGTCAGTTTTCCTTCAAATTAAAATATAAAACATTCAATATTTGATTTGAACGTACATTTCAAATTGCCGGGGCCACATATTGATTCTAAAAATACCCGAAAAATAAATCTAGCTAAACGGTCCCAACAAAACAAGTTTCGTCGAATTCTGAGACCGTTTGAAAAATGGCCCCTTTTTGGTCGATCCAATTTAACTGTAATTGACCAAAACACGTTTTCCTTTTCCATGCTCACATACTAGCTTCAAAAATTATGAAATTTGAAACCTAGCAATAATTTGACATTTCAGATCCAACAAAAGTGGTTTCGTCGAATTCCGAGGTCATTTGCAAAATGGCCATTTTCATGGGCTATATAAATTCTATAGCGACCTTTCTGAAAATTCGTTTGGCTATAACTTTTGCTTCCTGCTATGAAACTTCGATTTTTCAGATTCTTAGAAAGATACTCACTAATAGATTTAAATATTTTTGGTTTCACTAAAATCCGTTTTGTTTTGCACCCGGTACAGCCAGTCAAAGTTCGAATTCAAATTTTGAAACTACCGCGCCATTTCAGGCCTTGTTTATGATTAGAATTAATTATATTTCTTTTCAAACATCGATTCAAACTTACTTTTCATCGTTATTATTTAAAATATTTATTTTAAATATTTAAAATCCACTAAAATAGCCAATTTAAACTTTTCGAACTGGTTCAAATTTTCCGGGTTGTTACATTACCCCATTCCGAACACAATGGGATATGTTTTGTAGGCTGATTCGACCGTTTCGATCAGTTTTCTTTAAAATCAAAATATAACTCTATATATTGAATTTGAACGCACATTTCAATTTACCATGGCCACATACTAAATAGAAAAATTCCCGAAAAATATTTTCTAGCTTCTTATTGACGATACGGTCCTAACAAAACTGATTTCGTCAAATTCTAAGACCGTTTGAAAAATGGCCATTTTCCAGTCGATTAAAATCAACAAAAACTGATCAAATGCGTTTTCCATCACCACGCTCACATATTGATTCAAAAAATTACGAGTTTTGGAAACTAGCAATAACTTGACATCACGGAGTCAACAAAAGTGGTTTCATCGAAAACCGTGGTCGTTTGCAAAATTTCCATTTTTAAGGGCCAGAATTCCATAGCGACTATTCTGAATTTTTAACTGGATGTAACTTTTGATTCCCGCTATGAAATTTCAATTTTTCGAATTCGTTGGAAAGATATTCTCAATTGGATTCAAATAATTTTGGTTTCGTTAAAATCCGGTTTATTTTGCACCCGGTACATTCATTTGAATTTTGAAATCAAATTATCGAACTACCGCGCCATTTTCAATTCCTTTTATAAATAAAATAAAATATTTATATTCTAACGACAACGTATATAAATATATACATTCTAATTCTATGCATTAAAATTTCTCATCGCTATTATTTAAAATAATTCATTTTAAATATTCGAAATTCATTATAATTGCCAAAATAAAAATTTTAAATTGGCTCAGAATTTCCGGGTCGTTACAATTGTAGTATTAATTAAAAAGGGGCTTAGTGATTGTTTGATACAAATTATTAGTATTCTCCTTGGGAATAAAAATCTTTGGATGAATGTTTGTCTTCTTTGATAGTTAAATAACCGACTATCGAAGTATTTATTATTTTATACCATCGTTGTCTATGTGGAGAGACCGATTGAATTTATTGTCCGAAAACCACTCCATGTAGGCATAAGCATTGTGAATCAGATATGCTAAGATAATTAAAGACGGAGAAAAATGCAAGGGCTGTTTTGTTAATCGTAGGTAGAAATTGCCTAAAAATGATTGATGGAATAGTGCCTTCGGTTTGTCCAGTCCCACGACAACTTGTATAGACGAATGTCTGACAGAGTATGCCTAACAGATCATCTATATTGATCTCTTCAAACGTATTACGTTGGTGGCGGAGGAATTTGTTTCTCTTAGCTTTATGCTAGTGGTGTTTTTGGGGAAATCAATTAATGATTTCGACAGGTTTGACGATGTGGCATTCGAAGTAAACGAAGATGTGGCATGTCAAAAGATAAACGTGGCCTCAAGCTTCACAACCGGGAAATGACATAAAATCGGATAGGTCATATGGCTAACTGGATAGCTCCCAATTAGGGTGTATTGTCACCTAATCTAGATAAATTCCATTTGCTTCTTTATTCTTTCGATGTTGTCCCTGTCGGGAAACGGTTGCTGATCCCAACCGTTGATGACAATACATTCGGAACACTCAAGCGTAGTGAGTGACCGGCCATGTTTAGCATGGGTTGCAAGATGTTCTTGTTGGACCCGCTGTATTCCTCTCCAGAAATACACAGTCAGAAGGTAGTCCCATACCTTGGTAGTTCGAATCCATTATCCAATAAGAGCCCACGGTTTTGATTGTATACTATGTATGTAGCGCGTGAGTTGCAAGCGTTCTGCTAACATTGCTATTTACTTGATTTAGACGTTATTATAATATAAGAATAATATTGATTTTAAAGAATGTTTTGTGTTATCGTAAGGTAAAAACCATCTGTATTTATGTGTGGATCAGTCTCATGATTATCTTTTCTTTTAAAAGGATTTTTAAAAGTTAAACCAAGTAGTTGGAGTTTACTCACACTTGTCCAATAACAGACCCAAAGTTTATTTTTTTTGTTTACCCTAAACTCTTGGGTGCCCAAATTTGTGCGGGCAGTCAAGTAGTTCGGGTATTTATAGGTACCTTGGAGGAGCTTGGAGCCGAAGGCTTCAGTGTTGGATATTCACTGTTTATTTTCCGTTGTGTTGTAAATGTTGTACTCTGATAATGGTATGTATATACAGTTAAAATGTTGTATTCCAAAAGTTGTTATATATTATATTTTTATTCCCCTACGATGTGAGAATCTATGTTTTTATTTCTGTTCTTCTTCTATATTTTTCTTCTTTGTTCATAATGATTCGTACTTCTGTGCAATTTGGGTTGGATGTGTGGTGTATTTAGTCAACTCAGATAGTACGAATTTGCAGGTCATTACATAAAATTTTCAGAATTTGATCGCAAAACTCACATCATTGCATCCATGGTAATTTTTTGTTCAATTTAGACTTATGATTTGCAGAAAACGGATTTAAGACAAAGAAGATATCATTAAATAAAGTTTTAGAAAAAACATAAAAAGGAAGAAACAAAAGAAACACAAAAAAGAACAATAGCTACTAATTTTTTTGTCTTATAAACAAAAAAAATAAGTTATGTGAGTTGGTAGAGTATGCACTTACTAAAGTGGAGGTTAGGAGTATGAATCCCACCAGCGTCAAGTTTTAAATTTTAAGAAGGCCAACTAAAAAGGATGCATTTTTTAAGATACACACACACACATACATATAAGGAAAAAATTGTATATAGATGAGTCTGTGTATATATGTATATGTATGTGAGAGAGTGTGTGTGCATGTATGTGTGCGTGTATATATATATGTGTGTGTGTAAGTATATATATAAGTGTGTGTGTATATATATATATATGGGCACTCAAAAATAACATTTGATTAATTAAAAATAAGTAAGAAGTATATGTCAGATAAATGTTGTTTAAAATTTGAAAATAAATGGAATTGTGCGTAAATATATACGCATAGATTCAAAAATTGAAATTAAAGTGTAAACTAAGGGCAGAAGATAATAATGGAATGAATGCGCATATTTTTTACACCTGTGAACGTGCATTAAAAAGATTGGAAATAATTAAATAGATAAAAAATAAATTTAGCAAAAGAATAACATTAGTAATAACATTTATTGCACAACTATTAAAGAACACATATTTATGAAGTTACACGCGAATATATACGCACAAGTTTAAATTTGAAATCTAAAACGTGTGTTATAAATGGAAGAAATTAATATAGAGAAGAATATTAGGTAAGAAAAGGAACGTTAAGTGCAACGTTAAACGAAAATTTATTAGGAATGAAATTAACGTTCGTGACCCAATGTTGGGCAGAGTGACGTGGATTTAACGCTTTTTATGGTTTGGATTTTATTTATTTCAATCTAGCGGACGATGTCTTTCTGAGCAACTATAAATAAACCAGTAGGGTGTAGCCTTCAACTCACGTTTTTTGAGAGGGTATCAGAGCTCTGCCATTTCTTTTCTCCTTCAAATTCTTAAGAAAATAAATATGTTAGTTTTAAGATTTCTAAATCAAGATTTTGAGATAAAGATTATAGATTTAAGTTATAAATGCTCAGATACTCCATCCAGATAATTCAGCAAATGTGAATTAAAAAGAAAGCAGCGCAGATCCAAATCAGATTCAAGAATCGTGCGCAGTCAAGTGAGTAGACTAAATTATATTTAGGGAAATTCGACAAAGGTCCTTATTTTCAGGTTTGTTATGAGTGGCATCCTCCCCTATAGTTTATTATAAAACGGGTCCCTATTTTTGAAGTTATGTGTTTTTTCATTTTTTTTGGCGCTGCTGTATTACAAAAAAACTGCAAATATTCAACTTAGTAATCTAAAGGAAAAAAATCTAAATCATCAATTACAGTGAAAATTTGCTGATATATCAGCAATAATTCACTACTATTGATGATATATCAGCAAAAATGTTAAAAATTGTTGCAATATGAAATATTGCTGATATATAAGAAATAATTGGGTATTATTATTGATATATGAGCAAGTTGATGAATACTTGCTGATATATCAACAATAATTGTGTATTTTTGCTGATGTAATTGAAGGCGAAATGAAAATTGCGGCAAAACTGCAATAATAACAAAATATTGCCGATAATTCAGCAATATTTCTTTAGTTGACGCAAATAGTTGCAATTATTGTTGAAATATCAGCAACAATTGCAAATGATTGCATTATTTGCTGTAATATACTGGAGCTACGTGATTTTTTTTTTGATTTGTTTTTCTGTAGTTTTAATACATGAAAATGATGATGATTATGTGTTGAATTTAATTATGATTTTTTGTGATTTTTGTAATACCCCGTAATTTTATAATATTAAAATTGACAAATAAAAGAATACTTAATTTCTAGAAGAACAATTAAGGGAAACGGGTTACGCTATTGCGTTCGTCTCGGAATTTTTCTTGAGATAGAGTCTGAGTCTGCATAAAACAGATACAGTATGAAGAAGTTATGAAGCTTAGAAGATTTCAGTTTAATTTAGAATTAAAATAATAATTTCAAACAAATTCGAAAATCAAAATTTACAAAATCTAGGTGGGCGGGAAATCTCCCACTCTAGGTTGTCGACCCCCCCCCCCCACGGGGAGTCGACATAGGTGTCGACCCCCCTATAGGGTTGTCGATCCCTGTCGGCCCAGATCTGGCCGACGTGTTTTTGAAGCCTAGGGTTGACATGGCCTTCTCTGGTTGGCTGAGTGACGTGTATTTCTGGTCAGGATGGTTCTGATGGCTCCTAAACTAATTAAAAGCCCTAATACACCTATAACATCTATAAAAGAGCCCTAAACCTGGCCCTAATTTCATTACACAAATCTATGGCGCCTCCATGCTGCCTCAACCTAAACTAATACTAGTCTCTCTTCTTCAACAAATCAAAGTAAAGGAATTTGGTAAAGGGGAACGGATCTACAACAACAACTATGGCTAATTCTCTTCCTTAATCCAACCTTTGTGAGTTCATTGATTATTTTTAGATTAAAATATTGCTAAAGCAAAACTGACATGTTGTAAATTGGATTTGGGACTTAAACCTGATAATAAGATTGGATCTCATCAGTTATATCTTAGCCTATACATCAGATTTGTGATTCTTATATGTCATTAGCCTACACATCAGATCTGTGAATCTTATATACCCATGTTGATATTATCATCAGTTTTATTAGTTTTATCTTTATGACCAGTTCATACTTATGCCTATTTCATTGTTATTATTATGCCTATTCTTTATCTTGTCCTTTCCTCTTTCCCTTTTTGGTTTTTATAGCCGGGCTACTTCGAGCCTAGGCCAAATCTCATAAGTGATGAACGTACGAATGGTAATTTAGGGAACATTGGGAATTTGGCATAATATAATTGGTTTGATTTAAACAAGACAAATGTTAAATTTGGCATAATATATGTTGGGTTGATTTGGGCATGACAATGTCAAATTTGGTGCATGATATGAAATTGAGGATTTTGGGTAATTGACATAATTAGCCTGAAATTGGCATAAATAGCAAATGAATAAATTGGCTAAGATAAGCATGCTGAGACACGAGGTTAGACTCTGTTTGCGGTAAAAGCCTGCCTGGAACTAACCGGCCTAACTAGCAACCGCAAATGGTCAGTCTAATATGAGAGGTCGTCGGCATAACTAAAAGATGATTAGACACGAGGTTAGGTCTGGCTTGTGGCAGAAGTCTGCCCGGAACCGCCCGACACATCCAGCGGCCATAAGCAATCGACCTAATGTGAGAGGTATGTGCATTAATAACTAATTAATGTTGATCAAAGATGAATATGATACCTAAAACATCTTAGGTGGGTGGGATTAAGTTAACCTGTGTAAGATGACAACTTAACCAATATTACATGAACAAAGTGGATAGGGTTAAGGAAAGCTTAACCAATAATACATATTGATTCGATAAGTGGATGGGGTTAAGTCATCTGGGCGGATAGACATCACTTAACCAATATAAGTTTGGTTAGGATAAACCCTAGGAAAAACCTAGTAGCGGTAGGGACCCTTTTAAGACAGTAACCCACTTAGAGGTATCGGTAATGCTGAGCTAGGCAGGATTGGGACACGCTTACTGGGATGATTATAAGCTGTCAAATAGGAGCGAGGGTGTAGCAGTGCAAGTTCCGATGGGTTCGTTAAGCATGCAAAAAGGTGTTCCCGGCATTGGAAGATTTCGCCACTGTACACCAGTAGGTATAAAGTTGTGCAATAAGAGGTTGCCACTTAGGGAGTGATACACCCTAAGCTGGGACCTGCACTGGTATCTACAAGTTAGAAGCCGATCAATTAGGGGTAGTGTGGGGACATCTGGTAACTATTATGGGCAAGTAGGCTGTCAAGGATTGTATGGGGTGGATGCCTCTTACTAGATGTTACGCCCGAGGGCTACCAATTACGGGATTGGGATCATTTCGATAAGAATTACTAGTAGGTTGTGCAGAGAATTAAATTAAGTAAGAAATCAGGGAAGCGCACTAGACATTCCTTTATATTCATCATGTTATCCTGCTTTACCTTATGTCATAGTTATATCTCTCATCCAGTTTATTCCTGTCATAATGCTTTACTTATTTTCTTGCTGAAAATAACTGGACTCGCCAGGCTTTATGTCTGTCCTTTTTTGTTTCGCCTCTTTTCTTTCCTTTCCCCCTCCCCTCCCTCCCCCGAGGTCCTCAGTGTGGGATTAGTGGAGCTTGACTTGGATTTCTTTCTTCTTGATGTTCTTAGAAGTGTTGGAAGTAATGCTCAGCTTTATCTCTTTTCCATTATAGCTATTTGGAGTGGGATTATGATTTTACTTTTATGTACTCTGATAATAAGTTCGTTCAATATGGATATTTATGTACTTGACTCTAGTATGTGGTTTCGATGTTGTAACCAAACATGTTTTGCTTTTCCGCTACAATGAATAAATTTTGATTTTTCTTAAGTACCATTTTATATATTTGTCTTGTGATATTTTGTTCTGTACTCTTATAATACTCCATGAAAGTTAATGCATTCCCTTAATGAGTGACATTAATGGACGTGGGGTGTTACATGTGGTATCAGAGCTGAAGGTTACCAGAACAGATAAAAGATTTTGGAAAACCATTTTCAAAAGCATTTTTAGAAAGAAGTATTTTCAAAAACATGTTTTGAAGAGAGTATTTTCAAGAGAAAGTTTATTATGAAAAACATAATCCCCAAGAGCCATATATCTATCTTTCGATTCTCCGTTTTGAATCTCCCCCTTTTTCTTTTCAGTATGTCTGGAGAACCCGAAATACCCGAGGGCGTACATATACCACACTGGTTCAGAAGGTATCTGGAAGTGAGGGCTAATGCCGTAGGCCCAGCAAGTGGTCCTCCTCCCCCTCCTCGTGTAGACACTTTTTTTAAGATATGCAAAGGCTTTCGTGAGATGGGCGGAAAACCATTTCATGGGACTGAGACATTTGTCGAGGCTAGAAATTGGCTCAAGGAAGTGAAGGACTTGTTTGGTATCTTTGAGATAGACGATGGAAGGAAGGTTCAATTAGTTGCTTGGTTGATGAAGGACGAAGCCTCATTTTGGTGGGAAGTAACTAATAGAGGGTGTGCAGTGGAGACGTGGATGGATTTTAGACAAAGGTTCGAGTTGAAATTTCTTTCACAAGCAGAGGAGAGTTTATACATGGAGAGGTTCCTAGCTTTGAAACAAGGGAGTTTGTCTGTGAAGGAGTATGTTAACAAGTTTAACCAATTAACAAGATTTGGTATGGAATTAGTTAACACACCACATAAGAAGGCCTTGAGATTTTCTAAGGGCTTGAACGAACAGCTTCACGAATTGGCTATGTCCCACATTCCTATAGGGGCTACCTTCTAAAAATTTGTTGACATGGAGCTGATGCATGAAGAGGAGAAAGGTGCTAATGTTGATAAGGCACAGGATAAGAAAGAGGTGAAGGCTGAAGGATCACAGAACAAGAAAGTGGATCCTAAGAAGAGTGGGAAACCCCGAGATAAAAGGAAGTGCCATTTCTGTGGTATACCAGGTCATTTAGCTAAATATTGTAGAAAGAAGAAGGCAAAGAAGACTGGTTGTTTTCAGTGCGGTGAGATTGGTCATCCGATCAAGGACTACCCCAGAAGGCAAGGGCAAGGATAGAGTACAGGATCTACTTCTAGAGGGCAGGTTCATGCTCTCATGGCAGCTACGCAAGAGAGAGGTAAAAACATTTCTGTTGAAATTTTGATTTTCCTTTTCGATCATCCTGTATGTACTTTGTTTGATTCTGGCGCTTCACATTCGTTTATATCTGCTTCCGTTGTTGAGTCTCTACACCTAGATACTAGTCTAGTTATGGATCCCATTGTAGTCTCAAATCCTATTAGGGGCACGACTCATCTTTTTATATTATGTCGGGATTAGAGAATATATGTATATTGCGTTGAGTTCGAATGCAACGCTCATGTTCTTGGTTTCACAGGCTATGGGTTGATTCTAGAAATGGATTGGCCGGTCAAGTATGGTGCCATTCTCAACTGTGAAAAGGGGATAGTCAGACTGTTGACTAGTTTGGGTAATACTCTCGATATCTCATGCGACCCTAAGGGTTCTGTTATGCTTAGCTACCTAGAATCTCTTGACACATCTATTGATGATTTGCAATTTGTTCGAATAGTCCGTGAGTATGCAGATTTCTTTGAGGAGGTTAGGGGCCTACCTCCAAAACATGAGATAGATTTCCGTATATACTTGGTGGATAATGCAAAGCTAGTTAAATTGCCCGTGCGCCACATGGCTCCAAGAGAAAGGAGGGAGCTTTGTAAGAAAGTGAAAGAGATGCTTGAGAAAGGGTTCATAAGAAGAAGTATCTCGGAGTGAGGTGCTCCAGTTGTTTTTGCTATGAAGGCTGACGGTTCACCTAGATTATGCGTGGACTGTAGAGAGCTGAATAAGCTCACGAAGAAGAGCAGAAATCCATTACCGAGGATAGATGACTTGTTCGATCAGTTGGTCAGTGCTTCATTTTTCTCGCAGTTGGACTTAGCTACAGGATTTCATCAGTTGAGGGTAGCTGAGGATAGTACAGATAAGACTGCTTTTAGAACTCCCAATGGTTTCTTTGAGTGGCTTGTCATTCCTTTTGGTTTGACGAACGCACCCGCATATTTCGTAGACTTGATGAGCAGGGGGTTTAGGGAGTTTCTAAACAAGTTTGTGGTAGTCTTTGTGGATGATATCTTTATATTCTCTAGAAACGAGGAGGAACATGCCCGACATCTTAGGGAAGTCTTAGAGACCCTTTGAGCACATCAAATCAAAGATAAGTTCTCCAAATGTTATTTTTGGAGGAAGGAACTGAGGTTCTTAGGGCATGTGGTTTTTAAGGAAGGGATAGCAGTGGATCCCGCAAAGGTGGTAGCAATCCAAGATTGGAAGATTCCTAGGAATGCAACGGAAGTAAGAAGTTTTCTTGGTTTGGCGGGCTACTATAGAAAGTTCATTAAGGACTTTGCTAAGATACCAACCCCACTTACACGGTTGACGAAAAAGAATTTGACCTTTTCTTGGAATGTTGACCATGACGATGCTTTCCAACGTTTGAAGAGGGCTTTGACGGCAGCACCAGTTTTAGTTTTGTCGGATGGGAGTAAACCATTCATAGTGTATACCGATGCTTACGGGATAGGGCTTGGCGCGGTTTTGATGCAAGAGGGAAGGGTGATATGCTATGGTGGAAGGCAGTTGAAAGTCCATGAGAAGAATTACCCTACCCATGACTTGGAGTTAGCTGTCATCGTTTTTGCGCTTAAGTCTTGGCGCCATTACTTGCTTGGTGAGAGGTTTGAGTTGTATACAGACCATAAGTCGCTTAAATACTTGTTCTCTCGAAAAAATCTAAACTTAAGGCAACAGAGGTGGATGGAGTTCTTAGTATTCTACGATTTTGAGATTGCATAAACCCCTCGCAAGGGTAACGTTGTAGCGGATGCCTTGAGTAGAAAGAAGTTGACTTTGAGTCCTTTGTTTGTCGAGCGGCAGAGCTTAGAGTATATTTCTACCTTCAACTTTAGACCCTCTACTGATTATGTACCCGGTTTGTTAGAATCGTTAGAGGTGTGGCCTACGCTTTTAGGACAGATAGGTGTGGCACAGCGAGATGACCCACAGTTGATGGAGATAGTAGACAAGCTCATAAGAGGGGAGTCCTCCTGTAACAACCCGGAAATTCTGAACCAATTTAAAATTTTTATTTTAGAAATTTTAATGGAAATTTAATAGTTAAAATAATTTATTTTAGATAATAACAACGAAAAATTCTATTTTAATTATAAAAGGAGTTAAAAATAGCGTGGTAGTTTGAAATTATGAATTTGAACTTTGACTGACTGTACATGATGTAAAATAAATCGGATTTTAGTGGAACCAAAAATATTAGAATCTATTTAAAAATATCTTTCCAACGAATCCGAAAAATCGAAATTTCATAGCGGGAATCAAAAGTTATGCCCAGTTTAAAATTCAGAATAGTCGCTGTAGAATTTATATTTTTTTTTAATATTAAAAATAGCCATTTTTCAAACGACCTCCGTTTTCTTTGAAACCACTTTTGTTGGATCCGGAATGTCAAATTATTGCTAGGTTTCAATTTTTATAATTTTTCGAATTAATATGTGAGCGTGACAAAAGGAAACGTGTTTTGTCAATTTTAGTCAATTTCGATCGACCAGAAAATGACCATTTTTCAAACGCTCTCTGAATTTGACGAAATTAGTCTTGTTAGAACCGTATCGTCGAAACATAGCTAGAAATAATTTTTCTGGAATTTTTAGAGTCTGTATGTAGCCCCAGTAAATTTAAATGTACGTTTAAATTAATAAATAAATGATTTTTATATTAAATTAAAGAAAAGTGGGTCAAGACGATCGTTTGGGCTCACGGGACCTAGCCCATCGCATCCGGAACATGGGTATTTGGCATGGGGCAATATTCTTTGGGCTGAGTTTGAAGGCATTTAGGATTAATGGGCTTTAAAATGATTAATGAATTAAGTAATATAATATATTATAAATACATTACAATACAGTAAACCCTAGCATCTTATAGCAGCCGCCGCCATTGTAAATTCAATGTCCACCGAACTCTGATTATAAAACCTTAAAAGCAATCCATACACAAAGTAATTACAAACGATTTCAAAGCAAAAACAATTCTACATCTCGAGATCCTTAATGTCAACGGACACGATCTGAAATTGTGGCGTCTGGAGGTGGGATTTTAGCTTGAAAGGTGCCAGCTTTGGACACGGTTTTCAGCGAGGAGGGGGACTCGAGTTGGGGCCCACGCCTGGGGTTGGACGGCGACGCCAATGAGAGTCCGACGGAGGTCTTTGATCGAAGGCCGATGGCCTTGGGGAGGAGCGACTATTGGATTTTACTTTAGAGAGTGGTTTCGTTTTTACGGCCGTGGAGAAATCAAAGAAGAAGAAGAAGAGTAAAGTGATTAAGAGATTAATAATGTAATTAGTTAATTATAATTAATTAATTTATGTAATGAAACCTTTTTAATTTGATAACTTGGTCATACAGATACATAATTCAGCGAAACTAAAAGCGGTTGGAACCCTCTTGATGAGATCTGCGTGATAGTCCAGGCCAGATCTGGAACGGAGCACTTTGAAAATTCATATAAAAAGCAATGTGAGATTTCTATTTTATAATTAATTAAAATTTAATTATTTTCTTACTATTTAAAATCAATGTATGTATGTAATGAAATCGGATCTGTGATTTGTAGATTGAAATTTGTTTGTTGTTTGTGATTGATTTCGATGCTCATGTTGTTAGGTTCCGATCTAAATTTAAAATCGTTCTTGTTAGATCATGTTATATTGACAATAAAATATCGTTCTTACTTGATCATGTTACATTAACATTAGAATATCATCAATGCTAGATAAGGTTGTATTAAAATAAAATGTCACCTTGTTAGATCATGTTATTTATTAATAAATATGTCGCTTATGTAGAAAACATATTTTATAAATGAATTTGTCATTTATATTAGAAAACATACTTTTTTATCATGTATGTTAAAAATCATGTTATGTAAATAAAACATGATTATTGAAATAAAAATATAGATCTTGTCAAAATATGTCAATTGAAATAAAAATAACATTTTTGGCAAAACATGTCAGTTGAAATAAAAGATTATACTTATATTGTAATTTTGTTACAATAAAAAGAGTTGAAGTAAAGGATTATATTTTTTTTAATGTAGTTAGTTTCCATTAAAAAGAATAGAAATTTAAAGATTATATTTTTTATATAATATTGTTTTCCATTAAAAAGAATAGAGTTTAAAGATTGCATTTTTATGTCATATTATTTACAATAAAAAGAATTGAAATAAAAATTAGATTTTTATTGTCATCTGGTTTAAATAAAAAATATTGAAATAAAAGATTAGATTCTCATTGTCATTTGTTTACAATAAAAAAATAGATTTAAAATTAACATTTTTATTGTCAAGTTAGTTACAATAAAAAGAATTGATATAAAAGAAACATTTTTATTTTCATTTTAGTTGTAATGAAAAGAATAGATTTTAAAGTTGCATTTTTATTTACATTTTATATGCAATAAAAATAGGAGAGTTGAAAGTAACATTTTTGTTGTCATTTTATATGAAATAAAAATAGTCATTTTTGTCAAAACATGTGTGTGACGATCCCAAAACCCCGTGACACGGTGTTAAGGATAATCATTGGAATATAACACATTAATCATCATTAGCAGATCACAGATAATAGCATAAACAGAAAATAGAATTTACACACATATGACAGCGGAATCATAAAGATATCATCACATCAGAGAAGCACAGTATAGGATACAACTTAGTGCATAATGATACATAATCAGTCACCATCGCCTGAGGCGGAATCATACATAAAGAGTACACAAAATAAATATCAGTCTACATCGTCGATGGCGGAATCATAATATAGATACAATAATGGCGGAGAAAATCCAAGTCAGCACAGTGTAGTCAAGCCTCGCTATGAGCCAAAAGGTGTGTCAGAAACCTGTAACTAGGCTGGCCGTGTGAAAATGAGGGCACCCGAGTTTGCAAGGTGAAACAAACTACGAGTCAGTCATGGGACTGGTATGAGAAATCTACTTAACTTATTAACAACAATAATAAGGCAAATCAAAGGACCACGCCACTTTCGCGGAACATGTTTACTCCAATGAGTGCTAGTGCATCAAATAAAGTAAATGATTAAATCATCGCAATGGTTTTTATAAAATGAAGCCACTATAAGACTCAGGTCCCATCACACAATGCAACGCAAGCCGGAGGATAGAGTTTTTACCTTATAATGGCCAAAAATGCTTCATATGAATTAAACAAAAGTGTTTGATATTATTACTAGTGCATATATGTTTCAAAAGCGATTTCAATCATAAATATCAATCATAGGCGGCATAAATGACCCATACCACTATGTCGCCGTTCTAGTAATACAATCACGTCCGCATATTTCGTATTAGAAATTGGATTCCTTCATGAGTCGAGGCAAGGGGCAAGCTCCTCTCCGATTCGAGACACTCTAGCAAATGTCCCAGGACCCCACTATGATCCTTGGATCTTCAGGGTCGGTCCTCTCTTACTTTTGAGGATTAGTTATTCCTGAACACACGTTTCCCGGTCCTTACAGACCTATATCGAGGCGCCTCGCATTCCAACAACCACAGAGGTGAAAAGTATATATAATGTCAGGGCTGGTAGGTCACTGACATCACCTTAGCTAGAAAGAAATGTCGTGCTCTCCCTGCAGTCACTCTCCCGTTTTTGACTCATACCGAGGTGTGAGGATCGCGAATTCACGTTATACACAAAGCTACGTCACATAGACCATGCTTTGATCATCAACCACAAGACTTTGCTTTGCAACAGAAGCCTTGATCATATGCCACTTAGGCGTGCCACACAGGCAATCCACTCCATGCGACTGATTTCTATCAATATATAACCTCTGAGCTCGTACGTCTCAGAGAAGGGCGTTAAGCAAGAGAATAAATTCTCCGCCGCCAAACAGATATATATTTAACAGAGATCAATCAACACAGAACAAAATCCAATGTCAGACACACAGTCCATTTACAAGTCCGTTCTGGGTCTGAACGAAATCGGAGGCACCAATTCCTCGCATATCCGTACGATCAACAGTATGTTTGGACGGCTACTACTTCAGTTCCTTCATGGTAGTTACTCCAATCACGAGCATCAGTAGCGCCCATCCATCCAATGTGAAGATCGTCGGTCTTCAACCGTCTTCCACTCTTCGAATTCTCAACGTCGATCGATTACTTGAAATGAGATAACCTCGGCCTTTTCAAATAACCCACGTATATTTAGATTTTCAATTCAATTATTCACATGGTTGGACTATTCAACATTCACATTTCAGTTATTTAGTTATAATTTTCATGTCAAATACATTCAACCATCACATATCTAGCAAACACAACAAAATTGGTTTATTTCCACTCTATATCGTCTATAGTATTTTATAACGATATATCGCCATTTTTATTTAATTTAAAACGGCCCTATTTAATTAAACAACGTTTCGGGTCGTGTCGATGCACTGGCGCAGCTTTTCACTAATATTGTTTTACACAAATCTGAAAATCTAACTGTTGGATCTTCACAAATTTTGTATCATTAGGAAGGTCATTTCAAAACGAATCCAACAGTTTCAGTTTTAGGAAAATCCGACGGTCGGATCTCCCACACTAGTCATTTGAAGTTACGATTTCAATTTACGAACTGCAGCGTCGTTATTCGATTTAATTATATATATATATATATAATCGTTTCTGGCGCTGTTTTTCTTCAGATTTGAATTAAACATTCCAGACAATCCAACCGTCGGATCTTCACAAAGTTGGTGCCGTTGGAAAGATATTTCCCAAGGCGAACCCAACGGTTGCGGTTTCGGGAAAATCCAATGGTCGGATTTCCCGCACTAGTCATTTGAAATCACTGTTTCAAAACACGAATTGCACGGCCACGTTTCGTTTTAATTTTATTTATATTTATATATTTATATAAATATAGTTCATTCAAAAATTCCTATATCGTTTTCACTTCAATTATTTCACTAACGCCTTTAAATTTTGGAAAATTTCGCCATAACCTCCTTTGTACGGGAGGGGCTGGGAAAATTCCCAAATAGCCACATGGGCGTCTCATGTCAAAAAGAAAAAGAAAAAGCCAAGTGGCTAGCCAACAGGCTCATAAAATCATCACCCAAACAAAACAGTAAATGTGTACCTATTTGTCGGGCACAAAATTCTATTCCTCTTCTCTAGCCCCTTTTGCTATAACCTGTTCAATAAATATGCATGTACATATATACAATTTTTATCATTTATCATTTTCCATTCAACTTCATATTCAATTTACTTTGGTTTAAAAAAAACACCATTCATTCTAATGTTGCATGCATAGGCTAAAATCATATCATTAGCTAATTAATGTATATTTCAACTCATGCACATTTATTTGAACAAGTGGTTATTTTTAACACTTCACATTTCAAAGATGATAAATTTGGCGAACTAAAATAGATTTCAACACATGACTATTTTATTTAGTTCCTATGCATGTTAAAAATAATATTTCTTCACAAATATTTATTTCAACATCCGCATATCTCTAGCATATCACATATATGATAAAAATGATATTTTTATCATTTAAAATATTTATTCGACAAATGGATAATTTCAACACTTCATAGATTCAATAAAAATGTAATTTTTATTGTTCGATCTTTTTATTCAACACATGAACTTTTCCACTACACACATTCCTCAACACATGAGCATTTCCACACATGGATATTTTATTTATGTTGTTCATATTAGAAAGATGGAATTTTTATTGTTGAAACTATTTATATAAGGTGAATATTTTTCATACTTCATACATATTATAAAAATGTGATTTTTATTGTTTTGACACTTCATTCATTAACAAATGAATTTAATTTTCACACATCACTTTTCAACACATGAACATTTCCACACATGGATATAGTTTCAACATATGACTTTAATTTCAACGCATGAAAATAATTTCAACATATGAAAATAATTCTAACACACAAAGATTATTCAAAATTTCGGCAGCATAACGGCAGGGTAGTTAAAACCGACACCGTCCCTAGTACGGCTCCTCGCTCTACCTTAAAACCTCGCGGTTTTTGACAATGGGGATTCATGCATCTAATTCGCACGCAGGCGACATGTTTTATTTTTTATTTCCACAAATATTTCCAATTCATTTCAATCACCGATGGGTATTTTTCAACCACAACCAAACAATATCAACCATAAATAATTATTCAACCATTCGTATTTTTCATCCAATATTTCACACCAATTCACAACAATAAATATTGTCCATGGTTTGTGGACGAGGGGAGTCTATATATATATATATATTTAATATAATTGCTATATTTCACTTGCATTTCAACACATATATCAATTATTCTATGCATGTAAAATTCATACTTCGCTTATATAGCTTATACTACGCATGTACATGAGGTATACAACACGTTTGTAATTTATATTTCGCTAATATAATTTATAAACAACATTTTCCATTCAAATTTATTTAATTTAGATTTCTCACTTTGGTTTGCGGAGTGCTAAAAATCGTAGATGACTAAGAAAAATCCGCGGCTTCTACTATTGGGTAGAGAGCTTCCTTGCGGTCCCGATGTTTCCTGTTTCATCGAATTTCGTCAACACACTAAAAAGATATGATTTTTCAAAGTGTAAAGATAAAAAAGAACTCACCTTTCACGATGGTTCAAAACTAGGTTTGAGGTTTTCGCGAAATCCGTGGCACGTAGGGACGATCGGCGGGTTGGACGTGGAAGAGGGAGGAGAGGGCTTCCTATCGGTGGTGGTTTGGTGGCGTTCGGTGGTCGGGATCGTCGGCGGCGGCTCCAGGAAGGTCGGGGTTTTCTGGGCTCGATTCAGGCGGAGGAGGGGTTGGTCGGGGTCGTGGTGGGGTCGGATTTGAAGGGGAGGCGGAGGCGCGTCGAGGGGTGGCGGTGGCGTTCGTTGGAAGCGGCGGAAGCGGCGGCGATCGGGCCTGGAAGGTTGGAACGACGGTGATCGTCGAGAGCGAGGGTTTTTAGTTTTTTTTTATTTTGAAAATAATGAATGGAGAAATATGATTGGTCGATGGTTTTAATAAATTTTTAAATAGTGTTTTCTCAAACGAACTCCTTTTCAAACCCAACGACTATCGCCCCTAGCTAAATACCCCCATTCCGGACACAATGGGATATGTTTCGTAGGCCAATTCGACTGTTACAGTCAGTTATTTTTCAAATTAAAGTATAAAACATTTAATTTTTAACTTTGAACGTACATTTCAATTTGCCAGGGCCACAAACTGATTCGAAAAATTCCAGAAAAATAAATCTAGCAATGTTTTGACGCTACGGTCCTAACAAAACTAGTTTCGACGAATTCTGAGATCGTTTGAAAAATGGCCATTTTTTGGTCGATCCAATTTAACAGAAATTGACCAAACGCATTTTCTTTTGCCACGCTCACATACTAGCTTCAAAGATTATGAAATTTGAAACCTAGTAATAGTTTGACATCCCGGACCCAACAAAAGTGGTTTCGTCGAATTCCGAGGTCGTATGCAAAATATCAATTTTCCAGGGCTATATATTCTATATAGCGACCATTCTGAAAATTCATTCGGCCATAACTTTTGATTCCCGTTATGAAACTTCGATTTTTTAGATTCATTAGAAATGTATTGACTAACAGATTTAAATATTTTTGGTTTCGCTAAAATCCGTTATATTTTCCACCCTGCACAGTCAGTCAAAGTTTGAATTCAAATTTTCAAACTGACTCACTATTTCTAATTCACTATTTTATTGAAATATTCTATTTCAGTTGTTCAATTTCCTTTGAAATCACCAATTTAAAAATTTTAAATTGGCCCGTATTTTCCGTTTTATTACAATCTCCCCCACTTAAAACTTTTCGTCCTCGAAAAGGAAACAACAGTAAAGTAGGAAACAAAATGTAAAAGCAAAGTATTGTAAAGGTACCTTGCACCGGAGTTAGTCAGAGATATCCACTCTGCACTTGGGGTAAGCTTGCTTAATGCTTTCCTCAGTCTCCCAAGTACATTCTCTAGGATCACTGCTCCACTGCACTTTAACTAAATGAACCTTTTTGCTTCTTAGTTCTCTAGTTTCTTTGCCAACGATCTTTAATGGCTCTCTTCTGAGTGCTAATTCTGGAGTTATGTCCATATCCTGTTGCGCTGCTTCTTCCACAACAAGATCCGGATTATGCACATGTCTTCTAAGTTGTGATATGTGAAATACATCGATCATGCACTCCAGGCAACCAATCTGGTAATTGAACCCTATAAGCTAGAGTTCCAATTCGTTCGAGTATAGGAAAGGGACCAATAAATCTCGGTGCCAACTTCCCAGTTTTGCCAAATCTGATTACTCCTCTCATCGGAGAGACTTTCAAATAAACATGGTCACCAACAGCAAATGTCAAATCTCTTCTTCTCGAATCTGCATAACTTTTCTGTCGGCTTTGGGCGGTTCTCAAACGCTTTTTGATGAAGTCAACTTTATCAGATGCTTCTCTAATCATATCGGGTCCTAACACAAGTCTGTTGCCAGGTTCTACCCAACATGCTGGAGATCGGCACGGTCTGCCATATAATGCTTCAAATGGCGACATTCCCAAACTTGCTTGATAGCTATTGTTATATGAGAATTCTGCTAAATGCAAGTGATCTTCCCATAACCCACCAAAATCAATTATACATGCCCGCAATAAATCTTCTAGAATTCTATTCACCCGCTCAGTTTGGCCATCTGTTTGAGGGTGATAAGCGGTGCTCATATTCAGTTTCGTTCCCAATTCTGTCTGGAAAGCCTCCCAGAATTTGCTAGCAAATATCGGGTCTCTATCACTAACTATGCTCATGGGAATTCCATGCAGCTTAACGATTTCTTTGAAATATATCTGTGCTAGACTTTGAGCGGTTCTGTTGTATCTGACAGGTATAAAATGGGAAGTCTTCGTGAAGCGATCTACGATTACCCTAATGCTGTCATTACCTTTCCTGGTTCGCGGCAAACCATCTATGAAATCCATGGAAATCTGTTCCCATTTCCAACTTGGGACTTCCAACGGTTGCAACAATCCAACTAGCTTCTGCTGGTCGCTCTTGACCAATTGACAAGTAGGGCATCTGCTAACATACAAAGAAATATCCCTTTTCATTGCCTTCCACCAGAAAGTGCGTTTGATATCGTTGTACATTTTACTCACTACAGGATGGATGCAAAATTTGGATTTATGGCATTCATCTAGCACTTCTCTTTTGAGCTCAGGAATGTCGGGAACACATATTCTTTTATTCAGCCTCAGAACTCCCTCACTATCCACTTGGAAACTGGAGCCTTCGCCCCTTTGAATCCTTTTTATCATCTCTTTCACAAAATTATCACTTTTCTGAAGAACAGATATTCTATCAATCAATCCTGGCGTAATTACAAGATTGGCAACGATTGCGGTTTTCCTACTAAGCGCATCCGCTACAACGTTAGCCTTCCCTGGCGTATACATGATATCAAGATCATACGCTGCAAGAAATTCTAGCCAACGCTGCTGTCTCAAATTCAGATCTTTCTGGGTGTATAAATACTTCAATGATTGATGATCTGTGTACAGTATAAATTCCTTGCCCAATAAATAATGCCTCCATATTTTCAAAGCAAAAAAGATAGCTAGCAACTCAAGATCATGAGTCACATAATTCTTCTCGTGTGGTTTCAGTTGGCGGCTTGCATAAGCGACTACTTGGCCTCTTTGCATTAACACTGCAGCAAGACCTCTAATAGAAGCATCTGTCCAAACCGTTAAATCCTGATTGCCATCAATAATAGTTAACACAGGAGCAGTGGTTAGTATCGATTTCAATTCCTGGAAAGCTTCTTCACAGTCGGAAGTCCACTTGAATTTCTCATGTTTCTTCGTGAGCTTCGTTAACGGACCGGATATCTTCGAAAAATCCTTAACGAACTTTCGATAATAACTAGCCAACCCCATAAAACTCCTAACCTCTGTGGGAGTAGTGGGTTGTTTCCAGTCTTGAATCGCTGTTATTTTGCTTGGGTCTACAGAAATTCCTTTCTCTGACACGACATGGCCAAGAAATTTGACTTCTTCTTGCCAGAAGACACATTTAGAGAATTTGGCTTTGAAGACGTTCTTCCTTAGAATCTCCAATACTTGTTCTAAGTGTTTTTCATGCTCGGGTTTTGATTTGGAGTAGATTAAAATATCATCGATGAATACGAGGACAAATTTATTCAAAACTCCCCTGAACACTCTATTCATTAGATCGACAAAGTATGCTGGAGCATTACACAGGCCAAACGACATTACTAACCATTCATAAAATATGTCTGGACCTCTGAAAGCTGTCAAAGGAACACACTCTTCTGCTATTCTCAATTGGTGAAAACCTGTAGCTAGGTCCATTCGGGAAAATACTTTCGCCCCATTTAATTGGTCTAGCAGATCATCGATGCGGGGTAATGGATACTTATTTTTGAGCGTCTGTTTGTTGAGGTCTCGGTAATCAACACATAATCTAAGAGTACCGTCTGACTTTGGGACAAACACAACAGCTGCACCCCAACTAGAAAAACTAGGTCTGATTAGACCCTTCCACAACAGTTGACGAGTTTGATCGCCTAATTCTTCTTTTTCCTTCGGAGTCATTATGCGAATTGGATGTACTACTGGTCTGGCATTGGGAATTAGATCGATTCGGAATTGTATTTCTCTTTGCGGAGGTAAGTTTTCAACTTCTTCAAACACATCCACATAGTTTCTGACAATAGGAATCTTTCCTATGGAAGTGGGGAAAAGTTCTAATGCCGACCAAAATTCTTCTCTATTTGGATTCGAACCATGACAGGGTACCGTAATATATCCAAGCTTCGTTCGAATTTTTACGATTCTTTCTGCATACTTCACTTCGGCTTCATACTTCGTTAACCAATCTAGCCCGAGAATGATATCGAATTCGGGAAAATCCATAACGATTAAATTGAAAGAAAATTTGTAGGTAGAATAAGAGATTGGCACTCTACAACATGAACTGAGAGTGATAGAACCACCTATCGGGTTATGAACTTCCACCGATTCTTTAAGCTTTCTCTGTTTTAACTTTAATTTGTGCACTGTGTTATTAGCAATAAAACTACGCGACGCACCCATGCCAAACAATACAGAAACAGGAATATTTTTAATTGTAAGGGTACCTCCCAAAACATCGGGTTTACCTGCTCCGTCAGAAGCAGCTGGAGGGCTTGACCCGTCATATACGTGAGCTATTGTGGCCTTCTTCAGCAAAGGACAGTCCCTAACAAGATGATCTGTCTTGCGACAATTTAAGCACGAGCGAGGGTTCTGGGAGCCTTGGCTCGAACCTTGAGAATTGGTTCCCTGCCTTTTCGGAGCTGTGCAGACATTTGAGTAGTGCCCCGGCTTGCCATAGTTTAAGCAGTTTCCTCTTGGCGGCTTACTGGTTTGTGGATTCGAAGATGCCGCCTGGCTTGACTCGCCTTGATTTACAGCAGCCTTGCGCTTATTCCCGGCTTGGCTTTTAGCGCGATCCTGATCCAGATGCCTTTGATCAAGGTCTTCGTAGTTGCATGTCATTTCCACCAGTTCGTTAAATTCCAGCTTGACATGGGCCATGGCTCTATCATGATATTGTCGCCTTAGACCAAGAATAAGCCTCTTATTTTTGGACTTTGCAGTGGCAACGAGCTCCAGAGCATAGGGCGACAACAGTGTAAATTTATTCAGATAATCTTGCACGGAAAGATCTCCCTGCTGGAGGTTGGCGAAGTCATCGTGCATTCGTTCAAGAGCTTGTTCTGGGACATATTTCTCCTTGAAGAGTTCTTTGAATCCATCCCATGTTCTTCCAGCTTCTCTATTCCCGGCGGTGAGAGATTCCCACCATAGTTCAGCTTGTTCCTGCATAAGCCAGGCTCCCATAATAGCTTTATCTTTGTCTCCAAGCCTTAGGCCTTCAAGAATTTTCTCGCATGTTTTGAACCATGTAAGGGCCACTATTACGGTGCCAGTTCCCGAGAAGGTCTTGCCTCCTAAGTTCTTATATCTCTTAGCTACACGGTCTAGCTCGACGTATTGAGCGGCCGGAGGTTGTATCAAAGGTCCTTCTTGAACTGGGGCTTCTGCCCTTCCTCGGCCTCGGCCGACACGGCCTCCTCTAGCGGCGGCTGCTCTGGTAGCCATTTGTCAAATTCTGTATAAACAGGAAAAGATTCAGCTAACAGAAATGATAGTCTATTGCATAGTTAAGCAGAAAATTTACGGAAAGATAACGATGGACTGACCAAATTGTTTTTGCTATTCTGCTCGGCTCGTTCTAGGACTTTACTAGTCCTATCTCTAATGAGCGACTCGCCTTAGAATACTACTAATTCTATTTTGACGAAGTGTTTAATGTGTTAGACTCCAGAACTAAGGTTAACCAAAGCTCTGATACCAGCTGTGACGATCCCAAAACCCCGTGACACGGTGTTAAGGATAATCATTGGAATATAACACATTAATCATCATTAGCAGATCACAGATAATAGCATAAACTGAAAATAGAATAATTTACACACATATGACAGCGGAATCATATAGATATCATCACATCAGAGAAGCACAGTACAGGATACAACTTAGTGCATAATGATACATAATCAGTCACCATCACCTAAGGCGGAATCATACATAAAGAGTACACAAAATAAATATCAGTCTACATCGCCGATGGCGGATCATAATATAGATACAATAATGGCGGAGAAAATCCAAGTCAACACAGTGTAGTCAAGCCTCGCCATGAGCCAAAAGGTGCGTCAGAAACCAGTAACTAGGCTGCCCGTGTGAAAATGAGGGCACCCGAGTTTGCAAGGTGAAACAAACTACGAGTCAGTCATGGGACTGGTATGAGAAATCTACTTAACTTATTAACAACAATAATAAGGCAAATCAAAGGACCACGCCACTTTCACGGAACGGGTTTACTCCAATGAGTGCTAGTGCATGAAATAAAGTAAATGATTAAATCATCGCAATGCTTTTTATAAAATGAAGCCATTATAAGACTCAGGTCCCATCACACAATGCAACGCAAGCCGGAGGATTGAGTTTTTACCTTATAATGGCCAAAAATGCTTCATACGAATTAAACAAAAGTGTTTGATATTATTACTAGTGCATATATGTTTCAAAAGCGATTTCAATCATAAATATCAATCATAGGCGGCATAAATGACCCATACCACTATGTCGCCGTACTAGTAATACAATCACGTCCGCATATTTCGTATTGGAAATTGGATTCCTTCATGAGTCGAGGCAAGGGGCAAGCTCCTCTCTGATTCGAGACACTCTAGCAAATGTCCCAGGACCCCACTATGATCCTTGGATCTTCAGGGCCAGTCCTCTCTTACTTTTGAGGATTAGTTATTCCTGAACATACGTTTCTCGGTCCGTACAGACCTATATCGAGGTGCCTCGCATTCCAACAAGCACACAGGTGAAAAGTATATATAATGTCAGGGCTGGTAGGTCACTGACACCACCTTAGTTAGAAAGAAACGTCGTGCTCTCCCAGCAGTCACTCTCCCGTTTTTGACTCATACCGAGGTGTGAGGCTCGCGAATTCACGTTATACACAAAGCTACGTCACACAGACCATGCTTTGATCATCAACCACAAGACTTTGCTTTGCAACAGAAGCCTTGATCATATGCCACTTAGGCGTGCCACACAGACAATCCACTCCATGCGACTGATTTCTATCAATATATAACCTCTGAGCTCGTACGTCTCAGAGAAGGGCGTTAAGCAAGAGAATAAATTTTCCTCCGCCAAACAGATATATATTTAACAGAGATCAATCAACACAGAACAAAATCCAATGTCAGACACACAGTCCATTTACAAGTCTGTTTTGGGTCTGAACGAATCCGGAGGCACCAATTCCTCGCATATCTGTATGATCAACAGTATGTTTGGACGGCTACTACTTCAGTTCTTCATGGTAGCTACTCCAATCACGAGCATCAGTAGCGCCCATCCATCCAATGTGAAGATCGTCGGTCTTCAACCGTCTTCCACTCTTCGACTTCTCAACGTCGATCGATTATTTGAAATGAGATAACCTCGGCCTTTTCAAATAACCCACGTATATTTAGATTTTAAAATCAATTATTCACATGGTTGGACTATTCAACATTCACATTTCAGTTTTTTATTTATAATTTTCATGTCAAATACATTCAACCATCACATATCAAGCAAACACAACAAAATTGGTTTATTTCCACTCTATATCATCTATAGTATTTTATAACGATATATCGCCATTTTTATTTAATCTAAAACGGCCCTATTTAATTAAACGACGTTTCAGATCGTGTCGATGCACTGGCGCTGCTTTTCACTAATTTTGTTTTAGACATATCTGAAAATCTAACCATTGGATCTTCACAAATTTTATATCATTAGGAAGGTCATTTCAAAACGAATCCAACGGTTTCAGTTTTAGGAAAATCCGACGGTCGGATCTCCCACACTAGTCATTTGAAGTTACGATTTCAATTTAAGAACTGCAGCGTCGTTATTCGATTTAATTTAATTAATTATATATATATATAATCGTTTCTGGCGCTGTTTTTCTTCAGATTTGAATTAAACATTTCAGACAATCCAACCGTCAGATCTTCACAAAGTTGGTGCCGTTGGAAAGATATTTCCAAGGCGAACCCAACGGTTGCAGTTTCGGGAAAATCCAATGGTCGGATTTCCCGCACTAGTAGTTTGAAATCACGGTTTCAAAACACGAACTGCACGGCCACGTTTCGTTTTAATTTTATTTATATTTATATATTTATATAAATATAGTTCATTCAAAAATTCCTATATCGTTTACACTTCAATTATTTCACTAACGCCTTTAAATTTTGGAAAATTTCGCCATAACCTCCTTTGTACGGGAGGGGCTGGGAAAATTCCCAAATAGCCACACGGGCGTCTCATGTCAAAAAGAAAAAGAAAAAGCCAAGTGGCTAGCCAACAGGCTCATAAAATCATCACCCAAACAAAACAGTAAATGTGTACCTATTTGTCGGGCACAAAATTTTATTCCTCTTCTCTAGCCCCTTTTGCTATAACCTGTTCAATAAATATGCATGTACATATATACAATTTTTATCACTTATCATTTTCCATTCAACTTCATATTCAATTTACTTTGGTTTAAAAAAAACACCATTCGTTCTAATGCTGCATGCATAGGCTAAAATCATATCATTAGCTAATTAATGTATATTTCAACTCATGCACATTTATTTGAACAAGTGGCTATTTTTAACACTTCACATTTCAAAGATGATAAATTTGGCGAACTAAAATAGATTTCAACACATGACTATTTTATTTAGTTCCTATGCATGTTAAAAATAATATTTCTTCACGAATATTTATATCAACGTCCGCATATCTCTAGCATATCACATATATGATAAAAATGATATTTTTTATCATTTAAAATATTTATTCGACAAATGGATAATTTCAACACTTCATAGATTCAATAAAAATGTAATTTTTATTGTTCGATCTTTTTATTCAACACATGAACTTTTCCACTACACACATTTCTCAACACATGAACATTTCCACACATGGATATTTTATTTATGTTGTTCATATTAGAAAGATGGAATTTTTATTGTTGAAACTATTTATATAAGGCGATTATTTCATACTTCATATATATTATAAAAATGTGATTTATATTGTTTAGACACTTCATTCATTCACAAATGAATTTAATTTTCACACATCACTTTTCAACACATGAACATTTCCACACATGGATATAGTTTCAACATATGACTTTAATTTCAACGCATGAAAATAATTTCAACATATGAAAATAATTCTAACACACAAAGATTATTCAAAATTTCGGCAGCATAACGGCAGGGTAGTTAAAACCGGCACCGTCCCTAGTACGGCTCCTCGCTCTACCTTAAAACCTCGCGGTTTTTGACAATGGGGATTCAGGCATCTAATTCGCACGCAGGCGGCATGTTTTATTTTTTATTTCCACAAATATTTCCAATTCATTTCAATCACCGATGGGTATTTTTCAACCACAACCAAACAATATCAACCACAAACAATTATTCAACCATTCGTATTTTTCATCCAATATTTCACACCAATTCACAACAATAAATATCGTCTATGGTTTGTGGACGAGGGGAGTACATATATATATATATATATATTTAATATAATTGCTATATTTCACTTGCGTTTCAACACATATATCAATTATTCTATGCATGTAAAATTCATACTTAGCTTATATAGCTTACACTATGCATGTACATGAGGTATACAACACGTATGTAATTTATATTTCGCTAATATAATTTATACACGACATTTTCCATTCAAATTTATTTAATTTATATTTCTCACTTTGGTTTGCGGAGTGCTAAAAATCGTAGATGACTCAGAAAAATCCGCGGTTTCTTCTATTGGGTAGAGAGCTTCCTTGCGGTCCCGATATTTCATGTTTTATCGAATTTCGTCAACACACTAAAAAGATATGATTTTTCAAAGTGTAAAGATCAAAAAGAACTCACCTTTCACGATGGTTCAAAACTAGGTTTGAGGTTTTCGCGAAATCCGTGGCACGTGGGGACGATCGGCAGGTTGGACGTGGAAGAGGGAGGAGAGGGCTTCCTATCGGTGGTGGTTTGGTGGCGTTCGGTGGTCGGGATCGTCGGCGGCGGCTCCAGGAAGGTCGGGGCTTTCTGGACTCGATTCAGGCGGAGGAGGGGTTGGTCGGGGTCGTGGTGGGGTCGGATTTGAAGGGGAGGCGGAGGCGCGTCGAGGGGTGGCGGTGGCGTTGGCTGGAAGTGGTAGAGGCGGCGGCGATCGGGCCTAGAAGGTTGGAACGACGGTGATCGTCGAGAGCGAGGGTTTTTAGTTTTTTTTTTATTTTGAAAATAATGAATGGAGAAATATGATCGGTCGATGGTTTTAATAAATTTTTAAATAGTGTTTTCTCAAACGAACTCCTTTTCAAACCCAACGACTGTCACCCCTAGCTAAATACCCCCGTTCCGGACACAATGGGATATGTTTCGTAGGCCAATTCGACTGTTACAGTCAGTTATTTTTCAAATTAAAGTATAAAAGATTTAATTTTTAACTTTGAACGTACATTTCAATTTTCCAGGGCCACAAACTGATTCGAAAAATTCCAGAAAAATAAATCTAGCTATGTTTTGACGCTACGGTCCCAACAAAACTAGTTTCGACGAATTTTGAGATCGTTTGAAAAAATGGCCATTTTCTGGTCGATCCAATTTAATAGAAATTAACCAAACGCATTTTCTTTTGTCACGCTCACGTACTAGCTTCAAAAATTATGAAATTTGAAACCTAGCAATAGTTTGACATCCCGGACCCAACAAAAGTGGTTTCGTCGAATTCCGAGGTCGTATGCAAAGTATCAATTTTCCAGGGCTATATATTATATATAGCGACCATTCTGAAAATTCATTCGGCCATAACTTTTGATTCCCGTTATGAAACTTCGATTTTTCAGATTCGTTAGAAAGGTATTGACTAACATATTTAAATATTTTTGGTTTCGCTAAAATCCGTTATATTTTCCACCCTGTATAGTCAGTCAAAGTTTGAATTCAAATTTTCAAACTGACTCACTATTTCTAATTCACTATTTTATTGAAATATTCTATTTCAATTGTTCAAATTCCTTTGAAATCACCAATTTAAAAATTTTAAATTGGCCCGTATTTTCCGGGTTATTACAATGTGTATTGAAATAAAAACAACATTTTTATCAAAACATTCACTTTTGTCAATTTATACTAGTTGGAAGAAAATATTCATTTTTGTCAATATGGTGTAGATAAACAAAAATATTCAATTTTGTCAATATAGTGTAGTTAAATAAAAACATTTATTTTGTCAATTAGTTAGTCGAAATAAAAACATTCATTTTCTTCAAATTAGAATGATTGAACAAAATATACATCCTTTGTCAAAACATATTGGTTGAAACCATTTTATAGCTTTTGTCAAAATACCAAAGTTGAAACTATTTTATCGCTTTTGTCAAAATACCAAAGTTAAAATCCAATTTGTCGCTTTTGTCAAATTATCATAGTTAAAACAAATTGGTCACTTTTGTCCAACTACAATGGTTAAAACAAACATTATCAATTTTGTCGCATTAGATTTGACAAAACAAATATGTCATTTTCATTTGTTTTGTTGAATCAGAATTGTCGACAAACCAAAGTTATCATTCTTGTTGTTTGGTTGAAATAAATTTGTCAACAAAACAAAGTCATTATTTTTAATGTTTTGTTAAAAAAGATTAGTTAAATCAAAATATACATTTTGTCAAAATATCCATTTTTGTCAAAATAGCTTAGTTAAAGCAAACCATATATTTTTGTCAAAATATACACCTTTGTCAAGATAGATTGGTTGAACCAAAATACACCTTTTTGGTCAAGATGAACATTCTTGGCCAAATAGCTTAGTTGAATCAAAATATTTATTTTTTGTCAAAAATATAATAGTCGTAACAAAAATTACATTTTGTTAAATATGATTGTGGAAAACCAAAATTACATTTTTGTTAATTAGATTTGAAATAAAACAAAATTCACATTTTTGGGTTAAATAAAAGAGTTAAACACAAATAGTATTTTGTTAAATAGGTTTGTATTATAAACAAAAATATTCATTTTGGTAAAATAGAATTTTCAGCAAAATGGATGTATCACTTCTTATACATTTTGTTGAAATAAAATTTATATGCAAATATAAAAATCATTTTTATTTGCAAACTTCATTGGAATTTATATTCAAATATAATAATCATTTTTATTTGCATAACGTACAATAGAATATATATATGCAAATATAAAAATCATTTTTTTTGTTGCAAACTTACATTGGAATTTATATTCAAATATAAGAATCATATTCTTGGTCAAACATACATTAGAATGTATAGGTGAGTTAAAGCGACATTTTTATATGTTAATGCATACATTAGAATTTGTATGCACTTTAAAATAAACATTTTATTGCGTTGGGTTATACATTGAAAACATATACAAATGGGATTATCTCTTTTATGTGTTAAAGTTAAGAATAATTACATCCAAATAAAGTATAAGGGAAATTATCTTTTGTTTGGCATTAGCAATAATGCCATATAAATAAATTATAGTTTATTAGACATTAGTAAAGTATAAGGAAATTATACGAGTAAAAAAATATTTTTATTTGGCATTAGGAATAAAATAACATGTTGTGCTCATTATCATCAATATGTTAGCAGAATTAGAAATGGGTTAAATTCATTAACCAATTATTTATTTATATGGTCTGTTGTTGGCTGAAAACCCCACATGTGTATTGGGATGATAATTGATATACACTAGTCCCAATATTTATTCGTATGTCAATCGATAGATTGACAGGCTACGATGAACATTATTATTTCATTTTAATGCTCACACAGTTGTGAACTACACTCTGGATTGAATGGATGGTTTGATGATTATTTATCATTTGTTGTCATTTACATACGATGTATGAAATCCATATAACCAAAGTTATATGGTAAATGATTGATTCGCTTTCCGATTCAGAATGTCTTTTATATAAAGAATATTTTAAACAAACAATTTCTTTTAAATAAAGAATACTTTTAAAAGATATTGTAATATAAAGAATATTTTATATAAGGAACCTTTATATAAAAAGAATATTTTTAAATAACGAATATTGCAAAATATTATTCAACGAAGAATAAAATGATGATTTCTATGTCCGTTTTGGATGAACACAAAATATATTTTTATCGAAATGAACTAGTTATTGACTAGAATAAATCTTTTCACTAAGATTATTAGAGTTTCAAATTATATTTAGTATTGAAATAAATTGATATATGTTTTTGGGTTTATCGTGAACGATGTTTTTAAATGACATTGGTTCTTTAACCCAGTTTTAGATAAGATTAATTTCTTAAAAATTGAATAATCATAAGATTACGATTTTTGATATTAAAACCGAATTGGAGTTTTAATAAATCTTAAAAAAAAGAAGATTAAAGATTATATTTAAAAGAATTTGTCTTTGATTAAATTAATGGGAACCTTTCCCTAATAATACGAATATTTTATTACAAGAATATTCTGAATTGGAAAGAGGCGTAGGATGTGTCTTTTTTGTAACGACCTGGCTTTTTGCTCGGTTTTCGCCGGTAATTAAACCAATTTAAACTGTTCATAAAGACGGATTGTTATGGGTGCTAACATATTTGCACAAAAATAACAGAGCTTTTCATTTCATTACCATAATATATCATCAGAGTTACAAGGAATACATCAGAGAACATCGATTTCCCAGCGGAAGAAATACTAATTTAGTGGAAAATTGTGAATGCTCCAAAACATATAGCTCCAGCTAAAACAAGAATCCTTCTCCAATCAATTCCAAGGCTAAAGCTGCGAACCAAACTACTAGGCTGCCCGTGTAAAGATTATGGGCACCCAAAGTTTAGGTGAGGGAACAGTAAACTCCAGGTCAGTCGTGGGGCTAGTGTGAGAACTCAAAACAGTTGTTTTTAGGGTTTATTTTAAAGTTAGGTAATTCACCGGACCATGCTGCTAATGCAGAACGGGTTTACTCCATGTGGATACCTGTCCATAGAAATCCACAACGACTTTTTGAAAAATGAAGCTATCATAAGCTCGTCCTACATCACACAATTCAAGCGCACACCAGATGGGCGAGTTTTGCCTTATGATAACCAAAAATGCATTCATACGTGAAAATCCTCTTTTACTATTATATATAGTGTGAAAAACCTTTTTGCAAATAAATGTATTAATCCTAGCCAGCATAATGCCCCATCCCATTATGCTGACAATCCTGCCGGTAACCAACAGGTTATACAATCAAAACCGTATGGGCTCGTAATGGAGATTGGGTTTCCAACATGATGGTTCCTGGTACGAAAAATCATTCGTGGGATCACAAACTTTCTTGCATGCATCATCCCAGTACTCGCAGATAACGTCCAGACTCGGATTCCATTATACTAACCCACCATACATGAATCGGAGTACCCAACAAATAGCGTCCCAGACTGGGGACTTCGCAGTATCCTTTCATCATCACAACCTGGTGCACCGAACATACGAAACGAACATAAAAATCTAACCACAAGTTTACCGTCAATCCGGGGTTTGAGGTACGTCGAGGTCACGATATACACAAAGTTACGCTTTGCTTTGATCATCCATAGCTCATCTCATAACTTAAGTATGCCACATTGTCAATTCACTACGCATCACTGATTTCCATTAATATATAACCTCTATGCTTATACGTCTTAGAGAAGGGTGTTAAGCAAGAGAATAAATTCTTCGCCATCAAGCGGATATATATTTAACAAAGATCAGTGCTATGCAGTCAATTACCATGTCGGACACAAAATCCATACATTGTCGTTCTGGGTCTGAACGAAACAACAATCTGGAATTCCTTCACATACGTTCGGGCTTATTGCCACTTAACTGGTATAAAATCCATCTGCAAATGGGAGCGACCCATTCGAGACATTCAGCAAGTCGTCCTTACGACATGAAGGGTCCTGGTCTTCAATGTCGTCTCCAATGTCTTGCTCCACAACATCGTATTATTACTCGGAATGGTTTTCAGACATACATCCGATCCCGGTCTTTCCAAATAATAAGTGCAGTTTAAAAAAACACAATTATAGAACACAAAGGCTTTCTACCAATCTCCTTCCATCTTGGATTTTGTCAAAATTTAACTTCTTTAAACCCATTCTCAAATTATTACAAAATCCATGTTTAACCTTTCTCTTTTAAAGAACATCCCTTAAATCAAAGATGATTTAGCCTTAAAGCCTTAATTAATTTTCCATTTGATAACTCTTTATCAAAATCCAGTTTCCTTTGAAAATCCTTAATCCACATTTCAACCATAGTTTCCAATTAAATTGATTTTCCAACATTCCGTTCTTTAATGTTAACTAAAAGATTATACTTTCTCTCCAATTCCTCACTTTTAATTTCCTCAAATCAAAGATCTGATCAAATCCTCAAATTAAGATATGAATTTCCATAGGGGTTTCAAGAATGATATTATTGAAGATATGATTCACAACAAACCCCAAATCAATTGATATTGAACATAAGCTACACAGACATTGTATCTACTTATATTCGATATCAATTCTCATAATCAATGAATACTATAAGTGGAGTAACAATATAATAATATCTTCCAAATTCCTCAAATAGTATACGTTTACACCATACAATTTCATATCAAATATCTGAAGATTATTTCTATCCAACTATCCCAGTCAACTTAGGAAACTCGTATCTTAATTAAAAGATTTATCTAACTCTTTGACATTAAATCTGGATAGAAATACCATCAACTTATACTTAATATTAATCTTGATATCTAACTCACACAATAAGCGGAATAATGGTGAACTACCTTTTGAATTCCTCAAATAGTAAGAATTATCATCTACCGGATTAATATCAAACATCCAAAGATTTATCTCCAACCATATCCAATTATTTAAAATTGAAATCCCATATTAAAATCAATTTAAATTCCATATAAAATATTTCTAATACTTTTAAACCTTTGAAAATATTCCACAAATCATTGCTTATAGTTCGGAAAATATTTTACGGTTTAAAACTTCAAAATAGATTGTTTTCGAAGGAAGCGTGACAATAGCATTTCAAAAGTGTTACAAAAGCGTTACAAAACAGTTATCTTAACTATTTTAATCAAAATATCGTTTATCTTAGCCAAAACTCAAACTTTACAATTCAAAACACCTTTTCATAATTTATAATGATTTTACAAAAAAATCTATATATTTAAAACATTTAAAAATAGCTGTTTATAGCAATGGTTAACAATTGTTCTTACATCGATCTTTTCCAAAACGGTTTCAAACATAACTTGAAAATTATAACTTGAATTTAAAATCTGCTGTCACTCATTTGAAAGTTCTTGTTAATGGAAATCAAACATTTTTCATTTTATGGAAATCCGATTTAGATTGCAAAAGTTATAAGCGTTTAAAGTTTGCATCTAAAATACATAAATTGTCGTTATGCGACAAGCTCTATTTTGACCATAATAACCATTATTCTATGATAATTCAAAATATCTTAGAAAACCATTATATCCTTATATAACCCTTTTAAAATCATTTAAATTTACTTCCCAAATTATTTTGGATCTAAAATTCAACTTTCATAAATTCCAATTCATTTCCAAATTCAAATAACTTCAAATTAACCTTCCCATTCGTCGGTTCAGTTAGGGATAGCCAGGAAGAGCAGGAAACTTCATTTCCAAACCCAAGCCTAGACACTATCCTCTCTGTCATCCTAGAATGTTCCGGTATTTATTTATTTATTCATTTAAAGGACTTTAACAATATATATGAATTCATACATACGGTCTTTTCCAATTATTAACCTTCAATTTCAATAATGATAATGCTTTTAATTATAAAGGAGATTTGTCGATCACCAATGTGATACCATAATTGGTATGTCATAGTGTGTGCAAAACAACATCAAAAACCATTTAAACATCCATAGAAACCATCATCAAAATGATTCAATAAATCATAATTGTGCATAAGCGTTATAACACTAACGCTTAATAGTGTGTGTTCTAAACTTCGCATCCATCATCCATCACAACAAATATCAATCACCATTAACCAACCACTATATTTAAATTAGTCCAGCTACTAATTAAATATATAAACCGTGGTTTAAGAGTTCTCACCTAACAGCTTTCCAAATCTTCACGGTAGGCGAGCTTAGCTAAGCGAACTATCGGACAGTATTTTAGCGCAACGTCTTCTTCACCAAAATATATACAATATAATATACACTAATCTCTCTTTATATTATAAGAGGAGGAGGAGAATGACGAACTTTGGCAAGGTGGTGGTGGAAAAGAGGAAGACTTATGCCATGGAAACCATGGCCATAAGCTTTAAGAAGAAGGTGGAAAGAAAAGAAGTGAGAATGAATGAAAAAGTGGAAGGAAAGGGTGGTATTTATAGGAAAAGAGGAGTAAGGAGAGAGTGACACATCATAGGACATGTGTATTTTATGCATGGAATGTTGCGTTCAAAATTACAAGTGTCTTAACACTTGTAAAAAGGAGAAGGAATGTGCTTTTTGGTAGCATTTACCTTAAACGTTATGAAAACAAAGAGCAACGCATAATACTAATGCTATTAATTTATGTTATCTTTTGACAAATCCGATCGAACGACAAATAATATCAGTAAATCCAAACTTATTAATAATCATTTCCATTTATAAATGTTATAATTCAAATAAAACCTATTGTTAAACCTATCAAAATTACTAAATGTTATCAAAATTTATTTTATTTTCAGAAAACTCAAATTAATTATTAAAATTTCCAATTTCAAATTGGTTCAAAATTCTAGATCATGACATTTATAGCATTTCATTTTCAATTATAAAAATGTGCGAGTTATTCGAAAAGACCGTGTTTAACCCATTCTGAATAATTACTACGGCGATTAAAAGTCGAAGATATTGAAGACGGTGGATGAAGACCGGCGATCTTCACATCGAATGGACGACTACTGATGCCTGGCACTGGGTCGCTCCCAGTAAAGGGATAAAGTGGTAGTTGTCTGGACATACTTGTTGATTGTCCAGATACGCGAGCACCTCACTTCCGTATTGGACATATGGGACGAGGAATAAGGTGACTCCGGTTTTGTACATACCTAGAACGAATTTGTAAATGGATGTGTGTCCGACATTGAATTTCATTCTGTGTAATTAAATTGATATCTATTAATATATATCTATAGTGGCGGAGTTTTTATTCTCTTGCTTAACACCCTTCTTTGAGACGCACGAGCTCGAAGGTTATATATTGGTTGTTATCGATTGCATGGTGCGAACTGTCAATGTGACATGCCAAGATGCAATTGATCGAGGCTTTTGTTGAAAAGAAGAGCCTTGTGGATGATGATCAAAGCATAGCCTATTTAGGCATAACTTTGTGTATTACGTTACCTCGTGAGCCTCACACCCTGGTAGAGTCAAAAACGGGACAAGGGAACGCAGGGAGTGCGCACATTTATTTCTAGCTAGAAGTGGTGTTTGGGTTTTTACAAGGCCGACATTTTTACTCATGTGGTTGATGGAATGAGGCGCCTCGGATAATTTTTTTTATTGGTCGCCAATGGCCAATTTATAGGTCCAATAAGATCAGGGAGCATGTGTTCAGGCATTACTAATCCACTAGCGTTATTTGTGGACCGACTTTGCAGGATCCAAGGGTTCACTGCGGGAAATCCTGAGGCAATGCTAGATTGTCTTGAATCAGTAAGGAGATTGTTCCTAGCCTTGAGTCTTGATGGAAACCCAATTTCCAATATGACAACATGCGGGCTTAATTGTAGAACTAGTATGGCGACATAGTAGGATAGGGTATTATGCCATCTATGATTGATACATTAAATGTTTTTAAAACATATATACACTAATAATAATATCAAATCCTTTTTTATCGCATCAAGCATTTTTGACCATTATAAGGTAAAACTCTATCCTCCGCTTGCGTTGCATTGTATGATGGGACCTGAGCCTTATAATGGTTTCATTTTTCTAAAAAGCATTGCATTGTTTCAGCGATTTACTTAATTTATGCACTGGCAATCCAATGGAGTAAACCCGTTCCGCGTGAGTGGCGTGGTCCTGTGATTAGCCTTATTACCAGTTAAGTTAAGTAAAGATTTCTCATACCAGTACCATGACTGACTCGTAGTTTGTTTCACTTTTCAAACTCGGGTGCCCTCTTTTCCACATGGGCAGTCAAGTAGCTTATTTTGCAGATATATTGAGCAGGATTCTGGATCGAAGCTTAAAGTTGTGTCCAGAGCATTGGTAGTCTTCCGCTGTGCCAATTTAATTATTCCACTGCATTGTATTTGTTTTGTTGTAATTTAATCTTCCATTGTATTATTTATCCAATGTACTCTGATATTCTATACTCTGCTGTAACATTATTATAATGTTCATAAAAGTCTGCTGTTATCTATTCTAATGGGTTGTATTCCTAAAGTTAACGTATGCGGGATTTGAACGGTCTTGGTCAATCTAGCGATCGACTAGGTCCGGGCAAAACCGTATCGTTACAGTACCTCTGAGCTCGTACATATCAGAGAAGGGAGTTAAGCAGAGAATAAATTCTCCACCACCAAACAGATATATATATTGGTAGATGATCAATGATATGCAACGTTACTTCGCGAGCCTCACACCCCGGTACGATGTGAACAATTTGTTTGATTAGTAGGTTTGACCAACATAATTTGTATATATATATATATATATATATATATGGATTTGGTCGGCCGAGTTGTGATGGGTGATGGTCGCTCCACACCTGGAGATTGGGATAGGTCATTTCAGCCGACCGAATCCCATGAGGATAGAACATATTGATTCTCATCCAAAGTGCGTAGTATATGTATTACGGTGTTTTCACTTGCCGAGACGTAAGCCGTGGAGAAACATTCGCGATAGACCTTTCGAATCTGCAGCCATCATGATGGAAACCCAATTTTCCAATACGAGCTTTACGGTTTTAGTTGTATATCTATATGGTGACATAACATATTATGCCGCTTACATGATATATTATGCCACCTATGATTGATACATTTACTTTCGAAATTGATTTCTACACTATGCACTAGTAATATTAAAAGAGAAATTTCGCGTATCAAGCATGTTTGGCTATTATAAGGTAAAACTCTATCCTTCGGCTTGCGTTGCATGAAACTTGTGTCTTATAATGGCTTCATTTTATCTAAAGAGCATTGCGCTGTTTATTTTATGCACCGGTATTCTAGGGAGGAAACCCGTTCCGTGTAATACGGCGTGGTCCCTTGATTTACCTAACTTTAAAATCAAGTTAATAACTGTTTTGAGTTCTCATACCAGTCCCATGACAGACCTGGAGTTTATTGTTTTAACCTAAACTCTGGGTGCACAAAATTTCCACATGGGCAGCTAGTAGTTTTGGTTTTGCAGATATTATGTTCATAGGATCCTGGTCTACAGCTGTAGCTGTATCAAGCCGAAATTTTGGGGCCAATTCAAAAATTTTATTTTAGAAAATTTAAAATGATTTATTTAGATAATAACGACTAAAAATTTATTTTAATCAAAGTTAAAATGAATAAATTTAATTTAATTATAAAAGGAGTTACAAATAGCGCTACAGTTTGAAAATTTGATTTTGAACTTTGACTGAATGTACATAATTTAAAATAAATCAGAATTGAGCGAAACAAGAAATATTTGAATCTGTTTAACCATATCTTTCTAACGAATCTGAGAAACTGGAATTTCACTTTAAAAATAGAAAGTTATGTCCAGTTTAAATTTTAGAAAAGTCGCTGTAGAATTTATATATATTTTAATTAAATATATAGCCCTTGAAAATAGCCATTTTTCAAACGACCTCGGTTTTCGACGAAACCACTTTTGTTGGAACCGGAATGTCAAATTATTGTTAAGTTTAATTTTCCACAATTTTTCGAATTAATATGTGAGCATGGCAAAAGAAAACATGTTTTGTCCATTTTGGTCAAAATGGATCGACCAGAAATTGGCCATTTCTCAAACAGTCTCGGAATTCGACGAAATTAGTTTTGTTAGGACCGTATCGTCATACCAAAGCTAAATATATTTTTTCTGGAATTTTCTGAGTTCATATGTGGCCCCGGTAAATTAAAATGTACGTTTAAATTTAATATAAATTGATTTATATTTTAATTTAAAGAAAAACATATCGTAACAGCCGAGTTTGGTTACAAAACATATTCCAGTGTGTCCGAAATAGGGGTATTTGGCTAGGGGCGACACCTGTTGGGTTTGAATTGGAGTTCGTATGAGTTAAAGGGAGTTATTGGATTTAAATAAATAAAATTAAATTAGAAATACACCTACATATACACCGCACAGTATTTTACTCAAACCCTAAATACCAGCCGCCGTATACCCTCACTTCAATGGCCACCGAGCTCTGGATTTGATTCCACAATCACGACCAATCCACAAAGAATTGAAACCTCAACCCAAAGACAAATCGAAGTACTCCTTTCACTCTTTGATTTGGTATGGTGATGATGGGTTTCTATTGCACGAATTTCGAGATTCCAAGGCTCAAAGGCCTGCTGTTCGCACGCTTTTTCAGGAGGAAGCTGCCGAGTTCACCAGGAAGGCCGGCGTGGGGAGGTGTGTCCAAGGCGGTGGTCGTGGTGGTGTTCGATCCCAGGCCGGCGAGGTGTATAGCGATCAAATCGGAACCCTAGAAATTGGCTATTGGGTTTCCTGGAGGACGATATTTCCTGTACAAACGCGTAGAAGATGATTAACGAAGGAGGATAACATATTGGTAAACGTTGTTAATGTGGTAATTATAATTTAACAAATTAAATTATATAATTAATAAATTCAAATGTTTAAATTACCATAACTTTCTTGTACAGCAACGAAATTCAACGAAACAAGTTGCGTTGCGATCGTATTGAAGAACACTACAACATGAAGTTGACTAGAACCATTTCTGAGCACATCAAATTTGGACCAAATTTCAGATCTGAACCACTTAGATTCAAACGAAGGTGAGAACTCTATTTCCTTTTAAATAATTAAAATAAATTAATTATAATTGTGATATTATTCCTCTCCTGTTAAACTCAGCATATGATTGTTCGTGATTTGATAATAATTACGATTGTCGCTGTTATGACAATATGTTAATCCGATTGATTGTTATGTTGAGATTAAATTATCATATTGGTTGAAATAGAATAGACATAACCAAATTATCATATTGGTTGATTTGTTGATTTTTGATCTCCTATTTGTTAGATCTGTTGAGTTGAGTAATATTATGTTATTGTAAAATTATCGCAAACATATAGATCAATAGTGTGTTATTGTAAAATTGTCATGAACAAGTGGATCATTTTGTTTGAATAAATTGTTATAGCAAAAATGAACCTTTTTGTTGAATTAAACATTTTTACCATTTTTGTTAACAGAATTTGTGTCATTTTCCAATTAGAATAAAAAGATCATTTATGTTAGAAATGTCTGATTAGAATAAAAAGCAGTAGCGACAAAAATCATATTTTTGTCAATATAAAGTAGTAGAGACAAAATTTACTTTTTGTCAATAAAAAGTTGTAGCGACAAAATTAAATATTTTTTTTCAATTAGAAAGGCTGAAATAAAAATAAACAAAAATAAACTAGAATTGCCAATTAATTGAAGAAACCACTTTTAAATGTGACATAAGAAATAGAAATTACATTTTATGTAAAATATGACATTAGAATAGAAATTACATTTTATGTAAAATGGGACATTAGAATTAAAAATTACATTTTTATGTAAAACGTGAGAATAGATAATAAAAATTACATTTTTATTGTAACATGAATCATTAGAAAAGAGATGACAATAAAAATTACATTTTTATTGTAATGTGAGTCACTAGAAAAGAAATGTTTACATATTAAACACTATTTTATATGATATTAGAATTCATAGAAAATGTTTTACATATAAAATATTTTGTTATATGATATTAGAATAACATAGAAAATTGATTACCAATAAATGACTATTTATATGTTATTAGATGTCATAGAAAAATGTAAATATATATAATATACTTTTATATGGCATTAGAGTTCATAGTAGAATGTTAATATATAAAATATACATTTATATGTCATTAGAATACTTAGAAAAATGTGAATATACAAAATTGACTATTACATGTTATTAGAATACATAAGAAAATGTAAGGAAATAAATGTGTCATATTAGTGAAACCAAAAATATACATTTTTGGTCAATTAAAAAGAATGAGACAAAATATACATTTTTGTCAATTAAAAAAAAGAGTGAAACTAAAAATACACATTTTTGGTTAATTAAAAAGAATGAGACAAAATACACATTTTTGTCAATTAAAAAAAAGAGTGAAACAAAAATACACATTTTTGGTCATCGAATAGGATTAAACCAAAATATACATCTTTGGCAGTAAAAATGGGATTAAACCAAGATAAACATTTTTTGGTTCATTTAAAAGGATTAAACAAAAATAGGCATTTTTGTTTATCAAAAAATTTAAACCAAGAATGCATGAAACACCCCACCTCCGTTAGGGTCACTCTCAAAGGGAATGCCCTAATTTTGGTGGAGGTTTTTAAGTATAAGTCACAGAGATACAAGACAGATATAAGAACACATATTTGTAAACAGCGGAAAAACAACAACTTTTATTTCATAAAAACAAATACGTGTTACAAAACATCACCATGATTGTCTTACATCTTTTCCAAAAAAAACATAACATAACTCCTTCATAATCTGTCTTGATTACATTATTAAAGAAGCATAAATAAAACATAGATAAACTGCAAAAGCCCCCATAGTGATTTGTCCAAAGCCATAGTTCAAAATGAAAAGGTCCAAGCAATACATTTCTCTTCTTCAAGCTGGATGTTAAGGTTGGTCAAGCTGCTGTGTTCCCTCCCTGTGGACCTGGGGGGGAAACGGAAGAAAAGAAGATGAAATAAAAGTAGAGTCAGACATAAAGCCTGAGTAAGTCTAGTACTATTTTGTCTATGAATAAAGAACTGGGTATGATAAGTATAAACAAGAAGTGGGCAAGCACTATAAACTTGGTTAAGTTGTCTAGGGTCGAATATACTATCGTACCCCATGTTAATCTCTGAACCCATTTAAACTAGTTTCCAATTGGCACCCCATAATCAGGGTGAAGTGATCCATTCTATGATGATCGGCTCCTACTCGCATAGTTACATGTGTCGTACGGCCCCCGATGTTGTAGTTACCTATGCTGGTCCCACCATGGGGTGTATCAAGTCCCGTGGTGGCGGCCCGACACAATCCTAGAATGCACAGGTATGCTACTGGTGTCCAGTGCCTTATTTTTCTGCGCCGAAGTGTGTGCACGCCCGCACCCCGTTAGAACCTACACTGCTACACCACCGCCGTCGCTTTGACCTCTTACAATCAGCCCAGTAATCGTGCCCCACCCTGCCTAGTTTCAGGGTATCCTGATACACCTTCTAGGGTTACTGCTGAAAAGGGTCCCCCGTTACTAGGTTTTCTATCTCTAGCCAACATGCTAAGTTGGTTAAGTGTTTCCTAACCTAACCCCCACCAGTCCGTTTAGTTTAGCATGTTTCATTTTGATTAAGTCTTTAGTTCACTTAATCCTAACAATCCTGACTCAGCCTTAATTGTCTTATTAAGGCCCTGACCTCTCACATTAGACAGGTATTGTTGTGGCTGCCTGTTGCTGATTGGTTCCGGGAAGTCTTACGCCACAACTCAGTCTAACCTCGGGTCCTTATTGGGCTCCATGTTTAACCTCCCACATTGGATAGGTATTGTTGTGACTACTGGACAGCCGGGCGGTTCCGGGCAGGTTTACATCACAACTCAATCCAACCTCGGGTTAAACACATCGTATGTTCTACATTTACATATTTTGTCATTCTTCTTTATTTCTTATATGTAAATATTTGCGGCCCATTATTAAGTTAATGGTGTAAAGGTTACACCAATCATGGGCCCAACCCATACTTGAACTTGGGCCCTTCTATTTTATATTTTCATTCATTAGTAATTTTAACCCAACGTTATTTTCCCCCGTTTAACACGTCCGTTGATTATATATATTGGGCTTAGCCTTTTAAAGCCCAATTTAGCCATGCGAAAAGGGGAGGCTTAAAGCGTGATTACATACACAAAAAAGGGGAAGGTGAGCGCATGAACTTGCAATATGACGTTGGAAATACAAAACAGAAACTGGTGTACTTGCATAGTGGTAACACATACTTTGGTCATAAAGCATAGGTGGCATGAATCAAAGCATGTAAACTTGTAGTTAAGTTAAGAATATCACTATTGACACATAGGCCTAACTACAACATAAACCTATATTTTTATTTCAGGCATAATGTCAAACATAAGCACGGCATAATGTCAAACATAAGCATGGCATAAGTATAGTTAAATTTGTTCACATAACCATGGCATAAATATTTCTAACATGAAATCATGATTCTTATTTTAGTCATGTAAACTTGCAAAAAGGGATTTTTGAACCTAACCTAGCTATGTACCACATATGTCATCATAAAATTCTTGTAAACAAGATAGACTTAATCATGAATTTCAATTATGCCAAATATCATTCATAGCCTAGCCATATTCATAAGTTTGCAATTAGGTTTTCTAGTACAAAAGCATGGCTTAATACATGATGCCCAATTTTTAACATAATTTCATATGGATTATGATAACCCAAACTTATTCCAATTACTTCACAAAAATGATGTTTGTATAAAAATACACATTTTGATGGCATAGTAGCAAAGCCCCAAACTTGCATGAATTTCAATTAACTACATACATGTAGCTTCGACATGGATTACATAATTTGCGAATATTCCAAACGTATACTTGCATAGAACTACCGCATGTAGTTCTTTATAATGAATAACATAATTCAAGAATATTTCAAATTGATAAGAACGCACAAATATGAATTACTTTATTGCCACAATTCAAGCATACAAACCAACACAATTATTTGTTCATACCAAAGTAATACTCTACTTACAATGGTGTGACGAATTCTCAAATTTAGGGATTTGAAGATGCGGTTTTGATTTGATTGAGTTGCTTTATGCCTTAGAATTTGCCTCCTAATCCTCTATCCAATTGGTGGCTACCCCTAGTCGTTCCTCAGCAACATGGCGGCTTTGTTCTTATTTTTGAATGAATAGATTAGGGTTTAGTCTAGGGTTGTTTTTATAGAGGTTAGGAACTGATTAGGACCATTGATGTTGCTTGGATTGATCGTAGCCATTCATTCGATAGAGAGACCAATTAGAGCCTGCAACCTAGCCCTAATGACAAAGCAGATCACAGAAAATCGACCAACATAGAATAGGCCAGCTGGGTTAGACTGGGCTCGACCTGGGTCTGGACCAGGTCGACATGCCTGTCGACAGCCCTGTCGACCTGGTTAGACCAGGTCGACAGCCCAGTCGACCTGGGTGCGTCAGGCGGGCGTTTTTCCACCCTGGCCCATTGGGCCCCATATTCGAACTTAAACTTGATTTAGAAACTTCCGAAGGCCATATCTTCTTCATACGGACTCCGTTTTTCGAAAACTCGGACTCTATTTCGCGTATTTTTCCGAGACGAACGCAATGGCGTATCCCGTTTCCCTTAGTTTTTTTGATTTGAAATTAATTATACTTTAATTTGTTAATTTCACAGTTATAGAATTTGCGGGGTGTTACATTCTCCCCCACTTAAAAGGATTTCGTCCCCGAAATCTTCAAGTTAGGAGGAATGTATATCCTAACATCCAATCATCCATCTACTCATCCATCAAACACGAGCATCCATTGTCCTTAAAAGACTTCTAATGCTTCATGATCATATGCGAAGTGTGTGTATATGAACTTATCTAATGCAAAATCAGGCGGTCTACTGATTCAGTTGACCTCCTTAATGCGAATTATGTAAGTGCCATGAATCCATTATGTATGCAAATTTTCCTATTCTTGATTCTACATGAGTGCACAATCATTCAATACAAATGCAACATCCACATGACAACACATTAAAGTTCAACCATATACGAATGCAAACATATATGCATATGCAATATGAAGTGACTGAGCCGATCTAAAACCTAGATTGTGTGTGTATATGCAACCACGAGCAACCACTAGCAATCACTTGCAACCACTTGCAACCATCATCCATAACATGTTTCAACTACATGTTTCCATCCAAAGGGTTTCTACCTAAAAGATACGGTCGAGGAAATATACCTAAAAAGATAGATAAAAGCGCAACTTAAGGAAAAAGAAAGATCAAGGATGTACCCTCGAACAGAAAAGGGTAAGCAGTGCGTATTCTAGCTTCAGTCTCCCAAGTCGCGTCTCCCTCGGCGTCGCTCCACTGAACTTTGACGAGCTTGACTTCACGGTTGCGTAGCTTCTTCACTTCCGTTCCTAAGATGCGTGTTGGAACTTTTCTTATGGTTGCTTCGCGTTCCTCTTCGGCCTCTTCGAGGATATTTGGCTCTACCACTTCAGCAGACTCATGTAGACATTTTCGGAGATGTGAAACGTGAAAAATGTTGTGGACTCCAGCCAACTTCTCGGGTAGCTCTAATCTATAGGCCATTTTCCCAATTTTCTCGATGATAGGGAATGGCCCTACGAAGCTTGGTGCCAGTTTTCCTGTGGTTCCAAAACGAACAACGTTCCTTAGCGGTGATACCTTGAGAAAAACTCTGCCTCCAACCTCAAATTCAAGGTCGGTCCTCCTCTTGTCGGCATAGGACTTTTGTCTGTCTTGGGCCGTCTTCATCCTTCTTCGTATTAAGTCTACTTTCTCTGAGGTCTCTCGGATCATATCTGGTCCAAGTATGAGCTTATCCATGGACTCCCACCAACAAGTGGGCGATCGGCATGGTTTTCCATATAAAGCTTCGAAGGGCGCCATTCCGATGGTTGCTTGATAGCTGTTGTTGTAGGCAAATTCCACCAAAGGAAGGTGGTCTTCCCATGTCCCTCCGAAGTCAAGGACGCATAGCCTTAAGAGGTCTTCCAAAACTCTGTTCACTCTCTCTGTTTGGCCGTCGGTTTGGGGATGATAGGCTGTGCTCAAGCATAACTGCGTTCCTACTGCTTCTTGCAGACTCCGCCAAAACTCGCTGGTGAAGATGGGGTCTCGGTCACTAACAATGCTAGATGGTATTCCATGGAGTCGAATGATTTCCTTGAGGTAAAGTGATGCTAGGGATGAGGCAGTTCTTTTACTTTTGACAGGTAAAAAGTGGGCGCTTTTAGTGAGCCTATCCACTATTACCCAAATGCTAGTGTTGCCTCTCCTAGACCTAGGCAGCCCATCGATGAAGTCCATTGAGATGCTATCCCACTTCCACTGCGGGACCTCCAGAGGATGTAGCAGTCCGCCAGGCTTTTTCTGTTCCGCCTTAACCTGTTGGCACACCATACACTTAGAAATGAATTCTGCCACGTCCTTTTTCATGACGTTCCAGAAGAAAGTCCTTTTTATGTCTTTGTACGTTTTATCTCCGCCTGGGTGTATCGTCATCTTGGAGTGATGTGCTTCCTCGAGAACCTTCTTTATTAAATCTTTTGTTTGTGGGACGCATAGTCTTCCGTCTCGCCTTAGCAAACCCTTATCGTCGATGGAGTATCTGTTGAGGTGACTTGAAGTCTCACCCCTAATTAGCCTATCAATTGTCTCCACAAGCTGAGGGTCTTCGCGTTGTGCTGCCCCTACTGAATCCACTAAAGTTGGGCGCACTTCGAGAGATGCAAGCAAGCCTGGTACGAAATCGGTGGAAGGCCTAAAGTCGAAGCTGGCTATAAACTCTAGGCTTTGTCTTTCAACAAACAACGGGCTTAGGGTCAATTTCTTTCGGCTCAACGCGTCTGCCACTACGTTGCCTTTGCCCGGAGTGTAGGAGATTTCGAAATCGTACGAGGCAAGAAACTCCATCCATCTTTGTTGCCTCAAGTTAAGATCCTTCTGCGAGAAAAGATATTTCAACGATTTATGGTCAGTGTAAAGTTCGAACTTCTCACCTAGGAGATAGTGTCGCCAAGACTTGAGTGCAAAGACGATGGCGGCTAACTCAAGATCGTGGGTTGGGTAGTTCTTTTCGTGCACTTTCAACTGCCTCCCGCCATAAGCTACTACCCTTCCTTCTTGCATTAAGACGGCGCCTAGCCCTGTCCCACATGCATCCGTATAGACAGTGAACATCTTGCTCCCATCTGGCAGCGTCAAAACTGGGGCTGTTGTAAGAGCCCTTTTCAGTCGTTGGAAAGCAAACTCGCAATCCAAGTCCCACTTGAACACTAGATTCTTCTTGGTCAATTTCGTGAGCGGAGCTGAGATTTTCGCAAAATCCCTTATAAACTTTCGATAAAAACCTACTAGTCCTAGAAAGCTTCGGACCTCAGTCACATTCCTTGGTGTCTTCCAATCCTGTACCGCCACTACCTTAGCAGGGTCCACTTCTAACCCTTGTTTGGATACTATGTGCCCAAGGAACCTCACCTCTTCTCTCCAAAAGTGGCATTTGGAGAATTTGGCTTTTAGTTGATGGACTCGCAAAGTTTCCATGATTGCCCTTAAGTGTTGAGCATGTTCCTCTTCACTCTTTGAGAAGATAAGGATATCATCTACGAAGACCACTACGAATTTGTTGAGGAAATCTCTAAATACCCTACTCATCAGGTCCACGAAGTAAGCAGGTGCATTTGTCAAGCCGAAAGGCATGACAAGCCATTCAAAGAAGCCGTCTGGGGTTCTGAATGCCGTTTTATCGATGCTATCTTCAGCCACCCTTAGCTGATGAAAACCGGTTGCTAAATCGAGTTGGGAGAAAACAGACGCTCCTACAAGCTGGTCAAATAAATCGTCAATTCTAGGGAGAGGGTGCCTATTTTTTTCGTTAGCTTGTTGAGCTCCCTATAGTCAACACATAGACGGAGTGAACCATCCGCCTTTGTAGCGAACACCACTGGAGCGCCCCATTCTGAAATGCTCCTCCTAATGAACCCCTTTTCTAGAAGCTCTTTAATCTGTTTACTGAGCTCTTTCCTTTCTCGTGGAGCCATATGTCTAACGGGCAACGCAACGGGCTTTGCATTATCTACAAGATATATGCGGAAGTCTATTTCCCGCTTCGGAGGCAAGCCCTTTACCTCTTCAAAGACATCCGGATATTCCCGGACCACTCTAACTGATTGCAAATTTTCAACAGAGGCATCTAGCGATTCAAGATAACTAAGCATAACCGCATACGAGGGATTACAAGAAATTTTCAAAGTATTACCGAGCGGGGTTAGGAGCCTAACAACCCTTTTCTCACAATCAAGGATGGCCCCATTACTGGATAGCCAATCCATACCCAAAATCAAACCATACCCCGAAAAGCCCAAAACAAAGGCACTACATTGAAATTCTACACTTAGAATAGAAATTTTCAATCCCAAACAGATCATAGACAAATGAGCTGGGCCCCCAATTGGATTTGAAACAATTAAGGGGTCCTCTACCATACTAGTTTTTAGGTGCAGAGATTCTACTAAAGCGGACGAGATAAAGGAGTGTGATGCGCCAGAATCAAATAAAGTGCGAACGGGGTGATCATAAAGATAAACTACACTTTCTACAGAAGTATTTATACCTCGCTGTTGCAGAGGTGGCGCTTCCAGCACATGAACCTGTGCCCCTGGGTGTAACAACCCGTAAAATGCGAGCCAGTTTGAAAATTTTAAATTGGCAATTTTAGCGGATTTTGAATATTTAAAATGAATTATTTTAAATAATATCGACGAGAAATTTATTTTGAATAGAATTCGAACGTATATATTTATTCGCGTCGTCGTTAGAATATAAATATTTATATATAATTATAAAAGGAATTGAAAATGGCGCGGTAGTTCGATAATTCGATTTCAAACTTCAATTGGATGTACCGGGTGCAAAACAATCCGGATTTTAGTGAAACCAAAAATCATAGGATCTAATTGATAGTATCTTTCCAATGAATCTGACCAATCGAAATTTGATAGCGGGAATCAAAAGATATGTCCAGTTTAAAATTAGAAATAGTCGCTGTGGAATTTATATATATTTTTATATATATAAGGCCCTTAAAAATAGCAATTTTGCAAACGACCTCGGATTCCGACGAAACCAGTTTTGTTGGGTCCGTGGTGTTACGTTATTGCTAGATTTCAAATTTCATAATTTTTCGAATCAATATGTGAGCGTGGCAAAGGAAAACGCGTTTGACCAGTTTCAGTTGATTTTAATCGACTGGAAATTGGCCATTTTTCAAACGGTCTCAGAATTCGACGAAACTAGTTTTGTTAGGACCGTATCGTCAATACGAAGCTAGAAAATATTTTTCAGGAATTTTTAAAGTTCGTATGTGACCCCGGTAATTTGAAATGTACGTTTAAAATTCAATATAAGGATTTAAAATGTAATTTCAACGGAAACTGATTGTAACGATCAAACCAGCTTACGACACATATCCCATTGTGCTCGGAATGGGGGTAAAACGCTATGGACGACGGGCGGTGGGCCTCGTTTCGAGGCCATATGTAAAAGTCAACTTATTTGCGAAATTTAATAATTAAATAAAAAAAAAAAAAAAAAAAAATCTTCCCTTAACTACCAGGCCCCCCCCCCCGACTAAAATCATAAATCAGAAGGAAAAAAAAAAAAAAAAAAAGCCCAGATCTCGAGCCTGCGCCGCCTCCCTCCCCGCCACCTCGCGCGCCCCCAGCGGCGCCGCAGCCTCCACCGCGAGACCCCCCCCTCCCCTTCTCCTTCTCCTCCCTTCTCCCTCCACCCACCGAACTCGAGCAAAACCCGAACCCCAACCCACCGCGCCACCCACTTCCAGCGCCGCCACCGTTGAAGCCACCGCCCCTGTCTGGCGCCACCGTTCCTTCACTGCGAAGCCCCCCTCTCGACTGTAAGTATTTTATCGTATTTTGTTTTATTTTAATTTTAATTCGTTAAACTAATTTCGATTTTAAGATAATAAAAACTGATTTATAAAAGAAGATAAAAAAAACAGATTTTTGAAAAGATAATAAAAACTGATTTATAAAAGAAGATAAAAAAAAACAGATTTTTGAAAAGATAATAAAAACTGATTTATAAAAGAAGATAAAAAAAACAGATTTTTGAAAAGATAATAAAAACTGATTTATAAAAGAAGATAAAAAAAAACAGATTTTTAAAAAGAAAAAAATTGGATTTTTTTTTAAAAAGAAAAAGAACTGATTTTTAAAAAAGAAAAAGATTAGATTTTTATGATTATAAAAAAAAATGTGGTTTTTTATATAGGAAGTGGCGAAGTAATAATAAGATCTTTGTTATAAAAAGGTCGATATAAAAGTATAATGTTTTTATGATGAAGAAGCGAATATAAAAATAGGATTTTTATATATTGAACTTTGAACTAAAAATTCGATTTTTATATATTGAACTTTGAACTAAAAATAGGATTTTTATATATTGAACTTTGAACTAAAAATAGGATTTTTATATATTGAACTTTGAACTAAAAATTCGATTTTTATATATTGAACTTTGAACTAAAAATAGGATTTTTATATATTGAACTTTGAACTAAAAATTCGATTTTTATTTATTGAACTTCGAACTAAAAATTCGATTTTTATATATTGAACTTCGAACTAAAAATTCGATTTTTATTTATTGAACTTCGAACTAAAAATTCGATTTTTATTTATTGAACTTCGAACTGAAAATTCGATTTTTATATATTGAACTTCGAACTGAAAATTCGATTTTTATATATTGAACTTCGAACTAAAAATTCGATTTTTATATATTGAACTTCGAACTAAAAATTCGATTTTTATATATTGAACTTTGAACTAAAAATTCGATTTTTATATATTGAACTTTGAAATAAAAATTCGATTTTTATATATATAGTGACTACGGGCAACGAAGATGACGAAGAGGCGATAACGAGGAAGACTTCTGCAAATGAAGAGCCGTGGAGCAGGATAGCTATATGTGAGAATTTCTCACCTTTCAATTCTTTTTTCTAGTTATATATATATACTAGGATGCAGACGGTGCTTAGTAGCACCCGACACAATCGTCCACAGACCATGGACTTGTTTGTTTGGTTGCATAGATTAGTTGAATTATTTGTTTGAATTGAATTGTTGGGTGAGATGAAATTGATTTGATTGATGTGTGAATGGCGTGGGCCTTCACTAGACCGGGGATAAGGCGAGGCCTTGTCCCGTTTCTAGTATCGTGCCGTTATGCCGCCGAAATTTTCTAAAATATGTTAGAAAAATAAAAATATCATTTTATTTAAAGAATGAACTGAATAGAAATTCATATGTTGGAATAAAATGTTTTATCGTTAAAAATATAATTTTTAACGTGAAAGTGAATAAAATAGAATAGTCATTTACAAACCAGACGGTTTGTTTATGTACACCTATTTGAAGGACGTTGATTGGGTCGATAAATTTTACACATCGCCTAACTGCACAAATAAAATATGTGTTTGATTGTTTGAAACCCCACACGGGTGTTGGGATGAAATATGAAGTTCACTCATCCTGATTGATTAAATATGTCGATCGATTGATTGACAGGCTGTTATAAGCGTTAGATATCTTTATTTGATGCTTATACAGTGTAGTGCACTTTGGTTGATGGTTGATTATTTTTCAATGCTATTATACATGTGTTGTATGAAAATCCATATAATTAACTCTATATGGTAATTGTTTGGGCCTCATTCCAGTTTTAAAATAGAAATATTTGAAATAGAAATATTCGAAATGGAATATTTGAAAATATCAATATATGAAGCCGTGTTGATTAGATTGACGCCATTTTGACGTGAACGATATTTATATCGATTTTATTCATTTTAAAATGAATATTGAAAAGTGATTTCGAAATCGAATATTTCGAAATGAATTGAATTGAAAACGAATTCGAAAAGAATTGAATTGAAAACGAATTCAAAATGAATTGAAAACGATTTCGAAATGAATTGAATTGAAAACGATTTCGAAATGAATTGAATTGAAAACGATTTCGAAATGAATTGAAAACGATTTCGAAATGAATTGAATTGAAAACGATTTCGAAATGAATTGAATTGAAAACGATTTCGAAATGAATTGAATTGAAAACGATTTCGAAATGAATTGAATTGAAAACGATTTCGAAATGAATTGAAAACGAATTCAAATTGAATTGAAAACGAATTGAAATGAATTCAAATTGAATTGAAATTTGAATTGAATAGAAATGAATTTTGAAACGAATTTATAAAGAAGAATTCAATTTTGATTTGAATTGAAATGGAAGTTGAAGAATGTTTTTGAAACGAATTCAAAACGATTTATAAAATTCGTTTTAAATAGAAATCGACGAAGTATATATTATATATATAATATATATAATATAATGGCCTGAATAGAACGCGCCGCGCCGCGGCAGTTCGTGAATTTCGACCATTTATTTCAAACGGACATTGCGGGAGATCCGGCCGTCGGATTCTCCTAAAAACCGGAACCGTTGGGTTCGTATCGAAAAGAGCTTTCTAAAGAATATTAGAAATTAGAAATCTAACGGTTGGATTTGGAATTATGTCCAAATCAAATTCGAAAAAGGTCGCTGTAAGTGCAGTTCGATGGCCATTGTTGGAAATCGACTGAACGGGCCTTGATAAAATTATTAAAAATAGTAATAATTTGTGTAAAATCATAAGAAATGATTTAGAAAGAATTGGGATGAAAAACTCCATATTTGAAAAGATAAAAATAGATTTTTATCGAAATAAACTAGTTTTGAACTAGAATTATAATTCTATTTATTTTTAAATAAATAAATTGAATTCGAAATGGGTTTGAAAATAACCAATATTTCCAATGAATGCATTGGAGTGGATTTGAATCGAAATTGTCTTCGGAATATTTCGATGTTGGAATTCGTGATTACACAGGTGTTGTTATGGAAATTTGAAAGATATATATTGATATCGTTATTTCCAATACGACATTTGTTAGTCGTAGAATTCGATATTGAATATAAGCCGATATATTTTCTATTCAGAGCCTTGTATTGAATATCGAATGTGATTTGGGTTTGTCGTGAATGGTGTCTTCACTAACACTGTTCTTGAACCCAGTTGAGAAAAGATTAAATCTTTTTATTTAGATTTAATGAAGTGTACCAATTAAATAATATTTAATTGGAATTGAATTGATATTGATTTTTTGGGTTTATCGTGAACAGTGTTTTAAATAACACTTGTTCTTTAACCCGATAATTAATGGAATGTGGTTTGGGTTTGTCGTGAATGGTGTCTTCACTAACACTATTCTTGAACTCAGTTGAGAAAAGATTAAATCTTTTTATTTAGATTTAATGAAGTGTACCAATTAAATAATATTTAATTGGAATTGAATTGATATTGATTTTTTGGGTTTATCGTGAACAGTGTTTTAAATAACACTTGTTCTTTAACCCGATAATTAATGGAATGTGATTTTGGGTTTATCGTGAACCGTGTTTTAAATGACACTGATTCTTTAACCCAGTCGAAGATTAAAACTAAGTGGAGTTTTAATGAATCTTTAATTAGATTGAAAAGATCGAGAATGGAGTATCACCAGTTTTGCTCCAGGCGATAGTTAAATCTTTAATTAGATTTGAATGTGAAATTTAGAAACTAACTGGCGGTTAGCCAAGCAGAATGGTTTTCTGGATATTGATCTGATGTTGGTTTCGGCCTTCGGGGTTAATATTTGGGGAATTATTCTCTTGATTAATTTACGGTTAGTGATTAATGAATTGGAATGAGGCGTATGTTGTGTTTGTGTAACACTTATTTAAAATATACGCGAGTTATTCGGAAAGACCGGGTTTATCCCATTCTGAGTAACTGATACGACGATAAGTCGAAGATGAAGACGATGGTCGAAGACCGGAGGTCTTCACGTCGTTTGGGTGATAACTGATGATCTTGATTGGGCTGTACACCCAAGAAGATGGAAACAGTTGGTGATCGTCCAGACGTACTTGGAGATCGATGGATATGCGGGGTACTAGGTGCCTCCGGTTTCGTTCAGACCCAGAACGGACTTGTAAATGGACTGTGTGTCTGACATCGGATTTCATTCTGTGTGACTGATATCGGTTGCATAGGATGGTTTGCCTGTGTGGCATGCTAAGATGCAAATGATCAAGGCTTCTGTTGAAAAGCAAAGTCTTGTGGTTGGTGATCAAAGCACGGCCTTTGTGGCGTAGCTTTGTGTAACGTTTACTTCACGAGTTTCACACCCGGTATGAACCAAAAACGGGAGACGGACCTCAGGGAGGGCCTGCGTTTCCTCCTAGCTAGAAGTGGCGTCAGTGGTTTTACACGCCCTGACGAGTTTGACTTATGTGGTTGTTGCTGTTGCGAGGCGCCTCGGTTAGATCGGACGATCCGGGTCCGATGGAGTCATTCGTTGGCTCGCTTACGCCCCAAAGGGCGGCGAAACGTAGTGCTCAGGTATAATAATCCACATCGGTGGACCGGCCCTGTCGCTCCAAGGCTTGCCTGCGCGCTTGCCTGAGACTCGGGCTAGGCAGTCTCGAATCGGTTGAGGACTATCTTTTGCCTCGGTTCATAGACGGAAATCCAATTTCCAAATACGTGACTTTGCGGTTTTATTTGTAAACCTATATATGGCGACATGATATATGGTACCCATGCCGCCTATGATTGATACTTATGATTTGAAGTTGTTTTATACACTATGCACTTATTATAGTATCAAATGATTTGTTTTAAACGTATCAAGCATTCTTTGGCTGTTATAAGGGAAAACCCTATCCCCCGGCTTGCGTTGCATTGTGTGATAGGACCTGGGTCTTATAACAGCTTCATCTTTCTTTATTTAGCATTGCGCTGTTTGTTTTATGCACTGGTATTCTTGGGAGGAAACCCGTTCCGTGTTATACGGCGTGGTCCCTTGATTTACCTAATGATTTAAAATAAAGAATAATAACTGTTTTAGTTCTCACACCAGTCACATGACTGACCTGGAGTTTATTGTTTTAACCTAAACTCTGGGTGCCCCTATTTTTGACACGGGCAGCTAGTAGTTTTGGTTTTGCAGATTTATATTCACAGGATCCTGGTTTACAGCTGGAACGATATCCGGAAAGCTTTGTATCCGTATATCTACTTCTAGTTGTGTATTGTATTATTTTCCGCTGCTATGTATTTAAATGTAATTTAAATCTCTGATATTTCTGTGTAATATTCATTTATACTCTGTATATTCTTGTAATCTGATGCATTGTTGTAATATAGAATGAAATGTTCTTCTATATGCGTTCTGTTGTGGTTTGTTCTCAAACGATAGGGCGTTTCGAACGGTCTGGGTCGGTTTAGCGACTGGTTCGGACCGAGCGAAATTCTTTGCCGTCACAGTTGGTATCAGAGCTTTGGTTTACAAAGCTAGAGAACAAGACACATTAGAAACATACGAAAGAATTCATCAGATATTGGATTAGCAATATCCAATGGGAATGACTCGTTAGAGATAGGATCAGTAGTATCCTAGAACGAGTGTGAAGAGTATATTTTTAAAATGAAAACAAAATTTTGTTTTGAAAATTTAAATCAATTATTCGTAGTTGATTATTAATTTATATTGATTTGGACAATCCAGTATATATAGATTTTGCGTATACGTCTGATCCGCGTATATTCGAAGTTTTAATATACCGGGTAGATATAGAACCGCACTCTAGTAGCCCGACAATGTTCTGATGGTGGTTCGAAACATCATCAGCATTTATTTTCGAGTGACGAAGGTGTGATTTCTATATATTTCCATTAGACTGGTGTGAGAACCAAAACTAATATAGTTAGAATACATTGTTGTGAATTGGCATCAAAACATGATTTTTGTATATGTATCAAAATTATGAATTTGAAACGTTAAATTCACTAATTGATTGATGTTTGAGTTGTTTGTTTAAATTGTTTGATAATTTTGAACTATTATGCCTAATTGAATCAAATATTGAATTGTATTGAAAATTGGTCGCATCTGCTTGCATATACATGTATATCATTGAACAGGTCATAGCAAGGAGGCTAGAGCAGAGAATAAAATTTGTTTGCCCGACAAATAGGTACATGTTTACTACATAATTTACTGTTTTGTTTGGGTGATGATGATTTTATGAGCCTATTGGCTAGCCGCTTGGCTTTTCCTTTTTCTTTTTGAGATCTGAAGGACCGGGAACGCTATTTGCAATTTCCCGATGCTCCCATTGCAGGGGAGGTTATGGCGAAATTTTTCGAAAATTTAGGGTGTTAGCCAAATTTTTGAATTTTTGAAAATTCTCAGAAACTGAAAAGTTGGAGAATGGAAGCCAAATCGAATGTAGAGCTGAATAATCAAACCACTTTCGACTTTGTTCCTTTTCGGGGACGAAAAGTTTTAAGTGGGGGAGATTGTAACAACCCGTAAAATGCGAGCCAGTTTGAAAATTTTAAATTGGCAATTTTAGCGGATTTTGAATATTTAAAATGAATTATTTTAAATAATATCGACGAGAAATTTATTTTGAATAGAATTCGAACGTATATATTTATTCGCGTCGTCGTTAGAATATAAATATTTATATATAATTATAAAAGGAATTGAAAATGGCGCGGTAGTTCGATAATTCGATTTCAAACTTCAATTGGATGTACCGGGTGCAAAACAATCCGGATTTTAGTGAAACCAAAAATCATAGGATCTAATTGATAGTATCTTTCCAATGAATCTGACCAATCGAAATTTGATAGCGGGAATCAAAAGATATGTCCAGTTTAAAATTAGAAATAGTCGCTGTGGAATTTATATATATTTTTATATATATAAGGCCCTTAAAAATAGCAATTTTGCAAACGACCTCGGATTCCGACGAAACCAGTTTTGTTGGGTCCGTGGTGTTACGTTATTGCTAGATTTCAAATTTCATAATTTTTCGAATCAATATGTGAGCGTGGCAAAGGAAAACGCGTTTGACCAGTTTCAGTTGATTTTAATCGACTGGAAATTGGCCATTTTTCAAACGGTCTCAGAATTCGACGAAACTAGTTTTGTTAGGACCGTATCGTCAATACGAAGCTAGAAAATATTTTTCAGGAATTTTTAAAGTTCGTATGTGACCCCGGTAATTTGAAATGTACGTTTAAAATTCAATATAAGGATTTAAAATGTAATTTCAACGGAAACTGATTGTAACGATCAAACCAGCTTACGACACATATCCCATTGTGCTCGGAATGGGGGTAAAACGCTATGGACGACGGGCGGTGGGCCTCGTTTCGAGGCCATATGTAAAAGTCAACTTATTTGCGAAATTTAATAATTAAATAAAAAAAAAAAAAAAAAAATCTTCCCTTAACTACCAGGCCCCCCCCCCCCGACTAAAATCATAAATCAGAAGGAAAAAAAAAAAAAAAAAAGCCCAGATCTCGAGCCTGCGCCGCCTCCCTCCCCGCCACCTCGCGCGCCCCCAGCGGCGCCACAGCCTCCACCGCGAGACCCCCCCCCTCCCCTTCTCCTTCTCCTCCCTTCTCCCTCCACCCACCGAACTCGAGCAAAACCCGAACCCCAACCCACCGCGCCACCCACTTCCAGCGCCGCCACCGTTGAAGCCACCGCCCCTGTCTGGCGCCACCGTTCCTTCACTGCGAAGCCCCCCTCTCGACTGTAAGTATTTTATCGTATTTTGTTTTATTTTAATTTTAATTCGTTAAACTAATTTCGATTTTAAGATAATAAAAACTGATTTATAAAAGAAGATAAAAAAAACAGATTTTTGAAAAGATAATAAAAACTGATTTATAAAAGAAGATAAAAAAAAACAGATTTTTGAAAAGATAATAAAAACTGATTTATAAAAGAAGATAAAAAAAACAGATTTTTGAAAAGATAATAAAAACTGATTTATAAAAGAAGATAAAAAAAAACAGATTTTTAAAAAGAAAAAAATTGGATTTTTTTTTAAAAAGAAAAAGAACTGATTTTTAAAAAAGAAAAAGATTAGATTTTTATGATTATAAAAAAAAATGTGGTTTTTTATATAGGAAGTGGCGAAGTAATAATAAGATCTTTGTTATAAAAAGGTCGATATAAAAGTATAATGTTTTTATGATGAAGAAGCGAATATAAAAATAGGATTTTTATATATTGAACTTTGAACTAAAAATTCGATTTTTATATATTGAACTTTGAACTAAAAATAGGATTTTTATATATTGAACTTTGAACTAAAAATAGGATTTTTATATATTGAACTTTGAACTAAAAATTCGATTTTTATATATTGAACTTTGAACTAAAAATAGGATTTTTATATATTGAACTTTGAACTAAAAATTCGATTTTTATTTATTGAACTTCGAACTAAAAATTCGATTTTTATATATTGAACTTCGAACTAAAAATTCGATTTTTATTTATTGAACTTCGAACTAAAAATTCGATTTTTATTTATTGAACTTCGAACTAAAAATTCGATTTTTATATATTGAACTTCGAACTGAAAATTCGATTTTTATATATTGAACTTCGAACTAAAAATTCGATTTTTATATATTGAACTTCGAACTAAAAATTCGATTTTTATATATTGAACTTTGAACTAAAAATTCGATTTTTATATATTGAACTTTGAAATAAAAATTCGATTTTTATATATATAGTGACTACGGGCAACGAAGATGACGAAGAGGCGATAACGAGGAAGACTTCTGCAAATGAAGAGCCGTGGAGCAGGATAGCTATATGTGAGAATTTCTCACCTTTCAATTCTTTTTTCTAGTTATATATATATACTAGGATGCAGACGGTGCTTAGTAGCACCCGACACAATCGTCCACAGACCATGGACTTGTTTGTTTGGTTGCATAGATTAGTTGAATTATTTGTTTGAATTGAATTGTTGGGTGAGATGAAATTGATTTGATTGATGTGTGAATGGCGTGGGCCTTCACTAGACCGGGGATAAGGCGAGGCCTTGTCCCGTTTCTAGTATCGTGCCGTTATGCCGCCGAAATTTTCTAAAATATGTTAGAAAAATAAAAATATCATTTTATTTAAAGAATGAACTGAATAGAAATTCATATGTTGGAATAAAATGTTTTATCGTTAAAAATATAATTTTTAACGTGAAAGTGAATAAAATAGAATAGTCATTTACAAACCAGACGGTTTGTTTATGTACACCTATTTGAAGGACGTTGATTGGGTCGATAAATTTTACACATCGCCTAACTGCACAAATAAAATATGTGTTTGATTGTTTGAAACCCCACACGGGTGTTGGGATGAAATATGAAGTTCACTCATCCTGATTGATTAAATATGTCGATCGATTGATTGACAGGCTGTTATAAGCGTTAGATATCTTTATTTGATGCTTATACAGTGTAGTGCACTTTGGTTGATGGTTGATTATTTTTCAATGCTATTATACATGTGTTGTATGAAAATCCATATAATTAACTCTATATGGTAATTGTTTGGGCCTCATTCCAGTTTTAAAATAGAAATATTTGAAATAGAAATATTCGAAATGGAATATTTGAAAATATCAATATATGAAGCCGTGTTGATTAGATTGACGCCATTTTGACGTGAACGATATTTATATCGATTTTATTCATTTTAAAATGAATATTGAAAAGTGATTTCGAAATCGAATATTTCGAAATGAATTGAATTGAAAACGAATTCGAAAAGAATTGAATTGAAAACGAATTCAAAATGAATTGAAAACGATTTCGAAATGAATTGAATTGAAAACGATTTCGAAATGAATTGAATTGAAAACGATTTCGAAATGAATTGAAAACGATTTCGAAATGAATTGAATTGAAAACGATTTCGAAATGAATTGAATTGAAAACGATTTCGAAATGAATTGAATTGAAAACGATTTCGAAATGAATTGAATTGAAAACGATTTCGAAATGAATTGAAAACGAATTCAAATTGAATTGAAAACGAATTGAAATGAATTCAAATTGAATTGAAATTTGAATTGAATAGAAATGAATTTTGAAACGAATTTATAAAGAAGAATTCAATTTTGATTTGAATTGAAATGGAAGTTGAAGAATGTTTTTGAAACGAATTCAAAACGATTTATAAAATTCGTTTTAAATAGAAATCGACGAAGTATATATTATATATATAATATATATAATATAATGGCCTGAATAGAACGCGCCGCGCCGCGGCAGTTCGTGAATTTCGACCATTTATTTCAAACGGACATTGCGGGAGATCCGGCCGTCGGATTCTCCTAAAAACCGGAACCGTTGGGTTCGTATCGAAAAGAGCTTTCTAAAGAATATTAGAAATTAGAAATCTAACGGTTGGATTTGGAATTATGTCCAAATCAAATTCGAAAAAGGTCGCTGTAAGTGCAGTTCGATGGCCATTGTTGGAAATCGACTGAACGGGCCTTGATAAAATTATTAAAAATAGTAATAATTTGTGTAAAATCATAAGAAATGATTTAGAAAGAATTGGGATGAAAAACTCCATATTTGAAAAGATAAAAATAGATTTTTATCGAAATAAACTAGTTTTGAACTAGAATTATAATTCTATTTATTTTTAAATAAATAAATTGAATTCGAAATGGGTTTGAAAATAACCAATATTTCCAATGAATGCATTGGAGTGGATTTGAATCGAAATTGTCTTCGGAATATTTCGATGTTGGAATTCGTGATTACACAGGTGTTGTTATGGAAATTTGAAAGATATATATTGATATCGTTATTTCCAATACGACATTTGTTAGTCGTAGAATTCGATATTGAATATAAGCCGATATATTTTCTATTCAGAGCCTTGTATTGAATATCGAATGTGATTTGGGTTTGTCGTGAATGGTGTCTTCACTAACACTGTTCTTGAACCCAGTTGAGAAAAGATTAAATCTTTTTATTTAGATTTAATGAAGTGTACCAATTAAATAATATTTAATTGGAATTGAATTGATATTGATTTTTTGGGTTTATCGTGAACAGTGTTTTAAATAACACTTGTTCTTTAACCCGATAATTAATGGAATGTGGTTTGGGTTTGTCGTGAATGGTGTCTTCACTAACACTATTCTTGAACTCAGTTGAGAAAAGATTAAATCTTTTTATTTAGATTTAATGAAGTGTACCAATTAAATAATATTTAATTGGAATTGAATTGATATTGATTTTTTGGGTTTATCGTGAACAGTGTTTTAAATAACACTTGTTCTTTAACCCGATAATTAATGGAATGTGATTTTGGGTTTATCGTGAACCGTGTTTTAAATGACACTGATTCTTTAACCCAGTCGAAGATTAAAACTAAGTGGAGTTTTAATGAATCTTTAATTAGATTGAAAAGATCGAGAATGGAGTATCACCAGTTTTGCTCCAGGCGATAGTTAAATCTTTAATTAGATTTGAATGTGAAATTTAGAAACTAACTGGCGGTTAGCCAAGCAGAATGGTTTTCTGGATATTGATCTGATGTTGGTTTCGGCCTTCGGGGTTAATATTTGGGGAATTATTCTCTTGATTAATTTACGGTTAGTGATTAATGAATTGGAATGAGGCGTATGTTGTGTTTGTGTAACACTTATTTAAAATATACGCGAGTTATTCGGAAAGACCGGGTTTATCCCATTCTGAGTAACTGATACGACGATAAGTCGAAGATGAAGACGATGGTCGAAGACCGGAGGTCTTCACGTCGTTTGGGTGATAACTGATGATCTTGATTGGGCTGTACACCCAAGAAGATGGAAACAGTTGGTGATCGTCCAGACGTACTTGGAGATCGATGGATATGCGGGGTACTAGGTGCCTCCGGTTTCGTTCAGACCCAGAACGGACTTGTAAATGGACTGTGTGTCTGACATCGGATTTCATTCTGTGTGACTGATATCGGTTGCATAGGATGGTTTGCCTGTGTGGCATGCTAAGATGCAAATGATCAAGGCTTCTGTTGAAAAGCAAAGTCTTGTGGTTGGTGATCAAAGCACGGCCTTTGTGGCGTAGCTTTGTGTAACGTTTACTTCACGAGTTTCACACCCGGTATGAACCAAAAACGGGAGACGGACCTCAGGGAGGGCCTGCGTTTCCTCCTAGCTAGAAGTGGCGTCAGTGGTTTTACACGCCCTGACGAGTTTGACTTATGTGGTTGTTGCTGTTGCGAGGCGCCTCGGTTAGATCGGACGATCCGGGTCCGATGGAGTCATTCGTTGGCTCGCTTACGCCCCAAAGGGCGGCGAAACGTAGTGCTCAGGTATAATAATCCACATCGGTGGACCGGCCCTGTCGCTCCAAGGCTTGCCTGCGCGCTTGCCTGAGACTCGGGCTAGGCAGTCTCGAATCGGTTGAGGACTATCTTTTGCCTCGGTTCATAGACGGAAATCCAATTTCCAAATACGTGACTTTGCGGTTTTATTTGTAAACCTATATATGGCGACATGATATATGGTACCCATGCCGCCTATGATTGATACTTATGATTTGAAGTTGTTTTATACACTATGCACTTATTATAGTATCAAATGATTTGTTTTAAACGTATCAAGCATTCTTTGGCTGTTATAAGGGAAAACCCTATCCCCCGGCTTGCGTTGCATTGTGTGATAGGACCTGGGTCTTATAACAGCTTCATCTTTCTTTATTTAGCATTGCGCTGTTTGTTTTATGCACTGGTATTCTTGGGAGGAAACCCGTTCCGTGTTATACGGCGTGGTCCCTTGATTTACCTAATGATTTAAAATAAAGAATAATAACTGTTTTAGTTCTCACACCAGTCACATGACTGACCTGGAGTTTATTGTTTTAACCTAAACTCTGGGTGCCCCTATTTTTGACACGGGCAGCTAGTAGTTTTGGTTTTGCAGATTTATATTCACAGGATCCTGGTTTACAGCTGGAACGATATCCGGAAAGCTTTGTATCCGTATATCTACTTCTAGTTGTGTATTGTATTATTTTCTGCTGCTATGTATTTAAATGTAATTTAAATCTCTGATATTTCTGTGTAATATTCATTTATACTCTGTATATTCTTGTAATCTGATGCATTGTTGTAATATAGAATGAAATGTTCTTCTATATGCGTTCTGTTGTGGTTTGTTCTCAAACGATAGGGCGTTTCGAACGGTCTGGGTCGGTTTAGCGACTGGTTCGGACCGAGCGAAATTCTTTGCCGTCACACTGGGGTGGATCCAGCCCTCTGCCCCTGTCCTCGTTTCTTTGGGCAGTCCTTAACCCTGTGGCCTGTCTCACCGCAAGAAAAGCACCCACCATTCTGCTTGGCCTTCTTTTTCCGGCAGTCCTTTACTAAGTGCCCCACTTTGCCACAGAAATTACACTTCCTCTTCTCTTTGTTGCCTTTCCCGCCCTTCTTAAAGTCTATCTTCTTAGGCTGCAAACCCTCTTTCTTCTTGCCCTTATCCTCTTCATTCAGCAATGCCATTTGCACCAATCTTTCATACGTGGCTCCCATGGGTATATGGGTCATGGCCAAACTGTGTAATGGCTCATTCAACCCTTTGACGAAACGGAGAGCCTTCTTGTGCGGGGTGTTGACTAGGTCAAGCCCAAACCTAGCCAGCTCATCGAACTGATTCACATACTCTCTGACTGTCTTGTCCCCTTGCTTAAGAAATAAGAATTTTTCCAACTGCAAACTTCTTTCCGCATCTGAGAGAAATTTAGTCTCAAACCTTGCCCTAAAGTCCTCCCATGTCTCCACTGGTCTTTCAGCATTAGTGACTTCCCACCAGTAGGAAGCCTCGCCCTTCAATAGCCATACTGCCAGTTGTACTTTTTGTCTATCTTCTACCTCAAAGATGATGAATAGGTCCTCAGTTTCTTTCAGCCAATTCCTAGCTGCTACGAAGGACTCAGTTCCATGGAAATCCTCTCCTCCCATTGCTTTAAAATCTTTACATATCTTAGAAAACGTATTTCCCCGCGGAGGAGGTGGAGGAAAAGGTGCCGCTGCAGCTGGATGATTTCCTGCAGCTGGGGGAGGAGGAATGGTAGGACCTGGCTGAGTGGCCCTTGCTTCTAAGAACCGTCTAAACCAACCAGGTATTGGTACCCCTTCTGGCAAGTTAAGATCTTTGGACATGCTGAAACAAAAAGGATAGATTCAAAACGAAGGATAAGAGAAAGTACCTATGGCTTTGGGGGGTGGACTTTGCCTTTTTAAAATAAAATAATATTTCTTTTAAAAATGCTTCTTTAAATTTCCTTTTTGAAAATAAATTTTCAAAACTTTTTATCTTATCTGGTAAACCTATGCTCTGATACCAAGTGAAACACCCCACCTCCGTTAGGGTCACTCTCAAAGGGAATGCCCTAATTTTGGTGGAGGTTTTTAAGTATAAGTCACAGAGATACAAGACAGATATAAGAACACATATTTGTAAACAGCGGAAAAACAACAACTTTTATTTCATAAAAACAAATACGTGTTACAAAACATCACCATGATTGTCTTACATCTTTTCCAAAAAAAAACATAACATAACTCCTTCATAATCTGTCTTGATTACATTATTAAAGAAGCATAAATAAAACATAGATAAACTGCAAAAGCCCCCATAGTGATTTGTCCAAAGCCATAGTTCAAAATGAAAAGGTCCAAGCAATACATTTCTCTTCTTCAAGCTGGATGTTAAGGTTGGTCAAGCTGCTGTGTTCCCTCCCTGTGGACCTGGGGGGGGGGGGAACGGAAGAAAAGAAGACGAAAGAAAAGTAGAGTCAGACATAAAGCCTAAGTAAGTCTAGTACTATTTTGTCTATGAATAAAGAACTGGGTATGATAAGTATAAACAAGAAGTGGGCAAGCACTATAAACTTGGTTAAGTTGTCTAGGGTCGAATATACTATCGTACCCCATGTTAATCTCTGAACCCATTTAAACTAGTTTCCAATTGGCACCCCATAATCAGGGTGAAGTGATCCATTCTATGATGATCGGCTCCTACTCGCATAGTTACATGTGTCTTACGGCCCCCGATGTTGTAGTTACCTATGCTGGTCCCACCATGGGGTGTATCAAGTCCCGTGGTGGCGGCCCGACACAATCCTAGAATGCACAGGTATGCTACTGGTGTCCAGTGCCTTATTTTTCTGCGCCGAAGTGTGTGCACGCCCGCACCCCATTAGAACCTACACTGCTACACCACCGCCGTCGCTTTGACCTCTTACAATCAGCCCAGTAATCGTGCCCCACCCTGCCTAGTTTCAGGGTATCCTGATACACCTTCTAGGGTTACTGCTGAAAAGGGTCCCCCGTTACTAGGTTTTCTATCTCTAGCCAACATGCTAAGTTGGTTAAGTGTTTCCTAACCTAACCCCCACCAGTCCGTTTAGTTTAGCATGTTTCATTTTGATTAAGTCTTTAGTTCACTTAATCCTAACAATCCTGACTCAGCCTTAATTGTCTTATTAAGGCCCTGACCTCTCACATTAGACAGGTATTGTTGTGGCTGCCTGTTGCCGGTTGGTTCCGGGCAGTCTTACGACACAACTCAGTCTAACCTCGGGTCCTTATTGGGCTCCATGTTTAACCTCCCACATTGGATAGGTATTGTTGTGACTATTGGACAGCCGGGCGGTTCTGGGCAGGTTTACATCACAACTCAATCCAACCTCGGGTTAAACACATCGTATGTTCTACATTTACATATTTTGTCATTCTTCTTTATTTCTTATATGTAAATATTTGCGGCCCATTATTAAGTTAATGGTGTAAAGGTTACACCAATCATGGGCCCAACCCATACTTGAACTTGGGCCCTTCTATTTTATATTTTCATTCATTAGTAATTTTAACCCAGCGTTATTTTCCCCCGTTTAACACGTCCGTTTATTATATATATTGGGCTTAGCCTTTTAAAGCCCAATTTAGCCATGCGAAAAGGGGAGGCTTAAAGCGTGATTACATACACAAAAAAGGGGAAGGTGAGCGCATGAACTTGCAATATGACGTTGGAAATACAAAATAGAAACTGGTGTACTTGCATAGTGGTAACATATACTTTGGTCATAAAGCATAGGTGGCATGAATCAAAGCATGTAAACTTGTAGTTAAGTTAAGAATATCACTATTGACACATAGGCCTAACTACAACATAAACCTATATTTTTATTTCAGGCATAATGTCAAACATAAGCACGGCATAATGTCAAACATAAGCATGGCATAAGTATAGTTAAATTTGTTCACATAACCATGGCATAAATATTTCTAACATGAAATCATGATTCTTATTTTAGTCATGTAAACTTGCAAAAAGGGATTTTTGAACCTAACCTAGCTATGTACCACATATGTCATCATAAAATTCTTGTAAACAAGATAGACTTAATCATGAATTTCAATTATGCCAAATATCATTCATAGCCTAGCCATATTCATAAGTTTGCAAATAGGTTTTCTAGTACAAAAGCATGGCTTAATACATGATGCCCAATTTTTAACATAATTTCATATGGATTATGATAACCCAAACTTATTCCAATTACTTCACAAAAATGATGTTTGTATAAAAATACACATTTTGATGGCATAGTAGCAAAGCCCCAAACTTGCATGAATTTCAATTAACTACATACATGTAGCTTCGACATGGATTACATAATTTGCGAATATTCCAAACGTATACTTGCATAGAACTACCGCATGTAGTTCTTTATAATGAATAACATAATTCAAGAATATTTCAAATTGATAAGAACGCACAAATATGAATTACTTTATTGCCACAATTCAAGCATGCAAACCAACACAATTATTTGTTCATACCAAAGTAATACTCTACTTACAATGGTGTGACGAATTCTCAAATTTAGGGATTTGAAGATGCGGTTTTGATTTGATTGAGTTGCTTTATGCCTTAGAATTTGCCTCCTAATCCTCTCTCCAATTGGTGGCTACCCCTAGTCGTTCCTCAGCAACATGGCGGCTTTGTTCTTATTTTTGAATGAATAGATTAGGGTTTAGTCTAGGGTTGTTTTTATAGAGGTTAGGAACTGATTAGGACCATTGATGTTGCTTGGATTGATCATAGCCATTCATTCGATAGAGAGACCAATTAGAGCCTGCCACCTAGCCCTAATGACAAAGCAGATCACAGAAAATCGACCAACATAGAATAGGCCAGCCGGGTTAGACTGGGCTCGACCTGGGTCTGGACCAGGTCGACATGCCTGTCGACAGCCCTGTCGACCTGGTTAGACCAGGTCGACAGCCCAGTCGACCTGGGTGCGTCAGGCGGGCATTTTTCCACCCTGGCCCATTGGGCCCCATATTCGAACTTAAACTTGATTTAGAAACTTCCGAAGGCCATATCTTCTTCATACGGACTCCGTTTTTCGAAAACTCGGACTCTATTTCGCGTATTTTTCCGAGACGAACGCAATGGCGTATCCCGTTTCCCTTAGTTTTTTTGATTTGAAATTAATTACACTTTAATTTGTTAATTTCACAGTTATAGAATTTGCGGGGTGTTACAATGCACATTATATTCATGAAATTTAAAAAGCTGACATTTTATTTAGATATAGATAAAAACAGGAATTGGAAAAGGATATTTTTATTTATATTTTAGATATAAATAAAAACATGAAAATAAGTACATTTTTATTCACATTTTAGATGTGAATAAAAACTTGAATTAAAAAGTGCATTCTTATTTATATTCTAGATGTAAATAAAAAAACATAGAAATAAAAGTGACATTTTAGATTTACATTTTAGATGTAATCAGAAAGATAGAATTTGATATATATTTTTATTGTCAGAATAGAGACAATAAAAAGGATTAGAATTAAAAGGTTATATTTTTATTTACCTTTTGATGCATATGAAAATAATAAATGTAAAGGGACATTTTTATTGATATTTTATTTAATAAAAAGATTAGAACTAAAAGAAGTATTTTTATTGTCGTTCTGGGGACAATAAAAAGAGTAGAAATAAAAGTGACATTTTTATCGTCATTTTAGATGCGATAAAAAGAATTGATCTTAATAGTTGAAATCGCCAAACGATTTATATATATATATATATATATATAAATTAAAATTGAACGAATCGCGCTGCTGCAGTTCGCGTTTTGAAATTGTAACTTTAAACGATTATGTCGAATGATCTGACCGTCGGATTTCCCCAAAATTGAACCATTAGGGCCGCTTTGGGAAAATCTTTCCAATAATATAAACTTTGTAAAAATCCAACGGTTAGATTTCGAGATAAGTGTTAATCAAATTTGGATAAAAACAGCGCCAGGGCCGCCGATCGACCCGAAGCACCGAGCTATTTTTACATTAGTAAAAATAAGCGATAAATCGTTATCAAATACTAATAACGATATGAAATGATTTTAAAATATACATATATACGCGAATCATTTGAAAGGTCCGAGTTCAATCTCATTTCAAATGATTATACGACGATGTAAGTCGTAGATTTGAAGACGGTGATTGAAGACCGACAATCTTCACATCGAATGGATGTGTTGCTACTGAGGCCCATGATTGGAGTAGCTACCTTGAAGGGGAGTCAGGGGTAGCCGTCCGGACGTATTGTGGATTGCTCGGATATGCGAGGTATAAGGTGTCTCCGATTTCGTTCAGTCCCAGAACGGACTTGTACGTGGATTGTATGTCTGACGTTGTATTCCTTTATGCTATATTCGTTGAACTCTGCTAAATATATATCTGTTTGGTGGTTAACACCCTTCTCTAAGACGTACGAGCTTTGAGGTTATATATTGGTAGGAGTTAATGGTATGGTATGGATTGAAAATGTGGCATGCCAAGATGCATGGATCAAGGCTTTTGTTGAAAAGCAGGGCCTTGTGGGATGATCAAATCATAGCCTGTTTAGGCATAACTTTGTGTATAGTGTGACTTCGCGAGCCTCACACCCCAGTATGAGTCAAAAACGGGATTAGGACTGCAGGGAGTGCACACGTTTCTTTATAGCTAGGAGTAGTGTTAGTGCTTAAACTGGCTGGCATTTTACTTATGTGGATGATGGATTGAGGAACCTCGAATTTATAGGTTGTTAGTGGCCATATGGAGGTTCAAAGGAACCGGGAAGCATGTGTTCAGGAATTTCCAATCCACTTTCGATAGGTGTGGACCGGCCCTGAAGATCCAAGGGTTCACTGGGGGGAATCCTGAGGCATTTGCTAGAGTGTCTCGAAGCGGAGAGGACGATCCCTAGCCTCGATTTCATGATGGAAACCCAATTTCCAATACGACACCTTGCGGTTTTGATTGTAGAACTAGCATGGCGACATAGTATATGGTAGCTATGTTGTCTATGATTGATACATTATGATTTAAATGTTATTATTAAAATATATATATACACTAGTAATAATATTAAATCCGTTTTTATCGTATCAAGCATCTTTTGACCATTATAAGTAAAACACTATCCTCCGGCTTGCGTTGCATTGTGTGATGTGACTTGAGTCTTATAATGGTTTCATTTTTCTAAAAAGCATTGCGTTGTTTAACGATTTACTTTATTTTATGTACTGGCAATCCAATGGAGTAAACCCGTTCCGCATTAGCGGCGTTGTCCTGTGATTAGCCTTTTATTTATATTAGTTAAGTTAAGATTTCTCATACCAGTCCCATGACTGACCTGTAGTTTGTTTCGCTGGCAAACTCGGGTGCCCATATTTTTCACACGGGCAGTCGAGTACCTTTTTGCAGATATTTATCTCTTTAGAAGGATTCTGAATCGAACCTTAAAGTTGTGTCCAGAGCTTTTGATAATCTTCCGCTGCAATGTATTATTTAATGTAAAATTTATCTTCCACTATATTATTTTATTTTTTGATGTACTCTGATATTCTATACTCTGATGTTATATTATCATGACGTAATAAAAGTCTGCTGTTATTGTTCTAATGTGTTGTATTTCCAAAGTTAAAATATTCGTGGATTTCCAACTTTTGGGTCTGACTTGTGTGGTTTATGGTCGATCTATAGGGTGGGAATTTTCGGGTTTTTACAGTTGGTATCAGAGCCAGGTTAGCTCCAATCTTTGGGGTACAACTCGTTAGAACTGAACAAAAGTCTCATCAGAGATTGGATTAGTAATATCCAATAAGAATACTCATTAGCGATAAGATCAGTAGTATCCTAGAATGAGAAAACTCATTAGAAATGGGGTTAGTAATGCACTAGAATGAGTTCAGAGTGATAAGTTTAAAATTAGCATATTTGTGATTTTGTATATAATCTAATTTTAGAAATTATGATTTTAAATATATAAAAGTGTGTATATATATATATATATATTTGACAAGTTGATCACCTAATTAAAATAAAACATTCGAGATAGATTAATTAAACAACTTTTAGCTTCGTTCCTTTTCGAGGATGAAAAGATTTTAAGTGGGGGAGATTGTAACAACCCGGAATTTTGGGGCCAATTTAAAATTTTTATTTTAGAAATTTTATTGAATTTAGAATATTTAAAATGATTTATTTTTTATTTATTTTTGATAATAATGACTAAAAATTTATTTTAATCGAAGTTAAAATGAATAAATTTAATTTAATTAAAAAAGGAGTTAGAAATAGCGCTGTAGTTTGAAATTTTGATTTTGAACTTTGATTGAATGTACAGGATTCAAAATAAATCAGAATTGAGCGAAACAAGAAATATTTGAATCTGTTTAACCATATCTTTCTAACGAATCTGAGAATCTGAAATTTCACTTTAAAAATAGAAAGTTATGTCAAATTTAAATTTCAGAAAAGTCGCTGTAGAATTATATATATTTTAATTAAATATATAGCCCTTGAAAATTGCCATTTTTCAAACGACCTCGGTTTTCGATGAAACTACTTTTGTTGGAATCGGAATGTCAAATTATTGTTAAGTTTAATTTTCCAGAATTTTTCGAATTAATATGTGAGCGTGGCAAAAGAAAACATGTTTTGTCCATTTCAGTCAAATTGGATCGACCAGAAATTGGCCATTTTTCAAACAGTCTCGGAATTCAACGAAATTAGTTTTGTTAGGACCGTATCGTCATACCAAAGCTAAATATATTTTTTCTGGAATTTTCTGAGTTCAAATGTGGCCTCGGTAAATTAAAATGTACGTTTAAATTTAATATAAATTGATTTATATTTTAATTTAAAGAAAAACATATCGTAACAACCGAATTTGGTTACGAAACATATTCCAATGTGTTCGAAATAGGGCTATTTGGTTAGGGGCGACACTCATTGGGTTTGAATTGGAGTTCGTATGAGTTAAAGGGAGTTATTGGATTTAAATAAATTAAATTAAATTAGAAATACACCTATATATACACTGTACAGTATTTTACTCAAACCCTAAATACCAGCCGCCATATACCCTCACTTTAATGGCCACCGAGCTCTGGATTTGATTCCAAAATCATGACCAATCCACAAAGAATTAAAACCTCAACCCAAAGACAAATCGAAGTACTCCTTTCACACTTTGATTTGGTACGGTGATGATGGGTTTCTATTGCACGAATTTCGAGATTCCGAGGCTCAAAGGCCTGCTGTTCTCACGCTTTTTCAGGAGGGGGGCCCGTCGAGTTCACCAAGAAGGCTGGCGTGGGGAGGCGTGTCCAAGGCGGTAGTCGTGGTGGCGTTCGATCCCAGGCCGGCGAGGTGTATAGCGATCAAATCAGAACCCTAGAAATCGGCTATTGGGTTTCCTGGAGGACGATGTTTCCTGTACAAACGCGTAGAAGAAGATTAACGAAGGTGGATAGCATATTGATAAACGTTGTTAATGTGGTAATTATAATTTAACTAATTAAATTATATAATTGATAAATTCAAATGTTTAAATTACCATAACATTCTCGTACAGCAACGAAATTCAACGAAACAAGTTGCGTTGCGATCGTATTGAAGAACACTACAACATGATGTTTACTAGAACCATTTCTGAGCACATCAAATTTGGACCAAATTTCAGATCTGAACCACTCAGATTCAAACGAAGGTGAGAACTCTATTTACTTTTAAATAATTAAAATAAATTAATTATAATTGTGTTATTATTCCTCTCCTGTTAAACTCAGTATATGATTGTTCGTGATTTGATAATAACTACGATTGTCGCTATTATGACAATATGTTAATCCGATTGATTATTATGTTGAGATTAAATTATAATATTGGTTGAAATAGAATAGACATAACCAAATTATCATATTGGTTGATTTGTTGATTTTTGATATCCTATTTGTTAGATCTGTTGAGTTGAGTAATATTATGTTATTGTAAAATTATTGCGAACATATAGATCAATAGTGTGTTATTGTAAAATTGTCATGAACAAGTGGATCATTTTGTTTGAATAAATTGTTATAGCAAAAATGAACCTTTTTGTTGAATTAAACATTTTTACCATTTTTGTTGAATTAGAACTTTCAACAATACGAAGTTATCATTTTTATGTTAACACTAGAAAAGGAACATTGTTATGTATAAAATGTTGAAATAAGAGAAATCTCATTTTTATGTATTAATGTTAACAAAACTAAAATCACATTTTTGTTAACAGAATTTGTGTCATTTTCCAATTAGAATAAAAAGATCATTTATGTTAGAAATGTCTAATTAGAATAAAACGCAGTTGCGACAAAAATCATATTTTTATCAATATAAAGTAGTACAGACAAAATTTAATTTTTGTCAATAAAAAGTTGTAGCGAATAAACATTTTTGTCAATTAGAAAGGCTGAAATAAAAATAAACAAAAATAAACTAGAATAGCCAATTAATTGAAGGAAGCACTTTTAAATGTGACATTAGAAATAGAAATTACATTTTACATAAAATATGACATTAGAATAGAAATTACATTTTATGTAAAATGGGACATTAGAATTAAAAATTACATTTTTATGTAAAACTTGAGAATAGACAATAAAAATTACATTTTTATTGTAACATGAATCATTAGAAAAGTGATGACAATAAAAATTACTAGTAAGAAATGTTTACATATAAACACTATTTTATAAGATATTAGAATTCATAGAAAATGTTTTACATATAAAATATTTTGTTATATGATATTATAATAACATAGAAAATTGATTACCAGTAAATGACCATTTATATGTTATTAGAAGTCATAGAAAAATGTGAATATATATAATATAATTTTATGTGGCATTAGAGTTCATAATGGAATGTTAATATATAAAATATACTTTTATATGTCATTAGAATACTTAGAAAAATGTGAATATATAAAATTGATGTAACGACCCGGGATTTTCGACTCCGAAAATCAACATCAAACTACCGTGTTGACCATTCAGACATCGAACATTCGAGATCATTAATAGAAAGAAGTTAGAGGATGAGAATTGATAAGGTAGAAATATTGAATAGAAGAAGAAGAAGAAGAACACCACACAGAGTCTCACATCGCAGCGGAACAAAATATAATACAGAAATAAATCTTTATTGAAAGCTTTAAAATACTTACAGTATCAGAGTACATCATACCATGGGACAGTTATAATAGCCTGTTCCCATATACAACACACAGCGGAATAGTAGTAATATCATACGTCTGGACTCTTCCAGCTCGTCTCTTCATAGCAGTCGATAACCTGAACCTGTACACTTCGGGCTAACCCGAGCATTTACAAAACACCGGGTCAGTCTGGTGAACCAGAGTGAGATAAACTCGCACAGTAATAAGGGTGAACCACCCAATCATGATTTTAAAGTTCAAAACCTTTTCAAAAGAAAAGGATAATCGTAAGACCAAATCCACACATAAACACGGACGGTTTTTACCTTACGATAACCCAAAACATTTTTGAAACCAATATCTTGTATGATATTATAATAATGTCTAAATACAAGTAAATAGAAATCTAGTAGAACGCTTGCATCTCACGCTCTACATATATAGTATACAATAAAAACCGCGGGCGCTTATTGGAAATTGGATTCCAACTTAACAAGGTATGGGTCCACCTGCCGATCGTGTATCTCTAGAGACGAATACACTGGGTTCAACAAGAACTTCTTGCAACCCGGCCCTCACATGACCGACCCCTCATTTCGCTTGAGTGTATCGAATGTATATCACCGACGGTTGGGATCAGCAACCGTCTCCCGAAAAGGGACAGCATCGAAACATAGATTTAAGAAACAAATAGGACTTCCTCTAGATAGGTGATTATACACCCTAATGGGAGCGACCCACATAGCCATGCTGCCTGCCCGATTTTTGTCATTTCCCAGTTGATGAGGCTTGAGGCCAGAATTAACTTCTGATCATCTAGTCACCATTCACTTTGAATGCCACATCGTCAGATCCGTCAGATATCACTCATTGACGTCCACAAAAATACTCTAGCTGGAAGCTAAGAGAACGGCAACTCCCCGCCAACAACTATCGTACGTTTGAAGAAATCAACGTACGTGACCCTTTGGAAATACTCTGTTAGACATCCGTCCATACAAGTCATCCAGGAACAGGATGAACCGAAGGCACTCTCCTACCGCATCCAATATAGGAATCACCCCATGGATCGGTAGCGAGAAGTCCTTGCAACCCGTAGATTCCAACCACGACAGAATCACAACTTATCTCTGCTTGCCAGGCAGAGAATATTAGTGGTTCTTCCGTTTATGAAAATCCACGGTCTTCAATGCTCCATCTCGACCATCTTCTGATATCTTCACGTATTTGTTGGTCGGAATGGTTTTCGAATATAAATTCGATCCCGGTCTTTCCGTACCCACAATCGTATTGGGCGGGTTTGATAGTCGGTATTTTAACTATCAAAATATTCAGTGTTTCAATCATGACACTCCAATGAGTTCACTGGTTCAGTATTCAGCATCACATGGCCTTTTAAATTTTAAATCAAACTAGTTCACTTCTGTTAAATAAAACTTCTAACTCTTTATTTTTGAAAATACGATATTTGAATAACTCTAATTCGATTTAACTCTACTCGATTAACTCTAATTGATTAACTCTAACTGGTTAACTCTAATTGATCAACTCGACTTATTTAACTCCTATCGATTAACTAATACTCGACTTAAATCCATTCGCTTGACTCTAGATCACAGCGATCACAATGGTTACGCCTGATTCCCTCAGGAAACATCCGACCGCCGTAGGCTATCTGCAGCCCTGCGAATTACGCTAGCAGTCGTACGAAATGGCAACTTAGCCGAATGATTATGTTTGGCTAATTCTATCTCGAATAACTATATTCAATTTCCCATTTAAATCTTCCTTCCACTCATCTTTTAAATTCGGAAATCCATTAGTTTTAACAAAGAAATTTATAGCACATATGTTATAACAATAGCGTTATAATTACTATTTAGATTTACAAACAACAGCGCTATAATCGCTGTTTAGGTTTACAATCCATTTACTATAGCAAAAGCGCTACAATTGCTATATTAGATTTACAAAACATATATTATAACAACAGCGCTAAAATCGCTGTTTAGATTTTCAAAACATATCCACTAACGTCTCTTACGATTACCAACTAATACTATCTTCAGATAATTCCGATGTTGTTCAAGTTGGGGTATTTTAATTACCTCTCAGACCTTGATCAACAACGTTCTTATCCTCCGATAAACATAAGTTGTAATCAATATTTCATTCTAGTCTCAAACAAATTCCATTTAACTATTGGATTTGGTTATACAACTCTATAACCCAGTTCTTTAACCAGATTCGCTTATTTCCAATCTCCTTTGATTTCATTTCACTTCAATTACTTTTGAAAAGTAATTGTATAAATTATTATTAATTAAAATAATAATTTATTTCAATCATTAACTACATGAGTAGTTAATTTCTTTAATAACAACATTAAATGGTAAATCCCTTTTTAAAACCTTATTTAAATTTAAACAATATTTATTAAACTATTCAAATCAAAACACATCAAATTTGATAATCAAATTCCAATTCAAATGGTCGATTTAATTAACTCAAAACTCGATTATCTCGTTAATCGATTCCAATTAATCCTCACTTTTAATTAATTAAAAATATAATTAATTTAAATAATCCCATTAATTGTTTTCTTTACAAACAATTATCAAAGTTTAATCCTTCGATTCATTACTTGTTCTCATACTCGTAAACCTGATTAACGTCAGTATTTACTTTATAAAATAATTTAATAACAATCAAAGTCTTAAATAAATAAAATATTTATTTAATTCCCTATTATAACTTTTATCCAAAATAATATATTCAAAATCCAACTCCAGTTATATAATAAATTTTATAACCCCATCTTTATCGATTCACCTGACGGTGAATCAATATTTATAACCCGATTGATTTTATAGACCATACGCTGCTAAATACTCAACCAATACCGCTCACTGGTTTAAACACAACACAGGTTGAATTCCCAGTCCAACTCAATAATCAAATCAATCAACCAAACAGGACAGTTCATATGCGAAAATATGAAATAAATAATATATTTGAGGAATCCAGTTGGATCCCTCCAACCTGTTCTTCCCTGTATTCAAATGGTTATCTCAAATCAGACCATTCAGTTTGGTTTAACTGATAACACTAAATAGCAACCATTCAACATCAACCACAAGCAATTCAAACGATTCAACCATTTAAACACGTTTATAAATAAACGTGACCAACCAAGGTGAGTTACCTTTATTGGAATCAATCGTTAAAAATAACGATTTGATATTTCACTGAAATTAAACACAGTTTAATTTCATCTGTTAAATCAACCGATAAACAGACCACTAGCAAAACAGTCAACCATTTTCAAGCAGAGCACACAAAAATAAAAATACCCAATTTATATAAAATATAAAAAGTGTAACTGAGTGAGTTTAACTCACCTTGATTCGTCCGTCGATGGAACAGTTTGTTTTACATGCTTCCGACTGCGTTCAACTATGTCCGTCGAATCCCACAACATTACGCTCGTCGATACGGTCGCAACGCGCCTCTGATTTGTTCCATTCTGTTACTGTTGACACAGTTACTATTTTAGTCTGATATTCCCTTATTTAAAATAATATTATAACTTCAATTATTTTATTAACTAAATTTCTACGTTAGTTTAAAGCGAGATTTGGCATATTATAACCTATTCATTTGATCGCTTCAATCCTTAATTGGTTTAAATTAAACCATAGTTGGCATAATATAAATCAATAATTAGCTAGGCACCTTTAAGAACTAGGTTGACATGCGGGTGTGGTTATTTGGCATATAAGTTGTTGTACATTTCCCTTAAGACTCATAAAAATATATGTACGTATTGGAAGAGGGTTAGGCAAAAATGTATTGTATTATAGCCGAGTTATAATATCATTGATTTAACTACTCACAGTGTTGGTCGTGGTTGTAATAAAATTAGGTGCTTAAATATAAGGTTTGCATGTTGACTATAGTTAGACATTTGTACATGTGAGTAGTCATGCTCGACCATTGCCAGTTTAAAATAAAAATACGATAGGACTACGTTAAACAATTGGGCGCAGCATTTTATTTGGTGTGTTTCAAAACGATCGGTATATATACTATAATATAATATTACTTGCGTTACTTATCAGATTATAGAGATATTTCAGAATTCAATTAGGCAAAGTAAATACTTTCCAGTTCACCTTCTAACTGACATCTACATATAATTAAACATGTTAAACGTACTTAGGCCATATATAAGGTAATTAGCTATTAATACCTGCTCCCTCACAACTCGTTTGAACCCTCCATGATCCGTGCTTCATTTCCAGTACATGTCCTCATCTCCTCGGCCAATTCTCTCCCTTGCTTCATTATCCTTCAACCGTTCACCCCTCCTTTGTACTGTTTCTCTTCCTTCCTACTCCTCTACTCCACTTCGCTATTCCCTCTTCTCGTCCCTCTCTTTTCTTCTTTTCTTTTTTTTTTCTTTTTTTTTCTTTTTTCCGCAATGATTGTTCAGCTTTGAACATACCTCCCCATCCCCATGCAAGATCACACCGCCCATGCCCATGCAACACAGTATACGTGTTTTACTCCACATCACCAGCCTCATCCGCTCCTTCATTTGCCAGTACCGCTCCTTCTCCATGCTGGTTCCCTCATTTTGTTGCTTGCATCCTTCTTCTCGCAAATTGCTTTTGAACCCATTTCAACGCATGTTGTCATTTTTCCCATTTCAACCCATCCTTCTTCTTTGCTTCGTTTGTGCACCAGACCCCCCCTCACATTTGTCTTCCTTCCGCCTTTTCTTGTTTTGTTCTTTTTTTTTCGTATGGGAAACATCGGTTCCATTGGAGGGGAAAAACTTGGGAAAAAGTAATGATAAAGCTCGAGAGCAAGTGGTGTATATATAGCCGATGAAAGTTTGGAGGACACGGTTTTATTAGCGTGAGAAGCACGGAGTCGGATGGCTTGGTTTGCACGAAACTTAAATAGCTTGGGAACCACGGTTCCTTGGGTAGCACGAATGGGTTCCTTGGGTAGCACGGATGGTATCAGCGAGAGCGTACAGGAAAGAAAAGAAAGTTATACTAGAAAGAAAAAGGATGTATTTTATTGATAAAATAATGTATGAAACTTTGTTATAGAGAAATTGTGTTAAAAGCCACTACAAATGATTTCTGTCTACTGATAAAAAAGCTAATCTCAATGTAAAACGATATTCCGGATCCAATGGGACAAGTTTCGTCGAAATCCGATTTCGTTTGAAAAAGATTCCCTTATAAAACCAGAAATAAACACGCTTTTTAATTTACCACGACTACCCACTAAATCGAATCAACTTGAAACCTTGATATCTTGTAATGACTTTTCGATACGAACCCAACAGCACTAGTATCGTCGTATTCTGAGACTGTTGCCTCGGTAGGCTGTTTTTATCGCGCACCGCACTACCCTTTTCAACGCCAAATTTCCCGGTCTCTAAAAATAATAAACTATATACCTATTCTGACTATAATCGACGCTACGAACTCAACGGAATTGGTTTCGTGGCCTAATTCGATCGTCTGCTCAAGTTACACTAAAATATCCCTTTATTCATTTAATTACGCGTTATAGAAATTGAACGGGCGTTTATGGCTACCGTGGTCACATACGACATCGGTTTGCCACGCCATTCAACAGCGTACAATAATTAAATGTTACGGTTCTAATGAAACTGATTTCGTCGAAAACGGTGTCCGTTTGCGAAACGGCTATTTTTAACGGCCTATAATTAAATAGCGAATTTCCATAGCGACTATTCTAAATTTTGATTTGGCCATAATTATCAAACTATAACACGAAATCTGGATTTTTCTCTTTCATATGAAAATTATAATCAATACGGTTCCAGCGTTTCTTGTTTCACAGAAATCCGACTTATATCGGGTCCTGTATTCTCAGTTGAAGTTCAAAACTCCATATTACGAACTGCACGCCATTTTCAAGCTCGATTTATAATTATATAAATATATAACATTCGAACTCCATTTGAATAACGAATATCCATTTATATTCCAAATAAAATATTTAAAATAAATTTAAATATTCAGATTCAAATGGTCAAAAAACACGGGTCGTTACATTCTTCCCCCCTTAAAATAATTTCGTCCTCGAAATTGCTAAGGTAAGTATGAACGTTATAAACTCATTAATTTCAAATCTAATTTTATATTAAATTAGAAACCAATTCAATACTGTAAATAAATATTTTCAAAAATATCGAAAATTTTCTAACACTTTAAATTTTCGGAAAATTTCGCCAGCACCTCCTCTGTACGGCTCAATCGGTACAACTCCAACTCGCCTTTTTTAGGCCTTCTCCAATCCAAAAGAAAACAAAACAGCCAAGCGGCTTGCCAAATAGGCTCATAAATCACCAAACCCATAAAAATAAACGTGTACCTTTTTGTCGGGCATATCATTATATCCTTTCCATCTGCTGCCCTGTCACCATATACAAATGCATTCCCAACAAAATTCCAATTTTATCCTCAAAACCAAATCCTTCACGCGTCCAAGCCAAATACCATTCTTAACTCACTTTCCACCCATTATCGATTTCAACTCTTAACTTACCAGTCCAATGCCATTTCAGATTCTTGTCTCACAATTCAAAATCTAATTCAACTTGATACATTATATCCTGATTCAATTTCCAGTTAATTGGTTTCAATTCATTTCATATTTGCTTTCACAAATTCCTATTTAATCTTACTTTTGTTCAAACAATCTCCCTGGGAGTTTTAAATAGTTCAGCTCTTTCCAAAGTCAAATATTCCTTTCAGGATCCAAAACAACTTGTTTTTCTCAAAGCAATTCAAAACAAAATCTTTGGTAGTAATCTGTCACTTACCACTCGAAAATGAACACCGATGATGTCCGGATCATCATCGGAATCTATTTTCCAGCTATCGAAGTGAGTTCAATACTATGTCACTTTCAAAACCAGTTCTAAACACTTCCATTTTGAAATCCATTTCAAAATATCCCTTTCAATGCTTGTAACAAAATTAAAATCTCCCAGGATTTTAAAATTTTCATATATTCAATTCAAGTTCATCTGCAATCATCTTTCCCACTTTAAGGAATTTTAATTCCAACTCTGATTTAGATTTAATTCATCTGATTCCATATTATACGAATTCTAATTGGTTATTATTTATATAACCATTTCAATTATAATCAACCAACACATCCAATATACTATAATACTTCAAATATATAGATTTTCTTTATATCAAAATATAATTTGGGTAAATTATTTCATTTACTTTTTTTTTCAAAACATACTGCGTGACGACCCATCGTATTCGAGTGTTTATAAACCCCTATCGATACAGTGGATCAAACTGATCGATCAGAACTCATAAACAACTCAACCGATAAATCTCCACAATATAAAACAATTTTTATAAAATCTATAAATACGTTCACTCGTATATATACACTCAAACTCAATCTAGGGTATTACTAACCCCATCTCTACTGAGTCACGCCACAGAGCTGAGGTAATTACTTAACCTTCAGCTCTGATACCACTGTAACGACCCGGGATTTTCGACTCCGAAAATCAACATCAAACTACCGTGTTGACCATTCAGACATCGAACATTCGAGATCATTAATAGAAAGAAGTTAGAGGATGAGAATAGATAAGGTAGAAATATTGAATAGAAGAAGAAGAAGAAGAACACCACACAGAGTCTCACATCGCAGCGGAACAAAATATAATACAGAAATAAATCTTTATTGAAAGCTTTAAAATACTTACAGTATCAGAGTACATCATACCATGGGACAGTTATAATAGCCTGTTCCCATATACAACACACAGCGGAATAGTAATATCATACGTCTGGACTCTTCCAGCTCGTCTCTTCATAGCAGTCGATAACCTGAACCTGTACACTTCGGGCTAACCCGAGCATTTACAAAACACCGGGTCAGTCTGGTGAACCAGAGTGAGATAAACTCGCACAGTAATAAGGGTGAACCACCCAATCATGATTTTAAAGTTCAAAACCTTTTCAAAAGAAAAGGATAATCGTAAGACCAAATCCACACATAAACACGGACGGTTTTTACCTTACGATAACCCAAAACATTTTTGAAACCAATATCTTGTATGATATTATAATAATGTCTAAATACAAGTAAATAGAAATCTAGTAGAACGCTTGCATCTCACGCTCTACATATATAGTATACAATAAAAACCGCGGGCGCTTATTGGAAATTGGATTCCAACTTGACAAGGTATGGGTCCACCTGCCGATCGTGTATCTCTAGAGACGAATACACTGGGTTCAACAAGAACTTCTTGCAACCCGGCCCTCACATGACCGACCCCTCATTTCGCTTGAGTGTATCGAATGTATATCACCGACGGTTGGGATCAGCAACCGTCTCCCGAAAAGGGACAGCATCGAAACATAGATTTAAGAAACAAATAGGACTTCCTCTAGATAGGTGATTATACACCCTAATGGGAGCGACCCACATAGCCATGCTGCCTGCCCGATTTTTGTCATTTCCCAGTTGATGAGGCTTGAGGCCAGAATTAACTTCTGATCATCTAGTCACCATTCACTTTGAATGCCACATCGTCAGATCCGTCAGATATCACTCATTGACGTCCACAAAAATACTCTAGCTGGAAGCTAAGAGAACGGCAACTCCCCGCCAACAACTATCGTACGTTTGAAGAAATCAACGTACGTGACCCTTTGGAAATACTCTGTCAGACATCCGTCCATACAAGTCATCCAGGAACAGGATGAACCGAAGGCACTCTCCTACCGCATCCAATATAGGAATCACCCCATGGATCGGTAGCGAGAAGTCCTTGCAACCCGTAGATTCCAACCACGACAGAATCACAACTTATCTCTGCTTGCCAGGCAGAGAATATTAGTGGTTCTTCCGTTTATGAAAATCCACGGTCTTCAATGCTCCATCTCGACCATCTTCTGATATCTTCACGTATTTGTTGGTCGGAATGGTTTTCGAATATAAATTCGATCCCGGTCTTTCCGTACCCACAATCGTATTGGGCGGGTTTGATAGTCGGTGTTTTAACTATCAAAATATTCAGTGTTTCAATCATGACACTCCAATGAGTTCACTGGTTCAGTATTCAGCATCACATGGCCTTTTAAATTTTAAATCAAACTAGTTCACTTCTGTTAAATAAAACTTCTAACTCTTTATTTTTGAAAATACGATATTTGAATAACTCTAATTCGATTTAACTCTACTCGATTAACTCTAATTGATTAACTCTAACTGGTTAACTCTAATTGATCAACTCGACTTATTTAACTCCTATCGATTAACTAATACTCGACTTAAATCCATTCGCTTGACTCTAGATCACAGCGATCACAATGGTTACGCCTGATTCCCTCAGGAAACATCCGACCGCCGTAGGCTATCTGCAGCCCTGCGAATTACGCTAGCAGTCGTACGAAATGGCAACTTAGCCGAATGATTATGTTTGGCTAATTCTATCTCGAATAACTATATTCAATTTCCCATTTAAATCTTCCTTCCACTCATCTTTTAAATTCAGAAATCCATTAGTTTTAACAAAGAAATTTATAGCACATATGTTATAACAATAGCGTTATAATTACTATTTAGATTTACAAACAACAGCGCTATAATCGCTGTTTAGGTTTACAATCCATTTACTATAGCAAAAGCGCTACAATTGCTATATTAGATTTACAAAACATATATTATAACAACAGCGCTAAAATCGCTGTTTAGATTTTCAAAACATATCCACTAACGTCTCTTACGATTACCAACTAATACTATCTTCAGATAATTCCAATGTTGTTCAAGTTGGGGTATTTTAATTACCTCTCAGACCTTGATCAACAACGTTCTTATCCTCCGATAAACATAAGTTGTAATCAATATTTCATTCTAGTCTCAAACAAATTCCATTTAACTATTGGATTTGGTTATACAACTCTATAACCCAGTTCTTTAACCAGATTCGCTTATTTTCAATCTCCTTTGATTTCATTTCACTTCAATTACTTTTGAAAAGTAATTGTCTAAATTATTATTAATTAAAATAATAATTTATTTCAATCATTAACTACATGAGTAGTTAATTTCTTTAATAACAACATTAAATGGTAAATCCCTTTTTAAAACCTTATTTAAATTTAAACAATATTTATTAAACTATTCAAATCAAAACACATCAAATTTGATAATCAAATTCCAATTCAAATGGTCGATTTAATTAACTCAAAACTCGATTATCTCGTTAATCGATTCCAATTAATCCTCACTTTAAATTAATTAAAAATATAATTAATTTAAATAATCCCATTAATTGTTTTCTTTACAAACAATTATCAAAGTTTAATCCTTCGATTCATTACTTGTTCTCATACTCGTAAACCTGATTAACGTCAGCATTTACTTTATAAAATAATTTAATAACAATCAAAGTCTTAAATAAATAAAATATTTATTTAATTCCCTATTATAACTTTTATCCAAAATAATATATTCAAAATCCAACTCCAGTTATATAATAAATTTTATAACCCCATCTTTATCGATTCACCTGACGGTGAATCAATATTTATAACACGATTGATTTTATAGACCATACGCTGCTAAATACTCAACCAATACCGCTCACTGGTTTAAACACAACACAGGTTGAATTCCCAGTCCAACTCAATAATCAAATCAATCAACCAAACAGGACAGTTCATATGCGAAAATATGAAATAAATAATATATTTGAGGAATCCGGTTGGATCCCTCCAACCTGTTCTTCCATGTATTCAAATGGTTATCTCAAATCAGACCATTCAGTTTGGTTTAACTGATAACACTAAATAGCAACCATTCAACATTAACCACAAGCAATTCAAACGATTCAACCATTTAAACACGTTTATAAATAAACGTGACCAATCAAGGTGAGTTACCTTTATTGGAATCAATCGTTAAAAATAACGATTTGATATTTCACTGAAATTAAACACGGTTTAATTTCATCTGTTAAATCAACCGATAAACAGACCACTAGCAAAACAGTCAACCATTTTCAAGCAGAGCACACAAAAATAAAAATACCCAATTTATATAAAATATAAAAAGGGTAACTGAGTGAGTTTAACTCACCTTGATTCGTCCGTCGCTGGAACAGTTTGTTTTACATGCTTCCGACTGCGTTCGACTATGTCCGTCGAATCCCACAACATTACGCTCGTCGATACGGTCGCAACGCGCCTCTGATTTGTTCCATTCTGTTACTGTTGACACAGTTACTATTTTAGTCTGATATTCCCTTATTTAAAATAATATTATAACTTCAATTATTTTATTAACTAAATTTCTACGTTAGTTTAAAGCGAGATTTGGCATATTATAACCTATTCATTTGATCGCTTCAATCCTTAATTGGTTTAAATTAAACCATAGTTGGCATAATATAAATCAATAATTAGCTAGGCACCTTTAAGAACTAGGTTGACATGCGGGCGTGGTTATTTGGCATATAAGTTGTTGTACATTTCCCTTAAGACTCATAAAAATATATGTACGTATTGGAAGAGGGTTAGGCAAAAATGTATTGTATTATAGCCGAGTTATAATATCATTGATTTAACTACTCACAGTGTTGGTCGTGGTTGTAATAAAATTAGGTGCTTAAATATAAGGTTTGCATGTTGACTATAGTTTGACATTTGTACATGTGAGTAGTCATGCTCGACCATTGCCAGTTTAAAATAAAAATACGATAGGACTACGTTAAACAATTGGGCGCAGCATTTTATTTGGTGTGTTTCAAAACGATCGGTATATATACTATAATATAATAGTACTTGCGTTACTTATCAGATTATAGAGATATTTCAGAATTCAATTAGGCAAAGTAAATACTTTCCAGTTCACCTTCTAACTGACATCTACATATAATTAAACATGTTAAACGTACTTAGGCCATATATAAGGTAATTAGCTATTAATACCTGCTCCCTCACAACTCGTTTGAACCCTCCATGATCCGTGCTTCATTTCCAGTACATGTCCTCATCTCCTCGGCCAATTCTCTCCCTTGCTTCATTATCCTTCAACCATTCACCCCTCCTTTGTACTGTTTCTCTTCCTTCCTACTCCTCTACTCCACTTCGCTATTCCCTCTTCTCGTCCCTCTCTTTTCTTCTTTTCTTTTTTTTTTCTTTTTTTTTTCTTTTTTCCGCAATGATTGTTCAGCTTTGAACATACCTCCCTATCCCCATGCAAGATCACACCGCTCATGCCCATGCAACACAGTATACGTGTTTTACTCCACATCACCAGCCTCATCCGCTCCTTCATTTGCCAGTACCGCTCCTTCTCCATGCTGGTTCCCTCATTTTGTTGCTTGCATCCTTCTTCTCGCAAATTGCTTTTGAACCCATTTCAACGCATGTTGTCATTTTTCCCATTTCAACCCATCCTTCTTCTTTGCTTCGTTTGTGCACCAGACCCCCCCCCCTCACGTTTGTCTTCCTTCCGCCTTTTCTTGTTTTGTTCTTTTTTTTCGTATGGGAAACATCGGTTCCATTGGAGGGGGAAAACTTGGGAAAAAGTAATTATAAAGCTCGAGAGCAAGTGGTGTATATATAGCCGATGAAAGTTTGGAGGACACGGTTTTATTAGCGTGAGAAGCACGGAGTCGGATGGCTTGGTTTGCACGAAACTTAAATAGCTTGGGAACCACGGTTCCTTGGGTAGCACGAATGGGTTCCTTGGGTAGCACGGATGGTATCAGCGAGAGCGTACAGGAAAGAAAAGAAAGTTATACTAGAAAGAAAAAGGATGTATTTTATTGATAAAATAATGTATGAAACTTTGTTATAGAGAAATTGTGTTAAAAACCACTACAAATGATTTCTGTCTACTGATAAAAAAGCTAATCTCAATGTAAAACGATATTCCGGATCCAATGGGACAAGTTTCGTCGAAATCCGATTTCGTTTGAAAAAGATTCCCTTATAAAACCAGAAATAAACACGCTTTTTAATTTACCACGACTACCCACTAAATCGAATCAACTTGAAACCTTGATATCTTGTAATAACTTTTCGATACGAACCCAACAGCACTAGTATCTTCGTATTCTGAGACTGTTGCCTCGGTAGGCTGTTTTTATCGCGCACCGCACTACCCTTTTCAACGCCAAATTTCCCGGTCTCTAAAAATAATAAACTATATACCTATTCTGACTATAATCGACGCTACGAACTCAACGGAATTGGTTTCGTGGCCTAATTCGATCGTCTGCTCAAGTTACACTCAAATATCCCTTTATTCATTTAATTACGCGTTATAGAAATTGAACGGGCGTTTATGGCTACCGTGGTCACATACGACATCGGTTTGCCACGCCATTCAACAGCGTACAATAATTAAACGTTACGGTTCTAATGAAACTGATTTCGTCGAAAACGGTGTCCGTTTGCGAAACGGCTATTTTTAACGGCCTATAATTAAATAGCGAATTTCCATAGCGACTATTCTAAATTTTGATTTGGCCATAATTATCAAACTATAACACGAAATCTGGATTTTTCTCTTTCATATGAAAATTATAATCAATACGGTTCCAGCGTTTCTTGTTTCACAGAAATCCGACTTATATCGGGTCCTGTATTCTCAGTTGAAGTTCAAAACTCCATATTACGAACTGCACGCCATTTTCAAGCTCGATTTATAATTATATAAATATATAACATTCGAACTCCATTTGAATAACGAATATCCATTTATATTCCAAATAAAATATTTAAAATAAATTTAAATATTCAGATTCAAATGGTCGAAAAACACGGGTCGTTACAATTGAATTTTACATGTTATTAGAATACATAAGAAAATGTAAGGAAATAAATGTATCATTGTAGTGAAACCAAAAATATTCATTTTTGGTCAATTAAAAAGAATGAGACAAAATATACATTTTTGTCAATTAAAAAAAAAGAGTGAAACTAAAAATACACATTTTTGGTCGTCGAATAGGATTAAACCAAAATATACATCTTTGGCAGTAAAAAGGGGATTAAACCAAGATAAACATTTTTTGGTTCATTTAAAAGGATTAAACAAAAATAGACATTTTTGTTTATCAAAAAGTTTAAACCGAGAATGCACATTGTTGTCATGAAATTTAAAAAGTTGACATTTTATTTAGATATAGATAAAAACAGGAATTGAAAAAGGATATTTATATTTATATTTTAGATATAAATAAAAACATGGAAATAAGTACATTTTTATTCACATTTTAGATGTGAATAAAAACTTGAATTAAAAAGTGCATTCTTATTTACATTCTAGATGTAAATTAAAAAACATAGAAATAAAAGTGACATTTTAGATTTACATTTTAGATGTAATCAGAAAGATAGAATTTGATATATATTTTTATTGTCAGAATAGAGACAATAAAAAGGATTAGAATTAAAAGGTTATATTTTTATTTACCTTTTGATGCAAATGAAAAGAATAAATGTAAAGCGACATTTTTATTGATATTTTATTTAATAAAAAGATTAGAACTAAAAGAAGTATTTTTATTGTTGTTCTAGGGACAACAAAAAGAGTAGAAATAAAAGTGACATTTTTATCGTCATTTTAGATGCGATAAAAAGAATTGATCTTAATAGTTGAAATCGCCAAACGATTTATATTATATATATAAATATAAATTAAAATTGAACGAATTGCGCTGCTGCAGTTTGCGTTTTGAAATTGTAACTTTAAACGATTGTGCCGAATGATCCGACCGTCGGATTTTCCCAAAACAGGAACCTTTGGGACCGCTTTGGGAAAATCTTTCCAATGATATAAACTTTTTAAAATTCCAACGGCTATATTTCGAGATAAGTGTTAATCAAATTTGGATAAAAACAGCGCCAGGGTCGCCGATCGACCCGAAGCGTCGTTGAATGAATATAGCTATTTTTACATTAGTAAAAATAAGCGATAAATCGTTATCAAATACTAATAACGATATGAAATGATTTTAAAATATATATATATACGCGTATCATTTGAAAGGTCCGATTTCATTCTCATTTCAAATGATAATACGACGATGTAAGTCGAAGATTTGAAGACGGTGATTGAAGACCGACGATCTTCACATCGAATGGATGTGTTGCTACTGAGGCCCATTATTGGAGTAGCTACCCTGAAGGGGAGTCAGGGGTAGCCATCCGGACGTATTGTGGATTGCACGGATATGCAAGGTAGAAGGTGCCTCCAGTTTCGTTCAGACCCAGAACGAACTTGTACATGAAAAGTATGCCTGACGTTGTATTCCTTTATGCTATATTTGTTGATCTCTGCTAAATATATATTTGTTTGGTGGTTAACACCCTTCTCTAAGACATACGAGCTTAGAGGTTATATATTGGTTGGAATTAATGGTATGATATGGATTGACAATGTGGCATGCCAAGATGCACGGATCAAGGCTTTTGTTGAAAAGCAGGGCCTTGTGGGATGATCAAAGCATAGCCTGTTTAGGCATAACTTTGTGTATAGCATGATTTCGCGAGCCTCACACCTCGGTATGAGTCAAAAATGGGTTTAGGACTACAGGGAGTGCACACGTTTCTTTCTAGCTAGGAGTAGTGTCAGTGCTTAAACTGGCTGGCATTTTACTTATGTGGATGATGGATTGAGGTACCTCGGATTTATAGGTTGTTAGTGGCCATATGGAGGTTCAAAGGAACCGGGAAGCATGTGTTCAGGAATTTCCAATCCACTTTTGACAGGTGTGGACCGGCCCTGAAGATCCAAGGGTTCACTGCATGGATCCTGAGGCATTTTCTAGAGTGTCTCGAATCAGAGAGGACGATCCCTAGCCTCGATTTCATGATGGAAACCCAATTTCCAATACGACACCTTGCGGTTTTGATTGTAGAACTAATATGGTGACATAGTATATGGTAGCTATGCCGTCTATGATTGATACAATATGATTGAAATGTTTTTATTAAAATACATATATATACACTAGTAATAATATTAAATCCATTTTTATCGTATCAAGCATCTTTTGATCATTATAAGGTAAAACTCTATCCTCCGGTTTGCACTGCATTGTGTGATGGGACTCGAGTCTTATAATGGTTTCATTTGTCTAAAAAGCATTGCATTGTTTAATGATTTACTTTATTTTATGCACTGGAAATCCAATGCAGTAAACCCATTCTGCGCTAGCGGCGTGGTCCTGTGATTAGCCTTTTATTTAGATTAGTTAAGTTAAGATTTCTCATACCAGTCCCATGACTGACCTGTAGTTTGTTTCACTGGCAAACTCGGGTGCCCATATTTTTTACATGGGCAGTCGAGTAGCATTTTGCAGATATTTATCTCTTTAGCAGGATTCTGGATCAAAGCTTAAAGCTGTGCCCAGAGCTTTTGATAGTCTTTTGCTGTAATTTATTATTTAATGTAAAATTTATCTTCCATTGTATTATTTTATTTTTCGATGTACTCTGATATTCTGTACGCTGATGTTATATTATCATAATGTAATAAAAGTCTTCTATTATTGTTCTAATGTGTTGTATTTCCAAAGTTAAAATATTAGTGAATTTCCAAATTTTGGGTCAGACTTGTGTGGTTTATGGTCGATCCATAGGGTGGGAATTTTCGGGTTTTTGCAGTAGCGATATTCGGAAAGCTTTGTGTCCGCGTATTTCTTTCAGTTGTATTTGTATTATTTTTCCGCTGCTATTTAAATGTAATTTAAATCTCTGATATTATTTTCTGTTGTATAATTATTCATACTCTGGGATACTCTTGTACTATGATGTAATTAAACTAACAACAATGAAATATTCTTCTGTTTTGTGTTCTAATGTGTGTTGTTCTCAAAGCAATCTGGGATTTCCTTTACGGGGAAGTTTGGGTCGTCTGTAACACCCCTAAATCCCACATCGTGGAAGCCTGTGTGAAGTGGGTACTTATATAGTAGAGCCCATTTCTTACTAACGTCGAGGCCTTTTGAGGAACAAAACCCCACACCTATACGGTAGCTAAATTGGGGACAATATCTTGCATGAACGGAGGTGCGGATTGTTACAGTGGTATCAGAGCCAATACCTAGGTGAGGTGTTTGTGAGCCAATGGGGACGTTGGGCTCTGTAGGAGGGGAGAATGTAACACCCCTAAATCCCACATCGTGGAAGCCTGTGTGAAGTGGGTACTTATATAGTAGAGCCCATCTCTTACTAACGCCGAGGCCTTTTAAGGAACAAAACCCCACACCTATACGGTGGCTAAGTTGGGGACAATATCTTGCGTGAACGGAGGTGTGGACTGTTACACTTCGAGCCATCTTAGTAGGTATACTATAGATGAGAAAGGTTGGTTGCGTAAGGATGGAAGACTTTGCGTATCTCGAGAGAGTGTTTGAGAAAGACAAACCTTGAAGAAGCACATCGTTCTAAGCTAACCATACATCCCGGTGGAGATAAGATGTATAGGGACATGAAGCGAGTTTTCTGAAGAAGGATATAGCTGAGTTCATTTCTAGATGCTTAGTGCGCCAGCAAGTCAAGGCTGAGCAAAAGAAGCCTGGTGGTTTGTTTCACCCTTTAAGGTTCCATAGTGGAAATGGGAAAGTGTTTCCATGGATTTTGTCAATGGGTTGCCAAGGTCAAGGAAGGGTAATATGGGGATTTGGGTAGTAGTGGATAGACTTACCAAGAGCGCCCATTTCATTCCCGTTAAGAGTACAAGAGCAGCGGCATGGTTAGCATCTGTTTATCTCTGAGAGATAGTTTGTCTACATGGCATACCTTGTAATATTGTGAGAGATCTAGATCCCATTTTCACTAGTGAAGTTTTGGAAGATCTTGCAAGAGGCGGTAGGAACGCAATTGTGTTTGAGTACCGTTTATCACCCTTAGACGAACGGCCAGACAGAAAGAGTGAATCAGATTCTAGAAGATCTTTTGAGGTTATGCGTCTTGGACTTTGGAGGAACATGGGAGGAACATCTTCCATTAGTAGAGTTTGCCTACAACAACAACTATTAGGCTAGTATTGGCATGGCACCTTTTGAAGCTCTATATGGACGATCTTGTCGATCACCTACTTGTTGGTGGGAATCTATGGATAAGATTTTTCTTGGGACCGAGATGATTAGGGAAACTTCAGAGAAGATAGACTTTATTCGAAGATGCATGAAGACGGCACAGGACCAACAAAAGTCATATGCTGATAAGAGAAGGACCGATCTTGAGTTCGATGTTGGAGACATGGTCTTCACTAAAGTATCACCATTGAGGAATGTAGTTTGCTTTGGAACTGTAGGGAAATTGGCACTAAGTTTTGTAGGGTCATCCCCATTACAGAGCGAATTGGACAGATGGCCTACAGAGTGAAGTTGCCCGAGAAGCTTAGTGGTGTGCATGACGTGTTTCATGTGTCGCATTTGAGGAAGTGTTTACATGGTACTGCGGAAGTAGTAGAGCCGAGCATGCTTAGAGAAGTGGAAGTAGATCGAGATGCCACGATTAGACGAGCTCTTACATGCATACTTGGATCGAAGGTGAAGAAGTTATGCAATCGAGAGGTCATGTTGGTTAAAGTCCAATGGGGAGATGATTAACGAGGCGCGACTTAGGATACAAAAGATAAGATATGTGCATCGTACCCTTTCCTTTTTGAGGGTATGTTCTTAACTTCTCCTTTTTCAACCGCTTTGCTTATACCTGCTCTATCGTTTAGTGTATCCTCTCGATTATATCTTCGATCATTAGGTAGAAAATCTTATGGTTGTAAACATGTGTTTGAAACATGTTATGTTTAGTGGATGCAAGTGGTTGCTTGTGGATGCATTTACACACACTTTAGGCACTAAGATCGGCTCAATCACTTTCATATGGCATATTGCATATATTTGCTTATTGATTGAAATTTGATGTGTTATCATGTGGATGATGCATTGAGTGAATGATTGTGCACTCATATAGAAGTTATAAAGTGCAATAGGAATAATTGCATACATGTTGGACTCATGGCATTGACATAATTTGCATTAAGGAGGTCAACTGAATCAGCAGACCGCCTGATCTTTGCATTAGGTAAGGAACATATACACACACTTTTGCATATGTTCATATAGCATTAGAAATATTTTAAAGACAATGGATGCTGGTGGATGGTGGATGGTGGATGATGGATGAGTAGATAGATGATTGGATGGTAGGATACATTCTTCATAACTTGGAGATTTCGGGGACGAAAATCCTTTAAGGAGGGGAGAATGTAACACCCCGTAATTTTATAATATTAAAATTGACAAATTAAAGAATACTTAATTTTTAGAAGAAGAAGTAAGGAAAACGGATTATGCCATTGCGTTCGTCTTGGAATTTTGCTTCAGATAGAGTCCGAGTTTGCGTAAAATGGATACAGTATGAAGAAGTTATGAAGCTTAGAAGATTTCAGTTTAATTCAAAATTAAAATAATAATTTAAAACGAATTCGAAAATCAAAATTTACGAAATTTGGGTAAGCGGGAAATCTCCCGCTCTAGGATGTCGACCTCCCTCCCCCTCCCCCTCAATAGGAGTCGACATAGGTGTCGACCCCCCTAGGGGAGTCGACATAGGTGTCGACCCCCTATAAGGGTGTCGACCCATGTCGGCCCAGATCTGGCCGACGTGTTTTTGAAGCCTAGGGCTGATGTGGCCTTCTCTGGTTGGCTGAGTGATGTGTCTTTCTAGTTTGGATGGTTCTGATGGCTCCTAAACTAATCTAAAGGCCCTAATACACCTAGAACATCTATAAAAGAGCCCTAAACCTAACCTAATTTCATTACACAAATCTATGGCGCCTTCATGCTGCCTCAACCTAAACTAAAACTAGTCTCTCTTCTTTAACAAATCAAAGTAAAGGAATTTGGTAAAGGGGAACGGATCTACAACAACAACGCCAAATTCTCTTTCTTAATCCAATATTTGTGAGTTCATTGATTACTTTTAGATTAAAATAATGCTAAAGCAATTTTGACAGGTTGTAAGTTGGATTTGAGAATTAAATATGATAATAAGACTAGATCTCATCAGTTATATCTTAGCCTATACATCAGATTCGTGATTCTTATATGTCATTAGCCTATACATCAGATCTGTGAATTTTATATGCCCATGTTGATATTATCATCAGTTTTATCAGTTTTATCTTTATGATCAGTTCATACTTATGCCTATTTTATTGTTATTATTATGCCTGTTCATTATCTTGTCCTTTCCTCTTTCGCTTTTTGGTTTTTATAGCCGGGCTACTTCGAGCCTAGGCCAAATCTCATAAGAGATGAACGTACGAACGGTAATTTAGGGAACGTTGCGAAATTTGGCATTATATAATTGGTTTGATTTGAACATGACAAATGTTAAATTTGGCATAATATATGTTGGGTTGATTTGGGCATGAAAAATGTTAAATTTGGGGCATGATATGAAATTGAGGATTTTGGGTAATTGACATAATTAGCTCGAGATTGGCACAAATGGAAAATGATTAAATTGGCTAAGATAAGCAAGCTGAGACATGAGGTTAGACTCCGATTGCGGTAGAAGCCTGCCCGAAACCAACCGGCCTAACCAGCAACCGCAAACGGTCAGTCTAATGTGAGAGGTCGTAGGCATAATTAAAAGATGCTTAGACACAAGGTTAGGTCTGGCTTGTGGCAGAAGTCTGCCCGGAACCGCCCGGCACATCCAGCGGCCACAAGCAATCGACCTAATGTGAGAGGTCTGTGAATTAATAACTAATTAATGTTGATCAAAGATGAATATGATACCTAAAACATCTTAGGTGGGTGGGGTTAAGTTAACCTGTGTAAGATGACAACTTAACCAATATTACATGAATAATGTGGATAGGGTTAAGGCAAGCTTAACCAATAATACATATTGATTTGATAAGCGATGGGGTTAAGTCAACTGGGCTGATAGACAACACTTCACCAATATAAGTCGGGTTAGAATAAACCCTGGGAAAAACCCTAGTAGCGGTAGGGACCTTTTTCAGACAGTAACCCACTTGGAGGTATCGGTAACCCTGAGCTAGGTAGGGTTGGGGCACGCTTACTGGGCCGATTATAAGCGGTCAAATAGGAGTGAGGGTATAGTAGTGCAGGTTCCGACGGGTTCGTTAAGCATGCAAAAAGGTGTTCCTAACATTGGAAGATCTAGCCACTGTACACTAGTAGGTATAAAGCTGTGCAACAAAGGGTTGCCACTTAGGGAGTGATACACCCTAAGCTGGGACTCGCACAAGTATCTACAAGTTAGAAACCGATCGATTAGGGGTAGTGTGGGGACATCTAGTATCTATTATGGGCAAGTAGGCTGTCAAGGAATGTATGGGTTGGATACCTCTTACTAGGTGTTACGCCTGAGGGCTACCAATTGCGGGATTGGGATCATTTCGATAAGAATTACTAGTAGGTGGTGCAAAGAATTAAATTAAGTAAGAAATCTGGGAAGCGCACTAGACATTCCTTTATATTCATCCTGTTATCCTGCTTTACCTTATGTCATGGTTATATCTCTCGTCCAGTTTATTCTGTCATAATGCTTTACTTATTTTCTTGCTGAAAATAACTGGACTCGCCAGACTTTATGTCGGACCTTTTTTGGTTCGCCTCTTTTCTTTTTCCCCCCAGGTCCTCAGGGTGGGATTAGTGGAGCTTGACTTGGATTTCTTTCTTCCTGAAGTGCTTGGAAGTGTTGGAAGTAATGCTCAGCTTTATCTTTTTTCCATTATGGCTATTTGGAGTGGGATTATGATTTTACTTTTATGTACACTGATAATAAGTTCGTTCAAGATGGATATTTATGTACTTAATCTAGTATGTAGTTTTGATGTTGTATCCAAACATGTTTTGCTTTTTCACTGCAATAAATAAATTTTGATTTTTCTTAAGTACCATTTTATATTTATCTGTCTTGTGATATTTTGTCCTATATTCTTATAATACTCCATGAAAGTTAATGCATTCCCTTAGTGAGTGACATTAATGGACGTGGGGAGTTACATTTTTTTTTTTTTTTTGATGATTTTCGAAAAAAAAAAGGACCTTATTTACAAAGTTTTAAGATAGTGAGTTTTTGTGTATTTCAAAACCTATTTTAGACCTGATACAAACTTACCCATTATATTTTTCAATAACAGTGTTTTTGTATCATTTAATTCCTGCTGAAATTTACAATAAGTTCATCTACTTTTCCTTTACCCTCTCCTACGTCAGAATATACTGTATATGTCAAATTTTAGTTATGCGTGAAAATTGAATAAAATTGTGGTTATGCGCAAATTGAAAATTGAATTGAGGATAGGCATAAAATTATGGAATTGCAATTATGTGCAATTTTTTTTGAAATTATGGACAAAAATGCGAAAATTTAGTGTTTGGGATAAAAGAAATATTATTTCAATATTGTAATAAATTGAAAGATTTGTGAATTTACGTATTAGTTATAAGGCATCCCTTTTCAGATTTAAAAGAAAATAGTGCAGAAATTTTAGGGACAGAAAGAAAGAGATGTAAATCAAATTATGTCAAATTTTACTGTAATTGTGCGAAACAAAAAGAAAATAAATAAATTAGAGAGTAATTAATAAACATTAATCAAATGTGAAAGTTAGTAGTAGCCTAGATTGATTGGTTAGGAAAGAAGGAATGTATTTGTATAGTTTATGTAAACAAAGAAAACAATTATAAAACATGATTGCAAAATGAAAATATGAATAAATGAGGATTAGTGCAAAATAAGGAATTAACAGTATTGCGCACTAATTTGAAAACTCAGAAATAAGAAAAGGAATATTTGCAATCATGGATTCCTAATAAAATAATTACCTGAAATTATGAAAATGGATTTTATTACAGACTAAATAACTAATCAATTAGGAATATGCCTAACTTACTAAAAGAATAAGTGGTAAAGATGGAAAAAGAAAAGTTACATAACTGAAAGAAGTTATAGAAAGAAAAAGGCTTATGGTCAACATATAATTGGAATATAATAAGCATCGTTCAGTGACAATAATATGTAAGGAAGATTATAACATAAATTTTATAATTTGGAAAATGAAAGGTAAGGTACAACACCTATTTTAAATAGACTAGTTCTTTTTTCCCACATTGCTTGGCACTAAAATTTATGTTATTTAAAAAAATTGTAATGATTAAATATCAAAAATAAAAATAAAGTATTTTAATTAATATTAAGTAGTTATATATATATTTAAATATTATAATTTATGTGGAAATAATAATAAATTGTTCTGTTGTTCATCCAAAAATAATTTTATCATGGATGATTATTTTGATTAATTGTTTTGTTATCCGTCTAATAATTTATGCAGTAACAATAATTAATTGTCATGTTTTTCACCCAACAATAATTTTGCCGTGGATGATTATTTGATTAATTATTTTGTTATCCAGCTAAATTTTTTTGTTATGAATGGTTATTTTTTGGATTAGATATGAAAAAAATGATTATTTGTGATTTTATTCTGAAAACATGTTCTTAATTCACTACAATTTAAACTTATTTTGTGATATTTAAATGTGAAAAATTGAACAAATAATCACTAAAATTATATAAGTAATATAATTCAAGTAATATTATATAAATTATATACAAACTACAATATGTTAACTTTTTTTGATGAAGCAAAAAAGTGTATACGATGTCATCATGTATATATACAAATATAATATGATGCAATGTATGCTTTGTTATTAAGTTTCAAATATATTTTTATATGTATAAAAGGCATTCTAACTAAAATTTCAAATTACAACATAAAAATAAAAATCCATAACAGAAAAAATACATTAATCAATAGTAGTTTTCAGAGCAAAATAAGTATAAGATCATGAGTAGTTTTCATTCCAAACAAAAAAAATATGAAAATCTAAGCAAAAGAAATATAAGATCATGAGTAGTTTCCATTCCAAACAAATAAACATGAAAATTATGTTCAAGTCCAATCTTGTTCCCAGCATAACTTCATGACTTCCACTTTTTTGAATATTTTTCGTTCCTGCAGTGCAATAAACATTTGAATAGATGCACAATATTAATTAGTCATTCCTTACCAGAATAATAATAATAATACGTACATCATATATAAAATAACCATTAAATATATATAACTTACTTTTTCTTTTTAATTTCTTTCAGTTTTGAAGTAAATCCATTTTCATCATCTTTTTTATCCTTAAAGTCGTCAAAAATATATGGCATCTTGACATCATTATCAATCTCTTTGCTTTTCCTCTTCAAACTATTAGTGTTTGTAGATTTTTCAGTACATGGGCTTTGCATATTGATGTCAGTTTTAGATTCAGTGTTGAAACTTGGTATAGACATCTTCATAAAAATGAAATAAAATAAAATAACTTGGTGCAATGAACATGACTTGGTATAGACAACTGCATCATCTTCACTTTCTATCATAGAATTCCCAATCAACTCAAAACCTTCAAATATGTCTGTGGTCGTGTACATGCCTGAACCTCTGTGTACATTATTCTCACCAACACATACAGTAATTGTATACTACTGCCTTCCCTTCAAACACTTCAAAATTGTTGGAAATTCATTTTTCTTTCCTTGCTAGAAAGAATATTATAATTTAATCAATTTGGTCAAATAATAAAGTATTAAAATTTGGTAAGCTTGTAGTTATGTGAAGTCATACATATAAAAACTACTCATGATATAGAATATACAACAATTCAAACTAAAGATGAAAATTATAAAGAAATAAAAGCTTTTGGCTATACGCAAACAGACATGGTGGTAGAAAATTTAGAAATAGAATAATGTAATAAATGCATTTAAACATAATTTGCAAGCAATAAACAGGAAACCAAATCTATGGATGATTATATGGTATGATCAGGTGGCCATTTTTAACTAAGCTGATGTGATGCAATCTGACGATCATTGCTAATCAAGACTGAAAGAAAAATCAAGAGCAAGAAGGATAAGATTAATCTAATTAACTATAACTGATGAGTAAATTTGAATTATAGTGTTTAAGTTTTTTACTTATGTAATAAATTTTGTTATCAAGCTAATTAAATAAGACGTTAAAATGCGCCAATTAGGAACATGTTAAGGCAAACCATATTAAAATAACTAACCATCTACACGTAAACCGGGTTATCCATCAGCCACAACTATGTCATATATATAAGTCAGTTTATTTGGAAAAATAGCAAACCAGGTTAAAATTATAGATTTTCTTATATCTCCTTCTACAGATATATGAGTCATACTATGCCATACATATAAGTCGGTTTATAAAAAGTATACCAAATAAATGTATACATGCATGTGGCAATGTCAGTTTTCTTTTTATTAATCAAATAAATTAAAAACATCAATCAAATGGCTATAGATTTTCTTTAAAAATTATCAAATAAAGTACCATATAAATTACTTTTTATAAAATAAAATCTATAGTCTTTACCTGCTAATCGTATGGAAAGATCGCTGCAATATGCTAATTGTCCTATATGTACCTGCTACCCTCAATGCTACACTGCTGGACACTGCTACACTGATGGAAACCAAAAGAAAACTTAATGAATGCTATTATATGAATCAAGATCATCTTCACAAAGTTTTAATTAATTTTCACAACTCTAACATTTTCAAACACTATTTTAAATCTACAGTTAAAGCAAACGTTTTATGGATGATACCAAATTAATATTTTGGATATGATTGAAGTATTTGAAACTACCTCATCCTGTTAACACAATCAATAGCTTACTGACTGAACAGTTCTAAAGTTGCATGTGAAGTTCTGAATATGCTAGAAGTTTTGAAATAATATTAATTTTTGTTAACATGATTTTCTTAATGTAGATTAAACAAGTCCACAGTCGTACGTGTGCATATACATCTAGGTGCACACACTGAATTAAATTTATTCAAAATATACATTTTTATGTTCACGGAATCACAAATACAAGATCTTTGGAAAAAAATTATAAAAATTAATCAAACTTTCCCCTTAATAAATCTAGACATACGGGAGGACAACTTTGTAGGGGAGTTATCAAGGAGACTGCAAAGTTGAGAAATTCAAATACTTGGTAGTTAAATCAACAGGAGTAAACAGAAAATTGAAAAATTCTCAAAACTCTTGGCACATGCAAAATTTAATTGTATTACAATTTCTTAACCAACAATTTTTTAACAAATCATATCAGTTTGCATCAATTTTTTAAAAAGTCATAGAATTTGACACAGGCAAAACACTAATAGATTAGAAAGGTATCTTAAATAATCATCCTCTTTTAAACAGAGCACAACAACATCCAAAGTTATTGCAACAATTAAGGCATGTTACAATCAACAGATTTGGGGAAAAACCAACAATAATAAAAGAATTAAGACTGCATATGCTTATGTTATTACGTAAATTTCTAAACACCTTTTTGTAGAAGTCATCTATTTATATGAATTAGTTCCAAGGCCTTCTGCAGCAAACACAGTATCTGCAAATGACAAAGTATAACATATAGATGGAAAAAAAATTGCTGAAAGAACACATCTGAACCAAAGGCAGTTGAAAGCATATGTATTTGTTGTATATAATTTCAGTTACCTTAAAATGTTGGGAAGGAAATATTGATGGAGAAAGTAATAAATGCAGAAAGGTTGGGAGAGTAGTACTGGGGAAGAATCTGTTGGGGGAGATATATGAATAGCAGTGCATGTAACAAAGTATTTATAAGACAGTGATGTGGTTTCTAAAAGCTAGGTACGTGGTATGAAGGACTGAAAATGTCCAAGTCGATTTATATATTTCATGCCAAAATTCAGGTTATAGGATATTTATCTGCTTGAATTCGAATATAAAATAGGATAGTTGAATATTTCTCTACTTAGTAGTTACGGTAAAATAGGAAAAGAGAAGGGAAAAATAAAATAATACCAGATTTAGTCTTCGTTCCAGTTGGCTGATTCATATTTGAAGGTATTTTAATATAAGGAGAGTTAAATATTTAGATAGGGGAATAAAAGGAAAAAATTAAAAAAAATTAGATTTAGTCTTGTTCTAGCCGACTTTTTTTCAGCATTTATCTGCGCAGGGATAGTTATACGTTGAGTAGTAAAGATTTTTTTTTTTTTTTGAGAACTATGTGGATGCTATCTTAAAGATAAAGTAGTAAATATTTAGAAAGATATGGGAGAGTATTAAAACGATAAATTATTGTTTTTTGAGTAGTATGTAGATACTATCTTTTAGGATAAAGTAGTAAATATAGGCAATTTCCTTTTAGGATAAAGTAGTAAAGATTTTCATAAATAAATAAAAAGATGATGGGTTAAAAATGGAAAATAGTACATTATGATAGAACTATAGTCTAACAATTGACAGTAACACACATTTGTTAGTGATTAGTGAAAAGCTGGGTACCCTACAAAATGAAAATTTTCCTTACCTTGCTGAAGAAGCAAGTGACATCAGAATGTTAAATTATCAAATAGCAATTTGGCAAATAATGCATATATGGTTATTTGCATGGCCTACCAAATGATATTGAGTTTACATTTATTGAAAAAAATATACATGATAGTACATTTATAGAATGTATGTGAAAATTATGAATTTGGACTGATAAATAATGCATGTCTATATATATTGTTGTTAACTTAATGAGATAATAGGAAATTAGTAACTAAGCGACGATACACATATATGGCTTTGACTATAGGTTGCTTCATTAATAAAAAAAAGTCAGTACAAATGAGGCAACAAACCATCCAAATATTTTCAACAAAGATAAATAAGATTAAAAAAATTAATTTTCGTAAGGATAGAATATTGGAGAGGCTTGTTATGAAAATATACCTGTATATATCCCAAATTAACACAGCTAAACGTATCTAAAGTAAAAGCTTAGTTTATTTCCAAGATGAAAACAAATCAGATAAGGTATGCTCATATAGCCATATATTATAATACCAAGGCTCGATCTCAGTATAATAGTTTCATGTGTTATATATAGAATATAAATAATTTCATAAGCCTTGCATCGTATCTAAGTTGAGAAACAATAATACTAAAGTAGGATAGTAAAGATCTTTTTTAAAAGTAAATATGGGCAATTTGGGTATTTTATGGTTGGACTCCAAGATTAGTGGGAATTATTATATAGATAGACATGAAATTAGAAATTAAGTTTAATAAGCCTAAAGATATTCAATAGTGACCTTGTAATTAGGCAATATTCTTTGGTAATCAGCAAAGTTGATTTATAAATAAATAATATTCAATTGAATAGAGTAATGAATATTGTAATGCAATGAAAAAGGAAAAGTAAGCAAAATGCATAAGAATAAATTAGGCAAAGGGTCTAATAAAATAATGATATGTGTTTGGTCCAGTCGTAAGGATGAAGAACCCAACGAAGTAGATCATCGAGGGTGTCGGAAGACATGATGTAAGCACATCCAACTTATTCAATGGAACTGGAGGGAGGTGTGCGACTTCTACGGGATGTGAGGATACTCCATGATGGCCCTCTGTGGTAGGCCTAATGACGTTGTACCCACAGAAACATGGTCTGTACGTTTCCATCCAGTGAGTATGTCTTGGTTGCATTTTGGATGATGAACATCCTAAAGACTGATAAGAGGATGATTCGACGGCTTCCTCAAGAAGGGAGGCTTCGTGGTCAGGACCCAACAAGGATAGCAGGCCGCCAGACACCTGTCATCGTCAGTCGGAGAGCGTGCAGGAAAGACTAAAGCTAAACCAATATGCCAATGATCTTCACTATCGGGTCATTGAATGAGGGACCACATATTTGTTTAAATTGGATGGTTGTGCAGTCATTTAGCTCTTCTGAATAATCTTTCAATAGATTATAGGTAGGTTAGAATGGGGCCTTGGAGAACCACATCAGAGATAAACCTAAATTTGGATATTTGTACTATAGGCCTAAAGAGGTTGTCCTTTACAAGTATGTGTAAAGCCCCCGACTGAGCTTTGTGAAGAAACTCATGGATTAAAGTGCCATTTTAGCACAGGACAGGCTTATTTGCTTATGCAGCATAGCCTGGTACGCTTTCGTAGCGTGGATATGAAGGTCCGGTACGTTTTTCGTTGTATGACGATGGGACTATTCGAGGAGTGTATTGTGAGAAGTACCTCGATATTGGGTGTATAGCTACATATTATTTATTAGGTTAATTTACTGGGAAGTAGATGGGTACGATTTATGCAGAGAAATCAAAAGTATATTTTGAAATAAACTCGAACAACTTAATAAATATAAACTAGTGATAGAACAGTATATGTAGTTTTACTTATAGAAAGTATAATTTATCCATTCATCAGAGCTTTTATTCTGACCCTCTCCTCATAACAAACCCGCATGTTAAACAGGTAGTTGAGATTAGGCAGCTTAGAGACACTCGTCAGATAGTGTCATTATATTGGTGAATATTTTTTCTGAGAAACACATGGAACCTTAAGATCACAGCATATATTGACGCTCACTTAAGTAAACCCCGCACCGTGTGTCTACCCCGCTTTGTATAGTCGTCGCACATGGATGCTTAACGTCCTAGCCCCCAAAGTGGTTTGCAGCGGGATTCGAGCCTGCTCGCACACAGTGCTTTGATCCCCATCTCCTGACTTCAAACCACTCGAGCTACGAACGGCGGGTTATATTGGTGAGTATTTACTTACTGTTATATTTTAGGGTGCTACTATCTATACCCCGATTTACACTTTTGGCCACCAAAACTAAAAGCACCCCAAATATTTCAAATTTCCTCTACTGGCTACCGTCTAAATTAATAACCTAAAAATGAAGAGGCCACCAACAACTTCCTCCACACGAACGCTTCCTACCTCGCTTACATCATACATTATGCCTTTTGAGCCATTTGATCGAACATCTTGCATCATATCATCACAATCATCAATTTTATCGTCCAATTTATAATCATTTAAATACTCCATCTGTCAAACGACAAAAAAAATTAATGTATCAATTTGTAATTGTAACACCCCACCTCCGCTAGGGTCACTCACAAAGGGAATGCACTAGGTTTGGTGAAGCATTATCGAGGTAAACATACACAGAAATATTACAAGACAGAACATATATAAAACAGCGGAAGTAAAACAAATTTCATTACCTTATAAAATAAGGTCTAAAGCCTTTTACATCAGAATACATCAAAACCTGTCTTGCAATAATAAAGAAGCATAAAACCATTTCATAAATTATTCCCCAAGTAAAACAGTAAAGTAGCCATAGCCAAGAAAAGTCCAAGCCAGGCATGATGATCTTCAGGCAGAAGAAGTCTGAACTAGATAACAGAGTTTCCTCCCTGAAACCTGGGGGGGAAACGGAAAACAAAGAGGCGAAACAAAACGGGGTCAGTCATAAAGACTGGTAAGTCCTATCTACTTCCAGTATAAAAACAGGTAAAGGTAACATGACATGCATAAACTGAAAGTAAACATAAGGATGACGACAAGATAGATAAACTAAACCAGGGTAACAGGATGAACTACTGTAGCAAGGTAAACTAAGATATCATGATAAACTACGGTGTCATGATAAATCAAGGTATCACATCGTCAGGTTTCTATCAAGTATAATATCCCAAGGTATCTATCCTGTATAACATCCCACGGTATCTATCATGTATATTTCTCATGGTTCTGACATGTATATTTGCTCTGCACCTCTCGTACTAGTATCCCAACCCGCGTCATGTGTTAACTATGAATGTCCCTTGCCCAATGTCATGTAATGGTCCATGTCAACCTAATATATAGCATATGTAGGTTTTCCCAACTCGTATGTTTCTTTCCATGTATAAGTTCAGTCCTTTTCCGTAGTCCATACGGGCTTTCCCATGTAAACGTTTTATCCTTAAGGTTATTTTGGACTGCTACCCTTGATCTAGTTATGTTTCCTTACCATGAACTATCGCGCGTTCACTTAGGATTTATGCCACCTAGGACCACTAGGGATTATGCTACCTAATGAACGTTTCCGTGTCTCGGTTTGGGTTCAGCCACCTAGGGCCACTAGGGATTATGCCACCCGTCAACCGCGCCCTTTACCCCACGCATGTATCGTGAATCGTTTCCATGTCTAGACGCACATGTATCCCAATGTGCCATCCGAGTTCTGTGCCAGGGCAAATCAAGAAATACGGAACTCGGTCGGGAGCTTTAAGTCGTCTGCAGATGCAGATATCAAGGTCTTTTTTTGTACCCACGGCTATGGTCCCACGTGACCCCTCCCTCAACTACTGAAAGGCAATCCAAGAAAAGTCATGTATGAGAACTACACTACGGCCCATCGATGCCCACTTCCAGATAGCCAACCTCACCCATAACTCGATAGCAAGTATATGGTCTGTTGGGAGTTCCCTGCCTTTCCGTACGTACACGATTGACTAAAGATGGTAGGTAGTCGGCGACATGCTATCCAGGGCGAAATCAAGTATCGTCGACTCCACGCTAATCCATCCAGTCTTTAGGTCGCTCGCATTGCAACCAAGGCATACTCTTGGCTCTTCTACCGCAGACCTTAACCCCTGTGAGGCCGGGTTTCATGGACCATCTGCCACCTCACAGAGGGATACCAAGAGTACCCTCACGTCCCCCGAAGCTACTGCTTCACCACCCAGTTCGTTGGAGCTTTTTTATCCAAGTCAGATAAGTTGCTCCTCCTCATATACTAAGCGATGACCTACCGTATCAGGTTACTCAACATTTATGAACTAGTCCCATGTCCTTGGCTAAGAATTATTACTTAGTTATCCTTAACTAAGGTTTACCACTTAGCTTCTCGTCCCGCTATCCTTGTTAACCACGATTTTCAACCTAGTCCCCTGAGCTAGGGTTTTGCCAAATGGGTTAAGTGTTGTTATCCAAGTTCATGACTTAACCCGCCTACGAATCATGACAAGATTGGCTAAGTACTCAAGTTCAAGGTTTAGCCCTACAAGTTGGTTAAGTGTACTAAGAAGCTCATGACTTAACCCTATCAAATCAAATTGGTTAAGTATTTATTTGTCTTAACCCTATCAGATTATCATGTTAGATTGATTAAGCATAGATTATCTTAATCCCATCAGATTATCGAGTCGGATTGGTTAAGTATAGGTTAACTTAACCCCATCCACTAATCGTGTACAATGGTTAAGCCTAATTTAAAAGGTCTTGTGACTAAACCCTACCAGGTCCACATATTAGATTGGTTAAGTGTAGGTTACTTAACCTCATCAAATCATCATGTATAATTGGTTAATTATAAGTTACTTAACCCCATTAAATTATCATGTTAAGTTGGTTAAGTATTGGTTACTTAACCCCATTGAATTACCAAGTTTAGATTGGTTAAGTGGTTAACTTAACCCCATCGAATTACCATGCTTAGATTAGTTAAGTGAAGGTTACTTAACCCCATCTAATTACCGTGTTTAGATTAGTTAAGTCTAAGCTACTTAACCCCATCTAATTACCAATTCGGATTAGTTAAGCGTAAATTACTTAACCTCATCCCCTAATTGTCTTGTATGGTTAAGTGTCATTAAGAAATCAAGCCCGGTCCCACTTAACCTACCCATTCGTGTCATATCGGTTAAGTGTCATTAGTCAAATTTACTAAACCTTATCATGTGGCATTAATTTAATTAATGCACTCTCAACCTCTCACATTAGACCTTGTTGTGGTTACTAGTTAAGCCGGGCGGGTTCGGGTAGTTTTACACCACAATCTAGTCTAACCTCGGGTCTTAAGCGCGACATGACCAACTTCTCACATTGGATCCTATTGTTTGTAGCCACTAGTTAAGCCGGGCGGGTCCGTGTAGATTTATGCTACAAACTCAACCCAAACTCGAGTTTGCCACTTTCATGTTTGGTCTAGTGTCTTTTTACACTTACAACCCACCCATGTCTAGTTCAAGTTCCATGTTTTCCCACGTGTCATGACCATATTTAAATGTATCATGAATGTCATGTTCTCATGTAAGCCCCATGTCAAGTTTTTCATGTCATACCCACGTTTTTCCTAAGCTACCCAAACGTATTTCCAACCCAAGTGGAAGCGAGTCACATAGTAGGGTATTATGCCAACATATTGGCCACAAACATGCATAGTATCATAAGGGAATTTGGCCACAAACATGCATAGTATCATAAGGGAATTTGGCCACAAGCATGCATAGTATCATAAGTGAATTTGGCCACAAACATGCATAGTATCATAAGGGAATTTGGCCACAAGCATGCATAGTATCATAAGTGAATTTGGCCACAAACATGCATGATACATAAGGGGTTTGGGTTCATTTACATGCATAAGCCCCAAAGTCAAATCTTTGCCAATGTTTCACAAGTCAAATGGTTCCAAAGGTTCATGATAACATTCCATAGATAAAGATTCAAACTTGCAAGATAAACTAGGCTAAGCATAACATGAGTGGCATGATTAAGTCGCTAAAACTTAGCCCAAGAAAAGAGGCAAAATTAGGTTCACATAGGCTAGCATACTTATGTTTCATCGCATTTTATCCCATGTCACATTAGAACCACCGTTAGCATCTACAAGTAGCTAGAACTTACATAGAGAGGCTTAGGAAAGGATCATGCATCATCTTGACGAAGAAAGGTGGCTCCTTTGTCGAAGAATCGTCATGGAATTTGAGTAGCAACGTTGATCCCTCCTCGATTTGGTGTAGAAAGCTTGCTTGCACCTTTTGATTTGAACCCGATTTGAATGCATAGTCTCTAGGAATTGGAGATGGAGGCCATGATCACTTGGCATTTGGGCAGCACTTCGTGGCATGAGTGATTTGTGAGGGTTTAGGGTAGGCTTAGGGGTCTTTTTATAGAGATTAGGAGTAGTTTAGGCCGTTAGATTAACCCTAGGATAGATCCAAGCCCTCAAAAATCGTCACAAGCCTCCAAAACAGGACCCAGGAGCCAAAACAGGTGCACCAGGCCGACCTGGTCGACCCCTAGGTCGACCCCTGGGGTCGACTCCCCAGTCGACCTGGTCCCACCCAGGTCGACCCCCTGGTCGACCTGGTCTGGGCGGGATTTTTCCCGCCTACACTGATTTTCTGAAATTTTGAATCTGTTTTGAATTGGAATTTTTCGTGAAACTTCGCGAGGCCATATCTCGGTCATACGGACTCCAATTTACGAAATTTCGGACTCTATTTCGCGTATTTTTCCGAGACGAACGCAATGGCGCAACCCGTTTCTCCTGATTCAGATTTTATATTTTAATTCTGCCTTGATTCTTGTCTTAACACGTTGTTAAAATTCCGGGTTGTTACAGTAATTGAAGATACGTAAGTTATACGGATAAGAAACTTATATGTCAAAACTTACATTGTCATTCTCTATTACAACGTTTTCAAATTTAATGTCCTCCAAGCTTGAAATTTCTAATGGAGTGGAAAAAATATCCTAAAAAGCAATGGAAAACTCTGACCATTAAAAAATACTCTAACAACATTTTCTATAACATAATAGAAAACAATAAAAATCAAGCAATTCTAACTCCTTTTTATCTTCATCTTCCATCTCTATTAGACACAAAAGAATATCTGCTTTTGTTAAGGTATTTGGTTTGAAATTGTAGAGAAACACGTGTTTTTCTTAGAAGAAGTACATTGGTGAATAATTGAGTGAAAAGATAATATATGGTGGCCAGAAGAATATAAAAAATAATCATTTTTATTAAACTTAGAAAGGTCACGGGAAGTGTAGATCGGGGGTGTGAATAGTAGCACCCATATTTTATTCCCTTCCACTGTGAGATTTCTATTTTGAGCTCTGATATATTTGTCTTTGACTGTTTGCATAATACCAGATAAATCAGCTTGATTTTCGATAAATTTATATTTTTGAAAGAAATCGGTCTGTCGAAATTCGGATTATAACAGGAGTCAGAAAACGGTGGCATCGGGATAGGCGGTGGGTTCGGAGGAAGTGACAGAAGCGATGGTTGAATGACGAAGGCAACAAAAGAATTTTGGGAAGAGGAAATGGCTAGAGTGGCCATTGTTGGGCTCATGGGAAAAAAAGACTTGTGTTAAAGTATAATAGTATAAATAAAAAATAGAACTAAAAATTACTTTATTTCAAATAAGATTTTCTCCAATGATTTATTAATATAATCAAAATACATAATCATTCATAAAATACACATTTAACTCTATCAAATTGGTCACCGTAACTCTTCCTCGTAACTTTTCCATCTTACTTATCTTAAGATAAATTAAATTATATAAAGTGGCTAATTAATCATACTCAAGTCAATGTAAAACATATTTGAATAAACTGTATAAGCTGTTATAGAAAATTATAAATAAGAAACACTTGATACCAATAATAAGACAGACATGAATCAACATAAAATAACTTCTCAGACTTTGTTAGATGGTAGAATTCCAATTTATCCTAGGATAATGCAAGATTTTTGAAAGAGAAATCAATTTTTTTTTAAATTGGATACTTAGATGGTAGCACATATTAATACTACAAATCTTAGAATACAATAAGCGAACATGTCAATATATTCCCAAATTATGTTATGCAAATTTCGAATGTATGATCTCTCACATCACAATTGAAAGTATTTAACCTCTGGGACAGTGGTTCTATCATTCCAAATATAAGTATATTTTCTTTAATTAAATATAAAAGTTGAAGCTCATTACAAACCCTCGAAAACTACACTTTATAGTAATCGCAAACTCAATAGCTGAGTTGATCAGGACTGCCTAGCGATCGTGTAACAAAATTCCTTAAGGTCGAGTCCTAACAAATTGCGCCACATAACCTTCAAGACATGGAGAGTTTAGCTCTCGAAAAAGTGAGAATGCTTGAGAGACTGATGCGATGTTAGGCTAATTTAAAAGAGGGGTCGGATGTGGCAAACAAACTAAATTCTCTAGCTCTACTCTTTGGAGCTGAGTTTATAAAAAATATAATTGATATTTATTTGTCACACTCACCTTTTGAATCCTTTCAATGGAATCCTCTCTTGTAATATAATTTTCATTGATCTAGAAAGTGAAATAAACGACAATTTTAGAAACAAAGAAACTAATAAATCCACCAATAAAACAATAAGAAATTATTGAAGTAACTGCATCGAAATACCATTAGAAAACAATTTACTTTGAAGAGAATTAAATCAGGTGACACTTAACAAAATGACAGCAAAATTTCTTGCTAGTAATATCAGTCTATATAGAATATCAATGAATCAAGGATTTACAAACAAAAATAACATCATGATAAGAGTCTTTTTTATCAATATTAATAATAAACATTCGCTATCTTAATCGATGCATGTAGTTCTCTAAAATAACCTACAATATATCTTTATTAATACCTGTAATATCTTTGATGTCATTGTTGTAATATATAAGAGTGAATATGCTTTTGTCATATTCTGTTTAGTCCCACATTATGGGGTAAATTTTACTCCAAGCTTCCAAACCTTTATATAAGGAGCTCATGTATTGTAAATAGTGTACTAATTGATGAATGAATAAAAAGTACCCTCTTTCTCCTCTTCTAATGGCTTTCTTATTGTATAATATTTATAACACGTTATCAGCACGAAGCTCTATTAGAGCTGTTGTTTGAAATATTCTAGATCTATATCAATGGATCTATCATATAAGTAATTTTTATTTGAAGAAATCAATTCATGAATTAATATATTTGTTATACAGTTATTTTCTGTTTGAGAACATTAGATCAATGGATCTATGAATTTTTCATATCTTTGGTTCTTTTAGATCCAACTCAAACTTCTAGATCTCTTTTCCTACATTTTTTTTTATAGATCTAGATTATATTCTAATGGATCTAACTTTTTTAGATCTAATTTTTTCTTGTTGAACCTAAATATGTGTAGATGTATTCCTTCATTTCCCTATGGATCTAATTTTGAATTTCCCAAATCCAATTTGATGGAGATTCGATTGTATATGTATTATTTACATTATTGATGTTGTAGAGGTAGATCTAATTTTATCCTTTCCGATCTACTATTACTATTCATATGTGCTTCTTTTGGATAGACTGAAGATAAAAATACGTATGATCTTTTTTATGTACACCCAACAGAGTTATGGGTATAAAATATGATGATGTAGCATTTAAACTCAATAGCAATATTGATTTATCACTAGAAGTGAAATTGAAAACTCATGATGTAAACAAAATACACAAATAAGGAACCTGAAGTTCATATGCAAATAAGGAACCTAAAGTTCATATGCAAATGAAGAACCTGAAGTTCATATGCAAATGAAGAACCTGAAGTTCATACGCAAATGAGAAAGATGAAACAAAAGGCCGAAGCTTTCTTAAAAGTTTTGACATAAAAATATTGTACTTCCAGAAGAAATTAAAAGAGACACGCATATTATAATATGTAATAAAAACATTGGATTCAATAGAAAATCTCTAAACATGTTTCATCTAACTGACATCTTTCATGTACAGTTTATATTAACTGAATATCCTGAAGATATAGTATGCATATTAATCTCTTGAAGAGATGTTTTAGAGATTTAATTTTATGCAGCAAATCCAACATCTTAGAAGAAATGTTAGAGATTTTTTTTATTGCATTGCAATTACATAAATAAAAGCTATGTTCCCTAAAGGAATATCATACACCCCGGAAGTAATGATTTTTTCTCTCTCTTGAATTTTATTTTTTTTATTTAATGCACCTAATTTTGTTAATGCATTTAAGGTTTGAATGTATTTTTGTATATTGATATGACATATCAATAGTTTGTATATATTTATCTCTGGAGGAGATAAGTTTATCCCAGAAGCATTGATAACAAAATATCTTTAGAGGATATTTGTGTAGTTGAAATTGGAAAAATATCTCCAGAAGAGATTTCTACAATTAAAGGTGATAAAATGTTTGTAGAAAAAGTTCATAAATTTTTCCCAAAAACAAAAAAAGGAAAATATGTATTAAAACTCCATAAATGGTGTTTATGGAAAATCCCAAAAGCGATATTATATTCTGATATGTCTATAAAAAAAATTCATTGAAATATTTTCAAATATCAAAGAAGATGATACAAATTTAATGACTAAAGATAATATGCATCTCGGAGATCATATTAAGTTAAGTTCTAAATATTGATCTTAATTTTGCACACCGGAATTAAATGCAAAAGTAATTTTTGTTATAAAAATGGAAAACTTAGAACCTGCAGTTTCTATGATGGTAAGAAGTAATTTTGATATAAAAGGAAAGATCTATATATGGATATTATAATTTGAAATATGTAATTTTTATGTTGTGGATTTTATGTATAAATTTACAAGTTTTTCAAATCATTCATATTGAAGAATTAGTAGAAATAAATTGAATATGAGACATATAGTTTATTTTTGTTTATAGTTGTGAATTTTATGTACAGATCTATAAATTTTTGAACCATTCATGTTAGTGAATGTAAAATGTTGATTATGTGATTGATAAATATATTATATTACTTTATTGTCATAAATGCATTGAATGTTAGAGAATGCATTGTTATGATAATATATTATATTACCTTATTGTCATAAATGCATTGAATGCATTAGTTATTGTTAGTTAATTGATGTATGTTTGTATTTGGAATAAGAATAAACATATGTATTATTATTCAATGTATTTAGCTAGTAATAACTAATGTTATGGAAGAAAGGATTGAACCACAACCTAAAGTTGTGCGAAAATATTTATATTGGAAGTTGTATAACTCTAAGTCTTGAACCTGAAGTCTTGAATTATATATATATATATATATATATATATTTATAAACATTTTTGATAAAGTATACAAGTTTGAAATCTTGTCAATTAGCAAAAATGTAAAAGCTTCTAAATTAAAAGTATGTTAAAAGATTGAGAACCAGAAGTTCATCATAAATTTATAAAATTGATATACATGTGTGTGTATATATATATGCATAGGAACTCGAAGTTCCTCAATCAACGAATTTGACACAATTCATAATTTAAAAGCCTGAAGCTTTATTCAAACCGTATGAAATAATAGCATTACACTTCTAAAAAAGTTAAATCATATGCGACAATAATAATGATCCAAAGATTGCACAATTTTTTAATATGAGCTGTATCTTGCTTATATATTTATATTTACATATTTTATTGAAGAATAAATTTTAACAACTCGAAGTTGTTATATATTTTCTTTGAACCAGAAGTTCAACACAGTGGAACCAGAAGTTCAATACAATGGAACCAGAAGTTCAATACAGTTGAACTGTAACAACCCAGAAAATCAGAACCAATTTAAAACTTGTATTTTGACAACTTTAATGAATTTTGAATATTTAAAATGATTTATTTTAAATAATAACGACTAAAAATTTACTTTGAATAGAATTTTAATGTATATATTTATTTAAATCGTAATTAGAATATAAATATTTATTTTAATTGTAAAAGGAAATGGAAATGTCGCAGTAGTTTGAAAATTTGATTTCAAATTTCAAATGAATGAACAGGATTTAAAATAAACTGGATTTTAGTAAAACCAAAAATATTTGAATCTGTTCGAAAATATCTTTCCAAAGAATCTGAAAATTTGAAATTTCATAATGGGAATAAAAAGTTATGCTCAATTGAAAATTCAGAATAGTCGCTATGAAATTTTAGCCCTTAAAAATAGCAATTTAGCAAACGACCTCCGTCTTCGACGAAACCACTTTTGTTGGATCCGGGATGTCAAATTATTGCTAGATTCTGATTTTCATAATTTTTGGAATCAATATGTGAGCGTGGCAAAAGAAAACGTATTTTGGCAGTTTTAGTCAATTTGGATCGACCAGAAAATGGTCATTTTTCAAACGGTCTTCAAATTTGACAAAATTAGTTTTGCTAGGACCGTATCATTAATATGAAGCTAGAAATAATTTTTCTGGAATTTTCAAAGTCAGTATGTGGCCCCGGTAATTTAAATTGTACATTTAAATTAAATACAAAACAATTTATATTTTAATTTTAAGGAAAACTGAACGTAATGGTCGAATCGGCTGGCGAAACATATTCCATTGTTTTTGGAATGAGGGTAATTAGCTAGGGGCGACAGTCATTGGGATTCGATCGGAGTTTGTGGTGTTAAACAATTAATTGATGAATTAAAACCCGTTCATCCCCAAATTGGAAAAAAAAACGTTGGCCTCTCGAAATCGCCACCCCACCTCCCTCCAGGCACCGCCGCACCCAGCGCCGACCACCCATTACCGTCGCCGACCCCGGCAAACCCCCTCCTTCTCAACGCCGGAGCCCCCCTTTTGCCTCCACCGAACCCAAAAAAACCCGACAACCGCCGGAATACCACCGCCGCCGCCACCAGAACGGTGCATCACCACCCTTCACCCACCTCCGACGGGAAGCACCCCCTCCCCCCATTTCGAACTATAAGTTTTTATTATTCTTTATTTTTTTAATTTAAAAATCAGTTTATATATACAGAGATAAAAAAACGAGATTTTTAATGTGATAAAAACGAGATTTTTAGTTATGAAAAAAATCGATTTTTCAAAAAGAAAAAGGACTGATTTTCATGAAAAGAAAAGACACGATTTTTAAAAGTAAGAAGATTAGATTTTTAAAACTAAAAAGATTAGACTTTTGTATATATGAAGTAGCGACAAAAATTTGATTATATATATATATGAAGTAGCGATAAAAATTCGATTTTCATTATATATGAAGCGAAATAAGAAAAAAAAATCGATCTTTATATAAGAAATAAAGATATAAAAATATAATTTTTATATAGAAAGAAGCATTGTAAAAATATATGATTTTTATATATGAAGTGCCATTATAAAAATGTGATTTTAAAATAAACATCATATTAAAAATGCGATTTTTACTATGAACAGAGAGAAAAAATTGCATTGGAATTTTGGGCAAATCCGAACCGTTCAGAAATAGAGAATGAAGGAGTGGATCCCCATGGTGAGAATTTCTCACTAAAATTTTCTATTCAGTTATTTATTTTATAACTGCATATATGAACTGCTCCCCACAAACCATAGACGACTTGTTTTATTGTTTTGTTTGGTTGATTTATTTGTTTGGAATTGTTTAGGATGTTAAATGAATTGATAAGATTTGGTTTGTGTATGGCGCGAGCCATTATTGGGCGAGGGATAAGGCTAGACCTTATCCCTGTTCTAGTATCGCGCCATTATGTCGCCAAAATTTTCTAAAATATGTTAGAACAATAAAAATATCATTTTTATTGTGTAAATGAACCGAATAAATATTTTATCATTAAAAATATAATTTTTAATGCCTATGTGAATAAAATAAATATTCATTTACAAATCAGACGATTTATTTATGTACACCCATTTGACTGATATGGATTGGGATGATAAAATTTTACACATCGCCCAACTGCACAAATAATATTCAGTATTTGTTGGTTGAAACCCCACACGAGTGTTGAGATGATATTTGATGTACACTAATCCCAATTGTTTAGTTGTATGTCGATCGATTGGTTGACATGCTGTTATAAGCGTTAAATATTTATATTTAATGCTTATACAGTGTAGAACGTACTCTGGTTGACGGATGATTATTTATCACTGTTGTTGTATACATGTGTTGTATGAAATCCATATAATGACATTATATGGTAATTGGCTGTGTCTGTTCCAGTAGAGAAAGAATTAATATTTTAAAATAACGAATATTTTAAATTAATGAATATTTTAAAATAATATTCAGTAAAAGATCAAAAGTTGATTTTGATGTCCGATTTGGGACGGACACGAATATATATATATATATATATATATATATATATATATATATAGCCGTGTTGATTGGATATGTGCCATTTTGACGCGAACGATATTTATATCGATTTTATTCATTTTTATAATGAATATCGAAAATGAAGTGATATCAAAATCTGATGTCTGGAAATATTATCATTTATATGTTAGTGATATGGAATATTCAATTTTGATTTAAAATTGAATATGAGGTTAAAATCGTTTTTAAAACGAATTTAAAACGATTTATAAAATACGTTTTGAATGGAAATCGATGGAATATATATATAATATATGTATTATATATATATTAATGGCCTGAATAGAATGCGCCGCGCCGCGGCAGTCGCGAATTTCGACCATTGACTTCGAATGAACATTACGAGAGATCCGACCATCGGATTCTTCTAAAACTAGAATCTTGGGTTCGTATCGAAAAGAGCTTTCCAACGAATATTAGAGATTTGAAATCTAACAGTAGGATTTGGAGTTATGTCCAAATCAAATTTGGAAAAGGTCGCTGTAAGTGCAGTTCGATGACCGTTTATAGAAATCGACTTTACGGGCCTTGATAAAATTATTAAAAATATTAATAATTTGTGTAAAATCATAATAAATGATTTGGAAAGAATTGGTATGAAAATTCCATATTTGAAAAGATAAAAATATGTTTTTATCGAAATGAACTAGTTATGAACTAGAATTATAATCCAATATTTTAAAATAAATAAATTGGATTTGAAATGGTTTTAAAAATAACTAGAATTTCAAATATACACATTGGAATGGATTTGAAACAAAATTATCTTCGGAATACTTCGATATTGGATTCCGTGATTATACGGACATTGTGGAGGAATTTGGAAGATATATATATATTATTCCAATACGATGTTTGTTGAGTTCGGAATTTGATATTGAATATAAGCCAATATATATTTTCTATTCAGAGCCTTGTGTTTAATATCAAATGGGATTTTGGGTTTATCGTGAAAGGTGTTTCAGATAACACTTGTTCTTTAACCCGATCAACAAAGGAATGAGATTTTGGGTTTGTTGTGAATGGTATCTTTAATAATATTGTTCTTAAACCCAATGGAGTTAAGGAAATTAGAAACTAACTGGAGATTAGCTAAGTTGAATGGTTTCCTGGGTATTGATCTAATGTTGGTTTCGGCCTTCGGGATTAATACTTAACGAATTGTTCTCTTACTAGTTTACGGTTAGAGACTGATGGAATGGTGTCTTCATTAACACTGTTCTAAAACCCCATGTGAAAAGAATAAGTATTTTAACTAAGATTTAAAGAAGAATTACCAATTAATCAACATTTATTTGGAATTAAAATGAAATGTGAATTGGGTTTATTGTGAACTGTGTTTTTAATGACAATTGTTCTTTAACCTGATTCACAATGAAATATGATTTAAAATTTATAAATCTTTTAATTAAGATTTGGGAAATTGCCAAAGAAAAGTTTCCCAGTTTAATAAAATAAATTGGAATGGAATGGAATTCGATTCGGTAATAATCGAAGTGAACTTCTGTGGAGGAAGACTATTACTATATATGGAATTTAAGAGGCTTTACCATTATTCCATTTATATTATCGGTTGGATATGGAAGTTTATATCAATTATATATATATATATATTGACCAGTTTTCCGTGAAGATTCCATAATTTATGGAATGGGATTTCGGGTTTATCGTGAACTATTTTTTAAATGACATTAGTTATTTAACCCCAGTTAAAGATAAGATTAATTTCTTAACTTCGACTAATCATTAGGTAACGATTTTTGAGATTAAAACTGAATTGGAGTTTTAGTGAATCTTTAATCAGATTGAAAAAGAGAATGTGATAATTTAAATTATCAAATTCAGGAAATGATCGAGAATGGAGTAGCACAAGTTTTACTCCAAGCGATAGTTAAATCTTTAATTAGATTTCAACGTGAAATGGTAATTAACTTTACCGACAACACCGTGGTGTAAGATATGAAGTATTACTAGTATTGCTTCATAGGATGAATAGGTTGGGAATGGGAAACTAAACAAACGATTACTTCGGTAAGGTTCGCTAATCCCGACTAGTTTGGATAAACCATAATTTGATTTGAATTGATATCCAAAGGAAGATTAAAGAATAAATTTAAAAAATTTATCTTTGATAAAATTAATGGGAACCTTCCCCAGAATATATGAATATTTAAATAAAAGAATATTAATAATTGGAATGAGGCGTATGTTGTATTTTTATAGCACTTGTTTATAATATACGCGAGTTATTCGTAAAGACCGGGTTTATCCCATTCTGAATAACTGAATCGGCGATGAGTCGACGATGAAGACGGTGATTGAAGACTGGAGGTCTTCACATCGTTTAGATGATTATTAATGTCTTGATTGGGCTGCACACCCAAGACGAGGTAATAAGTGGTGATCGTTCAGACGTACTTGGAGATCAACCGGGTATGTGAGGACCTCTCTCCTGTATTGGACATATGGGACGAGGAATAAGATGCCTCCGGTTTCGTTCAGACCCAGAACGAATGTAACGACCCGGAATTTTAGAGCAATTTAAAAATTTTATTTTTATGAATATAAAGTATTTTAAATGATTTATTTATTTTAATCGAAGTTAAAACGAATAAATTTAATTTAAATATATAAAAGGAGTTTAAAACAAGCGCGGCAGTTTGAAATTTTGATTTGAAACTTTAACTGAATGTACAGGATTCAAAATAAAACGAATTTTAGTGAAACCAAAAATATTTAAATCTGTTTAGGAATATCTTTCTAATGAATCTGAAAAATTGAAATTTCACTTTAAAACTTGTAAGTTATGTCAAAATTAAAATTTAGAAAAGTCGCTATGAAATGAATGAATATATATATAAAGGTCAGAATTGCCACTTTTTACATACGAAGGAATTGGAACTCGAAACCACTTCCATTGAGCTCAGAATGACGTTTCTGCATTGAAAAACAGTAAACACTTATATATTTTGAGTTACAGAAATTACTGTTTTCAAATTGTATTTTTAATATTAAATATATTCGCCCTGGAAATAGCCATTTTTCAGAAAAGCTCAGAATTGAACGAAACGAATTTTGTTGTGATCGTATCGGCATAAGAAAGCCAAAAATAATTTTTCCGGATTTTTCTGACTTCGTATGTTGCCCCGGCCAAATTATATTTACGTTCGAATTTAAAATAAAGGATTAATTTGAAAATAAAAGAAAACCTGAATGTAACTTCAGAATTGGACCATGGGGATAGCGCCATCGCGTTCAGAAGACGTGAAAACATTAAGATCGACAGTCGTTGAGCGCAAATCGGAGGTCGTATGAAGAAACGGTATTTTCTGGAATTATTGGAATTAAAAATAAAAATAAATTAAACCCTAGAATACAGTATAAATACAGGCCGTATAGATGAACAGTACCTTCTTCTCCACGTTCAGGTTTTGGCCGCCGACACCCATTATACATCAAAACTTTGACCTCACTTTTCTCACTCGATACTCGACGGTTTTCTACAAACTATATACCGTTTCGAAGAGGAGATCGAGACCTTCGCAACCATACCAATCTCGGCCGCCACCATCGCCCGAGCCGCCGCCACCAGCGCCACGAACGTGCGCCGCACGCACTTGGACCGCGCCACCACCGTGCGATCGCACCCCCTCCTCTTCCCGGCGAGCAAAGGCCTCTCCAAGCCGGTCGCTGTCCAACAAACGGCTCGCCAATCCGTCGATCGTAGCTCGCGAAAATCGAAGTTGAATTTCTGAACCAAATCTGAACTATAAAGGTAAATTTAATTTCAGATTTTGTAACGCTTTTAAGCGTGACAGAAGCAGTTGTTAAAAGTCTGGTTAATTAAAACATTGATAACTTATTCGTATGAACTCGGATTCTGAAAATTTCAGATCCGACATGACCGTGAGGACGAGTAGTATTTGCTGAGACCGATTGGGGCGTTCTGAAAATTAATTGGATTTATTATACCTTTTATCCAATCAAGGTGAGAATTCACTGGACTTGAATTGATTTAATTTATACAACTGTATGTGAATCTGCTATGATTTAAACTGTATGTGAATCTGCTATGACTTAATCTGTATGTGTATGCTAGGACTAAAACCACTGTATGTGATTGACAATTTTTGTCAATATTAGAATAAGAAAATTTTAACTGTATGTTGATTGACATATTTGTCAATATTTAATAGGAATATTTCACCATATGTTAATGGACAATTTTGTTCAATAGAAAAGGAAAAAAAATGTTGAAAATGTTCATTGTATGATAATTAACACTGTAATATGTTTAAGATAGAAAATTATTCATTGTATGTTCAATGACATTTTGTATGTTTAAAATAGAAAATTACTCACTGTATGTTAATTGAAAAATTTTGTCAATATTAAAATAGAGATTGCCATCGTATGTTAATTGACAAAATTTTTGTTTATTAATATAGAAATTATTCATCGCATGTGAAATTAATATTTTTATGTTAATAATAGAATATGTCACCGTATGAAGTGAACTATTTTTGTTCATATTAAAATAGAAATGATCCATCGTATGAAAATAGTATTTTTGCTAATGTTAATACAAGAAAACTCCATCGTATGTAAATAGGATTCTTGTCAAGTTAGAAAATATGAGAAACTTCATTGTATGAAAATGGTATTTTCGTCAATGTTAATATAAGAAACTTCATTGTATGAAAATGGTATTTTTGTCAATGTTAATATGAGAAACTTCATTGTATGAAAATAGAATTTTGTCAATATTAAAATGGAATTGCCATCGTATGTTAATTGGAAAATTTTTGTATGTTAATGTCACCGCATGTTAAATTAGCATTTTTATTAATGTTAATAAAAGAAAATGTCACCGCATGTTAAATTAACATTTTTAGTTATGTTAATATAGAAAACGGTCATTGTATGAAAATGACATTTGTGTCGAATGTTAATATAGGAAATATAAAAAGTGCATTGTATGAAAATAGCATTTTTGTCATCTTATAAAAATAATAAAAATGCATTGTATGTAAAATAACATTTTTGTTTAATGTTAATATTGTAAAGATACACCGTAGGATGTCATTAACATTTTTGTTAATATAATAAAAGTAATTTTACCATATGATGAGATTAACATTTTTTAAAGTTAATATTAAAGAAGATTTCACCGTAGGATGGTTAACATGATTTGCAATGATTAAAATAAAAGAATGTACACCGTATGATAATTTAACATTATTTTAATGTTAAAATGAAAGAATGTACACCGTAGGATGATTCACCATTATTTTTAATGTTAAAAGAAAAGAATTTCCATTTTATGTAAATTTAACATTATTTTCAATGTTAATAAATGGAAGATGCATGGCATGTAAATGTAACTTTATTTTAATGGTTATTAAAAGAGAATTCACCTCGTAGGGAAAATGTACATTATTCTTAATGTTAATAAAGGATAATTTAACCATAGGATTTATATACATTTATTTTCAATGGTGATAAAAAGAAAAAGCATTGTATGTAAAATTAACATCATTTACAATGTTAAATAAAAAGAAATTCCACCGTATGACATTATTTTACTAATAATGTATAAGAAATTCCACCGTATGACATTATTTTACTGATAATGTATAAGGAAATCCACCGTATGACAGTTAACATTATTTTATAATGTTATTATATAAAGAATTTGACCGTAGGGAAGTTAACATTATTTTGTAATGTAAATATATAAAGAATTTGACCGTAGTATGTTTTAACATTTATTTTCAATGTTAAATAAAAAGGAAATGAACCGTAGATAGGATTAACATTATTTATAATGTTAAATAAAAAGAAAGTGTATCTCATAGTAAGAATATACATTATTTATAATGTATATAAAACGAGAACCTGACCGTAGGGAAAACACACATTTTTTATAATGTATATAAAAGGGATAATTTACGCCATAGGAAAATATACATTATTTATAATATAATTGGAAAAGATATAGGAAAAGAAATAATGGGAATGAAGTTTTATAATTTACATTTTTAAATGTGAATTATAAAGTATAAAATGAAAATAAAATAAAATGAACAATTCACCGCCTAATTATGAAATACATTTTCATGTAAGTTAAAGAAGTTAAAAGATAAAGAAAAGGAAGATGTAAGTAAGGACGATGAGTTAAACGAGCTATTTATATATATTTATATATATATATATAATTATAATTAAACGAATTGAGCGCGGTAGTTCACGTTTTGAAATCGAACTTTTAAACGACTATACCGGAAGATCCGACCGTCGAATTTTCCCAAAACTGAAACCGCTAGGACCGTCTTGGAAAAATCTTTCCAACGATATAAGCTACGCTAAAATCCAACGGTTAGATTTTGAGGAAAGTGAAAAACAAAATTGATTGAAAACAGCGCCAAGGTCGCCCTTGACCTGAAGCGTCGTTAAATAAGGAAATTAATTATATTAAAATAATTAAGGCAAGAATTAATCGTTATAAAATAAAATAACGATATGAAATATGTTTTTCTCAAAATATATGAATGCGAGATTATTTGGAAAGTCCGGGTTAATCCCATTCCAAATGATCGTACGATTTCAAGAATTCAAGTATGAAGACGGCGTATGAAGACCGTAAATCTCCCCTCGAATGGACAACGATCAAGACTCTGAATTGGTTTGATCCCAATTCAAGGGTCGGGATAATTGCCCAAACGTACGTGTTGATTTCACGGGTTTGACCCTAGTTCAGACCTAGAGCATGGGTATAAATGGATAGTGTGTCTGATATCGTACCCCACAAAATATTATGTTGTTGATATTCAGTTAATATATAAACGATTGGTGGCAGAGAATTTATTCTCTACTTAACACCCGTTTATATAGTGATGGAAGATCAATAGTACGGTATGGAGTGACGGTGTGGCATACTAAGATGCAATGATCAGGGTTACTTGTTGAAAAGCAGAACCTTGTGGTATGAAGAACATGACTTCACGAGCCTCACACACCGGTTGAGTCTAAAAAGGGGGAAGGGAACGCAGGGAAAGTAGCACGTTTCTTTCTAGTTATTAGTCATTTTACTTTTGGAGGATGATGAAACGAGGCGCCTCGGATAGGTCCTATAGGATCGGGGAACGTGTGCTTAGGAATTGCCAATCCTCTAAGCTGTATGTGAGGACCGGCCCTGCAGGATCCAAGGGTTAACTGCGGGTAATCCTGAGACGTTAACTAGAGCGTCTCGAATCGGTAAGGAGTCCTCCCTAGCCTGGACTCATGATGGAAACCCAAATTTCCAATACGACCCCGACGGATTTAATTGTATTACTAGTACGGAGGCATAATATAATGGTACCTATGCTTCCTAGGATTGATACTTATAATTTGAATTGTTTTGAAACCATATACACTAATAATAGTATTAGTTACGTATTTGGCGTATTTAGCATGTTTAACCACCATAAGGTAAAACTCTATCCTCTTGGTGTGCGTTGCATTGTGTGATGGGACCTGAGTCTTATGGTGGTTCCATTTTTCAAAAGACATTGCGTTGTTGACGACTTATTTAATCATTTATTATGACACTTTAAATTATGCACGGCAGTCCCTTAGAGTAAACCCGTTCCGCGTTAGCGGCGTGGTCTTTTGGATTTGCCTTATTTTTATTAGTATAAGTTATTTAAGAATTCTCACACCAGTCCCACGACTGACCCATAGTTTGTTTCACCTTTTTGCAAACTTGGGTGCCCCCTCTTCTACACGGGCAGCCAAGTAGACAGGTTCATTCTTTGCTTGGAGTTTTCTTTGGAGCTGCTTATTTTCTCTCTCTTGGATTCTGCTTGGAAGAAGAGGTGATGACTTGGAGCTTGAAGACATTTATCTTTTGTTTCTATGGCATCTTTTCTTTTCTTTTTAGACATCAAACTTTTTTCTTTTCTGCAAACTTGTTGTAATAATCTTAGTTTTCTGTGACTGTGGATTTTCTGTGATTGATGACATTATATTTTTCCGCTGCTATAATGTTATTACTCTATGAATCTCCTTTGCTATATTGCATCTGTGTTCTGTTTTATTGTATTTATGTTGTATTCCAAAAATGATTTCTCCTGCTTTCACCCGTGGAAGTTTGGGGTTATCACAGTTGGTATCAGAGCTTTGGTTTACAAAGCGGAGTACAACATATCTATAATAATTCGTTTACATAGAATCACTATATTCTATGGCGAACAGTTCATGAGATACATAATAGCCAGTCACTTTATCGTCATCTTTTCATTCATCCTTCGATCTTTTAGAATCACCTTTTCTGTTGTTTTGACTCTTTCCTTGATCATACGTTCGAAGAAGACTAAGAGAAGTGGCGATGCTCAATTGGCACATGTGTACGAAGGAGCGAAAGGACCAACTTCTTCGGTGGAAGGCCTGATGTTATAGGCGGTACTATTTCTGTTAAAACGTTTCAACATTCTCTGTGTTTATTCTTCCTCCTATCCTCTTCTATCTTTCTTTTTCCTTTTCGGGGACGAAAAGTTCTTAAGTGGGGGAGATTGTAACGACCCGGAATTTTAGAGCAATTTAAAATTTTTATTTTTATGAATATAAAGTATTTTAAATGATTTATTTATTTTAATCGAAGTTAAAATGAATAAATTTAATTTAAATATATAAAAGGAGTTTAAAACAAGCGTGGAAGTTTGAAATTTTGATTTGAAACTTTAACTGAATGTACAGGATTCAAAATAAAACGAATTTTAGTGAAACCAAAAATATTTAAATCTGTTTAGGAATATCTTTCTAATGAATCTGAAAAATTGAAATTTCACTTTAAAACTTGTAAGTTATGTCAAAATTAAAATTTAGAAAAGTCGCTATGAAATGAATGAATATATATATAAAGGTCAGAATTGCCACTTTTTACATACGAAGGAATTGGAACTCGAAACCACTTCCATTGAGCTCAGAATGACGTTTCTGCATTGAAAAACAGTAAACACTTATATATTTTGAGTTACAGAAATTACTGTTTTCAAATTGTATTTTTAATATTAAATATATTCGCCCTGGAAATAGCCATTTTTCAGAAAAGCGCAGAATTGAACGAAACAAATTTTGTTGTGATCGTATCGGCATAAGAAAGCCAAAAATAATTTTTCCGGATTTTTCTGACTTCGTATGTGGCCCCGGCAAAATTATATTTACGTTCGAATTTAAAATAAAGGATTAATTTGAAAATAAAAGAAAACCTGAATGTAACTTCAGAATTGGACCATAGGGATAGCGCCATCGCGTTCAGAAGACGTGAAAACATTAAGATCGACAGTCGTTGAGCGCAAATCGGAGGTCGTATGAAGAAACGGTATTTTCTGGAATTATTGGAATTAAAAATAAAAATAAATTAAACCCTAGAATACGGTATAAATACAGGCCGTATAGATGAACAGTACCTTCTTCTCCACGTTCAGGTTTTGGCCGCCGACACCCATTATACATCAAAACTTTGACCTCACTTTTCTCACTCGATACTCGACGGTTTTCTACAAACTATATACCGTTTCGAAGAGGAGATCGAGACCTTCGCAACCATACCAATCTCGGCCGCCACCATCGCCCGAGCCGCCGCCACCAGCGCCACGAACGTGCGCCGCACGCACTTGGACCGCGCCACCACCGTGCGATCGCACCCCCTCCTCTTCCCGGCGAGCAAAGGCCTCTCCAAGCCGGTCGCTGTCCAACAAACGGCTCGCCAATCCGTCGATCGTAGCTCGCGAAAATCGAAGTTGAATTTCTGAACCAAATCTGAACTATAAAGGTAATTTTAATTTCAGATTTTGTAACGCTTTTAAGCGTGACAGAAGCAGTTGTTAAAAGTCTGGTTAATTAAAACATTGATAACTTATTCGTATGAACTCGGATTCTGAAAATTTCAGATCCGACATGACCGTGAGGACGAGTAGTATTTGCTGAGACCGATTGGGGCGTTCTGAAAATTAATTGGATTTATTATACCTTTTATCCAATCAAGGTGAGAATTCACTGGACTTGAATTGATTTAATTTATACAACTGTATGTGAATCTGCTATGATTTAAACTGTATGTGAATCTGCTATGACTTAATCTGTATGTGTATGCTAGGACTAAAACCACTGTATGTGATTGACAATTTTTGTCAATATTAGAATAAGAAAATTTTCACTGTATGTTGATTGACATATTTGTCAATATTTAATAGGAATATTTCACCATATGTTAATGGACAATTTTGTTCAATAGAAAAGGAAAAAAAATGTTGAAAATGTTCATTGTATGATAATTAACACTGTAATATGTTTAAGATAGAAAATTATTCATTGTATGTTCAATGACATTTTGTATGTTTAAAATAGAAAATTACTCACTGTATGTTAATTGAAAATTTTTGTCAATATTAAAATAGAGATTGCCATCGTATGTTAATTGACAAAATTTTTGTATATTAATATAGAAATTATTCATCGCATGTGAAATTAATATTTTTATGTTAATAATAGAATATGTCACCGTATGAAGTGAACTATTTTTGTTCATATTAAAATAGAAATGATCCATCGTATGAAAATAGTATTTTTGCTAATGTTAATAAAGAAAACTCCATCGTATGTAAATAGGATTCTTGTCAAGTTAGAAAATATGAGAAACTTCATTGTATGAAAATGGTATTTTCGTCAATGTTAATATAAGAAACTTCATTGTATGAAAATGGTATTTTTGTCAATGTTAATATGAGAAACTTCATTGTATGAAAATAGAATTTTGTCAATATTAAAATGGAATTTCCATCGTATGTTAATTGGAAAATTTTTGTATGTTAATGTCACCGCATGTTAAATTAGCATTTTTATTAATGTTAATAAAAGAAAATGTCACCGCATGTTAAATTAACATTTTTAGTTATGTTAATATAGAAAACGGTCATTGTATGAAAATGACATTTGTGTCGAATGTTAATATAGGAAATATAAAAAGTGCATTGTATGAAAATAGCATTTTTGTCATCTTATAAAAATAATAAAAATGCATTGTATGTAAAATAACATTTTTGTTTAATGTTAATATTGTAAAGATACACCGTAGGATGTCATTAACATTTTTGTTAATATAATAAAAGTAATTTTACCATATGATGAGATTAACATTTTTTAAAGTTAATATTAAAGAAGATTTCACCGTAGGATGGTTAACATGATTTGCAATGATTAAAATAAAAGAATGTACACCGTATGATAATTTAACATTATTTTAATGTTAAAATGAAAGAATGTACACCGTAGGATGATTCACCATTATTTTTAATGTTAAAAGAAAAGAATTTCCATTTTATGTAAATTTAACATTATTTTCAATGTTAATAAATGGAAGATGCATGGCATGTAAATGTAACTTTATTTTAATGGTTATTAAAAGAGAATTCACCTCGTAGGGAAAATGTACATTATTCTTAATGTTAATAAAGGATAATTTAACCATAGGATTTATATACATTTATTTTCAGTGGTGATAAAAAGAAAAAGCATTGTATGTAAAATTAACATCATTTACAATGTTAAATAAAAAGAAATTCCACCGTATGACATTATTTTACTAATAATGTATAAGAAATTCCACCGTATGACATTATTTTACTGATAATGTATAAGGAAATCCACCGTATGACAGTTAACATTATTTTATAATGTTATTATATAAAGAATTTGACCGTAGGGAAGTTAACATTATTTTGTAATGTAAATATATAAAGAATTTGACCGTAGTATGTTTTAACATTTATTTTCAATGTTAAATAAAAAGGAAATGAACCGTAGATAGGATTAACATTATTTATAATGTTAAATAAAAAGAAAGTGTATCTCATAGTAAGAATATACATTATTTATAATGTATATAAAAAGAGAACCTGACCGTAGGGAAAACACACATTTTTTATAATGTATATAAAAGGGATAATTTACGCCATAGGAAAATATACATTATTTATAATATAATTGGAAAAGATATAGGAAAAGAAATAATGGGAATGAAGTTTTATAATTTACATTTTTAAATGTGAATTATAAAGTATAAAATGAAAATAAAATAAAAAGAACAATTCACCGCCTAATTATGAAATACATTTTCATGTAAGTTAAAGAAGTTAAAAGATAAAGAAAAGGAAGATGTAAGTAAGGACGATGAGTTAAACGAGCTATTTATATATATTTATATATATATATATATATATATAATTATAATTAAACGAATTGAGCGCGGTAGTTCGCGTTTTGAAATCGAACTTTTAAACGACTATACCGGAAGATCCGACCGTCGGATTTTCCCAAAACTGAAACCGCTAGGACCGTCTTGGAAAAATCTTTCCAACGATATAAGCTATGCTAAAATCCAACGGTTAGATTTTGAGGAAAGTGAAAAACAAAATTGATTGAAAACAGCGCCAAGGTCGCCCTTGACCTGAAGCGTCGTTAAATAAGGAAATTAATTATATTAAAATAATTAAGGCAAGAATTAATCGTTATAAAATAAAATAACGATATGAAATATGTTTTTCTCAAAATATATGAATGCGAGATTATTTGGAAAGTCCGGGTTAATCCCATTCCAAATGATCGTACGATTTCAAGAATTCAAGTATGAAGACGGCGTATGAAGACCGTAAATCTCCCCTCGAATGGACAACGATCAAGACTCTGAATTGGTTTGATCCCAATTCAAGGGTCGGGATAATTGCCCAAACGTACGTGTTGATTTCACGGGTTTGACCCTAGTTCAGCCCTAGAGCATGGGTATAAATGGATAGTGTGTCTGACATCGTACCCCAAAAAATATTATGTTGTTGATATTCAGTTAATATATAAACGATTGGTGGCAGAGAATTTATTCTCTACTTAACACCCGTTTATATAGTGACGGAAGATCAATAGTACGGTATGGAGTGACGGTGTGGCATACTAAGATGCAATGATCAGGGTTACTTGTTGAAAAGCAGAACCTTGTGGTATGAAGAACATGACTTCACGAGCCTCACACACTGGTTGAGTCTAAAAAGGGGGAAGGGAACGCAGGGAAAGTAGCACGTTTCTTTCTAGTTAGTAGTCATTTTACTTTTGGAGGATGATGAAACGAGGCGCCTCGAATAGGTCCTATAGGACCGGGGAACGTGTGCTTAGGAATTGCCAATCCTCTAAGCTGTATGTGAGGACCGGCCCTGCAGGATCCAAGGGTTAACTGCGGGTAATCCTGGGACGTTAACTAGAGCGTCTCGAATCGGTAAGGAGTCCTCCCTAGCCTGGACTCATGATGGAAACCCAAATTTCCAATACGACCCCGACGGATTTGATTGTATTACTAGTACGGAGGCATAATATAATGGTACCAATGCTTCCTAGGATTGATACTTATAATTTGAATTGTTTTGAAACCATATACACTAATAATAGTATTAGTTACGTATTTGGCGTATTTAGCATGTTTAACCACCATAAGGTAAAACTCTATCCTCTTGGTGTGCGTTGCATTGTGTGATGGGACCTGAGTCTTATGGTGGTTCCATTTTTCAAAAGACATTGCGTTGTTGACGACTTATTTAATCATTTATTATGACACTTTAAATTATGCACGGCAGTCCCTTAGAGTAAACCCGTTCCGCGTTAGCGGCGTGGTCTTTTGGATTTGCCTTATTTTTATTAGTATAAGTTATTTAAGAGTTCTCACACCAGTCCCACGACTGACCCATAGTTTGTTTCACCTTTTTGCAAACTTGGGTGCCCCCTCTTCTACACAGGCAGCCAAGTAGACAGGTTCATTCTTTGCTTGGAGTTTTCTTTGGAGCTGCTTATTTTCTCTCTCTTGGATTCTGCTTGGAAGAAGAGGTGATGACTTGGAGCTTGAAGACATTTATCTTTTGTTTCTATGGCATCTTTTCTTTTTAGACATCAAACTTATTTCTTTTCTGCAAACTTGTTGTAATAATCTTAGTTTTCTGTGACTGTGGATTTTCTGTGATTGATGACATTATATTTTTCCGCAGCTATAATGTTATTACTCTATGAATCTCCTTTGCTATATTGTATCTGTGTTCTGTTTTATTGTATTTATGTTGTATTCCAAAAATGATTTCTCCTGCTTTCACCCGTGGAAGTTTGGGGTTATCACAACGAACTTGTAAATGGATGTGTGTATGGCATCGGATTTCATTCTGTGTGATTGTTAGATATCAGTTTCATAGTGTGAATTGCCTGTGTGGCATACTGAGATGCAAAGGATAAAAGCTTCTGTTGAAAAGAAAAGTCTTGTTGTTGATGATCAAAGCACGGCTTTAATATAGCATAGCTTTGTGTATAACGTTGATTCGCGAGCGTCACACCCCGGTGTGAACTAGAAACGGGAGAGGACCTCAGGGAGGGCATGCGTTTCCTTCTAGCTAGGAGTGGTGTCTGGGCTTTGCACTCCCAAATTTTTTACTTGTGTGGATGATGGATAGCGAGGCGCCTCAGATATATCGACATTACGGGGCCGATGGATGGTATGGTCTTTATACAGACAAATTTTACGCCCCATAGGGCGGGAAAACGTAGTGTTCAGGCATTTTAATCCACATCGAGTGGACCGGCCCTGACGATCTAAAGGCTTGACAGAGTACTTGCCTAAGGCTCGGGCTAGAGAGTCTCAAAGAGGTAAGGACGATGCCTTGCCTTGGTTCACAGATGGAAATCCAACTTCCAATACGTGACATTTCGGTTTTATTTGTAGAGACTAGTATGGAGACATAGTGGGATGGAGCACTATGTCGTCTATGATTGATACATTTATATTTGAAGTTGTTTTCATACACTTTACACTATAATAGTATCAAAATGATTTGTTTTAACCGTACCAAGCATATTTGGCTATTATAAGGTAAAACTCTATCCTCCGGCTTGCGTTGCATTGTGTGATGGGACCTGAGTCTTATAATAGCTTCATTTTTTCTAAAAAGCATTGCGCTGTTTTGTTATATGCACTGGTATTCTGGGGAGGAAACCCGTTCCGTGTTATAAGGCGTGGTCCCTTAATATATCTAATTTTAAAGTAAAGTTTAAATAACTATTTTAGTTCTCACACCAGTCACATGTCTGAGCTGAAGTTTGTTATTTTAACCTAAACTCTGGGTGCCCCTATTTTCCATACGGGCATCTACTAGTTTTAATTTTGCAGATTTATATTCATAGGATCTTGGTTTACAACTGGGATGATATTCGGAAAGCTCTATATCCGTATATTCCTTTCAGTTGTGTTTTGTATTATTTTCCGTTGCATTGTAATTGTAAATCTCTGATATTTATCGAATGTATATTATTTATTCATACTTTGTATGTTTTTGTATTCTGAAGGAATTATTGTAATAGGAAGTGAAATGTTCTTCTGTTTGTGTTCTGATTTGTCGTGTTCTCAAATTCAATCCGGCTTCCCTTTATAGGGAAGTTCAGGTCGTCACATTTAGTATCAGAACTTTTGTTTACAGAGCTTGAGAATTAGGCACCTTAGAACCAAACGAAAGAGTTCATCAGAGATTGGATTAGTAATATCCAATAAAATGACTCATTAGAGATGGAATCAGTAATATCCTAGAATGAGTCGGAAGAGTGTTGTTTTTCAAATAAAAGTGAAAACAAATTTTGTTTTGAAAATTTAATCTATTTATACATATGTGAGTATATTATTTTATTTAATTTTGGACAATCGAGTATATGAGATTTTGCATGTACGCATCATGAACGTATATTCGAATTTTTAATATACTGGATAGATATAGAATCACGCTCTAGTCACCCGGACATGATTCTAATGATGATGCGCCATCATCAACATTTATATTTGAGTTTCGAAAGTGGAAATTCTATATATTTCCATTAGATTGGTGTGAGAACCAAAACTAGATAGGGTTATTATTGTGATTTGATATACAAAAATGGATTTTTATATATATATAAATTATGTGTTTGAAACGATAATCACTAATTGATTGCTGATTGTGTTGTTTGATTATTCGTTTAATTAATTAAACTTTTGAACCATTAATCCAAATTTAATCAAATTTTGAACTGAATTGAAAATTGATTGCAAATGCATGTATATACATGTATATACATTGAACAGGTCATAGCAAGGAGGCTAGAGAAGAGGAATAAATTTGTATGCCCGACAAATAGGAACATGTTTACTATATTTCTTGGGTTTGGATGATCTTATGAGCCGATTGGCTAGCCGCTTGGCTTTTTCTTTTTCTTTTTGAGATGAGAGGGCCTGTGTGGCGGTTTGGGTATTTTCCCGGTGCTCCCCGTACAAAGGAGGTTATGGCGAAATTTTTTGAAAATTTAGGGTGTTAGCCAAATTCTTGAAAAATTAGGAATTCTTAGAAACTGAAAAGTTGAAGAATGAAAACCAGAAAGAAAGTTGAGTTGATTAGTTAAACAACTTTCTGCTCCGTTCCTTTTCGAGGACGAAAAGATTTTAAGTGGGGGAGATTGCAACAACCCGGAAAAGCAGAACCAATTTAAAATTTTTATTTTGACATTTTTAATGAATTTTGAATATTTAAAATGATTTATTTTAAATAATAATGACTAGAAATTTACTTTGAATAGAATTTTAACGTATATATTTATTTAAATCGGAATTAGAATATAAATATTTATTTTAATTATAAAAGGAATTGGAAATGCTGTGGTAGTTTGAAAATTCGATTTTAAATTTCAAATGAATGTACAGGATTCAAAATAAACCGGATTTCAGTAAAACCAGAATATTTGAATCTGTTCGAAAATATCTTTCCAACAAATTTGAAAATTTGAAATTTCATAGTGGGAATAAAAAGTTATGCCCAGTTGAAAATTCAGAATAGTCGCTATGAAATTTTAGCCCTTAAAAATAGCGATTTAACAAACGACCTCCGTTTTCAACGAAACCACTTTTGTTGGATTCGGGATGTCAAATCATTACTAGATTCCAATTTTCATAATTTTTGGAATCAATATGTAAGCGCGGCAAAAGAAAATGTGTTTTGGCAGTTTCAGTCAATGGATCGACCAGAAAATGGCTATTTTTCAAACGGTCTTAAAATTTGATGAAATTAGTTTTGCTTGGACTGTATCGTCAATACGAGGCTAGACATGATTTTTCTGGAATTTTCAGAGTCAGTATGTGGCACCGGTAATTTAAAATGTACGTTTAAATTAAATATATAACGAGTTATATTTTAATTTTGAGGAAAATTGATCGTAATGGTCGAATCGGCTGGCGAAACATATCCCATTGTGTTCGAAATGGGGGTAATTAGCTAGGGCGACAGTCGTTGGGATTCGATTGGAGTTCGTTGTGTTAAACAATTAATTGATGAATCAAAATACTATTAAATTATAAAATATAATAAATATCTCCCTACCCCTTTGGTCAACCCCCCCCCCCCCCCGTTCAAAACCCGTTCAGCCCCAAATTGAAAGAAAAAAAAAACCGTCGCCCTCTCGAAATCGCCACCCCCACCTCCCTCCAGGCGCCGCCGCGCCCAGTGTCGGCCACCTACTACCGTCGCCGACCCCGGCGAACCCGCCACCTCCTTCTCGATACCGGAGCCCCCCTTTTGCTTCCACCAAACCCAAAAAACCCTACCACCACCGGAATACCACTGCCACAACGGCGCAGCACCACCCTCCGCCCACCTCCGACGCAAAGCGCCCCCCTCTCCCTATTTCAAACTGTAAGTTTGTATTATTCTTTATTTTTTTATTTTTTATTTAAAAATCAGTTTATATATACATAGATAAAAAAAATGAGATTTTTAATGTGATAAAAATGAGATTTTTGGTTATGAAAAATATTTTATTTTACAAAAAGAAAAAGGATTGATTTTTAAGCTAGAAAAGGATTGATTCTCATGAAAAGAAAAGACACGATTTCAAAAGTAAGAAGATTAGATTTTTAAAACTAAAAAATTAGATTTTTATATATATGAAGTAGCGATAAAAATTCGATTTTATATATATATATATATATATATATATATGAAGTAGTGATAAAAATTCAATTTTTTTTATATATGAAGCAAAATAAGAAAAAAACGATTTATAACTTCATATTTGAACTGCTACCCGTCGTCCACAAACCATGGATGACTTGTTTGATTGTTTGGTTTGGTTGATTTATTTGTTTGGATTGGTTTGGGATGTGAAATGAATTGATATGATTTGGTTTGTGTATGGCGCGAGCGATTATTGGGCGAGGGATAAGGCTAGACCTTATCCCAGTTCTAATATCGCGCCGTCATGTCACCAAAATTTTCTAAAATATGTTAGAATAATTAAAATATCAATTTTATTGTGTAAATGAACCGAATAAATATTTTATCATTAAAAATATAATTTTTAACGCGTATATGAATAAAATAAATATTCATTTACAAATAAGATGATTTGTTTATGTACACCCATTTGACTAATATGGATTGGGACAATAAAATTTTACACATTGCCTAACTGCACAAATAATATTCAATATTTGTTGTTTGAAACCCCACACGGGTGTTGGGATGATATTTGACGTACACTAATCCCAATTGCTTAGTTATATGTCGATTGATTGGTTGACATGTTGTTGTAGCGTTAAATATTTATATTTAGTGCTTATACAGTGTAGAACGCACTCTGGTTGATGGATGATTATTTATCACTGTTGTTGTATACATGTGTTATATGAAATCCATATAATGACATTATATGGTAATTGGCTGTATCTGAGTCCAGGTCAGAAAGAACGAATATTTTAAAATAACGAATAGTTTAAAATAATGAATATTTTAAAATAATATTCAGTAAAAGATCAAAATCTGATTTTGATGTCCGATTTTGGATGGACACGGATATATTTAAATATATATAGCCGTGTTGATTAGATATGCGCCATTTTGACGCAAACGATATTTATATCGATTTTATTCATTTTTATAATGAATATCGAAAATGAAGTGATCTCAAAATCTGATGTTTGAAAACATTATCATTTATATGTTAACGATATGGAATATTCAATTTTGATTCAAAATTGAATATGAAGTTGAAATCGTTTTTAAAACTTATTTAAAACGATTTATAAAATACGTTTTAAACAGAAATCGATGGAATATATATTATATATATTAATGGCCTGAATAGAACGCGTCGCGCCGCGGCAGTTCGTGAATTTCAACCATTAACTTCGAATGGACATTACGGGAGATCTGACCGTCGGATTCTCCTAAAACCGGAACCTTGGGTTCGTATCGAAAAGAGCTTTCCAACGAATATTAGATATTTGAAATCTAATGGTTGGATTTGGAATTATGTCAAAATAAAATTTGGAAAAGGTTGATGTAAGTGCAGTTCGTTGACCATTTATGGAAATCGAATGTACGGGCCTTAATAAAATTGTTGAAAATATTATTAATTTATGTAAAATCATAATAAATGATTTTGAAAGAATTGGGATGAAAATTTCCATATTTGGAAAGATAAAAATATTTTTTTTTATCGAAATGAACTAGTTATGAACTAGAATTATAATCCAATATTTTAAAATAAATAAATTGGATTTGAAATGGTTTTAATAATAACCAGAATTTCCAATATACCAACTGGAGTAGATTTGAATCAAAATTATCTTCAGAATATTTCGATATTGGATTCCGTGATTATACGGACATTGAGGAGGAATTTGGAAGATATATATATATCGTTATTCCAATACGATGTTTGTTGAGTTCAGAATTTGATATTGAATATAAGCCGATATATATTTTCTATTCAGAGCCTTGTATTAAATATCAAATGGGATTTTGAGTTTCTTGTGAATGGTGTTTCAGATAACACTTGTTCTTTAACCCGATCAACAATGGAATGAGATTTTGGGTTTGTCATGAATGGTATGTTTAATAATATTGTTCTTATACCCAATGGAGTTAAGGAAATTAGAAATTAACTGGAGATTAGCTAAGTTGAATGGTTTCCTGGGTATTGATCTGATGTTGGTTTCGGCCTTCGGGATTAATACTTAGTGAATTTTCTCTTACTAGTTTACGGTTAGAGACAGATGGAATGGTGTCATCATTGACACTATTTTGAAACCCTGTGTGAAAAGAATAAGTCTTTTAACTAAGATTTAAAAAAGAATTACCAATTAATTAACATTTTATCGGAATTGAAATGGAATGTGAATTGGTTTTATTGTGAACTGTGTTTTTAACGACATTTGTTCTTTAACCCGATTCACAGTGAAATATGATTTGGAATTTATAAATCTTTTAATTTAGATTAAGGGGAAATTTCCAAAGAAAAGTTTTCCAGTTTAATAAAATAAATTGGAATGGAATGGAATTCGATTTGGTAATAATAAAAGTGAACTTCTGTGGAGGAAGACCTTTAGTATATATGGAATTTTAGAGGCTTTGTCGTTATTCCATTTATATTATCAGTTGGATATGGAAGTTTATATCGATTATATATATATATATATTGATCTGTCTTCCGTGAAGATTCCATAACTAATGGAATGGGATTTTGGATTGATCATGAACTGTGTTTTAAATGACATTAGTTCTTCAACCCATTTAAAGATAAGATTCTTAACTTTGAATAATCATTAGGTATTGATTTTTGAGATTAAAACTGAATTGGAGTTTTAATGAATCTTTAATTAGATTGAAAAAGAGAATGTGATAATTTAAGTTATCAAATTCGGGAAATGATCGAGAATGGAGTGGCACCAATTTTACTCCAAGCGATAGTTAAATCTTTAATTAGATTTAAACGTGAAATGGTAATTAACTTTACCGATAACACTGTGGTGTTAGATATGAAGTATTACCAGTTTTGCTTCATGGGATGAATAGGTTGGGATTGGGAAATTAAACAAATGATTACTTCGGTAAGGTTCGCTAATCCCGACTAGTTTGGATAAACCATAATTTGGTTTGAATTTATATCCAAAGGAAGATTAAAGAATAAATGTAAGGAATTTATCTTTGATAAAATTAATGGGAACCTTTCCCAAATTATATGAATATATAAATAAAAGAATATTCAGAATTGGAATGAGGCGTATGTTGTGTTTTTATATCACTTATTTATAATATATGTGAGTTGTTCGGAAAGACCGGGTTTATCCCATTCTGAATAACTGAATCGGCGATGAGTCCACAATGAAGACAGTGGTTGAAGATCGGAGGTCTTCACATTGTTTGGATAATTACTAATGTCTTGATTAGGCTGTACACCCAAGGTAAAGTAATAAGAGGAGATTGTCCAGACGTACGTGGAGATTGTTTGGATTTCATTCTGTGTGATTGATAGATATCAGTGGCATAGCATGAATTGCCTGTGTGGCATGCTGAGATGCAACGGATCAAGGCTTCTGTTGAAAAGCAGAGTCTTGTGGTTGATCATCAAAGCACGACTTTAATATAGCATAGCTTTGTGTCTAACGTTGATTCACGAGCCTCACACCCCGGTGTGAACCAGAAACGAGAGAGGACCTCAGGGAGGGCATGCACTTCCTTCTAGCTAGGAGTAGTGTGACGGCCCGCCCCGCACCAGCCGACATTTCCTACGAAAGTGCGATGTACACATTCCCGACTAGCATGGAACGGTTGCCAAAGAAAGGAAAGAAGAGAATGAGCTAATCAAGAACCTGTAGAATGTCTCACAGCGCATGGATAAAATATAATAACAACATACATGACATAAAACAGGCGAGACAGTGCATAAGCTGAAAACTAAACATCATAGCAGCGGAAAATCCAAATACAGCTTATGTTTCACATCATCATTATTACAATTTTAAAACTGTCTCTAAAGTAAAAGAAAGGAAGGGTACACTACTAATTCCCAAAGTAGTGACCAGCAGCGACACAGGGAGAATATCTATATATCATACGTGGAAGCCTACTGCTCGTCTCCGGTACAGCTACTCGTGCATACTACCTAACCTGTCTCTAGTATGCTCGTGAGACCACCCAGAGTAATAAGAAGATACATAAAACTCTGGGTCAGACAAAAGTTCTGGTATAAGCGATTTGACGACCCCATTTCCCATGAAGACGGAGACAAGGGTTATCTTTGGAATATAACACGAAAACAGATAATAGAAGAACAGAATTAAATAAATACACCAGATAATGAACAATAGAATATACTGGATAAACGAAATCATCAGAGTTACACAGTATACATGATCATACTTAGTACAAATATAGTTCAGCTATACATAAATGTCTACAGCGGAAAACAAACATAATATGTATAATAGGAGCTGAACAGCATAAAAAGAGATAAATAATAGAATCCATCTTCAGCTCCAGCTATCCAGAAAGAACCAGCTAAACCTGAATACAAGGTTGCCCGTGTAGAAAAAGGGGCACCCGAGTTTGAAAGTGAAACAAACTACGAGTCAGTCATGGGACTGGTATGAGAAATCTACTCTACACATTTATAATATGGCTAATCACAGGACCACGCCACTTTCGTGGAACGAGTTTACTCCATCGGATCGCCAGTGCTTTAAAACAAATCATTCTTTTAAACATCGCAATGCATTTTATAAAAATGAAGCCATTATAAGACTCAGTTCCCATCACACAATGCAACGCAAACCGGAGGATAGAGTTTTACCTTATAATGGCCAAAATATGGTTGATACGAATAAAACAAAAGCAATTGATATTATTACTAGTGTTTATATGTTTCAAAAACAATTTCGAATCATAACTATCAATCATAGACGGCATGGGTACCATATATCATGTCGCCATATATATATATATATATACACACAATCAAAACCGCACGATGTCGTATTTGGAAATTGGATTTCCGTCATGAACCGAGGCAAGGAATCATCCTCACCGAATTCGAGACGCTCTAGCCCGCCCCTCAGGAACAGCCGCAACTGCCCCTTGGATCGTCAGGGCCGGTCCACCGATGTGGATTATTATGCCTAAACACTGCGTTTCCCCGCCCTATGGGGCGTAAACGAACCAACGAATGGCTCCTTCGGCTTTACATAGTCACCGGTATATCTGAGGCGCCTCGCAACAGCAACAACCACATAAGTAAAATGTCAGGACGTGCAAAAACACCGACCCAACTCCTAGCTAGAAAGAAACGCAGGCCCTCCCTGATGTCCTCTCCCGTTTTTGGTCCATACCGGGGTGTGAGGCTCGCGAATTCACGTTATACACAAAGCTACGCCACACCGACGGTGATTTGATCATCAATCACAAGACTTTGCTTTTCAACGGAAGCCCTGTTCACTGCATCTTAGCATGCCACAAAGGCAATTCACACCACGCAACTGATGGTTATCAATCGAACAGGATGAATTCCAATGTCAGACACGCAGTCCATTTGCAAGTCCGTTCTGGGTCTGAACGAAACCGAAGGCACTAAATACCTCGCATATTCATCGATTCCCACGTACATCTGGACGATCACCACTAGTTATCCATATTTCGGGATGCCTCCCAATCAGGACCTCAGTGACCATCCAAACGAGGTGAAGATCGGTCTTCAACCCCCGTCTTCATCTTCAACTTCCTATCGTCGATTCAGTTATTCAGAATGGGATAAACCCGGTCTTTCTGAGCAACTCGCGTATATAATAAACAAGTGCAACACTAACATACATACGCAACAATTCAATTCATTAGTCACTAACCGTCAATCAGTAAGAGAATGATTTCCCAAATATTAACCCCAAAGGCCGAAACCAACATCAGATCAACACCCAGGAAACCATTCGACTTAGCCAACCTTCAGTTAACTTCTAAATTTCACATCCATATTGTTTATAATATTTTATAACGATTTATCACTATTTTTATTTATTTTAAAATAGCCAATTTATTCAAAACGACGCTTCGGGCCATAACGCGGCCGTGGCGCTGTTTTTCTTCAGGTTTGATTTACACATATCTGAAAATTTAACCGTTGGATCTTCACAAAATTGATATCATTAGAAAGATCTTTTCAAAACGAATCCAATGGTTCCAGTTTCAGGAAAATCCGACGATCGGATCTCCCGGTATAATCGTTTGAAATTTCGATTTCAAAATATGAACTGCAGCGTCGTTATTCGATTATATATATATATATATATATATATAAAATCGATTCTGGCGCTTTTTTTCTTCAGATTTGAATTAAACATTCCAGACAATCCAACAGTTGGATTTATACAAAGTTGGTGCCGTTGGAAAGGTTTTTCCAAAGCGGACCCAACGGTTGCGATTTCAGGAAAATCCAATGGTCGGATCTTCCGGTATAATTGTTTGAAATCACGGTTTCAAAATACGAACTGCAGCGTCGTTATTCGATATATTTTAATTCTATTTATATATATATATCGATTCTTTGATTTCAAAACTATATTCTTTTCGTACATTTGATAAAAAAATGATGTTTTTATCTAACTGTCTTCTATTTCAATACTTCACTATTTTTAACAATTCATTTATATAATAAAAATGTGATTTTTAATGTAAAACAATTTATTTCAAAACACGACTATTTTATATAGTTAATATAGGTGATAAAAATAGGATTTTTATTATAGAACAATTTATTTCAAAACAAGATTATTTTATACAGTTAACATAGGTGATAAAAATAGGATTTTTATTATAAAACAATTTATTTCAAAACAAGATTATTTTATACATTTCATATTGATGTTAAAAATGGGATTTTATAAAACGACTTCTTTCAAAATATGAATACCATTCAACACATGAATTTCAATTCAACGAATGAATATCGATTCAACACATGAAGGTTTTCTATAGTTTATATATATCGATAAAATGGTGATTTTTATATTTAAAACACGAATACCATTCAACACATGAACTTCAATTCAACGAATGAATATCGATTCAACACATGAAGGTTTTCTATAGTTTCTATGTATAGATAAACATGAGATTTTTATATTTAAAACACGAATACCATTCAACACATGAATTTCTATCCAACGAATGAATATCGACTCAACACATGAAGGTTTTCTATTCAACGAATAAATATAGTTTCAACAAATGAAAATAATTCAAACACATGAATATTATTCAAAATTCCGGCAGCATAACGGCAGGGTAGTTAAAACCGGGACCGTCCCTAGTACGGCTCCTCGCTCTACCTTAAAACCTCGTGGTTTTTGACAATGGGGATTCATGCATCTAGTTCGCACGCAGGCGGCATGTATATATTTATTTCATTTCCACAAACTAATCCTATTTGGTTTCAACCAAATATTTCTTAACCAAAAACGGGTATTTTTCAACCACAATCAATCAATATCAACCACAAACAATTCCAAACAACCATTCGCTATCAATCAATTTTCACACAAATCACAACCAATAAATATCGTCCATGGTTTGTGGACGAGGGGCGTATATATATATATATATATATATATATATATATATATATATATATATATATATATACACATATATATATATATATATTTATATTTATATATAGCATTTCACTTCTATTTCAACACATATATAATTTTTACAACGCATATACAACTTATACATCGAACGTACAACTTATACAACGCTTATACAAGGGGTGTACAATGCTTATATAACTCATACATCGACTATATAATTTATACATCATCGTTTTCCATATCGTTTATAAATTAGAAATCTCACATTGCTTTTCGCGTTGCCAAAAATTGTAGAAGGCTCAGAAAAATATCCGGTCCCTTTTAGAATGTAGAGGACGTCCTCACGGTCCCGGAGTCTCTTGTTTCACTAGATTTCGACCACATAGCAAAAAGATACGATTTTTAGAAGTTATTTAAATTTTGTGACAGTTGAAAACAGTTCAGAATATACCAGCCGTGTTCTTCAGACTTTGATTCGAACTAGGGTTCACAAAAATCTTTCAATCCGTGTATTGGTTCGTCGATCAGGCTTCGCAGCGGTGTAGAGAGAGGTAGGGCGTGCTGGCGCCGGAAGTGGGGTCACGTGCGGTGGCTCCAGTCATCCACGACGGCGCTGGGAAGATCCGATCTTCTCAGAGGTGATTCAACTCGTACGGGCGGCGATGGGGGAAGCGGGTGGCATGGATGTGAAGCTTGCGAGGAGGGCTTCAAAAGTAGACCAGCGGCGGTGGGTACCGATGATCGTGGCGGCCGAAATCGGCCTAGGAAGAATGGAAGTGGTTTCCGCCTTACGATGAGGGGTTACGGTTTTGAATCGGTCAACGCAGAAATTAAAGTCGTGATCTGATTGGGCCATGAATTTATATATATATTTAATTCTTTAAAATCCGAAAATACCCCCTTTCACGCACGAACACCAATCCAAACCCAATGACTGTCGTCCCTAGCGTTTTACCCCCATTCCGAACACAATGGGATATGTTTCGAAGGCCCATTCAGCTGTTTCAGTCAGTTTCCATTCAAATTAAAATATAAAACATTCAATATTCTATTTGAACGTACATCTCAATTCGCCAGGGCCACAAACTAATTCGAAAAATTCTAGAAAAATAAATCTAGCTATGTTTTGACGATACGGTCCCAACAAAACTAGTTTCGTCGAATTCTGAGACCGTTTGCAAAAAGGCCCATTTCTGGTCGATCCAACTTAACTGTAATTGACCAAAACACGTTTTCCTTTTCCACACTCACATACTAGCTTCAAAAATTATGAAATTTGAAACCTAGCAATAACTTCGCATCCCGGATCCAACAAAAGTGGTTTCGTCGAATTCCGAGGTCGTTTGCAAAATGGCCAATTTCACGGGCTATATAAATTCCATACCGACCTTTCTGAAAATTCATTTGGCCATAACTTTTGCATCCCGCTATGAAACTTTGATTTTTCAGATTCGTTAGAAAGGTATCCACTAACAGATTTAAATATTTTTGATTTCACTCAAATCCGCTTTGTTTTGCACCTGGTACAGTCCGACCAAGTTTGAATTCAATTTTTGAAACTACAACGCCATTTCAGGCCTTGTTTATAATTAGAATTAATTATATTCGTTTTCAAACGTCGATTCAAACTCACTATAAACAAGGCCTGAAAACGAATCGTCAAATCATTATTTTCGAACTTATAAATATTTATAATTAGAATTAATTAGAAAGGTATCCACTAACAGATTTAAATATTTTTGGTTCAGATTTTCCGGGTCGTTACAATCGATAAGCAGCAAAACAGAACAATAATAGGTATACCAAACCATACCTGAACCTGGACCTACAACCAAAGAATTAGCACTACATACCGTACAATAGTCTAAGGTGCCACTAAACATGGTATAAAGATAATGGGGAGGGGGTGTGCATGTCATAATGAAGGCAAACAACCAAACATAGCAACCATCCTCACATCTCCCACTCAGTGCGTAAAGCATACGATGTCCACCACTGTCAATCACTAGACCCATCGAAGTAGTGACGGAGTTTGACTTGTAAAACTACTGCTACTACCAAGCTTACCTCATGGAGTCATGACCAAATCTTTACAAATGACCCCACTTCATTGGTCTATAGCTCTTTAGTCGTACCTAGGGAACTGTGGCCCTGAATCCGTTCACGTACCCCCTACACATAGTGATCCCAAGTTATAGACATCGATAACCCCTTAGCACACGTCCCGCAGCAAAGCCCAACTCATGAAGTCGACTCGTTGGTTCCCAACCAGATCCTGAGTACAAACTTCCCACTTGGACTACCTTTTCATCTCGGGTTTTGGACTCCTCCTCCGGATCGGTCTTCATTCAGTTTGTAACCCATGCCACGCATCCAAGCTCCTTGGTTCAGCTCGTAGTATCTCCTCTGGTTCGGATCAGGTCGGGTCGTGCTCCTCCAGCTCGTGATTCATCGTCAGGTCCTGCTCGTGATGCAACACCATTGGTTCGGAGTCCACTAAGCGGCTCGGATCGCGCCCCCTAGAGTGGTTCGGATCGTGCTCCAAACTTCGCAGCTGCACCATCAGTTCGGGGATGAGCATCCGGGTCGGGTCGTGGTCTTCAAGTGAGAGCGGATCGGTTCGTGTAGCTCTCCATGATCGGGTTGGAGATAGGTTCCTGGATCACCAGCTGGTCGAGGCACTTCGGATCGTATCGTGCAACCATACCAGGTCGGGTCGTACTCCCTCCATCGGGTCGGGTCGAGCTTCCTCTATCCGATCTGGTTCTGCATAGTTTCCTGAAATTTGTCTAGCAAGCTGTTTACGCCATTCGACGGCGTTTTCGACCAATCTAACACTTCTTGACAATCACAAATCATACCATACTGTCATAGCAACATGTACAACCAATCATAAACACCAAAACAACAACATAGCATGTAAAATGGATTAAACGTAGCCAAAGCCCCATATTTTCCCTTAAGCATGTTTAGGAAAATCTAATGATAGGATTAGTAAAACTTAACCAAATCAAACCAAATTTCTAACAGAGGTCTAAAACATTATTTTCGAATTTATAAATATTTTTCCAAAATTTTATCATGTCTAATTTCGTTAATCTTCACTAATTGCCCTTAATTAACTTTAATTAGTGCAAAACCATGCAAATCACTCACTTTTGCCACAAATAAAACTCAGATCTGAAATGAATCTCTGTTTGGCACTGTTCCCAATGCAACACAGCAGCTCTAACCTTGCTTTTGTGTTATTCCTCCTTAATTTGATGTTGATTAGGCTAATCTTCAATTAGAAAGTGGTTTGGGGATGTTTTAGATGTTGGAGGCCATGGCTAGGTTAAGAGGAATGATTAGTGACGGCTGAAAAATGAGAAAAGGTATTCTCCCAACCCTAACAGCCCTTTTAAATTCCTAATCCAGAATTCCCCTTTGGGCCTAGCTGTTAATCACCCGGGTAAGCTCAATTAAGCTGTTTTTCGCCATCTGAAAATTGTTTCAGCCATATATCCCAAACGGTATGTCCGTTTTTCACATATGACCACTCTATGGAAAGTTAAACCATCATCCGGATCTAATGGAAGTGGTTTCAGGTCAAAACTCCTTTCCAATCAAATGCTATGGCCAAAACAAGATCAGCTACGGGCAAAACGGTCGTTTAAAAATTGGCAAAAATCATGAACATGGGAAATAACCCCAATAGTCGTCTACCAAAGTTACGTGACCATACGACTTCGCCTATAAAAGAAATAAATATTCTACGATCCTTCGATGCGTAGAATGCGGGTCGTTGCACTCTCCCCCCTTAAGAAATTTCGTCCCCGAAATTCCTTAACCCAAAACATACAAAGGATCCTGCATGCCTACAAATCATATACAACAATCAAACATGCAAAACAGATAAAACAAACCTATCCTAGCAGGCGGAAAGACTAAATCGAAACTAAAATCTTACCAGGCAAAGAGTTCTGGATACGTCTTCATAATGCTCTCCTCTGTCTCCCAAGTACAATCATTTTCATTCTCTCCCCACTGAACTTTGACTAATTTCACCGCTATCCTCGAAGTTGCTTCGTATCGTTCCCAACAATACGCATAGGCATGCGGTTCCCAACCGCCTCGGGTTCAACTTCGATATCATCCAACTGATCAGGTGAAATAGTCACATCTGGGTCGTGTACGAACTTCCTTAACTGGGAAACATGAAATACGTAATGAACTCCGGCCATCTTCTCTAGTAATTCAACTTCATATGACAAATTCCCAAATTGCTCAAGAACTGGGAATGGACCAACAAATCTTGGTGCTAACTTGCCTCTCCTACGGAGAAATCTTGACAAACACCAAGTCGCCAACGGAGAACTTTAATTCTCTTCTCCTCTTATCAGCATAACTCTTCTGTCTATCTTGGGCAGCCTTCATTCGCTATTGGATAACCTTAATCTTGTCTGATGTTTCTCTTATTACTTCTGGTCCAAGCACATATTTCTCACCGGTTTCCAACCAATATGATGTTGAGTTTCACGGTCTTCCGTACAAAGCTTCAAATGGAGCCATACCGATACTAGATTGATAACTATTATTATATGCAAACTCTACTAGATGCAGATGGTCATCCCATGATCCACCAAAATCCAATATGCAAGCTCTCAGGAGATCTTCTAACACTCGATTCACTCTCTCTGTCTGTCCATCGGTTTGAGGATGATACGCGGTACTGAGATGTAATTTTGATCCTAACGCCTCTTGTAAGCTCTTCCAAAATCCACTAGCGAACAACGGATCTCTGTCACTCACAATGCCTTTGGGTATTCCATGAAGTCTCACTACCCACTTTATATACAGTTCCGCTAACTTAGTTGTCGTCCTGTTTGACTTGACGGGTATAAACCTTGCACTCTTAGTCAATCGGTCCACAATCACCCAAATGCTATCATGGCCCGATCTAGTCCTCGGTAACCCATCAATGAAATCCATTGACACTTGTTCCCATTTCCATTCTGGAATTTCTAATGGTTGTAACAAACCACTAGGCTTATTTTGCTCAGCTTTAACTAGCTGGCAATTCATGCATTTGGATATAAACGTCCCAACGTCTCTTTTCATCCCTTCCCAGTAGTAGGTCTGCTTCATGTCTCGATACATCTTGTTACCACCAGGATGTATGGTCAGTTTTGAGTGATGATATTCTTTAAGCACTTCATCTTTCAATCCATTGACATTGGGTACAACTAGTCTTCCATTCTTTCTAAGCCATCCACCTCGATCAAGCCCATACTTGTTCATCTCCTCGTCGATACCCATCTCTAACTTGGAGATGATTTCCAATAGGTTAGGATCGTTCCTCTGACTGGAAACAATCCGCTCAATCAAAGTGGGTATGATCGTCAAAGTTGCTAACATTTCTGGATCCAATTCGCACTTTGGCCTGAAATCATACCCAGCGATGTACTCCAGTTGCTTCCATTCTAAAAACATAGCCCCTAAACTGGCATGTCTTCTAGTCAATGCATCAACCACCGCATTGCCCTTTCCTGGTGTATATGCGATGTCGAAATCATAGGAAGCTAAGAATTCTAACCATCTTCGTTGTCGGAGATTTAGTCCTTTTGGGAGAAGAGATATTTTAATGACTTATGATCGGTAAACAGCTCAAATCATTCCCCCAAGAGATAATGTCTCCACGTCTTCAATGCGAATGTGATCGCTGCTAATTCCAAGTCATGGGTAGGATATCTTTTCTCGTGCAGTTTCAATTGCCAACTTGCATAAGCTACAACCCTACCTCCTTGCATCAATACAGCACCTAGTCCGGTACCACATGCATCCGTGTATACCGTCATCTCTTCATTCCCCTTAGGAGTGACTAACACTGGTGCGCATGCCAACTTATCCTTTAGACTCTTGAATGCATTCTCGCACTTTTCATCCCAGACGAAAGCTTGATTCTTCTTGGTCAACTGAGTCAATGGTGCTGCTATCTTGGAGAAGTCTTGGATAAACTTACGATAATATCCAGCTAATCCCAAGAAACTTCTTATGTCAGTTGCATTCTTGGGCGTAGACCAATCTTGTACCGTGGCCACCTTCTCAAGGTCCACGGCCATACCATTCTCTGAAACAACATGGTGTAATATCCCGGAAATCTGGGCTAATTTAAAATTTTTATTTTGGCAATTTTAGCGAATTTTGATTATTTAAAAAGAATTATTTTAAATAATATCGACGAGGAATTTATTTTGAATATAATTCGAACGTATATATTCGTTTGAACCGACGATAGAATATAAATATTTATTTATATTTATAAAAGGAATTGAAAATGGCGCGGTAGTTCGATAATTTGATTTCAAAATTCAAATGAACATACCGGGTGCAAAATAAACCGGATTTTAGTGAAACAAAAAATAATGGAATCTAATTGTGACTATCTTTCCAAAAACCCGAAAAATTGAAATTTCATAGCGGGAATCAAAAGATATGTCCAGTTGAAAATTCTGAATAGTCGCTATGGAATTCAGGCCCTTAAAAATGGAAATTTTGCAAACGACCTCGGATTTCGACGAAACCACTTTTGTTGGATCCATGATGTCAAATTATTGCTAGATTCCAAATTTCATAATTTTTCGAATCAATATGTGAGTGTGGCAAAGGAAAACGTGTTTTGACCATTTTAGTTGAATTTAATCGACTGGAAAATGGCCATTTTTCAAACGGTCTCAGAATTCGATGAAATTGGCTTTGTTAGGACCGTATCGTCAATACGAATCTAGAAAATATTTTTTGGGAATTTTTAGAGTCTGTATGTGGCCCCAGTAAATTGAAATGCACGTTCAAATTCAATATATAGAGTTATATGTTGATTTTGACGAAAACTGATCGAAACGATCGAATCAGCTTACGATACATATCCCATTGTGTTCGGAATGGTGGTAATTAGCTATGGACGACAGGCGGTGGGCCTCGTTTAGAGGTCGTATGAAAAAATCAACTTTCAGAAATTAAATAATTAAAATAATTAAAAATAAAATCCCCTTTCCCTCTCCTATACCTTGCCCCCCTCCCCCACGTTCATTTCAACTCAGATAAGAAAAGAAAGAAAAAAAACTTATCGATCGCGACCCCCCCCCAGGTCGCGCCACCGCGATTCCGCACCCCTCCTCCTCCTGAGCGACGCGACCCCCCTCCTCCTCCTGAGCGACGCGACTCCCCTCCTGTTGAGCGACGCGCACCCCCCCTCCCCCCCTTCAGCTCCAACCTCCCACTCGAGAAACTAGTGCGCCGCCCGCCTCCACAGCCCGCTACCGATCGTCAGCAACTCCACCGACCCCTTCATCCGTATGTAAGTTTTATTATTTACCTAGTTATAGAATAAAAATTCAATTTTTATGTATGTACTAGTGAGATAAAGGAACGATTTTTAATTATGCGAATATCAAATAAAAATATGGTTTTTTTATTTGTTTGAATAGCGAAGAAAGTTCATATTTTTATTCGTATAAAAGTGTGATTTTTGAATAGATAAAAATCTGATCTTTATAAAGGAAAGGTTAGTTATATAGCGAAGTAAAAATTCGATTTTTATATATTGAATAGCGAAGTAAAAATTCGATTTTTATATATTGAATAGCAAAGTAAAAATTCGATTTTTATATACTGAATAGCAAAGTAAAAATTCGATTTTTATATATTGAATAGCAAAGTAAAAAATTCGATTTTTATATATTGAGTAGCAAAGTAAAAATTCGATTTTTACATATGTAGAGAATACGGGCAAAGAAAGTGACAAGAGGCAAGAACGACGAAGATTCCTACATAAGAAGAGTCGTGGGATTGGATTAGCTAATCTGTGAGAACTCCTCACCTTTAATTTTATTTTTCTAGTTATAAATATACACTAGGATGCAGACGGTGTTTAGTAGCACCCGAAACCCGTCGTCCACAGATCATGGATGGCTTGTATGCTTGTTTGTTTGATTTTGATGTGTAGTTGATTGTGTGATGTGATGTGAAATGTAATAAAATATTTATGTAGTTAACAATATTTTATAGTTGAAAATATAATTTTTAACATGAATGTGAAATAAAGAGATATAAACAAATCGGACGATTTGTTTATATACACACATTTGACTGATATTGATTGGGACGATAAATTTTACACATCGCCAAACTGCACAAATAAAATCTGTGTGTGATTGTTTGAAAACCCCACACGGGTATTAGGATGATAGAGGACATACACTAATCCCAATAATTAGTTGTATGTCGATCGATTGATTGACAGACTGTTATGAGCGTTAAATATTTATATTTGATGCTTATACAGTGTAGAATGCACTTTGGATGATGGTTGATTATTCATCGTTGTTACTATATACATGTGTTGTAGAAAATCCATATAATTAACATTATATGGTAATTGATTGGGCCTCATTCCAGTTTGGAAAAAGAAAAATTTGAACTAGAAATATTTGAAAAAGAAATATTTGAAAAAGAAATATTTGAAATCGAATAGATTTGAAATTCGAATTATATTGAAATGAATTGAAATTCGAATTATATTTAAAGTGAATTGAAATTCGAATTAAACTGAATTGATTTGAAATTCGAATTAAACTGAATTGATTTGAAATTCAAAATAAACTGAATTGATTTGAAATTCGAAATACACTGAAATGATTTGAAATTCGAATATAATTGAAATCCGAATTAAATTGAATAGAATTGAATCCGAATTGAAATCGAAAGGAATTGAATTCAAATTGAAATTGAAAAGAAATTCAAATTAAATTGAATTGAAATCGATTTGAAATGAATTTAAAACGAATTTATATTGGAATATTCAATTTTGATTTGAAATTGAATATGAAGTTGAAACCGTTTTGAAAAGGAATTTAAAACGATTTATAAAGCATGTTTTGAATTGAAATTGACGAAGTATATATTATATATATTAAATATATAATATAATGGCCGGAATAGAACGCGTCGCGCCGCGGTAGTTCGCGAATTTCGACCATTGACTTCGAACGGATATTACGGGAGATCCGACCGTCGGATTCTCCTAAAACCGGAACTGTTGGGTTCGTATCGAAAAGAGCTTTCTAACGAATATTAGAAATTTGAAATATAACGGTTGGATTTGGAATTATGTACAAATCAAATTTGGGAAAGGTCGCTGTAAGTGCAGTTCAATGGCCGTTGAGGGAAATCGACTGTACGGGCCTTGATAAAATTATTAAAAATATCGATAATTTGTGTAAAATCATAAGAAATGATCTGTGAAGAATTGGGATGAAAAACTCCATATTTGAAAAGATAAAAATAGATTTTTATCAAAATAAACTAGTTTTGAACTAGAATAGTAATTTATTTATTTTTAAAATAAATAAATTGGATTTGAAATGGTTTTGAAAATAACCAGAATTTCCAATAATTATATTGGAATGGATTTGAATCGAAACTGTCTTCGGAATATTTCGATGTTGGATTTCGTGATGATACAGATATTGTTATGGGAATTCGAAAGATATATATATATCGTTATTTCCAATATGATATTTGTTGGTCGTAGAATTTGATATTGAATATAAGCCGGTATATTTTCTATTCAGAGCCTTGTATTTAATGTCAAATGTGATTTGGGTTTGTCGTGAATGGTGTCTTTAAATGACACTGATTCTTTAACCCAGTTAAAGATTAAAACTAAGTGGAGTTTTAATGAATCTTTAGTTAGATTGAAAAGATCGAGAATCACCAGTTTTGCTCCAGGCGATAGTTAAATCTTTAATTAGATTTGAACGTGAAATGGTAATTAAATTTACCGATAACACCGTGGTGTTAGATATGAAGTATTATCATTTTTACGTCATGGGATGAATAGGTTGGGGTTGGGAAATTAAAACAAATGATTATTTCGGTAAGGTTCGTTAATCCCGACTAGTTTGAATTGATATTCAAAAGTAGATTAAAGAATAAATTTAAATGATTTATCTTTGATAAAATTAATGGGAACCTTTCCCTATGAATGTGAAATTTAGAAACTAACGGTCGGTTAGCTAAGCAGAATGGTTTTCTGGATATTGATCTGATGTTGGTTTCGGCCTTCGGGGTTAATATTTGGGGAATTATTCTCTTGTTAATTTACAGTTAGTGACTGATGAATTGGAATGAGGCGTATGTTGTGTTTGTGTAACACATGTTTATTATATACGCGAGTTATTCGGGAAGACCGGGTTTATCCCATTCTGAATAACTGATACGACGATAAGTCGAAGATGAAGACGGTGGTCGAAGACCGGAGGTCTTCACGTCGTTTGGGTGATTACTGATGATCTTGATTGGGCCGTACACCCAAGAAGACGGAAACAGTTGGTGATTGTAACGACCTGCATTCTACGCATCACAGAATCGTAGAATATTTATTTCTGTCACATACGAAGTCGTATGGTCATGTAACTTTGGGGGACGACTATTGGGGTCATTTCCCATGTTCATGATTTTTCCCAATTTTTAAATGACCATTTTACCCCTAGTTATCACTGTTTTGGCCATAACTTTTGACTGGAAAGGAATTTTGACTTGAAAGCACTTCCATTGGCTCCGGATGATGGTTTCTCTTTCCGTAGAGTGGTCACATTAGCCAAACGGACTCACCGTTTGGGAGATATGGCTGAAACAAGTTTCAGATGGTGAAAAACAGCTTAATTGGGCTTAAACGGGTGATTAGCAGCTAGGCCCAAGGGGAATTTCGGGTTTAGGGGTATATAGGGGCTGATTAGGGTTAGAAAACATTTCTTTAGACATTTTCCAGCCGCCACTTTCATTCCTCTTGACCTAGCCATGGCCTCCACTCTCTAAATCTCTCTAAAACACCCAAAAATCACTTTCTAATTGAAGATTAGGCTTAGCAAACATCGAATCAAGGAGTATTAGCACAAGAACCGAGGTGGAGCTGCTGTGTAAGATTGGGAATAGCGCCAAATCAGAGGATATTTCAGTTTTGGGGTTCTAGTTGTGGCAAAGGTGAGTGATAGCATCGTTTTGACACTAATTACAGTTAATTAAGGGTAATTAGTGAAGATTAGCGAATTTATACACTAATAAATTCTGGAAAAATGTTTAGAAATTCTGGAATAATATTTCATGCCTTTGTTAGAAAATTTAGACGATTTGATTAAGTTTTACTAAGTATGTGCTTAAACATGATTAAGAAGGATTATGGGAAAATGTGAGGTTTTAGCCACTTTTGATCTATTTTGATTCATTTGGATTATTGTTTGGTGTTTGTGGTAGCTCTTACATATTGCTATGACTCTATGGTATGTTTTATGATTGATTAGAATAGTTAGATTGGTCGAAGACGCCGTCGTATGGCGCAAAACACTCGCTAGAAAAGTTGCAGGAAATACTGCAGGAATCCGGATCGGATCGGGTAGGGGATCGGATCGGGTAGGGGATCGGATCGGACATATCCGAACCGGACCAGAGCGTGGTACTTTCTGGAGCATGACGTGAAGAGGCAACAAGGAAGGCCTGGTCGGATCGGAGGGGCGTAGCGTGGGATCGGAAGGAACAAGGAGGACTGAAGTGGAAGAAAGAGGAGCATGGATACCATATTCCGAACCGAACCAAGAGCAATACACGAACCGAACTGATGCTGACGAGACGGAGACGGAGGCACTCAAGCTATGGAGTATCCGAACCGAACCGCTTCAGAATCACTGAACCGAACCGCATGAGGGAGAGCACCGAGCCGAACCGCATGAGGGAGAAGGACCCGAACCCAGAGGATGGTGGCACTCCGAACCGAACCGGGGAACGTATCCGAACCGAACCGAGCATGGGTGACCGGACCGAACCGGACGTGTACTTTTACTACTCCGTGATGACTCTTCTGAAGACCAACTCCAATTCGATCAAACCCGAGATGCAAAGGAAGTCCAAATGAGAAGTTAGAGCTTAAGATTCAGATGGGAATCAACGAGTTCGCTTCATGGTTGGGCTTTGCTGCGGGACGCGTGTCAAGGAGTTATCGACGTCTATAGCTTTGGACCACTATGGTAAGAGGTGTGAAGGCGGATTCAGGGCCATTATGGCATCGGTAGAACCAAGGGCTACGACCAATGAAGTGGGTCATTGAAATGTTTGGTCATGACTCCAAGTGTTTGGCTTGGTCACAGCAGGGTTTCTACAAGTCGGGATTCGTCGTTACCTCAGTTTGTCTAGTGTTCCAAAGTGGTAGATGTCGTACGCTTTACGCACTGAGTGAGAGATGTGAGGATGGTTGCTATGGATGATTTGTTTGCTATCATTGTGACACGCACACCCCACCCCGTATTCTTACACTATTTGTTATGGCACCTTGGAGTATTGTACGGTATGTGGTACTAACTCTTTGGATGCAGGTCCAGGTTCAGGTATGGCTTAGTATACCTGTTATTATTCTGTTTAGATGCTTATCGCTCATACCAGGCTTTATGTCTGACCCAGAGTTTTATGTCTCTTCTTATTACTCTGGGTGCTCACACGAGCAGACTAGAGACAGGTTAGCTGGTGATGCACGGGTAGCTGATCCGGAGACGAGCAGGAGGCTTCCACGTAATATATATAGTATTCTCCCTGTGTTGTTGAAGATCACTGCTTGGGCATTGGTGGTGCATCTTCTACTTTAGTTTTCTTTTGTTAGAGACAGTAAATTTGGAAAGTTGTAATAAGCTGTATTTGGATTTCCGCTGCTCTGATGTTGACATTGATTATTAGTTATCAGCTTATGCACTGTCTCGCCTGTTTTATGTCAAGTATGTTATTATTATATTTTATCCCATGCGCTGTGAGATATTCTACAGGTTCCTTCATTTGTTCATTCTCTTCTTTTCTTTCTTCTGACGACCGTCCCGTGCTAGTCGGACATGTGTACAGCGCACCTTCGGAGGAAATGCAGGCTGGTGCGGGGCGAGCCGTCACACTTGGTATCAGAGCTCTAGGTTGCGTAGTTAACCTAGGGAAGTTATCAGGGAGAGATAGTATACGTATACGAGAGAGCGTATTTGTGATTATTTGGGTTTTCAAAAGCTATATATATATATATACTATTAGTAGTATAAGGATGAAGTCGTACTGCACTAGCACCACTATGGAGTCGTTAATCGTTTCTTTTTTCAGATTGACGATGAGCCGATATACTAGAGGTGCTGGTAGGGGAGCCAATAATGGGAATGCTGCTGACATGAGGACGATGTTTACTGACCTCATGAGAGAGATGCTTAGAGATGTGCAGAGGGCAGCCGCCAATGGTGGAAATGGTGGTGGTCCAATAGTGCAGGCGCCAAGAGTCGACTTCGCCAAGCTGAATAAGGATTATACTAGTCTTGGTGGGAAGCCGTTCCACGGAACGGAGTCGGCCACCGATGTTCAGGATTGGTTGGATAGTTGCGAACATATCTTCGAGGATTTGGGTATCGAGGATGCGATGAAGAGAAAGCTAGCCTCCCGTCAGCTGCAAGGGCGGGCAATGAATTGGTGGAATGCTATAAAGGCAGCTACTCTCGAAGATCAGATTACTTGGGAGCAGTTTAAAGCACGCTTTAGCGAGAAGTTCATTCCGGCTGCTCAGAAGTCAATGCTGTTTAAGAAATTCTTGGAGCTCAAGCAGAATGGCAGAGCTGTCTCGGAGTATATTGCTGAATTTGACACTTTGTCAAAATATGGATTATCTCTTATTGATACTGCCGAGAAAAAGAATGAGAAATTCATAACTGGTTTGGATCAGTACTTGGGAGAAAAACTTATTAACCACATCGATGAGACATTTGAATCGATTGTGGGGAAAGCGTTAAGATCAGAGAGCCTCTACCCTAAGTCGAAGACTGAGGTTGCATCCGCAGATGAGCCAAAGCCACAAGCTAGTGGTGGAGGCAAAGGTGGTTCCCAGAATAAGAGAAAGCAGAATCAGGCTAAGGATGGCCAGAAGAAAAAGAATAAGAAAGATGTGGAGTGCTTCAGCTGTGGTAAGAAGGGCCATTATGCTAGTAATTGTCGGGCCAAGCCAGCGGAGAGGAAGTGCTTCAACTGTGGCCAAATGGGACATCACAAGGACAAGTGTCCACAGCCCCCTAAGGAAAAGCAAATGGTGAAAGCATATGCCCTTAATGCTATTCCTTCTTCGTCGAATGCCCCAACTGCGGCGGAGAAGGGAAAGAATGTCGTCATTCAAGGTATGCTTTCTGTTTATGATGTTCCTGTTAGAGTTTTGTTTGATACCGGAGCTTCCAGTTCTTTCATATCTAGTGACCTGGTAGATAGGTTGGGATTGGAGCCCGAGATTGTCGATAGACCTTTAGTAGTGACGAACCCGATTGGTGGTTCGACTAGCCTTAGCATGATTTGTCGTGATGTGGTCTTATCGAGTCATGGATGCATGTTTGTTTGTGATTGCTTTGTTTTGGGCTTTACTGGGTTTGGCATTATTTTGGGAGTAGATTGGCTCCAAAGGTACGGGGTGGTGGTAGACTGTGAGGGCTTGTTGGTGACAGCTAGAGCGGATGATGGGCGGAGGATAATGTTTGGTGGTCTACCCAGTAAGGGGGTATTGGCTAGTTTTCTAAACTCCCTCGACATTCCACATAGTGAGTTGTCAGGTTTGCCCGTGGTTGGCCAGTATCCGGATGTTTTCGAAGAAGTGACCGGACTTCCACCACACCGAGAGATTGAGTTTTGTATTGATTTGGTAAAAGATGCCAGGCCTATAGTGATGCCACTTCGTCGTATGGAACCAAGAGAGCAGCGAGAGCTCGAGGTGCAAGTCAGCAATCTTTTGAAGAAGGGATTTATCAGAAGGAGTGTTTCTGAATGGGGAGCACCAGTTGTGTTTGCTACCAAGGCGGATGGTTCCCTTCGTTTGTGTGTAGACTACCGCGAGTTGAATAAAGTGACGAGGAAGAACAAGTATCCGCTACCGCGGATAGATGATTTGTTTGATCAGTTGAGTGGCGCGAGAGTACTTTCTCAGTTGGATCTCGCGACAGGTTTTCATCAGCTTAGAGTGGAAGCTGAGAGTATAGCTAAAACGGCATTTCGGACGCCGTCTGGATTTTATGAGTGGTTGGTCATGCCATTCGGGCTGACCAATGCCCCAGCATATTTTGTGGATCTTATGAATAGGGTATTCAGAGATCAGTTGAATAAGTTTGTCCTTGTGTTCGTTGATGATATTTTGGTCTATTCGAGGACAGAAGAAGAACACAAGGAACATTTAAGAATAGTAATGGAGGTGTTGAGAAAACACCAATTGAAAGCAAAGTTTTCTAAGTGTCACTTCTGGAAGAGGGAAGTGAGGTTCTTGGGCCATGTTGTATCAGAAAATGGGATTGCCGTGGACCCGGCGAAGGTGGCTACGGTACAGGATTGGCCTACGCCCAAGAATGCAACAGAGGTAAGAAGTTTCTTGGGATTAGCGGGATATTATCGTAAATTTATCCAAGGTTTCTCCAAGATAGCAGCACCATTGACCCAGTTGACCAAGAAGAATCAAGCTTTTGTCTGGGATGAAAGGTGCGAGAATGCATTCAAAAGTCTAAAGGACAAGTTGACAAGCGCACCAGTGTTAGTCATTCCTAAGGGGGATGAAGAGATGACGGTATACACGGATGCCTGTGGTACCGGACTGGGTGCGGTATTGATGCAAGGCGGTAGGGTTGTAGCTTACGCAAATCGGCAATTGAAACCGCACGAGAGAAGATACCCTACCCATGATTTAGAATTGGCAGCAATCGTGTTCGCGTTAAAGATGTGGAGACACTATCTCTTGGGAGAAAGATTTGAGCTGTTTACAGATCATAAATCGTTAAAGTATCTCTTCTCTCAGAAAGATCTGAATCTCCGTCAGCAGAGATGGTTAGAGTTCTTAGCTTCCTATGATTTTGACATCGCATACACACCAGGAAAGGGCAATGCGGTGGCTGATGCATTGAGTAGAAGACATGCCAGCTTAGGGGCTATGTTCCTTGAATGGAAGCAACTGGAGTTTATCGCGGGGTTTGATTTCAGACCAAAGTGCGAATTGGATCCAGAAATGTTAGCAAGTTTGACGATCAGACCCACTTTGATTGAGCGGATCGGCTCTAGTCAGAGGGACGATCCTAACCTATTGGAAATCATCTCCAAGTTAGAGATGGGTATCGATGAGGAGATGAACAAGTATGGGCTTGATCGAGATAGATGGCTTAGAAAGAATGGAAAGCTTGTTGTACCCAATGTCAATGGATTGAGGGATGAAGTGCTTAGAGAATGTCATCACTCAAAGCTGACTATACACCCCGGTGGTAATAAGATGTATAGAGACATGAAACAGACTTACTACTGGAAAGGAATGAAAAGAGACGTTGGGAAGTTTATATCCAAATGCATGAATTGCCAGCTAGTTAAAGCCGAGCAAAAGAAGCCTAGTGGATTGTTACAGCCATTAGAAATTCCCGAATGGAAATGGGAGCAAGTCTCCATGGATTTCATTGATGGTTTACCAAGGACTAGATCGGGACATGATAGCATTTGGGTGATTGTGGATCGATTGACTAAAAGCGCAAGGTTTATACCAGTCAAATCGACCAGAACGGCAGCTAAGTTAGCAGAATTATATATGAAGTGGGTAGTGAGATTTCATGGAGTACCTAAAGGCATTGTGAGCGACCGAGACCCGTTGTTCACTAGTGGGTTTTGGAAGAGCTTACAAGAGGCTCTAGGGTCAGAGTTACATCTCAGTACCGCATATCATCCTCAGACCGACGGTCAGACGGAGAGGGTGAACCGTATTTTGGAAGATCTCCTGAGAGCATGTATATTGGATTTTGGTGGATCATGGGATGACCATTTGCATCTAGTAGAGTTTGCATATAATAATAGCTACCAATCCAGTATCGGTATGGCTCCATATGAAGCTTTGTACGGAAGACCGTGTAACTCACCATCATGTTGGATAGAGACTGGCGAGAAGTTTATGCTTGGACCAGATGTGGTGAGGGAAACTTCAGATAAGATTAAGATCATTCAACAACGAATGAAGGCTGCCCAAGATAGGCAGAAGAGTTATGCCGATAAGAGGAGAAGAGACTTAAAATTCTCCGTTGGCGACTTGGTGTTTGTCAAGATTTCTCCGTTGAAGAGCGTAATACGATTTGGAAGGAGAGGCAAATTAGCACCAAGATTCGTTGGCTCATTCCCTGTTCTTGAACTAGTCGGGAATTTGGCATACAGAATTGACTTACCGGAGAAGATGGCAGGAGTTCACGACGTATTTCATGTTTCCCAACTAAGGAAGTTCGTTCACGACTCAGATATGACTATTTCACCTGATCAGTTAGAGGACTTCGAAGTAGAACCCGAGGCGGTTGGGAACCGCAAGCCGGTCCGTATTGTCGAGCACGACATGAAGCAACTTCGAAGGAAGGCGGTGAAGCTAGTCAAGGTATAGTGGAGCGAGGACGAGAGCGATTGTACTAGGGAGACAGAGGAGAACATTAGGAAGTCACACCCAGAACTCTTTGCCTGGTAAGATTTTGGCTTTGATTTAGTTTTCCGCATGCTAGGATAGGCTTGTTTGCTTGTTTTGCATGTTTGATTGTTGTATGTGGTTGATAGGCATGCGGGATCCTTTGTATGTTTTGGGTTAAGGAATTTCAGGGGCGAAATTTCTTAAGGGGGGGAGAGTGTAACGACCCGCATTCTACGCATCACATAATCGTAGAATATTTATTTCTGTCACATACGAAGTCGTATGGTCATGTAACTTTGGGGGACGACTATTGGGGTCATTTCCCATGTTCATGATTTTTCCCAATTTTTAAATGACCATTTTACCCCTAGTTATCACTGTTTTGGCCATAACTTTTGACTGGAAAGGAATTTTGACCTGAAACCACTTCCATTGGCTCCGGATGATGGTTTCTCTTTCCGTAGAGTGGTCACATTAGCCAAACGGACTCACCGTTTGGGAGATATGGCTGAAACAAGTTTCAGATGGTGAAAAACAGCTTAATTGGGCTTAAACGGGTGATTAGCAGCTAGGCCCAAGGGGAATTTCGGGTTTAGGGGTATATAGGGGTTGATTAGGGTTAGAAAACATTTCTTTAGACATTTTCCAGCCGCCACTTTCATTCCTCTTGACCTAGCCATGGCCTCTACTCTCTAAATCTCTCTAAAACACCCAAAAATCACTTTCTAATTGAAGATTAGGCTTAGCAAACATCGAATCAAGGAGTATTAGCACAAGAACCGAGGTGGAGCTGCTGTGTAAGATTGGGAACAGCGCCAAATCAGAGGATATTTCAGTTTTGGGGTTCTAGTTGTGGCAAAGGTGAGTGATAGCATCGTTTTGACACTAATTACAGTTAATTAAGGGTAATTAGTGAAGATTAGCGAATTTATACACTAATAAATTCTGGAAAAATGTTTAGAAATTCTGGAATAATATTTCATGCCTCTGTTAGAAAATTTAGACGATTTGATTAAGTTTTACTAAGTATGTGCTTAAACATGATTAAGAAGGATTATGGGAAAATGTGAGGTTTTAGCCACTTTTGATCTATTTTGATTCATTTGGATTGTTGTTTGGTGTTTGTGGTAGCTCTTACATATTGCTATGACTTTATGGTATGTTTTATGATTGATTAGAATAGTTAGATTGGTCGAAGACGCCGTCGTATGGCGCAAAACACTCGCTAGAAAAGTTGCAGGAAATACTGCAGGAATCCGGATCGGATCGGGTAGGGGATCGGATCGGGTAGGGGATCGGATCGGACATATCCGAACCGGACCAGAGCGTGGTACTTTCTGGAGCATGACGTGAAGAGGCAACAAGGAAGGCCTGGTCGGATCGGAGGGGCGTAGCGTGGGATCGGAAGGAACAAGGAGGACTGAAGTGGAAGAAAGAGGAGCATGGATACCATATTCCGAACCGAACCAAGAGCAATACACGAACCGAACTGATGCTGACGAGACGGAGACGGAGGCACTCAAGCTATGGAGTATCCGAACCGAACCGCTTCAGAATCACCGAACCGAACCGCATGAGGGAGAGCACCGAGCCGAACCGCATGAGGGAGAAGGACCCGAACCTAGAGGATGGTGGCACTCCGAACCGAACCGGGGAACGTATCCGAACCGAACCGAGCATGGGTGACCGGACCGAACCGGACGTGTACTTTTACTACTCCGTGATGACTCTTCTGAAGACCAACTCCAATTCGATCAAACCCGAGATGCAAAGGAAGTCCAAATGAGAAGTTAGAGCTTAAGATTCAGATGGGAATCAACGAGTTCGCTTCATGGTTGGGCTTTGCTGCGGGACGCGTGTCAAGGAGTTATCGACGTCTATAGCTTTGGACCACTATGGTAGGAGGTGCGAAGGCGGATTCAGGGCCATTATGTCATCGGTAGAACCAAGGGCTACGACCAATGAAGTGGGTCATTGAAATGTTTGGTCATGACTCCAAGTGTTTGGCTTGGTCACAGCAGGGTTTCTACAAGTCGGGATTCGTCGTTACCTCAGTTTGTCTAGTGTTCCAAAGTGGTAGATGTCGTACGCTTTACGCACTGAGTGAGAGATGTGAGGATGGTTGCTATGGATGATTTGTTTGCTATCATTGTGACATGCACACCCCACCCCGTATTCTTACACTATTTGTTATGGCACCTTGGAGTATTGTACGGTATGTGGTACTAACTCTTTGGATGCAGGTCCAGGTTCAGGTATGTCTTAGTATACCTGTTATTATTCTGTTTAGATGCTTATCGCTCATACCAGGCTTTATGTCTGACCCAGAGTTTTATGTCTCTTCTTATTACTCTGGGTGCTCACACGAGCAGACTAGAGACAGGTTAGCTGGTGATGCACGGGTAGCTGATCCGGAGACGAGCAGGAGGCTTCCACGTAATATATATAGTATTCTCCCTGTGTTGTTGAAGATCACTGCTTGGGCATTGGTGGTGCATCTTCTACTTTAGTTTTCTTTTGTTAGAGACAGTAAATTTGGAAAGTTGTAATAAGCTGTATTTGGATTTCCGCTGCTCTGATGTTGACATTGATTATTAGTTATCAGCTTATGCACTGTCTCGCCTGTTTTATGTCAAGTATGTTATTATTATATTTTATCCCATGCGCTGTGAGATATTCTACAGGTTCCTTCATTTGTTCATTCTCTTCTTTTCTTTCTTCTGACGACCGTCCCGTGCTAGTCGGACATGTGTACAGCGCACCTTCGGAGGAAATGCAGGCTGGTGCGGGGCGGGCCGTCACAGTGATCGTCCAGACGTACTTGGAGATCGATGGATATGCGGGGTACTAGGTGCCTCCGGTTTCGTTCAGACCCAGAACGAACTTGTAAATGGACTGTGTGTCTGACATTGGATTTTAGTCTGTGTGATTGATTTCTACTAAATATATATCTATTTGGCGGAGGAAAATTTATTCTCTTGCTTAACGCCCTTCTCTGTGACGTACGAGCTCAGGGGTTATATATCGATGGATATCAAACGCATGGAGTGAATTGCCTGTGTGGCATGCCTAAGTGACAATATGATCAAGGCTTCTGTTGAAAAGCAGAGTCTTGTGGTGGATGATTAAAGCACGGCCTTTGTGGCATAGCTTTGTGTAACGTTGATTCGCGAGCCTCACACCCCGGTGTGAACCAAAAACGGGAGACGGACCTCGGGAAGGGCATGCGTTTCCTTCTAGCTAAAAGTGGCGTCAGTGGTTTTACACGCCCTGACGAGTTTGACTTATGTGGTTGTTGCTGTTGCGAGGAGCCTCGGATATATCGATCGATCCGGGACCGATGGAGTCATTCGTTGGCTCATTTACGCCCCATAGGGCGGGGAGACGTAGTGTTCAGGCATAATAATCCACATCGGTGGACCGGCCCTGACGATCCATGGGGCAGTTGCGGCTGTTCCTGAGACATGGGCTAGATTGTCTCGAATCGGTAGAGGACTATCTTTTGCCTCGGTTCATAAATGGAAATCCAATTTCCAAATACGTGACACTTGCGGTTTTGATTGTAGAGCCTAGTATGGTGACATGATATATGGTACCCATGCCGTCTATGATTGATACTTATGATTTGAAGTTGTTTTATACACTATGCACTTAAAATAGTATCAAAAGATTTGTTTTAAACGTACTAAGAATGTTTGGCTATTATAAGGGAAAACCCTTTCCCCCGGCTTGCGTTGCATTGTGTGATAGGACCTGGGTCTTATAATAGCTTCAGTTTTCTTTATTTAGCATTGCGTTGTTTGTTTTATGCACTGGTGTTCTTGGGAGGAAACCCGTTCCATGTTATACGGCGTGGTCCCTTGATTTACCGAACTTTAAAATAAAGATTAATAACTGTTTTAGTTCTCACACCAGTCCCATGACTGACCTGGAGTTTATTGTTTTAACCTAAACTCTGGGTGCCCTGATTTTGACACGGGCAGCTAGTAGTTTTGGTTTTGCAGATTTATATTCACAGGATCCTGATTTACAGCTGGAACGATACTCGGAAAGCTTTGTATCCGCGTATTACTTCTAGTTGTGTATTGTATTATTTTCCGCTGCTATGTAATGTGTTGTAACCTCTGATATTTATCGAATGTAATATTCACTTATACTCTATATATTCTTGTAATCTGATGTATTGTTGTAATAAATAATGAAATGTTCTTCCGTCCGCGTTCTGTTGTGGCTTGTTCTCGAACTATCCGCGCTTTCCTCACCGAGGAAGTTACGGGTTTTTACACATGGCTCAAGAATCTCACTTCCCTCCTCCAGAAGTGACACTTAGAAAACTTTGCTTTCAATCGGTGTCTTCTCAACACCTCCATCACTATTCTTAAATGTTCCTTATGTTCTTCCTCTGTGCTCGAGTAAACCAAAATATCATCCACGAGCACAAGAACAAACTTATTCATCTGATCCCTGAATACTCTATTCATAAGATCCACAAAATATGATGGGGCATTGGTCAACCTGAGTGGCATGACCAACCACTCATAAAATCCAAACGGCGTCCGAAATGCGTTTTAGCTATACTCTTAGCTTCCACTCTAAGCTGATGAAAACCTATCGCGGGATCCAACTGAGAGAATACTCTCGCGCCACTCAACTGATCAAACAAATCATCTATCCGCGTTAGAGGATACTTGTTCTTCATCGTCACCTTATTCAACTCGCGGTAGTCTACAAACAATCGAAGGGAACCATCGGCCTTGGTAGCAAACACAACTAGTGCTCGCCATTCAAAAACACTCTTTCTGATAAATCCTTTCTTCAAAAGATCGCTGACTTGCACCCCGATCTCTCGCTGCTCCCTTGGTGCCATACGACAAAGTGGCATCACTATAGTTCTGGCATATTTCACTAAATCAATACGGAACTCAATCTATCGGTGTGGTGGAAGCCCGGTCACTTCCTCGAAGACGTTCGGATACTGGCCAACCGCGGGCAAACCTGACAACTCACTATGCGGGATGTCGAGGGAATTTAGAAAACTGGCTATTACCCCCATCACTAGGTAGACCACCAAACACTACCCTCCGCCCATCATCCGCTCTAGTTGTCACCAAAAAGCCCTCACAGTCTACCACCACTCCGCATCTTTGGAGCCAATCGACTCCTAAAATAATGCCAAACCCACTAAAGCCCAAAACAAAGCAATCACAAACAAACATGCATCCATGACTCGATAAGACCACATTACGACAAATCATGCTAAGGTTAGTTGAACCACCAATCGGGTTCGTCGCTACTAAAGGTCTATTGACAATCTCGGGCTCCAATCTCAACCTATCTACCAGGTCACTAGATATGAAAGAACTGGAAGCTCCGGTATCAAACAAAACTCTAACAGGAACATCATAAACAGAAAGCATACCTTGAATAACGACATTCTTTCCCTTCTCCGCCGTAGTTGGGGCATTCGAGAAGAAGGAATAGCATTAAGGGCATATGCTTTCACCATCTGCTTTTCTTTAGGGGGTTGCGGACACTTGTCCTTGTGATGTCCTACTTGGCCACAGTTGAAAAACTTCCTATCCGCTGGCTTGGCCAGACAATTACTAGCATAATGGCCCTTCTTACCACAGTTGAAGCACTCAACGTCTGGCTTATTCTTTTTCTTCTGGCTATCCTTGGTCTGAATCTGCTTTCTCTTATTCTGGGAACCATTCTTGCCTCCACCGCTTACTTGCGGCTTTGGCTCCTCTGTAGATGCAACCTCAGTCTTCGACTTAGGGTAAAGACTTTCTGATCTTAAAGTTTTCCCCATAATCGATTCAAACGTCTTATCGATGTGGTTAATAAGCCTTTCCCCCAAGTATCTATCCAAGCCAGTTATGAACTTCTCGTTCTTCTTCTCGGCGGTATTTATTAGAGATAACCCATATTTCGACAAAGTGTCAAATTCGACAATATACTCCGAGACAGCTCTGCCATTCCGCTTGAGTTCCAAGAATTTCTTAAATAGCACTGACTTCTGAGCAGCTGGAATGAACTTATCGCTAAAGCGAGCCTTAAACTGATCCCAAGTAATCTGATCCTCGGGAGTAGCTGCCTTTATAGCATTCCACCAATTCATTGTCCATCCTTGCAGCTGACGAGAAGCTAGCCTCCTCTTCATCGCATCCTCGATACCCAAGTCTTCGAAGATACGCTCGCAGCTATCCAACCAATCCTGAACATACGCAGCCGACTCCGTTCCGTGGAACAGCTTCCCACCAAGACTAGAATAGTCCTTGTTCAGCTTGGCGAAATCGGCCCTAGGCGCCTGCACTATTGTACCACCTCCATTACCAGCATTGGGAGCTTCCCTCTACACATCCCTAAGCATCTCCCTCATGAGGTCAGTAAACATTGTCCTCATCTCAGCAGCATTCCCATTATTGGCTCCTCTACCGGTACCCCTTGTGTATCGGCTCATCGTTTAATTTTCACACAGAAAACGATTAACCATCCTCTTTGTGGTGTCAGTGCAGTGCGACTTCATCCTTAGCTATACTAATAATATATATAACTTTTAAAAACCAAAATAATCATAAACGCGCTCTCATATACGTGTACTATCTCTCCCCGATAACTTCCCATGGTTAACTACGCAACCTAGAGCTCTGATACCAAGTGTGACGGCCCGCCCCGCACCAACCGGCATTTCCTCCGAAAGTGCACTGTACCCATGCCCGACTAGCACTGAACGGTCGCCAAAGAAAGAAAGAAGAGAATGAGCTAATCAAGAACCTGTAGAATGTCTCACAGCGCATGGGATAAAATATTATAACAACATACTTAACATAAAACAGGCGAGATAGTTCATAAGCTGAAAACTAAACATCATAGCAGCGGAAAATCCAAATACAACTTATGTTCCACATCATCATTATTACAACTTTAAAAATGTCTCTAAAGTAAAAGAAAGAAAGGGTACACTACTAATGCCCAAAGTAGTGACCAGCAGCGACACAGGGAGAATATCTATATATCATACGTGGAAGCCTCCTGCTCGTCTCTGGTACAGCTACTCGTGCATACCACCTAACCTGTTTCTAGTCTGCTCGTGAGAGCACCCAGAGTAATAAGAAGAGACATAAAACTCTAGGTCAACAAAAAGTCTAGTATGAGCGATAAGCAGCAAAACAGAACAATAACAGGTATACTAAACTATACCTAAACCTGGACCTGCAACCAAAGAGTTAGCACTACATACCGTACAATACTCTAAGGTTCCACTAAACATGGTATAAAGATAACGGGGGATGGGTTGTGCATGTCATAATGAAGGCAAACAGCTAAACATAGCAACCATCCTCACATCTCTCACTCAGTGCGTAAAGAATACGATGTCCACCACTGTCAATCACCAGAACCATCGAAGTAGTGACAGAGTTTGACTTGTATAACTGCTGCTACTACCAAACTTACCGCATGGATTCATGACCAAATCTTTACAAATGACGCCCACTTCATTGGTCTACAGCCCTTTAGTCGTACCTAGGGCACTGTGGCCCTGAATCCGTTCACCTACCCCCTGCACATAGTGATCCCAAGTTATAGATATCGATAACCCCTTAGCACACATCCCGCAGCAAAGCCCAACTCATGAAGCCGACTCGTTGGTTCCCAACTGGATCCGGAGTACAAACTTCCCACTTGGACTATCTTTGCATCTCGGGTTTTGGACTCCTCCTCCGGATCGGTCTTCATTCAGTTTGTAACTCGTGCCTCGCGTCCAAGCTCCTTGGTTCAGCTCGTAGTATCTCCTCTGGTTCGGATCGGGTCGGGTCGTGCTCCTCCAGCTCGTGATTCATCGTCAAGTCCTGCTCGTGATGCAACACCATTGGTTCAGAGTCCACTAAGCAGCTCGGATCGCGCCCCTTAGAGTGGTTCGGATCATGCTCCAAACTTCATAACTACACCATCAGTTCGGGGATGAGCATCCGGGTCGGGTCGTGGTCTTCAAGTGAGAGCGGATTGGTTCAGGTAGCTCTCCACGATCGGGTCGGAGATAGATTCCTGGATCACCAGCTGGTCGAGGCACTTTGGATCGGATCGTGCAACCATACCAGGTCGGGTCGTACTCCCTCCATCGGGTCGGGTCGAGCTTCCTCCATCTGATCCGGTTCTGCACAGTTTCCTGCACTTTGTCCAGCAAGCTGTTTACACCATTCGACGGCGTTTTCAACCAATCTAACACTTCTAGACAATCACAAATCATACCATACAGTCATAGCAACATGTACAACCAATCATAAACAACCATAGCATGTAAAATGGATCAAAAGTAGGCAAAACCCCTTATTTTCCCTTAAGCATGTTTAGGCAAATCTAATGATAGGATTAGTAAAACTTAACCAAATCAAACCAAATTTCTAACAGAGATCTAAAACATTATTTTCGAACTTATAAATATTTTTCCAAAATTTTATTATGTCTAATTTTGTTAATCTTCACTAATAACCCATAATTAACTGTAATTAGTGCAAAACCATGCAAATCACTCACTTTTGCCACAAATAAAACTCAAATCTAAAATGAATCTCTGTTTGGTGTTGTTCCCAATGCAAACAGCAGCTCTAACCTTGCTTTGGTGCTATTCCTCCTTAATTTGATGTTGATTAGGCTAATCTTCAATTAGAAAGTGGTTTGGGGATGTTTTAGATGTTGGAGACCATGGCTAGGTTAAGAGGAATGAATAGTGACGACTGAAAAATGAGAAAAAGGTATTTCCAAACCCTAACAGCCCTTTTAAATTCCTAATCCTAAAATTCCCCTTTGGGCCTAGCTGTTAATTACCCGGTTAAGCCCAGTTAAGCTGTTTTTCACCATCTGAAACTTCTTTCAGCCATATCTCCCAAATGGTAAGTCCGTTTTCCACATATGACCACTCTAAGGAAAGGTAAACCATTATTCGGATCTAATGGAGGTGGTTTTAGGTCAAAAATCCTTTCCAATCATAAGTTACGGCCAAAACAAGATCAGCTAGGGGCAAAACGATCATTTAAAAATCGGCAAAAATCATGAACATGGGAAATGACCCCAGTAGTTGTCTCCCAAAGTTACATGACCATACGACTTCGCCTGTAAAAGAAATAAATATTATACGATCCTTCGATGCGTAGAATGCGGGTCGTTACAAGTGGTGTCTGGGTTTTTCACGTCAAGATGTTTTACTTATGTGGATGATGGATAGCGAGGCGCCTCGAATATATCGGCACTACGGGGCCGATGGATGGTATGGTCTTTATATAGACCAATTTTACGCCCCAGAGGGCAGGGAAACATAGTGTTCAGGCATTTTAATCCACATCGAGTGGACTGGCCCTGACGATCTAAAGGCTTGACTGAGTACTTGCCTGAGGCTCAGGCTAGAGAGTCTCAAAGCGATATGGACTATCCCTTGCCTTGGTTCACAGACGGAAATCCAACTTCCAATACATGACATTTCAGTTTTATTTGTAGAGCCTAGTATGGCGACATAGTGGGACGGGGCATTATGTCGTCTATGATTGATACATTTATATTTGAAGTTGTTTTCATACACTTTACACTATAATAGTATCAAAATGATTAGTTTTAAATGTACCAAGCATGTTTGGCTACTATAAGATAAAACTCTATCCTCCGGCTTACGTTGCATTGTGTGATGGGACCTGAGTTTTATAATAGCTTCATTTTTTTCTAAAAAGCATTGTGCTGTTTTGTTATATACACTGATATTCTGGGGAGGAAACCCGTTCTTTGTTATATGGTGTGGTCCCTTGATATATTTGATTTTAAAGTAAAGTTTTAAATAACTGTTTTAGTTCTCACACCAGTCAAATGACTGATCTGGAGTTTATTGTTTTAACCTAAACTCTGAGTGCCCCTATTTTCCACACGGGCAGCTCGTAGTTTTGGTTTTGTAGATTTATATTCACAGGATCTTGGTTTACAGTGGGGATGATATTAGGAAAGCTCTGTATCCATATATTTATTTCAGTTGTGTTTTGTATTATTTTCCGCTGCATTGTAATTTGTAAATCTATGATATTTATCAAATGTATATTATTTATTCATACTCATGTTCTTGTATTCTAATGGAATTGTTGTAATAAGAAGTGAAATGTTCTTCTGTTTGTGTTCTGATTTGTCGTGTTCTCAAATTCAATCCGGCTTTCCTTTACGGGGAAGTTCGGGTCGTCACATGAACCAAAAGTTCAATACAGTTTAACAAACTTGAAATTGTTTATGTATTATTTGAACCAGAAGTTCAATACAGATTAACTACTTGAAGTTATTCATATATTTCATTTTAATCAGAAGTTCAATACAGTTCCAAATCAGATATTTTGGATATTATGATGCGATCTTTAAGATTTGCATTGACATTTCTTGATAAGAAAAAATTAATGATTGGAACCTTACGAACAGTTTGTTCTAAAATAGGTAACTCGAATAAGAAAGAATATGCAAATCAATTACATATGGAATACGTGGACGCACGTATATACACATATATGCGAATATTTAATTAAAAAACTGAAGTTGTCATGAGCTCATATTATAAATTATGCATATACTATTTAATATTTTAGAAAGTCGATTGACATCAATATTGATTGACCTAAAGTCATGTGCATATTCAAATGATAGAAAATTCCTCCAAGTCATCAGAACAATGAAAGGGAATAAGCAATTCAATATGAATGCGTCTTATCAGTTAATAAGATCATTATCCTCCTACAACTGAAATACATCTAATGTATTTGCTAGCTATGATGCTATAATGGATCAAAAATGAATCCAAAGTAGGTTTATTATTTAAAGTGACAATGTTTGTCAACATTGAGGTGGAGGATAAAGGAATAATTGATGTTAAATATTTGCTAACATATAGAATAATGCAAAGTATTAAGTATGTTGCATAAATTATCAATTATGTCCCTAATAGACTTTCTCCAATATACATTTTTTTGAACTATTCTCCAATATACATTTTTTTGAGCTATTCTCCAATATACATTTGAATCATCGAAGGATCAAAAGGTGTAAATCACAGCTAAAAATATGGTATAAAAGTCAGTTCAAAATATATTTGGAGTAAGTCATAAAGATGCAAAATAAAGGAGGTGAGTATTCCTAAAGAAACACAAAAGGTTCATTGAAAGAAACCCATGACATAATTGCCAAAATAACCCCAGAAGTGGTTTAGGTACCTAAAGCATGATAAGTTTTGAGATCTCAATGAACTACGTATAGAACTGACAAGAAATAATCATCAATGATAAATTAATAAATAGAAAAGGGCTTATATTTATGAATGGATTAAAAATCCCATATTAGAGAGAAACATGATTGACCATCATGAAATTCTCCTAAAAAGGATATATGGACCTGTAGTCCATAAGATATGAACCTGTAGTTCATAAGATAAAAATAGAAATATATTTAATGACAAAAACACATGGAAGTTAGTGAAGCACCATAGAGTGTCAACAACATGGTAAGTACCATGAGCATTGTATTTTTTGAGAAAATTGAATTGACTAAAGTGGTGAAAGTGTTTAAAACACTTACAATACCCTGAAGGTATAAACGATGAAAGTATACAAATTCCAGAAGAATTTAAATAACTTTGGTAGTGATAAAGAGCAAGAAATGTAAATTACAACATTCTTTCAAGTACTGTTGTGATGAAAATCTTGAAATAATTCATAATGAGTGGATCACTTCCTGCTTTCAAGAACTGTTGTAATAAATCTCTTAATCCATTGAAGTGGTAGTTGCGATATGCAAAACTTATTGCAATATATAAGTTCCTGAATAACATAAATAACATTTGTTATTATAAAGAATACCAAGAACATGGATGATAGATTGCAACATTCTTCTAAGTATTGTTGTTATGAAAACCTTGATATACTTCAAGGTGAGTAGATTACTTCCTTCTTAGTGTTGTTGTAATGAAAATCTTGATATACTTCATTCTTCTAAGTATTGTTGTAATGAAAATCTTGATATACTTCTAGATGATTAGATTACTTCCTGCTTAGTAATGAAAGTTGTCTTATTCATCAAATATGTATTACAATATGCAAATCTGATTGAAACAGAAAATAATTAGCACCTAAAGTGTACTTATAGACGAATAATAGTAACATACAAATCACAAAAGTAAGGCGTTTTAAATAAGAAAATATGCCTGAAGCATGGAAATGCACATGAAGTTTTAAAAGAAAAACTTCATTAAGAAGTATTTGTAAGCAATTTGATTTATTGAAAAAATAATACGAATTCATAGGAAATTATTAAATCAGGGAGAGCATCCATAAGTATGATATAATGCGCTCTTTTTCCTTAACAAAGTTTTTCCCCACTGGGTTTTCTTAGTAAGGTTTTAATGAGGCATGGGTCATGATCCAGAAGTATCAACTCAAAAGTAACATACAAAAATAAGTTATAATGTACTCTTTTTCCTTATTTAAGATTTTTCCCACTGGGTTTTTCTTATTAAGGTTTTAACGAGGCATTACATTGATCCAGTAGTATCATACTACTTTTGACGTAGTAAATATGACATTGTATATTGTACTCTTTTTCCTTCACTAAGATTTCTCCCATCAGGTTTTTCTTAGTAAGGTTTTGGCGAGGTAACATTTTGATCCAGAAGTATCAAACATCTTTTGATGCAGTAAACTATTATTTATGAAGAAGACAAGGCAGTTTGCATGGTTCAGATTCAAGTGAATTATATCAAGGATGATAGGATGGAGCATATTCCTTCTAAATTTCTCATCACACATGAATGAAAGGATAACAAGAAAGAGGAGAAACAAATTCAGTTCAAGAAAAGCGGGTAGATCTGTTCTCAAAGCCAATTTCCAAATCAACATTCCATAAGATGATGTACAAAATTGGCATGCGTCGGCTACATCAATAGACTAATTGAATAATGAGTTATAAATAAGGGGGAGCATATAAAAATATGCTATAATATACTCTTTTCCTTCACCAATATTTTTCCCACTGAGTTTTTGTTAGTACTATTTTTTTTGAGGCGTTATCTTGAACCTGAAGTATCAGCCCTTATTGTAACATTGTAAAACATGTTACCTAAAGATGAAATGAATTTGCACTTTTTTTCTTGTTTATGATTTTTCCCACAGGGTTTTTCATAAAAAGGTTTTTAATGAGGCATTGTTTTGATCCAGAAGCATCAAACTATTAGAGAAAATATCATTTAGTATGATATCTATAATGTCACATGTTGTACTCTTCAAGTTAGCAGAGCATTCATCATATATGCTTTAAAAGGGGCAACTTCAAGTTAGCAGAGCATTACGGATTTTGAAGATGCATATTCAAGGGGGAGTGTTGTAATATATAAGAGAGAATATGCTTTTGTCATATTCTGTTTAGTCCCACATTGTGGGATAAATTTTACTCCAAGCTTCCAAGCCTTTATATAAGGAGCTCATGTATTGTAAATAGCGTACTAATTGATGAATGAATAAAAAGTATCCTCTTTCTCCACTTCTAATGGCTTTCTTATTGTATATTATTTATAATAGACATATTTTTGTAGTGTCAATGTAAACCGCCTGATATCACTTGAAAAAGGACCTAATAAACTTTTATTTTACAAATTCAAACTACCTCTCCAACATCGCTTAAAAATAGTACATAATAAAAAAATTACAAATTCAAATCGCATCTCTATGAATATTACTAATCTTTTTTTTTTTTTTGAAATTTGAGAATATTACTAATCTTAATAATACTTGAAAATACGATCTAACAAATAAAATCTTTTATAAATTCGTTCTTTCTAAAAATATGAACATAAAGATGTTCTAGCATTGAAATAAATATTCAAAATAATTACACATCTCAACATAAAAATATGATCAAATGTTTTTATAATTCATTTTCTCTAAAGTGTTTTAAACATATACTATTTATAAAAATACAATTCATGCGCAAAACGCATTTTATGACCAAGGGCGAAGCACATGCAGTAATGTTTGTGTATGCATGTGTGTATGTATTTATTTTTATTTTATTTTTGAAAATTGATTCACTTTTATTACTAATAAAAAACAGTACAAAGGAACGTATGTATGTATGTATATGTATATATGTGTGTGTGTATATATATATATAGGCGAACGTTCAATGACACCCCAAACAGTGTAGCATCCCTAAATGCCCCCCGCACATTCTGTTTCTCTCTCCCTCCACTAGCTTAATTAATATTAAATGAGAGGATGAGAGATGGGGATAATGGGGTGCTCATTATTTGGGGTGCCATTGAACGCTCCTCATATATATATATATATATATGTGTGTGTGTGTGTGTGTGTGTGTGTGTGTGTGTATGTGTTTGTGTGTGTGTGTATGTATATATACATATGTATATATATATGGGGAGAGTTCCGCTACACCTCTTATATTGCACGTGAACTCTCTCCCTGAATCTCGGTCATTCATTCCCTCACCCATTCTTTCTCTTGGTGGAAAGAAAGAGAATGAGTTAAGAAATGAATGGCTAAGATTCAGGGCGAGGTTCACGTGCAATATAAGAGGTGTAGCGGAACGCTGTTTTATATACACACACACACACACACACACATACACACACACAGAAGTGACTATTGGGACATAAAAATTAAATACAACATAAGACACACAAATCGTGAAACGTTGGATTTGTTTGTATTTATGTGGAAAGTGAAATTCATGAGAAGATCTAGTGGTTGAGATTTATTGTATGCAATTTTGTGTCATCAATTTGTGTCCAAGTAGAGTTCCCATATATATATATACACACACACATAAGCGTAACGGCACGCGCTTCACGCGAGATGACTGCACGCGCTTTGCGCATGGATTGTTGTTCCTCAAATATTATCATGTGATGGATGTGCGCAGTAGGAGATCGGTATTATAAAAGGCAATTCATAGAAAAAAAAAAAGTTTTTTTTTTTACAAAACGACTTTGACTTGTACAATATGTTGCATTTTTCATTCGTGCACTTGTACATGCATCAATTAATCATTTATCAAAATGTGGATATGATGAATTACTTTAAAAATTTATCAAACATGCTACTTATAATTACCTTTCCAAACTTTGAAAACCATTTTTCAAAATACTAAAATTTAAGATCTCATGTTTCAACTTAACTTCATTTTATTTTAAAAACACGTGTATAATCCAATTCTATATAATCCTTTATGAAATCAATTTTTCAATTCTACAATAACACTAAACACATTGACACCAAACACTAAGCATAATATTTTTAACTCTTCTATTGCATTGAAATGAATTTTACCAAAGTTGGAAATGAAGTTTGAAGTGGACAATTGTCGCAGCGGTTTGTGTTTATAGGATTTTCGGATTTGCAGGCTGGAAAGTATAGGCTAAAATGGTAGGTAATGATGCAAATGAAGATGTACATTCTTGTGCATTTGTGCAAAGCACAGATGAAATGTAATGGACTAAAGAGGATTTTGGGTGTGCACATGTAACAATACGTTGCCAAGGATATATTAAGAACTCTTTCACAATACAATTAATATAAAATATATTTATATTGGTTCAACCTTCAAAATGCAATAAGACATCATATTAGTTATCATTAACCACATCTACAATAAAAGACAGACACAGCCACAATGTTGACCATGCAAGTACAATTCCTAACAGTCAGAAGTAATCCCTTCACAATATCTTCATCTTCTACCTACTCATCTCCCCCACCATTCTTTTCACTTTTGCATGCCAGTCTTCTTATGTTGTAAATAATTTGTTGTCCTACTCATCAAATTGATCCACTTTACCCAAACATGCCCAAAGGAAAAAATATTTGTTGCTTGAATCTGTTTTTGAAATCTGAGCCTTCTTTTCTTCTATTTTTCTTTATTCTGTCTTATCATGCAGAGATGTTCTAGGGGAGAATTTAACCAGGAAGCGTGTAAGTTTCAGCTACAACTTTAAGAAACTAACAAAAAAACTTATTGATCCAAGTATTTCATACACTTAATTAAGCACAAAAATATGTTACTGACTTTTCTAATATAGTTATGACCCTAGTGGTATTTGAGTCGATTAACAGCTCATATGAAATTGAAGAGCATGCCTACTAAATTATCCCCACTATTATAAAATGAACACAAAACAAAAGAAAAAAGGGAGAGAGGACATTTCTATTCATTCAGATGTATGTTCTTTCTATTACATTGGCTCCTTTATATATAGGCTTTTGGAGATGATCTTTAGCTTATATATATCACAACATTCATTTATATATTACAACACTCCCCCTTGAATATGCGTCTTCAAAAGCTTGAATGCCCTGCTAACTTGAAGTTGTCCCTTTTAAAACATATATGATGATTGCTCCCCTTTATTATTATCTTGCTTGCATATATCCGTTCATTCGATACAACTATTGTTTATTGCCTTTAAAACTCTATCAGGAAATCCCAATGGGAAAAACCTTGAACGAGAAAAAGAGTACAACGTCTGACATTATGAATATCATATTAAAATGACATTCCTTAAAAGAGTCTGATTCTTCAGGATCAAAACAATGCCTCATTAAAAACCTTTTTATGAAAAACCCCATGGGAAAAATCATAAACAAGGAAAATACTGCAAATTCATTTCATCTTTAGGTAACATGTTTTACAATGTTACAATAAGGGTTGATACTTCAGGATCAAGATAATGCCTCATTAAAAACCTTACTAATAAAAACCCAATGGGAAAAATATTAGTGAAGGAAAAGAGTACATTATAGCATAATTTTATATGCTCCCCCTTATTTATAACTCATTATTCAATTAGTCTATTGATGTAGTCGACGCATGCCAATTTTGTATATCATCTTCTGGAATGTTGACTTGAAAATTGCCTTTGAGAACAGATCTACCCTCTTTTCTTGAAACTAAATTTGTTTCTCCTCTTTCTTGTTATCCTTTCATGCATGTGTGAAGAGAAATTTAGAAGAAATATGCTCCATCCTATCATACTTGATATAATTCACTTGAATCTGAGCCATCCAAACTGCCTTGTCTTCTTCATAAATAATAGTTTAGTACATCAAAATATGTTTGATACTTCTGGATCATAATGTTGCCTCGTTAAAACCGTACTAAGAAAAACCCGATGGGAAAAATCTTAGTGAAGGAAAAAGAGTACAATATACAATGTCATATTTACTACGTCAAAAGTAGTATGATTCTTCTGGATCAATGTTATGCCTCGTTAAAACCTTAATAAGAAAAACTCAGTGGGAAAAATATTAAATAAGGAAAAAGAGTACATTATAACTTATTTTTGTATGTTACCTTTGGGTTGATACTTCTAGATCATGACCCATGCCTCATTAAAACCTTTCTAAGAAAACCCAGTGGGGAAAAACTTAGTTAAGGAAAATGTAATGTCCCGTATTTTTACGGTATAATAATTAATTTATTTAATTATTTAAATAATGATTTGGAGATTTAAATGGTTATTTAATTAAATAGTATTGAATATTTAATTAATATAAATAATATAATAATATATTTAATTCTGAAACAGTCAGAAATAATAGAATTCACAATATGGTGTGAATTAGATTATTCAAAATATATAATTCAGTTTAAAATTGAATCACGATAACAAATATATTTAATTAACGATGGTTGAACGTATAAATTATATTATAATTATAATCGAGCTCGAAATGGCGCGGCAGTTCACAATTTGATGATTCGAACTTTAAACGAATATATAGAATCCGTTTTAAGTCGAATTTCTGTGAAACAAGAAACGTTCAGAACTGGTGAAATATATTTTTCTTATGGAAGAGAAAAATCAGGATTTTGTCGTGTAGATTTTTATTTATGTCCAAATCAAATTTTCAAATAGTCGCTATGGAATCATTATCAACCATAACGATATATATAATTATAATTAAATATTGGCCTCGAATTTAGACAAGCCCTTTGAGACGTAGTGATAATTTAGTTTTTAGAATTTTACTGTAATTTTTAATAAATTAAATGCGCAACTTTTTATTTGGAGTATTTTGCAACCTATATCAACATTTTTAGGTTTCAAAATATAAGTTAATCTACTGATTTTATTATATTTTCGGGATCGCGACACCTCACTAAACACGACTGTATTTTTTTTTCAGTCTCAACGCATACATAAACTTTGGGAGGGGAGAAAATAAGTTTCATGAGAAAAACCCATCCCTCAACCTAAAAACCTAAATATTTCGTTCTCTGATCAAACAAAAAGACCATGTCTCATTCTTTTCCAAGCCACCAGCTCTTGTGTCCTCAAATCAAAAACGTGGATGAAAATTATCCACAAATTCAAAACAAGAAATCAACCAAACTCAACTAAGATTTCTATAAATAGCCTCCACTATTTCTAAAACCCTAACTTCTTCATTTTCTGGTCAAACAATGTGCCGCGTGATTTTTGGTTTCTCCAGTGAAAATTCGATCTTCACAAAAATCAAAACAAATGCTAATAAAATACTATAAATCCTAATACTCATATACATGGATTCTATGAGTGATGCTATCTATAGTCCCTTTTAAACGGTTCAATCAGCATTTGGTGCTTGACAGTTTTCAACAGTGGAAGTTAGGGTTAGGATTCTTTAAGTATTGAAGCATTTAATCATGAATTGGATGTTGGATTCGTGATTATGGCGTAGTTTAGCATCTCGTGGAGGCGATTTGTGGGTATCAGTGTGATTAAGGTTCGGTACTTCACTGAAGGGGGTCTCGACGGAAATTGGTTTCCGGATGCGAGTGTTGTATCGATGGGAAGGTTTCGAAGAGGACTTGAAGATGAGTTGTGTAGTGATTCTTGTTTAAAGTTTTGGTGAAGAGAGAATGAGCGGTTTGAACAAGAAAGGGGCAAAAATGGTGAGGACTGGAGCTCGAACTGTCATCGTGGAACAGGGAAGACGGGTTATGAGGAGAGGGTAGGCTTTTGAGCAAGGGAGATGGGCCTTGTTTCAAAAGTTAAGCCCATTTAATTAAGTAACCATGTTTTAATTATTTAAAAGTGCACATTAACTCATATAAGTCATAACTTTATCATACGTGAACGAAATGCAGAAAAACAGGATCCGTTGGGATCGTATGAACGGACACTACCCAATGGAATTGATTCGAAGTGAATTCGAGCTCGTTACAATTTATAGTGAAATAAATTGTCTGTCTGAATCAAGCTATGGCTATCGTTATTTTACGATGACCGTCCAATGTGAGTAAAAATCACTAAGTCTGATCAGTTTATATTTTTATAACATATTTTTAGAACTGTTAAATGTTGGTTGATTACTGTGTGTAGACTGTGTGGGTTAACTGTTAATGTATTGTTTGAAAATATAGATAATAACATATATATATATATCATAAATCGAATATTGATTTTGTTTATCAGAATATTTTATATTCGTATTATATGTGTTGTTTAACAGCTGTGATGCAGGGAAACAGGTAGGAGGGATCCAACAGGATTCCTGAATATTTATAATACTGTTTGTTTTCATATACGGTGTTATATGGTGTGATATGAAATTTGTTGCTGATTTTGTAGGTTTAAATGATACGGGTCATTGTTATATGGTACGTTAAATACCATAAGGAATACTGCAATGTTAAAAAGGAAATTTTCAATGCTATATTGAAAAGGAATTTATTTATAAAATCAAAAGATTTTGTAAAAAGAAATATTTATTTGTTAAATAAATAAAACTAAAAAGGAAATATTTATTTGGGAAATAAATAGAAAGAATAGAGAAATATTTATTTAGAAAATAAATAGAGATAAAAGAAATATTTATTTAGGAAATAAATAAAGATAAAGAGGGAATATTTGTAAACCATTTGCAAATGGAATTAAAAAGGAAATATTTGTAAAACATTTACAAATAAATTATAAATGGAAAATATTTATTTATGAAATAAATAGAGTTATAAAAGGGAATTTATAAATGAAATTATTTGTAAAATCAAAGTATTTTATAAAAGGAATATTTATAAAATCAAAGAATTTTATAAAACGATTATTTACTTAGAAAGTAAATAGAAGTGTAAAACGATTTTTACTTAGAAAGTAAATAGAATTATAAAAAGGATATTTACTTAGAAAGTAAATAGAATTATAAAAGGAATATTTATTTAGAAAATAAATAGAATAATTATGAAAGGGAACATTTATGAAATAAATAAAATGATTAAAGGGAAATATGAGTTATGGATTTAAAGAAGATTATTAAATAGAATCTGTTTAACAGATAAATTTTGAAGATTAATTTATAAATAATATTTTATAAATTAAATAAAATAATTATCATTGGATATATAAAGTTATATAAGTTTAAGCTTATATAAAGAAGTAAACAAACAAAGTGGAGCAGATTAATTTATAAATAATATTTTATAAATTAAATAAAATATTTATCATTGGATAAATAAAATATATAAGTCAAGACTTATATAAAGAAGTAAGAATTGATTTCAACATCGATATTTGAAACTGAATATGGACGAAGGTGTTAATCAAAATGTGTTAATCAAAATGTGTTTATCAAAATGAGTTAGAGGAGTTAATCGAATTATAGTTAATCGATTAGAGTTAGAGTTAATTGATTAGAGTTAAAGTTAATCGAATTATAGTTAATCGATTTGAGTTAGAGTTAATTGATTAGAGTTAGAGTCAATTGAAAAGGACTTATCGAGTATTAGCTTATTCGAAAGGAGAAATCGAATATAAGTTATTCGAAGTGAGTTAATCGAATATTGTTTATTTGAAAAGGAGTAATCGAATATAGTTTATTTGAAAGAAAGAGTAATCGAATATATTTTATTCGAAAGAAAGAGTTATTGAGTATTAGTTATTCAAAGAGAGTTAAATCAAAATATAAGTTATTCGAAGTGAGATAATCGAATATTAGTTATTCGAAGAGAGATACTCGAATATTAGTTATTCGAAGAGAGTTAATCGGATATAAGTTATTCGAAGAGAGTTAATCATCAAATTCGATTATATCGAATTCGGGAAAGTATTTATACTTTTCGGTTTTTAAATCAAGATTTATTTATTCATATATTAGGTGTTTATTTATTTATTCAAATTAAAGAATAAAAGTTATATTCGAAGCTAGATATATCGAAAGTAGGGATTATAACGCTATAGTTATAATCCATGTTTTCAATAAAGAAGTGGATACGTAAATAGAATCCGAGAGTTACGTAAGGAAGTTTGTTGAAGGTTTAAAAGATAAACTTTGTCTATTCCGATGTTAAAACGTTGTTCAGTTAAGGTCTGAGAGGTAATTATACCCCAACTTGATTGACTTCCTTCTTAACTAAGGAATGTCTAAGGTTTGATAGTAAAGGATGGTTAAGTGAATTTAGTTAATGAGTGAAATGGTTTGAGTTGGCATGGCGATGTTTGATTTAAACATTAGTTTAAATCCAGTGAAGGAGTTTTGGAAATGCTTTCCAAATAAGAATTAGAAATGTATTCTGATAATAGAAAATAAGAATTTAGAATATATGGAAACAGAAGATAAGTAAATTAATGAACTAAAGAGATAAATGTTAAATGATGATTGCTCGATATAATTTCCATCTAGAAATAATATTGTTGTTTGCACATGTGTTTTTCTTAGATAGTTAAATCACAGACTATCAAAGTTTTGACCATTTTTCCGTCGTCAATACGGAGAGACCGGCTGGATTATTATTCGAGAACCACTCCGTATGGGCGTTAGCGTTTCGAATCAAATAGATCGAAGACAAATTGAAGATGGAGCTTATACAAGGGTTATTTTGGCAATCCTAGGTAGAAATTTCCTAAGATGGATTTACAGAATAGTGCCTTCGGTTTGTCCAGTCCCAGGACAACTTGAATGGACGAATGTTTGACAGAGTATATCTGGTAGATCACGTAAGTTGATCGTTTCAAATGTATTTACGTTGGTGGCGGAGGAATTCATTTTTCTTAGCTTATACCCATGGTATTTTTGGGGAAATCAATTTGTGATTTGATGTGTATGATGATGTGGCATTCAAAGTAGATGAAGACGTGATCTGTATAGAGATACGTTATAACCTCAAGCCTCATCAACTGGGAAATGACAGAAATCGGGCAGGCAGCATGGCTAAGTGGGTCGCACCCAATTAGGGTATATTGTCACTATCTAGAGAATATTCATATTTGTACTTCTTTCAATTCTATATCTTCCGGGAACGGTTGTGTTGGAATACTAACCGAGGGGTGGCAATATATTCGATACATTCAAGAGAAATGAATGGTCGGTTATGTGTGGCCGAGTTACAAGACGTTCTTGTTGAACTCCAGTGTATCGCTTCTAGAGTACATTGAGCGGAAGGTGGATCCATACCTTGTCATAGTTGGAATCCGTTTCCCAAATAAGAGCCCGCAGTTTTGATTGTATATTACATATGTAGAATGTTAGATGTAAGCGTTTCTGCTATATTTCTATTTACTTGATCTAGACATTATTATAATATCAGACAAGTATCGTTTTAGAAATATTTTCGGTCATCATAAGGTAAAAGCCATCCGTGTTTATGTGTGGATCGGTCTTATGATTACCTTCGTTTCAAAAGAATTTTGAAAGTCAAATCAAATGATTTGAGTTTACTCACACCAGTCACATGACTGACCCAGATTTTATTTTGTTTTGTTTTCCCTAAACTCTTGGGCGCCCAATTTTGTACGGGCAGTCAAGTAGTTGGGATTTTACAGATACTTGAAGAGCGGGAGCAGGAGGCTTTAGGATTATATAGCTATTGTTATTTCCGCTGTGTTGTAAGTGTTATACTCAAATAATGGTATTGTATACAGATACTGTTTTATTTCAAAGTTATGTTATGAAATATATTTATTCGTTTCGTTGTGAGATTCGTGTTTACTTTGATGTTGTATGTTCTTCTTCTTCTTCTATTCTAAGTTTCTTTCTTATCTATTCTAACCCTATAATTTCTTTCATGGACTATCCGGTGTTTCCGATGCTTGAATAGTCGACGTGGTGTTATATGCCGATATCCAAGATCGCGAAAACCCCGGGTCGTTTCTGTGGTATCAGAGCTTAAGGTTAAGTGAATTACCTTGGCTCTGTGGCGTGACTCGGTAGAGATGGGGTTAGTAACACCCTAGATTGAGTTGAGTGTATATATACAAGTGAACATATTTGCTATTGATATAAAAATTGTTTTATATTGTTGAGATTTATTAGTTGAGTTGTTTATGAGTTCTGGTCGATCAGTTTGATCCACTGTATCGGTAGGAGTTTCTAAACACTCGAATACGATGGGTCGACACGATATGTTTTGAAAAGAGGGTAAATGAAAATAATTTTACCCAAAGTATATTTTGATATCGAGAAAATATATATATTGGAAATATAATATATTGGATATATTGGTTGTTATTATAATCGAGTAAGATTACAAACTAAATGGTTATATATAAAACCAAGTAGAATTCGTATAAGTGTAATATATGAAATCAGATGAATTAAATCTGAAAATAAATCAGAATTTGGAATTTACAACTCTGGAAAGTTGAAAAGGTGTTTGTAAATGGACTTGGATTAAATATAAGGAATTTTTAAAATCCTGGGAGATTTTAAATTGTTTTAAAGCATTGTAAATGGTATAGGGAAATATATTTCAAAACAGAGATGTTGAAAGGTGATTTTGAAAAGTGATATAGTATTGAACTCACTTCGGTCGCTGGAAAATAAATTCCGATATTGATTCGGACATCATCGCTGTCCTTTTTCGAGTTTTTGAGTGACGAATTACTACCAAAGATTTTGTATTTGAATTGTTTTAAGAAAAACAAGTTGTATTGAAATTTCAGAAAAGGATATTTGATTTCTGGAAAGGCTAAGCTTTTTGAAACTCCCAGGTAAAGATTGTTTGAAATAAAAACAAATTAAATAGAAATTTGTGAAAGCAAAATTCAAATTGAAATAAAGACAGTTCAGTGGTAACTGAACTGAATTGGATTAGAATGGTATCGAGAAAATTGGATTGGTGATATAGGAATTTGAAATGGAATTGGGTTGATAAAGTTAAGAATTTGGGATTAAGGATAGAACTTGAGTCCCAAATGAATTTGGCTTGGATAAGCAAATGGTTGTGTTGGAGATAAAACTGATTGGAGTTTGATTGGGATAAAATTGGTATATGCTGAATTGGTAGCAGATGTAAAGGATATAATTATATGCCCAACCAAAAAGGTACGAGTTTACATTTCTATTGGATATGAGATTTTTGAGCCGAATTGGCAAGCCGCTTGGCTATTTGGTTTTCTTTTGGGTTGGAGAAGGCCTAGAGAGGCGAGTTGGAGTTTGAGCTATTGACCATTACAAAGGAGGTGCTGGTGAAATTTTTCGAAAAGTTAAGGTGTTAGAAAATTTTCAAGATTTTTGAAAATTTTCATTAATAAGAATTAATTAATATTTTAAGTGAAGTTTATTTCTTCAGTTAAAACTGGAGTAAGAAGTAAACAAATAAATTTTTAACACAGTTAATAGGGTTTGTTTTCTACCTTAGCAATTTCGAGGATGAATTTTTTTTAAGGAGGGGAAGAATGTAATGTCCCATATTTTTACGATATAATAATTAATTTATTTAATTATTTAAATAATAATTTGGAGATTTAAATGGTTATTTAATTAAATAGTATTGAATATTTAATTAATATAAATAATAGAATAATATATTTAATTCTGAAATAGTCAGAAATAGTAGAATTCACAATATGGTGTGAATTAGTTTATTCAAAATATATAATTCAGTTTAAAATTGAATTATGATAACGAATATATTTAATTAATGATGGTTGAACGTATAAATTATATTATAATTATAATCGAGCTCGAAATGGCGCGGCAGTTCGCAATTTGGCGATTCGAACTTTAAACGAATATACAGAATCCATTTTAAGTCGGATTTCTGTGAAACAAGAAAAGTTCAGAGCTGGTGAAGTATATTTTTCTAATGGAAGAGAAAAATCAGGATTTCGTCTTGTAGATTTTTATTTATGTCCAAATCAAATTTTTGAATAATCGCTATGAAATCGTTATCAACCATAACGACATATATAATTATAATTAAATATTGGCCTCGAATTTAGACAAGCCCTTTCAGATGTAGTGATAATTTAGTTTTTAGAATTTTACTGTAATTTTTAATTAATTAAATACGCAACTTTTGTTTGGATTATTTTGCACCCTATATCAACATTTTTGGGTTTCAAAATATAAGTTAATCTACCGATATTATTACATTTTCGGGATCGCGACAGCTCACTAAACACAATTGTATTTTTATTTCAGTCTCAACACATGCATAAACTTTAGGAGGGAAGAAAAGAAATTTCATGAGAAAAACCCATCTCTTAACCTAAAAACCTAAATATCTCGTTTTCTGATCAAACAAAAAGACCACGTCTCATTCTTTTCCAATCCACCAGTTCTTGTGTCCTCAAACCAAAAACGTGGATGAAAATTCTCCATAAATTCAAAACAAGAAATCAAACAAACTCATCTAAGATTTCTATAAATAGCCTCCACTATTTCTAAAACCCTAACTTCTTCATTTTCTGGTCAAACAATGCGCCGCGTGATTTTTGGTTTCTCCAGTGAAAATTCGATCTTCACAAAAATCAAAACAAATGCTAATAAAATACTATAAATCCTAATACTCGTATACATGGATTCTATGAATGATGCTCTCCGATCTGGAGTTCCTTTTAAGCGGTTCGATCAGCATTTGGTGCTCGACAGTTTTCAACAGTGGAAGTTAGGGTTAGGATTCTTTGAGTATTGAAGCATTTAATCATGAATTAGATGTTGGATTCGTGATTATGGAATAGTTTGCATCTCGTGGAGGAGATTTGTGGGTATCGATGTGATTAAGGTTCGGTACTTCACTGAAGGGGGTATCGACGGAAATTGGTTTCCGGGTGCGAGTGTTGTATCGATGGGATGGTTTCAAAGAGGACTTGAAGAGGAGTTGTATGGTGATTCTTGTTTGAAGTTTTGGTGAAGAGAGAACGAGCGGTTTGAGCAAGAAAGGGGCGAAAATGGTGAGGACTGGAGCTCGAACTATCATCGTGGAAGAGGGAAGACGGGTTATGAGGAGCGGGTGGGCTTTTGAGGAAGGGAGATGGGCCTTGTTTCAAAAGTTAAGCCCATTTAATTAAGTAACCATGTTTTAATTATTTAAAAGTGCACATTAACTTGTATAAGTCGTAACTTTATCATACGTGAACGAAATGCAGAAAAATAGGATCCATTGGTATTTTATGGACGGACACTACCTAATGGAACTGACTGGGAATGAATTCGAGCTCGTTACAATTTATAGCGAAATAAATTGTCCGTCTGAATCAAGCGATGGTTATCATTATTTAATGATGATCGTCCAATGTGAGTAAACTCACTAACTCTGATCAGTTTATATTTTTATAACGTATTTTTAGAACTGTTAAATGCTGGTTGATTGCTGTGGGTGGACTGGTTAGATTAACTGTTAATGTATTGGTTGAAAATACAGATAACGATATATATATAAATCGTAAATCAAATATTGATTTTGTTTATCAGAATATTTTATATTCGTATTATATGTGTTGTTTAACAGCTGTGATGCAGGGAAACAGGTAGGAGGGATCCAACAGGATTCCTGAATATTTATAATACTGTTTGTTTTCATATACGGTGTTATATGGTGTGATATGAAATTTGTTGCTGATTTTGTAGGTTTAAATGATACGGGTCATTGTTATATGGTACGTTAAATACCATAAGGAATACTGCAATGTTAAAAAGGAAATTTTCAATGCTATATTGAAAAGGAATTTATTTATAAAATCAAAAGATTTTGTAAAAAGAAATATTTATTTGTTAAATAAATAAAATTGAAAAGGAAATATTTATTTGGGAAATAAATAGAAAGAATAGAGAAATATTTATTTAGAAAATAAATAGAGATAAAAGAAATATTTATTTAGGAAATAAATAAAGATAAAGAGGGAATATTTGTAAACCATTTACAAATAGAATTAAAAAGGAAATATTTGTAAAACATTTACAAATAAATTATAAATGGAAAATATTTATTTATGAAACAAATAGAGTTATAAAAGGTAATATATAAAAGAAATTATTTGTAAAATCAAAGTATTTTATAAAAGGAATATTTATAAAATCAAAGAATTTTATAAAACGATTATTTACTTAGAAAGTAAATAGAAGTGTAAAACGATTTTTACTTAGAAAGTAAATAGAATTATAAAAAGGATATTTACTTAGAAAGTAAATAGAATTATAAAAGGAATATTTATTTAGAAAATAAATAGAATAATTATAAAAAGGAACATTTATGAAATAAATAAAATGATTAAAGGGAAATATGAGTTATGGATTCAAAGAAGATTATTAAATAGAATCTGTTTAATAGATAAATTTAGAAGATTAATTTATAAATAATATTTTATAAACTAAATAAAATATTTATCATTGGATAAATAAAGTTATATAAGTTTGAACTTATATAAAGAAGTAAACATACAAAGTGGAGCAAATTAATTTATAAATAATATTTTATAAATTAAATAAAATATTTATCATTGGATAAATAAAATATATAAGTCAAGACTTATATAAAGAAGTAAGAATCGATTTCAACATTGATATTTGAAATTGAATATGGTCGAAGGTGTTAATCAAAATGTGTTAATCAAAATGAGTTAGAGGAGTTAATCGAATTATAGTTAATCGATTAGAGTTAGAGTTAATTGATTAGAGTTAGAGTTAATCGAATTATAGTTAATCGATTTGAGTTAGAGTTAATTGATTAGAGTTAGAGTTAATTGAAAAGGAGTTATCGAATATTAGTTTATTCGAAAGGAGAAATCGAATATAAGTTATTCGAAGTGAGTTAATCGAATATCGTTTATTTGAAAAGGAGTAATCGAATATAGTTTATTCGAATGAAAGGTTTATTAAGTATTAGTTATTCAAAGAGAGTTAAATTGAAATATAATTTATTCAAAGTGAGATAATCGAATATTAGTTATTCGAAGAGAGATATTCGAATATTAGTTATTCGAAGAGAGTTAATCGGAAATAAGTTATTTAAAGAGAGTTAGTCATCGAATTCGGGAAAGTATTTATACTTTCCGGTTTTTAAATCAAGATTTATTTATTTATAAATTAGGTGTTTATTTATTTATTAAAATTAAAGAATAAAAGTTATATTCGAAGTTAGATAAGTAGGGATTATAACGCTATAGTTATAATCCATGTTTTCAATTAAGAAGTGGATATGTAAATAGAATCCAAGAGTTACATACGGAAGTTTGTTAAAGGTTTAAAAGATAAACTTTGTCTATTCCGAAGTTAAAACGTTGTTCAGTTAAGGTTTGAGAGGTAATTATACCCCAACTTGATTGACTTCCTTCTTAACTAAGGAATGGCTAAGGTTTGATAGTAAAGGATGGTTAAGTGAATTTAGTTAATGAGTGAAATGGTTTGAGTTGGCATGTCGATGTTTGATTTAAACATCAGTTTAAATCCAGTGAAGGAATTTTGGAAATGTTTTCCAAATAAGAATCAGAAATGTTTTCTTGTAACGACCCAGATTTTTGAACAGTTTATTCTAAATATTTAGTATGGTTTTAAATATTGAATTCATAGTATAAATGGTATTTTATTTTGTATCGATTAAATAATCGAAATATGATTTATTTTGATAATTATCATAATATGAACAGTAACAATTGAATTCAGAATTAAAACTGTATCAAAACAATTCTATAGATTGATATAAATTCTATTTGAATTAGAACGATAATAGTAATTTATTATCGGCGAATTTAATTAGTTAAAAATCAATTTATATTTTAATTGAGTTTAAATCATTAATTTAAATTGTTCTCTCTTTTAACAGTCGAATTGAATTTTAGAACTGGTCCCGTTAGGTTCATAATATCGAATAAACTTGGAGACGTCGGTTGTTAGATGTCAATAAGGATTCGGAACCCCTAAATGTAATTTAAACGGATAAATACAAAATCAATAAGAAAATAAATAAATAATTAAAATGTACATCAGCCACCCTATACTTTGAATGAAGCCGACCTAAAACTGAAATCACGCAGACCTTGATTACCTCGAGCTGGGAAAAATGGCCTCCTCTTTCGTTTACAAGCCAACAAGGATTAAATGGCGACGTACGTCTGGTTCCCTCTCCCTTCTATATAAACGCGTAACCCCTTTTCCCTTCTGTTTTCATTTTTCCATCCCTCAGATAAGAAAAATCGATGCCAATTCCCATTTAAACCTTCGAGAAATTTTATATTCACAAACAAAATCAAAATCCGAAACCATCCTTTGTCTTCATCGAAGTCGAGCTTCGATCTTTCCAGCAAATTGAAGAAGGAAACGAAATCGATGGTGACAGGGGTATCGCACAACCTCGACGTCGATGTTGGGCTCGACAGTGAAGCTCACGCTTCAGGTGTACGCGATGGGAATCTCGACTTCAACCAACTATCTAGGGTTCGCCTCGGAGTTTGTGGGATCGTCAGAGGGGTCGGTCAGGAGCAGTGCGATGGGTTCTGTAAGTCGCGAACTGTCGGTTTGGGAATCTCGTATGATAGTGGAGCTGTAGCGTTTGTACTGAGGAGTTCGACAGTGAAAGGTTTGGGAAGTTCGATCCATGATTTCTGGGAGGAATTTGAGAGGAGCGATGTACTATGGTGGAAGCAGGCGTGACAGAAATGGTCATCACTTCGAGAAGAATGGAGTATCTGCAATGCGTTCAAGGAAATGCCATAATGGACGACTGAAATTTTAAGGGTTGTTTGCAGTAAAAAGGTTGATCGATGGCTGTTGAGTGGCTTCGTAGTCGTTCAAGAAATAAGGTATACGTTTATTTTAAAATAAATAGAAGAATTATTTTATTTATCGTTAGTTATTAATTAAAATCAATAATCCAGTTAATCATAAATAAATATTCGTAGGTGGAATTTTACTTAAGACAACTTGTAGCTGCGATGTTCCGAGATTTAAATGGATATTCAGCGCAAATAATTCGAAGTGAGTAAATCTTACTCACCTTTAGAATTATTTTTATTTCATTAAAAATAATTGTCTGTGCTTGTGTGCATGATTTCTGGTTGTTTATATATATTAGTTATTTAGGCTATATATATATATATATATATATATATTGGGTTGATTGATTGGTTGGATTCCCGCAGTCTTATTAGCGGATGCCCGCAGTTTCATAGCGGATGATTACCCTATACGCCCCACGCTATGATTAGTGGATGACCTTCTATACCGCGATATTCTGCCACGAAGCAGAATGGGTATTATTTATGTGCTAACATCTGTGGATGCAGGAAAACAGGTTGGAGGAATCCAACTGGATTCCTCAAAAATATATTATCTGTTTGTTTATTTGTTTGCATATATATTGTTATATATGACGTGTTAGAAAAATAAATAATTCGTTGCTTTGTGTGTTTAAATATCACTGGGCCAGTTAAAAAGATATTTGAAATGTAAAAAGGAAAAATTCTATTTTTAAATAGAATTTGAATTTTTAATGGGAATAAAAATATAAACTTGTTTTGAAAAATAAAACAAGTAGTTTCTTTATAAACAAAGTTTAGAAATAATTCTTTTATAACGAAGTTATAAATGAAGTAAAAAGAATTATCATTTGATAATTCAGAAATAGAAATACAAGCGTGAAATTGGGATTTGAAATAAAATTTCAAAATAGGATGTGAAATGAAATTTTTAAATATATAACTCAATTGAAATTTGAGTATAACATTTGAATTTTAAAAGGAGTTTAGATATTTGAATTTTAAGAAGAGATTGAATATTAGAAATTCAAATAGAAGTTCAAATAGAATTTGAATAGACGAAATTGGAAGGGAAAAAAATAGAATTTGAATTCAAGAAAGTAAATAAAATTTGAATTCAAGGGAATTCGAATAAGGAAAATTCAAATAAAGATTTGAATATAGAATTTCAAAATAGAATTTGAAATATAGAATTTCAAAGAAGAATTTCAAAATAGAATTTGAAATATAGAATTTCAAAGAAGAATTGAATAGGATTTGAAATATAGTATTTCAAAGGAGAATTCAAATGTGAAATTTGAATAGAGATTTGAATGGAATTTAAATATGAAATTTGAATAGAGGTTTGAAATAGGAATTCGAGTATTGAATTTGAACATGGAATTGAATACAGAAATTCAAGTAGAAATTAAAAAATGAGATTTCAAAAATAGAATTTGAAATAAACTTTGGAAATAAGATTTCAAAGTAGAATTGGAAATAGAATTGGACATAGGATTTCAAAATAGGAAATCCAAATAGTTTTGAAATGGAATTTGAATTCAAGGGAATTCAAATGAATTTGAATATTAGAAATTCAAATGGTGTTGAAAATGAATTTGAATATTAGAAAATTCAAATGGGGTCGGAAATGAAAAATGGATTTTGAATGTAAGAGATTCAAATTGAATTCAAATAGGATTTAATCTATGGGATTTGAATATGAAATTCAAATGGGTTTAAAACTATGGAATTTTGAATATAGAATTTAAAAAGGAGTTTAATATTTGAACTTCAATAGAATTCAAATATAGAAATGGGAATATAGAAGTTCAAATGGAATTTAAGTATAAAGTTTGAATAAAAGAATTCAAATGAATTCAAGTCTAGAATTTGAATATAGGGAATTCAAATAGGAATTCAAATATGGAATTTAAATATCAAATAGAAAAAAAGAATTGGGATTTGAAATATAGAATTCAAAAGTGAGATTGGAATTTGAATCAAGAAATTCAAATAAGGTTAAAACGAAGTTGAATTCATTTTTAAGAAGTTTAAAAAGTTTTTATATATATATAATTAAAACGAACTCGCCGCAGCGCTGCAGTTCGTAAAATAGCGATTCGAACTTCAATCAAGTATACAGGACTCAATTGAAGTCGGATTTCTTTGAAACAAGAAACGTCAGGACCGATTTGATAATAGTTTTCTAATGGAAGAGAAAAATCTGGATTTCATCGAATAGATTTTGAGTTATGTCAAAATCAAATTTTCAGAAAAGCAGCGCCAGAATCGTTTTAAAACCATAATGGTTTATTTAATTTTATAAAAGGATTTTTAAGCAAATAAAATCCGAAGTTTCTATTTAGAAAATTTCAGAGTTAAGTTGTAAAATATATGCGAATTCAAGTTGTGTAAATGAATATGATTTTTGAAATAGAAATCAGATTTTTGATTTATTGAATAGAGTTAACTAATTCGAATAGAAATTAGTTAATGAGATTTCGAATGAATATTGAGCTTTAAATAAGTGAATTCGATTTGAGAATTTATATTCGAAATAGAAAAGGAAACTAGAATTGAAATTGAAATTCAATTTGGTTATGAACGAGTTAAATATTTTATTTGAACATGTTATGTTCAACAAAGAAGTGAAATAGACAAAAAGGCTAGTTAAAGAATAATTGAGCGAAACTGAATTCAAACGATTCAAAATTTGAATTCAAACGAATGGATTGAGTTGAATTGAATTGGAAACAGGTGAACAGGTGTTAAACAGATATGGGATGAGGTATATGAAGATTTAAATTTATGTGCCCGACAAAAAGGTACATGTTTAAATTCATATATGGGTTTTATGCGCCGTATCGGCAAGCCGCTTGGCTTTTCCTTTTTCTTTTCGATTGGAGAAGATACCGGGAAGCTATTTGAAATTTCCCGATGCTCCCGATACAGGGGAGGTTATGGCGAAATTTTTCGGAAATTTAAGGAGTTAGAATATTTTTAAGATTTTTCGATAACGTGAAATCATTGTATCGACGTATTGAATATTCGATAAGAAAGTGAATATAGAAATCGAATATTGTAAACAAAAAGGGATAGAGATAAGTGATTGAAATTGATTTCAATTGAAAATAGAGATATTTTCTAATATATAGAAAAATAAAAGAAGTTAATATTTGGAAACGTTTTCCAAATGGCATAAGAGCCAATATGATTATTGAAAATATTTGGCTAACAAATATTGATTGAGAAAATAGAGAAGTGGTTTAATTAATGAATATTAATTAAAGAGCCCAGTGATTTGTTTGATATGTTTGGATGAACACTTGTTTTTATTCGATAGTTAAATCACAGACTATCGAAGTTTTGACCATCGTTGTCAATATGGAGAGACCGGTTGGATTATTATCCGAAGAACCACTCCGTATCGGCATAAGTGTTGCGAACCAAGTATGCTGAATATATTGAAGACGGAGTAAAGTGCAAGGGCTTTTCTATTAATAGAAATAGTGCCTTCGGTTTCGTCCAATCCCAGAACGAACGTAAATGGACGAATGTCTGACAGAGTATTTCCAATGATCAAATGGGTTGGTCTGTATGAATATATATGGTTGCAACGGATTTATCCCTTAGCATAATATCCAGAATATTTGTGCAAACTCAACTAGTGATTAACGGATCTGACAATGTGGCATTCAAAGTGATTGTGTTATCAATGAATGGTAAGTATTCGTAGCCTCAGGCCTCAACAACCGGGAAAGGACAAAAATCGGGCAGGCAGCATGGCTATGTGGGTCGCACCCATTAGGGTGTATAATCACCTATCTAGAGAAATTCCTTTTGTTCTAAATCTATCGATTCTGCCCATTCGGGAAACGGTGGTTTGAGTCCAACCGTTGGTGATATACATTCGATACACTCAAGCGAAATGAGTGGTCGATCATGTGTGGGCCGGGTTGCAAGATGTTCTTGTTGAACCCAGTGTATTCCTCTCTAGAGATACACAGTCGGAAGGTGGTTCCATACCTTGTCATAGTTGGAATCCAATCTCCAATAAGCGCCATGCGGTTTTTGATTTTATACTATATATGTGGAGCGTGAGATGCAAGCGTTCTGCTATTTGGTTATTTACTTGATGTAGACATTACTATAATATCACTGGATTTGATATCAAAGTGTTTTGAGTTATAGTAAGGTAAAAACCGTCCATGTTTATGTGTGCGCTGGTCTTACTATTATCTTTTCTTTCGAAAGGAGTTTTGAAAGTTAAACAAGCGGTTGGAGTTTACTCACACCAGTCCCATAACTGACCCAGAGTTTATTTTGTTTTGTTTTCCCTAAACTCTTGGGTGCCCAAATTTGTACGGGCAGTCAAGTGTTTCAGGCTTTTACAGATACACTTGGAGGAGCTTGAAGCAGGAGGCTTCAACATTAGTTATTTAGAGTTACTTCCGCTGAATCAAATGTTATGTGTACTCTGATGATGGTATGTATATATGTACAAGACAGATTTGTATTTCGAAGCTTATGTTATAAAATATATTTTATTCGTTCCGCTGTGAATTTATGATCTTTGTTTTCTTCTATTCTAATATTTCTTTCTTTCTATTTCTCATCCTCTAACTTCTTTCTAATAATGAGTCGTATTTCTGTGTTATTTGGGTTGGACGTGTGGTGTATTTAGTCAACTCAGATAGCTCGGATTTGCGGGCCCTTACAGTTGGTATCAGAGCTTAGGTTGAGTGAATACCTAGGCTTGTGTGGCATGCGCTCATTAGAGATAGGGTCAGTAGCACCCTAGAATGAGTTGAGTGTATAGATACGAGAGAGCGTATTTGTAAATTGATATAAAAGTTGTTTTATATTGTGTTGACTAGTCTGTGAGTGGTTTATGAATTCTGGTCGAATCGTGGGACGCCACGAAGTCGATAGGGATTTCTAAACACTTGAACAGAAGATTGAACACGATATTGTTTTAAAGTGGGTAAATGAAATAATTTTACCCAAAATTATATTTTTGATATAGAAAGAATAATTTTCTAGAATTATTATTATATGGATGTGTTGGATGTTGACTTTAGAATCAAATGAGATTATAAACTTAGAATGGTTAATTATAACCAAAATAGAATTTGTATATGAAATTAAATATACAAATGAGATGAGTTAGAATTTAAATTCAAACCAGGGTTAAGAATTCAAAATCCTGGGAAGTTGAAAAATATTTTTCAAAGTATATTAAAATAATATAGATTTGTTTTAAAGGAGTTGAAAAAAAAATCATTTTAGATGAATTTTGAAATAATAAAGCACTGAATTCACTTCAGACGCTGGGAAATAATTCTGATGATGTTTGCAACATCATCAGTGTTCATTTTCGAGTTTCTAAGTGATAGGTTGCTACCTTAGAAAGTTTTGATGGAATTTGTTTGAAAGAAAACAAATTGGTTTGAATATTCAAATGTTTTGAATTTGAAATGAAAATAAATATATGTATATATTTATGGGATTTCAAAAGAATTTGAAAAGAAAACCCTGGGATTTGGATTCTGGAAATAGAATTTAACTTAAGCTGGTTAAATGGATTGAAGTGAATCAATTGACTAAAATCAATTTGAATTGGTTTAATAGAACATAGATTAGATATAAATAGGTTGATCATAGATCATTTGAATTAAATGTGTGAAGACCAAAAGTTTTGGTTGGAGTTAATTTGTTGAAATATGAGGAATTGAGTTTCAACATAAGTGAATTTTTGAAAAGTAATGAGTTTGTACCATTTTCCTACCTTAGCAATTTCGAGGACGAAATTATTTTAAGGGGGGAAGAATGTAACGACCCAGATTTTTGAACAGTTTATTCTAAATATTTAGTATGGTTTTAAATATTGAATTCATAGTATAAATGGTATTTTATTTTGTATCGATTAAATAATCGAAATATGATTTATTTTGATAATTATCATAATATGAACAGTAACAATTGAATTCAGAATTAAAACTGTATCAAAACAATTCTATAGATTGATATAAATTCTATTTGAATTAGAACGATAATAGTAATTTATTATCGGCGAATTTAATTAGTTAAAAATCAATTTATATTTTAATTGAGTTTAAATCATTAATTTAAATTGTTCTCTCTTTTAACAGTCGAATTGAATTTTAGAACTGGTCCCGTTAGGTTCATAATATCGAATAAACTTGGAGACGTCGGTTGTTAGATGTCAATAAGGATTCGGAACCCCTAAATGTAATTTAAACGGATAAATACAAAATCAATAAGAAAATAAATAAATAATTAAAATGTACATCAGCCACCCTATACTTTGAATGAAGCCGACCTAAAACTGAAATCACGCAGACCTTGATTACCTCGAGCTGGGAAAAATGGCCTCCTCTTTCGTTTACAAGCCAACAAGGATTAAATGGCGACGTACGTCTGGTTCCCTCTCCCTTCTATATAAACGCGTAATCCCTTTTCCCTTCTGTTTTCATTTTTCCATCCCTCAGATAAGAAAAATCGATGCCAATTCCCATTTAAACCTTCGAGAAATTTTATATTCACAAACAAAATCAAAATCCGAAACCATCCTTTGTCTTCATCGAAGTCGAGCTTCGATCTTTCCAGCAAATTGAAGAAGGAAACGAAATCGATGGTGACAGGGGTATCGCACAACCTCGACGTCGATGTTGGGCTCGACAGTGAAGCTCACGCTTCAGGTGTACGCGATGGGAATCTCGACTTCAACCAACTATCTAGGGTTCGCCTCGGAGTTTGTGGGATCGTCAGAGGGGTCGGTCAGGAGCAGTGCGATGGGTTCTGTAAGTCGCGAACTGTCGGTTTGGGAATCTCGTATGATAGTGGAGCTGTAGCGTTTGTACTGAGGAGTTCGACAGTGAAAGGTTTGGGAAGTTCGATCCATGATTTCTGGGAGGAATTTGAGAGGAGCGATGTACTATGGTGGAAGCAGGCGTGACAGAAATGGTCATCACTTCGAGAAGAATGGAGTGTCTGCAATGCGTTCAAGGAAATGCCATAATGGACGACTGAAATTTTAAGGGTTGTTTGCAGTAAAAAGGTTGATCGATGGCTGTTGAGTGGCTTCGTAGTCGTTCAAGAAATAAGGTATACGTTTATTTTAAAATAAATAGAAGAATTATTTTATTTATCGTTAGTTATTAATTAAAATCAATAATCCAGTTAATCATAAATAAATATTCGTAGGTGGAATTTTACTTAAGACAACTTGTAGCTGCGATGTTCCGAGATTTAAATGGATATTCAGCGCAAATAATTCGAAGTGAGTAAATCTTACTCACCTTTAGAATTATTTTTATTTCATTAAAAATAATTGTCTGTGCTTGTGTGCATGATTTCTGGTTGTTTATATATATTAGTTATTTAGGCTATATATATATATATATATATATATATATTGGGTTGATTGATTGGTTGGATTCCCGCAGTCTCATTAGCGGATGCCCGCAGTTTCATAGCGGATGATTACCCTATACGCCCCACGCTATGATTAGTGGATGACCTTCTATACCGCGATATTCTGCCACGAAGCAGAATGGGTATTATTTATGTGCTAACATCTGTGGATGCAAGAAAACAGGTTGGAGGAATCCAACTGGATTCCTCAAAAATATATTATCTGTTTGTTTATTTGTTTGCATATATATTGTTATATATGACGTGTTAGAAAAATAAATAATTCGTTGCTTTGTGTGTTTAAATATCACTGGGCCAGTTAAAAAGATATTTGAAATGTAAAAAGGAAAAATTCTATTTTTAAATAGAATTTGAATTTTTAATGGGAATAAAAATATAAACTTGTTTTGAAAAATAAAACAAGTAGTTTCTTTATAAACAAAGTTTAGAAATAATTCTTTTATAACGAAGTTATAAATGAAGTAAAAAGAATTATCATTTGATAATTCAGAAATAGAAATACAAGCGTGAAATTGGGATTTGAAATAAAATTTCAAAATAGGATGTGAAATGAAATTTTTAAATATATAACTCAATTGAAATTTGAGTATAACATTTGAATTTTAAAAGGAGTTTAGATATTTGAATTTTAAGAAGAGATTGAATATTAGAAATTCAAATAGAAGTTCAAATAGAATTTGAATAGACGAAATTGGAAGGGAAAAAAATAGAATTTGAATTCAAGAAAGTAAATAAAATTTGAATTCAAGGGAATTCGAATAAGGAAAATTCAAATAAAGATTTGAATATAGAATTTCAAAATAGAATTTGAAATATAGAATTTCAAAGAAGAATTTCAAAATAGAATTTGAAATATAGAATTTCAAAGAAGAATTGAATAGGATTTGAAATATAGTATTTCAAAGGAGAATTCAAATGTGAAATTTGAATAGAGATTTGAATGGAATTTAAATATGAAATTTGAATAGAGGTTTGAAATAGGAATTCGAGTATTGAATTTGAACATGGAATTGAATACAGAAATTCAAGTAGAAATTAAAAAATGAGATTTCAAAAATAGAATTTGAAATAAACTTTGGAAATAAGATTTCAAAGTAGAATTGGAAATAGAATTGGAAATAGGATTTCAAAATAGGAAATCCAAATAGTTTTGAAATGGAATTTGAATTCAAGGGAATTCAAATGAATTTGAATATTAGAAATTCAAATGGTGTTGAAAATGAATTTGAATATTAGAAAATTCAAATGGGGTCGGAAATGAAAAATGGATTTTGAATGTAAGATATTCAAATTGAATTCAAATAGGATTTGATCTATGGGATTTGAATATGAAATTCAAATGGGTTTAAAACTATGGAATTTTGAATATAGAATTTAAAAAGGAGTTTAATATTTGAACTTCAATAGAATTCAAATATAGAAATGGGAATATAGAAGTTCAAATGGAATTTAAGTATAAAGTTTGAATAAAAGAATTCAAATGAATTCAAGTCTAGAATTTGAATATAGGGAATTCAAATAGGAATTCAAATATGGAATTTAAATATCAAATAGAAAAAAAGAATTGGGATTTGAAATATAGAATTCAAAAGTGAGATTGGAATTTGAATCAAGAAATTCAAATAAGGTTAAAACGAAGTTGAATTCATTTTTAAGAAGTTTAAAAAGTTTTTATATATATATAATTAAAACGAACTCGCCGCAGCGCTGCAGTTCGTAAAATATCGATTCGAACTTCAATCAAGTATACAGGACTCAATTGAAGTCGGATTTCTTTGAAACAAGAAATGTCAGGACCGATTTGATAATAGTTTTCTAATGGAAGAGAAAAATCTGGATTTCATCGAATAGATTTTGAGTTATGTCAAAATCAAATTTTCAGAAAAGCAGCGCCAGAATCGTTTTAAAACCATAATGGTTTATTTAATTTTATAAAAGGATTTTTAAGCAAATAAAATCCGAAGTTTCTATTTAGAAAATTTCAGAGTTAAGTTGTAAAATATATGCGAATTCAAGTTGTGTAAATGAATATGATTTTTGAAATAGAAATCAGATTTTTGATTTATTGAATAGAGTTAACTAATTCGAATAGAAATTAGTTAATGAGATTTCGAATGAATATTGAGCTTTAAATAAGTGAATTCGATTTGAGAATTTATATTCGAAATAGAAAAGGAAACTAGAATTGAAATTGAAATTCAATTTGGTTATGAACGAGTTAAATATTTTATTTGAACATGTTATGTTCAACAAAGAAGTGAAATAGACAAAAAGGCTAGTTAAAGAATAATTGAGCGAAACTGAATTCAAACGATTCAAAATTTGAATTCAAACGAATGGATTGAGTTGAATTGAATTGGAAACAGGTGAACAGGTGTTAAACAGATATGGGATGAGGTATATGAAGATTTAAATTTATGTGCCCGACAAAAAGGTACATGTTTAAATTCATATATGGGTTTTATGCGCCGTATCGGCAAGCCGCTTGGCTTTTCCTTTTTCTTTTCGATTGGAGAAGATACCGGGAAGCTATTTGAAATTTCCCGATGCTCCCGATACAGGGGAGGTTATGGCGAAATTTTTCGAAAATTTAAGGAGTTAGAATATTTTTAAGATTTTTCGATAACGTGAAATCATTGTATCGACGTATTGAATATTCGATAAGAAAGTGAATATAGAAATCGAATATTGTAAACAAAAAGGGATAGAGATAAGTGATTGAAATTGATTTCAATTGAAAATAGAGATATTTTCTAATATATAGAAAAATAAAAGAAGTTAATATTTGGAAACGTTTTCCAAATGGCATAAGAGCCAATATGATTATTGAAAATATTTGGCTAACAAATATTGATTGAGAAAATAGAGAAGTGGTTTAATTAATGAATATTAATTAAAGAGCCCAGTGATTTGTTTGATATGTTTGGATGAACACTTGTTTTTATTCGATAGTTAAATCACAGACTATCGAAGTTTTGACCATCGTTGTCAATATGGAGAGACCGGTTGGATTATTATCCGAAGAACCACTCCGTATCGGCATAAGCGTTGCGAACCAAGTATGCTGAATATATTGAAGACGGAGTAAAGTGCAAGGGCTTTTCTATTAATAGAAATAGTGCCTTCGGTTTCGTTCAATCCCAGAACGAACGTAAATGGACGAATGTCTGACAGAGTATTTCCAATGATCAAATGGGTTGGTCTGTATGAATATATATGGTTGCAACGGATTTATCCCTTAGCATAATATCCAGAATATTTGTGCAAACTCAACTAGTGATTAACGGATCTGACAATGTGGCATTCAAAGTGATTGTGTTATCAATGAATGGTAAGTATTCGTAGCCTCAGGCCTCAACAACCGGGAAAGGACAAAAATCGGGCAGGCAGCATGGCTATGTGGGTCGCACCCATTAGGGTGTATAATCACCTATCTAGAGAAATTCCTTTTGTTCTAAATCTATCGATTCTGCCCATTCGGGAAACGGTGGTTTGAGTCCAACCGTTGGTGATATACATTCGATACACTCAAGCGAAATGAGTGGTCGGTCATGTGTGGGCCGGGTTGCAAGATGTTCTTGTTGAACCCAGTGTATTCCTCTCTAGAGATACACAGTCGGAAGGTGGTTCCATACCTTGTCATAGTTGGAATCCAATCTCCAATAAGCGCCATGCGGTTTTTGATTTTATACTATATATGTGGAGCGTGAGATGCAAGCGTTCTGCTATTTGGTTATTTACTTGATGTAGACATTACTATAATATCACTGGATTTGATATCAAAGTGTTTTGGGTTATAGTAAGGTAAAAACCGTCCATGTTTATGTGTGTGCTGGTCTTACTATTATCTTTTCTTTCGAAAGGAGTTTTGAAAGTTAAACAAGCGGTTGGAGTTTACTCACACCAGTCCCATAACTGACCCAGAGTTTATTTTGTTTTGTTTTCCCTAAACTCTTGGGTGCCCAAATTTGTACGGGCAGTCAAGTGTTTCAGGCTTTTACAGATACACTTGGAGGAGCTTGAAGCAGGAGGCTTCAACATTAGTTATTTAGAGTTACTTCCGCTGAATCAAATGTTATGTGTACTCTGATGATGGTATGTATATATGTACAAGACAGATTTGTATTTCGAAGCTTATGTTATAAAATATATTTTATTCGTTCCGCTGTGAATTTATGATCTTTGTTTTCTTCTATTCTAATATTTCTTTCTTTCTATTTCTCATCCTCTAACTTCTTTCTAATAATGAGTCGTATTTCTGTGTTATTTGGGTTGGACGTGTGGTGTATTTAGTCAACTCAGATAGCTCGGATTTGCGGGCCCTTACATTTCTGATAATAGAAAATAAGAATTTAGAATATATGGAAACATGAGATAAGTAAATTAATGAACTAAAGAGATAAATGTTAAATGATGATTGATCGACATAATTTCCATCTGGAAATAATATCGTTGTTTGCACACGTGTTTTTCTTGGATAGTTAAATCACAGACTATCAAAGTTTTGACCATTTTTCCGTCGTCAATACGGAGAGACCGGTTGGATTATTGTCCGAGAACCACTCTGTATGGGCGTTAGCATTTCGAATCAAATAGATCGAAGACAAATTGAAGATGGGGTTTATACAAGGGTTATTCTGGCAATCCTAGATAGAAATTGCCTAAGATGGATTTACAGAATAGTGCCTTCGGTTTGTCCAGTCCCAGGACAACTGAATGGACGAATGTTTGACAGAGTATATCTGGTAGATCACGCAAGTTGATCGTTTCAAACGTATTTACGTTGGTGGCGAAGGAATTCGTTTCTCTTAGCATATACCCATGGTATTTTTGGGGAAATCAATTTGTGATTTGACGGGTATGATGATGTGGCATTCAAAGTAGATGAAGATGTGATTTGTATAGAGATACGTTATAACCTCAAGCCTAATCAATTGGGAATGATAGAAATCGGGCAGGAAGCATGGCTAAGTGGGCCGCACCGAATTAGCGTACATTGTCACCATCTAGAGAACATTCATATTTGTATTTCTTTCAATTCCGTATCTCCCGGGAATGGTTATGTTGGAATACTAACCGAGAGGTGGCAATATATTCGATACAATCAAGAGAAATGAATGGTCGGTTATGTGTGGCCGAGTTACAAGATATTCTTGTTGAACTCCAGTGTATCGCTTCTAGAGTACACTGAGCGGAAGGTGGATCCATACCTTGTCATAGTTGGAATCCATTCCCCAAATAAGAGCCCGCAGTTTTGATTGTATATTATATATGTAGAACGTTTGATGCAAGCGTTTCTGCTAGATTTCTATTTACTTGATCTAGACATTATTATAATACCAGTTAAGTATCGTTTTAGAAATATTTTGGGTTATCATAATGTAAAAGCCATCCGTATTTATGTGTGGATCGATCTTATGATTATCCTTTGTTTCAAAAGAATTTTGAAAGTTAAATCAAATGATTTGATTTTACTCACACCAGTCACATGACTGACCCAGAGTTTATTTCGTTTTGTTTTTCCTAAACTGTTGGGTGCCCAATTTTGTACGGGCAGTGAAGTAGTCGGGATTTTACCGATACTTGAAGAGCGGGAGCAGGAGGCTTTAGGATTATATAGCTATTGTTATTTTCGCTATGTTGTAAGTGTTGTACTCAAATAATGGTATTGTATACAGATACTGTTTTATTTCAAAATTATGTTATGAAATATATTTATTCGTTCCGCTGTGAGATTCGTGTTTACTTTGATGTTGTAAGTTCTTCTTCTTCTTATATTCTAAGTTTCTATCTTATCTATTCCACCCTCTAATTTCTTTCATGGATTATTCGGTGTTTCCGATGCTTGAATAGTCGACATGGTGTTATATGTCGATATCCAAGATCACGAAAACCCCAGGTCGTTACAGAAAAAGAGTGCATTATATCATAATTATGGATGCTCCCCCTGATTTAATAATTTTCTCTGAATTCGTATTCTTCTTTCAATTACTCAAATTCCTTACAAATACTTCTTTTTTTCTTTTAAAACTTCATGTGCATTTCCATGCTTCAGGCATGCTTTCTTATTTAAAAACACCTCCCTTTTGTGATTTGTATGATACTAATATTCATTTATGAATACACTTCAGGTGCTTATAATTTTCTATTTCAATCGGGCTTGAATATTGCAATACACATTTGATAAGTGAGACAACTTTCATTACAACAACACTAAGCAGGAAGTAATCTACTCATCTTGAAGTATATCAATATTTTCATTACAACAATACTTAGAAGAATGCTTTAATCTATCGGACATATTCTTTGTATTCTTTATGTTCTTCAGGAACTTATATATTCTTTGTATTCTTTATGTTCTTCAGGAACTTATATATTATAATAATTTTTGCATATCGCAACTACCACTTCAATGGATATTAAGAGTTTCACTACAACAATTCTTGAAAGCAGGAAGTTATCTACTCATCATGAATTATTTCAAGATTTTCATCACAACAATACTTAAAAGAATGTTGTAATCTACATTTCTTGCTCTTTATCACTACCAAAGTTATTCAAATTCTTCTAGAATTTGTATACTTTCATCGTTTTACCTTTAGGGTATTGTAAGTGTTTAAAACACTTTCACCACTTTAATTAGTTCAATTTTCTCTAAAAATATAATGCTCATGGCACTTACGTGTTGTTGACACTCTATGGTGCTTTAGTAACTTCTGTATGTTTTTGTTACTATATATATTTTTATTTTTATCTTATGAACTATAGGTTCATATCTTATGGACTACAGGTCCATATATCTTATTTAGGAGAATTTCATGATGGCCAATCATGTTTCTCTCTAATATGGGATTTTAATCCATTTATAAATGTAAGCGCTTTATTATTTATTAATTTATCATCGATGATTATTTCTTTTCAGTTATATACATAGTTTATTGAGATCTCAAAACTTATCATGGTTGAGGTACCTAAACCACTTCTGGGGTTATTTTGACAATCATGTCATGGGTTTCTTTCAAAGCACCTTTTGTGTTTCTTTAGGAACACTCACCTCCTTTATTTTGCATCTTTATGACTTAGTCCAAAGATATTTTGAACTGACTTTTATACCAAATTTTCAGCTGTGATTTACACCTTCTGATCCTTCGGGGATTCAAATGTATATTGGAAAGTCTATTAGGGATATAATTGATAATTTATGCAAGTTACTTAATACTTTGCATAATTCTATATATTAGCAAATATTTAACATCGATGATTCCTTTATCCTCCCCCTCAATGTTGATAAACATTGTCACTTTAAATAATAAACCTACTTTGGATTCATTTTTTATCCATTATAGCATCATAGCTAGCAAATACATTAGATGTATTTCAATTATAGGAGGATAATGCTCTTATTAGTTGATAAGATGCATTCATATTTCATTGCTTATTCCCTTTCATTGATCTGATGACTAGGAGGAATTGTCTATCATTTGAATATGCACATGACTTCAGGTCAATCAATATTGATGTCAATCGACTTTTTGAAATATTAAATAATATATGCATAATTTTTAATATGTGCTCTTGACAACTTCATGTTGTTAATTATTATTTTTTTGCATATATGTGTATATACGTGCATCCTCGTATTACGTATGTAATTGATTTGCATATTCTTTCTCATTCGAGTTACCTATTTTAGAACAAACTGTTCAGAAGGTTCTAATCATTAATTTTTGCTTATCAAGAAATGTCAATGCGAATCTTAAAGATCGTATTATAATATCCAAAATATCTGATTTGGAACTGTATTGAACTTCTGGTTCAAATGAAATATATGAACAACTTCAAGTTGTTAATCTATATTGAACTTCTGGTTCAAATAATATATAAACAATTTCAAGTTTGGTAAACTGTATTGAACTTCTGGTTCAACTTTGTTGAACTTCTGGTTCCACTGTATTGAACTTATGATTCCGCTGTATTGAACTTCTGGTTCCACTGTATTGAACTTTAGGTTCCTCTGTGTTGAACTTATGGTTCAAATAAAATATATAACAACTTCGAGTTGTTAAAATTTATTCTTCAATACAATAAGCAAATATAAATATATAAGCAAGATGCAGCTCATTTTGAAAATTGTGAAGTCTTTGGATATCAATTTTATTAATGTTATTATTTCACATAGTTTCAGTAAAGCTTCAGGCTTTTAAATTATGAAGTATTTCAACTTCATTAGTTAAGGAACTTCAAGTTCCTATGCATATATACATATATACGCATACATATGTATATCAAGTTTATTAATTTATGATGAACTTCTTACAATAATGAAACATTACAAATCGTCAAGGAGCCATACACCATGTTACATAACAAAAATAATAGCCATATTACTACATATGTTGGCTAACAAACAGCTTGCCGTTTACATATATGCATACCTATTAGCAATGGCTTCTCTGTTATTGAAGAGATAAAGTAGCAAATGAAGATGTTTTATGCATGGCGTATGAGGTAAAAGATCCATATATAATATTATAAAAAGATAATGAATGGATCTTCCTAAAAAAGGTATTTGGTATACCATAATACCATATCAAATATGAATAGGTGGATATCTAAAAACCACTTAGTTAAAAATTAATTAGATCTAAAAAGTTTAGATCCACTAAAATAGAATCTAGATCTACAAAAAATGAAAAAGAAAAGTGATCTAGAAGTATGGATCACATCTAAGAAGAAGATACAACAAGTTCATATACGTAGATCTATATGATTTCAAAACATAAATAAAAATAACTTACATGATAGATCCATAAATATAGATCTAGAATATTTCAAACAATAGCTTTAATAGAGCTTCGTGCTGATAATGTGTTATAAAATGAAAACAAAACAGAAGAAATAAAGGAGAGAGGACATTTCTATTCATTCAGATGTATGTTCTTTCTATTACATTGGCTCCTTTATATATAGGCTTTTGGAGCTGATCTTTAGCTTATTCCCATGATGTGGGACTAAACATAGAACTAATAAAATCATATTCACAACATTCATATATATATATATATATATATATATATATATATTACAACACCCACTTGTATTTTTCTTCACATTCAATAACGCAAATAAAGAGAAAATGCACATTTAAACAAAAAGCTGAATAATGAATGATTACCTAATATGCATACATGTAGTATTGTTAAATGTTATAGGAAAAAATTGGTAACATTGAGAAATTTGCTAATATGCTATTTTTTGTAGTAGCAGCATTCCTATGTTAAAGTAATTATTAACGAAGCCACTATTGTTCAACGAATTCAACTTTGAATTAGTAACCACAATTATATCATTTACAGATATGCAACAAACTCTCTAGTTTAGACTAGTATAACCGCATAACGATGGGAAAACCGACTTTGTAATAGGTATCATAAGTCAACAATAAGAAGGTTAAATTTAACAAATTAGTTGATTAAGAAGAAAAATGTGGTAAATTAAGAACACAAATTTAAGAAATAAAGAGAATTATAATTGTAAATTAATGCAATTTGTGAGAATTAAATTCCTAAAAGGTTATTAATGAAATTAACGTTTTTAATTAAAAGGGGATCATAAATTAACAGTAAGAAGGTTAAATTTAACAAATTAGTTGATTAAGAAGAATAAATAAATTAGGCAAGAATTAATGTGGTTAATTAAGAACGCAAATTTAAGAAATAAAGAAAATTGTAATTGTAAATTAATGCAATTTGTGAGAATTAAATTCCTAAAAGGTTATTAGTGAAATTAATGTTTTTAATTAAAAGGGAATCATAAGTCAACAGTAAGAAGGTTAAATTTAACAAATTAGTTGATTAAGAAGAATAAATAAATTAAGCAAGAATTAATGTGGTTAATTAAGAATGCAAATTTAAGAAATAAAGAGAATTATAATTGTAAATTAATGCAATTTGTGAGAATTAAATTCCTAAAATATTATTAATGAAATTAATGTTTTTAATTAAAAGTGGGACAATAAATAAATAAGGTAATAAATGAGATTGGAATTCGAATAAGTTTACTAGATATGGACAAATAGATGAATGGGATTGATTTCAAATGAATCAATTACTAATTACAAATTAGTAACTTAACATTAAATGCTTTAATAAATGTCCATTAGTTACTGGTGACAAACATGCATTTGTAGCATATAATTAAAGGGAATTCATGGGAACAAATGAGTAATTTGTGACTGATTTCGTTTATTAATGTTAAGTCATAATTACAATAGACATTTTAATAAATGCATAAGTCATGATTTCGTTCGAAGGAGGACAAAATGGGTATTGTCTTGGGCTTCAAACGGACACAATTTTTTGAAGGCTCGGTAGAATTAAGAAAAACCGACAAAGTCGGTTTGATAACGTAATTGCCAAATTAGCATTATGTATGGAGGAAAGGTTTTAAGAAACATAAATACTGTGCAACTTTTACTCTAAAATTAGTGAAAAAGATTGACCTGTCTGGTATTAAATTATTCAGAATTTGAAAATCATGCATTGACTCAATAATAATATAGCCAACTTCATTGTAAATATCTTCAGAATTGTTCTTGTTCTTCATAGCAATCATATTCCCATGGTATCATATTCGTCGATGACCCTCAAAATGTTAAAAGGGATAAAATTGTGTGATGGTGGTATTTATTTTTCAAATTTGAATCCGTAGAAAAGCTCATTATTTAGATCTATTGATTTAAGGATTTGAATAATAACATTTTCTCGTTTTTAGTTAAGCGTCAAACGTTACCCTGTTAGTTTCTAAGCAAGTAAGGGTCCTTCATAAAAAAATATGTGATTTTCTACATCATTAATTATGGAGACATTCTTTATTATAGTGCCATATGAATTCATTATCATGAACAGAGATAAGGAAATAATGAAACTTTCCGAAATTAAACTTTAAATAAGATGCAAACATAAATGGGGAAAATATATTTGGATAAGAATCAGTGGGAAAAATATACTAGCATATAAGGAACAAAGGTCATATTAATATTTCATAATTTTAATTTTAAAACCGTATATTAGTAGAAGTAACAGAAAAGGTAATATTAATAGTTCATAAGTTTAAGCCGTATGCTAGTGAGTAAATCTATAATTTCAAGTGCATATTTTGGTTATGATTAAAGAAGATAGTACATATAAGAAAATTATGAGACTGAAGCGCTCAAGTTTATAGGCAGAAACTTGGATATTTCATAAAAGATAAAAGTAGTAGAATGCATAACTAATAAAAGTAGTAGAACTTGGATATTTCGAGCAATTGTCACTTTCGATAATTCAGTCACTTAGATAATAGATTTGGTAAGAACAAATTCTTTCCTTCAATTTATCATATCCTTCTGTATGGTCTGACTATTACGTTTCAACCTTGATTTAAACTAAATAAATAATTTCTAATTTTCAAATCTCACAAAAATTCTTACAAATTTTAAGAATGAAAGGGGGCACTATTGAAAACAAAGTACCGCTTTTTTCTCCAAAATCATTCCAGCCAATTATTCTTCGTTTAATGCTCATGATCTCCTTCTTCATCCATGTATTTCTTATATACAAATAAGACAGAATTATTATTCAAATGCATGAGTTACTCTTTTTTAATAAACATAACCAACAAACAATGTATAAGTTAAACAATATTCATGTAAATACTAAAAATATTCAGCAATTGGCATTTATTATGCTTGGGACAACATTCAACGGATGTACATCAATGTGATTGTTAAGTTACTTGCCTTAAGATATTTTTGAATTAAATGTCCAAGCATGTCATATCAATTAAGCAACAAAGGAGCATGACGCAACAAACAAATATCATATGGTAAATTTATAGTCTTTGACGTCCAATGCTGAGAAAATTACAATATTCACCAAAGTGTTATATATTTTTAACTAATATGAAATTCAAGGCATTTATCTACTTTATCCGAATCCAGTGATTTCCATGTTGAAAAGTCAACTGGTTCCTATTAAACACAAATGCTTATAGCAAGAATGTATCCCTAAAATCTCAAACCAATTATACCAAATACAAAAGAAGGCAAAAATACATAAGTGTTAGGTAAATGAAACACATAAGCCTGCCCTTTTCGAGTGTACCATGCTTTCCCCTTTTATGTTATTTGAGACCGAGCTATTTCACTATTTCTTAAGAGAGAAAAAAGAATATTAAGTTATATAATTTAGAGTAAACTGAGTATGAAAATAATTGAAATGAAATAGATAGTTTCCCAAATAGTTAAGCTAACATAAAAAAACCTAACTTTGGTCTATCCCAACATATCTTGAACCCAATTGCAATATACAAACAGAGTAACTGTCACAATTAAATAGTTAAAACGGACAATAAAATTACCTTTTACAACCAAGTATAAGAAGAAATATTAAGGAATGTGGAAGAAAAATGTGGGCAGTCATTCATTCCCTGAAATTGAGAACGTGGAGGATCAGCTACTAAATTGTAGTTTATCATTGAGGGTTATTACTACACCGGTCTACCCATAAGCCGTGATGTCAAAAAACTACATCAGTTTGCAAATAAAATGTCCATTTCTGAAATGGGTATTTTAATTAGAAGGACAGTCGGCCTTAATAATTTATTCACAAGGACATGCGCTTAAAAATTTATTCAAAATGACATAACCCTAAAATTTCCGTCGATCATTCCTCTCTTTCGATTTCGTACAACGAAATCAGCAAATCAAAATTGACGAAATCATCTTATATGGAGATCAAATGAAATCAAATTCGCGGCGTCTCGTACGGTCGATCATCGAAAATCAAGCGAACAGCAAAATTCAGCACCAAATCAATCTCAGAAATCAACTTGGACTGATTTTTTTTCTTTTTCTTTTTGTTGTTATAATCGTTATAATTTAATGTTCAATTTTGTCGATTAGGTTTTTTTTATTTCTCAAGGTGATTCACGGTTTTTGTCGGTTCTCCAATTTTAATGATTGGTTATTTAGCAGTTGGGTATCAGTTTTATATTTTTTTAGGTATAATTTTTGTTTATTTAACATTGTTTTATATTCTTTTGTTGTGTTTTTGACGTTGAATTTATTGTGTAGTCGTACAGTAGCGTTAACTCTATATTACATTCCATCTTGTTTTGGTTTAATCAAATAAACTATGATGTAGCTAATTTTTGTGTTACTTTTTATTTAAAACATTACAGCAGTTTTTAGGTATCATTTTTATATTATTTTTTTAGGTACCATTTTTACTATATTCACTGTGCTATGTTTTTTTTAGTTACTTTTTGTCGTTGTATTAATTTTGTTGTTGCACTAGCTTTGTAATTCAATTGAACTTATTTCATTTTAATCAATCATATTGTGATATAAACATTTTCTGTCTTAGTTTTTCGTTAAAATATTTCAGCAGTTTTTAGGTATCAGTTTTATATTTTATTAGGTATAAGTTTTATGGCTTAGAGTATGTGAACTATGGCAAGTAGGTAGATTTTAGTTGTTTGCTTTAGTAATTGACTTTTTTTGATACACAGCATTAATTCTAATTGATACCCACTGATAAAAATATAACACCCACCTACTTAATTCATATCTCACAAAAATAATATTTATTCTCAATAATACCTATGATTAAAAAAATAATAGCAATCAATTCAATTCAATTATCACAAAAATGAGATTATTCTCAATAATACGCACTTGTATCATATGATACCTACAATGATACATAACTGATATACTAGGATACATTGTTTTCCTACACAATCTAAGTACATACAACACTGCTCCCAATTCCAGGCATGCATTCATGCACTTACTTCTACTTACGCAATCCAATCTTGAATTCAAGTAAATTCCAGCAACATGCAGTATCTGCAAGTATTTCATACACAATCAAACCTGATATCAACATAATAATGTAAATTCAACTAGAAAATATAAAAATGATACCTAGAAAAATATAAAACTGATACCTAGAAACTGCTATGATGTCAATTCAACTAGAAAATATAAAACTGATACCTAAAAATATATAAAACTGATACCTAAAAGTTGCTATGATGTAAATTCAATTAGAAAATATAAAACTGATACCTAGAAAAATATAAAACCGATGCCTAAAAACTGCTATGATGTAAATTCAACTAGAAAATATAAAATTGATACCTAAAAATTATAGAACTAATACCTAAAAACTACTAAGATATTTTAAAGAAAAATTAATACAAAAAATGTTTACATCACAGTTTGATTGATTAAAATGACATAATTTCGATTGAGTTGCAAAGCTAATGCAACAGTACAAGTACAAAACTAATATAGCACCAAAATTGTTAACACAAAAGCATAACATTGTTATTACAAGAAAACTGATACCTTAAAAAATGGCAAACTGATACCTAAAAACTGCTACTAAATTCAGCATCCAAAAAAGTAGTTTTCGTCGTTCATCTTTGTCATTCATTTGATTTTCTACGACGAATTCACGAAATCAAAAATCACAAAATTATATTTGCTGCCTACCGAATCACGGCACCTTCATGAATCGAGGAAGCCGATTGAAACGATAAAATTAGGCAAATCGAATAAATTGAGGAGCTCGAACAATTTTGAAGATGATCGAACAAGAGAGATATTTGAAGATCAAATCATGGAGAAAAAAATCGCGATCATGGAGAAAAAAATCGCGTTGGTGAAAAATTGAATGAGAAAAAAAATTGCATGAGATAGAAATGACGAAGAAGAAATAGGGCACGTGATTTAGGGAATTAAAATATAATTAGTGTATTATCCTTTTGGTTAAATTTTTAATGGGCTGTCCTTATGAATAAAAAAGCCCTTAATTTTGTCCTTGTGATTATTTTTCTGTTCTGAAATCTCATCTCAAATACAATGCAGCAGAGATGCAATATGACAATATCTAGTAATTAATAGCAAATAAAAAGATAAGATGAAAAATTATATGGTATTAAATAACATTATCAATATATCATGATTAAACTAAAAGAGACTACATACCGCATGTTGCCGACATGCCATGGTGCCTGAAAATAAATTTTTAGAGCTACAGGTTTGTAAAGGAAGTTAGGCCTATTGGTGCTTCAGGGCCTTTTAGATCGAATTCCTTTGTATTTTTTAAAAACATGCGCACCCTTAAACACCTTTCATGTGCATTTTCTTATGTGGGCCTTCTGTTGCATGTGCATATTTTGCACTCCTTTTTACTTAGAATACACGTTTCTATTATCCCCAAAATTATATAATATATTGGTTTTAGGTGTTAGTGAGCATACAATTAGTGATCATTTATAATCTTTCTTTGTCAATGGACATTACTTCAAATTTTGCTTTTTCAACAAAGCCAATGTCTCCAAAGCATGTGTACTACCTAAATTAGGAATATACAAATCTACATAAAATTCAAGAAGTCAAAGCTCGATATTAATCAAAGCTCTATATCATGGTTTGCAGTGGTTTTGATTCAATGCAAAGAACTTTTTTATGTAAATACTATCAGTGTAAAAAGTAAGATTTAATGTCGTTTTGTTTTGTATTTCAGCAAACATATCCCGTAGTCTATCAAATCTACAAATGACCTTGACATCGTGCAACATCTACCTCCTTATTAATTTTCTGGAAAAAACATGTCATCGGTTCTGTATAGAGTTTAGTATTAGTAAATAAGTAGTTTGGGATGGATATGTTAAATTTGTTAACATGGTTTTTCCTTTCAATAACCATTTTGTTTGGCTGCACATTTAAGGCTCAAATTCAGTAACATATTGTTAACATAGCAAGTTTCAAAAGTCTTGCATGATGAATAACTATGAATAACTAAATATTACCATTGCATAAGTTAAAGAAAGTATAATGAATCTACAAATGGTCACCATCATAAAATGGAAAAATTATCAAAAGACACAAAAGAACCCATAGCATTGGAACCTTTTCAAATTTAAATTGTGGATCCGAACGAATCGTGCTCCATCTTTTCTTTGGCAAAGCAATTATTGGATCCCGCTCTGAAACTTTGAATTTTCTTTTTCCTGTATAATTAAAGAAAATTAGCTACACAAAAGTAAATTACTGACTGGAATAAGTAGAAAAGGAACCAAAGTTATTAATGAACAGTTTTAGGAAGAAAAGTTTCAGTTATCCTTCCCATCACAACTTTTTTTTTTCCTAATTTCATTGAATTAAGTTTATTTAAAGCTGTGATACATAGGAGGAAGAAAATAACGGAAGAAGGAGCAGTTACACAAGTGCGGAAGTTGCATCTGAAATAGGGTTGAATGTGAGAGAGAATGTAGAAAATCGACAAATATACCCTCAATTTTCAATGCAAACGGTTTCAAAAAGAATCTGAGTAAGGCTATCTTCATTAATCCTATAAATACAGGCAAATTAGCCGAGAGTTGATGACCTGTTAACAACTAAAAGGAATAACAACCAAAAGGAAGAAAAAGTAAATAGACGCTAACCTGACCAATTTCTGATATTTGGGGATCCAAATGCAGGCGAGATAAAAATCGTCACGGAAGCAGGTGATAGAGTCACTTCATGTCAAATCTTCGTTTTTAAAGGTCTGAATTAGAGTTGGCAGCAGGAGGTCTGAAATCGACATGGTGGCTGGAGTGCGACAATACAAATCTGTGGATGTCTCGGTGTCTGTTCATTGGCACGATTTTAAAGAAATGGTACATGAGTTATCTGCAGCAGAGAGAGAGGGAGGTAGAGACTGGAAATTGAAGAGGGGAAAAGAGAAGAACGGAAATGGTGGGGAAGTTAACATGGACCGAGGAGAAAAGGGTAGAAAATGAGAGGAGGAATGGAAAGTGTGAGGAAACAAACTAGATGGAATGACGTGGTTACGTGGAGAGTGTGAGTGGTGGTAGAAAGACTGAAATGCCGATACAACTGTTTGAGCATCAAAGTTGTAATAGGGATATGTAAGGAAATGCAAAAAAGCCTTCAGTTTGACCTGTTGACTGAAGTATTTAAACACAAATTGTAATATATATATATATATATTGAAAATTAGTTCACTTTATTGCTAAAACCAATTAAAACCTCCTTTATAAGCCTTGCTAAAACCTTGCAATCCCCCTAGTGGGTACCTTACAAGGAAAAAGAGTACTTATAAATTTGGTAAATATAATACATCTATAAGAAGATAACCAAAAGAAAAAATTACAACAAAACGTAAAACAAATGGACTAAGATATTCCTTCTGCACTGGCCCAAAAAGCCCAAGTCAAACCAGTTCCACCTCTTCAAAGAGTTCAAACAACTTCATCACTATCCGGAGTCATTTAATTCAATACCCTACCGTTCTAACAGCTGTTCATTCCTCGAATTACGTGCAGATTTAGATCCATTTCCACGAACTAGATCTACAATTTCTTTCTCAATTTTCAACAAAGTAATTGATGCAAGGGTTCTTCGATTCTGAAATACCCGTATGTTTCTTTCTCTCCAGATGAAATACACAGCAGTTGTGAAGGCACCAAACGCTAAATCCCTAAGTTGATCCTTACTCGAAAATTGAGTAATAAGATTTCTAGCTTCTTCCTGAAGATCAGCGAGAAGATTGAGTGACAAATTCAACTTTCCTTTTAAGGATAACCAGATAAAGGAGGAAAAATCACATGGGAAGAACAAATAATGTATGGATTCTGGATGGTTATCACATAAAGGGCACATAGTATTTTCAACAGCACTGAATCTACGTAAGCGATCCTTGGTGTTTAATCTGCTTAACACTGCAAGGTACGTGATAAAAGACATTCTTTTGCTGTTTTTCTTATGCCAGACAACTGAAAAAATAGAATTAGAAACCCCACTTGAATGAATATACTCCCATGCATTATGAAATGAAAAAAATACCTCCTTCACACCACTTGTAATAGTCCAGATTTTGACTAGAATTAATTTCTATTGGACTAATGTCTTCAATTAATTCTTTTGTCGCAGGATGAATTTCAGGATGAAAATCTTCATTTCTGATTATAATGTTAATATTTTGCTAAGAGTTTCCAATTATTTGAAGTCTATCAAAACCCAACAGATCCACCATGCATTTGCAGTTAATCCAAGGATCAAACCACAGATAAGTATTTTCTCCTTTGCATATTACCCTGTTAAATAATTGCTTTGAGTTCGATCTAAGTTTAAGAATAGCTTTCCATGTACTTGAAGAATTTGGATCAGCAGCCATTGACCAAAAATATTCATTTTTGCAATATCTATTATGGATCCATTTACTCCATAAAGAGGTATTAGAAAGGAAATTCCAAAGCAGTTTAATACATGCAACTTTTTTCAATTCTGACAATTTCTTTAAACCAATGCCCCCTTCACTCTTAAGTTTGCATAGTGTAGCCCAAGCAACTTTATGAGCTGTTCCTCCCCAAAAAAAATCAGCACAAAGAGACTATAATTTATCCAATGTGAATTCTGGTATTTGATAAATGAATAACCAATATAAAATGATAGGAGTGATCACTGAATTTATTAATTCTGCACGCCCAACAAAACTTAACAGTTTAGTCTCCCATCCTTGGATCTTACTTTGAACTCTTTGAATCAGTGAATTGCATTCAGAATAATGCAAGTAATTAGATGAAAGAGGAACACCTAAGTATTTTACAGGTAACATACCTTGCTCAAAACCCAAAATATCTAGTATTTCATGACTGTTCAATGTTGAAATACTAAAAAAATATTTTTGTTTTAGAAGCATTTACATTCAGACCTACATAAACACTTAGCTTTTGAAAAATACCCTTTAATGTAACTGCATTAAGAGTAGAAGACTTGCCAAAAACCATTAAATCATCTGCATATAGGAGGTGAGAAATTACTGGCTGAATTCTACTACTAGGCTGAAAAGACTTAGAAATAGTTGCTTCAGCCATCAGAAAAGTGAAATATTGCATGCCAATAGCAAACAATTAAGGTGATAAGGGATCCCCTTGCCTAATTCCTCTTGTAGATGTGATAAAACCCTTAGGAATTCCTTGAATCATGATAGAAAACTAGCTGTTGCCATACATTCATATATCAAATTTATAAAGTGATTAGGAAACTTCATTTTTCCCATCAAAAAACATATAAATTCCCTGTTGACTTTATCATATGCTTTTTGTAAATCTACTTTAACACTCATTTTTGGCATGCCTGCTTTTTTGAAATCTCTCAACAACTCATGAGCTAAAAGAATATTATCACCAATTTATCTTCCTTTAATGAATGCACTTTGATTTCCTGACACTAGGAATAGGAGAAAAGGTTTTAGCCTATTACATAAAATTTTTGAATTTTTTTTTATAATAGACATTGCAACATAATATAGGCCTGTAGTGAGAAATTTCAGATGGTCTGTCATTTTTTGGTACAAGTATTATAAAAGTATGATTTAAAGCCTTGGGTAATTTTCCAGAATGGAATATATCTAAAGTAGCTTCCAATAAATCAGATTTTAAACTTTCCCAATGAACTTTAAAAAAAATTAACACTCATACCATCAGGTCCAGGGCTTGACTCATCATGGATTGAAAAAACTGCATCTTTTATTTCAGCTAAATCTACCTTTCTCAATAAGCTTCTTTGACCTTGTTCATTAATAAAGGAAATGGGCTGAAAATTAGGGAAATCACTTGATTTGGGACCATTAAACAAAGAAGAAAAATAGTTAATGGCTGCAGATTCAATTTCAGTAGCTTTAAACAATAAAGATCCATTAGAGTCAATCAATGCTCTAATATGGTTGAAATATCTTCTATTAGACATGCGAGAATAGAAAAAATTGGAGTTTGTATCACCTTGCTGCAGCCAAGAAATTTTTGCTTGTTGTTTAAATCCTCTGAAATATATGTATTGCAATTCCTGATATTCCTTCTTTGCTTGTAGATAGTCATCATAAATTTGTATATCCTCTGAATGAAGATCAACTTCAGATTCAAGCAGAGATATTTTCTGTTCAGCCTATTTAAGGTTAGAATTATTTTTATCTCTAATTCTATTCCAATTCTTCAGCTCAGTTTTACAGTATTTTAACTTCTATTGAAACTGATAACTGTGAAAACCCCATACATTAGAATTTAAACCCTTTTGCACAGCTTCAGAATATACTGCATAACTACACCAATCATTCTTGTATCTAAATGGAAAACCCTTCAATTCTTGAGTAAGAATAAGATCTAAAACAATAGGATTGTGATCACTAGATCTTTGGTGAAAAGAAAGAGCTTTCATATTAAGAAATTGATGTAGACATACATTATTCACCAAAATTTTATCAATATGAGTTGCTACTCCTCTTCTACGCCAAGTAAAATTAAATCTCAGTGGTTTCAATTCAGATAAACCAGTTTGAATTAAAAATTTCTGAAATTCTCTCAAATGTTGATAGGGAATTGGAGGACCCCCTTTCTGTCTTTTGGTGATAATGCATTATTAAAATCTCCCATAAGTATCCAAGATTATGAATAAGAAATTGATTCTCTAACCAATATTTCCCATAAACCAAGTCTTTCTGCAAATGTATTACTACCATATATAATATTAAAAACCATTTCAAAACCTCCTTTATTTGTTGCTTTCACTGTCAAGTGCTGAGTAGAAAAATAAAGAGTGAATAACTCCCAAACATTAGAATCCCAGATTAATAAAATTCTACCAGTAACCAAAACAGAATTGTAACGACCCATATTTTGAGCGGCTTTGGTTATCGACGTAAGCACGACGTCGATAACCAAAACATCGAAAAATCCCGGTTGTTAATGAAAGAAATTAGAGGGTGAGGAAAGATAAGGTAGAACTTATAGAATAGAAGAAGAAGAAGAACATCATCATCAGAGTAAACACGAATCTCACAGCGGAACGAATAAAATATAACTTAACTTTTGAAATACAAACAGTTATATATACAATAGCACTTATCAGAGTACAACACTTACAACCACAACGGAAATAATAATAGCTATAGAATCCTGAAGTCTCCTGCTCCAAGCTCTCCAAGTGTATCTGTAAAATCCCGACTACTTGACTGCCCGTACAAATTTAGGCACCCAAGAGTTTAGGGAAAACAACAAAGTAAACTCCGGGTCAGTCATGGGACTGGTGTGAATAAACTCAAATCATTTAAACAGGTATATGATATCTCATAAGACCACGCCGCATAACGGAACGGGTTTTTCCCTTATGAGAATCCAAATAACTTTTCAAAGCAATATCATTCTGATATTATAATAATGTCTAAATACAAATAAATATCAATCTAGCAGAAACGCTTGCATCTCACGTTACTACATATATAGTATACAATCAAAATCGCAAGCACGTATTGGATTATTGGATTTCCAACTATGACAAGGTATGGAACCACCTTCCGATCAGTGTACTCTAGGAACGATACACTGGAGTTCAACAAGAACATCTTGCAACTCAGCCACACATGACCGACCACTCATTTCGCTTGAGTGTATCGAATGTACATCACCAACGGTTGGGATCAGCAACCGTTCCCGTATATATATGGGACAGCATTGATAGATTTAAGAAACAAATGAATATTCACTAGATAGGTGATTATACACCCTACTTCGGTGCGACCGACTTAGCCATGCTGCTTGCCCGATTTCTGTCATTTACCGGTTGATGAGGCTAGAAGCTACGCTTTATCATCACATCAGATTCACTTCGAATGCCACATTGTCAGATCCATCAGAATCACTAATTGACGTCTACAACAGTACATTACGCGTCAGCTAAAAGAAGTTCCCTTCTCCGCTTCCACTCTTGGTACAGTTGAAGAAATCAATGTACGTGATCGTCTGGAAATACTATGTCAGACATCCATCTTTATTCACTTAGAAATGTCACATCGTCATACCCGCCAAATCACAAATTTGACTTATTCAAAAATAACACGGGTATACAGCTAAGAGAAACGAATTCCTCCGCCACCAAACGTGAATACGTTTGAACAGATCAACTTACGCGATCCATTGGATATACTCTGTCAGACCTTCGTCCATACAAGTTGTCCTGGGACTGGACAAACCGAAGGCACTATTCTGTAAACAGGACAGCCCTTGCATTTTACTCCGTCTTCAATTATCTTTGGCATATATGATTCGCGACGCTTATGCCAATACAGAGTGGTTCTATGGATAATAATCCAACCGGTCTCTCCATATTAACAACGTTAAAATGGTCAAAAACTTCGATAGTCAATGAGTTAACTATCAAAGAAAAACAAGTGTGCAAACAACGTTATTATTTCCAGATGGAAATTATATCGAACAAACATCATTTAACATTAATCTCTTTAGTTCATTTATTTACTTATCTCCTGTTTCCCTATATTCTAAATTCTTATTTTCTTTTATCAGAAAACATTTTTGATTCTCGTTTGGAAAACATTTCCAAAACTCCTTTACGATCAAACCTTACCATTTCTTAGTTAAGAAGGAAGTCACTCAAGTTGGGGTATAATTACCTCTCAGACCTTAACTGAACAACGTTATAACTTCAAAATGGTCAAAGTTTATCTTTTAAATCTTTAACAACTTCTTTACGCCTTTCTCGGATCCAATTTTACTAATCTACTTCTATATTTAAAACATTGGTTATAACGATAACGTTATAATCCCTTCTTTCGAATTATCTAACTTTAATTATAACTTCTATTCTTATTAGTGAATAATTAACCTAACACTTATTTATTTATAAATAAATAAATCTCTATTTAAACACTGGAAAATATAAGTACTTTCCCGAATTCGATATAATCGAATTTGCCGATTAACTCTCTTCGAGAAAATCTCAATTTGATTAACTCTTCTTCGAATAAGCTATATTCGATTAACTTCTCAAATAAACGATATTCGATAATCTCTCTTCGAATAACTAATATTCGATAACTCTTCCTTTTTAAATATCTCATATTTGAAAATCTCACTTCGATTAAACTAAAATCGATAACTCCTTTCGATGAAACTATCATCGATAACTCCTTTCGATGAAACTAACATCGATAACTCCTTTCGATGAAACTAACATCGATTAATTTAACTCGACGAACTTAACTCGACTAACTTAACTTGACTCGACTAACTCGACTTACTTGGTTCGACCAATTCGATTCGATTAACTAGGCTCGACTAACTTGACTAACTTAACTTGACTTACTTGGTTCGACCAATTCGATTCGATTAACTAGGCTCGACTAACTCTATTGGTTTAACTCTAATCGATTAGTTCTATGGTTTAACCCTAATCGATTAATTCTATTTGACTAACCCTATTCGGCTAACTCGACTAACTTGGTTCGACCGACCAGGTTTGACTAACCTGACCCATTTGGTTTGACTGACCAGGTTTGGCTAACCTGACCCATTTGGTTTGACTGACCAGGTTTGGCTAACCTGACCCATTTGGTTTGACTGACCAGGTTTGGCTAACCTGACCCATTTGGTTTGACTGACCAGGTTTGGCTAACCTGACCCATTTGGTTTGACCACTGGGCTTGACTACTTGGTTTGACCATTTGGTTCGAATACCATATTCGACTAACTCCTCTCGATTCATTAAAACCGATTAACTCATCTCGATTGACTAAATCAATTAACTCCTACCGATTAACTAAATCGATAAACTCCTTTCGATTAACTAAGTTTGATTTACTCGACTTGACTGACCAGGTTCGACTAACTTGACCAGCTTGACTTGATTGGCTCGACTCGACCATCTTGACTCGATTGGTTTGACTCGACCATCTTGACTCGATTGGTTCGACTCGACCATTTCGACTCGGTTGGTTTGACTCGACCATCTTGACTCGATTGGTTTGACTCGACCATCTTGACTCGATTGGGTTCGACTAGCTTGACTAGTTTGGTTTGACTAGCTTGGTTTGACCACTTAACTAACTTGATTCGAATATTTATATCCGACTAACTAACTTTTCTTTTATTTCTATTTATTTTAACTTCTATTTATTTCCTAAATAGATTTCCTTTTGTATAATCTATTTATTTTCCTAAATAGATTTTCCTTTATAACTCTAATTATTTAATCCCTAATTAAATATCCTTTATTCTATTTATTTAATCTAAATAAACATTCCTTTATTTTATTTATTTATTTCCTAATAAATATCCTTTTATAAAATCTTTCGATTTTATAAATAGATTCTTTTTCAATATAAATATTGAAAATCCCCCTTTTTACATTTTCAGTGTTTTCTATTGTTTTTAAACAACCAACTGTCAATGATCAATATCATTCAAACATATACAATCAACAACAGATTATATATCACAATATACAAATAACAGTAAAATAAATGTTGAGGAATACAGTCGGATTCCTCCAACCTGTTTCCCTGCATCCACCGATGTTAAACAACGTATATGACATCACTTGCATTTCTAATGAAATACACTGATAACAAAATCACCGTTTAATAACGATATATATATATATATATATATATGTAGATACATATATATCCATACTGTTTTAAATCAATTATTTAACAGTCCAATCTACAGTCTAATTTAACAATACAACTTAACAGTCCAAATTAACAGTACATAACTAGCAGTCAAATACAGAAATAAAATACAATTTATATTAAAATATAAATTGAGGAGAGTTAGTGAGTTTTTACTCACATTTGCGCTTTAACCGATGAATGTCGGTTTGCGTTCATTGATTCAGTCGAACAATTTATTTCTCCATAAATTGTAATGTGCTCGGATTGACTCGCGGTCAGTCCCATTGTGTTGCTCCCGTCCATACGATCCCGACGCAACTTACGGTTCTGAATTCTGATTACGTATGGATTTGTTATGAATTTTACAAATTAATACACTTCAAATAAACAAACTTGAATTTAAATTAAATAAGGGCCTTCACCTTTTATATATATCCCGGCCCACTATCTCCTTCAAAGCCCAACTACCCTTAAACCCGTCCGCTCCCTTTACTTCTCTTCTTTCCCCAAATCTCAGAAATCGGTTTCAGTAAATCGAAACCAAATCACACCGTTTGACCACGACTCTGACCCTCCCCCGACGTCACCTGGGCCACCCATTTCCGGCGCCACCTCCACCCGAGAACTCCCCATCTCCTCCTCTACCCGTTCCCCACCTCTAAGTATCACTCGACGCCTTGAAGACCATCGCGACCTGCCCTAGCATACGCACAAACCAGTGCTCATCCAACAACGATACCCACAACCGATCCATGAAAACAAGATTTGATCGTACCAACAAACTCCTCGCCTCGATCTCCTCCTGCTCGCCACCAACACCCCATCTCCGGCTTCACGAAAGCGATTCCGACCTGCTACAGAACTTCGCCTCCCCTGAAAAGGTGCGACACCATTTGTGGTCATACACCGCCGAACTTTGCCAACCTCCTTCTCTTCGAGCTACGTACTCAACTCCACCATCCCCCAAGCACAGAACCTCCTACATCGCTTCCAATCCCCAACCCTAGGTCGTACGAACGAACACAGCAAACCCAAAAAGAATGTATCGAACCCAATGATACCCGCCTCAGATCGCAGAGCACACCATGGAGCTTCCGAATAAATTAGTTTGGGGATTTGTAGTATTTATTTTGAATTTCTTTGATTTTTGAGAGGATGCACTTTAGTGTATATTTTTCAGAAGAGGTTGCGGCGCCTTTTTGACTAAGGAAAAACTGGATTAGGTTTTAAGGAAGGTAAGTGAGGGTATTTATAGCCAATAAAAATATCTAGATATTTTTATATTAATATTTTAATATTTTATTTAATCTTTTATATTCATTTCTGACTTCTAAAAATCCGTGTGATCACACACGATGCCCAAAAATCACGAAACCGGACATGTAGCTAGAGTTCGACATTACGGTCCCAACGAAACTGGTTTCGTCGAATTCCGACTTCGTTTGCAAAACCGGCTATTTTTAAACCCCTAAATAGCCCTTTTTAAATATATAAATATATTTAAATAAATTACATTAAATATTAATAATTTAATATTATCGTATATATTCACAGTGGGACACCATACAGCTCCAGAATATTCCTGTATGAAATTACAACTCGATATTACATCGTCAGAGTTATATCGATGTTCGTTTTCTATTTAAATCCTTATATAAAATATAATTAAATCGTTATGGTCAGGGCGCTGCATTTCTTAGAATTTGATTTGGACGTAACTCAAAATCTACACGACGAAATCCCGATTTTTCTCTTCCATTAGAAAACTATTATCTAATCGGTCCCGACGGTTCTTGTTTCACAGAAATCCGACTTAAAACGAACCCTGTATATTCAGTTGAAGTTCAAATCGCCAAATAGCGAACTGCCGCGCCATTTCGAGCTCTATTATAATTATATTATAAACTATACGTTCTAACGCCATCGATTTCATATATAGGTTATATATTCTGAATCGAAACTCAACCACATCTCGTATACTAATCAAATTCACACTCTATTGTGAATTCTACTATTTCGACTATCTCGACATTATAATATATCATTATATTATAATTATAAATTAAATATTGAATATTATTTAATTAAACGATCATTAACTTCTCTAAATCACCAATTATATAATTAAATAAATTAATTATATATCTCTAAAAATGCGGGTCATTACATTCTTCCCCACTTAAAATAATTTCGTCCTCGAAATTGCTAAGTTAGAGGACGACCCTATCTATTGGAATTCCTAAGATTTGTTTACCCCTTATTTCTGATTTCAACTGAACCAATTAATATCGACTATAATATTAATTCCTTCCGACTAACTAAAATTTTCAAAAATTCTGAAAATTTTCTAACGCCTTAACTTTTAGAAAAATTTCGCCAGCACCTCCTTTGTACTGGTCAACATCTCAAATTTCAACTCGCCTCTCTGGGCCTTCTTCACCCCAAAAGAAAATCAAAACGCCAAGCGGCTTGCCAATTCGGCTCATAAATTCCAAATTCATATAAAATATAAACTTGTACCTTTTTGTTGGGCATATCATTATATCCCTACCACTTTCATATGCTATCAACTCAGCATATACCAGTGTTATCTCAATCAAATCCCAATCAGTTCATATCCTCAAATCCAAATCGAATTTCATTCGAACCCCCATATCAAATTTCAAATTCTTAACTCATCAACCCAATTCCATAACAGATTATTCTCTAATCCAATTCAATTCTATTTAACTCAGTTCAAGTTAAATTCAATTTTATTTTTACTATCTCATTTTTATTTAACTTCATTAGTTAAATTTTAATTCCAGAACTCAAATTCCTGGGTTTCTTTTAAATCAATTTGAAATCATAATACCAATTCAAAACCTTTGAATTTCTAAACAACTTGTTTTCTCAAAACAATTCAAAAACAAAACCTTTGGTAGTAATCCACCACTTAGAAACTCGAAAATCACACCGATGATACTGCGCAGTCATCATCGGAATTATTTCCCAGCGACCCAAGTGATTTCAATACTATATCATTTCCAATACCATTTCTAAATACTTCCATTTTGAAAATATTTCAAAATCTCCCAGGAAATTAAAATTTCCTTATTTTAATTCCAAATCTGATTTAAATTCATATTCAATTCATCTTATTTCATATACTTTACTTATATGAATTCTGATTGGTTACATATAATCTTTTCACATTGTTATAATCTTACTCGATTATAATAACAACCAATATATCTCATATATTATAAATCCAATATATATCAAATATACTTTGGGTAAAATTATTTCGTTTACCCTCTTTTCAAAACATACGATGACGGTTCATTGTATTCAAGTGTTTATTTACTCCTACCGATACAGTGGATCAAACTGATCGACCAGAACTCATAAACAACTCAGCCAATGAATCTTCACAATATAAAACCATTTTTATATCAAATACAAATACGCACTCGTATATATACACTCAAACTCAATCTAGGGTGTTACTAACCCTATCTCTACCGAGTCACGCCACAGAGCCAAGGTAATTCTTAACTTAAGCTCTGATACCAACTGTAACGACCCGGATTTTGAGCGGCTTTGGTTATCGACGTAAGCACGACGTCGATAACCAAAACATCGAAAAATCCCGGTTGTTAATGAAAGAAATTAGAGGGTGAGGAAAGATAAGGTAGAACTTATAGAATAGAAGAAGAAGAAGAACATCATCATCAGAGTAAACACGAATCTCACAGCGGAACGAATAAAATATAACTTAACTTTTGAAATACAAACAGTTATATATACAATAGCACTTATCAGAGTACAACACTTACAACCACAGCGGAAATAATAATAGCTATAGAATCCTGAAGTCTCCTGCTCCAAGCTCTCCAAGTGTATCTGTAAAATCCCGACTACTTGACTGCCCGTACAAATTTAGGCACCCAAGAGTTTAGGGAAAACAACAAAGTAAACTCCGGGTCAGTCATGGTACTGGTGTGAATAAACTCAAATCATTTAAACAGGTATATGATATCTCATAAGACCACGCCGCATAACGGAACGGGTTTTTCCCTTATGAGAATCCAAATAACTTTTCAAAGCAATATCATTCTGATATTATAATAATGTCTAAATACAAATAAATATCAATCTAGCAGAAACGCTTGCATCTCACGTTACTACATATATAGTATACAATCAAAATCGCAAGCACGTATTGGATTATTGGATTTCCAACTATGACAAGGTATGGAACCACCTTCCGATCAGTGTACTCTAGGAACGATACACTGGAGTTCAACAAGAACATCTTGCAACTCAGCCACACATGACCGACCACTCATTTCGCTTGAGTGTATCGAATGTACATCACCAACGGTTGGGATCAGCAACCGTTCCCGTATATATATGGGACAGCATTGATAGATTTAAGAAACAAATGAATATTCACTAGATAGGTGATTATACACCCTACTTCGGTGCGACCGACTTAGCCATGCTGCTTGCCCGATTTCTGTCATTTACCGGTTGATGAGGCTAGAAGCTACGCTTTATCATCACATCAGATTCACTTCGAATGCCACATTGTCAGATCCATCAGAATCACTAATTGACGTCTACAACAGTACATTACGCGTCAGCTAAAAGAAGTTCCCTTCTCCGCTTCCACTCTTGGTACAGTTGAAGAAATCAATGTACGTGATCGTCTGGAAATACTATGTCAGACATCCATCTTTATTCACTTAGAAATGTCACATCGTCATACCCGCCAAATCACAAATTTGACTTATTCAAAAATAACACGGGTATACAGCTAAGAGAAACGAATTCCTCCGCCACCAAACGTGAATACGTTTGAACAGATCAACTTACGCGATCCATTGGATATACTCTGTCAGACCTTCGTCCATACAAGTTGTCCTGGGACTGGACAAACCGAAGGCACTATTCTGTAAACAGGATAGCCCTTGCATTTTACTCCGTCTTCAATTATCTTTGGCATATATGATTCGCGACGCTTATGCCAATACAGAGTGGTTCTATGGATAATAATCCAACCGGTCTCTCCATATTAACAACGTTAAAATGGTCAAAAACTTCGATAGTCAATGAGTTAACTATCAAAGAAAAACAAGTGTGCAAACAACGTTATTATTTCCAGATGGAAATTATATCGAACAAACATCATTTAACATTAATCTCTTTAGTTCATTTATTTACTTATCTCCTGTTTCCCTATATTCTAAATTCTTATTTTCTTTTATCAGAAAACATTTCTAATTCTCGTTTGGAAAACATTTCCAAAACTCCTTTACGATCAAACCTTACCATTTCTTAGTTAAGAAGGAAGTCACTCAAGTTGGGGTATAATTACCTCTCAGACCTTAACTGAACAACGTTATAACTTCAAAATGGTCAAAGTTTATCTTTTAAATCTTTAACAACTTCTTTACGCCTTTCTCGGATCCAATTTTACTAATCTACTTCTATATTTAAAACATTGGTTATAACGATAACGTTATAATCCCTTCTTTCGAATTATCTAACTTTAATTATAACTTCTATTCTTATTAGTGAATAATTAACCTAACACTTATTTATTTATAAATAAATAAATCTCTATTTAAACACTGGAAAATATAAGTACTTTCCCGAATTCGATATAATCGAATTTGCCGATTAACTCTCTTCGAGAAAATCTCAATTTGATTAACTCTTCTTCGAATAAGCTATATTCGATTAACTTCTCAAATAAATGATATTCGATAATCTCTCTTCGAATAACTAATATTCGATAACTCTTCCTTTTTAAATATCTCATATTTGAAAATCTCACTTCGATTAAACTAAAATCGATAACTCCTTTCGATGAAACTATCATCGATAACTCCTTTCGATGAAACTAACATCGATAACTCCTTTCGATGAAACTAACATCGATTAATTTAACTCGACGAACTTAACTCGACTAACTTAACTTGACTCGACTAACTCGACTTACTTGGTTCGACCAATTCGATTCGATTAACTAGGCTCGACTAACTTGACTAACTTAACTTGACTTACTTGGTTCGACCAATTCGATTCGATTAACTAGGCTCGACTAACTCTATTGGTTTAACTCTAATCGATTAGTTCTATGGTTTAACCCTAATCGATTAATTCTATTTGACTAACCCTATTCGGCTAACTCGACTAACTTGGTTCGACCGACCAGGTTTGACTAACCTGACCCATTTGATTTGACTGACCAGGTTTGGCTAACCTGACCCATTTGGTTTGACTGACCAGGTTTGGCTAACCTGACCCATTTGGTTTGACTGACCAGGTTTGGCTAACCTGACCCATTTGGTTTGACTGACCAGGTTTGGCTAACCTGACCCATTTGGTTTGACCACTGGGCTTGACTACTTGGTTTGACCATTTGGTTCGAATACCATATTCGACTAACTCCTCTCGATTCATTAAAACCGATTAACTCATCTCGATTGACTAAATCAATTAACTCCTACCGATTAACTAAATCGATAAACTCCTTTCGATTAACTAAGTTTGATTTACTCGACTCGACTGACCAGGTTCGACTAACTTGACCAGCTTGACTTGATTGGCTCGACTCGACCATCTTGACTCGATTGGTTTGACTCGACCATCTTGACTCGATTGGTTCGACTCGACCATTTCGACTCGGTTGGTTTGACTCGACCATCTTGACTCGATTGGTTTGACTCGACCATCTTGACTCGATTGGGTTCGACTAGCTTGACTAGTTTGGTTCGACTAGCTTGGTTTGACCACTTAACTAACTTGATTCGAATATTTATATCCGACTAACTAACTTTTCTTTTATTTCTATTTATTTTAACTTCTATTTATTTCCTAAATAGATTTCCTTTTGTATAATCTATTTATTTTCCTAAATAGATTTTCCTTTATAAATCTAATTATTTAATCCCTAATTAAATATCCTTTATTCTATTTATTTAATCTAAATAAACATTCCTTTATTTTATTTATTTATTTCCTAATAAATATCCTTTTATAAAATCTTTCGATTTTATAAATAGATTCTTTTTCAATATAAATATTGAAAATCCCCCTTTTTACATTTTCAGTGTTTTCTATTGTTTTTAAACAACCAACTGTCAATGATCAATATCATTCAAACATATACAATCAACAACAGATTATATATCACAATATACAAATAACAGTAAAATAAATGTTGAGGAATCCAGTCGGATTCCTCCAACCTGTTTCCCTGCATCCACCGATGTTAAACAACGTATATGACATCACTTGCATTTCTAATGAAATACACTGATAACAAAATCACCGTTTAATAACGATGTATATATATATATGTAGATATATATATATATATATATCCATACTGTTTTAAATCAATTATTTAACAGTCCAATCTACAGTCTAATTTAACAATACAACTTAACAGTCCAAATTAACAGTACATAACTAGCAGTCAAATACAGAAATAAAATACAATTTATATTAAAATATAAATTGAGGAGAGTTAGTGAGTTTTTACTCACATTTGCGCTTTAACCGATGAATGTCGGTTTGCGTTCATTGATTCAGTCGAACAATTTATTTCTCCATAAATTGTAATGTGCTCGGATTGACTCGCGGTCAGTCCCATTGTGTTGCTCCCGTCCATACGATCCCGACGCAACTTACGGTTCTGAATTCTGATTACGTATGGATTTGTTATGAATTTTACAAATTAATACACTTCAAATAAACAAACTTGAATTTAAATTAAATAAGGGCCTTCACCTTTTATATATATCCCGGCCCACTATCTCCTTCAAAGCCCAACTACCCTTAAACCCGTCCGCTCCCTTTACTTCTCTTCTTTCCCCAAATCTCAGAAATCGGTTTCAGTAAATCGAAACCAAATCACACCGTTTGACCACGACTCTGACCCTCCCCCGACGTCACCTGGGCCACCCATTTCCGGCGCCACCTCCACCCAAGAACTCCCCATCTCCTCCTCTACCCGTTCCCCACCTCTAAGTATCACTCGACGCCTTGAAGACCATCGCGACCTGCCCTAGCATACGCACAAACCAGTGCTCATCCAACAACGATACCCACAACCGATCCATGAAAACAAGATTTGATCGTACCAACAAACTCCTCGCCTCGATCTCCTCCTGCTCGCCACCAACACCCCATCTCCGGCTTCACGAAAGCGATTCCGACCTGCTACAGAACTTCGCCTCCCCTGAAAAGGTGCGACACCATTTGTGGTCATACACCGCCGAACTTTGCCAACCTCCTTCTCTTCGAGCTACGTACTCAACTCCACCATCCCCCAAGCACAGAACCTCCTACATCGCTTCCAATCCCCAACCCTAGGTCGTACGAACGAACACAGCAAACCCAAAAAGAATGTATCGAACCCAATGATACCCGCCTCAGATCGCAGAGCACACCATGGAGCTTCCGAATAAATTAGTTTGGGGATTTGTAGTATTTATTTTGAATTTCTTTGATTTTTGAGAGGATGCACTTTACTGTATATTTTTCAGAAGAGGTTGCGGCGCCTTTTTGACTAAGGAAAAACTGGATTAGGTTTTAAGGAAGGTAAGTGAGGGTATTTATAGCCAATAAAAATATCTAGATATTTTTATATTAATATTTTAATATTTTATTTAATCTTTTATATTCATTTCTGACTTCTAAAAATCCGTGTGATCACACACGATGCCCAAAAATCACGAAACCGGACATGTAGCTAGAGTTCGACATTACGGTCCCAACGAAACTGGTTTCGTCGAATTCCGACTTCGTTTGCAAAACCGGCTATTTTTAAACCCCTAAATAGCCCTTTTTAAATATATAAATATATTTAAATAAATTACATTAAATATTAATAATTTAATATTATCGTATATATTCACAGTGGGACACCATACAGCTCCAGAATATTCCTGTATGAAATTACAACTCGATATTACATCGTCAGAGTTATATCGATGTTCGTTTTCTATTTAAATCCTTATATAAAATATAATTAAATCGTTATGGTCAGGGCGCTGCATTTCTTAGAATTTGATTTGGACGTAACTCAAAATCTACACGACGAAATCCCGATTTTTCTCTTCCATTAGAAAACTATTATCTAATCGGTCCCGACGGTTCTTGTTTCACAGAAATCCGACTTAAAACGAACCCTGTATATTCAGTTGAAGTTCAAATCGCCAAATAGCGAACTGCCGCGCCATTTCGAGCTCTATTATAATTATATTATAAACTATACGTTCTAACGCCATCGATTCCATATATAGGTTATATATTCTGAATCGAAACTCAACCACATCTCGTATACTAATCAAATTCACACTCTATTGTGAATTCTACTATTTCGACTATCTCGACATTATAATATATCATTATATTATAATTATAAATTAAATATTGAATATTATTTAATTAAACGATCATTAACTTCTCTAAATCACCAATTATATAATTAAATAAATTAATTATATATCTCTAAAAATGCGGGTCATTACAAGAATTGTTCGTCAAATACTTCCAATCATTTGACATTAAAGAAGAAAAAAGTACCAAATTAGCTGCAGAAAGTTTTGTTTCAACTAAACCAACCAAGGTTGATTTAGTTTTATTTAGGAGTGAGAATACAGCTTTCATACGAAAAGATGTATTCATACCCCTAACATTCCAAGATAATATTGTCATTTAATCGAAGAGGAACTCCTTGTACTTCTTTTAGGAGGAGTAGGAATTTTTGGTTTTGAATCCTGCAAATAGTTTCCATTCTTGTCAATTAACGACGAAAATTCTACCTGTTTTCCTTTGTCCAAATCATTTACTTTATCAGATTCTCTTTATGATCAGCAACATTGTTTAATGCATCAGGAATAATATTTTCAGGAAGCTTGGAATTTAAAAAAACAAGATCATCAATATTTTCAGAAAAGGAGTGCATTATATTGATATTTCCAGTTGATTGTGGATCTGAATCATGTTTCTCTGGCACTTCTGGAACTTCTTATGGAGATTCATCATCAGGTGGTTTCCACCGAGGATCAGAAGATTCATTAAGATATTCATCATCATGCCCAAACAATCTACACTGGAAACACTTCATAGGTACAAATTCATACTCAACTGATATTGAAATCCTTTGACCATTATGCAACTGAATAGGTATTTCAGTTTTTAAGTCTGTATCAGTATCAATTAGTAGAAGAACTCTCGCATACTTCGAATATTTCTTTTCTGCTATATTTGAATCAATCAACAGAGGTTTTGAAATAAAACTTGCTAACATTTGAATAGCATTTCTAGTCCAAGGTTCAAATGGTAAATCGATTAACCAGATCCAGATCTGAACCATATTACTCTGTTTCTCATTAAAATCAAAACCAGAGTACCAAACTTCAACATATAATAGCCTACCAAAGTATGAATATGTTGAACATTCTTTGGTACGCTCAAAATCTTCTTTATACTCAAACTGAACTATAAAATTATAGTTAGAAGACACATGAGTATTGAAATTACCTAAAGGCTTCCAAACCTTTGAGATATACTCCTTCAGTTTGATTGTTGAAAGTCTAAAATAGATCAGAATTAAAGCAACAGTGTTAATCCATGAAATCTCTGATTGATTATATATATTTTCAGGAATGAAGACAAAATCAGATCCCGGTGCTACATAATCGAGCTTCCTGTTATTCAGATCCAAATCCAGATCTGCACTAGAAGATGAGTTCACAGCTGCATTTGGTTGAGATTTATTTGATTGAATTGATGAAGTGAATTTTGAAGATGAGTGAAATTTATGAGGAATTGATGTATTAATGTCTGCCATTAATGATGTAAAATGATGTAATATATATATATATATATATATATATATATATATATATAAGAGAAAGAGAGAGAGGAGCGTTCCGCTACACCTCTTATATTGCACGTGAATTCTCCCCCTTAATCTCCACCACCCATTTCCCCACTCATTCTCTCTTTTCCCACTAAGAAATAATATTGAAATGGAAAGAGAGAGAATGAGTGGAAAAATGGATGGTGAAAATTAAGGAGGAGAGTTCACGTGCAACATAAGAGCTGTATCGGAACCCTCCTCATATATATATATATATATATATATATATATATATATATATATATATATATATATATATATATATATATATATATATATATATAATATAGGATCATGGAGCCCCCACCCCAATTTCAGCCACTCATTTATATTAAAAAAAAAGTTAATGGAAAGTGAGTGAGAGGTGAGAGAATGAGTAAGAGGAGAGAGGGAGGAAATGTGTGGTGGAAAAGTGGTAGGCTAAAGGGGTGCTCACTATTTGGGGTGTCATTGAACCTGCTCTTATATATATAATACACATACACTTTTTCTCTCCTTCCACTAATCATTTCTCCCTCCAGTAACTTATTTAACTATAAATATTTGACTACAAATGAGGTGCAATATATATATATATATATATATATATATATATATATATATATATATATATATATATATATATATATATATATATATATATATATATATAAGTCTATTTAAACACAAATTCTCAACTATTAGATTGCTCTTTGAATCCACCTCTCATGTAAAAACAAATCGATCTAGAGTGTGTTCATAAACGCTAGAAGTTCTAAATTCAATATTGAATCAGTCTTATTCAGCGAATACAAAAGACATCAATCTAATCAACATTTCAAGATTAGCTTTGAAAAGAACTAGTTATAAAAATGTTTACTTATTGACTTTGTTATACTTCCATTGAAGGGCATCAATAATTCTCTAGCAAAATCACCTAATTAGAGAAAATTACAATCAACTTGTCCAAATCAGGCTTTCTTCGAAAATCGTTACTTGTATAACGCAGTAAACGATACAATAACTAACGTAAAAAAAACTGCTCGACAAGAATGGAACATAAAATTCTCAAATTTACATGAAAAATCGCCATGGACCAACAAAGACAATGAACCAGTTATGAAAGAAATGCGTTAATAGGAACATACTATTAAGTTTCTGTTATATGACTCAAATTTTCAACCATAATAAAAACCTTTACCAAGCACTACATTGTGTCCTCTCCACATCAAAAAAAAGGGGGGGCAAAAAAACCATCAATTTAAAACAAGAAACAAGATATCTCTTCAAGATGTAACCATAACAATTTACACAAAATGACCGTCTTCATTTCTTCCAGAACCCAAACACCCATCGGATGATATCGAATCAACAGCTTTAAGCAACACATCCAAAGCACCACTGTCTGCAAAGCTCGCCTTCCTGCTTCCATCATCATCTTTCTTCCCATGTTGCTGCAAAACCCACTCCTCATACCTCCTCATCCCCTCCTTCGCCTTAGCCATACTGCACTGCAAACAGTACCACCTCCCCCTAGGCACCGAGCTCCTTGCGGGCTTCATACAGTAAGTATGGTATGCCTCATCGCAACCATCACATAACACGATCAGATTATCATCCCTATCCTGGAAGCAAGCCCTGCATAAGCACGAAGGGCAGTACCAGCAATGTCTGTTCTGCTGTTGAAAGGTGGCAATTTGCCTGGTTTTCAAGCATCTGATGTGGTAGTATTTGTAAGGGCACTGACTGTGCCCACATACTATGAATCTCCTGTCTTCATCTTCACAAGTCCCACAATGCTTGCACAAGCCCGACATATTAGCAGCAGCAGTACTGCTCGATGCTAGTTGTTTCTCTAAGTGCTCATCTTTGATGGGTGGCAGTAATGCAAGTTGATGGTGCACTCTATCTTCTCTGGGGAGAAAGTTTTCCACTTCTTCCGGGATGTCGAGCCTTTCACATACACCACAGTTACCATGCAGCTCTTGTCGATTGTTAACGTGTAGAGAAAGTGCTAGAGATTGTGCGTTCTTATTTGAGCAAGAAGCACAGATATAAGTGCTATCGTTTGAGGCTTCCTTTCCGGAAAAAGAGGGGTCGATGCATGAGAAATGGTATGCCGTATCGCATTTTTTACAGGTGAGGACAGGCTCGCTGCTATCTGTTGTTTTATTGCCACATTGTTTGCAGAAGCAAAAGATTGGTGGAGGGGTTGTTGCCTCCATATGATTTGAATCGCGTACTATGTTTTCAGGAGCAGCAGCAGCATGATGATGATCTTCCTGGTTTTATTTTTATTTTTACCACAAAAAAAAGATGTGTTAATTTTTAGCAGAAATGGCATTGTATTCAGTCTCTCTCTTTATTACCGTGCACCGATACAGAAAGATAAATACATTATTTGCTTATAATACTGAAAATAATAAAATATAAGGCTGTGTTATGCAGTCATATTCAATGACAGCAAATGCCATGGCTAAAAAAACAGAGGGCGGTATGAATGGAAGTGTAAACAGATTTTAGACCATAGACACATGGCCTGAAAATGATAACATGGTCTAAACGTTGAGATAGCTCAAATTGCTTTTGAAGCTATAATTCACCACAATGATGCCACCTAAGTTTTATTACGATTGTCGATGTATATCCAAAAAATCCGAAATTCGTCTGCATCCGGATTCGAAAAGCGGGTCAACATCCACATCCAAAAGAATGGACGCGGATGCGAATACGAGACATCCACATTCGAAAATTATCCATCCGGTTATTTTTAAGATTATGGTTTAAAATATGTGGATTTTAACATAATAAAAAATATATTTATTGATTATTTTATTATATTAGAAGTTAATATTATGCACGTTAGATGCATATTAAATGCTCAAAACTACTTATTATCATTATATTTATTTATTACTAACACTTGAAAAATCAGCTGGATTGAAAAATTTACGTCAAACTAAAATTTCTTCATTTAGTCTTTGATTTATTGGTTGTTAGTGAGTGGAATAATTGTCGGATATTCATCCATATCCGCGTATGCAGATATCATATATCCGACAATTATTTTTGGATATTGATACCGATATAGTACTATCTTCATCGAAACGTCTCTGCTCACATACATAAATTTTATTTGTGTCCATAAACCTTACTTCGATATACTAGAACTAATGGTAAAACAAGAGCAAGGGCAATTGAATGATTCATATGACTTTAGCTTCCCTCACCTCAGCATTTTGTGGACTAGCTTCATGTGTTATGTCTTCTTCAGCCTGCAGCATATTCATTAACATAAGGAAGCAGAAGTTTGCAACGAGCAAAGAAAGCATTAAATATACAGAATTTTGTAAGTAAACTATAACTACCAAAAGTGACGGACACACCCATTTTTATGTTGATCATAAAATGTGTAACAGAATGCTAAGAAGCTTTCACAAACATATTAACTATTCATCCCGGGGAGAGTAAAGAAATTAGCAGTGGGACCCACTTCCATTTCCTTTCTGCTAGCTCTTATGATCCCCGGCATTTATAGCAATTTTCATTTTTATAAACAAAAGATGGAAAATGATTTACATGATTGGGTACCTTTTGTGTAGAAAAATCATGTGACATTTTGGAAAGACTGCTTGCAATATGGGCTATTTCTTCACCAACTTTTTCCAAATTTCTCCACATCTGTAGAACAATAAACGAAACAAAATATCAATAGAACTTTTTTCGTTTTTGCATAAAGTCAACATCAGTGTATGGAGTAACACACGCATACATATATACATATGAGTGTGTGTGCGCGCACATCAATATGTATGTGTATGTGGAAGGATCAACACTCCCCTCTTGCTTATCCTCTCAAAACACCTCTTTCTTTTTTTTGTCCAAAAAGTTTGCAATGAAACGAAATTCTGTAGGCAAAAAAAACCCTTATAGAAATTTGGGACAATTCAAAACTTAGCTCCTTCAAAACAAAATTTTAAATTGACAGTTAAAATATTTTCAATGGCACATAACATCATGCTAGTTTAAATTTTGAATGGGTTAGAAGTTTGTAAATGATACAAAAGATTGTGAAGATCGTCTTCACGGCTATATGATCATATCTACAAAATATTGGACAATTGTCAAAGAACAAACATGAAATCGAACATTATACTGCAAAGAAGCAAAAGTAAACATAAAAATATTCACATTCATAACACACAAAAGAAGGGGGCAAAATTAAATTCATCAATAGATAAAATAAATGTTATGATATAAGTTTATCGGCTTTGTCTATCCCACAACTATAGTTCAAATTGTCCGACAAAAAGGAGTAAATACATTGCTGGTAAGTGTTGATTGTGTACTGAGACATACGGAGTACCAAGCAAATTACGTCAAATAATATTATGTGTTAAGAAGATTTCTTCTCCATTACTTTTGAATATGGCTCTTTCATTGCATATATGACCACAATCCTCAAATTTGTATAGTGTTATTTTGTTGGGAAAGTGATTAAAAAAGACTGATGCAAAAGTTGGTGAAAAGCAGTTACCGCTGAAGGTGAGAATGGTCGATGATTGAGTCTGTGTATCGCATTTGTTCCCAAAAATGGCAGGTTTTCAGGAATTAACAAAACTAGAACTATGTATTGAACCTGAATACGAGACAGGGCGAGATGAACCATAAACCGATACAATGTCTGGGGAACTTTTTGTCATTTTGAACAGTACACATAAAGGATCCGCCCCTTATTTCCAAGTTCCATACACGAAAAACACTTCTCAAAAACATGTTTAAATTGCACCCATATTTTTACTTCCGCTATAAAAAAATCATTTTGATCGTGAATTAAATCTAAACTTCGATCGCATTTTCTACAATAAAACTAAATATTTTCATTTTCATTTTATTTTATTTTTCTTTTTGGAAAAATGATATTTGCAAAAAGCTCTCTACAAATACTTGTAGTCCAAATACTTCAAATATCTGCAATGTTCTCTGCAAATATGCTAGAACTTAGAAATATGAGTATTTTTTTAACTTTTTTTTTAGAAGGGACAGCTGTGTATTTTGATATTTAAAGAGGGTGTTTCACAAAAGTTCTCTTAAGAAAATGTGGGTTATAGGACCAAACCATAAAATAGAAGTAGATACTACCAATCCCCGAAATACAAGATCAAACATATTTGAAACAATTAAAAGCTACACTTTAAACATAGGATGGCAAGACAATATGAAAGCTTGTCTAATGCATGAAATTCCAAGTTTATTTTAATGGTTAAAAAAAGTACAATCATATATGACATATCGTTTTATTAAAAAAAAAAAAAAAAAAGGGATATGCAATCAGGCTGCTATCCGCATAATAGTAAGCTGAAGTTCAGACAGCAGGTACAAATCACTTTTGCTACTCTCTAAAATGATGAAAGAGTTACCTGCCGAATATCTAGACTAAATAATCTAGGGGAGTGACCATAAACCCCAGTTTTCATCTTTTTATTAATCTCACTAAAATCAAAAACTTTATCCACTTCGATTCCTTGAAAGCTTTCACAAAGAAGATTACTTAATAGAATAAACTTCTCTGAACATAAAACTTTGGCTAAAATATGCTGACATTTCTTCCTGTTAGCAATCGCCTCTAATGTCTCGTAATGGATTCCATTGTTTGGAACATCCGGAAGGTGATATTTATCCTGACAAAATGTATCATAACCGGTTCAATAACTCAGGAAAAAATAATACATAATCACGAATTGAGAGACGGAGATTGATTTAACTACCATTTGTTCAGAAATGTCTGAATAATTTGCATTACTTTTAGCAGAGTGGTCATGCATTAATGCCTCTATAATACAGCTCTCAATGCCACCAGCTCCTTTAATTTCTGGTAATTGCAGAATGTGTTCCAAGACACTGCGCCAGTGATCATGTGTTCTTGAAGCACGGTACTGCCCTTCACAGATATTAGTGTGTTGGTTTGTATCATGAGGTGCCTTTGTAGCCTATTGCACATGATGTTATTATGTACGTATAAGAAAATTAAGCCATTTGAAAGTGATCAACAAGGTAAACATTAGGTACTTGGTAGTCAATGTAAAATTTGAGCCAGAAACTGCGTCCAGATGTTGCAATATGTATGATGTAAAGCATAGTACCTTGGCCGTGAAATTTCTAGTTTGTTCAGCAACATTACTGAATCTTCTATGGAAATCTCTTGATCGTTGATTACCAGTCCTGCTGCGTCTTCTAGCACTACGTTTGGATTTTTGCGAGGTATTAAATGCCTGAAATAAACAAATTTGGTCTTTGAGTTCATGATTTCTCAAGATGGGGCCAAAAATATTACAACCATTAGTTCTGTACGTCATATTCCCCACTATCTGAAATTTTCTTTCACTGATGACAATCACAGTTATTTCAGTCAACAAACAATGAGACGGAGATCAAGAATAAATTAAAACAGCTTATTACCTTAGCCATGTCAGCCATCAACTTTTGCCTTGATCGATGATCATTATTGCTATGCCCACTTTTGAATGTTATGTCATCTTGCTCATCGCCATTAGTCAACTGCAAGACACTAAAATCAGCCTCAACGTTTTCTGTACAAGGAATCATAGCTAAAGGTGTATCATCAATAATATCATTTTCTGTCTCTGAATCCATTCTTCTGCTTTTGAAGAGTCTTTTCTTCCTCAACTCCATTAAGTGGCTATTCATAGCGTTGGCAATATGCTGTGGCACCATAGTACATGATGTTACATTCCAACCCCCAGCAAGATGTTTTTTTAGCCTAGTAACACCACCACTGCGTCCAATGAAATTGCACCATTTGCATTTCCAGTGGTATCTATTTCCATTAATTGTCTTTCCATGCTCCCAACCAAAGTCCTTACCATTCACTTGGCTTGACATAAAGGATGAGTCTAAAGAAGCCTATCATAACAAAAACACAAATAATTAAATGTTAGTACAAATATATGAGCACTTGCGCGCTTCCATGTTTTTATGTTAGAGCAAAGAAAATACTACCTTTCAGAACACCAATATTTTCTTCAAAACAAACTTTCAAGATGTACATATTCGAACCGTAGCATGTCAAAGGAATAAAAGAATTTATCATTACTTTAGGTAATATATATTATCGCACTGAGTGTTCAATGCAAGCTTCCACATAATTTATAAGGCAAGCGTGGTGCTCGGAGATTTCATATATACATAAACATACACATGCATACATGCGTGCACACATGACACATGTGCATAGAAAACAATGGACACTTCATGTTTAAAGTGGGGTAGGTGTCTTGTTAGTCTTGCATGAGCTATATTGCATAGGAATTTATTAGATGATACACATAAAGAGACGTAACTTAATGAACAAGGCTCATAGAGTCACCATGGAAAATTAGCCTGCTGTTAAAGTAGATACTATTTTTACAGGGCCAAATGTATGGCTCAAACAAATAATCGATGGAAACATGTAAATTTTCCTTTGTTGGTCTAAACCGGCTCTTTATTAGACAAAATATGTAAAACTTGTGCTACTGCACGCGTGCGTGCGTGCACACACACACACACACACACACACACACACACACACACACACACACACATATATATATATATATATATATATATATATATGAGGAGCGTTCAATGGCACCCCAAATAGTGAGCACCCCAAAAAACCCTCTATAGAAACCAAGCATTTATATTAGTGGGAGGTGAGAGAATGAGTGGAGGGAGAGAGAAACGGGATATGTAGTGGAAATCAGGGGACATTTTGGGGTGCTGCACTGTTTCGGGTGCCATTGAACGCTTGCCACACACACACACACACACACACACACACACACACACACACACACACACATATATATATATATATATATATATATATATATATATAATTCCAACCATAACATTTCAATGAAATAAAACAGCTTGTCGTTGCTATAGGAGATGCATAATCCATTTAGCATTCAGTAGCCTAACAGCAATGGGACCATTTTGAAATTTCTATCCTCTTTTAAAATCATAAGTTGATATTCACTGTTAAACATTCATTCTAACCATTAATTTTAAACAACGAAATTATTATGTTAAATAAATTTAAATGAGCCCAACAAGACATGATGTTGAGTATGATATGACATGTACGCTTTTTTCTAACATCTTTAAGTAATATTCATTGCTAAACACACATACAGAGACACATGCACACACACGTGTGTGTATTATATGTGTGTGTGTATGTCTATATCAATATATATATATATATGTATATATATATATATGTATGTATATATATATGTATATATATCATACATACATACATATACATGCACACAACAACAACTAAGCAGGTAATCCCAAACAAGTTGGGGTTGGCTAGAGATGGAACTCAAAGCCAAATGACAAAGTCAATTTAAAGGTAATAATAGTAACAATAGACTTACAGGTGAAAGCATAAATAAAATACTAGTAGTAATGTGTGTGTGTGTGTGTGTATACACACATATATGCATGTGCATGTGTGTATGCATATGTACGTGTGCACACATGCATAGATACGTGAGTGTGTAGGGTAGTGTAGATGATTACATCTAAATCAATTACATAAACATGTAAAAAAAAGACAGCTTTGTTTACAAGGCTCCATGGGTGAACATGGAATACTAGCATACTGCAAAAGTAGATAATATGATAAGAGGGACATGTCCATAGTTCAAATCAAAGACTGCTGAAAACACGTTGAATTTCATTTAGTGACGTGGAACTGTTCCGTTGTTAGACAAAATATGAAAAACCATGAAACGTAAGTGAATGCGCACACAAGTTGTGTATCCCGGTACCGAATCTTCACTTATACATAAGTATGAGTTTATGTAACATATCCTACAGATCTGTAGTTAGCTGGTGTCTGCCGTTGATGTACCAATTAACATCTAGTTAAATTTGAGAAAGTAGAATACATCGAGTGACCACATACCTGCATGTTTGGTTCACTACGTTCAAGATTATCATGAGAACTTTCTTGATAAGGACTTCCCATGTACATTTCATTCTCTTCCATATCATTTTCCACATTATTTTCCTCCTTAGTATCCATCTCTTTCTCCTTCTTTTTACCTTTAGATAACTTGCTATTCTTCAGCTCACGAAGATGTTCGTTCATCGCTTCAGAAATATGTTTAGGAACCTTTGGACACGTTGTTACATGCCATCCACCAGCAAGATGTTTCTTCAGCCTAGTAACCCCACCACTCTGTCCAACAAACTCACAATATTTGCATTTCCAATGATACCTATTCCCATCTATGGGTTTTCCATGCTCCCATCCAATATCCTTCTTATTCCCGTATCTGGAGGCTGAATTGACTGCCTACAAGAATATCAGATATACATCAAACTAACAGATGCAATGTATCATGGTGAAATACAAGTGTCCTAGTAAATGATAAAACTGCTGAATGCATAATACTATTTCATTCAATCAAGTAATAATAGTTTCATCACACACTGACATACGATACATGCACACTCGCTGCTCAGATGCACATGTGTACATGTATGATACCAAGTTCTGCATTATGAAAGGTTTGCGATAATACATTTTCCGACATTTTTCTATATGCAGATTGTAAATATATTAATCATGTATAGCATAAATGTATTTTAAAAAAAATTAAAGGCTCAGACATTACCATTATGGCGGCATTTACTCCATCATCCATCTTGCATGGTTTCTAAAAGTAAACAACCATGCTAAGCTCTACAATTCATATATATCACCAGAAATTGACATATATCACACCACTTTTAATCAGATTTCGGTATAACAACAATCGAGATAACTAATAAAATAAAAACAAAAGTAATTTTCACCCAATAAATCATAGAAATAAAAAAGAAACGAAATTTAAACCTCTTCGTCTGCAGAAGGAGCCGTATCTTCTTGTGCATGATTTGACTGCCCATCTCTGACACGCTTTCTTCTTCTATATGTCAACATCCCATCGCTAGACAACAAAGTCTCCTGCTTTGCTTCCCCATTGCATTGCGTCTGTTCAACCGACATTTCAAAACCCTAAATCCCACCCTGGTCTACCAAATCGGAAATCTGGAGCACTAGCAGTGTATATCAAATTACAGTGAAAACCGATAAACAAAGTAAAAGGAGGATAAAACCTAATTTTAGAAAAAATGAAAACGGAAAGATATCTGTGATTATTAGGATATTTGGAGAGATTTTCGTGAATTTGAGAAGCGGAGAGGGAGACTCTTAGAAAGAGGGATCAGTGTACCAGAATCTTAGAGCCCAGAGAAAACGGGTTATTCGCAAGAGTGCATCTGTTTGCAAGGGCTAATTGCAATTTTTCATTCGAAACATCAGAGCCTTCTGCATGTCTTCCTAATGCACTCGCACATCAACTCATGCATTCGTTTACCCACCCAAAAATTCATGATTTTAGTATTGTACCATTTCTTTGGCTAACAGAGTAACAACCAATTTTTGCTAATGTGCACGGGAACGTTTGATATCTTGTACTAGTTAGCATTGATAGCCATTGAGGTTCTCATCACTTCGGACTCGTTTGACGTGGAAAGTAGTAAAAATATAGTATCTTACGCAAGAAAAGCCGAAAAAATATTGAATCGTCATTGATTGAACCTTCGGACATTACGGATGTCGATGACTACATTTTAAATCATTTAACTGAATATTTTCACGAGTGTTATGGCACGCGCTTCGCACGTGAGTTATTTATTTATAAATCTTATATGTTTACCTCATTTGAAATAAAATGATTTACATTTATGTTTTGATGTACAAATCATGTGTTTTTTTTATTGTAATGTTGCATTATTTTATCTTTATAAGTGTTAATCTTCATTTGTATTATTAGTTAATGAATATGTATGTATGTATATGTGTCTATATACACACACACATAACCTGTTAGATCCTTATTTAAGCAATACTAAGCCTTGTTAATATTTATTGATGGATTCTTGGAATTTGTACATAAAGTTTATCTGAAAGATCGTATTTTTAAACGATATTATGATCTAATAATATTTGTAGATTGTCATTTTGAATTGATAAATGAAATTTATTTCTAAGATCCTATACTTTAGTAGTATCAAAATTTATAATACACATAATAGCATTTTTGTTGTTATTTTGTTGTTCATATATATATATATATATATATATATATATATATATATATATGTATATGTATGTATGTATGTATATTATGTTAGTGAAATACTATATAATTAGTATTCATCCGCTTCTAAAATAACTCTTTACACCAAAAGCTACAAACACGTTCTTCATTCATTAATTTACTTCCTTCGTAACGGCCGGGAAAATTCGATACTTGAATTTTCAACAGTAATACGAAATCCTGCATTACTCGTCAAACAAAACCAAGTATTGAACTCCTGACTGTAATAGAAAGAAAGTAGAGGATGAGATAGGAAAGATAGAACTAGCAGAATAGAAGAATAAGAAGAACATCACATCAGAATCTCACAGCGGAATTTAAACAAAATATAATATCACATTACAGGGTTTAATCATATTACAACATCATCATACATGATTACTAGTTTAATACAGATACTCAACTAGATACTTAGAGATAGCTATAACTGTTAGACTGGGTCTTGAACTCTTACCCCACGATACTTCAAAAAGATTCCATTAGTCACCTGGATCACTTGTCTACCCATAACACTTGTTCTTTTTTTTTCTTTTTTCTCTCTCGTTCTAACAAAAAATTGAAGTTCAATTCCAGTATTATATGATTTTTTGCAAGTGCAACAAGTGTTTATATTGTTTATATGATTACGGTAAGATATCTCATAATATTAAGATTTTGAATCACAGTGAATCAAGGTTTTTTGTTTGAACATTGGTTAATTATATTGATGCATTGGGTCCAAAAAAAGAAGCCGAAGCAAAAAATAATACATCAAAATGCATACAGAACATAACACGTGAATAACCCAGTACAACACACAATAATTACGCATCCAAAACAAAACAATGACATTTATTGCTTTCGTGTTCGTGAGATTTCATCTTCCCCAAACTCATAATTGCCAAATTAGATCCATAGTGGCTGAAAAACATTTCTATTTGGTAGCACCCCTTTTGTACCCTGTTTTAGGTCATTAATTTATATTTTAATAAGTCGGTTTGGGGAGAAAGAGTTAGTGAGAAAAGAGAAAAACAGAAATGTGTGGTGGAAATTATGGAGACTAGTTACATTGTTTGGGGTACTTCTGACCCTATATATAAATATATATATATATATATATATATATATATATATATATATAATGAAAAACAAACTCCGAATAAATTTTATTAATATAAATAAACATAAAAGTGAATATTTTGAGTGGATACAACTCTAGACTACGGGTGGGCATAAACCGCACCGCAATGCGGAAACCGCCCAGACCGAACCGCAAAAACGGTACGGAAAACCGCACCGGATTCTCTCTCTAAAGCATACAACCTAAACCGAACCGCCTCGCATGATACGGTTCGGTTGCAGTTTGAACTTTTACCAAACCGTATTAAACCGAACTGAACCGCATAGCTACACCGACAATGTTCTGATAAAAAAAGTTAACAAATTCCTATCTAACTTTTAATTTAACGCTATATATTATATTTTCAACGTATTATGTAGTTATATTAATTAAAGATAACACTATGTGTTTTAACCTTCAGATGACACAACGTCATAAAATCGTAAATTGTTTGTTGATGAAAGTAAATTTCTTGTTTCATATTTAATAAGGGTTCAAACCGAACCGTATCACATCGAAACCGAACCGTTTGAACGGTTAGTATAATGATTTGTATTTTTGATCAACCGTTTGATGCGGTGCGGAAGCGGTTTGAGCTTCAAACCGCACTGAACCGAATAGCTCCCACCCCTACTCTAGACATTGACAATTGATTTTGATTTTCATTTTGATTTTGGACCTTGAAATTTATAAGAAGTTAAGCAAACGTTTTATTAGTAAAGAGAACGCAACCGATACCATAACTATGTTAGAATACTAGTATAACCGCATAACGGTGGGAAAACTGACTTTGTAATACAATACAACTGATAAAAAATTTATTTTGTTGTACTTATTTAATTATTTAAAACTACATATGAATGAAAATATATGAAAGAAAAATTACATATATTATTAAAAACCAAAAATAATTATTTTAACCAATCATGCCAGCACAAAGATTAAATACACAAACATATATTCATGAAAAATATCAAAAAAAGACTGGTATGATGATTCATATGGGATCGGTTAGGGAAAGTCCACCTTGGTGCAGTTAGGAAAGGTGTGATCTTGTTTTTTCATATATCGCATACATACATACCATGTTTACCATTTGAAATCAATTACGCATACATACATATTTTTCCTTGATTGATGTTGCCGTTTTTAGCAGAATTAATTGGCTATCATTTAAGGTATTCCTTTTTTAATGTTCTGAAGAATATAATCAATAATTTAAGGCATGCTATAAAATTTTATTTAAGGCATTGCCTGGTATTTTATTACTCCAACTTTTATTATTTTCCCTCTTATACATCCAAATAAAAATAAGTGGTAACATAACTAATTGATTATGATTGTAGAATGATCACACAAATTAAATGCAGTAAATTAATTGATATTTGGAGGACTACATATTATATTCACCAAGCATAAAACAGAAAATCATAGGAATGATTTTACATTAGAGGAAAAAAGAAACAACAGATTGCATACAAATGATTTTACATTAGAAGAAAAAAGAAACAAAATTACGTATATTATACAAATCAAAATAATTATTTTAACGAATCATGTTATTTTGTTATAATTAATATATATGGTAAAAAAGATGGCAATTAATATACATCTTATTAAATCAAATTTTAACTGTATAAGGTTTTTGTCAATATGTTTAAATTAATTAAGTGATTTACAATTTAAGAAACAAATTTAATTAATAAATTATTGTCAATTTATCTTATTAACGCTAAGTGTAATGTTTTAAAATGAACACCATGTTCATATCAACAAAAGTGGAAAAAAATTAAGAAATAAATTTAATCAATAAATTATTGTCAATTTATCTTATTAACGCTAGGTGTGATGTTTTAAAACGAACACCATGTTCATATCAACAAAAGTGGAAAAATTAGCTTTTCTTCCAAATATAAAGTTAATTAAGTCACACAATTAATGAACATTAATGAATCAAATAGACTACATTAAAAAATAAATCGGGGAGCTCAAACAAGGCAAGACAAGGCTTCAGAACTACATTAAATTAATGCATAAGTCATAGGAGGACAAAATGAGTATTGTTAAAAAGCTTCAGACGGACGGAAGTTATCGAAGGCTCAGTAGAATTAAGAAAAACAACAAAGTCGGTTTGATGAATCAAACAAAAGTGGAAAAAAATTAAGAAATAAATTTAATCAATAAATTGTTGTCAATTTATCTTATTAACGCTAGGTGTGATGTTTTAAAATGAACACCATGTTCATATCAACAAAAGTGGAAAAATTAGCTTTTCTTCCAAATATAAAGTTAATTAAGTCACACAATTAATGAGCATTAATGAATCAAATAGACTACATTAAAAATTAAATCGGGGAGTTCAAATAAGGCAAGGCAAGGCTTCAGAACTACATTAAATTAATGCATAAGTCATAGGAGGACAAAATGGGTATTGTTAAAAAACTTCAGACGGACGGAAGTTATCCAAGGCTTAGTAGAATTAAGAAAAACCGACAAAGTCGGTTTGATAAAGCCGACAAGGCAACTTAATTGGTTAGTGTTTGCGAACAAATTGAACAATTGTAAAAAACTGTAAAATTCGTTCGGCTTTCCTAACAACAAGGGTTGTTGTAGAGGGTGTCGAACTCTAGGACCAAAAATATTTTAATTAATAAATCCATTCAAGTTATTCCAGAATTTTGATTGGTTGCAAATTAACAGAAAATAACAGAACTTAAATAAAAAAGAGTTTTTAATAATAAAAGGAAGAAATTAGGGAGCAATGACATAAACTAGATTAATATTCATCAATAGCCAATCGAATTACTACAGATCTAATTCATGTTCTTGTAACAAACATGAATCAACGATAATTAGGTTTCTAGAAACAAATATGAGAATAACAACAAGTATAGTCTATGCAGGAGCAAGCTCTTAAACAACCATAGGCTATTAGGACAGATTCACTATTTTATTTCTAAAACCCTAAATATTAGATCTAAATATGATAAACGTTAGATCGAACTCAAATATACCCTATGAAGGAGCATAGCTCTTAAACGACACATAATATAAAGGTTCAGATCCAACCCTTAGTTCAGATCTAGATCTATGTACATGAAGTTCTAATCTCTTGGCTATGTGATTCATATTGAATCTAATCTAAGCGTCATCACCTACTAATTAAAGGGGATTAGCTAGACATGGCCAATAGAAAAGAAAACAATAAACATGAAATAAAAACTAAAGAGAAGAGAAGAAGAGTTTTATTTCAAGAGAAAGATTACATAATAAAACTAAGTGTAATTGCAAATAAACAAGATACAAGTGTATTTATAGCTAATATGACAAAGACTAATTGGCTAATTACACAATGTGGGACAAAAGATTTAGCCCAAATAACACATAAGCCAGTGTGAACGTAGCTGTAGAGTGAGTAGCCTTCCAAATGAGCTAATGTGAACGCAGCATGAGTAATCATTGAGCCAAATCTTCCTAACTGAACTCTATTTGCAACCGTTCTTCAAGCTTTACACTCTTCAAGATTTAGTAATTTCAAACTTCACTCATTTTAAGCAAATTCTTCATGCTTTATCCATCAAATGCTATAAACCATGCTTTTTATAAGAAATCTGGAAACAGAATTATAAATACACAATATCAATTATTTCAAAGGAAAAATAAGATAAATAAGCGGATAAAATATACACATTTACGTGTATAACAAATACCCCCACACTTATCTTTTTATTCGTCTTCAAATAAACTAAACTAAGATATGTCACACTTTCGTAAGAAACACGGTTGCATTTAGCGTATGCAACAAGCCGTTAAACCCCTAGGTGTCCCTAGTAGGATGAGTGTTGTCTCGTGAGGGTTCTCAGCGGATACTACCCACAAAATCCAAAGCGTCTTATGTACGCGGATTAATCAAACAATATATCTAAAGTCTTTCACATTCCAAGGACTTTACCTAACTTCAATAATAATGGTTTAGTCCCAAATTGTCCATCTGTAACAACCCGTATTTTCAATAACCTGTTATAACATAAATCGAGGCAGAATTTAATTATAAAATCTGAATCAAGGGAAACGGGCTATGCCATTGCGTTCATCTCGGAAAAATACGCGAAATAGAGTCCGAGTTTTCGAAAATCGGAGTCCGTATGACCCAGTTAAGGCCCATTGAAGTTTTCAGAAATTTCCATGTTAAAAACAGATTTAAATTTTAAATTAAAAACAAGGATTAGGGCTAACTGGCGTCAGGCGGGAAAATTCCCGCCAGGACCCCCATGTCGACAGGCATGTCGACAGGGTCCCCAGGGTGTCGACAGCCCTGTCGACAGCCCTGTCGACACAGGGTGGCCGGGCAGTTTTGCCTGGCGCACCATTTTGGGTTTGGTCTGGTCTTGTGGCTTGGTTCTAGAGGATTCCGAGATCTGATGGACCTAATTCAACCTAGGGTTAATCCTATGGTCTAAATCACTAACCTAATCTATAAATAAGACCCTAACCTACCCTAAATCACTCATTATTCAATCTAGCAACTAAACTATGTCAAAATCCATCCTCTCATGGCCTCCACTCTCTTCATATAATTCCTAAACAAATTCCTAAGAGATTTCCATGCATACAAGTGTATTTAGGCTTGTATGATCCTCTTTAGCTTGCATTAAAGTCTTGTTTCTCTATTGTCATCTTAAAGGAGGAGTCTTGATCAAGTTTGCTTGCATTTTTGGGATTTTAATTTGTTGCATAAGGGGTTTCTTACATTTGCTATACTCATTTGAGTCCGCAAGAGCATTGTAAGCCCTATTCCTCTCATACTTGAACTTTGAAGTTAAATGCATGATATGCAAGTATGCAAGTTTGTTTATGCAAGTTTATTTATGCAAGTATGATATGCAAGTGCCATATGTTGTGCAAGTTTGTTTATGCAAGTTTATATATGCAAGAATGATATGCAAGTGTCATATGTTGTGCAAGTTTGTTTATGCAAGTTTGTTATGCAAGTATGATATGCAAGTGTCATATGTTGTGCAAGTTTGTTTACGAAAGTTTATTATGCAAGTATGATATGCAAGTGCCATATGTTGTGCAAGTTGGTTTATGCAAGTTTATATATGCAAGTATGATATGCAAGTGTCATATGTTGTGCAAGTTTGTTTATGCAAGTTTGGTATGCAAGTATGATATGCAAGTTGTCATAAGTTATGCAAGTTTGTTTATGCAAGTATGATATGCAAATTGACATATGTTATGCAAGTTTTATTATGAAAGTTTGATATGCAAAGTTGTCATATGATATGCAAGTATGCTTATGCAAATTTGGGATGGTCATGTGGTTCATGTTAACATGTTATGCATGCTTTTGGGCCTAAAAATGTAATATGCAAGTGTATGAACATATGAATCTTTCATATGCCACCATGTTGAACTTGTGGCTCTAACACTTTTATGTCATGATTATGCCAAGTTCCCTCTTTCTATCCTTTATGCGCTATTGCGATATGTAAGCGATGGGATTGCGTTTGGGGTTGGGTAAACTTAAAAGACATAAAAACATGAACTTGGGAATTTACCTATTAAGTTAGGTCTACCCCTTGGGAATTTACCTATTAAGTTAGGTCTACCCAAGTATTTGTTAAACTTGTAATGTGTTTTGGAAACATGGTGGACATGACACTTAGAAAACATAAGTGTGGCCAACTCGAGGTTGGGTTGAGTTTGTAGCGTAATTCTACCCGGAACCTACCGGCTTAACTAGTGGCTACAAACAATAGGATCCAATGTGAGAAGTTGGTCATGTGATGCCAAGACTCGAGGTTAGACCAAGTTGTGGTGTAAATCTACCCGGAACCCACCGGCTTAACTAGGTAACCGCAACAAAGTCTAATGTGAGAGGTCAAGGCACAATTAAATTAATTAATGCCTCATGATTAGGGTTAAGTCATGGCCCACTAATACTTAACCAATTTGGGGATTCGAGGGATTGAAATGGGGTTAAGTTGTGAACTGTTGGTTACACTTAACCAATTTAATCCATTTGGGGGTTCGAGGGATTGAAATGGGGTTAAGTGGTGAACTGTCGGTTACACTTAACCAATTTAATCCATGATTAGTGAAGGGTTAAATCGCACTTAACCCTCTTAGGAAACCCTAGCAACGTGCTCTGTTCCAGCAGTAATCCCAGTTTGGTATCATCACAACCCTAGAGGCTAGGCTAGGGCGGGGCACGATTACTGGACTGATGTAAGCGACCAAAGCGATGGCTGAGTGGTACAGCGGTGCGGGTCCAGGCGGGTTACGGACGTGCACGTAGTCCGGTATTGGACAAACTCGAGGCACGGGTACCAGTAGGTTTAGACTGTGCATTATTGCTTCAGTGTCTGGGGTTGACACCCGAGGGCTTGATACACAGCACAGTCTGACTACAACCATATGTGGGCCGTATGGACACCAACACTTGACGTGTTAGGTTTATAAGGAGCCGATCGACTAGACGTTGGGCTGGACCTTGTATTAAGGTCACCTCATGTTATTGGGCCAAAGTTTGGGCTGAGGGATCAATACCTGTTATGTTAGTTTGCTAGTACACCCGTGGTGCAAAACTTTAAATCCTGATTATGCGATGACACCTTTATCTACCTTGATAGTTAATCATCATGTTGTTATCCTTATGTTCATACCTGCTGCTCATGTCAGTTAACTTTATCAGTTTACATTGATTGTAGTAGGGCTTACTCAGTCTTTTTGACTGACCTGTTTTCTTTCGCCTCTTTTCTTCCGTTTCCCCCCCCCCCCAGGTTCTCAGGGAGGGAATACAGGAGCTTAGCTTGGATCCTACCCGCTTTCTTGGATAGCTCATGTATGCTTTGGACTTGAGCTCGCTATGGTTTTTCTGCTTTGGGGATAGCTACTTATGTTTTCCTTTCAGTTTTCAGATGATGTTGTTTATGTACTAGACTTATTTTATTTGGAAGATTGACATGATGTTGTACTAAGAGTTGATTTGAAATGGTTTGAAAATCTTCCGCTGTTTTATCCATGTTATTTACTCTGGTTACATATATATACACATGTTCTTGTTCTGCCTTGATATATCATTATGCATGTTTACCTTGTTTTAAAACGCCCCACCAAAGTCGGAGTTGCTTGCAAGAGCCACCCTGGCGGAGGTGGGGTGTTACATTTGGTATCAGAGCATATGGTTTACGAGAAGGAACAAAAAGGTTTTTAGAAAACTTTTTGAAAACTATCTTCAAAATCAAGTATAAAGTATTTTCCAAAGAAAAGTCTAGTTTATTTTAAAGGCTATTCCCCAAGAAGCCATTAGCGAAATTCCTTCGTTTTTCTCCATTCTGAATCTATCTTTTTCCTCGTTTTCAGTATGGCCGATAACTTGGCCATTCCGGAGGGAGTACACGTACCTGTTTGGTATAGGAGACTTTTGGAGGCTAGGGCGACTGAAGCTGGCCCCGCAAATATTACTCCTCCTCCGGTAGTTGATGTTCCTCTTCCTCCTGTCGCTGAGGTTCCTCCTCCTCCTTCCCCTCAGCATCCTCAGACTGACTTCGCAGAGATTTGCCAAGATTTTAAGACGATGGGTTGCAAGAATTTCTTTAGAACCGAGACTTATGTGGAGGCAAGGAATTGGTTGAAAGAAACCGAAGATCTTTTTACCTTCTTTAATATAGATGACCGTAGGAGGGTTTTATTAGCAGTGTGGTTGTTAAAGGAAGAAGCTGCATGTTGGTGGGTGGTCACCACCGTTACTAGGACAATTGAGACTTGGGAAGACTTTCGGGGAAAGTTTGGACTAAGGTTCCTATCACTGAAGCAAGGGGACATGACTATTAGGGAATACATAGATCAGTTTAATCAACTGGCTCAGGTCAGTTTAGACTTAGTTAACACAGCTCAGAAGAAGGCCCTATACTTTGCTCTAGGATTAAACGAGCCATTACATGGTTTGGCCATGACTCATATACCCTTGGGGGCAACTTTTGAGAGTTTGGTGAATATGGCCCTACTTAATGAAGAGAGTAGGAGTGACAAGGAGGAGATCAAGATGAATGATACTCAAGCCAAGAAGACTGATTCCCAGTGGAAAGGAAATCAGGGTAATCCAAGCGGTCAGAGCAGTCAAGGCAATAAGAACAAGAACAAGGGCAAGAACAACAAGAGGAAGTTCCATTATTGCGGTTCAGTTGGGCATCTTAGTAAGGATTGTCGGAAGAGAAAAAAGGAATAATGGTGAATGCTTTTTCTGCGGTGAGACTGGACATTTCAGTAAGGATTGCCCGAAGAAGCAAGGGCGAGGCCAGGGTCAAACTCAGCGTGCTGGACCTTCGAGAGGGCAAGTTCATGCTCTCAATGCTGCTCCAGTTCCCGATCGAGGTAGTATTTCTGTTGAAAGCCTTGTATATATTTCTGATTTTCCAGTTCGTACCTTGTTTGATTCTGGTGCATCGCATAGTTTTATCTCATCTGATCTTGTTGATAGTTTGCACCTTAGTACTAGCTTGGTAGAGGATCCCGTTTGTGTCTCAAATCCTATTGGGGGTTCCGCCCATTTGTCTATGACATGTGGGGATTTGAGGATCTCTATACTGAGTATAGAGTTCTTGTGCAGTGCTTATGTTCTTGGTTTCAGGGGATACGGATTGATATTGGGCATGGATTGGCTGTCCAGATATGGAGCCATTCTTGATTGTGAGCATAGGGTTGTGAGGCTCGTGACTCGCCTGGGGAACACCCTAGAGATTTCATGTGATCCGAGAGGTCCCGTCATGTTGTGCTATCTTGAATCACTCGACTCGTCAGTGGAGACTCTTCAGTCTGTGAGAGTGGTTCGAGAGTATCCGGATGTTTTTAACGAAGTTAGGGGATGGCCACCTAAGCGAGAGATTGATTTCCGCATTTATCTGGTGGATAATGCAAAGCCTGTTTCTTTGCCCGTTCGGCACATGGCTCCGCGTGAAAGGCGGGAGCTGAGTAAGCAAGTGAAAGAGTTGCTTGAGAGGAACTTCATTAGACGAAGTATGTCTGAATAGGGAGCGCCTGTGGTATTTGCTACCAAGGTGGATGGTTCTCTCCGACTTTGCGTTGACTATCGAGAGTTGAACAAGCTGACTAAGAAGAACAGACACCCGTTACCGAGGATCGATGATCTCTTTGACCAGCTTGTCGGTGCTTCTGTTTTCTCTCAGCTTGATCTTGCTACTGGATTCCATCAGCTCAGGGTAGCTGAGGACAGTATAGACAAGACTGCGTTCAGAACTCCGGATGGATTCTTTGAGTGGCTTGTCATGCCATTCGGCTTGACGAATGCACCCGCATATTTCGTGGGCTTGATGAGTAGGGTGTTCAGAGAGTTCTTGAACAAGTTTGTCGTGGTCTTCGTAGATGATATTTTGGTCTTCTCTAAGGATGAGGAAGAGCATGCAAGGCACCTCGGGGAGGTGATGGATACGCTTAGAGCGCATCAATTGAAGGCCAAGTTCTCCAAGTGTCACCTTTGGAGAAGGGAAGTTAGATTCCTTGGGCATATCGTATCCAAGCAAGGCTTAGCGGTGGATCCCGCTAAGGTGGTTGCAGTTCAGGATTGGAAGACTCCAAGGAATGCAACCGAGGTGAGAAGTTTTCTAGGTCTTGCGGGTTTTTTTTTTCGGAAGTTCATCAAGGACTTCGCAAAGATTTCTGCTCCTCTCACTAAATTGACGAAGAAGAATTTAGTTTTTGCTTGGAGCTTAGAGTGCGAGCTTGCTTTTCAGAAGCTCAAGAGAACTCTCACATCAGCACCCGTTCTAGCTTTGCCGATGGAGGGAAATTATTTACAGTATACACCGATGCGTGTGGCACGGGGTTGGGAGCTGTTCTGATGCAAGAAGGAAGGGTGATATGCTTTGGCGGTAGACAACTCAAAGTGCATGAGAAGAATCATCCCACTCATGACTTAGAGTTGGTCTCTAGATGTATCATTTGCCAGCAAGTTAAGGCCGAGTCAAAGAAGCCCGGTGGGTTATTGCATCCTCTAGACGTTCCACTTTGGAAGTGGGAGAGTATCTCCATGGACTTTATTGATGGGCTTCCAAGGTCGAGAAAAGGGAATACGAGCATTTGGGTTATTGTAGATAGACTTACGAAGAGTGCTCATTTCATTCCGGTGAAGAGCAAGAGGACCGCATCTTGGCTAGCGTCCGTATACCTTCGTGAGATTGTAAGACTTCATGGAGTCCTTCCTAGTATTGTCAATGACCGTGACCCAATCTTTACAAGTCAGTTCTGGAATAGCTTGCAAGAGGCTATGGGCACGAGGTTGAATCTAAGTACTACTTATCACCCACAGACGGACGGTCAAACCGAGAGGGTGAATAGAGTACTCGAGGATCTATTGAGGCTTAGTATTCTGGACTTTGGTGGTACTTGGGATGACCATCTTCCTCTTGTTGAGTTTGCATATAATAACAGCTATCAGGCAAGCATAGGGATGGCACCATTTGAAGCTTTATATGGGAGGCCGTGCAAGCCGCCTACATGTTGGTGGGAGACTATAGATAAACTCATACTTGGGCCCGATATGATCAGAGATACATCCGAGAAGATCGAGTTGATTCGGAGACGAATGAAAGCGGCCCAAGACCGACAAAAATCCTATGCTGATAAGCGAAGATCCGATTTAGAGTTCGATATTGGGGATATGGTTTTCGTAAAGGTTTCTCCTTTACGGAATGTGGTCCGATTTGGAGCCGTTGGGAAGTTAGCCCCGAGATTTGTTGGACCATTCCCCATCGTTGAGAGGATCGGGCAGATGGTTTATAGAGTGAAGTTGCCCGAGAAGCTTGCCGGAGTACACGATGATTTTCATGTCTCGCATCTCCGGAAGTGTTTGCATGAATCAGCAGAGGTTGTGGAGCCAAGTGTTTTGGAAGATGTGGAAGTAGAGAGGGAGGCTACCTTGAGGAGAGCTCCGATTCGTATCTTGAGGACAGAGATCAAGAAGCTAAGAAATCGTGAGGTCTAGTTGGTGAAGGTTCAATGGGGTGAAGCTGAGGAAGACGCAACTTGGGAAATTGAAGAGAAGATGCGTAGGCTTTATCCATTCCTTTTTTAGGGTACACTCTCAATCTCTTTTCTTTGTGTGCGTATCTTTCTCTTTGCTATCCATATTTATCTAGTTTATCGTGTTAATCTTGTCATGAGAACCTTAGGTAGAAACCCTTTGGATGAAACATGTGTTTGAGACATGTTATGCTTGATGGTTGCAAGTGGTTGCAAGTGTTTGCAAGTGGTTGCTCGTGGATGCATTATACACGATTAGGCACTAGATCGGCTCGCACACTCCTCATATTGCATATGCATGAGTGTTTATTCATGGATGAAAATTGTGTTTTATCACATGGATGTTGCATATGTGTATGTTATGTGCACACATATAGATGATATACATTATGTTAGGAATTGCATACATATGGATTCATTTCACTAACATAATTCGCATTGATGATATTTGCATTAGATAAGTACATATACACACACCTTCGCATATGTTCATCCAACATTTAGAATCTTGTAAGGACAATGATTGCTCGTGGATGATGCTTTGAGTAGATGGATGATTGGATGGTAGGATACGTTCTTCCTAACTTGAAGATTTCGGGGACGAAATCCTTTAAGGAGGGGAGAATGTAACAACCCGTATTTTCAATAACCTGTTATAACATAAATCGAGGCAGAATTTAATTATAAAATCTGAATCAAGGGAAACGGGCTATGCCATTGCGTTCGTCTCGGAAAAATACGCGAAATAGAGTCCGAGTTTTCGAAAATCGGAGTCCGTATGACCCAGTTAAGGCCCATTGAAGTTTTCAGAAATTTCCATATTAAAAACAGATTTAAATTTTAAATTAAAAACAAGGATTAGGGCTAACTGGCGTCAGGCGGGAAAATTCCCGCCAGGACCCCTATGTCGACAGGCATGTCGACAGGGTCCCCAGGGTGTCGACAGCCCTATCGACAGCCCTGTCGACACAGGGTGGCCGGGCAGTTTTGCCTGGCGCACCATTTTGGGTTTGGTCTGGTCTTGTGGCTTGGTTCTAGAGGATTCCGAGATCTGATGGACCTAATTCAACCTAGGGTTAATCCTATGGTCTAAATCACTAACCTAATCTACAAATAAGACCCTAACCTACCCTAAATCACTCATTATTCAATCTAGCAACTAAACTATGTCAAAATCCATCCTCTCATGGCCTCCACTCTCTTCATATAATTCCTAAACAAATTCCTAAGAGATTTCCATGCATACAAGTGTATTTAGGCTTGTATGATCCTCTTTAGCTTGCATTAAAGTCTTGTTTCTCTATTGTCATCTTAAAGGAGGAGTCTTGATCAAGTTTGCTTGCATTTTTTGGATTTTAATTTGTTGCATAAGGGGTTTCTTACATTTGCTATACTCATTTGAGTCCGCAAGAGCATTGTAAGCCTTATTCCTCTCATACTTGAACTTTGAAGTTAAATGCATGATATGCAAGTATGCAAGTTTGTTTATGCAAGTTTATTTATGCAAGTATGATATGCAAGTGTCATATGTTGTGCAAGTTTGTTTGTGCAAGTTTATATATGCAAGAATGATATGCAAGTGTCATATGTTGTGCAAGTTTGTTTATGCAAGTTTGTTATGCAAGTATGATATGCAAGTGTCATATGTTGTGCAAGTTTGTTTATGCAAGTTTGTTATGCAAGTATGATATGCAAGTGCCATATGTTGTGCAAGTTAGTTTATGCAAGTTTATATATGCAAGTATGATATGCAAGTGTCATATGTTGTGCAAGTTTGTTTATGCAAGTTTGGTCTGCAAGTATGATATGCAAGTTGTCATAAGTTATGCAAGTATGATATGCAAATTGACATATGTTATGCAAGTTTTATTATGCAAGTTTGATATGCAAAGTTGTCATATGATATGCAAGTATGCTTATGCAAATTTGGGATGGTCATGTGGTTCATGTTAACATGTTATGCATGCTTTTGGGCCTAAAAATGTAATATGCAAGTGTATGAACATATGAATCTTTCATATGCCACCATGTTGAACTTGTGGCTCTAACACTTTTATGTCATGATTATGCCAAGTTCCCTCTTTCTATCCTTTATGCGCTATTGCGATATGTAAGCGATGGGATTGCGTTTGGGGTTGGGTAAACTTAAAAGACATAAAAACATGAACTTGGGAATTTACCTATTAAGTTAGGTCTACCCCTTGGGAATTTACCTATTAAGTTAGGTCTACCCAAGTATTTGTTAAACTTGTAATGTGTTTTGGAAACATGGTGACATGACACTTAGAAAACATAAGTGTGGCCAATTCGAGGTTGGGTTGAGTTTGTAGCGTAATTCTACCCGGAACCTACCGGCTTAACTAGTGGCTACAAACAATAGGATCCAATGTGAGAAGTTGGTCATGTGATGCCAAGACCCGAGGTTAGACCAAGTTGTGGTGTAAATCTACCCGGAACCCACCGGCTTAACTAGGTAACCGCAACAAAGTCTAATGTGAGAGGTCAAGGCACAATTAAATTAATTAATGCCTCATGATTAGGGTTAAGTCATGGCTCACTATTACTTAACCAATTTGGGGATTCGAGGGATTGAAATGGGGTTAAGTTGTGAACTGTTGGTTACACTTAACCAATTTAATCCATTTGGGGGTTCGAGGGATTGAAATGGGGTTAAGTGGTGAACTGTCGGTTACACTTAACCAATTTAATCCATGATTAGTGAAGGGTTAAATCGCACTTAACCCTCTTAGGAAACCCTAGCAACGCGGTCTGTTCCAGCAGTAATCCCAGTTTGGTATCATCACAACCCTAGAGGCTAGGCTAGGGCGGGGCACGATTACTGGACTGATGTAAGCGACCAAAGCGATGGCTGAGTGGTACAGCGGTGCGGGTCCAGGCGGGTTACGGACGTGCACGTAGTCCGGTATTGGACAAACTCGAGGCACGGGTACCAGTAGGTTTAGACTGTGCATTATTGCTTCAGTGTCCGGGGTTGACACCCGAGGGCTTGATACACCCGAAGGTGGACCCAGCACAGTCTGACTACAACCATATGTGGGCCGTATGGACACCAACACTTGACGTGTTAGGTTTATAGGGAGCCGATCGACTAGACGTTGGGTTGGACCTTGTATTAAGGTCACCTCATGTTATTGGGCCAAAGTTTGGGCTGAGGGATCAATACCTGTTATGTTAGTTTGCTAGTACACCCGTGGTGCAAAACTTTAAATCCTGATTATGCGATGACACCTTTATCTACCTTGATAGTTAATCATCATGTTGTTATCCTTATGTTCATACCTGCTGCTCATGTCAGTTAACTTTATCAGTTTACATTGATTGTAGTAGGGCTTACTCAGTCTTTTTGACTGACCTGTTTTCTTTCGCCTCTTTTCTTCCGTTTCCCCCCCCCCTCCCCAGGTTCTCAGGGAGGGAATACAGGAGCTTAACTTGGATCCTACCCGCTTTCTTGGATAGCTCATGTATGCTTTGGACTTGAGCTCGCTATGGTTTTTCTGCTTTGGGGATAGCTACTTATGTTTTCCTTTCAGTTTTCAGATGATGTTGTTTATGTACTAGACTTATTTTATTTGGAAGATTGACATGATGTTGTACTAAGACTTGATTTGAAATGGTTTGAAAATCTTCCGCTGTTTTATCCATGTTATTTACTCTGGTTACATATATATACACATGTTCTTGTTCTGCCTTGATATATCATTATGCATGTTTACCTTGTTTTAAAACGCCCCACCAAAGTCGAAGTTGCTTGCAAGAGCCACCCTGGCGGAGGTGGGGTGTAACACCATCCCATCAATGGTGCAGAAATGAATAAAAAAATTCAAGTTGAATCATAATTCCTTGATAACACTATAATTGTTTTGAAGGTTAAGAGCGTGGAGTCAACCAAAGTTCTACACATCGACAATGTGCACCCAATCATTTATTCATTCTCTTTTTTTTTCTTTTTTCTTTTTTCTTTTTTGAATAATTTTGCACTAGTGTAACTGTACTGTATTGGATGTGAGTTATGCATAGATGAAGGAAAATTTTGTAAGTTCTAAAAATGTTATTGCTAAGAGGGCAAGTGTATTAGTTGAACTTCAAGCTACAAAAGATAAAGTAATACTAGGGCACATATGAACATTTTTTTTCCTTTCATCTCCTCTGCTACAATCCTCGCTTCCAAGTACGATATGATGGACGTAAATGGAATGGAATGGAAATGAATGCTTTATAGTCAAGAATGACTATTTTATTCTCAGAGATATTCTCTTTATTGCATTTTTCTCTTCTTTTTTTTTTTTTTTTTTTTTTGCATGATAAATGATGAGTTGAGATGGAATGGAATGATACCGTACATTATTTCATTTGATTCCTCCTCTACCAAGCGAATCATAACCAACACTTCATTAAAGGAAAGTTTTTTGCTCTGGTTACTTTACTTCTATAACCCTAATTCAACACACAAGTCTGGATTGATATTATATAAAAAGCTAAAAGGAATGATAAGCAAAGTTTCGTAAGATATATAACCTATATAAATTAAGATGTGGTATATGGTTATCCTACCTTAAAACAAGTACGGAGTGGGTAGTGTAATATTGGTATAAAAGTGACGTTTTTGAACCTTTGAAAATAAATCAGTACAAGGTTCTTAAGTATACTAATATAAGAAAAACTTGTTGAAACATGGATGTAATTCGACTAAAACTTGGGTTTGAATAATGCGGGGTATCGAAGAAGAACGCTATAATGAGTCATTTCTCCTTAACTCGGTCAAGTGGATTTAGAACTTACGATTTTGAAAATTTGAGTGAGAAAAAATATTATGCATGAAAATGAACTCAGAAAATCCAACAGATGTAGGTGCAAAAACTTTTTTTTTTTTGATTATTTTTACTTGCACATTCTAACATGTATAACAAGGGTTGACACGCTTACACCAGAACATGACTAACGTCTGAACAGTCTCAAGCTAGCATCTTAAAAAGACACATTACGACTCAATGAATAAATAATGTTCATTCCCATCACCCAACAATTCAACTTATTAAACAAGAACCAAGGTTTTATTTATGAATTTTAAGTTAGTCCTTGTTCAGTGAATGACCTAGTTCATAAAATTTGATTGCTGATGTAATGTAAATTTCCCCCACACTTGAGTGTGACTATGTCCTTGTAACACCCCACTCCCGCTATGATCACTCACTAAGGGAATGCCATAGCATCGGTGGAGTATTTTAGTGAATATAGAACAGAAAAATTACAACAAGACAGATATAAATAGTACTTGAAATTTTAAAACATCATCTCATAACAGCGGAAGTAAAACATGTCTGGTTACATCATAAAACCACAATAAAGGTCAAGTACAATATCCATCAAAATAAAGAAGTACATAATCCCACTCTCATACAATAGCCAAACAAAAGAAAAGATAACTGGATAACTGGAGCTTTACATCTATCCAAGCTCCTAAAGACTGGAACAGCAATCCGATCAAGCTCCACTACTGCTAGGATCCACCGTAGGACCTGAGGGTTGGGAAAAAGATAAAAACAACAGGGTCAGACATAAGTCTGAGCGAGTCCTATAACTTTAACAATACAATCGTTAAAGTAACCAGAGAAGACATAAACTGATATACGGTAACATATAGGGATGAATGGCTACCCTAAGCAGTCAACTAAACGAAGATAAAGGATAAAGACGCATCTACCCTCCCTAAGGTAAATTACTAAACTGCACCACACCAGTCGTTCCTAACTTAAAGGTTGATCCCACCCAAGGACTTATAAAATTTACTAATTAGTACCTGCGTACCCCTAGGTGACCAAGTAGGCGCCACGGGGCCCTACAATCCACTAGGTGTACACACTACTTCCCATTCGATCGGCTCCCTAACGTAGATACCCGTGCTGGCCCCACCGTGGGATGTATCATTCCCCAATGTGGCAACCTGATGAAACTAAAGGTGCACGGCTTATATCTACTCGATGCAACAACGGCTTACCTACCAGCCCGGGCCCACTCACGCATATGAAGCCCGTTGGACTTGCGTTGCCACCGCTAGCCCGTTTGCCTCTTACAGTCAAGCCCAGTATGCGTGTCCCGTCCTCGACATGGGTCGAGCCCACAAAGATACGTATGGGTTACTGGTTGAAATGGGCCTCCACAAGCTACCCACCTAAGCTTGTCCCTTTTTCTAGTATATCCCACTTAACCCTTTAATCATGTTTTAATTACATGTTCTATTTTGGTTAAGTATTCTAATCGTATTTTCTATTGCCACCCAAGGCAACCACTAGATTTTCTCATGCCACCCGAGGCACCCACTTAACCCCTCATGTCCCTCTACATGCTAATGTGGTTAAGTGTTTCTTAATTAATTAATTAAGAACGTAACCTTTGTAAAGACCTCTCACATTAGACTGTCTTTTATGACCGCTGGTTAAGCCGGTTGGGTCCGGGCAGCCTTATGTCATAACAGAGTCTAACCTCGTGTCTTTACATTAATTACGTATTTAGTTTGTGCCTAAGACCTCTCACATTGGGCTAACATTTGTAGCAACTGGTTAAGCCGGTTGGGTCCGGGCAGTTTTACGCTACAACTGAGTCCAACCTCGTGTCTTAGTCAATTAATTACACCTAATTAATCACCCTCATAATTTTATATTAATTATCCCTAATTAATCAAGTTTTCTTAACATGGGTAGACCTAACTTAATAGGTAAATTCCCATGGGGTAGACCTAACTCAATAGGTAAATTCCCAACACATAGTATGGGTACACCTAACCAAATAGGCAAATTCCCATACTATGTTTATTTATTTTGTGTTATGCATAATTATATTAATTTCACACAATCTTATTAACTTATGCATTTAATTACCCCATCGTTCCCACGTAATTTCGTTCATGATATAACACATATAAAAGGTGTCAACTTGCATATGAATGAACATGTTTCAAAGGTGCCATCTTGCATATTAACAAACACATAACTTGCATATGAACTTGCATAACATGTCACATAACTTGCATATAATATGTCACATAACTTACATATTCATTTTGCATAACAAACTTGCATATTAGCTTATAGACTTGCATAATGTGTCATCATGAACTTGCATATTAATAAACATGTAACTTGCATATTTACATACATGTAACTCGCATATTAACAAACATGTAACTTGCATATAAAGAAACATGTAACTTGCATATTTACATACATGTAACTTGCATATTAACAAACATGTAACTTGCATATTAACAAACATGTAACTTGCATATTTACATACATGTAACTTGCATATTAACAAACATGTAACTTGCATATTAACAAACATGTAACTTGCATAGCATATTACCATGAACTTGCATAACATGCATATGATTACATAGCCCACAACTTGCATATTTAGCATCATGCAAACATAACATACATCATATTAAACTTGCATAAGCTTACATACTCAACATGCATAAACATAAGATTAATGCTAACATCATATCATATGATTCAAAGCTCATTAACCCACATACAAAACCATAAATCTCATCACATCTCATCTAATTAGTTTACCAAAAGATCATCAAAGTGATAGAAACTCACAACTAGCAACTTTGAACACCAAATGAAGAAGATTAAGATGCTAAGAAGGGATTAGAAGTTGATTAGAGAGTGATTAGTATGCAACCCTCTTCATAAAATTAGTGGAGGCCATGAGAGCTAGCATTTTGCCATAGTTTAGTCACTAGGTTTAATTATGAATGAATTAGGGTAGGTTAGGGTCTTATTTATAGATTAGGCAAGTGTTTTAGGCCATAGGATTAACCCTAGATTCAATCCAAGCCATCAAAGCATGTCTTGGGGAAGAAGTCAAGTGTAGGAACCATCTAGGGCCTTTAGATTAAAGATGGACCATGAGAACCATTCAAATGCAAAATCTGCACTTGAGCGAATCGGCCCACGGGTTGACAGCCAAACACCCTGGATTAACCCCTAGTCGACCCAGCGGGCTCGGGTCGACTTCAAAAATCGGCCGGTTCGGTTATTCCCCTCTCCCAATTCGCTGTTTTGAGCATTTTTGCATATTTATTTATTAAATTTTCAATTATATATATATATATATATATCAATATATATATATATATATATCTACACAACCCATTTCACTTAATTAAGTATACTTTAATTTGGGAATTTTCGTGAAACTTCGCGAGGCCATATCTTGGTCATACGGACTCCGATTTTCGAAAACTCGGACTCTATTTTGCGTATTTTTCCGAGACGAACACAATGGCATAGCCCGTTTCCCTTGATTCCCATTTTAGAATTAAATTCTGCCTCGATTTATGTTATTACAGGTTATTGAAAATACGGGTTGTTACATTCTCCCCTCCTTAAAGGATTTCGTCCCCGAAATCTTCAAGTTAGGAAGAACGTATCCTACCATCCAATCATCCATCTACTCAAAGCATCATCCACGAGCAATCATTGTCCTTACAAGATTCTAAATGCTGGATGGATATATGCAAAAGTGTGTGTATATGTACTTACCTAATGCGAAAATCAGGCGGTTACTGATACAGTAAACCTCCTTAATGCAAACCATGATAGTGCCATGCATCCAATATGTATGCGAAACCCTATTGACACATACAAATTTCTACATGCGTGCACAACCATACACAAAAATGCATCATGCATATGATAACACAACCATGATACATCCATCAATCTAACTACCACATCCATTTATGCAATATGCAACATGAAGTGACTGAGCCGATCTAGTGCCTAATGTGTGTGTATATGCATCCACGAGCAACCACTAGCAAACAATTGCATCCATATGCATCCATCAACCATAACATGTTTCAAACACATGTCTCAACCATAGGTTTTACCCTATCTAAAGGTCATAGGTATTAGCGAGAGGATATACTAAAGATAAGATAAGTACTAGACAAGCAATAAAGGAGAAGTTAAAAGACATACTTTCAAAAAGAAATGGATACAAAGAACGCATCTTTGCTTCCGTCTCCCAAGTAGCATTGCTTTCGTCATCTCCCCATTGCACTTTAACTAGCTGAACTTCTCTGTTCCTCAACTTCCTAGTTTCTGACCCAAGGATGCGAGTAGGAGCTCGTCGAATCGTCGCATCACGCTCTACCTCTACATCTCTAAGCAAGCTCGGCTCTACCACCTCCGCGGTCTCATGTAAGCACTTCCTCAAATGTGATACATGGAATACATCATGAACACCACTAAGTCTGTCGGGCAACTCCACCCTATATGCCATCCGTCCAATCCTTTCCTTAATAGGAAACGGCCCAACAAATCTCGGTGCTAACTTCCCTACGGACCCAAAGCGAACAACATTTCTCAATGGAGATACTTTGACAAAAACCATGTCCCCAACCTCAAACTCAAGATCCGTCCTTCTCCGATCCGCATAAGATTTCTGTCTATCTTGCGCTGCTTTCATCCTTTTTCGAATTAAATCAATCTTCTCTGAAGTCTCTCTAACCATATCCGGCCCAAGCAAGATCTTATCCGTAGATTCCCACCAACATGTAGGAGATCGACAAGGCCTTCCATAAAGAGCTTCGAAAGGAGCCATACCAATACTGGACTGAAAGCTGTTATTATATGCGAACTCCACCAAAGGAAGATGTTCTTCCCATGTACCTCCAAAATCCAAGATACAAAGCCTCAAAAGATCTTCTAAGATACGGTTCACCCTCTCGGTCTGACCGTCCGTCTGAGGATGATATGCGGTGCTCAAACACAACTGAGTCCCTACCGCCTCTTGCAAACTTCTCCAAAACTCACTAGTGAAAATAGGATCTCGATCACTCACAATGCTGGATGGTACGCCATGCAATCTAACAATCTCTCTAACATAGACTGAAGCAAGCCATGGAGCGGTCCTCTTACTCTTTACGGGTATAAAATGGGCACTCTTTGTAAGTCTGTCTACCACAACCCAAATTCCCGTATTGCCCTTCCTCGATCTCGGTAACCCGTCGATGAAATCCATCGAGACACTATCCCACTTCCACTGTGGAACTTCCAATGGGTGTAGCAACCCACCGGGTTTCCTTTGCTCCACTTTAACTTGTTGGCACACTAAGCATCTAGCCACATACTCGGCCACATCTTTCTTCATACCGGCCCAAAAGAAAACTCTCTTCATGTCTTGGTACATTTTGTCTCCACCGGGATGAATAGTCATTCTTGAACGATGTGCATCATCCAAAATAGCCTTCTTCAAACCCTCATCTTGCGGTACACAAAGTCTACCGTCTCTATGCAACCATCCCTTATCATCTATGGTGTATCTACCCAAATGGCTGGACGACTCCCCTCTTATAAGCTTCTCTACCAACACAACCAACTGTGGGTCGTCTCGCTGAGCCTCGCCAATCCGTCTCAAAAGAGTAGGTCTAACCTCCAAGGATGCCAACAAACCAGGTACAAAATCAACAGAAGGTCTGAAGTCAAACAAAGAAAGAAACTCCAAGCTTCGTCGTTCCACGAACAATGGACTCAAAGATAGCCTTTTTCTACTTAAGGCGTCTGCCACCACGTTACCCTTACCAGGGGTATACGCTATCTCGAAATCATAGGATGCTAAGAACTCCATCCACCTTTGCTGTCTTAAGTTTAAATCCTTCTGAGAGAATAAGTACTTCAATGATTTATGGTCGGTGAACAACTCGAATCTCTCACCAAGAAGATAATGGCGCCAAGACTTAAGTGCGAAAACAATCGCGGCCAACTCTAGATCATGGGTAGGGTAATTCTTCTCATGCACTCTCAATTGTCTCCCTCCATAGGCTATTACCCTTCCCTCCTGCATCAAGACTGCGCCTAATCCTGTTCCACAAGCATCGGTATAAACAACAAACGGCTTACTCCCATCTGGAAGCACTAAAACTGGAGCGGTGGTCAAAGCTCTCTTTAACCGTCGGAAAGCATCATCACAATCTACATCCCATGAGAAAACCAGATTCTTCTTCGTCAAGCGGGTTAATGGGGCTGATATCTTCGCGAAGTCTTTGATGAACTTCCTATAATATCCTGCCAACCCCAAGAAACTTCTTACCTCGGTAGCATTTCTAGGAACTTTCCAATCCTGGATAGATACTATCTTTGCGGGATCCACAGCTATCCCTTCCTTAGAGACCACATGCCCTAAGAATCGCACTTCTCTTCTCCAAAAATGGCATTTAGAGAATTTAGCTTTAAGACTATGCGCTCGAAGAGTCTCCAACACTTCCTTGAGATGTAAGGCATGCTCTTCTTCATTCTTGGAAAAGACCAAGATGTCATCCACAAAAACTACTACAAACTTATTCAGATACTCTCTGAACACTCTACTCATGAGATCAACAAAGTATGCGGGGGCGTTTGTCAACCCAAATGGCATCACTAGCCACTCATAAAAACCATCCGGAGTCCGGAAAGCAGTCTTCTCTATACTGTCCTCCGCCACTCTTAACTGATGAAACCCTGTAGCTAAGTCCATCTGCGAAAATACTGACGCGCCAACCAACTGATCGAAGAGATCATCTATCCTCGGTAATGGGTGTCTATTCTTCTTCGTGAGCTTATTAAGTTCCCTATAATCCACACAAAGTCTGAGGGACCCATCCGCCTTCGTGGCAAACACTACTGGAGCTCCCCACTCCGATATACTTCGCCTTATGAACCCCTTCTCAAGCAACTCCCCTACTTGCTTATGAAGTTCTCTTCTCTCACGAGGAGCCATGTGGCGTACTGGCAAAGACACTGGTTTGGCATTATCCACCAAATAAATTCGGAAATCTATCTCCCGCTTCGGAGGCAAACCCTTTACTTCTTCAAACACATCCGGATATTCCCGGACTACTCTGACAGAACACAAACTTTCGACCGAAGCATCGAGCGATTCAAGATAACTTAGCAAAACAGATTCCATGGGATTGCAAGAGATCTCGAGAGTGTTACCCAAGCGGGTCATGAGCCTGACAACTCTCCTTTCGCAATCAAGAACGGCACCATTACTGGATAACCAGTCCATGCCCAAGATCAACCCATAGCCCGTGAAGCCCAATACAAAAGCATCACATCTAAACTCAACGCTAAGTATAGAAATCTTCAAACCCAAACATATCATAGACAGATATATGGAGCCCCCAATTGGGTTTGAGACAACCAAGGGATCATCAACTAGACTGGTGTCTAAGTGCAGTGACTCAACTAACGATGATGAGATAAAAGAATGCGATGCGCCAGAGTCAAACAAAGTACGAACTGGATGATCAAACAGAAAAACCAGACTTTCAACGGAAATAGTTCTACCTCTCTGCTGAATCGGTGGAACTGAGAGAACCTGAACTTGCCCCCCTGACTGAGGTGGTGCTATAAGAGCTTGCACCTGGCCTCCTGAGGTAGACCCCGTCTTCTGCCCCTTCTTTGGGCAGTTTTTCACAAGATGCCCTGCTTCACCACAATGAAAGCAACCGGTCTTCTTCTTTTTGCGACAATCCTTACTGAGGTGTCCTGGTGTTCCACAATTGAAGCACTTCTTCTTCGTCTTCTTTTTGTCACCATTGCCTTTTCCGCCCTTGCCTTGTTGTTGCTGTTGCGGTTTCTTCTGATCCCCCTTTTTCTCTGGTGCCTTAGAATTCTTATCATCCTCATGCATAAGTGCCATGTAGACAAGCTTCTCAAAAGTGGCCCCCATAGGAATGTGAGTCATAGCTATTCCTTGCAATGGTTCGTTCAAGCCTCTAACGAACCTCAAAGCCTTCTTCTCCGGTGTATTCACCAACTCTATGCCAAACCTTGCTAATTGATTGAATTTGTTGACATATTCTTTCACCGTGAGATTCCCTTGCTTCAAATTCAAGAACTTCTCCATAAACAGATTCTCTTCCGCCCTTGAGAGAAACTTAGCCCCAAACCTTTGCTTAAAATCTGCCCAAGAGTCAACAGGGCGTTCTCCATTAGTGACCTCCCACCAGAATGAGGCCTCTCCCTTCATTAACCAAGCCGCCAACTTGACTTTCTTTCCCTCTTTCACTTCAAAGATATCTAGCAACTCTTCCACTTCCTTAAGCCAATCTCTAGCCTCTACGAAAGTCTCTGAACCAAGAAAAGGTTTTCCTCCTATAGCCTTGAACTCCTTGCAAACCTTAGCAAAATTATCCACTCTAGGCTGAGGAGGAGGAGCGGTTGTCTCTGGTGTAGTAGCATTGGCCGGACCCGCAGCCGCGGCCCTAGCCTCTTGCAACCTCCTATACCATAGTGGTATAACTAAACCCTCCGGGATGTTAAGATCTTCAGCCATGCTGAAACGAAAGAGGAAAGATTCAAAAAGGAGATTCCGAAAGATAAAGATATGGCTATTGGGGATTATGCTTTTCTTTTTCAAAAACTTTTTCTCTTAGAAGACATGCTTTTAAAAATACTTTCTTCGAAAATACTCTTAGAAAGTAGTTTTTCTCAAAAAATTTATCTGTTCTGGTAACCTTAAGCTCTGATACCACGTGTAACACCCCACTCCCGCTATGATCACTCACTAAGGGAATGCCATAGCATCGGTGGAGTATTTTAGTGAATATAGAACAGAAAAATTACAACAAGACAGATATAAATAGTACTTGAAATTTTAAAACATCATCTCATAACAGCGGAAGTAAAACATGTCTGGTTACATCATAAAACCACAATAAAGGTCAAGTACAATATCCATCAAAATAAAGAAGTACATAATCCCACTCTCATACAATAGCCAAACAAAAGAAAAGATAACTGGATAACTGGAGCTTTACATCTATCCAAGCTCCTAAAGACTGGAACAGCAATCCGATCAAGCTCCACTACTGCTAGGATCCACCGTAGGACCTGAGGGTTGGGAAAAAGATAAAAACAACAGGGTCAGACATAAGTCTGAGCGAGTCCTATAACTTTAACAATACAATCGTTAAAGTAACCAGAGAAGACATAAACTGATATACGGTAACATATAGGGATGAATGGCTACCCTAAGCAGTCAACTAAACGAAGATAAAGGATAAAGACGCATCTACCCTCCCTAAGGTAAATTACTAAACTGCACCACACCAGTCGTTCCTAACTTAAAGGTTGATCCCACCCAAGGACTTATAAAATTTACTAATTAGTACCTGCGTACCCCTAGGTGACCAAGTAGGCGCCACGGGGCCCTACAATCCACTAGGTGTACACACTACTTCCCATTCGATCGGCTCCCTAACGTAGATACCCGTGCTGGCCCCACCGTGGGATGTATCATTCCCCAATGTGGCAACCTGATGAAACTAAAGGTGCACGGCTTATATCTACTCGATGCAACAACGGCTTACCTACCAGCCCGGGCCCACTCACGCATATGAAGCCCGTTGGACTTGCGTTGCCACCGCTAGCCCGTTTGCCTCTTACAGTCAAGCCCAGTATGCGTGTCCCGTCCTCGACATGGGTCGAGCCCACAAAGATACGTATGGGTTACTGGTTGAAATGGGCCTCCACAAGCTACCCACCTAAGCTTGTCCCTTTTTCTAGTATATCCCACTTAACCCTTTAATCATGTTTTAATTACATGTTCTATTTTGGTTAAGTATTCTAATCGTATTTTCTATTGCCACCCAAGGCAACCACTAGATTTTCTCATGCCACCCGAGGCACCCACTTAACCCCTCATGTCCCTCTACATGCTAATGTGGTTAAGTGTTTCTTAATTAATTAATTAAGAACGTAACCTTTGTAAAGACCTCTCACATTAGACTGTCTTTTATGACCGCTGGTTAAGCCGGTTGGGTCCGGGCAGCCTTATGTCATAACAGAGTCTAACCTCGTGTCTTTACATTAATTACGTATTTAGTTTGTGCCTAAGACCTCTCACATTGGGCTAACATTTGTAGCAACTGGTTAAGCCGGTTGGGTCCGGGCAGTTTTACGCTACAACTGAGTCCAACCTCGTGTCTTAGTCAATTAATTACACCTAATTAATCACCCTCATAATTTTATATTAATTATCCCTAATTAATCAAGTTTTCTTAACATGGGTAGACCTAACTTAATAGGTAAATTCCCATGGGGTAGACCTAACTCAATAGGTAAATTCCCAACACATAGTATGGGTACACCTAACCAAATAGGCAAATTCCCATACTATGTTTATTTATTTTGTGTTATGCATAATTATATTAATTTCACACAATCTTATTAACTTATGCATTTAATTACCCCATCGTTCCCACGTAATTTCGTTCATGATATAACACATATAAAAGGTGTCAACTTGCATATGAATGAACATGTTTCAAAGGTGCCATCTTGCATATTAACAAACACATAACTTGCATATGAACTTGCATAACATGTCACATAACTTGCATATAATATGTCACATAACTTACATATTCATTTTGCATAACAAACTTGCATATTAGCTTATAGACTTGCATAATGTGTCATCATGAACTTGCATATTAATAAACATGTAACTTGCATATTTACATACATGTAACTCGCATATTAACAAACATGTAACTTGCATATAAAGAAACATGTAACTTGCATATTTACATACATGTAACTTGCATATTAACAAACATGTAACTTGCATATTAACAAACATGTAACTTGCATATTTACATGCATGTAACTTGCATATTAACAAACATGTAACTTGCATATTAACAAACATGTAACTTGCATAGCATATTACCATGAACTTGCATAACATGCATATGATTACATAGCCCACAACCTGCATATTTAGCATCATGCAAACATAACATACATCATATTAAACTTGCATAAGCTTACATACTCAACATGCATAAACATAAGATTAATGCTAACATCATATCATATGATTCAAAGCTCATTAACCCACATACAAAACCATAAATCTCATCACATCTCATCTAATTAGTTTACCAAAAGATCATCAAAGTGATAGAAACTCACAACTAGCAACTTTGAACACCAAATGAAGAAGATTAAGATGCTAAGAAGGGATTAGAAGTTGATTAGAGAGTGATTAGTATGCAACCCTCTTCATAAAATTAGTGGAGGCCATGAGAGCTAGCATTTTGCCATAGTTTAGTCACTAGGTTTAATTATGAATGAATTAGGGTAGGTTAGGGTCTTATTTATAGATTAGGCAAGTGTTTTAGGCCATAGGATTAACCCTAGATTCAATCCAAGCCATCAAAGCATGTCTTGGGGAAGAAGTCAAGTGTAGGAACCATCTAGGGCCTTTAGATTAAAGATGGACCATGAGAACCATTCAAATGCAAAATCTGCACTTGAGCGAATCGGCCCACGGGTTGACAGCCAAACACCCTGGATTAACCCCTAGTCGACCCAGCGAGCTCGGGTCGACTTCAAAAATCGGCCGGTTCGGTTATTCCCCTCTCCCAATTCGCTGTTTTGAGCATTTTTGCATATTTATTTATTAAATTTTCAATTATATATATATATATATATCAATATATATATATATATATATATATATCTACACAACCCATTTCACTTAATTAAGTATACTTTAATTTGGGAATTTTCGTGAAACTTCGCGAGGCCATATCTTGGTCATACGGACTCCGATTTTCGAAAACTCGGACTCTATTTCGCGTATTTTTCCGAGACGAACACAATGGCATAGCCCGTTTCCCTTGATTCCCATTTTAGAATTAAATTCTGCCTCGATTTATGTTATTACAGGTTATTGAAAATACGGGTTGTTACAGTCCTCACAGTCGTTATTCAGACATATCTTAGTGAAAGGGAAAGAAAATAAGAGAATATTTACATATATACAAAAGAGGGTTAGTGCGTCTTACCGAATGTAATGTGGCTCATGGAGGACCATGAGCTCTTCCTCTTAGTTAGGTATTGGTTCCAGGTAAGGTTTAAGGCGTTGACCATTGACCTTATAGGACGATCCATCGGTTGGATTCTCAATTTCTACCACACCATACGGAAAAAAGGTCCGTACAGTGTAAGGTCCTGTCCATCTAGATTTTAACTTACCCGGAAATAAATGCAATCTTGAATCATACAACAGAACTTTTTGACCTGGGACGAAAGTTTTACGTAAAATTGATTTATCATGAAAAACTTTCGTTTTGTCCTTATAAATTCATTCATTTTCATAAGCATCATTTCGAATTTCATCAAGTTCATTAAGTTGAAGCCTTCAAAGTTCGCTTGCTTACTTTAAGTTAAGATTTTGAAGTTTTTATTGCCAATAATGCCTTATGTTCTAATTCAACTGGCAAGTGACATGGCTTACCAAAAATCAACCGGTAAGGGGATATACCCAAGTTTGTTTTGAAAACGGTACGGTAAGCCCAAAGAGCGTCGGTTAATTTTTGGGACCAGTCTTTATGATTTCGGTTCACAGTTTTCTCAAAGATTTGTTTAATCTGCCTATTCAATACTTCAACTTGCCCACAAGTTTGAGGATGGTAAGGAGTGGATAACTTGTGGGTTATCGAATACTTTCTCATGAGTGCTTCAAAAGAACGATTACAGAAGTGTGTTCCGTTGTCACTGATTATTGTGTGAGGTGTGCCAAACCTAGAAAAGATGTTTTCTTTCAAGAAGCACACAACAACCTTGTTATCGTTTGTTTTGCATGGAACAACTTTGACCCATTTAGAAACATATTCAACACCTAAGAGAATATAAAGGTTTCCAAAAGAATTAGGGAAGGGTCCCATGAAGTCTATACCCCAAACATCAAAAATTTCGACCTCTAAAATGGGGTTTAGGTGCATCATATTTCGTTTACCAATTTTCCCTAAAAATTGACATCGATCGCAAGTTTTGCAAAATTCATAAGCGTCTTTGAAAGGTTGGGCCAGTAAAAACCCGATTGGAGAACCTTTTCGGCTGTCTCCTTAGGACCAAAGTGACCACCACAAGCATGGTCATGACAAAAATAGAGGACACTATGAGTTTCAGTGTCGGGAACACACCTTCGGATGATTTGATCTGGACAATATTTGAAAAGATAAGGGTCGTCCCAATAAAAATGTTTCACTTGGGAAAATAATTTGTGTTTATCCTGCTTAGACCAAAAAGAAGGGGTCTGCTTGGTGACTAAGTAGTTGACAATGTCAGCGAACCAAGGATCAGTGGACACCGAAAAGAGCTGTTCATCCGGGAAGTTCTCATTGATCGGAAGAGAAGAAGACGGGGAATTTGGAAGACGAGACAAGTGGTCTACAATAACATTGTCAGTTCCCTTTTTATCCTTAATGGTAAGGTCAAATTCTTGAAGTAAAAGGATCCAACGAATGAGACGAGCCTTAGCATCCTTTTTAGAGAAAAGGTACCTAAGTGCGGAGTGATTAGTATGAAAGGTGATGTGTGAGCCAACTAGATACGGTCTGGATTTTTCTAGAGCGAAAACGACTGTCAAGAGTTCTTTTTCAGTGGTCGTATAGTCAATTTGAGCGTCGTTCAGAGTCTTACTCGTGTAGTAATTGACATGAAGAATTTTATCGCTTCGTTGTCCTAAGATAGCGCCAATAGCGAAATTCGAGGCGTCACACATGATTTCAAAAGGTAGCTTCCAGTTGGGAGAGCAGATGATAGGAGCAGAGATAAGTTCATTTTTGAGATGATAAAAAGATGAAATGCAATCAGAATTGAAGTCGAAAGGAGCATCCTTACCAAGAAGATTAGTCAAATGTCGAGTGATTTTGCTAAAATCCTTTATAAAACGACGGTAAAAGCCAGCATGACCTAAACAGGATCGGATGTCCTTAATAGATTTGGGAATGGGAATATTAGAGATAATTTCGATTTTGGCTTTGTCAACTTCAATTCCTTTATTAGAAATGACGTGTCCTAAAGCAATGTTATGTTTAACCATGAAGTGGCATTTTTCCCAATTAAGAATCAAGTGTTTATCTTTGCAACGGTTAAGAACAAGATCAAGGTGATGTAAACACTCAGCGTAAGAATTCCCGAAGATGGAAAAATCATCCATGAAAACTTCCAAAAATCGCTCGATCATATCAGAAAAAATGCTAATCATGCACCTCTGGAAGATTGCAGGTGCATTACAGAGACCAAAAGGCATACGACGGTAAGCAAATGTACCGAAGGGACAAGTGAAAGTGGTCTTCTCTTGGTCCTCAAGAGAAATAGGGATTTGATTATAGCCCGAGTACCCATTAAGGAAACAATAGTACTCGCGACCGACTAGTCGTTCTAACATTTGATCGGTAAATGGCAGAGGGAAATGATCCTTGTGTGTTGTAGCGTTAAGTTTCCTATAGTCAATGCAAACACGCCAACCAGTCTGGGTACGGGTCGGGATAAGCTCGTTAGCGTCATTTTGGATCACGGTAATCCCTGATTTCTTAGGTACGACATGAATCGGACTAACCCATTGACTATCTGAAATCGGGTAGATGATTCCATTGTCAAGACATTTAAGGATTTCATCATGAACTGCTTCTTTCATGATGGGGTTTAGTCGACGTTGGGGATCACGAGTGGGTTTGGCATCATCTATAAGGTAGATTCGATGTTGGACTATCGAAAGACTAATCCCCTTAACATCAGCCATAGACCAACCAATTGCTTCCTTATTTTTCTTAAGGATGGGCAGGAGCAATTGTTCCTACTCTGTAGTAAGATCAGAAGCGATAATGACAGAAAAAGTTTCATTGTCTCCTAAGTAGGCGTACTTAAGATGACTGGGAAGCACTTTGAGTTCAGATTTTAGGGACGATTCAACCGAAGAAATTGGTTGAGGAATGGGCTCAATTGTGAGTGGCTCGACGGGAATTGAATCAGAGACATTTTCGGGAATATCATGAAATAAAGTTTTGTAATTCGATTCAATTTCGTTGTTCAGATGGTCGAGCTCAGGTTCATCGTCGTGGACTGTATGGATTTCAGAAAATCGATCCACACAAGAGGTAGGAGAGTTTTCGGTTCTGAAGATGTTTATTTCGACGGTCACGTTACCGAAAGAAAGTTTCATAGACCCATTTCTACAGTTGATAAGACCATTAGAGGTTGCTAAGAAGGGCCGTCTTAAAATCAAAGGGATTTGGTTCGCAGGATTGCTTACGTATTGAGTTTCTAGGACAATGAAATCAACTGGAAATATGAATTCGCCAACCTTTATCAAAACGTCCTCGATTTCGCCCATAGGTCTTTTAATTGAATGGTCAGCAAGCTGAAGGGTAACCTTGGTGGGTTTCAGTTCTCCTAGTCCTAATTGGCGATAGACGGAATATGGAAGCAAGTTAAAACTAGCACCCAAGTCTAGCAGGCATCTATCAATTTTCTTGTCCCCAATAGTACATGATATTGTGGGACAGCCAGGATCCTTGTATTTCACTGGCATTGATTGGGACAAGACATCGCTTAGAGTTGCCGCTAGAAACATTTTCTTAGGTACTTGTGTATGACATTTTTGAGTGCACAAGTCTTTTAGAAATTTCACGTACTTTGGAACTTGTTGTATAATATCTAAAAGAGGAATGTTCGCTTTAACTTGCTTAAATATTTCTATGATCTTTTCTATTTGGTCCATCTTTTTCCTAGGTCGGAGTCTATGAGGAAATGGAGCAGACAACTCAGTAGGTTGGGACACTTGAGTTTGAGGATGACCCTTGTCAGAAATGGGCTCGATGTTTTGATCCGAATTAATCGAGTTTTCAGTTGGGTTTGGAACATCGTCCGGTAAATCATTTGGGTTGACTACATGATTGTCAATCTTTTGCCGGATCTAAGGGTTATGACAACATTCAATTGACTAACTTTTGAATCTTGAATGATGTGAATTTGGTTGGGGTTTGAATTTTGTCCTCTAGGGTTTTGGATGGGTTGACTTGAAAACGTACCATTTCCCCTTTCACTTAATCTAGTGTTAAGTTAAGACATTTGTTTTTGAAGTTCAATCATTTGTTGATTCGTTTTTTGCACATATGATTGTAACGAGTTTTTATTTTCAATACTTTGCTCAGTCATTTGCTTTAATAGTTTACCCACCTTATATAAACTTCCCTCAATCGTAGAAAATCGATTTTCATCTTGGGGTGTAACCGTTTGATGAGACTGGTGGAAATATGCCTGGTTTGAATTGTACTGATTTTACCTAAGGGTAGAGTTCGAAACATTGTTCGGAAATGCTCGATTCGAAGGTCTATTCATCAGGGGGTTATTTGGACCATAAGAAAGATTTGGGTGGTTATTGGGTCTGTTGAAAGCGTTTACTTGCTCAATGGACTGGGGACAGTCATCAGCCATGTGATTGGAGTTAAGACATATGTGACACATAGCTTGGGAAACATTATTAACTTGCTTGTGTGTTCTAACAATGTTCAGTATGGCATCAACAAGAGTATTAGAAGAAGAGGATTCAATGGAATATCTACTGGAACGCGAATAGAGAGATTTTTCATTGGTTCGTTCCCATTGTTTCGATTTTTCTGCTAAATCGTCCAGAAATTCCCAAGCCTCTTCGTCGGTCTGTTTTAGGAAATTGCCCTGAAACATGGACTCTAACATTTGCCTAGAACCATTATTGAGTCCATCGTGCACAGCTTGACATAACGACCATGTTTCGTAACCATGATGGGGACAACTTAACAACAGTTCTTTAAATCTTTCAAAGTATTTCCAAAAATATTCACCCACTTTTTGGTGGAAATTAGTGATTTCGTTTCTGACTTTAGCTGTTTTTTTTTGGGGGTAGAACTTCTTAAGGAAACTGCCGTAAATTCGTCCCATTTTCTTATCGAATTTGAAGGCAAGCTGAGAAACCATTTTTCTGCGGAGTCAGTTAGTGTGAATGGAATCAAACAAAGTTTAATTCCATCCTCACATAACTGTTGCAATTTAAAGGTTGCGCAAGCATATTCAAATTTCATTAAGAAATTATATGGGTCATCATGAGAAAGGTTACCGAATTTGGGGAGGATGCTTATCTGAATTGACCGGATTTTGAAGTGGTCACCCACAGGATTGGGTAACTGAATGCGAGAAGGGATAGAAGCTCTATCGGGAAGGAATATGTCCATCAAGGTATGAGGTGCAGTTTCGTTAGCCATTTCTAAGGGTTGTTCCAGTAAAATGGGTTTTAGGGAAAGAGAAGTTGGTTTCGTTCGAACTAAACGACGAGATTCTTCATCATGTATCCAAGTTTGCATGCACTAGAAAGAAGAGGAGGAGAGTTCGCCAAAGAAATTTAAACAGTAGAGAAGTTCGACTAGAGGCGAGAGAAAAGTTTTAAAGATGGGAGTTTTAGAAAATTTCAACCTATAGAGCTAACGAGAGCTAAAAAAACAAAGAAGTTAAATTTTTTTAATTTGTTTTTGAGGATTTTTTTTTTCAATTCACAATACAAACAGACACACAGAAATTAGCTACAATGAAATTTTCTGTCCTTAATAGCTCCTAACCCAAAATATATATAATGACACGTTTGATTACTTAGAACAAAAGATTTCTTAGCCAGTTAACGGACAGGAGTTATCGATGCACCAGGAATCACCCTAGTAATGCAGTCGAAGGTTTAAGTACCTTCAGAGCAACAACCGATATAATATTTACGAATCACCATAATATTTATAAACGGTTATTTCTCTGTCGTAGTCTAGACACCAAGAAATAGTTCGTTCCAAAAAAATCAACTATCAAAATACAATTAAGCCCTAGATGAGCCCGTGACTCCCTTAAGTCCAACGTCTAACCATTATTATTAGTTAGATTCTACGATGAAATGCAATTTGTGGGCTAAGGAAAGGGTGATGAAATCCCTTACCTTATGTGAAGTGGGCTATTGCCCTTAACAGAATGAATAAAGAAGCAGCAATACTAATTGTAGAAATCAAAAGATTTTACAAGAAAGTCGCTACCTCTGCAGAAGATTTTTACAAGCAATGTCTATATTTTTTATTTGCAACAGAGCACCTGTAGAGTTTAGAAAATTCTCATCTAGATCGACAGTCCGTCCAGTGCAACTGAGTAGCGCAAGCGCGTTCACACCCCACTTGGTATGCAACCGTTCGAACCCTAAATCGTCTGCCGCTTTCTGTTGTTGTCGCCTCCTATTAATTGCTTGACTGCGCTGCTGCATGGGTTCGGGCTAGGAGCTCGATTTTTTTAAGGCCTTTTTCTAATTTCCACCGTACCTATTTTTGAAAATTTTCTTACAAAAATATTTGTGAATAATAAGAGAAATAAATCGCAAAAAAAATATTTTAAATTCACAGAGAAAATAGAGATTTCACACAGTCAAGGATCTAACACTTCAATGAACACTTAGATTTTTATCCAACACTACAATGAACACACAATAAAAACTTCTCCTCTTTTTTTTCTTTTTTTAAAAAAATGATGCAGATAACTTGAAATCAGAAGTAGAGGTGTGAGCAACTTAAGGAAAAACAAAACCAATCCCTTCTATATAAAAAATTGATTAGCAAAAATCACTTATAATGCGAAGTGCCACAGACAAAACATGCCCAACTCTTTAAGGCCTCACACACCATCCAAATATTTAAAAAAAAATTAGCCGAGCACAATCACGCAATCCCACTTCTCAGAAAAGAAACAAAATCCAAAATACTCTCAAACAATTCAAACACGTTGCCTTATTCTGGAAAATAAGTTACGCCCCTTTCCTATTTCAGATCGAATCACGCAGTAAATTCTTTGTTTTTTGTTACGAATTGCAATTCGAAGTGTGGCTCTTGAACGGGTTCGATTTGATTCGAATTGGATTTCAGGTCGAAGACGATTATGGGTTGTATTGATGTGGGTTTTTCAGGATTGGTATTGCGATTTGGTAAGGCTTGATTTTAGAAGACTGGTGACTAGTTGTGGTCAAGGAGTAAGGATGGTTTATTGGTGATGTGCTATGGTGAATTTGAGAGGGTGATGATTTTGGGTATTGATGTAAGAACTTGGTGAACATAGAAGTTATGTTGTTGGTGTACTGCGGGATTTGCAGGAGTATGATGTTGTGCGTGAATCTGAGAGGGTGATAAAATTTTTTTGGGTGTGGTTTGGGATGATTGCAAGGTGATTCGCGAGTGTTTATTGGGGGAGTTTTGATTGCTGGCTTTCGGTGGTTTGAAGAGGGTGCTTTCAACGGTGTCTGAATGGTGGTGAGCGGTCGATATGGGGTCTGTGTTGATCGGATTTTTGCTTTGAGTGTGGGTTGGGTATAGTGAATGGGGGTTTGTTTGTTTGAGTATGGATGGTGAAGGGTTTGTGCGTGAGTTGTCGATATGAACGGTTATTTGGGAAGGGCTTTTGAGCGGATCTGTAGGGGTATGGGCAAGGTTGTTTGAAGGATGGACGTGGAGTGTTAACGTTGGGCTGAGGAAATGATTGTGAAGAAGTGGTGTTTTGGAAGGGGAGGTTGGCAAGTAGGCAGTTCTGGAAGACTTTGATGTTGTATGGGGGTATCGGTACTGTAAGGAAGTGATAAGGAAGGCAGTCGATGAAAGTTTGGTGAGGCTATTAATGGTGTGGGTGTTTGGTTAATTAGTGTAGAGAACTATTGATGGTTGATCGGATTGTGTTAAGGAACTCGGTGATACTGTTGGGTTGAGCTAGAAGATGAGCGTTAAAGATGGCGTGGTGTAGAAGCAAGGGTGGTTTGGCACAGTTTCAATGGTTTGAGGAATTGCAGAAACAAGAAGAGATGAGCTCTGGTTTTGTATGTGAATAAAAAAAAACAGAGAAGGAAAAAGATTTTTTTTATTTGTAAGAATTGTGGGAAGGAAAGAGATTTGAAGAAATTTGGAAAGAAATAACGGAAAGGAGGGAAAGAAATTGTATTGAAAAATGGAGAGACAATAAAGAAGGGAGTTGACACAGAAGGCAAGATTTTTTTTTATTTAATTTGTAAAAATAGAAAGGCAATGAAAATTAATTTTTGTGTTTTTTTATAATGGAAAAATAAGAAAATAAAAGGAATAAAAATAAATTTTTTTGTTGTTTTTTTTATATGAAGGAAAACTAAAGAAAAAAATTATAACCCGAAGGATTTAAAAATAAAAATAATTCTAATCCCCGGCAACGGCGCCAAAAAATTTTTGCGAACAAATTGAACAATTGTAAACAACTGTAAAATTCGTTTGGCTTTCGTAACAACAAGGGTTGTTGTAGAGGGTGTCGAACTCTAGGACCAAAAATATTTTAATTAATAAATCCAATCAAGTTATTCCAGAATTTTGATTGGTTGCAAATTAACAGAAAATAACAGAACTTAAATAAAAAGAGAGTTTTTAATAATAAAAGGAAGCAATTAGGGAGCAATGACATAAACTAGATTAATATTCATCAATAGCCAATCGAATTAATACAGATCTAATTCATGTTTCTATCACAAACATGAATCAAAGATAATTAGGTTTCTAGAAACAAATATGCGAATAACAACAAGTATAGCCTATGCTGGAGCAAGCTCTTAAACAACCATAGGCTATCAGGACAGATTCACTATTTTATTTCTAAAACCCTAAATATTAGATCTAAATCTGATAAACGTTAGATCGAACTCGAATATACCCTATGAAGGAGCATAGCTCTTAAGTGACACAGAATATGAAGGTTCAGAACTAGATCTATGTACATGAAGTTCTAATCTCTTGGCTATGTGATTCATATTGAATCTAATCTAAGCGTCATCACCTCCTAATTAAAGGGGATTAGCTAGACATGGCCAAAGAAAAGAAAATAAAAAGAAAATATTCAGCATGAAATAAAAACTAAAGAGAAGAGAAGAAGAGTTTTATTCCAAGAGAAAGATTACAAAATAAAACTAAGTGTAATTCTAAATGAACAAGATACAGGTGTATTTATAGCTGATATGACAAAGACTAATTGGCTAATTACACAATGTGGGACTAAAGATTTAGCCCAAATAACATAAGCCAGTGTGAGTGCAGCTGTAGAGTGAGTAGCCTTGCAAATGAGCTAATGTGAACGCTGCATGAGTAATCATTGAGATAAATCTTCCTAACTGAACTCTATTTGCAACCTTTCTTCAAGCTTTACACTCTTCAAGCTTTAGTAATTTCAAACTTCACTCATTTTAAGCAAATTCTTCATGCGTTATCCATCAAATGCTCTAAACTATGCTTTTTATAAACAATCTGAAAACACAACTATAAATACACAATAACAATTATTTTAAAGGGAAAATAAGATAAATAAGCGAATAAAATATACAAATTTACGTGTATATCAGTTAACATATAAACTTTTCTAGTTCTGGCTTTCCAACATGCACATATTCTTTGTTTCTTTTTTGGCAAGGTCGATGGAGTGAACTGGTCCCCTACTAGTTTATTAATACACTGTAAGAAAGGAGAATATAGAAACAAAGCATATCAATCACAAAGAGAGTACAAAAACAACACAAATTGACATGAGCAATAGATTAAAGGCTAACTAGAGGTCTAGACTTCAATCTAAGGCCCTTCTCTGATTTCATATTTGAGAAATCTAATGAACTGAGCAGCACATTTTCATTCAGCATTGTCAAAAATGATAATATTTCTTTCTAATTAAACTAACTTAGTGAATTTTTTCAAAACAAACCGAAAAACTTGTGCGGTGTCTCTGTTCGAACTGGTGTCCGAATGAATTTTCTCCCATTAATTTGCGCTGACAATGTCCACATCATCAAGGCCACGAATTTGCATGAAGTAACTCCAAAAGAATCGAAGTGAAGCTAGACTCGGAGGGGGTCTTGTATATATATATGTGTGTGTGTGTGTGTGTGTGTGTGTGTTTCCTTGATTGAAATTGTCAAGTTGCACTTGACCGAGACGGGTCGTAGTGAAGTTAAACTCGGCCATCACGATTGTAGTGATAGATGTCTGAATAAGTATTTTGTACTTGGCAAAGCTAGCTTATTTGTTGATGCACATGCAATTTGTTGTTTGGATTCATTTGATGCTTTTTATTACTTTGTTGTTATTCGATGTTTGGATACAAATTATATTGATATGTAATTATTGAATTTCCACTTGTAACCTTAGAGCTACTTTGTTGCATTTTAAAATTTAATTATCACCTATAAAATGAATAAACTCTTACGAATTTTAATTATTTATATTTGGAGGATTTTCTTTTGTTGTTCTTGGGTGTTTTGATGATGATTTATATGTGCCTAGCTCAAAGCGTAGCACTTGTTGTTAGAAGTACAAGTTCACATGTTGTTAGCTTAGTAGTTCATGTGACCTTATTTGGTGATGAAGATAACTTATCTCATTATTCTTATGTCAAGCTATGTGTAAAACTTACTCTTCTTATTTCAAGAAGAGTTATCCCTTATGAAACTATATACCCGTTTATCATCTACTCATAGTTTAAACTAGAATGGCCCGTGTACTTAATTACTCGCGTCAGTCCGAGAAAATTTCAGATCAGCTTATATTTACATGCCTGCTCTTCCACCTTCTTCTTATGGATCTTTATTATCATTTCAGATGCCTTAGCTAGCATAATTTGAGTTATTGTACAGTGATGATCCATATACTCTGGCACATGTATTATATTCATTTTGACTCATTGTATCAATATTGTGGTTGTATAACCACTAATTTATGACACTAGTGCACTGTATTGTGGATGGTATCTGTATATATGTGATGATCTGTATTTTAATGGTTAGGTATTTAAATATTTTATTTAAAACGTTGATCGTTAATTATTCGATTAATGATTCCATAATGTAATTTTTCACAAATGATCAAATTAATACTTGATACCAGTTCCACTGAGTTTGGATCGTTCGTTACATGGAGAATAAGTATATGGATTGTTATATTTTGAGTTCGGACCAATCAGTGATCAAAACACATCGAAATACGCATAAATAGTCATTCCGGGAGCATGATGTAGGATTATAACAAAACTTATATTATTGATATCATAGTAGCGGGTTGTTGCATGTCGTCAAGTTTCATAGCAATCAGATATATCATTTGATCGTACGTAAATAAAATGCATGTCGATTTCTATAAGAAGCAGTAATTATATAATTCGAATTTTAAAGGCTAACTTATGTATACGATCGATTTTGGTCTTGAAACAAGTTCCATTATTTTTTAGAAGGCAATTTTACATAGATAATGATAGGCATCATGTGTTGATTGGTAATTGCCAGTTTTTGGACCCGTGTGAGAATAAATTAATAAAATAATATCCAAACCCTTGACAATATTGGCCAGAGTGATGTTCACGAGCCATCCCTCTTTCCTCCCCTTGTTCCATCAAACAAAGAAGAAACCCATGGCCGCTTATTCTATTTTCACTTCAAAATTCAAAATCCAAAATCGCATTATTCATTCAACGATAAATCGCGAAACAATGCTTGTTGAACTCGTGTCATAAATCTCCATCTTCCTATGATATTTTTGTCAAACTCAACAGTGATACTAGCTAGTCGTGTTTTATGGACAAACTAGGGCATGACCTTGTCGGGGGTGTGATCAATAAGGAGCGGATCAGAGGACATGGTCAAGCTTCTCTTCGAAAGTCGCACCTCTCAGCTGAATTTTAAAGTCTTCGCCCCTAGTGGTGAAATGTGATAGTTTAAAGGAGCAATGGCAACTCTAGGTCACGATTTTCAATGAGGGTCCGAGCTTCGTGCTTCGGTGATCGTTGAGGAGAGGGCACGATGTAGAGTCTATTGGAATCGACGTCGATCGATTTCGTGAAGGAATGGAAGAGCAATTGAAGAGAGAAGGATATGGGTTATTTGGTGAAGAAGAACATGTAAGGGTAACTAGTTAATCAATTACATTATCCATTTAATCTATGAATCTTATATCATTCGTAATTTTTGCATACTTGTTCAAATTTGGACCTCGTTTCTTCTACTGGACTCGTATTGGCGAGCTCTACGTTTGACACTAGTTTGGGCGGGTTTAGTTAGAGTGAGTGATATTATATGTCACTGAACCATGTTTGTTCGTATAGTATTAACATGACATTTTAAACTGATTTTTATTTACAAAACGTAATATTTAAGATAGTTGAACCTAATAAATAATAAACAAAAAGATTAAAAAATGATTTAAGTAGTCTTGACCTAACTATCTCATTTTTATCTATTTACACATTATTACGCGATATTTACCCATTTATATGATATTACACGCTATTTTAACCATATTACTGAATTTAGGGGTTACTTGGACGTTTGTTTCGCTTTGATGCCATATATTGGTTCTATTTAATTTATTACTGCTATTATAAATGTTTATATGATAGTTTATGTAACACCCCATAATTTTAAACAACACTATAATGATAAACTAAGGAATACTTAATTAAATATTTGGAGTTAAGTAAAACGGACTGTGTCATTGTGTTCGTCTCGGAATTCTGTTTAAGATAGACTCTGAGTTTGCATAAAACGAGCATCGTATGAAGAAGATATTAAGGTTTGAAGTTTGTATATGCATAAGAGAATTATATATATAATAATTAAAAACAGTTCAAAATAATCTGAAATCTGAGACACGGGACAGTGGCGGGAGTTCGGACCATTAGGGGTCGACCCCACCCTAGGAGCTTCAACCCATGGGTCGACATCACAACAGGGGTGTCGACACCCATGTCGAAACCCCCCAGATCCGAGGAAGATTCAGTTCTGCGTATGTGGACTTGTTTTCTGACCAAATTCGTTGACCCTAGGCTATATAAAGGACCTTAATCCCATTGTTTTATTCATTTAAATCAATGGCGACAACGAGCTGCTGCCCCAGTTCAATCTGATCTAGCCTATTCTTCTTCAACAACAAGTTAGGCAAATTCAGAGATTTTTGCTTCATCATCTACGATTGATTCTCTGTTCTTTAGATCCAATCACAGTCAGTCTATGTTATTTTTAGATATAAACACTTAAAAATGTAATCTTGATATGCCTATAAGTTTGGATCTAAGCCTATGTCTATTAGTAATCTGAAATCACAATAGATCTGCCATTACTTGTATATATAATTCACTGTTTAGATCTCGGTATGCCTATTCATGACATCCCTATTTTGTAAGTTTTCTTAATCATGTCACTGTATGCTTATTATTTTAGTTTGCCTAACCATGTCACCATGCCTATTCTGTTAGTATGACTAATTCTATCATCATATGCCAGTTTTTATTTGTTATGCCTATTCTTGTTCTCTTCTTCCCCAATCCCCTTTTTGTTTTTATAGACAGGCTACCTCCGAGCCTAGGCATACCGCTGAAATACGCAAACGCACGAAATTGGGAACGATTGGGAATGATTAATTTGGGGCATAATTCACGTTGTAAACATGATTGGAAATTTTGGGCATAATTTGTACCTTGAGCCAAAATGTAACACCCCGAAAATTTTATAACTTTGAAATTAACAAATTAAAGTATAATTAATTTGAAATCAAAGAACTAAGGGAAACGGGATACGCCATTGCGTTCGTCTCGGAAAAATACGCGAAATAGAGTCCGAGTTTTCGAAAAACGGAGTCCGTATGAAGAAGATATGGCCTTCGGAAGTTTTGAATTAAATTTAAAATTCAAACAGAATAAAATAATTAAAAATGGGGCCCAACGGGCCAGGGCGGATAAGCATCCGCCTAGGCCACCCAGGTCGACTGGGCTGTCGACCTGGGCTACCCATGTCGACAGGGCTGTCGACAGCCCTGTCGACAGGGGCGTCGACCTGGTCGAGCCCAGTCAACCTGGCTGGCCAGGTCTGTGTTTGGCCGATTCTCTGTGGTCTGCTTTGTCATTAGGGCTAGGTGGCGGGTTCTAATTGGTCTCTCTTCCTAATGAATGGCTATGATCAATCCAAGCAACATCAAGGGTCCTAATCAGTTCCTAACCTCTATATAAACAACCCTAGACTAAACCCTAATCTATTCATTAAAAATTAAGAACATAGCCGCCATGTTGCTGAGGAACGACTAAGAATAGTCGCCAACTAGAGAGAGAATTAGGAAGAAAGTTCTAAGGCCTAAAGCAATTCTAGCAACCTAAAGCCAATCAATTCAACAAAGAAATCATATCTCTTAATTAGAGAATTCGCCGCAACCATTGTAAGTAGAGTATTACTTTGGTATGAATAAACAATTGTGTTGATGTGTATGCTTGAATTGTGGCAGTAAAAGTAATTCATACTTATGCGTTCTTATCAATTTGTATACGTTTGGATATTCTTGAATTATGTTATTCATGTTATAAAGAACTACATGCGGTAGTTCTATGCAAGTAAACGTTTGGAATATTTCGCAAATTATGTAATCTATGTTGAAGCTACATGTATGTAGTTGATTGAAATTCATGCAAGTTTGGGGCTTTGTTATTATGCCATCATGATGTATATTTGTAAGTAATTAGAACAAGTTTGGTTATTATCCATATGAAATTATGTTGAGAATTTGGCATCATGTATTAAGCCATGCTTTTGTACTAGAAAACCTATTTTCAAACTTATGAATATGGCTAGGCTATGTGGCATAATTGAAATCCGTGATTAAGTTTATCTTGTTTACAAAAATTATATGGTGACATATGTGGTACATAGTTAGGATTAGATTAAAAATCCCTTTTTGCAAGTTTACATGACTAAAGTAAGAATCATGATTTCATGTTAGAAATAATTACGCCATGCTTATGCTTGACATTATGCCATGCTTATGTTAGAAATATTATACCATGCTTATGTTTGACATCACGCCATGCTTATGTTTGACATTATGCCATGCTTATGCTAGAAGTATTTATGCCATGCTTATGTTCGACATTACGCCTAAATAAAAGTATAGGTTCATGTTGTAGTTATGACTATGTGATTTTACATGCTTTGATTCATGTCACCTATGTTACCACTATGCAAGTACACCAGTTTCTATTTTGTATTTCCAACGTCATACTGCAAGTTCATGCGCTCACATTCCCCTCTTTGTGTAATTACGCTTTGAGCCTCCCCTTTTCGCATGGCTAAATTGGGCTTTAAAAGGCTAAGCCCAATATATATAAACGGACGTGTAAAACGGGGAAAACAACGTTGGGTTAAAATTAATTAATGAATGAAAATATAAAATAGAAGGGCCCAAGTTCAAGTATGGGTTGGGCCCATGTTTGGTGTAACCTTTACACCATTAACTTAATAATGGGCCGCAAATATTTACATATAAGAAATAAAGAAGAATGACAAGATATGTAAATGTAGAAAATACGATGTGTTTAACCCGAGGTTGGATTGAGTTGTGATGTAAACCTGCCCGGAACCGCCCGCTGTCCAGTAGTCACAACAATACCTATCCAATGTGGGAGGTTAAACATGGAGCCCAATAAGGACCCGAGGTTAGACTGAGTTGTGGCGTAAGACTGCCCGGAACCAACCGACAACAGGCATCCACAACAATACCTGTCTAATGTGAGAGGTCAGGGCCTTAATAAGACAATTAAGGCTGAGTCAGGATTGTTAGGATTAAGTGAACTAAAGACTTAATCAAAATGGAACATGCTAAACTAAACGGACTGGTGGGGTTAGGTTAGGGAAACACTTAACCAACTTAGCATGTTGGCTAGAGATAGAAAACCTAGTAACGGGGGACCCTTTTCAGCAGTAACCCTAAAAGGTGTATCAGGATACCCTGAAACTAGGCAGGGTGGGGCACGATTACTGGGCTGATTGTAAGAGGTCAAATCGACGGCGGTGGTGTAGCAGTGTAGGTTCTAACGGAGTGCGGGCGTGCACACACTCCAGTGCAGAAAAATAAGGCGCTGGACACCAATAGCATACCTGTGCACTCTAAGGTTGTGTCGGGTTGCCACTATGGGACTTGATACACCCCATGGTGGGACCAGCATAGGTAACTACGACATCGGGGGCCGTAAGACACATGTAACTTTGCGAGTAGGAGCCGATCATCATAGAATGGATCACATCACCCTGATTATGGGGTGCCAGTTGGGAACTAGTTAAATGGGTTCAGAGATTAACATGGGGTACGATAGTATATTCGACCCTAGACAACTTAACCAAGTTTATAGCGCTTGCCCACTTCCTGTTTATACTTATCATACCCAGTTCTTTATTCATAGACAAAATAGTACTAGACTTACTCAGGCTTTATGTCTGACTATACTTTTCTTTCGTCTTCTTTCTTCCATTTCCCCCCCCCCCCAGGTCCACAGGGAGGGAACACAGCAGCTTGACCAACCTTAGCATCCAGCTTGAAGAAGAGAAATGTATTGCTTGGACTTTCCTGTTTTGAACTATGGCTTTGGACAATCACTATGGAGGCTTTGCAGTTTATCTATGTTTTATTTATGCTTCTTTAAATAATGTACTCAAGACAGATTATGAAAGTGTTATGTTATGTTTTTGGAAAGGATGTTGTTGTAACACGTATTTGACTTTTATGAAATAAAAGTTTGTTGTTCTTCCGCTGTTTACAAATATGTGTTCTTATATCTGTCTTGTACATCTGTGACTTGTACTTATAAACCTCCACCAAAATTAGGGCATTCCCTTTGAGAGTGACCCTAACGGAGGTGGGGTGTTTCACTTGGTATCAGAGCATAGGTTTACCAGATAAGATAAAAAGTTTTGAAATTTTTTTTTCAAAAAAGGAAATTTAAAGAAGCATTTTTAAAAGAAAAATATTATTTTATTTTAAAAAGACAAAGTCCACTCCCCAAAGCCATAGGTACTATCTCTTATCCTTCGTTTTGAATCTATCCTTTTTGTTTCAGCATGTCTGAAGATCTTAACTTGCCAGAAGGGGTGCCAATACCTGGTTGGTTTAGACGGTTCTTAGAAGCAAGGGCCACTCAGCCAGGTCCTACCATTCCTCCTCCCCCAGCTGAAGGAAATCATCCAGCTGCAGCGGCACCTTTTCCTCCACCTCCTCCTCGGGGAAACAATTTTGCTAAGATATGTAAAGATTTTAAAGCTATGGGAGGAAGGGATTTCCATGGAACTGAGTCCTTCGTAGCAGCTAGAAATTGGCTGAAAGAAACGGAGGACCTATTCATCATCTTTGAGGTAGAAGATAGACAAAAAGTACAACTGGCGGTATGGCTATTGAAGGGCGAGGCTTCCTACTGGTGGGAAGTCACTAATGCTGAAAGACCAGTGGAGACATGGGAGGACTTTAGGGCAAGGTTTGAGACTAAATTTCTCTCAGATGCGGAAAGAAGTTTGCAGTTGGAAAAATTCTTATTTCTTAAGCAAGGGGACAGGACAGTCAGAGAGAATGTGAATCAGTTTGATGAGCTGGCTAGGTTTGGGCTTGACCTAGTCAACACCCCGCACAAGAAGGCTCTCCGTTTCGTCAAAGGGTTAAATGAGCCATTACACAGTTTGGCCATGACCCATATACCCATGGGAGCCACGTATGAAAGATTGGTGCAAATGGCATTGCTGAATGAAGAGGACAAGGGCAAGAAGAAAGAGGGTTTGCAGCCCAAGAAGACAGACTTTAAGAAGGGCGGGAAAGGCAACAAAGAGAAGAGAAAGTGCAATTTCTGTGGCAAAGTGGGGCACTTAGTAAAGGACTGCCGGAAAAAGAAGGCCAAGGAGAATGGTGGGTGCTTTTCTTGCGGTGAGACGGGCCATAGGGCTAAGGACTGCCCAAAGAAACGAGGACAGGGGCAGAGGGCTGGATCCACCCCAGGGGCACAGGTTCATGTGCTAGAAGCGCCACCTCTGCAACAGCGAGGTATAAATACTTATGTAGAAAGTGTAGTTTATCTTTATGATCACCCCGTTCGCACTTTATTTGATTCTGGTGCATCACACTCCTTTATCTCGTCTGCTTTAGTAGAATCTCTGCACCTAAAAACTAGTATGGTAGAGGACCCCTTAATTCTTTCAAACCCAATTGGGGGCCCAGCTCATTTGTCTATGATCTGTGTGGGATTGAAAATTTCCATTCTAAGTGTAGAATTTCAATGTAGTGCCTTTGTTTTGGGCTTTTCGGGGTATGGTTTGATTTTGGGTATGGATTGGCTATCCAGTAATGGGGCCATCCTTGATTGTGAGAAAAGGGTTGTTAGGCTCCTAACCCAACTCGGTAATACTTTGGAAATTTCTTGTAATCCCTCGTATGCGGTTATGCTTAGTTATCTTGAATCACTAGATGCCTCTGTCGAAAATTTGCAATCAGTTAGAGTGGTCCGGGAATATCCGGATGTCTTTGAAGAGGTGAAGGGCTTGCCTCCGAAGCGGGAAATAGACTTCCGCATATATCTTGTAGATAATGCAAAGCCCATTGCGTTGCCCGTTAGACATATGGCTCCACGAGAAAGGAAAGAGCTCAGTAAACAGATTAAAGAGCTTCTAGAAAAGGGGTTCATTAGGAGGAGCATTTCAGAATGGGGCGCTCCAGTGGTGTTCGCTACAAAGGCGGATGGTTCACTCCGTCTATGTGTTGACTATAGGGAGCTCAACAAGCTAACGAAAAAGAAGAGGCACCCTCTCCTTAGAATTGACGATTTATTTGACCAGCTTGTAGGAGCGTCTGTTTTCTTCCAACTCGATTTAGCAACCGGTTTTCATCAGCTAAGGGTGGCTGAGGATAGCATCGATAAAACGGCGTTCAGAACCCCAGACGGCTTCTTTGAATGGCTTGTCATGCCTTTCGGCTTGACAAATGCACCTGCTTACTTCGTGGACCTGATGAGTAGGGTATTTAGAGATTTCCTCAACAAATTCGTAGTGGTCTTCGTAGATGATATCCTTATCTTCTCAAAGAGTGAAGAGGAACATGCTCAACACTTAAGGGCAATCATGGAAACTTTGCGAGTCCATCAACTAAAAGCCAAGTTCTCCAAATGCCACTTTTGGAGAGAAGAGGTGAGGTTCCTTGGGCACATAGTATCCAAACAAGGGTTAGCGGTGGACCCTGCTAAGGTAGTGGCAGTACAGGATTGGAAGACACCAAGGAATGCGACTGAGGTCCGAAGTTTTCTAGGACTAGCAGGTTTCTATCGAAAGTTTATAAGGGATTTTGCGAAAATCTCAGCTCCGCTCACGAAATTGACTAAGAAGAATCTAGTGTTCAATTGGGATTTGGATTGTGAATTTGCTTTCCAACGACTGAAAAGGGCTCTCACAACAGCCCCAGTTTTGACGCTGCCAGATGGAAGCAAGATGTTCACTGTTTATACGGACGCATGTGGGATAGGGCTAGGCGCCGTCTTAATGCAAGAAGGAAGGGTAGTAGCTTATGGCGGGAGGCAGTTGAAAGTGCACGAAAAGAACTACCCGACCCACGATCTTGAGTTAGCCGCCATCGTCTTTGCACTCAAGTCTTGGCGACACTATCTCCTAGGTGAGAAGTTCGAACTTTACACTGACCATAAATCGTTGAAATATCTTTTCTCGCAGAAGGATCTTAACTTGAGGCAACAAAGATGGATGGAGTTTCTTGCCTCGTACGATTTCGAAATCTCCTATACTCCGGGCAAAGGCAACGTAGTGGCAGACGCATTGAGCCGAAAGAAATTGACCCTAAGCCCGTTGTTTGTTGAAAGACAAAGCCTAGAGTTTATAGCCAGCTTCGACTTTAGGCCTTCCTCCGATTCCGTACCGGGCTTGCTTGCATCTCTCGAAGTGCGCCCGACTTTAGTGGATTCAGTAGGGGCAGCACAACGCGAAGACCCTCAGCTTGTGGAAATAATTGATAGGCTAATTAGGGGTGAGACTTCAAGTCACCTCAACCGATACTCAATCGACGATAGGGGTTTGCTAAGGCGAGACGGAAGACTATGCGTCCCACAGACAAAAGATTTAGTAAAGAAGGTTCTAGAGGAAGCACATCACTCCAAGATGACGATACATCCAGGCGGAGATAAAATGTACAAAGACATAAAAAGGACTTTCTTCTGGAACGGCATGAAAAAGGACGTGGCAGAATTCGTTTCTAAGTGTATGGTGTGCCAACAGGTTAAGGCGGAACAGAAAAAGCCTGGCGGACTGTTACATCCTCTGGAGGTCCCGCAGTGGAAGTGGGATAGCATCTCAATGGACTTCATCGATGGGCTGCCTAGGTCTAGGAGAGGCAACACTAGCATTTGGGTAATAGTGGATAGGCTTACTAAAAGCGCCCACTTTTTACCTGTCAAAAGTAAAAGAACTGCCTCATCCCTAGCATCACTTTACCTCAAGGAAATCGTTCGACTCCATGGGATACCATCTAGCATTGTTAGTGACCGAGACCCCATCTTCACCAGTGAGTTTTGGCGGAGTCTGCAAGAAGCAGTAGGAACGCAGTTACGCTTGAGCACGGCCTATCATCCCCAAACCGACGGCCAAACAGAGAGAGTGAATAGAGTTTTGGAAGACCTCTTAAGGCTATGCGTCCTTGATTTCGGAGGGACATGGGAAGACCACCTTCCTTTGGTGGAATTTGCCTACAACAACAACTATCAAGCAACCATCGGAATGGCGCCCTTCGAAGCTTTATATGGAAGACCGTGCCGATCGCCCACTTGTTGGTGGGAGTCCACGGATAAGCTCATACTTGGACCAGACATGATCCAAGAGACTTCAGAGAAAGTGGACTTAATACGGAGAAGGATGAAGACGGCCCAAGACAGACAAAAGTCCTACGCCGACAAGAGGAGAACCGACCTTGAATTTGAAGTTGGAGACAGAGTTTTTCTCAAGGTATCACCGTTAAGGAACGTTGTTCGTTTTGGAACCACAGGAAAGCTAGCACCAAGGTTCGTAGGGCCATTCCCTATTATCGAGAAAATTGGGAAAATGGCCTATAGATTAGAGCTACCCGAGAAGTTGGCTGGAGTCCACAACGTTTTTCACGTTTCACATCTCCGAAAATGTCTACATGAGTCAGCTGACGTGGTAGAGCCAAATATCCTCGAAGAGGCCGAAGTGGAACGCGAAGCAACCATAAGAAAAGTTCCAACCCGCATCTTAGGAACGGAAGTGAAGAAGCTACGCAACCGTGAAGTCAAGCTCGTTAAAGTTCAGTGGAGCGACGCCGAGGGAGACGAGACTTGGGAAACTGAAGCTAGAATACGCACTGCCTACCCTTTTCTGTTCGAGGGTACATCCTTGATCTTTCTTTTTCCTTAAGTTGCGCTTTTATCCATCTTTTTAGGTATATTTCCTCGACCGTATCTTTTAGATAGAATCTTTTTGGATGGAAACATGTAGTTGAAACATGTTATGGATGATGGTTGCAAGTGGTTGCAAGTGATTGCTAGTGGTTGCTCGTGGTTGCATATACACACACAATCTAGGTTTTAGATCGGCTCAGTCACTTCATATTGCATATGCATATATGTTTGTATTTGTATATGGTTGAACTTTAATATGTTGTCATGTGGATGTTGCATTTGTATTGAATGATTGTGCACCCATGTAGAATCAAGAATAGGAAAATTTGCATACATAATGGATTCATGGCACTTACATAATTCGCATTAAGGAGGTCAACTGAATCAGTAGACCGCCTGATTTTGCATTAGATAAGAACATGTACACACACACTTCGCATATGATCATGAAGCATTAGAAATCTTTTAAGGACAATGGATGCTCGTGTTTGATGGATGAGTAGATGGATGATTGGATGTTAGGATATACATTCCTCCTAACTTGAAGATTTCGGGGACGAAATCCTTTTAAGTGGGGGAGAATGTAACACCCCGAAAATTCTATAACTGTGAAATTAACAAATTAAAGTATAATTAATTTGAAATCAAAGAACTAAGGGAAACGGGATACGCCATTGCGTTTGTCTCGGAAAAATACGCGAAATAGAGTCCGAGTTTTCGAAAAACGGAGTCCGTATGAAGAAGATATGGCCTTCGGAAGTTTTGAATTAAATTTAAAATTCAAACAGAATAAAATAATTAAAAATGGGGCCCAATGGGCCAGGGCGGATAAGCATCCGCCTAGGCCACCCAGGTCGACTGGGCTGTCGACCTGGGCTACCCATGTCGACAGGGCTGTCGACAGCCCTGTCGACAGGGGCGTCGACCTGGTCGAGCCCAGTCAACCTGGCTGGCCAGGTCTGTGTTTGGCCGATTCTCTGTGGTCTGCTTTGTCATTAGGGCTAGGTGGCGGGTTCTAATTGGTCTCTCTTCCTAATGAATGGCTATGATCAATCCAAGCAACATCAAGGGTCCTAATCAGTTCCTAACCTCTATATAAACAACCCTAGACTAAACCCTAATCTATTCATTAAAAATTAAGAACATAGCCGCCATGTTGCTGAGGAACGACTAAGAATAGCCGCCAACTAGAGAGAGAATTAGGAAGAAAGTTCTAAGGCCTAAAGCAATTCTAGCAACCTAAAGCCAATCAATTCAACAAAGAAATCATATCTCTTAATTAGAGAATTCGCCGCAACCATTGTAAGTAGAGTATTACTTTGGTATGAATAAACAATTGTGTTGATGTGTATGCTTGAATTGTGGCAGTAAAAGTAATTCATACTTATGCGTTCTTATCAATTTGTATACGTTTGGATATTCTTGAATTATGTTATTCATGTTATAAAGAACTACATGTGGTAGTTCTATGCAAGTAAACGTTTGGAATATTTCGCAAATTATGTAATCTATGTTGAAGCTACATGTATGTAGTTGATTGAAATTCATGCAAGTTTGGGGCTTTGTTATTATGCCATCATGATGTATATTTGTAAGTAATTAGAACAAGTTTGGTTATTATCCATATGAAATTATGTTGAGAATTTGGCATCATGTATTAAGCCATGCTTTTGTACTAGAAAACCTATTTTCAAACTTATGAATATGGCTAGGCTATGTGGCATAATTGAAATCCGTGATTAAGTTTATCTTGTTTACAAAAATTATATGGTGACATATGTGGTACATAGTTAGGATTAGATTAAAAATCCCTTTTTGCAAGTTTACATGACTAAAGTAAGAATCATGATTTCATGTTAGAAATAATTACGCCATGCTTATGCTTGACATTATGCCATGCTTATGTTAGAAATATTATACCATGCTTATGTTTGACATTATGCCATGCTTATGCTAGAAGTATTTATGCCATGCTTATGTTCGACATTACGCCTAAATAAAAGTATAGGTTCATGTTGTAGTTATGACTATGTGATTTTACATGCTTTGATTCATGTCACCTATGTTACCACTATGCAAGTACACCAGTTTCTATTTTGTATTTCCAACGTCATACTGCAAGTTCATGCGCTCACATTCCCCTCTTTGTGTAATTACGCTTTGAGCCTCCCCTTTTCGCATGGCTAAATTGGGCTTTAAAAGGCTAAGCCCAATATATATAAACGGACGTGTAAAACGGGGAAAACAACGTTGGGTTAAAATTAATTAGTGAATGAAAATATAAAATAGAAGGGCCCAAGTTCAAGTATGGGTTGGGCCCATGATTGGTGTAACCTTTACACCATTAACTTAATAATGGGCCGCAAATATTTACATATAAGAAATAAAGAAGAATGACAAGATATGTAAATGTAGAAAATACGATGTGTTTAACCCGAGGTTGGATTGAGTTGTGATGTAAACCTGCCCGGAACCGCCCGGCTGTCCAGTAGTCACAACAATACCTATCCAATGTGGGAGGTTAAACATGGAGCCCAATAAGGACCCGAGGTTAGACTGAGTTGTGGCGTAAGACTGCCCGGAACCAACCGGCAACAGGCAGCCACAACAATACCTGTCTAATGTGAGAGGTCAGGGCCTTAATAAGACAATTAAGGCTGAGTCAGGATTGTTAGGATTAAGTGAACTAAAGACTTAATCAAAATGGAACATGCTAAACTAAACGGACTGGTGGGGTTAGGTTAGGGAAACACTTAACCAACTTAGCATGTTGGCTAGAGATAGAAAACCTAGTAACGGGGGACCCTTTTCAGCAGTAACCCTAAAAGGTGTATCAGGATACCCTGAAACTAGGCAGGGTGGGGCACGATTACTGGGCTGATTGTAAGAGGTCAAATCGACGGCGGTGGTGTAGCAGTGTAGGTTCTAACGGAGTGCGGGCGTGCACACACTCCGGTGCAGAAAAATAAGGCGCTGGACACCAGTAGCATACCTGTGCACTCTAAGGTTGTGTCGGGTTGCCACTATGGGACTTGATACACCACATGGTGGGACCAGCATAGGTAACTACGACATCGGGGGCCGTAAGACACATGTAACTATGCGAGTAGGAGCCGATCATCATAGAATGGATCACATCACCCTGATTATGGGGTGCCAGTTGGGAACTAGTTAAATGGGTTCAGAGATTAACATGGGGTACGATAGTATATTCGACCCTAGACAACTTAACCAAGTTTATAGCGCTTGCCCACTTCCTGTTTATACTTATCATACCCAGTTCTTTATTCATAGACAAAATAGTACTAGACTTACTCAGGCTTTATGCTGACTCTACTTTTCTTTCGTCTTCTTTCTTCCGTTTCCCCCCCAGGTCCACAGGGAGGGAACACAGCAGCTTGACCAACCTTAGCATCCAGCTTGAAGAAGAGAAATGTATTGCTTGGACTTTCCTGTTTTGAACTATGGCTTTGGACAATCACTATGGGGGCTTTGCAGTTTATCTATGTTTTATTTATGCTTCTTTAAATAATGTACTCAAGACAGATTATGAAAGTGTTATGTTATGTTTTTGGAAAGGATGTTGTTGTAACACGTATTTGACTTTTATGAAATAAAAGTTTGTTGTTCTTCCGCTGTTTACAAATATGTGTTCTTATATCTGTCTTGTACATCTGTGACTTGTACTTATAAACCTCCACCAAAATTAGGGCATTCCCTTTGAGAGTGACCCTAACGGAGGTGGGGTGTTTCACAAAACTTGGGATTTGGGAGCATAACCTATATTTTGATCTAAACCTTAATCCGGGGAATAACTGTACCGTAGATCGGACGGGGATTTGGGGCATAATAAACATGAAAATTGGTTAGTTATGAAATGCCTAGAATTACAGTAATTAGAAACTGTAACTACGCTTAGACACGAGGTTAGATTACACTTGTGGTAGAAGTCTGCCCGGAACCGCCGGGCATATCCAACGACCATAAATGGTGAATCTAATGTGGGGGGTCTAAATGCATAAATGCACATATGACGGTGCTAAGACATGAGGTTAAGTCCGACTTATAGAAGAAGTTTGCCCAGACCCAACCGACACATCCAGCATCCACAAGTGGTAGACTTAATGTGGGTGGTCTAGCGCATTATAATCATAAATGAATAAATGGTGAGGAACCTGTAATGTTTAACCTGTTTGAATCCATAAGGATTACATGAACCTGTTAACTTGAGTAGGGTTAAGTAAACTTGCATGAATAAGTGGAAGGGTTAAGTTAATCTTGTGGAATATGTGGGGACGGGTTATACATATAAACCCGATAAACTTAACCTGTTGGGGTTATGCGATCTTGTTAAACTAGTAGGCATAACCTGTTGAAATCATAGTATGCCTAAGGGATGCTTGTATCATCTGGTGTGTTGGACCCGTATCGGTCAGTAACCAATATCAGTATCAAACAGGGAACCCCGAACTAGGTCGGGGTCAGGGCATGCTTACTAAGCTGATTATAAGAGGTCACTTGGGTAAAGGTGTCTGATGGCGTGTTCCATCGGGGTCATGTGCGTGCATGGGTCCGCCTGCTCGGGAAAATAAGATGTTGTGGCATTAGTAGGTATACCCGTGCATCTTGGAAATAACGGGGTTGCCACTTTAGGAAGTGATACATTCTACTGTGGGGCCAGCACGAGTATCTACGGAGTTAGGGAGACGATCGATTGGGGTAGTAATTAGGGTACATCTAGTCTCGCCTGTTTAGGAGCCCATTATTATCATTAGAGGTAACATCCATTAGTTCTGTTGGGCTGCCTGTTATTGTATGGGGTAAAACCTCTCACAAGAAGTACACCAAAGTCGACCATCTTGTATTTGTTGAGATCATCTTGTTTCGTTATACTAGTATTGGTGCAGATAAAATTGTTAGATAAGCACAATATATTCTATCTTATTTATCCTGTTTACCTTGTTATACCTGCCTTATGTAGTGTACCTCTCTTATCCAGTTTATATGCCTGTCGTGATGCTTTTACTTATTTATATGCTAAAAGTAACTAGACTCGCCAGACTTTATGTCTGACCTATTTTGTTTCCTCTTCTTTCTCTTCCGTCCCCCCCCCCCCCCCCCCCGGGGGTTCTTAGGGTGGGAATACTCAGGCTTGATCATGATTCTTCTTTCGTTCTGCTTGGAGCTGCTTAGATGTACTGCTTTGATTTCATATCTTCTCTACCATGGCTATATTTATGGGGAACTATGCTTCTTTTATTATTGTACTCTGATGATGTTGGCACAGTACAGAAGTTTTAAGTTGATGTACTGGTTTTATGTATTTCAGACTTATGATGTAACTATGTTTTGAACCACATTGTTTTCTGCTTAATAAAGTTTTAAATTCCGCTATTACTTTATATCTGTCTTGTAATATTTCTGTTTACCTATTACGCTTCACGAAACTTAATGCATTCTCTTAAATAGTGACATTAACAGACGTGGGGTGTCACAGTTTAAGATTTTGTGTGACTATTGTTTGCTTAGTTTAGCTTAAAACCCTATTTATAGGTAATCCAGAATAGAGTTTGGGGTGCTTATTGATCAAACGCACATGTTGGTGTATATAGGTTGAATGCATAAGGAAGATAAACTCAAGCGAAGGAGATAAATTCACGATGGTGCTTTTGAGCACCTGAATGGATCATCAACCTGATGATTCAACAACATTGGATCTTGACAACAAATTTAAATAGAATCGACACTGGAGCATGGCAGTCAATCTGAAGATGAAGGATGGACTTGGCGACAAGCTGAATTTCATGACGAATGTTGCACATTTTCCTCATATGCGTACTTAACCAATTTTGGTTAAATAGGTGATTCGAGTAGTCGTTATCAATTACTATGAAGTGGTTGATATCGACTGCTATTGGCTATTTTGGCCAATTTGACATGGACGATGGTGCGATTTCAAGGAGCAGGATATGATATTTCATTTGATGGTGATTTCGATATGATGGCTCTTTGATCAGTGGCTTTAGTTTGAGATGAGAATGTGCTGCTTCTATGCAATGATTCATTATTTGACGACAACGATTCAAGGATCAGGAGCATAGTTGTTGAGATGGATTTTTTTCTCTCAGATGTAGAAAAATCGACATCAAGTCGTATTGAGGTGGCTATCGGAGAGAGGGGATAGGAAACCTATGATGATATCCTGCAACATGTAATGACTATCGGGGGTGGTTTCCATATCATGACGACATCAGATGCGGGTCTTATGGAAAGTCTAGAGATGAATCATCTACGAAGATGTATGCAAAAGAGTTATTGGTATTCGTAACTTTGATACGCCTTTGAGAGAGTGGCATAAGGATTGATCAAAGTCTATGTAGTGAGGACTAATCGACCCGTACCCCAGATCCTATGCAATGAGGATTACGTAGGGTCATCGACTACAATCCATGTAGTGGGACGTAGTGATAGTTTGGTATAGCTCGTGAAGTGGAGTCTGTCGGTGCCTCGATGGATTTGGTGACTGGAGTACTGGGTGTTGTATGCTTTACGCAAAAAATGAGTGAATGTGAGGATGGTTGATGGATGCTATGGTTGTTTGCTTATTTATCACCATTTAGTACTTAGACATCTATCACACCTTCTCTATATGATGTTTATCATAATGTAGCATATATCGATTGTTATGTGCTAACTTTGTGCATGTAGGGGCAGGAGTCGCAGGATAGGTATGATTCTTCATACCCTCCGTACCATATGTTATTACGACTTTTACAGTACTTTAAGATTTGTTTATCGCTCATACCAAACTGTTGTCTGACCCAAGGTTTTATTTCTCTCTTATTACCTTGGGTGCTCATCCACGATGTTGCAAAGCAGACCAGATGATGTGTATGAGCATTACTCGGAGCTATACAGGTGGACTATCAGGAGATGAAGTCTTTTCTAACTATATTTATATTATCATTGTTTATTTTGTCATGTGACACTATGGAGCCTTGTTAGTATTATGTGTTCTTATTAGAGACAATTTATCAGTTGAGTTTATTTCTCTCTTATATGAACTCCATTATTGTTCTGTATAACTGTATGACCCCATATACTCTGATAGTATGGTTTATATAGTTATTATTATCTCGCATGTTTTATATCTATGATTGATTATTATATGTTATCTAATGCACTATAAGAAATACGATATGTTTGTGATTATGTGCATGTTATGTTCTCTTCTCTTCTATTTTTGTCTTTTCTACTATTTCTTTTCCATGATGATTACTTTACATCGATCAAGTGCTTATACAGCGCAATATTTGTTATATGAGCACCGGTGGTGTACGCCGAGTCATCATATATGGTATTAGATTTTAGGTTGCATTGCTTTACCTAAGCAGTACTGAACTCGTCAGCAAATATATACAAAAGGACATGTATTTATATATATTTTGGTTTTCAAGTCTATATATGTTTAGTATGTCTAGTATAAGTTGTTTTGCACGTGAGTGCCATCAGAATAGTTTTCTCTATCAATGACCGATCGTCATAACCACCTATTTGACATGATCTAGCAAATGAGAGATACTCCCAATTACTTCGTCTTTAGGGTTAGGTATCAGGATGAATCGAGAACTACTAACCTTAATTTACATTTTGTGTTTCTAATGGTGGTATGAACCATTATCTACGATGCTCTAATATCCCTAATTATAAATGACGCTCAGGTGCATCGAGTCGACTATGGCATGCTGCATGGACACTGTGACGGCCCGCCACACACCAGCCGACATTTCCAAAGAAACGCGTTGTGCCGATGTCCAACCAGCACGGGACGGTCGTCAGGAGAAAAGAAACATAAGAGCGAACTAACAAGGAACCTGTAGTATCTCTCACAGCGGATGGAATAAAATATAATAATAACATAACTTTGACATAAAACAGGCGAGACAGTGCATAAGCTGAAAACTAAACCATCATAGCAGCGGAAATCCAAAATACAGCTTATGATCCAAACCATCATTATTACAACTCCAAATTACTGTCTCTAAAGCAAAATAAAGAAAATGTACACTACTAATGTCCAAGCAGGGACCAACAACAATACAGGGAGTATATATGAGTAAATAGTACGTGTAAGCCTCCTGCTTGTCTCCGGATAGCTACTCGCGCATCACCACCTAACATGTCTCTAGCCTGCTTGTTTAGGAGCACCCAGAGTAATAAGAAGAGATATAAAACTCTGGGTCAGACAAAAGTCTGGTATGAGCGGTAAGCAACAAAACAGAACAATAATAGATATAATTCAATCATACCTGAACCTGGACCTGCAACCAAAGAGTTAGGATAACAAGATGTATAGTACTCTAAGGTAACACTAACATAAAGTGTAAATATGGGTGGGGTTATGGTAATAGTAAACATCAAACATAACAATCATCCTCACATCTCTCACTCAGTGCGTAAAGCATACGATATCCACCACTCGATCAACCAATTCTTTGCTATGATCACTTTGCTCCATGGAGTCACAATGACCCCATTGCGCTGATCCATAGCCACTAATCCGTCTCTCAGTGGTGAACTAAAGTTATGAATATCGATAACCCCTTTGCACACGTCCCGCAGCAAAGTCCAACTGATGAAGTTAACTCGTTGATCCCCTTTGGGATCCTGAGTAATAACCTCTCATTTGGATTACCTTTGCATCTCGGGTTTTGGTCATTATCCCGTTACATGACTCTTCAGTTCAGTTCGTGATCCTCCATATTGACTCGTGATGCTCCATAGCTTCAGTTCATGATCAGCTTCCTCGGTTCGTGGTTCGGGTCAAGCTTCGACTCGTGTCACTCCCTTGGTTTCGGTGCGTGGTCCACACGGCTCGCGGTTCCCCTCCTGGCACGGCTCGTGATTCACCTTTCTTCCATTATCAGTTCGGGTTCGTGGTAAACAGGCGGCTCGTGGTCCCTATCCTGGTCCGGTTCATGATTCTCCAGTCTGGGTCGTGATCCCCTTTCCTTCCTGGTGCGGTTTATGGCTTGCCATCCTAGTGTTCGCTCCATTCCTAACGGTCTCCCTCCTAGGGTTCGCCCTATTCCTCACAGTCGGGGTATGAGGGTTCGCCATCTTCCTCACGGTCGAGGTGTGAGGGTTCGCCATCTTCCTCACGGCTGGGTCATGAGGTTGCTTCACGTTCCTAGGGGTCGGTTCGTGAGGATACTTCACCATCCTTGGGGTCGGGTCGTGAGGATACTCCGCCATCCTAGGAGTCGGGTCGTGAGGATACTTCGCCATCCTAGGAGTCGATTCGTGAGGATACTTCGCCATCCTAGGAGTCGGGGTGTGAGGGTGCTGCACGATCCTAGGTGTCGGGTCGTAAGGGACAGGTGCTTCACGAACGGGAATGACCAATTTCCTGTAACTTTTTCCAGCAAGCAATCTACACCTTACGATGGCATTTTCGACCAATCTAACTTTCCTTTGCAATCACAAATCATTCCAAATAGTAATAGCAAAATATATAATCAACCATAAACACAAAACAACAATTTAACATGCAAATATGGATCAAACATACCTAAAACTATGATTTTCTCTTAATCCCCTTAATCATGATTTAACCTTACGATTAGCAAAACATGTCCAAATTAACCCAAATTTATAATAGAGGCATAAAATAATATTTAAGAATTTCTAAACATTTTTCCAGAATTTTAATGTGCATAATTTCGTTAATTAACACTAATCACCCCTAATTAGCCGTAATTAGCGAAAAACAGTGCAAATCACTCACCTTAGCCAAAATATAAACTCAGATCTGAAATGATTCTTTAAATGGCACGAATTCCAATGCACACAGCAGCCTTTGCCTCTAATTTGATGTTGATTAGACTTGGTTTGATGCTAATTAGCTTAATCTTCAATTAGAAAGTGATTTGGAGGTGTTTTAGAAAGTGGAGGCCATGGCTAGGGTTTAAGAGATGTAAGTGGCGGTTAGAAAACCGATTAGAGATGATTTCCCAAATCCTATCAGCCTCCCCATAACCCTAGTCCCGAAATGGGTTATGGGCCTAGCTGTTAATCACTCTAATTAGGCCCGGTTAAGCTGCTTTTCACCTTCCAAACCTTATTTCACCCATATCTCGCAAATGGTAAGTCTGTTTGATCAATGTGACCACTCTACGGAAAGGTAAACCACCATCTGAATCCAATGGAAGTGGTTTCAGGTCAAAACTCCTTACCAATCAAAAGTTATAGGCGAAACAAGATTCGCTAGGGGCAAAACAGTCACTTAAAAATCGGCAAAAATCGTGAACATGGAAAATGACCCCAATAGTCGTTCCCCAAAGTTATACGACCATACGACATCATATCAAAAAGAAATAAATATTATATGGTCCTTCGATACGTAGAATGCGGATCATTATAGACATTTATGTGTCTATGTGGCAGACCGTTTCTTAGAACAGAGTTGAATGTTGTGGTGCGAGACATGTTTGGTTCTCATAAGGATTTTTCCAATGACTTGGAGTTGGATGTGAACGAACTAACTCCTGACAAACTCCAAGGTTGAGCCTGAATTGGTCGAGAGATTTTATCGCTTCAGGTTTCTGATCCAATCCGCTTGAGTCCAGTTCGTGGTTCGCTTCATAAAGGTTTGTATTGACTTTTTGGAAGTCAACAAGGAGTTCGCCGATTTAGGCGATATGTCTGTGTTAGAGAGTGTGACTAAATTCAATGTGTTATCGAAGTACGGTTTATTCTCCTCATCGTCACTCCAAAGTCTGGAGTTTGCGACCAGGTTGAGTGATCGACTCGAAGGGTGATTATTTCATTTTGAGGGAATGACAGTTTGGGGGAATCGAACGAGGAAGCTCGCGATTTTCGAGCTTGCTCCCATTACCAAAGTTTGTCCTGCATTGTCAGGACAAATCGTGGAGACATGTACTGACCGTCGTTTCTGTTTGTCGAGTGCTCCCTTGATGAAAGAGAAGGGAAGCGATATCACTACTCGATATATGTTTCCATTAATGGTGTTTTCATGCATGTTTTAGTTTGATGTCGATATTTCATCGTTCCATCTGATCTTGCGGTTTGATCGATGGAACGGGATTGGGACTCGTTATAACTTGTTTGCTTTCCTTGATTGTGATTCACCGTGTTGAGGCCTCAGTTAGATTATATATGTGTGTGAAATCCCATGTTTAGTTGCTTGAAATTAATATTGTGGGCGACTGTAGCATCCACAACAATCAATTTTTGGGCCTTGAGGTGGGTGTTGACATCAAAATGTGGTCGTCAACCCTCGTGATTTCCACATGAGTGAAAATAAACGTCTAGCAGCGAAAAGTAAGTAAGTAGCGCTTCAATATACAAGGGAAAAGTGCAAGTAAACGATCACATAGAATTTACAATGGTTTGGCTCGTCTGAGCCTACATCCGTTTTGAATAGTTTTGCTCTTTTATTATGCTCTTGGTACAAGTTACAACATTTGATTGGAATGTTTCCGAATATACATGAATTTTGGTGATTTTCGATAAATAACTGAGTAATTTTCGAGTGTTAAGCTTTGTGGAGGAGAAAGACTCTTCTTTGTTATTCGAATGTTTGGATGTGGAAGGACGAGTCTTCGAGTGTCTGCAGGTTCCAAGCTCAATTCAGTGAGGATGACATGGATGTGAATCTTTCATGTTGCAGTCATGGCCATAGTGGCAAGGAGGTCCAAAGATGATTTTTTTTAATGTTCTTCTCAAATACCAAAACAACCCAAAATGATCTAATGTCCAAATGTGTATTCAAGTGTCCAAGAACAAGCTCATATGTCCAAAAATATGCTTCTTCTTCTTCCTAAGATGATGGAAGGTGCAAGGGAGGCTTTGGGAAGGTTATTTCCTTCTTAGGTAGCCATTAAGCTCAAAGGTGAGCAAGAACCAACCCTCCCCACATAGGAAATAAGGGGGTATTTATAGGAGCGTGCTGGAAGTGGAGTAGGTGAGATGGGGTGTGCAGCAGTGGAATTTCATATCTCGCTTATCGTACGCAAGTTTCCTATCTTAGGGATCAGATACGAATTCATATCCTGTAGATGGTGTACGAATTTGCATCCCATGTTGGGTTGCAAAATCGCATCCAGGTGATGCGTAGGGGTACGAATTCCTATCCCATAGGGGATACGATATTTATGAGAGGTGCGGGATTTCGAGGAGCGATGATGTCAATGGTAAGTTGATAGCAAGGTTGGAGTCTGATCCTGGAACACCGGTTCATTGTCTAGCAGTTTGGTTGAGTTGGATCGAATATCTTTGCATGATTTCATCTGGATTTGGGCTCTATAGCCTTGGCGATGCTTTTGGGCTATTGATCCATGCGATAGGCCGAGTCGGGTTGTCTTTACTACACTTGGGGAGCGGTCCAAACAACCAGTAAACACTTGCCCCCCAAAAGGTTGTCTTGCGATAGCATAACATGCTTTGAGAAGAGCCTGGTATCCATGTTGATCATAAAAATCTTCGGGTCATGTAGGATGACTTGTCGTAACCTTCTCGTTGAGATTTGATGATGGTAATACAAGGTTCCAGCGCTAAAAATTTTGATTGCTCAGACTGGAATCCCATGACGCTGTTCAAGCGAACGTTCATTTCCTGTAGACTGAAGAAAGTAAACGTTGTACGTTGACTCCCATTTACATCGGGACGTAAACGAGTCGTTGTCGACAGAAGTAGCCGTACACACTCACACGCTTGCACGTTGTTTTGTGCGATGTGACCGAAGTTTGAAATAAGTAACATAATTGGTAGGTATGTCTTCGACTTACAATTGCGCAAGTTGGTTCTCGAAAACAATATCTAATTGTGAACCTGATTGCTTGACATACGTTTTTGAGTTGCTTAAATTTATGAACGTATGATTTGTCAATGAATCGAGTTGGTCTTGATGGTCGTAGTTTCGACAATGCGTAGTCGTAGCCAGAGTCATGAGTCACGAATTTCTCGAAGTTGGAAACTTGATCCTCGCTTCTTCTTTTCCCCTCTTTATTTGAAAAAAAATGCAAAAAATCATATCCCAAAGGGATGCAAATTCGCATCTCGAAGGTGTGCGAATTCTCGCATCTCGGTGGGATGCAAATTTACGCATCTTGATGGGATACGAAATCTGATGTCCTCCTTAACCTCTCCTCTCCCTCCCCATATAAATATAAGGATGTGAAATAACCCCTCATCCTCATTTCATTTATTTCAACTCCCTAAGAGATAGAAAATCTCGCGCGTTTCGAATGTCCCCTAACACTCGTACGTTCTTATTACTTTCAGAGTTCGAACTCCCCATCACCGCGAGACTAATCAAGGTGGGTTGATTGTTAATTGAACTTGTATATTTTAATTGTGACTCGGTGACGAGAAGTGTGGATCTTCCATTACTATGGCAGCGGAACTCGAGGAAGAACAGGGAGGCGTTCGAGTTGAGGGAAGACAAAGGGGTTACTGAGGAAAAGAGGAGGGATGATACGAAATCCAATGGATTTCGTATCTCTTGTCTCGGTGGCTTAGTATTCGAAGTCGTTGGGACTTCACATCATGGTGTGGGAAGGAGAGGGAGGTGAGAAGTAGAAGAGGTGAAGGAGGAGAAGTCGAAATGGGGGATGCGAAATTAGGGGGATACGGGATACGAAAAAATGATCCTCTCGCTGAATTTCTTAGAGGCTGCATTTGGGGGTACTAATTCCCAGGAGTCGAGTGGATACGAAATGTAAATTTCATACCCGAATACTCTGAGAACTTCATATCTTGGTGGTTAGACAAGGGGGATACGAAATTCTTGGACTTCGACAGGGTACGAGGCACAAGCATCATAATCGGTTGTTTCGAGAATTTCGTGTTCCTTCGTCAAATGATTTTTAGCTGAGGCATTCGAAGTGGGGATTCTCCCGGGCTTATGCAGATCCGAAACAAGGTTTCGCCTCTCGAAGCTCAGAGATATCCAATTTTGGAAGCTCAACGATAAGCACTTGGTGGGCTTGAGTTGACTCATGATGTCGTGCAAGCAGATCGAGTTTAAATACAAACATCGCACCACATATAATGTTGATTGAACTTATTAGAAATGATTATTCGAACAACATATAGGATTAGAGTATAAACTCAAACTATGGACATATGATTGAGCTGTCACTTCATGCGATTCGACTCCTAATCAGATCGAGTTGTCATCGGGATTCAACTTGGATTCCGTCAAGTCTTGGTCTGCGTCAGCAGTAGTTCAAGTGTGATCATCGTTGTGTTCCAAAGGATGCTAGAACAACTACATCAGCACGCATTACACTTGCATGTTTCACATTAGTTCACACTAACATAGGGGGTTCGAGTGTTAGTGCATTAACTGATAGAGTTGACTTGTAAGTATAGTTTATAATGACAAGGAGAAGCTTCAGATGAGGCTTGGAAAACGAGCCTGTAGGAACATATATAAGTTCCAATGAGTCTTCAAATCATCCTGGCTCGTCAATGAGTGATGACGGGAAAACCAGAACCTCCACCCATCTCAAATAATAGGCCCATCTAGCACACAAGAACAAGGGGTACAACCGGAAGGGTCTCCGCATCCTAGTGCACTTGTAGATGAGTCGGTAGTCGAAGGCGAAGCGTATGTTATCGGAGAGGGTCTGATTGAAGGAGTCGGTGGCAGTGAAAACCAAGAAGAATTTTGTATAGCATCAGAAATGGTGGGAGATACAACGATTATCGAGAATCTCCCGGATTCGATTACTTCGCGGATAGATGAAGCTTTGTTGCGGCGAATCTTTACGAAGTACGGAATACCTTGAGATGATGTTAGAGTTCCTGGAGAGGAAGACATGGCACGCTCCCCTCGAAGGGTACATTGCCTGGAACAAGCATTGTTTACCGTCGGATGTGTGCCCCCGTCTTGTGCGTACATCTGGGATATTCTATACTTCTTTCGATTGGCGCTAACGCAACTTCATCCAAACGTGCATGCCCTCCTGCTTGACACCTGCATCCTATATGTTGAATGGTAGCAGATTAAACCATTGGGGGAAGACATCAGATACCTCTATTCTTTGAAGAAGAGAAGCACTGCGTCGCCCTCCCTTGTATATACGGAGGCGCTGCCCAACACTCGCTTGATCCAAGGGCATGAAACAAACTCAGCTATTTTAAGGGTGATTGGTTCCTTATTCGTTGCCAGCTAGGATTTGCAAAGAGGTTGCTCGCCGGCTGTAAGTACTTAAAGATTTACCTTGTTTCCTGAGTTAGTTGAGTCGTAAGCTCGAAACTAACTTGGGGTTTCATGTGACAGGGTGTTAGCATGTCTTGTGACCAGGCCATCCGAAGTCCAAGCAATCACAATCACATGTGTTAAAGATAAAGAATCAAGCCCATTCGAGAGCTGGGGACCCGGTGGTCGAGGAATAGACAAACCAAGCTGCAATAATTCCCTGTCATCAGGTCGAATAAAAATATAAGCTAGTGGGTCAATGGCTTTGAGTTGAACAGGAAAACATGCTTCGGGTCAAGAGCTTTAGTTCGAATACAACGGGTCGAACAGATTCGACCCGAGCAGGCTTCAACCCCACGAAGAGCAACCAAACACTATCTCGACTGCTTCTTATTCTAATGAAACAGCTGATATGTGTCCTACCACCAGAATTGCTACCCTAAATAGAACCACTACCACTAACTAGCTATAGAACCGGGATGGATACCAACACATCATAACCGTTCCCACTCAAATATCATGGCCCGACCCTATAAATATTGGACCCAATGGCCAGAAAAAGGACTTTGGGCCACTGAAATTATGAATTTTATAACATACCGCCATTTCCATTTAACCCAAGTGTAGTTTTGGCCTTTTTTGAGTGATTTCCAACATTCTGGAAAGGAAACTGATTGTATCTTGAGTGTTGAGAGATTTCAATTGTTGTAATTGTAATTCTTTGCTGATTATAAGAATTATAGAGTGGATGTAGGCCCATTAATGCCGAACCACTATAAAAATCCTATTTCCTTGTTGTTTATTGTTTTTTTAGTTATTTTCTCATATTTCATGCTCAAAACATGGCTTTTTGGGTGTTGGTGCCATTTTTGGTCTAACATATTGGTGCTTTTTTCGAGAAATGAAGATTCCCGATGTTTAAGGATTTCCCAGTCTACTTGTTGGATCGCCAAGTCCGATGAGGAAATCCTGTGAATTCTATATTTTCTATTGACTTTACAATCGTGGTTATCACCAGACGTGAAGCCACTTCCACGCCTTCTAGAAGCAATCATCAAAGATCAGAAACAAAGTCCAGCATTTGCCCCAGATCGAACGTGTCACCAGTTCGAATTCTCCTCCGGGTCGAATATGTTTTCAGATCGAATGGACCTCGGGTCGAACAGTGCAGAAGAGAAGACTTCGGTTCGAACATGCCCCCGGGTTGGGTCGAATATGCCTCCGGATGGAAATGAACAACATCGAACCGCCTATACCGACCCGAACCGCTAGCCATTTCTGGATTCTTATATTTCGATCCGACCCGAGATAGGGCCATTTTTATGATTTTTTTTGGGTATAACCTGAATTTTGAGAAAAAGGCCCCCGAATCCTAGCCGCAACACAGTGACCAACATTAATCACCAAGACTCAGCGGTTAGTCCCAGAATGTCAACAACAAAATGGCGACGACTTGGATTCTTCCTAGAGCCATGTCCCCCATTTACTGACTTTATTCAACATGGGAAGTTCCGGAGCAAATTCAGCATGCTAACTGTGACAATATACGAGGGAAAGATTGTTTCTTGGCAGCCTCCTTTCCCAGGGTTCCGATAGTGTATAGACTTCACCAATGTAACCGATGTTGTTCCTGAACGAGTAGTGACCACCTGGTTTACGTAACTTAAACCTTTCCATCCGGCCAAATCTCAAATGACATTGACATGGAGCTGTCTGGACATTATTCCGAAGATGACTCCAATGATTTTAGCGATGACAAGTCTCGATGGTAGGATACTGAGGAGTGACCAAGCATCCTAACATTCTGAAGCTACCCTTCACTCATGTGACACGATGATGGACATATGTCCTGTAATTCACTACCGAGGAACCTAGCTAGCTTTTGCATTAACTATTTGCTATCAACTACATCGTCGACGATCGGTTTCCACCTGATAAGTGCTAAAGCAACATACTTAGGTGCCAAGAGTCAGGTACTAATTACACCTCCATTGGCAATGATCATGCCTATTATTCCTTATCAAGATGATAGCAACTTGACTGCTCCTCAGCCACTATACGACTCTGGCCGACAAATGAGAGCTTGAGATCAAAGCAAAAACGAATCAGCCATCTGCTCTCTACTTCATGCTTTTATTGTGATAGAACATACAAACAACATTCAAAGACTACTAAGCCATGCTACCGCATTCAGCCTTATCCAATCAAACTCTAGACCAACTAGCTGCTATGATAGGTCTTTCAACGACCTAAGGCATTTGGAAGACTATCTAAATGGAACACTAAATTGGACTAATTTGATGTTACTTATTTCCCTTGGAAGGTCATCCCAGGTTAAACATCGACAAATATCATTGCCAAGTTCACTGCACTGAATAATGCTTCAAGAGCAGTAATCAGCTGACTATCAAACGGAAGATTCATATGAGTGAGACTTCTAACAGTCATCGTTCTAGTATTAGAACGCGAAGATTCACATTTCGACTCCCTTCATTGACTGTATGTCGATTGACTCATTCCGCAGACGCAGGGGGCAAATTGGAAATCTTAGCATGGATTGCTCATGATTGCATTATCTAATCCAATATTGATACATCATTGCCTTGCATGGCCGTATTTATGTTCAAAGGATGGCTGATTGTTGTAGTCTTTCCAGAAGCTTGGCAAGTTAAAAGTTTGAAATACTTAAGCCTGGATGTTGATTGATTGTGTGCACATCAGCTCTTATTCCCGACGTAGGATCGAATGCATATATGCGGATGGATGAAATGTGACTATCTTCCTAATAGCCATATCCTACTTCCTGACATGGAAAGGGATAAGCTTCTATAAGCATGGATCCGTTGTTCTCTTGCCGATTACTGTCCTAGAATCGATATGATACTACCGGTAACTGTCTTGATCTGACTATCTGACCCTCATTCCTTGCCCTTGACGTGGGGGTAAGAAGGAAATTCAAAGGAAACATAGTCTCATCTTTCACTCACTGAAGTCCGCTCAGCCGCCTTTGTTATGTCAAGACCTCGATCATGGTCTAACCATTCTTGGGACTGCTACCGCACAATAATCTGAAAAGGTATCCTCTATCATCTTAAAGCTTTGGCAGTCATCTCTTGGCAGAGTTGGGACAAAGAAAAATGGACTTGCAAAGAACATGCGATGCCATTTTCTCTCAGAATGATATCCATTCCTTTAACAGGTACCCAGAGTTTGGTACCGATCAGACTTCTAACTACTGCATGCAAAATTACGGAGCGTTGTCGCAACGAGCCCAACTGAATTGCTAGTTTATAAAACCATGCCCTTCGTCCAAGGAAAGTTGTACAACTCAAGGTGGATCTGATATGCCTATCCACTCCTTGGCTCATGCATGGTAGACCTCAAGACAATTGTGCATCGATCTTTGCACTTCAAAGTCGTAATCCTACTCCAGATGGACGTGGTTCAATTGTCCATACAGATAGATCATGTGCTCGACACCATCAAATTACATCAACCCAAATAGAGGAGGCAGCACCGCCTAGTAACATGTTTACTTTCTAATCATGCATCTTACCCTTGCATGGTTCCTGAATTATTGACATGACTAAATCATGTAAATTTGTATATGAATGATGCAGGTACCCAGAGTTTGGAACCAACCAAAACTCTCGTAGTTTGATCGGGGGGACACAAAGCATTGGCGAACATGATTCGATTGTTCACCTGCTTACTCCTAGCCTGGCGCCAATAATCTGACATAGATGGAGTTTAACCATTCATCTACTGGCTTTTTGTCCTTGATGTAGGGGGCAAGAAAATAGAAGCGCTTGAGTTCAATGTGCAATATCTATGCACGGGCATACTAATGAGTCCTCCTCGACCTATAGTCTTCGAATCACCAGGCAAGACGCGGAGATGTATTCGGGTGTGACCTGACCACCGAGTAGTTTGCAAACTGCATCCTTTGACCCGATGGGAAAAGCGCCGTGGTGGCAGGGGCGCAATCTTATGAACTCCACTGCGCAATCTTATGAACTGCACAATGACCTTTTTCCCTTGATGCGGGGGAAAGAGAACGACATTTGGATGAATGCAAGCCGATCATTTGTCAAAACAATGCATGTGCTCTTTTCGACGTGGGGGACAAAGACAAATGTTAGGATGAGTATGACTCGACTGCTCTCCCAATAATGTCTTTAACTCTTTCTCATGATTTCGGCGGGAGGAGTATAAACTCAACATGGATGTGACCCGACCATCCTCAAGGCGATCTTTGCCTTTGACGTAAAGGCACAGGGAACGACTCCAAGGCAAATGTGACGCGATTGTTTGTCCGACTAACTCTAGTCCTTAGAGCTTGGATATGAGTATAAACCCAAGACGAGTGTGATGGGCGCTCCAAGATTTAAGACCACTCGATTCCTAACTCTAACACTGACAGACGAAGGTAAAGTATAAAGGACGAACCATGACGCCCACAACTCTAACTCTCATAACTTGGGAGATATTATAAAGGACGAATCACAATGTCTGCAACGCCAACCCTGAGTTAAAAAGGGATAGTATAAAGGATGAAACTATGATGTCCACACAAGCTCCATCGCCCTCTGGCCATGGATAGGAGTATAAAAGACTTACAGACCGGTCACCGGAATGACTTAACCTGGCTCCCACTGATACTGGGGGCAGGGGCATAAACTTCTAAATTAACTTTTAACACGTTTCAGATGAAACTCGTGATTCAAAGTTAAATGGGGGCTATCGTATACCTCCAGACTATGACACTTGACATTTGACATTTAATCAATCTATGTTAGATAGCTTAGCACTTAACAAGTTTTCATTTCAAGCTAGAATTGCTTGTGACTTAAAGAATGATTTAGTAGCTTGCAAGACTAAGCGAATTATTTTATTTGAATGGCAAGTTCATGTATAGATACAAAGCATAAACGCGGGAATTGCACTTGCATACACCAATAAAGAGTCGCGTACGAAGGGTATATGCCGACGCCTAATGCTAAACTTCCCACACGACTCAAGGCAACGACTGAAGGGAGGCCTTGAGAGTGGAGTGCTTAATAATATATAACGTGACCTAAGGCGACGACCGAAAGAGGGCCTTGAGAGTGATATCTCAAATCGATGCACATGCCCATGCGTGATTGACTATAACCCAAGTGCAATGATGAGTACCACCTTACGAGTACATGGAATGGAAAATACAATGGCTTGAGCACTTGGATAACACAATCGCTTAAGTTTGAAAGCAATGTCTCTTTCTCATGCATACATAGCTAAATTCGAAAGGGGTGCGATCCAACCACCTGTCTTTTGCCATTACCCCCAACTGGGGGAATAACTATTGAAAGTATTTGCAAACGATATAACTTATTTGTCTGTATCTAACTTTTGCTTTGATCCTGATAGGCCGCTTGAGGACCATAAAACAGATGCAGAGTGAACGTCCATTTGTTAGTCCCAACCAACTTCTCGACGGGAAGGCTTACATAAAACTGGACATACATTGACTGTCCTATCTCATATGCTTATTTGATGTGATGCAAACACTTTATCTTTGGATTTTCCTTTAATGTAGGGGGAAAGCGGGAGCACTCGAGGAGACTACGATCTGACTTTTCACCACCAAACTCCGATCCTTAGAGCTTGGATAGGAGACTAGAGATAGCATGGGTTGAGTACCAATGAATAGTTTTGCAGCCAGCTCTAACTCATGACTTGATGATGGCATATGAATTCAGTGAAGACATGGATTTGAATTTTACTACTCAGCCAAGCCCCAATGACTAGGGACGAGGAATGCGAGCCATGAAAAGCATGATTTGACTACAAGACTAATCTATGCACATTTACTATCCTCAAAGTTCTGTAGGATCCCAACTTACAGCCAAAGGGATGACTCCTCAAGATTAATGCACATGCATCTGAGTAATAGATCAACATCCGGAATTAAACGACAAGTGATGAGTGCAAGTACATTAAATGAAAAACGCGTCACCCATAAGCCTGATTGACAGCTATTGCATATTCGGAACCAAGATGCTTGAGGTCGGCTATTACCCACTTCGGAATTTTACGCTGAGGGCACCTGCGTTGAATTGGACATTTGGTAACAACTTCTCGGAGTCAGAGGTCAGATTGCCAACATTATTCGATGCTTCACCAGAGGCAGCACATTTCAAGATGACATGGATAACATCAATCATAGCCCTTTCACACGGGACATCAGGGATTTCCACAATCTCCTCGAACTTTAAACTTTCATTTTGGGAGACTAACATCGCTACTATGTGGTTTGAATAATAAACATTGTTCTATTATTAATCTATTTTCAAGGCATAACATAACTAAATTGACTAAAACATCGCAGGCATATAGATCTAATAACATTATTGATCATGAAAAGGTTCGAATAATAATCTAGTTTCTATCTGCGCTGTATGGAAGTGCTATCGGCGTCATACAACATCATGGCTAAGTGCTTCCCTCTATTCTTGACTAACATCGCTACTATGTAGTTTCGGCAGCTGGAATCTAAATCAATCAACAATTGGAACGCGTTGGTCACTCGCTTTATCGAACAAGTCAGGGTCCACATAGCTCATCCCAAAAGTGTCATGTACCTAACTTCTACTAAGCAGCGGTCCGATGAGACCCTACACTCTTTTCTTGAAAGTTTAGTGTGGCGGTGGCGTCGGTAGATCGACCAGAACCATCCATTGTATTTATGGCTGCAATGTCTAGCATCTTGTATAAAGCGGACTCCAAAAATTTTCTACAATGAGATTTGCCAAGAGATCTCGGTGAATTCTACCCTGAGGCAGACAAAGTCTTGTGATAAGAGAGTGCTAACATTGAGACAGATGATCTTGATGTTTCCATAACAAAGAATGGAACACCGTCCAACTTTGGAAATAATAAGGGAGAGGTAAAAGCCCAAGAAAAAATGATAGGAATGTGTAGCTCCAGAATGAACCGATTTTTACTAATCAAGTCTACAATCTTGTATGTTAAGCTCAATGGAACCGATCATAATGAATAAACTTAACAAGAGTGTGATGACTATTTCGGACCATGCTGGGACATGAACGGGCTCGATTAACTTCCTAACAATGTTGATTCGCTTGCATCTTGACAAGCTTATTCAATGCCACGACTGATTCGATGAGCGCAACTAAGTTTTCGTTGATGCTCGATTAGGTAATCCTCACTTTTTGACTAAAGTGAAGGGGCGGTGCCAAAGAGAATGTGATTCGACCATTTGTATATTCAACTCTAACTCTCGTTGACTCAAGAGAGGGTACAAAATGACTTGGGACGACTAAGATTGCCAAACTCACAACTTTAACCGGACGCAACGACGGAAAGTATAAAGGCTTGAGGACTGGATGTCTGATTGACTTTGCTCAACCCCTACCAATGCTAGAGGCATATGCACTGAATTTGCTTGTCCTCTATTGGCACTGGAAGCACAAGCGTCGACTCGCAGATTGACTTTAAACACAACCCTGACTTGGCGCATGATTTAAAACATATACATTATAAGTTACGAGCTAGACATAGCTTGTCTTACCCATTCAAATGAACCAGCTTATGGATCAAGCGTGACTTCATGAATTTAAATTACAACTACATTTAATGGAAAGTGAGATAATACTCTCTATTGCCTTATGATTTTATCAATCATACTAGACATTGGCGTGCATGATTTCAACAACATCTTGTACTGACTCATACACGATTATTAGGCTATAATGCGATTCGGGGTTATTATGGATTTCTTTGAAGAAGGTCTAATACGACTATGTGTCCGACTTATGAGAGAAGATAAGATTGTTTAGCAATGACCTATGTGTAAAATCACATTCGGGAGACAATGATCCAGCATGACTTATGGAGAAAGAATTTGATCTCTTGATTCGATGAGGTTTAAATGAAACTTGATCATCTTGACTACTCCAGCCATAGGATTTGGCTCGATAAGCACCACGAAAGCAGTGCGATATATGACATGTTGTTTCTACAGAAAATAATCTAAGTATCGGAACTACTCAAGAAGACATGACTATTGGCTACTATCTATTCAGGAATGGTTGGATTGATGAATTCAAAGCACATGTCATATGCGATAAAATGTACTTTGGGAAACAAAATGTTAGCCTGCCTTGTGACTAGGCCATCCAAAGTCAAAGCAATCACAATCACATGTGTTAAAGATCAAGAATCATCTCCATTCAAGAGCTAGGGATCGGGTCGAGGAATAGACAAACCAAGCTACAATAATTCCTTGTCATCGGGTTGAAACAATATATAAAGCTACTAGGTCAATGGGTTCGAGTCGAATAGGAAAATAGGCTTCGGGTTGAACAGGAAAACAAGTTTTGGGTCAAGGGCTTCGGCTCAAATATAACGGGTCGAACAGCTTCGACCCGAGCAGGCTTTGAGCTCACGAAGAGCAACCACCCACCATCTTCACTGCTTCCTATTCTAATGGAACGGATGACACGTGTCCTATGACCAGAACTTCTACCTTGAATAGAACTACTGTTACTGATTATCTATAAATCCAAGATGGATGCTAACACATCATAACCATTCCCGCTCAATCTCATGGACCGACCCTATAAATGTTTGGCCCGATGGCCAAAAAAGTACTTTTGGCCACTCGATATTCCGAAGTAATATGCATAGGCCTCCATTGCCATTCGACCCGAGAGCAGTTTTAGCCTTTTTTGAGTGATTTCCAACTTTCTTGAGAGGAATTTGATTGTATCTTGAGTGTTGAGAGGCTTAAGTGTTATAATTGTAATTCTTTGTTGATTATAAGAATTATAGAGTGCATGTAAGGTCGTTAACGTCGAACCACTATAAAATCCTATTGTCTTGGTGTCTCTTGATTTTTTAGTTATTTTCTCGTATTTCATGCTCAAAACATGGCTTTTTGGGTGTTAGTGTCATTTTTTGGTCTAACACAGGGATTCTACCGATCTAGAAGAGTGGTGAGCATTTACAGCGAGTTCTAGTTTTGAGGGATGTTCTTAGCGAGTATCGCTATTTCCAGACTCTTATATCATACCATTTTCTCCATCATTTGGACTTGCTTTCAGAGGGTAGTTCAACGGGCCGCCAGTGCTATAATGGAGTGGCAAAAGTAGCAGAAGCTTGGAAGGAAGTTGTTTCTCTAGGTCTATAAGAGGAACTGGCCCCTATCATGCCTTCTAACGTGCCCCCGGTTGATGATTACAAAAGCTCAAGGGGATGTAGGAGGTGATGCCAACGGTGAAGAGGAGCGTACCGGAGGGGATGATTCACAACCCACTCCCATTACTTCTCCGACTTGGGAGATAAGACCAAAGAGGCTATTAGACCAAGTTCGACCACAACCTCCGCGACCGTCATGTCGATGGAAGATGAGGACTAATTTAAGCATCTGGATAAGGTCCCAACTGAGATATCATCTTTCGTATTAGGTGGAGTGGACGTTGAGAGTTTTTTATCAAGCGTTGGGGAAACTACCCCTTCAAGTAAGGATAAAATGGGTCCATAGGGGAACACATAGGGCATACACTCACAAGCGTTACATAGTACAACACTTGATTCGTATGCATTGGATGTTTTGTTCTGATTCAAATTTTGTTCCTTGCAGGTACCATGGTTTGTGAAGGTGACAAAGACCGCGATTGTGGGGGATTCTAGGTGGCGGAAGTAAAGTGTCATGATCGACTTTTATGCGAGTACTGGACTATGCAAAAGAAAGAGGTTGCATGACTCAGATGGTAGTAGGTACCATCGTGAACCTTCCCCGGGCCCAGATCCCTTGCCAACAAGTCCAAAACCATCAGACGTAAGGAGAGAGGATGAATTGCTTACAATAAGGCTGCAGGCTGTGGTTTCGTAAACTTATGTTCCAAGCATCGTGCTGGTGACAATGGTTATTAGTAGAAGAGGATCTGGCATGCGATACAAGGAAGTGAAGGAAGGTATATGAGAGGTCGGGAAGCGACGCTTCTCGATATGTCAGAGATCTCTCAGTTGGATCCCGAGGAAAGGAAGGCGATATTGAAGAAGTCATTTCCCAGCATTTAATTCAAAGAATTGGTTTGGTTACCAGACCTTATTCTGATTCCACGCCAAGATGATGAGGATGTGTGGAAACGGGAATACGATGCCATGTGCGAGTATCGAGCGATGCACAGATATGTAAGTCATCTTTCAAAGTTGATATTCAAAAAGGATGTTGAGATTCTAAATCTACAAGGTGATATTAAACTCGAATGAGATAGTCTCGTGGAGAGGGAGAAGGAGATGTGTAAGAAACGATCCTGAGCTACACCTAGTTTTGTGTATTTCGAGTAACATTTTTACGTGCTAACCCTCTATTGCTGAAACGGGTGCAATGAAACTAGAGCTGGAGGAGACGAAGGTGGCGATAGAAGTGACCAATAAACATTATAAAGATGTGTTAGCCTCTTCATCGACTCGGGCCACTAACCTGGAGAAGGAGAAAAAGACCTTGGAAGAAAAGTTCTACAAGCTGTGAGAAGAGAATGAGATGGTGCAGCAGCCAAGGACGGAAAAATATGGGATTGTTGAGGAAAATGAGAGTCTCCAAAAGGAGAATGAAGAGGCCTAGCGCCACAAGAAAGAGAATGATGAGTTCAAACAGATGTTGAACATGAGGAATGTTGAGTATGAGCTAGCCAAAAAGGATAAGAGGGCGATGGAAGCTTCCAATAAATAGGTGCACAATCAAATAGACGGTATCAGAGCTGAGGTACAAGAGCTGAGGTGGCAAATTAGATCAGCCTAAGCAGAGGTAGAGATGGATATGGAGGAGGCGATTTATGGATTCTATGTCAAAAGCCTTAAACATCGCGAGCTTTTATGGGTTAGCAACTATCTTCATAGCTTGGCAAGGACGTGGGAGAAGCTTGTTGAGAGGCCACTACCCCAAGAGCAGAAAGTGTGGATGAGACCAAGCTAATGGATGAATACCTGAAGAAGGACGAGCATCAAGTGTTGGCTGAAGGAAAGAAACTTCTTAAGGAGGATGTCACGGCGGAGGAGGCGGAAAGACGTGTTGATGAGAAGGGAAAGACTATCATGACCGAGAGCTTCATAGTGACTCATGAGGTACTTCCCGAACAATAGCAAGCCATACTGGTTGCTTTCGCTGGTGGCTCTTCCGTAGCAACTCCAAGTGCACTTCCATCAACCACCAGAGGTTGACATTAGGGGGTGCCCCACAGCTAACGACTGAAGGTATGTCTATTTACTTTACGAGAACAGAAAAATGATAGCAAGAAATGAAAGCGATTGATCCTTATCTCAACGTGCAGGTATTTCTTGATAAGAAGCGACGTCCAAGATAGAGACAACGATGGTCACTGCAGCTAGAACATTTGTGGATGCCTACAAGAGGTAGATGTAGGAGGAGCACGGGTTCCTCGCAGGCTTTGACTTAGAAACGGGATGGTTTGGACTGGTCGATTTAGATAAAGTGCTCAAAGAGAGAAATGACCTAGTGGGTGGAGTTGCTCAAGTTATTAGAGAGCCGGAAACAGCTGGAAAAACCATGCACAAAATAGTCGAAGTAAGGGAAGAAGGCGACTCTTTAAGGTAGTGTAGATAAGTTTGTTTTTGGTAGGCCGATGAAATATGCGAGTATGTCCCTTGTTTTTTGGAGGCACGATGCGGTTGTCATGTACATCATGTCACTGATGAAAACCCGTATTTTTTGGCATGTGAATATAAGTTTATCTTCTTCCATCACATACCCTTCTAAGTGTTGAAGTACTCTTTTAATTTTCCATATCTGTACTTATGTAAATTAACTTTGCAATACACTTAGACTTGAGTTTGTTAGAGGAGCTTTGAGACTTCGGAAACTCATGGACGGGTCGGAGGAACACGAGAATTTAAGGAGAGTGTGTGGGGATATGAATTCTTGGCTTATCCTGAGGGCTTAACCAAATCCTCATATTTCTCCAGGAATTGATGGTTGTACTGTTTTCTTTGGTCTTGAGTTTGAATCTATAAGCGCTAGTTTTTTAGGTACTATTGGAAGGTTAACGACTTCTGGGACCTAAATTTTGATTTTGGGTCATCCTCTCCATAAGGTGGATGTGTTTCCAAGGAGGTTGCTCCATTGGTTGCAGTGAGGATGATACTAGTACGAAAACTGGTAGGGATCTGCCTTTAGTCCTATAAAGGCTATGCCGGTGTAGGAATCGGTAGAGGGCTGCCCTTGGGCCCGCGCACTCGCCAAATTCTTCTCAATTATAGGTTTAACTTAGCATGTTTCGATCGTCATATGACATAGCATGATTGTATTTTGATTGAGGTCGAACGCAATGCAGTTGGTTGGAATAACGTTCAAGAAACAAACTCGTTGGGATTGACCACTAGCGTATGTATGTAAGTGGTGGGTAAATAAGTGAGTTTCCAACTCGAGGGTTGGTTCATAACCCAGCCACGTCGTAATCGCGATTTGATTCAGGTGTAATGTCGGTGGTCGGCGATGACAATGGTTTTAGCTATAAAGCTAAAGGTCATCATCACATTATAGGACGCTTGATGTGGGTTACCTAGGGACAGGGGGATGTCGTGGATGACTTCTGTGATGCAAAGACTACAGTTCGAACCATCTTCTCAGCGCGGTTAACTAGGAGGTGGCCGGAGCTTTGAGGGAGGCAAGAGCCTATAACACAGCGTAGAGGAGGTGCCTCTCGCTGAAAGGAGCTCACTTTCATAAGATGGTGTCTCTGATGGAGACCTCTAAGACCACTGCCTCATAATAGTTGTCAGTTCAAATGCATGAGTATGTTTTGTATCTTCCGAGGATCATACTCATGCAAGACGACTCGACATTGAGCTTATTCCTATGTCAGTCAGAACTCTACGCTCATGAACTCGAGCCATGCAGAGTTCGAGTGAGTTGGTACCAATAGACCAACTCTAGAGTATGCCTAAGCATAGGTTGGTCATCTAAACCTGTTGGATTTAGGGTCGTGGTTCCAACATACCGCTGCCATAGTACGCCTAAGCGTAGGTAGGATGGGCTAAATTCATTGGACTTGGTGCACTTATGGTAGCGGTGCTTCGGCAATTCACGGACGAACCTCAGAAGCTGAGGCTAATGCTTGCAAACTTCATATAAGAATTACAGCTGAGTTGATTATAAGTCAATCATAAGCCAATCGGTGGAGTTACAACACAGGAGATGAAATAACTTGGAAACGGGGACGGCTAAACTGGTAAGAAATGCGACTCAAGCGAGACGAGTCATAGGGTGTGGCATCAATGTTCAAGCCGCCCATTGTTGCTGTAGTCTTACTAAGTTGGAGAGACTATCTATAGGGATTTAGTAGTTAAACGAGGTCTTGGTTGGTTGGAATCCTTAATGAGTGTTGGATGGCTCATAGGTTCCATGCGATGGACTCTGTTGGCATTGCTTAAGCTTTCCCTTTCATATGAATTTTTCGATGTGTCCTACAGGTGGCGACAATTGTTGGTGTCATGTCTGTGGATGCTGTGGAACCAACAATCCATTGTGGAGTCCCTTGTTTCGTTCGTTTGGCCTTTTGGCTTTAGCTTCTTGTACGACAGGACATCGCGGGTTGTAAGGTAGACGTTCTTGAGGGTGTCATTAAGTGGAGTGTAGTTGTGGAAAGATGAAAGTTGAAGATGCTTCCTTTTATTGCTGCGACCACCTCTAATGTTGCCAGTTCGAGCAGGATTGTGCGCATCATTAGGGTTTGAGTCATTGAAGCTATGGCCCTCATTTCAGAGTAAGTTGTTGAAGTGAGAAGCTCAATTCCTTTGCGCTAGCTCTTGGCGTAGGAAATAGTCGGTCTTCTCATAAAAGATCACCATAATTTCAGGTTGTGAGATTAACCCACTCTCCAAGTTCAGAATCAGGGAATACGCCTTTGATAAGTTTGTTCAGGATAGCTCGAGGGCTTAAGTCTTTGACGCCTTCTAAGGCATTGTCGAACCTCTCAAGGTAACTTGTTAGAGTTTCATTAGGGCCCTGACGAATGTATGTGCCGAACTAATCAATTAGACCCCTAACTAGATATGGTCGAGATAGTTCTCGATGAAAGGCGAGTGAACCATAGAAGAGGCATGCCTTCTAAGAAGATAAGGAAACTTTGTACTTCTCGGCGTCTGTGGCATGAGCGGAATCCATACGAGACTTGTAGCGGTGTATGAATTATCAAGGGTCGGAATCCCCTGAATAAGCTTCTATCTACGACATATCATAATGTGTGGGCCATCTGATGCTGAGCATGTCTTCAATGAAAGGGTTACATCTCAGACTGGTTTCTCAGTCGTCGGTGACATGTCCCCGGGATTCTTTCAGGATGTTACGAAGTAGGTTGGCAAGAACAAGAGTTCGAATCTCCACCAGATTGCGGTGGTCGTGATCCGACCCGGGAGTGCGCAGCCTTGGACGTCTTTTAGGATGTACACCATCTTGATCAAAAGAATCTTCGGCCTCGGTTGTTTGGCTTTGCTGAGGCCGATGAGCAAGAACCTAGGCCTGGCTTGTTGCATGTAGCGTATGTAGCAAGTTCTGAGCTGAGGTGAGTTGAGCTCGTACGACAATGGATTAAGATGATAGCTATCTTGAAAAAGAGTTGGGGAAGAACTCGATGAGACAAGGTCCAATGGGGGTCGAATTCCCAAGTTTGCTTGAAGGTGGAGGATGTCTCGTTGAGTTGAAGCCATTGCGTCAGTCTGATGTTTCGATAGGTTTAGTCGACGAGGCTTCTTTTACTCTTGCCCAACTTTCTCAAAGTTTCGTCGAGTTGATATCGATCGACAAGTGCGTCGAGAGTGGAAGCATTAGTGGAGTTCAGGTCGGTTGGATCTTCAGTGATGTGAGTCAAGGTTGAGAAGGAATTGTGAGGCTCTTTCCTTTGTTCACCCTTTCGATAAGCTTGAGCGGTAAGTCTAAGAAAACATAAGTAGCATTCCAAGTCATGATGTTCCAGTAATATAAAAGGAAAGGTTTCGATTCCTTAATGGAATTGAAAAAAAGTCGACCCTAGGTGCATGCTTTTATCTCCTTCCTGTCATGCCAAAGTTTTGACACCTAAAAGTGGTTGTCAACCCTCGTGATTTCCACACAAGTGAAAGTAAACGTCCAACAGTGGAAAGTAAGCAGCAATGCAATATACTAGGGAAAAGCACAAGTAAACGATCACACATAATTTATAGTGGTTCGGTTCATCCGAGCTTACGTCTACTGTGAATGGTTTTGCTCTTTTATTATGCACTTGGTACAAGTTACAACACTAGATCAGAATGTTTACGAATATACATGAATTTTAGTGATTTTCGATACATAATTGAGTAGATGCTTGGTGGAGGAGAAAGTCTCTTCTTCGTGATCAGAATGTTTGGATGTGGAATGATGAGTCTTCGATGCCCACGGGTTCCAAGCTCAGTTCTATGAGGATGAAATGGATGTGAAGCTTTCATATTGCAATCATGGCCATGGTGGCAAGGAGGTCAAAATATGATTTCCTTTTCTTCTTCCGGGAAGCCAAAACAACCCAACATAGTATAATGTCCAAAAGTGTATTCAAGTGTCCAAGAATGAGTTCATATGTCCAAGAATATGCTTCTTCTTCTTCTTAAGATGATGGAAGGTGCTAGGGAGGCCTAGGGAAGGTTGTTTCCTTCTTAGGCAACCATTAGAGCTCAGAGGTGAGCAAGAATCAACTGTCTCCACATTGGAAATGAGGGGGTATTTATAGGAGTGGGCTAGAAGTGTAGTAGGTGTTATAGGGTGTGCAACAGTGAAATTTCGTATCCCGCATATAGGACGCGAATTTCACATCCCAGAGGTCAGATACGAATTCGTATCCGTAGATGGGATACAAATTTGTGTCCTACGTTGGGATATGATATCACATCCAGGTGATGCGAAGGGGTGCGAATTCGCATCCCACGAGGGGATGCGATTGGTACCGTGTATGTGAAGGCGGTATGCCAATTCGTATCCTACTAAGGGATACAAATTTGTATCCCTCAGTGTGTGTTTGATGTTAATTTGCATCCCTTAGGCGGATGCGAATTTGCATCCTTTACGGGGATGTGAATTCGCATCCCTTAACATATCGTGGGATACGGATTCGTATACCATGGTGGGATATGAGTGTGTATCTCATAGGGGGTACAATATTTGTGAGAGGTGCAGGGTTCGAAGAGCGGTGATGCCAATGGTAAGTTGATGGCAAGGTCAGAGTCGGATCCTGGAACATTAGTTCATTGCCGAGTAGTTTGGTTGAGTCAAATCGAATATCTTTGCAACATTTTATTTAGATTTGGGCTCTAGAGTCTCTGTGACGCTTTTGGGTCTTTAATCCACGTGATGAGCCGAGTCGGGTGGTCTTTGACTACTCTTGTGAACCAATCCATACATCCTATTAACAATGGGGGAGTGCTATGATATGGTTAGTCTATTTTGGTAGTATACGTGGTTCGTCAAAACTCAAACCTCATCGAGTCATGTTTTCTAATCTATTTGCTTATTGTTGATTGTTGAGCTTAACTGGACTTAACATTAGAGTCTAGTTGTTCGCTTGCTAGATGGAATGCAATATCAGTGGTAGTGAGTGTTTGTTGTGGACCACAGTGGGCTGGGCCATTTTGCACTTCAATAGTGAACCGTCTTCAATTTAGCAATAGTGGGCTAAGACTTAGATCTTTTGTAGGCAAGTCGCTTATGATTGGACGATAGTCGGTTGAGACGGTTCTTTCGAGTTCCGTATATCGATCTAGTTATTAATGTTCTTTCAGTTGGGAATCCTAAAGGGATTTTACTAATTGTGGGTAGTTGGTTGGTATATGTCGCTTATGCATTCTACATATTGTCTTAATCTTGAGTGGTTGGTTGTGTCATTCAGACTAATCGACGTTTCGACATATTTTGTTGATTGTATTGTAAGAGTTAAGAAAACTCCATCTGTTGGAGTTCTACTTCGTTAAGAGAAGTAGAATGCTTGGGTTACGTCATCTCAATTGGGATATTGACATAAGTCCTTCGAAAGTTTCAGTGGTTTGAAATCTGAAGTCGACCCATAAGCGTACGATTTCTCATTCTGAGTAGGGACGAGGGGCCTATGGTACGCACTTGATCGTGTGGACGTTTTAAGTGTGGCTTGTTTCCAAATGGAAGGTCGTCATGTTTTAGTCGATAACCGAAATTGAAACCGAATGAGGAGTATTCAAGTCCCGATTTGAGTCGATGGAGAGTTCGCCTTGGTGATTAGGAGAAACTATTTATTTGTGAGGGGTTTAGAGTCGTTTAGTAGTGTCTCCTATGACTTTGTGTTTCCATATGTACGTAGGCAGCAGCCAGTTACTTGTTTGAGTTGAGTTGGAGGTATATTAGTTCGGAAGCGATTCTCTATTAGTGAACGTCGCTTGCGTTTATTAATGGTTATGACTCTATAACTTGAGATGAGGTAGTTCGGACTTGACTGTGATGGTTGGTTCTGTATGGAAGAGGTATTGTTTGTTCTTGGCATCATTAGAAAGGGTTGGCCGAACATTTATTTGATAATGAATGCGACGTCAGCTAGATAAGCTGAATGGGAAGAATTGAATAGTTCGATATGACTACTCGAGCCTCTTAATAAATGCCGGAATAAGTATCAACGGTTTCCATCGATAGGTTGCCATACAAATTGGGAATAGTATGATAGCGCTTGAGTCATACCTGTTGTATATAACGTTGTTGTATATAACGTTGTTGTATATAACAATTACATGATTTTTGTTTGATGATAACAATCAAATATATATTATTATAAATGTGTTTGTTATTGTACTATTTCATATATACATCACAGACAGGAATATAATATTTACATTTAAAAAGAATACTATTGTACACGAATTTAAATATTCAAATAATATTTTATTTAAATATAATTTTTTATTTCAATATTTAAACAGAACAAATTTATAACTCCACTATATGTACAACACACTGTAATTATTTAATACATTTCATATCATTTTTGTATACACACAGTCCCTCACTACAACACTCTATCACTCAGTCACTCAGTTTAAAGACTCATATACATTTGCTAAACTGTTGTATACACTCATTGATTCAGTACTTGTCTTTAGTCTTCTGTCTTAACAGCTTTCAGTCAGTCCAGTCATCCACACCTGTCTCATACAAAAACACACACCAAGTAAACAGGAACAATAATATTTTATATTCTAGCAAATATCATTTTTATTTTAAAAATTTATTTGCCTCGGAATTTTGGTGTGTTTCTCATCATTTTTTCATGTCTTGATCTGATTTATATATCCATCCATCTGTGTCTATACAGCTTGTGATATTCACAGTGATACTCTATAAATACCACAAGGTAGGCTATATACTCTGGTGCTCACAGATCAGCCTCAACACACTACACTGGTTTGCTGATCAGAACCATCATCACAATTAGCTGATTTTGAACAGCCCCAACACAGTGCAGCTGTCTACTGATAGAAAATTCATATCTGATTTTCCAAATAGCCATACATACACACACACACACATATATATATACATACACATGTGTATATATACATATATGTATACATAGAGCAACACTCTAGTATTGACAAAATGACCGAGCAGCATAAATACAGTACAACTCCAAGATACACAGCATGCAAGAATGCAAGTGAACAAGTGAAGGCAACATCAAGAGCATAGATGGGTCAAGCAGTTCAGACATGGTCGAGCCATGCACAAGACAACTCAACAACACAAATGGGAGCAGCAAAGCAAAAGTGTGCAGTTCAAATGGTTCAGCAATGTGCGCAGTCAAGTCAACCAGTCATGGCATATACAAGAAGGCAGCATCAAGCATGTATACACACAGCAAAACTGCATGTACACATGCATGCCACTCAAGCTCAACATGATTCATGCAAATTCTCAAGTCAGACCAACATGTAATGGAGCAAGCGACAACTTGGAAATTAACTCATGATATACAAGACTCAAGCAGATGTGTTCAAGCTCAAGTGCAATACACAAGTTAACAGGGCAGTCAGGTTCAAGTGCAAACGCATGCACAAGTAACACTAGTCAGTAAAGCCAATGGTGCAACAAGCACGAATATACATGCATATGTAAATAGTGCACCATAGAATGTGATATCAGCATGATCAGGACTGGTTGAGCTTATGTTATTATGGGATAGCATCATTGGCAAGTGCAAATGGCAAGACAAGCACATGAAACAACATGAAGCATGGCAAATGCACATGGGTGCATATATCCGAATATGGTAAGGAAATCTGCATGTACGTTTTTTTAGTAAATGGATCAATCATTTTTCATGAGTTCCTTGAAATCATCCAAGCATTCAAGTGTTCAAATTCTTTCCAGTTTTTAAAATGAACATATCTGTCAATGCCTAAGGGAATCATTTTTTTTGGAAAGATAAATTCCACATTTTACACTATGCAATGTCAAAGGGGGCCAAGAGTTTAATTTATATGCTAATAATGCATTCAAGGAATTCATTTTAGGCAGGAGCAATTTCAAATGTTTCCAGAAATACCAGAGGAATGTTTTAAGAAGGAAAATCAATTCATGTTTCAAATTCTTTCCAAATATCATCAAGTTTTTTTCTCAGCAATAAACCATGGTCTTTACCAAACATTTAATCACCCATTTTAATCAAGGCAACACAAATCAGATAATCATGCAAGGGGATTCAAGGGGCCACAAATAATTGTTTCCATTTTTGCATCAAGGTCGATACATTCAAACCAAAATTCATACAAGGAAACTCCAGCAAAATTCATGCAAAAAAAACAGATAAGTCATATTTGAAATCAGAGAGTGATTATAGGATTTCGAATCCTATATATTGACACCATTATCATCACTGGCAGTGGATAGAAAAACCGAAGCAACGTTTCAAAGAACAAACATAGGAATCAAATTAAAGTACTACTATTTTTCGATCGTAACATTAAGTCCCAAATCATTGACCAAAGACGAACGACGACTTGAAGAACATCAGAGAAGATTTCCAAAATTCTTTTTCATTCAACGTCGAGATTTGGGAGGTTCTATAAAACCCTAATTTTGTTTTACCATTCAGCCGACATTTTTCTTGTGCAAAGCCTTAAAATGGAAGAGGCCGGTCTATTTTAATTTGGGCTAGGAATTGTTTTAAAAAGGCTTAGGGTTTTAGTTTTGTTTTATTTTAATTGATTTTATTTATTTTGTAATCATTGAATTGTTTTCTAGTTTGTCTATAAACTAGCAGTTTACTAGATTCTGTAAAAACTAGGGTATACTAGCTACGGGTTTGTAGCTAGGGGAAAATATGATCTAGGGGATATAGATCAGTCTAGGTTTTTGAGCGTAGGGTTAGAACAGGAGCGAGGGGTTCACAAGTTTATAGTGTTTGTAAGCGAGATCTGTTATTAACACCTAGTAGAAACCTTAGGAATGCAGCAGTAGGCAAGATTTGCCCAAGCTGGGTATCTCTGTGTGTTATTTACTTTCTGCATTTTTATTTCTGCTGCATTCTGTGACCGATTATTTTTTAATATCTCATTAAAATTCGATAAACCCTATTCACCCCCCTCTAGGGTTAATCTAAATCCAACAAGTGGTATCAGAGCGGGTAATTCATTAACCCTAGAATCATGGTGTTCCCTAGTTGTCAGTATAGCGAGAGTCGGTCCAGTGATTTTCCAATTATTTCAATGGGATGGATTTTTAATTTGGAAATTGAAAATCGAAATCTATTTAAAATCTGTTAATTTTGAATATTGGAATATTATTGAAATTTTGGGAGATATGCTAAATAAGGAAAATAAAGTTGTCAATGCTCGTGTTATGCATAATCTATATTCTTATCTTAGTAATAATCAGATTAAACTTATCTCTCATTATTAGACTGCACATGATATTTGGAAAACTCTCGACAAATTGTATGGAACAGACAACAACTTCTCAAAATCCTAGAATGTCAACTCAGATTCAGATCTATGCTTGAAAGGAGAAACAGATGAAAATTCAAGTAGATCAGATGATGGAGATTCAACAAACAATGAGATTAAAAGTTTCTCATATGAAGATTTAGTTTCATGTGTGTTGATTTAAATAAAACTGTTGATAAGATCCAATGGAAAAATAAAACTCTGAAATCAAACAATCTTGAGTTCACCAGCAAAAATCATGATTTGGAATTAAAGCTTGAAAATGTCAGGAAACTAGAAAATTCTAATTGTAAAAATTGTTTGAAATTGAAAACCAATCTCGTTCATCTTAATAAAAATATTCAAAAGTTTGAGAATGAAATACTAATCTTAAAGGAGAATGAGATTGTGTTATTTATTTCGAACAATCCTCTGCAAAAGGAATTTGAAAATTTTAAGATGACTGAATTTTCCAAACAAGATTTTGCCGGAATTTTTTTTTGCTGAAAAATGAATATATTTTGAAAGAGCATGAAAATGAGATTGAAAATTTCAAGACCTTTGAAAAACTTGAATCTGAAAAGCAAAATCATTTTGAACTTGAAATTTCCGAATCCCAAGCAAAAATTAAATTACTTGAAAATGAGAATTTGGTTTTCAAATAGACTAATACTGAACAGAAAATCGCTGTAAATCATTGCTCAAATTTGATAAATGAAAATAGCGACCTTAAATCCAAAATTCAATGATTAGAATCAACTTTGGATAAATTTTTTAATGGGAAAAAATCATTGAATATGCTGTTACAAAACCAAGTTTCTATTGGAAATAAATATAGTATTAGCTTTAGGAAAATCAATGGGTTTAAAAAACTGAATTCTAATGATTTTAGAAATCCTTCAAATTGTATTGTAAATGTTCATTCTGAAAATTTGAATTCAAATGATTTCAGTGGATTTTTGAATCAAGAACATGATGTGAATCTATTTTATAACAAATCGTTTAAACAATCTTGGATCCTAAAGGAAATAAAACAGGCTTCGTTAAATTCAAATAGATTTGGGTTCCTAAGTGTACGAAAGTTAATTCTAATGGTTTGTTGTACAAACATGTCTGGGTACCAAAACATATGAATACAACTGTGAGTGGTTTTACTAATTTTGTTAGACCACTCGATCCCTTCAACTGTTAGGTACCGAAGGAGGCTAAGGAACTGCTTTGCGAAAAAGAAAATGAAATCAAACTCCTCATATCATTCAGAGTTCCTTGGCCAAGCTTGTTGTAATAACCCGGAAATCTGAGCCAATTTAAAATTTTTATTTTGGCAGTTTTGATGAATTTTGATTATTTAAAATGAGTTATTTTAAATAATGACGACGAGAAATTTATTTTGAATAGAATTAGAACGTATATATTTATATACGTCATCGTTAGAATATAAATATTTTATTTTATTTATAAATGGAATTGAAAATGGCGCGGTAGTTTGAAAATTCGATTTCAAAATTCAAATGAATGTACAGGATTCAAAGTTAACCAGATTTTAGCAAAACCAAAAATATTTGAATCTAATTGAGAATATCTTTCCAACGAATCCGAAAAATTGAAATTTCATAGCGGGGAAAAGTTATGTCCAGTTGAATTTTCAGAATAGTCGCTATGGAATTCTGGCCCTTAAAAATGGAAATTTTGCAAACGACCTCTGTTTTCGACGAAATCACTTTTGTTGGATCCGTGATGTCAAGTTATTGCTAGGTTTCAAAATTCTTAATTTTTCGAATCAATATGTGAGCGTGACGAAGTAAAACGCGTTTGACCAGTTTTAGTTGATTTTAATCGACTGGAAAGTGGTCATTTTTCAAACAGTCTTCAAATTTGACGAAATTAGTTTAGTTAGGACCGTATTGTCAATACGAAGCTAGAAATATTTTTTTTGGAATTTTTAGAGTCTGTATGTGGCCCCGGCAAATTGAAATGCGTGTTCAAATTCAATATATAGATTTATATTTTGATTTTGACGAAAACTGATCGAAATGATCGAATCAGCTTACGAAACATATCCCATTGTGTTCGGAATGGGGTTAATTAGCTAGGGATGGCAGTCGTTGGGTCTCGATTGGAGGTCGAATAAAAAGTCAAATGTATGGAGAGAATTAATGATAATTAAATATAAAATCCTTTGCATATACCCCCTCCCCCGTCCAGTTTCTCCAATCGAGCCCCCCTCCCTCGCAAAAAAAAATGGCGACGCGATGCCATCACCCCCTTTTGTTTCCCGTCCACAACGCGCCTCCCGAGGCTGACGCCATCGCCCGCTTCCCTCCCTCCTCCGTGCTTCCTCCTTTCTTTTTCCCCCTTCCTTCACGTTTGAAAGCGCGCCCCTCAAACCCTAGCAAGAGCCGCCACTTCCTGTCCCCTGCAGCGAGCTAGCCACCGTGCCCCCCTTCGATTGGACGCAGACCCGCGAGCTCCGACCACCCTATACCCCCAGCGCCATTCTCTCTCCTCTTTCTTCTTGAATCCTCACCCCCAAAACAGTTTGTAAGTTTTCTTTTTATTATTTTTGTTTATTTATCCTTATTTGTTAAATGTAAAGTTAGAATTTATACAATGTAAAGTTAGGATTTTTTATGCTTCAAAGTTAGGATTTTTAACAAAAAAAATATACGATCTTTGTTTCAAGAAAGGATCATATAGATTTTATATAAAAGATGATAATTTTTATATGATAAAAAGATTCGATTTTTATTCGTATGGAAAATATAAAAGGATTCGATTTTTATTCGTATGGAAAACATAAAAAGATCTGATTTTTATATAGAAAGCAAAGTAGTAAAGGTCGGATTTTTATATAGTTAATCAAATAGAAAAGTTCGGATTTTTATATAGTTAATCAAATAGAAAAGGTCGGATTTTTATATAGTTAATCAATAGAAAAGGTCGAATTTTTATATTAGAAAAGTTTGAATCTTTATATAGTTGAAATGGTGAAGTAAAAATGAGATTTTTATATATGAAGACATAGAGAATAAAAATAGAATTTTTATCTATATAGTAGCGATGTAAAAATAGAATTTTCATCTATATAGTAGCGATGTAAAAATAGAATTTTTATCTATATAGTAGCGATGTAAAAATAGAATTTTTATCTATATGGTAGCAATGTAAAAATAGAATTTTTATCTATATAGTAGCGATGTAAAAATAGAATTTTTATCTACATAGTAGCGATGTAAAAATAGAATTTTTATCTATATAGTAGCGATGTAAAAATAGAATTTTTATCCAAATAGTGGCGGTATAAAAATGTGATTTTTATCCATATAGAGCGATTATAAAAATGTGATTTTTATATACATAGCAACATTATAAAAATGTGATTTTTATATATGTAGTGGCTACGGACAATGAAATTGACAAAAGGCGAGCACGAGGAAGATTTCTACATGTGAAGAGTCACGGTGTATTGGTTTAGCTAGTCGGTGAGAACTCCTCACTTTTATTTTTATTTCTAGTTGAAATATATACTAGGATGCAGACGGTGCTTAGTAGCACCCTACAACCATCGTCCACAGACCATGGATGACTTATTTGTTTGGTTGATGTGTTGTGAAATTTGATTGTGTGATGTGGAATGAAATAAAATATTTTACAGTGGAAAATATTTTATAGTAAAAAAATATAATTATTAACGTGTTTATAAAATAAATATTTATAAACAAATCGGACGATTTGTTTATATACACTGATTTGACTGATATTGAATGGGATGATAAATTTTACAAATCGCCCAACTACACAAATAAAATCTGTGTTTGTTGATTTGAAACCCCACACGGGTATTGGGATGATATTTGATGTACACTAATCCCGATTATTTAGTTGTATGTCAATCGATGGGTTGACAGACTGTGTAAGCATTAATTATTTATATTTAATGCTTATGCAGTTGTGCGGTGCACTCTGGATGATGGTTGATGATTTATCATTGTTGTTACCTACATGTGTTGTAGGGAATCCATATAATTGACGTTATATGGTAATTGATTGGGCCGCATTCCAATTTGGAAAATAAGAAATATATATTCATGTGTTGAATATAAAAATAAATATTCATGTGTTGAATAGAAAAATAAATATTCATGTGTTGAATAGAAATATAATTTCATGTGTTGAAATAAAATATATATTCATGTGTTGAATAATAAAATATATATTCATGTGTTGAATAGAAAATAAAAAATTCATGTGTTGAAGAAAATATTCATTTGTTGAATAGAATAACGAAGTTATTGAAATATAGTAAGCCGTGTTGGTTAGGTTGACGCCATTTTGACGCGAACTATATTTATATCGATTATATTCGTTCTTAAAATGAATATAGAAAAGGAACTGATTTCAAAATATAACGTTTTGAAAATATTATCATTTATAGATTAATGATATGGAATATTCAATTTTGATTAGAAATTGAATATGAAGTTGAAATTGTTTTGAAAATGAATTTAAAACGATTTATAAAATACGTTTTAAAAGGAAATCGACGAAGTATATATTATACATATTATATATATATATATATATATATATATATAATATAATGGCCTGAATAGAACGCGCCGCGCCGCGGCAGTTCGCGAATTTCGACCATTGACTTCGAATGGATATTACGGGAGATCCGACCACCGGATTCTCCTAAAACCGGAACCGTTGGATTCGTATCGAAAAGAGCTTTCTAAGAATATTAGAGATTTTAAATCTAATGGTTGGATTTGGAATTATGTCCAAATCAAATTTGGAAAAGGTCGCTGTAAGTGCAATTCGATGGCCGTTGATGGAAATCAACTGTACGGTCCTTGATAAAATTATTAAAAATAATAATAATTTGTGTAAAATCATAAGAAATGATTTGTGAAGAATAGGGGTGAAAAAATCCATATTTGAAAAGATAAAAATAGATTTTTATCGAAATGAACTAGTTTTGAACTAGAATTAAAATCAATTTATTTTTGAAATAAATAAATTGAATTTGAAAGGGGTTTTAAAAGTAACCAGAATTTCCAATAATTGAATTGGAATGGATTTGAATCAAAATTGTCTTTGGAATATTTCAATATTGGATTTCGTGATTATACAGATATTGTTATGGAAATTTGAAAGATATATTTATATCGTTATTTCCAATACGATATTTGTTGGTCGTAGAATTTGTTATTGAATATAAGCCGATATATTTTCTATTCAGAGCCTTGTATTTTATATCAAATGGGATTTGGGTTTGTCGTGGATGGTGTCTTCATTAACACTGTTCTTAAACCCAGTTGAGAAAAAGATTAAATCTTTTTATTTAGATTTAATGAAGTATACCAATTAAATGATATTTAATTGGAATTGAATTTGAATATGATTTTGGGTTTATAGTGAACCGTGTTTTAAATGACATTAGTTCTTTAACCCCGTTAAAGATAGGATATGATTTCCCAAGTTAAATAATCATTGATAGTGATTATTGGGAAGATTAAAACCAAGTGGAGTTTTAATGAATCTTTAATTAGATTGGAATGATCGAGAATGGAGTATCACCAGTTTTGCTCCAGGCAATAGTTAAATCTTTAATTAGATTTGAACGTGAAATGGTAATTGAATTTACCGATAACACCGTGGTGTTAGATATGAAGTATGACCAGTTTTACTTCATGGGATGAATAGGTTGGGATTGGGAAATAAAATAAATGTTTACTTCGTTGTGGTTCGCTAATCCCGACTTGTTTGAATTGATATTCAAAGGAAGATTAAAGAGTAAATTTAAAGAATTTATCTTTGATAAAATTAATGGGAACCTTTCCCAAAGTGTAAGAATATTTGAATAAAAGAATATTCTGAATTGGATTGAGGCTTATGTTGTGTTTGTGTAACACTTGTTTATTATATACACGAGTTATTCAGAAAGACCGGGTTTATCCCATTCTGAATAACTGATTCGACGTGGTGTCGAGGATGAAGACGGTGGTTGAAGACCAGAGGTCTTCACCTCGTTTGGGTGATTACTGATGATCTTGATTGGGCAGTACACCCAAGAGGAGGGAATCAGTTGGTGATCGTCCAGTCGTACTTGGAGATCGATGGATATGCGAGGTACAAAGTGCCTCCAGTTTCGTTCAGACCCAAAACGAACTTGTAAATTGACTGTGTGTCTGACATTGGATTTTATTCTGTGTGATTGATTTCTATTAAATATATATCTGTTTGGCGGTGGAGAATTTATTCTCTTGCTTAATGCCCTTCTCTGAGACGTACGAGCTCAGGGGTTATATATTGATGGATATCAATCGCATGGAGTGAATTGCCTGTGTGGCATGCCTAAGTGGCAATTGATCAAGGCTTTTGTTGAAAAGCAAAGTCTTGTGGTTGATGATCAAAGCACGACCTATGTGGCATAGCCTTGTGTAGCGTTGATTCATGAGCCTCACACCCCGGTTGTGAACCAGAAACTGGAGAGGACCTCAGGGAGGACATGTGTTTCTTTCTAGCTAGGGTGGTGTCAGTGTCCTACCAGCCCTGACATTTATATTATTTTCACCTGTGTGGTTGTTGCTGTTGCGAGGCGCCTCATATATATCGATGAATGTGTGGAGCCGATGGAGTCATTTGGCTCATTTACGCCCCAAAGGGCGGGGAAACGTAGTGTTCAGGCATAATAATCCACATCGGTGGACCAGCCCTAACGATCCAAGGCTTGTATGCGCGCTTTCCTGAGACATGGTAGGCTAGATTGTCTCGAATCGGCAGAGGACGATCCCTGGCCTCGGTTCATAGAGGGAAATCCAATTTCCAAATACGTGACTTTGCGGTTTTGATTGTAGAGCCTAGTGTGGCGACATAGTGGTATGGGGCACTTGTGCCGTCTATGATTAATATTTATGATTGAAATTGTTTTCTTCACTTATAGTAATAATAAAAGATGAAATTTAGCATATCAAGCATTTTTTGGCTATTATAAGGTAAAAACCCTATCCTCCGGCTTGTGTTGCATTGTGTGATGGGACCTGGGTCTTATAATAGCTTCATTGTTCTTTATTTAGCATTGCGCTATTGTTTTGTGCACTGGTACTCTTGGGAGGACACCCGTTCCGTGTTATACGACGTGGTCCCTTGATTTACCTAACTTTAAAATAAAGGTTAACAACTGTTTTAGTTCTCACACCAGTCACATGACTGACTTGGAGTTTATTATTTTAACCTAAACTCTGGGTGCCCTTATTTTGACACGGGCAGCTAGTAGTTTTGGTTTTGCAGATTTATATTCACAGGATCCTGATTTACAACTGGAATGATATCCGGAAAGCTCTTATCCGTATATCTCTTTCAGTTGTGCTTTGTATTATTTTCCGCTGCTATGTAATGTATTGTAATCTCTTATATTTTTCTGTTGTGTAATATTTATTCATACTCTATATATTCTTGTATTATGATGGAATTGTTGTAATAAACAATGAAATGTTCTTCTGTTTGCGTTCTGATCTGTCTTGTCCTCAATTCAATCCGGGCTTTCCTTACAGGGGAAGTCCGGGTCGTTTTAGTTTGGTATCAGAGCTTTGGTTTACAGAGCTCGGAGAACAAGGCACATTTGAACCATACGAAAGAATTCATCAGAGATTGGATTAGTAATTTCCAATAAGAATGACTTGTTAGAGATGGGATCAGTAGTATCCTAGAACGAGTGTGAAGAGTATATTTTTGAAAATGAAAACAAATTTTGTTTTGAAATTTAAATCGTTTTATACGTATTTGAATATTTATTCATATTGAATTTGGGCAATCCAATATAATTTTTTTTTTGCATATACGTCTGATCCGTGGGTATTCAAGTTTTAATATATTGGGTAGATATAGAATCACACTCTAGTCGCCCGGAGATGACACAGATGATAGCAGCTGCATCATCAGTGTTTATGTTCGAGTTTCAAAGGTGTGATATTTATATATTTCTATTAGGTTGGTGTGAGAACCAAAATATAGCTAGAATACATTGTTGTAAATTGGCACCAAAAATGTGATTTTTGACTATATATCAAAATTATGAATTTGAAATGATAATCAACTAATTGATTGCTGGTTGTGTTGTTTGATTATTGTTTGACTAATTAAATGTTGAACCTTTAGCCAAATTGAACCAAATAGCGAGTTGTATTGAAAATTAGTCGCATTTGCATGCATGTACATGTACTTACATTGAACAGGTCATAGCAAGGAGGCTAGAGCAGAAGAATAAAATTGTTTGCCGGACAAATAGGTACATGTTTATTGTATTTCTTGGGTTTTTGATGATTTTATGAGCCGATTGGCTAGCCGCTTAGCTGTTTCCTTTTCTTTTTGGATTGATGAGGGCCATGGGAGGCTATTTAAAATATCCCGAAGTCCCCGGTGCAGGGGAGGTTATGGCGAAATTTTTCAAAAATTTTGGGTATTAGCTAAATTTTTGGAAAATTTGAAAAGTTCTTAGAAACTGAAAAGTTGAAGAACTTAAGCCGTAAAGAAAATAATGAAAGTTGAGTTGGTTAGTTAAACAACTTTTGGCTTCGTTCCTTTTCGGGGACGAAAAGTTTTAAGTGGGGGAGATTGTAATAACCTGGAAATCTGAGGCAATTTAAAAATTTTATTTTGGCAGTTTTGATGAATTTTGATTATTTAAAATTAATTATTTTAAATAATGATGACGTGAAATTTATTTTGAATAGAATTAGAATGTATATATTTATATACGTCGTCGTTAGAATATAAATATTTTATTTTATTTATAAAAGGAATTGAAAATGGCGCGATAGTTTGAAAATTCGATTTCAAAGTTCAAATGAATGTATCGGATTCAAAATAAACCGGATTTTAGCAAAACCAAAAATATTCGAATCTAATTTAGAATATCTTTCCAACGAATCCAAAAAATTGAAATTTCATAGCGGGGATAAAAAAGTTATGTCCAGTTGAATTTTCAGAATAGTCGCTATGGAATTCTGGCACTTAAAAATGGAAATTTTGCAAACGACCTCTGTTTTCGACGAAACCACTTTTGTTGGATCCGTGATGTCAAGTTATTGCTAGGTTTCAAAATTCTTAATTTTTCGAATCAATATGTGAGTGTGGCGAAGTAAAACGCATTTGACCAGTTTTAGTTGATTTTAATCGACTGGAAAATGGCCATTTTTAAAACGGTCTTCAAATTTGACGAAATTAGTTTGGTTAGGACCATATCGTCAATACGAAGCTAGAAATGATTTTTTTGGAATTTTTAGAGTCCGTATGTGGCCCCGGTAAATTGAAATGCGTATTCAAATTCAATATATAGATTTATATTTTGATTTTGACGAAAATTGATCGAAACAATCAAATCAGCTTACGAAACATATCCCATTGTGTTCGGAATGGGGGTAATTAGCTAGGGACGGCAGTCGTTGGGTCTCGATTGGAGGTCGAATAAAAAGTCAACGGTATGGAGAGAATTAATAATGATTAAATATAAAATCCTTTGCAAATACCCCCTCCCCCGTCCAGTTTCTCCAATCGAGCCCCCCCATGCAAAAAAAATGGCGACGCGATGCCATCACCCCCCTTTTTGTTTCCCGTCCACGGCGCGCCTCCCGAGGCTGACGCCATCGCCCGCTTCCCTCCCTCCTCCGTGCTTCCGCCTTTCTTTTCCCCCTTCCTTCATGTTCGAGAGCGCGCCCCTCAAACCCTAGCAAGAGCCGCCACTTCCTGTCCCTTACAGCGCGCTAGCCTCCACGCCCCCCTTCGATTGGACGCAGACCCGCAAGCTCCGACCACCCTATACCCCCAGCGCCGTTCTCTCTCCTCTTTCTTCTTGAATCCTCACCCCCAAAACAGTCTGTAAGTTTTCTTTTTATTATGTTTGTTTATTTATCCTTATTTGTTTAATGTAAAGTTAGAATTTATACAATGTAAAGTTAGGATTTTTTATGCTTCAAATTTAGGATTTTTAACAAAAAAAAAATATATACGATCTTTGTTTCAAGAAAGGATCATATAGATTTTATATAAAAGATGATAATTTTTATATGATAAAAAGATTCGATTTTTATTCGTATGGAAAACGTAAAAAGATTCGATTTTTATTCGTATGGAAAACATAAAAAGATCTGATTTTTATATAGAAAGCAAAGTAGTTAAGGTCGGATTTTTATATAGTTAATCAAATAGAAAAGGTCGGATTTTTATATAGTTAATCAAATAGAAAAGGTCGAATTTTTATATAGTTAATCAACAGAAAAGGTCGAATTTTTATATTAGAAAAGTTTGAATCTTTATATAGTTGAAATGGTGAAGTAAAAATGAGATTTTTATATATGAAGACATAGAGAATAAAAATAGAATTTTTATCTATATAGTAGCGATGTAAAAATAGAATTTTCATCTATATAGTAGCGATGTAAAAATAGAATTTTTATCTATATAGTAGCGATGTAAAGATAGAATTTTTATCTATATAGTAGCGATGTAAAAATAGAATTTTTATCTATATAGTAGCGATGTAAAAATAGAATTTTTATCTATATAGTAACGATGTAAAAATAGAATTTTTATCTATATAGTAGCGATGTAAAAATAGAATTTTTATCCAAATAGTGGCGGTATAAAAATGTGATTTTTATCCATATAGAGCGATTATAAAAATGTGATTTTTATATACATAGCAACAATATAAAAATGTGATTTTTATATATGTAGTGGCTACGGACAATGAAATTGACAAAAGGCGAGCATGAGGAAGATTTCTACATGCGAAGAGTCGCGGTGTATTGGTTTAGCTAGTCGGTGAGAACTCCTCACTTTTATTTTTATTTCTAGTTGAAATATATACTAGGATGCAGACGGTGCTTAGTAGCACCCGACACCCGTCGTCCACAGACCATGGATGACTTGTTTGTTTGGTTGCTGTGTTGTGAAATTTGATTGTGTGATGTAGAATGAAATAAAATATTTTATAGTGGAAAATATTTTATAGTAAAAAAATATAATTTTTAACATGTATATAAAATAAATATTTATAAATAAATCGGACAATTTGTTTATATACATTGATTTGACTGATATTGATTGGGACGATAAATTTTACACATTGCCCAACTGCTCAAATAAAATTTGTGTTTGTTGATTTGAAACCCCACATGGGTATTGGGATGATATTTGATGAACAGTGATCCCAATTGTTTAGTTGTATGTCAATCGATGGGTTGACAGACTGTGTAAGCGTTAATTATTTATATTTAATGCTTATGCAATTGTGTGGTGCACTCTGGATGATGGTTGATGATTTATCGTTGTTGTTACCTACATATGCTGTAGGGAATCCATATAATTAACGTTATATGGTAATTGATTGGGCCTCATTCCAATTTGGAAAATAAGAAATATATATTCATGTGTTGAATAGAAAAATAAATATTCATGTGTTGAATAGAAAAATAAATATTCATGTGTTGAATAGAAATATAATTTCATGTGTTGAAATAAAATATATATTCATGTGTTGAATAATAAAATATATATTCGTGTGTTGAATAGAAAAACAAAAATTCATGTGTTGAAGAAAATATTCATTTGTTGAATAGAATAACGAAGTTATTGAAATATATAAAGCCGTGTTGGTTTGGTTGACGTCATTTTGACGCGAACAATATTTATATCGATTATATTCATTTTTAAAATGAATATAGAAAAGGAAGTGATTTCAAAATATAACGTTTTGAAATTATTATCATTTATAAATTAATGATATGGAATATTCAATTTTGATTAGAAATTGAATATGAAGTTGAAATTGTTTTGAAAACGAATTTAAAACGGTTTATAAATTCGTTTTAAAAGGAAATCGACGAAGTATATATTATATATATAATATAATGGCCTAAATAGGACGCGCCGCGGCAGTTCACGAATTTCGACCATTGACTTCGAATGCATATTACGGGAGATCCGACCATCGGATTCTCCTAAAACCGGAACCATTGGGTTTGTATCGAAAAGAGCTTTCTAACGAATATTAGAGATTTGAAATCTAATAGTTGGATTTGGAATTATGTCCAAATGAAATTTGGAAAAAGTCGCTGTAAATGCAGTTCGATGGCCGTTGATGGAAATTGACTGTACGGGCCTTGATAAAATTATTAAAAATAATAATAATTTTTGTAAAATCATAAGAAATGATTTGTGAAGAATTGGGGTGAAAAACTCCATATTTGAAATGATAAAAACAGATTTTTATCGAAATGCACTAGTTTTGAACTAGAATTAAAATCAATTTATTTTTGAAATAAATAAATTGAATTTGAAAGGGGTTTTAAAAGTAACCAGAATTTCCAATAATTGAATTGTTATGGATTTCAATCGAAATTGTCTTTGGAATATTTCGATGTTGGATTTCGTGATTATACAGATATTGTTATGGAAATTTGAAAGATATATTTATATCGTTATTTCCAATACGATAATTGTTGGTCGTAGAATTTGATATTGAATATAAGCCGATATATTTTCTATTCAGAGCCTTGTATTTAATATCAAATGGGATTTGGGTTTGTCGTGGATGGTGTCTTCATTAACATTGTTCTTAAACCCAGTTGTGAAAAAGATTAAATCTTTTTATCTAGATTTAATGAAGTATACCAATTAAATGATATTTAATTGGAATTGAATTTGTATGTGTTTTGGGTTTATAGTGAACCGTGTTTTAAATGACATTGGTTTTTTAACCCCGTTAAAGACAGGATATAATTTCCCAAGTTAAATAATCATTGATAGTGATTATTGGGAAGATTAAAACCAAGTGGAGTTTTAATGAATCTTTAATTAGATTGGAATGATCGAGAATGGAGTATCACCAGTTTTGCTCCAGGCGATAGTTAAATCTTTAATTAGATTTGAACGTGAAATGGTAATTGAATTTACCGATAACACCGTGGTGTTAGATATGAAGTATGACCATTTTTACTTCATGGGATGAATAGTTTGGGATAGGGAAATAAAATAAATGATTACTTCGGTGTGGTTCGCTAATCCCGACTAGTTTGAATTGATATTCAAAGGAAGATTAAAGAATAAATTTAAAGAATTTATCTTTGATAAAATTAATGGGAACCTTTCCTAAAGTGTAAGAATATTTGAATAAAAGAATATTCGGAATTGAATTGAGGCGTATGTTGTGTTTATGTAACATTTGTTTATTATATACGCAAATTATTCAGAAAGACCGGGTTTATCTCATTCTGAATAACTGATTCGCCGTAGTGTCGAGGATGAAGACGATGGTTGAAGACCAGAGGTCTTCAAATCGTTTGGGTGATTACTGATGATCTTGATTGGGTTGTACACCCAAGAGGAGGGAATCAGTTGGTGATTGTCCAGACGTACTTGGAGATCGATGGATGTGCAAGGTACAAGGTGCCTCCGGTTTCGTTCAGACCCAGAACGAACTTGTAAATGGACTGTGTGTCTAACATTGGATTTTATTCTATGTGATTGATTTCTATTAAATATATATAACTGTTTGGCGGCGGAGAATTTATTCTCTTGCTTAACGCCCTTCTCTGAGACGTACGAGCTCAGGGGTTATATATTGATGGATATTAATCGCATGGAGTGAATTGCCTGGGTGGCATGCCTAAGTGGCAATTGATCAAGGCTTTTGTTGAAAAGCAAAGTCTTGTGTTTGATGATCAAAGCACGGCCTGTGTGACATAGCGTTGTGTAGCGTTGATTCGCGAGCCTCACACCCGGTTGTGAACCAAAAACGGCAGAGGACCTCAGGGAGGACATGGTTTCTTTCTAGCTAGGGTGGTGTCAGTGATCTACCTGCCCTGACATTTATATTATTTTCACCTATGTGGTTGTTGCTGTTGCGAGGCGCCTCGGATATATCGATGACTGTCTGGAGCCGATGGAGTCATTTGGCTCATTTACGCCCCCAAAGGGCGGGGAAACGTATTGTTCAGGCATAATAATCCACATCGGTGGACCGGCCCTGACGATCCAAGGCTTGTCTGCGCGCTTGCCTGAGACATGGTAGGCTAGATTGTCTCGAATCGGCAGAGGACGATCCCTGGCCTCGGTTCATAGATGGAAATCCAATTTCCAAATACGTGACTTTGCGGTTTTGATTGTAGAGCCTAGTGTGGTGACATAGTGGTATGGGGGCACTTATGCCGTCTATGATTAATATTTATGATTGAAATTGTTTTCTTCACTTATAGTAATAATAAAAGATGAAATTTAGCATATCAAGCATTCTTTGGCTATTATAAGGTAAAAACCCTATCCTCCGGCTTGTGTTGCATTGTGTAATGGGACCTGGGTCTTATAATAGCTTCATTGTTCTTTATTTAGCATTGCGCTATTGTTTTGTGCACTGGTACTCTTGGGAGGAAACCCGTTCCGTGTTATACGACGTGGTCCCTTGATTTACCTAACTTTAAAACAAAGGTTAACAACTGTTTTAGTTCTCACACCAGTCACATGACTGACCTGGAGTTTATTATTTTAACCTAAACTCTGGGTGCCCTTATTTTGACACGGGCAGCTAGTAGTTTTGGTTTTGCAGATTTATATTCACAGGATCCTGATTTACAACTGGAATGATATCCAGAAAGCTCTTATCCGTATATCTCTTTCAGTTGTGCTTTGTATTATTTTCCGCTGCTATGTAATGTATTGTAATCTCTTATATTTTTCTGTTGTGTAATATTTATTCATACTCTATATATTCTTGTATTCTGATGGAATTGTTGTAATAAACAATGAAATGTTCTTCTGTTTGCGTTCTGATCTGTCTTGTCCTCAATTCAATCCGGGCTTTCCTTACAGGGGAAGTCCGGGTCGTTTTAGTTTGGTATCAGAGCTTTGGTTTACAGAGCTCGGAGAACAAGGCACATTTGAACCATACGAAAGAATTCATCAGAGATTGGATTAGTAATTTCCAATAAGAATGACTTGTTAAAGATGGGATCAGTAGTATCCTAGAACGAGTGTGAAGAGTATATTTTTGAAAATGAAAAGAAATTTTGTTTTGAAATTTAAATCGTTTTATACGTATTTGAATATTTATTCATATTGAATTTGGGCAATCCAATATAATTTTTTTTTGCATATACGTCTGATCCGTGGGTATTCGAAGTTTTAATATATTGGGTAGATATAGAATCACACTCTAGTCGCCCGGAGATGACACAGATGATAGCAGCTGCATTATCAGTGTTTGTGTTCGAGTTTCAAAGGTGTGATATTTATATATTTCTATTAGGTTGGTGTGAGAACCAAAATATAGCTAGAATACATTGTTGTAAATTGGCACCAAAAATGTGATTTTTGACTATATATCAAAATTATGAATTTGAAATGATAATCAACTAATTGATTGCTGGTTGTGTTGTTTGATTATTGTTTGACTAATTAAATGTTGAACCTTTAGCCAAATTGAACCAAATAGCGAGTTGTATTGAAAATTAGTCGCATTTGCATGCATGTACATGTACTTACATTGAACAGGTCATAGCAAGGAGGCTAGAGCAGAAGAATAAAATTGTTTGCCGGACAAATAGGTACATGTTTATTGTATTTCTTGGGTTTTTGATGATTTTATGAGCCGATTGGCTAGCCGCTTAGCTGTTTCCTTTTCTTTTTGGATTGATGAGGGCCATGGGAGGCTATTTAAAATATCCCGAAGTCCCCGATGCAGGGGAGGTTATGGCGAAATTTTTCGAAAATTTTGGGTATTAGCTAAATTTTTGGAAAATTTGAAAAGTTCTTAGAAACTGAATAGTTGAAGAACTTAAGCCGTAAAGAAAATAATGAAAGTTGAGTTGATTAGTTAAACAACTTTCGGCTTCGTTCCTTTTCGGGGACGAAAAGTTTTAAGTGGGGGAGATTGTAATAACCTGGAAATCTGAGGCAATTTAAAAATTTTATTTTGGCAGTTTTGATGAATTTTGATTATTTAAAATTAATTATTTTAAATAATGATGACGTGAAATTTATTTTGAATAGAATTAGAATGTATATATTTATATACGTCGTCGTTAGAATATAAATATTTTATTTTATTTATAAAAGGAATTGAAAATGGCGCGGTAGTTTGAAAATTCGATTTCAAAGTTCAAATGAATGTAACGGATTCAAAATAAACCGGATTTTAGCAAAACCAAAAATATTTGAATCTAATTTAGAATATCTTTCCAACGAATCCAAAAAATTGAAATTTCATAGCGGGGATAAAAAGTTATGTCCAGTTGAATTTTCAGAATAGTCGCTATGGAATTCTGGCACTTAAAAATGGAAATTTTGCAAACGACCTCTGTTTTCGACGAAACCACTTTTGTTGGATCCGTGATGTCAAGTTATTGCTAGGTTTCAAAATTCTTAATTTTTCGAATCAATATGTGAGTGTGGCGAAGTAAAACGCGTTTGACCAGTTTTAGTTGATTTTAATCGACTGGAAAATGGCCATTTTTCAAACGGTCTTCAAATTTGACGAAATTAGTTTGATTAGGACCATATCGTCAATACGAAGCTAGAAATGATTTTTCTGGAATTTTTAGAGTCCGTATGTGGCCCCGGTAAATTGAAATGCGCATTCAAATTCAATATATAGATTTATATTTTGATTTTGATAAAAATTGATCGAAACAATCAAATCAGCTTACGAAACATATCCCATTGTGTTCGGAATGGGGGTAATTAGCTAGGGACGGCAGTCGTTGGGTCTCGATTGGAGGTCGAATAAAAAGTCAACGGTATGGAGAGAATTAATAATGATTAAATATAAAATCCTTTGCAAATACCCCCTCCCCCGTCCAGTTTCTCCAATCGAGCCCCCCATGCAAAAAAATGGCGAAGCGATGCCATCACCCCCCTTTTTGTTTCCCGTCCACGGCGCGCCTCCCGAGGCTGACGCCATCGCCCGCTTCCCTCCCTCCTCCGTGCTTCCGCCTTTCTTTTCCCCCTTCCTTCACGTTCGAGAGCGCGCCCCTCAAACCCTAGCAAGAGCCGCCACTTCCTGTCCCTTGCAGCGCGCTAGCCTCCACGCCCCCCTTCGATTGGACGCAGACCCGCAAGCTCCGACCACCCTATACCCCCAGCGCCGTTCTCTCTCCTCTTTCTTCTTGAATCCTCACCCCCAAAACAGTCTGTAAGTTTTCTTTTTATTATGTTTGTTTATTTATCCTTATTTGTTTAATGTAAAGTTAGAATTTATACAATGTAAAGTTAGGATTTTTTATGCTTCAAATTTAGGATTTTTAACAAAAAAAATATATATACGATCTTTGTTTCAAGAAAGGATCATATAGATTTTATATAAAAGATGATAATTTTTATATGATAAAAAGATTCGATTTTTATTCGTATGGAAAACGTAAAAAGATTCGATTTTTATTCGTATGGAAAACATAAAAAGATCTGATTTTTATATAGAAAGCAAAGTAATTAAGGTCGGATTTTTATATAGTTAATCAAATAGAAAAGGTCGGATTTTTATATAGTTAATCAAATAGAAAAGGTCGAATTTTTATATAGTTAATCAACAGAAAAGGTCGAATTTTTATATTAGAAAAGTTTGAATCTTTATATAGTTGAAATGGTGAAGTAAAAATGAGATTTTTATATATGAAGACATAGAGAATAAAATAGAATTTTTATCTATATAGTAGCGATGTAAAAATAGAATTTTCATCTATATAGTAGCGATGTAAAAATAGAATTTTTATCTATATAGTAGCGATGTAAAGATAGAATTTTTATCTATATAGTAGCGATGTAAAAATAGAATTTTTATCTATATAGTAGCGATGTAAAAATAGAATTTTTATCTATATAGTAACGATGTAAAAATAGAATTTTTATCTATATAGTAGCGATGTAAAAATAGAATTTTTATCCAAATAGTGGCGGTATAAAAATGTGATTTTTATCCATATAGAGCGATTATAAAAATGTGATTTTTATATACATAGCAACAATATAAAAATGTGATTTTTATATATGTAGTGGCTACGGACAATGAAATTGACAAAAGGCGAGCATGAGGAAGATTTCTACATGCGAAGAGTCGCGGTGTATTGGTTTAGCTAGTCGGTGAGAACTCCTCACTTTTATTTTTATTTCTAGTTGAAATATATACTAGGATGCAGACGGTGCTTAGTAGCACCCGACACCCGTCGTCCACAGACCATGGATGACTTGTTTGTTTGGTTGCTGTGTTGTGAAATTTGATTGTGTGATGTAGAATGAAATAAAATATTTTATAGTGGAAAATATTTTATAGTAAAAAAATATAATTTTTAACGTGTATATAAAATAAATATTTATAGATAAATCGGACAATTTGTTTATATACACTGATTTGACTGATATTGATTGGGACGATAAATTTTACACATCGCCCAACTGCTCAAATAAAATTTGTGTTTGTTGATTTGAAACCCCACATGGGTATTGGGATGATATTTGACGAACAATGATCCCAATTGTTTAGTTGTATGTCAATCGATGGGTTGACAGACTGTGTAAGCGTTAATTATTTATATTTAATGCTTATGCAATTGTGTGGTGCACTCTGGATGATGGTTGATGATTTATCGTTGTTTTTACCTACATGTGCTGTAGGGAATCCATATAATTAACGTTATATGGTAATTGATTGGGCCTCATTCCAATTTGGAAAATAAGAAATATATATTCATGTGTTGAATAGAAAATTAAATATTCATGTGTTGAATAGAAAAATAAATATTCATGTGTTGAATAGAAATATAATTTCATGTGTTGAAATAAAATATATATTCATGTGTTGAATAGTAAAATATATATTCGTGTGTTGAATAGAAAAACAAAAATTCATGTGTTGAAGAAAATATTCATTTGTTGAATAGAATAACGAAGTTATTGAAATATATAAAGCCGTGTTGGTTTGGTTGACGTCATTTTGACGCGAACGATATTTATATCGATTATATTCGTTTTTAAAATGAATATAGAAAAGGAAGTGATTTCAAAATATAACGTTTTGAAATTATTATCATTTATAAATTAATGATATGGAATATTCAATTTTGATTAGAAATTGAATATGAAGCCGAAATTGTTTTGAAAACGAATTTAAAACGGTTTATAAAATTCGTTTTAAAAGGAAATCGACGAAGTATATATTATATATATAATATAATGGCCTAAATAGGACGCGAATTTCGACCATTGACTTCGAATGGATATTACGGGAGATCCGACCATCGGATTCTCCTAAAACCGGAACCATTGGGTTTGTATCGAAAAGAGCTTTCTAACGAATATTAGAGATTTGAAATCTAATAGTTGGATTTGGAATTATATCCAAATGAAATTTGGAAAAAGTCGCTGTAAGTGCAGTTCGATGGCCGTTGATGGAAACTGACTGTACGGGCCTTGATAAAATTATTAAAAATAATAATATTTTTTGTAAAATCATAAGAAATGATTTGTGAAGAATTGGGGTGAAAAACTCCATATTTGAAAAGATAAAAACAGATTTTTATCGAAATGCACTAGTTTTGAACTAGAATTAAATTCAATTTATTTTTGAAATAAATAAATTGAATTTGAAAGGTGTTTTAAATGTAACCAGAATTTCCAATAATTGAATTGGTATGGATTTCAATCGAAATTGTCTTTGGAATATTTCGATGTTGGATTTCGTGATTATACAGATATTGTTATGGAAATTTGAAAGATATATTTATATCGTTATTTCCAATACGATAATTGTTGGTCGTAGAATTTGATATTGAATATAAGCCGATATATTTTCTATTCAGAGCCTTGTATTTAATATCAAATGGGATTTGGGTTTGTCGTGGATGGTGTCTTCATTAACATTGTTCTTAAACCCAGTTGTGAAAAAGATTAAATCTTTTTATCTAGATTTAATGAAGTATACCAATTAAATGATATTTAATTGGAATTGAATTTGAATGTGTTTTGGGTTTATAGTGAACCGTGTTTTAAATGACATTGGTTTTTTAACCCCGTTAAAGACAGGATATAATTTCCCAAGTTAAATAATCATTGATAGTGATTATTGGGAAGATTAAAACCAAGTGGAGTTTTAATGAATCTTTAATTAGATTGGAATGATCGAGAATGGAGTATCACCAGTTTTGCTCCAGGCGATAGTTAAATCTTTAATTAGATTTGAACGTGAAATGGTAATTGAATTTACCGATTACACCGTGGTGTTAGATATGAAGTATGACCAGTTTTACTTCATGGGATGAATAGGTTGGGATTGGGAAATAAAATAAATGATTACTTCGGTGTGGTTCGCTAATCCCGACTAGTTTGAATTGATATTCAAAGGAAGATTAAAGAATAAATTTAAAGAATTTATCTTTGATAAAATTAATGGGAACCTTTCCTAAAGTGTAAGAATATTTGAATAAAAGAATATTCTGAATTGGATTGAGGCGTATGTTGTGTTTATGTAACACTTGTTTATTATATACGCAAGTTATTCAGAAAGACCGGGTTTATCTCATTCTGAATAACTGATTCGCCGTAGTGTCGAGGATGAAGACGATGGTTGAAGACCAGAGGTCTTCAAATCGTTTGGGTGATTACTGATGATCTTGATTGGGTTGTACACCCAAGAGGAGGGAATCAGTTGGTGATTGTCCAGACGTACTTGGAGATCGATGGATGTGCAAGGTTCAAGGTGCCTCCGGTTTCGTTCAGACCCAGAACGAACTTGTAAATGGACTGTGTGTCTAACATTGGATTTTATTCTGTGTGATTGATTTCTATTAAATATATATAACTGTTTGGCGGCGGAGAATTTATTCTCTTGCTTAACGCCCTTCTCTGAGACGTACGAGCTCAGGGGTTATATATTGATGGATATCAATCGCATGGAGTGAATTGCCTGTGTGGCATGCCTAAGTGGCAATTGATCAAGGCTTTTGTTGAAAAGCAAAGTCTTGTGTTTGATGATCAAAGCACGGCCTGTGTGACATAGCTTTGTGTAGCATTGATTCGCGAGCCTCACACCCGGTTGTGAACCAAAAACGGGAGAGGACCTCAGGGAGGACATGCGTTTCTTTCTAGCTAGGGTGGTGTCAGTGACCTACCTGCCCTGACATTTATATTATTTTCACCTATGTGGTTGTTGCTGTTGCGAGGCACCTCGGATATATCGATGACTGTCTGGAGCCGATGGAGTCATTTGGCTCATTTACGCCCCCAAAGGGCGGGGAAATGTATTGTTCAGGCATAATAATCCACATCGGTGGACCGGCCCTGACGATCCAAGGCTTGTCTGCGCGCTTGCCTGAGACATGGTAAGCTAGATTGTCTCGAATCGGTAGAGGACGATCCCTGGCCTTGGTTCATAGATGGAAATCCAATTTCCAAATACGTGACTTTGCGGTTTTGATTGTAGAGTATAGTATGGAGACATAGTGGTATGGGGGCACTTATGTCGTCTATGATTAATATTTATGATTGAAATTGTTTTCTTCACTTATAGTAATAATAAAAGATGAAATTTAGCTTATCAAGCATTATTTGGCTATTATAAGGTAAAAACCCTATCCTCCGGCTTGTGTTGCATTGTGCGATGGGACCTGGGTCTTATAATAGCTTCATTGTTCTTTGTTTAGCATTGCGCTATTGTTTTGCGCACTGGTACTCTTGGGAGGAAACCCGTTCCGTGTTATACGGTGTGGTCCCTTGATTTACCTAACTTTAAAGTAAAGATTAACGACTGTTTTAGTTCTCACACCAGTCACATGACTGACCTGGAGTTTATTGTTTTAACCTAAACTCTGTGTACCCTTATTTTGACACGAGCAGCTAGTAGTTTTGGTTTTGCAGATTTATATTCACAGGATCCTGATTTACAGCTGGAATGATATCCGGAAAGCTCTGTATCCGTATATCTTCTTCAATTGTGCTTTGTATTGTTTTCCGCTGCTATGTAATGTATTGTAATCTCTGTTATTTTTCTGTTGTGCAATATTTATTCATACTCTCTATATTCTTGTATTATGATGGAACTGTTGTAATAAACAATGAAATGTTCTTCTGTTTGCATTCTGATTTGTCTTGTCCTCATTCAATCCGGGCTTTCCTTACCGGGGAAGTTCAGGTCGTTTTACTTGTCTGAGTTAGAGATTCATTCGCTTACACTGATTTCAAGTATGACCTCTAGGCTCATCTTTGTTAATATTATCAGTTTTTATTTTCTGTGTTTATTCCTCCTTCTAACCCTTCTATCTCTTTCTTCTGATTTTTTCTGTTTTTGATTTGTCACTGCTATATATTTTCCTCTTCTCTGAGATTTCTTAACTTCAAATTGTAGAATTCATGATTTTCTGAAAATTTGCTTTATTTGATCAAAATTCTAATGTTTTAATCATTTCCAGATCTTGAATAAAAACTTGTAAATATCTGCAATTACTCTGAAGTTTATTTTGTTCCCGAATTCCTAACAGTGTTGATGTATTCTAATCATATCTTGAACACTGTTAATTTGAAATCTAAAATTTTGAAGATCCAAATTCACACGCCTGTGCTGTTTTGAGTTTCTTCTAATCCATTTCGGAAAGACTTGAAAATTTATACTCAATACAGCACACTGTTATTTTTCAGTTGTGAAAATTCCATTGATTTTCGTATTGGCTTGATTGTTTCTAAATAGGAAATTTTTGTGACTTGAATCATTGTTTATATCTAGGAATTCATTATTATTCATGATCATCCAAGATGAACATTTGTTTGTTTATAAACATCTGAAATTTTTAATATTTTGAATCTCACACACTTCTCAGATTTGAAATTATTAATACTATGTGATTGATTCCTTGTATCTTGAAATTTACATCTATTCAAGTGATTTCAAATAAATTGTTATTTTTGAATCATGAATTTTTCTTCATGCTTGATGTACACATTCTGAAATTTTCTCTTGTGCTTGTTAGAGATAATTGTGAAAATTCGTTGAAAATCTGGTCTTAAAACTCACTATTATTTCATGAACATTGATTTGAATATTTGTTTGTTTGGAATCATTTGAAATTATTAATTCGTAAATCTCACACAAATCTTGGAACTGAAATTTATAATATGCTATGATCGATTCATTGAATCCTGAGATTTTCATATTCCTTCAAGTGATTCAAAATAAACTTTATTTTTAATCTTGGGTAATGAATCATCTTATGTGACTGTCAAAAATATTTGTGAAACATTCTTTCGACAAGTCTGCTTTGAAATCGTCTGTTGTGTTGCTCTGATAAAAGAAATCGCTTTGAAAATGTTTTTGGTTTAATGTTTGTTTTTGGTATCATCTGCTTCTTTGATAAAAGGTTCAAAGATTTTCTGATTGACTTGATTACCCTGAATTGAAAATCTTTCTGGTGCTACATCCTGAAATTCATTCTGAAATCATGATCACTTACTTGGATACTATTTTATTTGAAATCATTTGATATTGTTTAATATCTTGAATCTTGCACACTCCATGGCTTTAGAAATTAAAAATATTGTGTGATCGATTCATTAAATCTTGAAGTTTCACATGTCTTCAAGGATTTCGAATAAACTGTTATTTTAAATCTTGGATCATGATTTGCCTTCTTTGATTGAATTTTTTCTAAAAACCTTCTTGTAATGTGTCTTGCTGCTTTGATTGATGAAACTGAATTGTTTGATTTTATTGCTTGGACTTGGGGATCATATTTAGTTGATTGAGACACCCTTGTTAGCCACCAGTGGCGTATTAAAATCATCGTTTGCAGAGACAACAAGTAGAACTAGATTAGAAGTGCCAAAAAAATTTATTGATCCAATTCTCATCCTGTATATATTTTTTTGTCTTGTATAAATGCTTCTTAAATCCCTCTTGTAATGATTTTCAATTTTTTTTAGAATTATTTATTGATTATTCATTCAGAAATTGAAATCAATAACCAAATCGAACTGTATTTATAATTCATCAAAATTATTATTAGATTTTGAAATCGTGATGAGTTGTGACTATAGTATATTTCACAGCAAGAGGAGATTTTATTTAGATTTTCATGATGATTGAACAGTTTTTATAATATCTTTGAATTGACGGTTTATTTCACGACCATCTTCTATTTCTATCATCATTCTGTCATCCATTATGATTTTATAGTAATGTGGAGAGTTTATTATTTTTTAAAATCATCTTGAATAAACATTGGAAATATTTGTGATGGAAATGTGAATATATTATTTTCTAGAATCAGTGATAACTGAAAATTTTCAAGAATCCCGGTACAGTTGAGCATATTTCATAATATAATTAATTTAGAAATTTATTCACAACCATTTCTGTACCTATCACTTTTTTGTCATCCATATTGGTTTTATATATTAAGGAGTTTTTCATTTTTGAAACAGAAAATAACAATAACATAACAATCATAAGTGTTTTTCTAACCTCATTTAAAAATCCAAGCTCTGGTCATGCATGGTTATGAGATTACTTATATTTAAGCTGCAACTGATCTCATTTAACAAGATCTGGTTATGCGTGGTCAGTATGCTCTTAAATTAAAAGAAAAAGAAAAGAAAATAATTTGCAATAAATAAAAATTTATATGAAATCCTCCTTGGTGTGTAAAATCCAGCCTATCAATCCATTTTCTATTTTGTGAATTGTGTAAATATATTATGATTCGTTGATTGATAGCTATTGGGATTTGAGATTATTTGATTGCGTCACTTAAATCGAATTTATTATTATTATCCAAATCCATTACTGTTTTGTGGCTCAATTTTAAAAATTCTTTTGAAAACAATTGAAAATCATTTTTTTAAAAACTCTCTCCATTTTTATAAATTTCATCGTAAATCCATCATTCTCTATAATGTGAAATATGCCACTAGTTCTTAGAATATTATGATTTTTGTTTGATAGATTAAGATTTATGATGACCGTTCTTCCTTTTATGCTGAAATTATATATTTAGTCTATTTTTCATTTATTTTATAATTTATGTATTCTTTTGATGATAAGAAAAGGGGGAGAATGGGTTGAGATTTTGATTTATGAGTGAATATTTTATAAATATTTTAATATTGTAAATTCATTCAATTCACTTTGTTCACTCATGTACATTTATAGGGGGAGTTTCTGTTGTAGGGAGAGCATTCAAATAGGGGGAGTTCAGTACTTAACTGTCAAACTCATTTATTATAATCAAAATCTTATTATTTGTTTGTCATCATCAAAAGGGGGAGATTTTTGTGTATAACAATTATATGATTTTTGTTTGATGATAACAATCTAATATATATTATTATAACTGTGTTTGTTATTGTACGGTTTCATATATATACATCACAAAAAGGAATATAATATTTATATTTAAACCGAATAATACTGTACACGAATTTAAATATTCAAATAGCATTTTATTTAAATATAATATTTTATTTTGATATTTAAACAGTACAAATTTAAAACTCCACTATTTGTACAACACACTGTAATTCATTAATACATTTCATATCACTTTTGTATACACACAGTCCCTCACTACAACAGTCTATCACTCAGTCACTCAATTTACAGAATCATATACATTTGCTAACAATGTTGCATATACGCATTAACTCGATACTTGTCTTTAGTCTTCTGTCTTCATAGGTTTTAGTCGGTCCAGTTATCCACACCTGCCACATACAGAAACACATACAGAGTAAATAGGAACAATAATACTTTATATTCTAGAAAATATTATTTTTATTTTATAAATTTATTTGCCTCGGAATTTGGGTGTGTTTCTCATCATTTTTTCATGACTTGATCAGATTTATATATCCATCTGTGTCTAGACAGCTTGTGATATTCACAGTGATACACTGTAAATACCACAAGGCAAATTATATACTCTAGTGCTCACAGATCAACCTCAACACACTACACTGGTTTGCTGATCAGAACCATCATCACATTTAGCTGATTTTGAACAGTCCCAACACAGTGCAGCGGTCTGCTGATAGGAAATTCATACCTGTTTTTTCAAATAGCCACACATACTCACACACACATACATACATATATATATATATATATACACACACACACACACACATACATGTATATATGCATATATGTATACATAGAGAAACACTCCAGTATTGACAAAAATGGCCGAGAAACATACATATGGTGCAACTCCAAGATACACAACATGCAAGAATGCAAGTTAACAAGTGAAGGCAACAACAAGAGCATGAATATGTCAAGCAGTTCAGATATGGTCGAGCCATGCACAAGACAGCTCAACCACACAAATTGGAGCAGCAAAGCAAAAGTGTGCAGTTCAAATGGTACAGCAATGTGCGCAGTCAAGTCAACAAGTCATGGCATATACAAGAAGGCAGCATCAAGCATGTATACACACAGCAAAACTACATGTACACATGCATGCCAATCAAGCTCAACATGATTCTTGCAAATACTCAAGCCAGACTAACATGTAATGGATCAAGTAGCAACTTGGAAATCAACTCAAGTTAGAAGCACAAGCACAAGTTGAAGTTTAGGTTATACAGTTTCATATATGCAACATAGTGGTGAATACAAGACTCAAGCAGATGTGTTCAAGCCCAAGTGCAATGCACAAGTCAACAAGGCTGTCAGGTTCAAGTGCATGCACAAGTAACACTAGTCAGTAAAGCCAATGGTGCAACAAGCACAAATATACATGCATATATAAATAGTGCACCAGAGAATGTGATAACAGCATGATCAGGACTGGTCGAGCTTATGTTAACATGGCATAACATCATTGGCAAGTCCAAACAGGCAAGACAAGTACATGAAACAACATGAAGCATGGCAAATGCATATGGGTGCATGTATATGAATATGGTAAAGAAATCAGCATGTAAGTTTTTGGTAAATGGATCATTCAGCTTTCAAGAGTTCCTTGAAATCATCCAAGCATTCAAGTGTTCAATTTCCTTCAAGTTTTTAAAATGAACATATCTGTCAATGCCAAAGGGAACCATTTTTTTTGGAAAGATAAATTCTGCATTTTACACTGTGTAATTTCAAAGGGGGCCATGAGTTTAATTCATATGCTAACAATCAGGGGTGTAAACGGGTCGGACCGGCCCGAACAAAGGTGTGTCCAAGCTCTATCCTATAAGAATTGGATGAACACAGACCGAACATCATATAGCCTCGGACCAAGCCGGACAATGGACTGTCCTGTCCGATATAGCCTTGGATAACAGAAAAACATCGAACATTTTAGATCGGACCGAGCACTAGTGTTTCCAAGCTCTGTCCTATAAGAGAATCGGACGGACACGGACCGGACACCTTATAGCTTCGGACCGAGCTGGACAACGGACTGTCCCGTCTGATATACATCCCTACTAACAATGCATTCAAGGAATTCGTTTTGGGCAAGAACAATTTCGAATGTTTCCAGAAATACCAGGGGAATGTTTTATGATGGAAAATCATATCATGTTTCAAAATCTTTCCAAATATCATCAAGTTTTTTTCTCGGCAATAAATCATGGTCTTTGCCAGACATTCAATTACACATTTTAATCAAGGCAACACAAATAAGATAATCACGCAAGGGGATTCAAAGGGCCACAAATAATTATTTCCATTTTTGCATCATGATTGATACATTCAAACCAAAATTCATACAAGGCAATTCCAACAAAATTCACGCAAAAAAAAAGACAAGTCATATTCGAAATCATAGAGTGATTATAGGATTTCAAAATCCTATATATTGACACCATTATCATCACTAGTAGTGGATCGAAAAACCAAAGCAACATTTCAAAGAACAAACAGAGGAATCAAATTAAAGTACTCACTGTTTTTCGATCACAACATTAAGCCCCAAATCATTAACCAAAGACGAACGACGACTTGAAGAACATCAGAGAAGATTTCCAAAATTCTTTTTCATTCGACGTCGAGAATTGGGAGTTTCTATAGAACCCTAATTTTGTTTTTCCATTCAGCCGACATTTTTCTTGTGCAAAGCCTTAAAATGGAAGAGGCCGGTCTATTTTAATTTAGGCTAGGAATTGTTTTAAAATGGGCTTAGGGTTTTAGTTTTGTTTTATTTTAATTGTATTGATTTTATTTATTTTGCAATCGTCGATCTGTTTTATTGTTTGTCTATAAAACTAGCACTTTACTAGAGTCTGTAAAAACTAGGGTATATTAGCTACGGGTTTGTAGCTAGGGCAAAATCTGATCTAGGGGATATAAATCAGTCTATGATTTTGAGCGCAGTTTTAGGACAGGAGCGAGGGGTTCGCAAGTTTATAGTGTTTGTAAGCGAGATCTGTTATTAACACCTAGTAGAAACCTTAGGAATGCAGCAGTAGGCAAGATTTGCCGAAGCTGGGTATCCTGTGTGTTATTTACTTTCTACATCTTTATTTCTGCTGCATTCTATGATCTGATTATTTTTTAATATCTCGTTAAAATTCAATAAACTCTATTCACCCCCTCTAGGGTTAATCTAAATCCAACAAGTGGTATCAGAGTGGGTAACTCATTAACTCTAGAATCATGGTGTTCCCCGGTTGTCAGTATAGCGAGAGTCGGTCCAGTGGTATTCTAATTATTTTCAATGGGACAGATTTTTTAATTTGCAAATCGAAAATCTAAATATATTTAAAATCTGTTAATTTTGAATATTGGAATATTATTGAAAATTTGGGAGATATGCTAAATAAGAGAAATAAAGTTGTCAATGCTCGCGTTATGCATATTCTATATTCTTATCTCGGTACTAATCAGCTTAAACTTATCTCTCATTGTTTGACTGCACAGGATATTTGGAAAACTCTCGACAAGTTGTATGGAATAGACAACAACTGCTCAGAATCCCAGAATGTCAATTCAGATTCAGATCTATGCTTGAAAGGAGAAAAAGATGAAAATTCAAGTAGATTAGACGATGGAGATTCAACAGACAATGAGACTGAAAGTTTCTCATATGAAGATTTATTTTTTATGTGTGCTGATTAACTAAAACTGTTGGTAAAATCCAATGGAAAAATAAAATTCTAAAATCAAACAATCTTGAGTTAAGCAGCAAAAATCATGATTTGGAATTAAAGCTTAAAAAGTCAGGAAATTGGAAAATTCTAATTGTAAAAATTGTTTGAAATTGAAAACCGATCTCGTTCATCTTAATAAAAATATTCAAAAGCTTGAGAATGAAATACTGATCTTAAAAGACTTCTACAAAGGAATTTGAAAATTTTAAGACAACTGAATTTTCCAAACATGATTCTATTGAAAAACAAAATTTGTTGAAAAATGAATCTATTTTGAAAAAGCTTCAAATGAGATTGAAAATTTCAAAACCTTTGAAAAACTTGAATCCAAAAAGCAAAATCATTTTGAACTTGAAATTTCCTAATCCCAAGCCAAAATTAAATTACTTGAAAATGAGAATTTGGTTTTGAAACAGTCCAATGCTAAACAGAATATCGCTATAAATCATTGCTCAAATTTGATTAATGAAAATAGCGATCTTCAATCCAAAATTCAACGATTAGAATCAACTATGGATAAATTTTCTAATAGGGAAAAATCATTGAATATGCTGTTACAAAACCAAGTTTCTGCTGGAAATAAATATGGTATTGGCTTTGGGAAAATCAATGGGTTTGAAAAACTGAAGTCTAATGATTTTGGAAATCCTTCAAATTGTAAATGTTCATTCTGAAAATTTGAGTTCAAATGATTTCAATGGATTTTTGAATCATGAACATGACTACAATCTGTTTTATAACAATCCATTTAAACAATCTTGGATCCTAAAAGAAAAAAAAACAGGCTTCGTTAAATTCAAATAGATTTGGGTTCCTAAGGGTACGAAAGTTAATTCTAATGGTTTGTTGTACAAACAAGTCTGGGTACCAAAACATATGAATACAGCTGTGAGTGGTTTTACTAATTTTGTTAGACCACTCGATCCCCTCAACTGTTAGGTACCGAAGGAGGCTAAGGAACCGCTTTGCAAAAAAGAAAATGAAATCAAACTCCTCATATTATTCAGAGTTCCTTGGCCAAGCTTGTCTGAGTTAGAGATTCATTTGCTTACACTGATTTCAGGTATGATCTCCAGACTCATCTTTGTTAATATTCTCAGTTTATATTTTTTGTGTTTATTCCTCCTTCTGCCTCTTCTACATCTTTTTTCTGATTTTTCTGTTTTTTGAATTGTCACTGCTATATTTTTTCCTCTTCTCTGAGATTTCTTAACTTCAAGCTGCAGAATTCATGATTTTCTGAAAATTCCTTTTAATTGAATAAAACTCTGATGTTTTGATCATTTACAGATCTTGAATTTAAACTTGTAAACATCTACAATTATTTTGAAGTTTATTTTGTTCCCGAATTCCTAACAGTGTTGATGTATTCTATTCATATCTTGAACACTGTTATTTGAAATCTAATTTTTTGAAGATCCGAAATATTAATGAAATTTCACACACCTTTGCTATTTTGAATTTCTTCTAATCCATTTTGGAAAGACATAAAAATTTATACTCATTACAGCACACTGCTATTTTTCAGTTGTGAAAATTCCAATGATTTTCGTATTGGCTTGATTATTTCTGAATTGGAAATTTTTGTGACTTGAATCATTGTTTACATCTTGGAATTCATTATTATTCATGATCTTCCTGGATGAACATTTGTTTGTTTATAATCATTTGAAATTTTTGATATTTTGAATCTCGCACACTTCTCAGATTTAAAATTAGTAATCCTGTGAGATTAATTCCTTATATCTCGAAATTTACATCTATTCAAGTGATTTCAAATAAATTATTATTTTTGAATCATGAATTTTTCTTCATGCTTGATGTAAACATTCTGAAATTTTCTATTGTGCTTATCAGAGATAATTGTGAAAATTCATTGAAAATCTGGTCTTAAAACTCACTATTATTTCATAATCATTTGATTTGAATATTTATATGTTTGACATCATTTGAAATTATTAATTCGTGAATCTCACACAAATCTTGGAACTGAAATTTATAATATGCTATGATCAATTCATTGAATCTTGAGATTTTCATATTCCTTCAAATGATTCAAAATAAACTTTATTTTTTTATCCTGGGTCAAGAATCGTCTTGTGTGACTGTCAGAATTATTTGTGAAACGTTCTCGTGACAAGTCTGCTTTGAAATCGTCTGTTGTGCTGCTCTGATAAAAGAAATCGCTTTGAAAATGTTTTTGGTTAAATGTTTGTTGTTGGTATCATCTGCTTCCTTGATAAAAGGTTCAAAGATTTTCTGATTGACTTGACTACTCTGCATTGAAAATCTTTCTGGTGCTACATCCTGAAATTCATTCTGAAATCATGATCACTTACTTGCATATTGTTTTATTTGAAATCATTTGATATTGTTTAACATCTTGAATCTCACACACTACTTGGCTTTAGAAATTAAAAATATTGTGTGATCAATTCATTAAATCTTGAAGTTTCACATGTCTTCAAGTGATTTCAAATAAACTCTTATTTTAAATCTTGGATCATGATTTGCCTTCTTTGATTGAATTTTTTGTAAAAACCTTCTTTTGAAACTTATTTTGAATGTGTCTTGCTGCTTTGATTGATGAAACTAAATTGTTTGATTTTATTGCTTGGACTTGGTGATCGGATTTTGTTGACTGAGACATACTTGTTAGCCACCAGTGGCATATTAAAATCATCGTTTGCAGAGACAATAAGTGGTATCAGATTAGAAGTGCTAAAAAAATTTATTGATCCGATTCCCATCCCGTATATTTCTTTTGTCTTGTATCCTGTATATTTTTTTGTCTTGTATAAATGCTTCTTAAATCCCTCTTATAATCGATTTCCAATTTTTTTTAATTATTTATTGATTATTCATTGAGAAATTGAAATCAATAACCAAATCGAACTGTATTTATAATTCATCAAAATTATTATCAGATTTTGAAATTGTGATGAGTTGTGACTATAGTATATTTCACAATAAGAGGAGATTTTATTTTGATTTTCATGATGATTGAACAGTCTTTATAATATCTTTGAATTGACGGTTTATTTCACAACCATCTTCTATTTCTGTCATCATTCTGTCATCTGTCATGATTTTATATTAATGTGGAGAGTTTATTATTTTTTTAAATCATCTTGAATAAACAGTGGAAATATTTGTGATGGAAATGTGACTATATTATTTTTCAGAATCAGTGATAATTGGAAATTTTCAAGATTCCCGGTACAGTTGAGCATACTTCATAATATAATTAATTTAGAAATTTATTTCACAACCATTTCTGTACCTATCACATTTCTATCATCCATATTGGTTTTATATACTGAGGAGTTTTTCATTTTTGAAACAAATAATAATAATAATATAACATTCGTAAGTGTTTCTCTAACCCCATTTAAAAATCCAAGCTCTCATCATGCATGGTTATGAGTTTACTTATATTTAAGCTGCAACTGATCTCATTTAAAAATCCAAGGTCTGGTTATGTGTGGTTAGTGTGCTCTTAAATTAAAAGAAAAAGAAAATAATTTGCAATAAATAAAAATTTATATGATATCCTCTTTGGTGTGTAAAAACTAGCCTATCAATCCATTTTCTATTTTGTGAAATGTGTTAATATATTATGGTTTGTTGATTGATAGCTATTGGGATTTGAGATTATTTGATTACTTCACTTAAATCGAATTTATTATTACTGTCCGAATCCATTACTGTTTTGTGGCTCAATTTTAAAAATTCTTTTGAAAATAATTAAAAATCATTTGTTTTAAAACTCTCTCCATTTTTATAAATTTCATCGTAAATCCGTCATTCTCTATAATGGGAAATATGCCACTAGTTCTTAGAATATTATGATTTTGTTTGTCTGATTGAGATTTATGATGGTTGTTCTTCCTCTTGAGCTGAAATTATATATTTAGTCTATTTTTCATTTATATTTTAATTTCTGTATTCTTTTGATGATAACAAAAGAGGGAGAATGGGTTGAGATTTTGATTTATGAGTGAATATTTTATAAATATTTTAATATTGTAATTTCATTCAATTCACTCATGTACATTTATAGGGGTAGTTTTTGTTGTTGGTAAAGCATTCAAATAGGGGGAGTCTAATACTTCACTATCAAACACATTTATTATAATCAAAATCTTATTATTTGTTTGTCATCATCAAAAGGGGGAGATTGTTGTATATAACAATTATATGATTTTTGTTTGATGATAAGAATCAAATATGTATTATTATAAATATGTTTGTTATTGTACTGTTTCATATATACATCACAGACAGTAATATAATATTTATATTTAAACAAAATACTACTATACGCGAATTTAAATATTCAAATAGTACTTTATTTAAATACAATATTTTAATATTTAAATAGTACAAATTTATAACTCCACTATTTGTACAACACACTGTAATTCATTAATACGTTTCATATCAATTTTGTATACACACAATCCCTCACTACCACAGTCTATCACTCAGTCACTCTGTTTGCAGACTCGTATACATTTGCTAACACTGTTTCATACACTCATTGACTCAATACTTGTCTTTAGTCTTCTGTCTTCACAGGTTTTAGTCAGTCCAGTCATCCATACCTATCACATACAGAAACATACACACAGTAAACTTAAACAATAATATTTTATATTCTAGCAAATATAATTTTTATTTTATAAATTTATTCGCCTCAGAATTTTGGTGTGTTTCTCATCATTTTTTCATGACTTGATCTGATTTATATATCCATCCATCTATGTCTAGACAGCTTGTGATATTCACAGCGATACACTGTAAATACCACAAGGCAGACTGTATACTCTAGTGCTCACAGATCAGCCTCAACACATTACACTGGTTTGCTGATCCGAACCAGCATCACATTTAGCTGATTTTGAACAGCCCCAACACAGTGCAGCGATCTGCTAATAGAAAATTCATATCTGTTTTTTCAAATAGCCACACATATATTACACAAACATGTATATATACATATATGTATACATAGAGCAACACTCGAGTATTGACAAAATGGCCAAGCAACATAAATATGGTACAATTCCAAGATACACAGCATGCAAGAATGCAAGTGAACAAGTGAAGGCAACAACAAGAGCATCGATGGGTCAAGTAGTCCAGACATGGTCGAGCCATGCACAAGATAACTCAACAACAAAATTGGGAGTAGCAAAGCAAAAGTGTGCAGTTCAAATGGTTCAGCAATGTGCGCTGTCAAGTCAACAAGTCATGGCATATACAAGAAGGCAACATCAAGCATGTATACACATAACAAAACTGCATGTACAAATGTATGTCACTCAAGCTCAACATGATTCATTCGAATACTCATGTCAGACCAACATGTAATGGAGTAAGCAACAACATGGAAATCAACTCAAGATAGAAGCACAAGTGGAAGTTCAGGTTATACGGTTTCATACATGCAGCATAGTGGTAAATTCAAGACTCAAGCAGATGTGTTCAAGCTGAAGTGAAATACACAAGTCAACAAGGCTGCCAGGTTCAAGTGCAAAAGCATACACAAGTAACACCAGTAAGTAAAGCCAATGGTGCAACAAGCACTAATATGCATGCATATGTAAATAGTGCACTAGAGAATGCGATAACAACATGATTAGGACTGGTCGAGCTTATGTTAATATGGCATAGCATCATTGGCAAGTGAAAACAGGTAAGACAAGTACATGAAACAACATGAATCATGGCAAATGCACATGGGTGCATATATATGAATATGGTAAAGAAATCAACATGTACGTTTTTGGTAAATGGACCAATTAGCTTTCAAGAGTTCCTTCAAGTCATCCAAGCATTTAAGTGTTTAATTTCTTTCCAATTTTTAAAATAAACATATCTGTCAATGCCAAGGGGAATCATTTTTTTGGAAAGATAAATTTTGCATTTTACACTGTGCAATGTCAAAAGGGGCCAAGAGTTTAATTCATATGCTAACAATGCATTCAAGGAATTCATTTTGGGCAAGAACAATTTCGAATGTTTCCAGAAATACCAGGTTAATGTTTTATAAAGGAAAATCAATTCATATTACAAATTCTTTCCAAATATCATCAAGTTTTTTTCTCGGCAATAAATCATGGTCTTTACCAGACATTCAATCACGCATTTTAATCAAGGCAACGCAAATCAGATAATCACGCAAGAGGATTCAAGGGGCCACAAATAATTGTTTCCAGTTTTACATCAAGGCCTATACATTCAAACCAAAATTCATACAAGGAAGCTTCAACAAAATTCACCCAAAAAAACAGACAAGTCATATTCGAAATCAGAGAGTGATTATAGGATTTCTAAATCCTATATATTGACACCATTATCATCACTGGTAGTGGATCGAAAAACCAAAGCAACATTTCAAAGAACAAACAGAGGATCAAATTAAAGTACTTACTTTTTTTCGATAGCAACATTATGCCCCAAATCATTGACCAAAGACGAACGACGACTTGAATAACATCAAGATTTCTAGAATTCTTTTTCATTCAACGTCGAGATTTGGGAGTTTCTATAATACCCTAATTTTGTTTTACCTTTCAGCCGACATTTTTCTTGTGCAAAGCCTCAAAATGGAAGAGGCCGGTCTATTTTAATTTGGGCTAGGAATTGTTTTAAAAGAGGCTTAGGGTTTTAGTTTTGTTTTATTTTAATTGTATTGGTTTTATTTATTTTGTAATCGTCGATCTGTTTTCTAGTTTGTCTATAAAACTAGCAGTTTACAGGAGTCTATAAATACTCGGTATACTAGCTACGGGTTTGTAGCTAGGGGAAAATCTGATCTAGAGGATATAGATCAGTCTAGGGTTTTGAGCGTAGGGTTAGGACATGAGCGAGGGGTTCGCGAGTTTACAAGGTTTGTAAGCGAGATCTGTATTAGCACCTAGTAGAAACCTTAGGAATGCAGCAGTAGGCAAGATTTGCCGAAGCTGGGTATCTCCATGTGTTATTTACATTCTACTTTTTTTATTTCTATTGCATTCTGTGATCTGATTATTTTTTAATATCTTGTTAAAATTCAATAAACCTTATTCACCCCGCTCTAGGGTTAATCTAGATTCAGCAATACCCGATTCGTTGATGAGAAATGGTAGATTAATATTCTTTATTTTTGGAATGGCAAACAAGATGTCGAGTCATGTTTGGATTGAATTTAATATTTGATGCATTGTACTAGTTAGTTTTATATGTTGCATGCTAGGATATGTACGTATGATATTTTCCATAATTGTTGTTGTTTTGTTTATGCATATTTGATTAATGATGTTTGCATGTCTATTTATAATTAAACGATTGTTAGGCATGCAGGATAACTGTATTGTCATATCGTTTATTTATTTGAGATAAATTCCATATATGATTTGACATGCTTATGTTGGATAATTTTTTTTTATTAACATACTTATTTCCCTTGTTGTTATTTATACTATTGTGTCTAATCCTCTTTGTTGAGTTCATAACAGGGTACACGAAAGCCGAATTTGATTGTTTGGATGCTAATACGCTTTTATTTGCATCTAAATGCTAAGCTTTCTTTAAAAGAAGTATATAGTAGACATAGAGTGTGACGGCCCGCCATGAACCAGCATACATTTCCCCGAAATGCACTGTGCCAATGCCCGACTAGCACGGGACGATCGTCAAGGTAAATGGTTTTGAAACTATGAATCACCAAAGAACCTATAGTATATCTCATAGCGCATGGAATAAAATATAATAGTAACATAACTTGATATAAAATATGCGAGACAATGCATAAGCTGAAAACTAAACCTTGTCTATCAGAGTAGCGGAATCCAAAATACAGCTTATGATCCAAACCATTATTACAACTTCAAAATACTGTCTCTAAAAAGGAAATAGAAATGGTACACTACTAATGCCCAAAGAAGTGACCAACAACAACACAGGGAGAATATATGTAAATAGTACGTGGAAGCCTCCTGCTCGTCTCCGGACAACTACTCATGCATAACCACCTAACATGTCTCTAGTCTGCTCGTTTAGGAGCACCCAGAGTAATAAGAAGAGATACAAAAATCTGGGTTAGAACAAAGTCTGGTATAAACGATAGCAGCAAAATAAAACAATAACAGGTATAAATAATCATACCTGAACCTAGACCTGCAACCAAAGAGTTAGCACAACAAGATGTACAATACCCTAAGGTAACACTAACATATAGTGTAAAAATGGGAGTGTGCGTGTCATGGTGATAACAAACATCAAACATAGAAATCATCCTTACGTCTCTCACTCAGTGCGTAAAGCATACGATATCCACTGCTTTGATCACCAAATCTATTGGGGCCATGACGGCAACTCCGTACAACTATTTTTATGACCATACTTCCCTGGTCTATAGTCAATAACCCTACCCAGTCCACACATCCCTAGCTCTAGGTTAAGGGTCAACCAGTCCACACTTCCTAGGCTCTAGTTCGTCAACATTCCCCCTCTCTCAACGAAGAACCAAAGTTATAGATATCGATAACCCCTTTGCACACGTCCCGCAGCAGAGACCAACTCTAGAAGTTAACTCGTTGGTTTCCATCTCGATCCTGAGTGACAGTTTCTCATTTGGTCTTCCTTTTCATCTCGGGTTCTTAGTTTTCTCTGGTTCGGTTCGGCCTTTCACTTCGTCTTGGTTCTTTCTCCTTGAGCAGTTCGGTTCGGATAACTCCCGGTTCGTGAGTCGTGGTGCTCACCGGTTTGGTTCGGCCTTTCACTTCACTTCGTCTCGGTTCGTGCTCCCTGAGGCGGTTCGGTTCGGATACCCCTCCGGTTCATGAGTCGTGGTGCTCATCGGTTCAGTTCGACCTCCATTCGCTCGTGGTCAAGCTCCGGTTCGTGGTACATGATGCTCACCGGTTCTGGTCAGACTCCTCCATTCAGGTCGGTTCGTGACATCGATTCGGGCTCGTGGGTGCTTCACGGTCCGGGTCGTGATCTCCTTCCCCTGGAGGTTCGGTTCGTGAGTGCTCCATGGTCCGGGTCGGTTAGTGGCATCCCCATCCGTTCGTGTTCGTGCTCGGGGTCGTGGCACCTAGTTCACGAGCTAGGTCGGTTCGGGGTTCATGACCTAATCCGATTTCCTGCACTTCTTTCCAGCAACTGATTACGCAACACGATGGCGTTTTCAACCATTCTAACTTTACTAAACAATTATAAGGCATCGCAAACAGTAGTAATAACATGTGTAATCAATAAAAAGCATTAAAACACCAATTACATGTATTATTTAGGATCAAACATACCCAAAACCATGATTTCCCCTTAATCCCCTTAACCATGTTTTAACTATAGGATTTGCAAACTTAATCCAAATTAACCCAAATTTTCACCAGAGGCATAAAATAATATTTTAGAATTTCTACACATTTTTTCAGATTATTATGATGCATAATTTCGCTAGTTATCACTAATCACCCTTAATTAGCCGTAATTAGTGTAAAAACATGCAAATCACTCACCTTAGCTACAAATAAATAATAGATCTGAAAATTCCACTGATTTGGGTCGAATTTCTATGTGTTCCAGCAGCTCTATCTCGATTTTGATGCTAATTCGCCTTATTTTGATGTAGTTTTGCTTAATTTGTGATTAGGAAGTGATTAGGGATGAATTTAGAAGGTGGAGGTCATTACTAGGGTTAGAGGAAGGTAAGTGGTGGCTGGAAAAATGAAAATGAATCATCCTCTAACTCTTTTCAGCACTCCCATAACTCTAATCTCGAAATGGGTTATGGACCTAACCATTAATCACCTAATTAAGTCCGGTTAAGCTGTTTTCCACCTTCCAAACCTTATTTCAGCCATATCTCCCAGATGGTAAGTCCGTTTGATTAATGTGACCACTCTACGGAAAGGTAAACCATCATTTGAACCCAATGGAAGTGGTTTTAGGTCAAAATTCCTTACCAATAAAAAGTTATAGGCGAAACAAGATTCGCTAAGGGCAAAATGGTCATTTTAAAATCGGCAAAAATCGTGAATGTGGAAATGACCCCAATAGTCGTTTCCCAAAGTTGCACGACCATACGAGTTTATATGAAAATTAAATAAATATTCTACGATCCTCCAATGCGTAGAATGCAGGTCGTTACACTCTCCCCCCTCCCCCATTAAGAAGTTTCGCCCCCGAAATTCCTTAATCAATAAAACTTACAATGGTGCCCGCATGCCTATCAACCATTTACAAACAATCAAACATACATAACAACACAACAAGCCTATTCTAGCATGCGATTTACTAATAAGGGAATAACTAAACCGCAATAAAAATCTTACCAGGTAAAGAGTTCTGGATACGACTTCCTTATGTTCTCCTTTATTTCCCAAGTACCGTCATTCTCATTATCGCTCCACTGAACCTTGATCAGTTTCACTCTCTTCCTTCGAAGTTATTTTGTATCGTGTCCGACAATACGAATCGTCCTACAGCTCCCAACTGCCTCAGATTCCACTTCGATATCATTCAACTGATCTGGTGAAATATTCATATCAGAATCGTGCATGAGCTTCCTTAACTGGGAAACATGAAATACGTTGTGAACAGTCGTCATCTTGGTTGGTAATCCAACTTTATGCGCTAAATTCCCCACTTGCTCGAGAACTGGAAATGAACCAACAAACCTTGGTGCCAACTTACCACTCCTACCAAATCTAATCACATTCTTCAACGGAGAAATCTTGATGAATACTGAGTCGCCAATGAAGAATTTCAAATCTCTTCGTCTTTTATTAGCATAACTCTTTTTCCTATCTTCGGCAGCCTTAATTCGTTGTTGAATAACCTTGATCTTATCTGAAGTTTCCCTTATTACATCTGGCCCAACCACAAATTTCTCACCGATTTCCAACCAACATGATGGTGAGTTGCACTACCTTTCGTACAAAGCTTCAAATGGAGCCATACCAATATTGGATTGATAACTATTATTTTATGCAAACTCAACTAGATGCAAATGGTCATCCCATGACCCTCCGAAATCCAATATACAAGCTCTTAAGAGATCCTCTAATACACGATTCACCCTCTCTGTTTGATCGTCGGTTTGAGGATGGTATGCGGTACTGAGATGTAATTCTGACCCTAAAGCCTCTTGTAAGCTCCTCCAAAACCCACTAGTAAATAATGGATCACGGTCACTCACAATGCCTTAGGTACTCCATGAAATCTCACTACCCACTTCATATATAGTTCTGCTAACTTAGTTGCCATTCTATTCGATTTGATGGGTATAAACCTTACACTTTTGGTCAATCGATCTACAATCACCCAAATACTATCATGACCCGATATAGTCCTTGGTAAACCATCAATGAAATCCATTGAGACTTGTTCCCATTTCCATTCGGGAATTTCCAGTGGTTGTAACAAACCATTAGAATTCTTTTGCTTGGCTTTAACTAAATGGCAATTCATGCATTTGGATATAAACTTTCCAACATCCCTCTTCATTCTTTCCTAGTAGTAGGTCTGCTTCATGTCTCAGTATGTTTTGTTACCACCAGGATGTATAGTCAGTTTTGAGTGATGACATTCTCTAAGCACTTCATCACTCAATCCATTGACATTGGGTACAACCAGTCTACCATTCTTTCGAAGCCATCCTTCTCGATCAAGTCCATCCCTATTCGTCTGCTCACTGCCAATGCCTATCTCTAATTTGGAGATGATTTCCAATAGGTTAGGATCGTCCTTCTGACTGGAACTGATTCGCTCGATCAAAGTCGGTCTGATCGTCAAACTTGCTAACATATCTGGATCCAGTTTGCACTTAGGTCTGAAATTATATCCTGCGATATACTCCAATTATTTCCATTCCAGAAACAAAGCACCCAAATTGGCTTGTTTCATACTCAATGCATCAGCTACCATATTGCCCTTCCTGGGTGTGCATGCGATATTGAAATCATATGAAGCCAAGAACTCTAACCATCTCTGCTGACGAAGATATAAATCCTTCTGAGAGAAAATATACTTTAATGACTTATGATCAATAAACAACTCGAATCTTTCTCCCAGGAGATAGTGTCTCCAAATCTTTAACGCGAACACGATCACTGCCAATTCCAAATCATGGGTAGGGTATTTTTTCTCATGTGGTTTCTGTTGCCGACTAGCATAAGCTACAACCCTACCTTCTTGTATCAGTACAACACCTAGTTCGGTACCACAGGCATCCGTGTATACCCTCATCTCTTCATTCCCCTTAGGAATAACTAACACTGGTGCACACATTAACTTATTCTTTAGACTTTTAAATGCATACTGACACCTTTCATCCTAGACGAAAGCTTGATTCTTCTTGGTCAACTGAGTTAACGGTGTTGCTATCTTAAAGAAGTCTTGAATAAACTTGCAATAATATCCAGCTAACCCCAAGAAACTTCTCACATCCGTTGCATTTTTGGGCGTAGACCAATCTTGCACCGTAGCCACTTTAGCAGGATCCACGACAATACCATTCTCTGAAACAACATGGCCCAAGAATCTCACTTCCCTCCTCCAGAAGTGACACTTAGAAAATTTTCCTTTCAATTGGTGTCACCTCAACAACTCCATCAATGTCCTTAAATATTCCTTGTGTTCTTCTTCTGTCCTCAAGTAAAACCAGATATCGTCCACGAACACAAGAACAAACTTGTTCAATTGATCTCTAAAAACCCTATTCATAAGATCCACAAAATATGTGGGTGCATTGGTCAACCCGAATGGCATGACCAACCACTTATAGAATCCAGACAGCGTTTGAAATCCGTTTTAGGTATACTCTCAGTGGCTATTCAGAGCTGATGAAATTCTGTCGTGAGGTCCAACTGGGAGAACATTCTTGCTCCATTAAGTTAATCAAACAAATCATCTATCCGTGGAAGATGATACTTATTCTTCCTAGTCACCTTGTTCAACTCGCGGTAGTCCGCATATAAACGAAGGAAACCATCGGCCTTAGTCGCAAATACAACTGATGCTCCCCACTCGGAAACACTTCTTTGGATAAATCCCCTCTTCAAAAGATCGCCCACTTGCACTTCGAGCTCTTGCTGCTCCCTTGGCACCATACGACGAAGTGGCATCACTATAGGTCAGGCATCTTTCACTAAATCAATCCGAAACTCGATCTCTTGGTGTGGTGGAAGTCCGGTCACTTCCTCGAAGATGTCCGAATACTAGCCAGCAATAGGCACATCTAAAAACTCATCCTATGGGATGTCGAGGGAATATAGAAAACTAGCCACCACCTCATCACTAGGTAGGCAACCCAATACCACCCTCTGCCCATCGTCCGCTCTAATGGTCACCGAAGACCCCTCACAGTCTACCACCACCCCATATCTTTGGAGCCAATCGACTCCCAAAATAATGCCAAACCCAGTAAAGCCCAAAACAAAGCAATCACAAGCAAACATACATCCATTACTCGATAAGTCCAAATTACGACAAATCATACAAAGGCTAGTTGAACCACCGATCGGGTTCGTCACAACTAAAGGTCTATCGACAATCTCGGGTTCTAAATCCAACCTATCCACCAGGTCACTAGATACGAAGGAATGGGAAACCCCGGTATCAAACAATACTCGAGTAGGAACATCATAAATAGAAAGCATACCTTGAATAACAACACCCTTTCCCTTCTGCGCCGCAGTTGGGGCATTCAACGAAGAAGGAATAGCATTGATAGCATATGCTTTCACCATTTTCTTCTCCTTAGGGGGTTGTGGACATTCATTTTTAAAATGTCCCACTTGGCCACAATTAAAGCACTTCTTTTCCCCTAGCTTTGCTTGACACTCTTTGGCATAGTGACCCTTCTTACCACATCTATAGCACTCGATATTTTTCTTATTTTTCTTTTTCTAACCATCCTTGGTCTGATTCTGTTTCCTCTTATTCTAGGAATTATTCTTGCCTCCACTGCTTGCCTGTGGCTTTGGCTCCTCTGCAGATGTAATAACAACCTCGATCTTTGACTTAGGGTAAAGGCTCTCAGATCTCAATGCCTTTCCCACAATAGATTCGAAAGTCTCATCGATATGGTTTATGAGTCTCTTCCCCAAGTACTCATCTAGACCAGTTATGAACTTCTCGTCTTCTTCTCGGCAGTATCAATAAAATATAATCCATATTTCGATAAAGTATTGAATTCAGCAATATATTCCGAGACTTCCCTACCATTTTTCTTAAGCTCCAAAAATATCCTGAACAATTTTGATTTCTGAGCAGCTGGAATAAACTTATCATTGAAGCGAGTCTTAAACTGATTCCAAGTAACTTGATCCTCGGTAGCTGCTTTAATAGCATTCCACCAATTCATTGCTCGGTTTTGAAGCTGAAGCGATGCTAACTTTCTCTTCATTGCATCCTCGATACCCAAATCCTCAAAGATGCGTTCACAACTATCAAGCCAATCTTAAACCTCCGTAGCCGATTCCGTTCTGTGGAACTGCTTTCCACCAAGACTAGTATAATCCTTGCTAAGCTTGGCGAAGTCGGATTTAGGTGCCTGCACTACTGCACCACCACCGTTAGCAGCAATAGGAACAACTCTCTGAGCATCCCTAAGCATCTCCCGCATGAAGGTAGTAAACATCGTCCTTATGACAAGAACATTCTCATTGTTGGCCCCTAAACCTGCTCCCTCCTCAGCTCCTGCTGCAGGATCTTTAAACACCCCACCCCTGTTAAGGTCACTCTTAAAGGGAATGCATTAACTTTGGTGGAGTATTATAGGTAAAAGACACAGATAATTTACAAGACAGACATATAAGTAGCGGAAAACTGAAATTTTATTTCATAAGCACGTGGTCCAGTCAAAACATTACAACAACTGTCTTAAAAACCAACTTCTAAAATCATTACAATAAAGCCTCTTTCTTGACTAAAACATAAAGAATCATAAACAATAATAAAGCAGCATAAATCCCCAATTAAGAGTGTAACCATAGCCATAGACCAAAAAGAGAATCCAAGCAATACGTCTACTCTCTTCAAGCTGGAAAAGATCTTGACTAAGTTGAAGTATTCCCTCCCTGCGGACCTTAGAGGGGAGGGGGGAACGGAAGACAAGAAGACAAAAGAAAACGGGTCAGACATAAGCCTGGTAAGTCCAGTGATTATTTAACATGAAAACAGGTAAAAGGAGTATGACATGAATAAACTGAACCTAGGACAATACCCTAGACATAAGATAACCGTAAATAAGGCAAGATAAACTGAATATACTATCGCACTCATTTCTATTTCTTTGCACCTACTAACAAGTGTTTCAACTAGCACCATGTGTTCATGATAAAATGATCCCCTTTATCGATCGGCTCCTACTCGCATGCATTTATGACTTTTGTCATTCGGCCCCGCTTGATTGTAGATACCTGTGCTGGTCCCACCATGGGGTGTATCAATTCCTATGGTGGCAACCCGACACAAATTCAAGATGCACAGTGTATACTACTGATGCCCAGTGCCTGATTTGTCCATGCCATAGTACGTGCACGCCCATACTTCATTGGAACCTACACTGCTGCACCACCTGCCGTTGTTTTGACCACTTAAAATCAGCCCAGTAATCGTGCCCCACCCTGCCTATTTCAGGGTACCATGATACATCTATGTGGGTTACTGCTGGAATGGGACCCCGTTACTAGGGTTTCCTAATCAACATGTTAAAATGGTTAAGTGTTCTCGAATTAACCTAACCCCACCCATTAGTTTAGTTAACATGTTGTATTGGTTAAGTGTTGCCTTAATTAACTTAACCCTACCATTCTTAGCCTGCCTTAGCTTTAATTCATTCATTAAAGCACCAACCTCTCACATTAGATCTATATTGTTGTGGTCACTGGATGTGCCGGGTGGTTCCGGGCAGTCCTACACCGCAACTCAATCTAACCTTGGGTTTCTGGGCTTAATGCACTAAGCTCTCACATTATATCTGTATTGTTACGGTTGTTAGATGTGCCGGGTGGTTCCGGGCAGTCTTACACTATAACTCAATCTAACCTCGGGTTAGGCATATTCATCTTTTAATTAATTTACATTTTTACCATTTATGTTTATATGTAAATTATCAACAAATGTTGTCAACTCAAGTGGATGAACTATGCTCTTACTCAGTAAGTGTGTGGGAAAATTTGGATGAAAAAGCATTTTTATTTTCAAAATATTTCATTCATGTAGAACTGCTAGTATATTTAGGATGTGAGCATTATATTTCGAAAAGAATTTTTGAAAAAATTGCATACACATAGGAGGTACTGCTTAGGCATACATGCATTATTATGTTGTACTTCACTTTGCATAAATGCACAATGTTTGAAAACATTAGATGCACACATCATGGATGTATATTATGTGAGGGGTTAATTGTTTTTACCCTTATCAAATTTCAGGGATGAAATTTCCTAAGGGTGGGAAAATGTAACACTCTGCATTTTTAGGATAATAAAATAAGAATAACTTAGTTAAATATTTAGAATTAAGTAAAACGGACTACGCCATTGCGTCCGTCTCGAAATTCTGGTCAAGATAAGCCCCTGGTTTGCATAAATCGGACACCATATGAAGGAGTTATGAGCATTAGAAGTTTGTAAACATATAAGGAGCTTATATGTATATATATATAAAATAAATATATCCAGAAAATTCGAAAATCATTTCAAAAATCAAAATTCACAAGGTGGGAAGTTGAGTGGGGATTTTTCCTGTTGGAGATCGACCCATGGGTCGACCCACCAACAAGGGGGTCGACCAACCCGCAGATCTAGAACATTCTTTTCTGACGTGGTCAGCTTCGGTGTTTTAGATTTAGATCTAAGGGTCCTGGTTCCTCCGCTACACCTATAAATAGGACCCTAGACCCATTGTTTTATTCATATAATTTAATGGCGATGACAAAGTGCTGCTCCAACGTAGTTTGTTCTAGCCTTTTCTTCTTCTTCAACCTATTAGAGTTATTCAAGCTTGGGGATCTGGGATTCTACAACAACAATCCCTTTTTCTATTTTTCTAGAACAGATCTACGTTAATTTTAGATCTCTTATTGAAGTGAGGTAATTCCTAAATCTGGTCTATTTTTTCAATTCCCTTCTCTTTTCTTCCCTTTTTCTTTTAGTAAAATTTATAACATCCATGGTTGTTAGGTTCTGAATCTAATTAGGGGAAAACCATGGAAGTGTAGATCTGGACCAAATCCAGGATTTGGAAAGCTTACGAGGTGAGTGGATTTAAGCCATATTATTTTAAATAAAGGTACATAATCGTTTAGCATTCCCCATTTTATTAATTGTGAAATTGCCAAATTAATTATAAATTGTTGTTGTAACGAGTTAAAATGTTAATATGAATATATCAGGAAATTCATATGTTGGATTGGCTAAAGTATATAAATGTTAATTATAAACTTGTTAGGATTTGAATAGCCAATTCAGTGATTGTAACTACATGATTTACTTGTGGCATATTATTGAGAAATTGACATGTAACTTGTTAGATTGGAATAATTACCCGATTAAATGCTTACATGTCAAAAATTAGAATTAAATACATGTTAAAAAGGACATGCACCAAAATATAGGCATAACTTGACGACCTGTAAATCGGATTACAGTAAACATATGAAGAGGATAATATGCCAAAAATTTACATGGAAAAAAAGATAACTGTTAAAATATGAACATGCCTAAATAGACAGTAATCTGAAAATGTAACGCCATAGACACGAGGTTAAATTGCACTTGTGATGGAAGTCTACCCGGACCCTCCCAGCATATCCAGCATTCACAAGTGATAAATCTAATGTGAGAAGTCTAAGTGCATAACTAAAAATGGTGCTAAGCACGAGGTTAAGTCAACTTGTGGTAGAAGTCTGCCCGGACCCGCCCAGCAAATCCAGCGTCCACAAGTGCAGGCTTAATGTGAGAGGTCTGGGCATATGTATGTACATATATATAAATATATGTATATAACCAGATATGAATAAATGGAAATAATAGTAATTAAATGTCTAACTCGGAAAATAAGAAAGGAAGGGATGTAGTGGACTGAGTTAGTGTGATGCAAAGGAAAAGTGATGTATTTCCCTAAATGACCTATTTCTTAGAACATGGCTGCAGGTAAGCCACAGTAAATAAAGTAAGAAAAGTAAAGAAATTACTTGCTACCATGAATTTAGATGGGAATACGTTATGAAAATAAATCACTGATTCCTTCTATCAAACTGATAAGGTGCATGAAGTATTTTCCTTAAATATATTATGGTATATATATTGCAATGAATGAAGAATACTGGAATATAACAGTAAAAGAACATGGTTTTAAAAAGGGAATGATAATCACCTATTATAAATAAATAACATTAATGAAAATGTTGTATAATAGTTAGACTTGTCCTAGGGACAAGTGGGGATTATAACTTAGGTTATAATGAACTAATAAGTGAATTGGATAACTGGTGAAATGAGATAAGGGACACTTAATTGTAAATTAAGTAATCAGAAAAGGGGAAAACCTGAAACCAGTTAAGAAAAGGGAGAAAATATATTGTACTTAATTATAAATTAAGTAATCCGTAAATATGGAGGTCTGAAACCCATTGATAAGAATAACATGTTTAGACTTGTCCTAGGGACAAGAGGAAATTATAACATAGGTTATAATAAATGGGTAGATAAACCTATTAATGGACCTTAGTTAAGAGAACAAAGTTAATAAGTAAACAACGATAAGCTGTAGTAATAGTGTAAAATGGAATTATGATTAAATGAGAAAGAATGAGGAAAACTTATGAAATAAGTTATATTTAATCATAAATAATGACTGACATGTTAAACAGAAAACATGTTGTGGGCTTATTAATAAATTTAAATGGGTTAAGTTATATGACTGAAATTAATAAGAAAGAGAAACTTGGTAATTTGAATAAAAACTCAATATGAAAGGGAATAACCAAGTTAAATGGAAATCTGGTGAGGTAAGGCAAGCGCGTAAAAGAATGTTTAGACATAGGGTCTAACAACATATTAAAGTGAGGTGCTTGGACCAGTCCGTACGTTTGAGGGTGAATAACCCAACGGGGTAGATCATCGATGTGTTATAAGGCATGAGGGGAGCACACATTCGTCTGATTGTTCTAATAGCTCCGTAGGACTGGGAGGGGAAGCACCCGGCTTCCCGAGGTACATAAGGCACTCCTAGTAGTCCTCTGTGCGGTGGCAGATGTCTTAGGCTGTGCTCACAGAGGTTGGGTCTGCGCAAGGCTGGCAAACGAATGTAGTTAGCCAATAAACGAATAAGCAAAGCTTAGCGCTTATACAATCGGTGTTATCAATATCTTTATGTGTGATTCGGTAGAACATTATTATTTTCCCTCTTTTCTCGAACTAGGAATAGAATAAAGAAATTTAATATATTATATTCAATGGATATTTTTATTTATTTATCATTAGGGTTAATGAATTAAACTAGATAGTTATATGAGTAAAAGCAAATTGCTTATAAGTTTGCAGTAAGAAGATTAAATCTCATTCCCGTAACTACTAGGCGGGTGGGCCTTGACTGCAGAAGTAGCTATGCAGTCAGAATGCTGTGATGCGGTGACACCAGGGTGATTTGGAGGTTGCCTCAATGCGAGGCAGGGTCAGGACCAACAAAAATAGCGGATCGTCGGATACTCGTCATCGACAGCCAGTGGGATGCGAAAAGACTAGAGCTAAACTCAAGAAACCATTCACCTTTTGCTATCGGGGTACAGTGGTCGAGGGGAGACGCCAAATGGATGTTTAGATTGTTTGTTGTTAGGGGTACGTCGCTTAGCTCTTGTAGTCTTTACTAGTTGAGGGAGGGGCCTAGATGGGGCCATGGCCACCATGAAAACAGACCCTAGGAATATCTGTAGAGGCTCTTAAAGACGGGCCTATACAGATATGGAAAATCTCCCGACCTAGTTCTGTGTTTCTTGTATCGCCCTGCCATGGAACTCGGTGCACATTAGAGGACGTGCGATTGAGGCATCGAGCTACAATTGAAGATAAGTATGGTGGACAGTCTAGATACATGCATGTCGGCTCTAGGTGGTTTATCGTATACTTGAGGGCATTACTATGGTATGAATTCTGATTCGAACAAAGGTGGCAGTCCATATGTTTGCATAGCGTAGTAATGATAGATATATGCGGAACGTAATATTGTTATCCGTACGTCACTACGGTGTAGGATGAGGGACTGTGTTTATTTAGATGGTGTTACGGTGGAGACCATGAGAGTGGGGTACTATGGGGTGTACCTCAATATTGGGGGTAGCTACATATATACTATATTAGGTTAATCCACTGGGAAGTAAATGGGTACGACGTGTGTGTAAGCCTTGAGTGCTGATAACCCAACTAACCTAATAAATAAGATAATATGATTGAACGGTATATGTAGGATTATCCAAAGTGTATAGTTTAAATCCAATCATCAGAACATATATTCTGACCCCCTCCTCATAACATACTCGCAAGTTAGATTTGTGGCAGAGACATGAGACATTATAGCCTTGGATGCTGGATAGGCGGTATTATTAATACTGTAAGGCTATACTTTGATTTACATTATATTTTATCCATTCCGCTGTGAGATATTTTCTGAGCTCTGACATATTTTGTGTCTTTGTCTTTTCTGCAGGATACCAGAGCAAACCAATCCGAGTTTCGATAGACTGGAATTTTGAAAAAAAATCGGTCTGTCGAAATTGGGGTTGTCACAGGCCTAACCACTAATCACCTAATTAAGCCCGGTTAAGTTATTTTCCATCTTCCAAACCTTATTTCAGTCATATCTCCCAAATGGTAAGTCTGTTAGATTTATGTGACCACTCTGCAGAAAGGTAAACCATCATTCAAACCCAATGGAAGTGGTTTCAGGTCAAAACTCCTTACCAATCAAAAGTTATATGCGGAACAAGATTCTCTAGGGGCAAAACGGTCATTTAAAAATCAGCAAAAATCGTGAATGTGGGAAATGACCCCAATAGTCGTTTCCCAAAGTTACACGACCATTTGACTTTGTATGAAAATGAAATAAATATTCTATGATCCTTCGATGCGTAGAATGCGGGTCATTACATAGAGTTATGGTTTTTATCATTTGGTGCATTTTAGTTATTTTATTCCCTACGTATGTGTAGCAACTTTTGGGCTTTTGTTTTCTTTTATTGGGATAGACCTTATATGGTGAGTTGTTATTTATCTGGATCGAGCAACACAAAGGAGGATCTACCGAAAATTTTCGTGAATTTTACCAAATTTGGAAAGAAATTCAATATGCGTTGCTAAGTTGAACTGTCTTCCAATTAATGAGTTGTCACTCTTTTTTTCCATTATCCACTTATTTGGAAAATAAGCATACAACTTAAGTGTTTGGCTAAGCTATGTCGATCTCGAATTTGATTGTGGTTGTACTAAGGAATAAGAATATTGACTCCATGCTGAATTCTAAGTCCATTGCTCTAGCTATGATTGCTTCAATGGTCGTTGTCAAGGGCGATCGAATGATCCATTTGGTGTGCGTAAAGAAAACACTTTGCAATTTCCGTAAGAAACGGTAATTATATAATTCAAGTTTGAAAGACTAACTTGTGTATACGACTGAATGTGGTCTCAAAACAAGTTTTGTTGTTTTCAAAAGGCATTTTTACATAGATGACAGACAATACATGTCTATTGGAGATCACATGTTTTTGGATCCATGTGAGAATAAATTAATAAAATAATATCCAAACCCTTAACACCTATTGGCCAAAGTGTATTAATTATCAATTTATTCATAACATCATCAAGTCTACTAAGGAGAATGTATAATGTGACATGAAGGTGCAAATTAAATTGGTGATAAATACCAAACTGCTCAAATATTAATATTTTTTCGTCATCATAGTTACTAAAGTGACAGTTTGATTTAATTTATCTCTTATAAACCTTCATCGATAAAATCCAATTTTACTATTTGCATTGTACATTTTAGTAAGGATTATTTACCTTAATTTTCTTTGTTAACGTTATATCATTTTAAGACCTATAGAATTTAGTTGTGATCAAACCCATTATGGTTCACATTCAACATAGTTAGTCCACAGACAATGTCATTGGTTCAACCATAGCATTTACTATTAGCCGTAAATTCTAGGTAGAGACTTTTTTATTGAGTTGACTACATTTGATTCTGATGCTAACCTCACAAGAATTGAAAAAAATGAATTATTTATTATATAATGCATTACTTTCAATGTTTCACGTTAAACTGAACTACAAACATTCGATAGACATAATGTCACTATTTAACGATAATCAAAGTGAAATATGAATTTCAACGATATTCTAAGGTCAAGAGAATCATGTAATATCATCAATTTGAAATTTCAAATTTGGGCTTAGTTACTATTAACCAACAGGAAACTTTGGAGTAAGTCATTCCACTAGTAACAATTAATGTATAAGTCTTTGTGCCTAGTGAACAAGAGTAAAATATGGCCCAATATTTAAGAAGCATTACACACTCTTGGTCTCAACAAATGCACTGATATCCTTTTTGAAGCATCTTGATCATTAATTTTTAAAATAATATGTTATTTAATATTGTAATAATTTTCTCATAGTTACGGCTTTTATAACAACCATCCATATCATATTATTTAAGGATTTTCTAATCATATACTCTAAGTTGGTTACTTAATTAATTATATAGTATAACGAAGTATTATTGGAAAGTAAATGTACCTATTATGAACAAGATGGTTCATAGAGCCACATATACAAAACAAATTACCTAACTTCCCCTATGACTTGCCCCTAACTCCTTCAGACACATTTTCCTAGAATACACTATAAGAGATTGTCTATTTACATTAAACACGCCCTCTGTCAAAGATGAGCCATGAAAGATTTCACATTATCAACCAACGCTTCTTCTCGGGATGTGTAATAAAAGGTTGTTCATTGCTAGCTAGCGTATTGTAACAACTCAGAATTTTGGAACCAATTTAATTTTTTTAATTGATTTTAATAGAAATTAAATATTTTGAATGATTTATTTTGAGAAGTAACGACGTAAAATTAATTTAAAACAAAGCTTGAGCGTATAAATTTATAATATATATAAAATTAGCTCGTAATGACACGGTAGTTTGAAATTTTAGTTTTAAACTTTAAACGAGTATACACAATTCAGTATAAATCAGAATTGGATGAAACAAGAAACATTAGAATCTATTTAACTATATCTTTCAAATGAATGTAAGAAACTAAAATTTACAGTTATAATTGTAAGTTACGTCCAAATTTAAATTTAAATTAGTCGTTATGAAATCATTTATAAATTATAACGATTTATTAAATTAAATAAAAGAATTTTTCATGTAAATTGAGCACCGTTTGATTAGAAAATTTTAATATCGAGTTATAAACTCAAGTATTAATTTTGCAAACATACTTTTTGAAATAACAGTTCAGATAACATTCAGTGCTGCTACATAATGGTACAAAAAAGCAAGTTCTTGTTTTTTATGATTACGTTCCACCAAAGTCTTTATGCTCATGCACCCTTGTAAACTAAATTAGTGTTAAAAATAATATTCGTAAGATTTTTTTATGTTACAAAATGAGCTTGTGTGAATTGAATATTGCATTTTTTTCTATGCACACATGTACAAATAAATCATTTATTAAACATGATTGAGTTAGCTAAATTATTTTGGAAAATAATTAAGTGGATAAAGAGAGTAATCAACCATTACATCAATATATAGAGCAATGTAATAATTATTAAAATTAGCATATGTTTAGTAGTTTGTAATTTATAAAACTTGCATCACCTCATTAAAAATAATAATTCAAGACATTAATATAGGAGGAAATTTCCTTTTCATGTGAAAAGAACATTGTATTTTCTATGTGCATACATGTACAAATAAACCACTTATCAAAACATGAATGAAGTGACTTGATTATTTTAGAAAATAATTAATCAAATAAAAAAGAGTTATCAACCATTACATCAATATATAGAAAAATATGAAAATTAGCAATTTCAATATTTTGGAGTTTATAAACTTGCGTCGTCCGCATTAAATCATGATGTTAATATATAAGAAATTTTATTTTCAACTATAAAGATCGTATCTTTCATGGTATTCACTTCTTCGTGAACGCTAAATACTTGTTTAAGAATGAAACTACCTAATGTTAGTGCATAAATTATGAATTATTGTTTAATGTAATATTGTTACAAAATTTTATGACTTAAATTGATGTATTTATTTTTTTCATACTTTTTCGTGGTCGATGCCAAGATCATATGCTGAAAATAATTTGTAAGTACCGAGTACAGTTGTAGTTATCGTTTTCTTTGTTGTTCTGAACTTGAGACTAAGAGTAGTAATTTATTAATGGAGTGAGAGGAGACCACCCATGACAGAGACAGCTAGGAATTTGTAGAAATTCATGAACAAAAATCTTATATTTGAGGCTTCTTTGGTTCATACAACCATAGGATCTAAAAAGATATAGGTAACATCCCGACTTTCTGCCCGGTTCTCGCCGGTAATTAAACCAACTTAAATCGTTGACAAAGGCGGATCGTTATGGGTACTAACATATATTAAACAAAAAAAACAAAACTTTTTATATCACGTTACAATATTTCACCAGAGTTACATAGAATATCATAGTTACATACATATAGCAGAGGAAACATAAATATACTCTCAGCGGAGGAAGCGATGTGATAGCGGAAACTCTAACTTTAGCTCGAAGCTCAACTCAGAAAGTGCTCCAACTCTTTCTTCAAGGGTCTCTAATTGTAAAACTAAACCTCTAGCTGCCCATGTGGAAATTAGTGGGAACCTAGAGTTTAGGAAGGAACAATAAACTCCAAGTCAGTCATAGGACTGGCGTGAGAACATAAAACATATATTTTGGGGATTACTTTAAAGTTGGGAAATTCACCGGACCACGCCGCTAATGCGGAACGGGTTTACTCCATGTGAATTCACCATGCATAAAATTCGCAACGACTTTTTGGAAAATGACGCTATGATAAGCTCGTCCCACATCACACAATGCAAGCGCACACAAGATGGGCGAGTTTTGCCTTATGATAACCAAACATGCTTTCATACGTGAAAATCCTCTTTCATATTATTATTAGTGCATAGTGTAGAAAACACTTTCGAAAATGAATGTATCAATCTTAGACGGCATAGTACTTCATCCTACTATGTCGTCATTGGTATACAAATAAAACCGTAGGGCACATCTTGGAGACTGGGTTTCCAACTTGATGATTCCTAGCCCGAAAGATCAGTTAGAAACACAAGCGAAGTGTAACACGGTTTTTCAATCCAGACTCGGACAGCAACTACAAATCATGAGGTAAATCACTGGTTATCATCCAGACTCGGACATCGAACATACTTAATTCCCAAGTTCACAAGCAGTACCTCCGCCGCAACTATCGATCACAAAATCATGTATATGTCAACAACCTAACAGCCAGTTTCTCATCACCCGGGGTGTGAGGCTTGTCGATGTCGCAGTATACACAAAGCTATGCTTATGAAAGCCATGCTTTGATCATCATTAGCTCATTCCATAACTCGAGTATGCCACAATGTCAATTTACAACATGTCACTGATTTATATCAATACGTAACCTCTAAGCACTTAAAACTTAGAGACGGAAATAATTAATTGCCACAGTCTGATATATATATATATACCAACAGAAATCAGTGTTATGCAGTCAATTACAAAGTCAGACACACAATCCGTACAAGTCCATTCTGGGTCTGAACGGAACAAAATCCTCAAATATATTCAGACCTCATGCCACTTATAACCTCGTATCGGGTGTACGACCCGACTTGAGACATCAATAGTCAATCAAAATAAGTCCAAAGATTCCCGGTCTTCATTTTCCATTTCCAATTCTTCAATTTCCTTCATAGCATCGTATTATTACTTGGAATGTTTTCAGACTTACATCTGATCCCGGTCTTTCCAAATGATAAGTGCATTTCAAAACAAAAGCTACGGACTATGTCGATTTCAATCTAAATCTCCTTCCCAATTGTTATAAATTTATTTTTAGAATAAGGTTGGATTTATTTACTTAATTCCCGTCTTACTCTTCTTTACAAGTCCCATGTTCAAAACTCTCTATTCGTTGTTATCATTTCCATTCTTCTTTTCAAATTTTGATTGAAAGCCTTATACAATTTTTTTTAAAAAGTTCAAATCATTTTCATGGAATGGTAAAACGTTTCATAAGTACTATAGATTAGCTATTTACTAAATAGGTTCCACATCATTTAAGGGTTCAAATCTTTTACTCAAATTATTTTAAATAATGAATGACAATTGTAAGATTCCAAAACAATTTCTAAATTCAAGGGGTTTTAATTAATTTCCAAATTAGATTTTGAAAATAACCATCCCGTCCGTCGGATCAGTTAGGAGAGCATGAAACTTGTATTTTCCACCTTAGACACTATCCTCTCTATCATCTTAGAACGTTCTGGTATGTAAATACAAGTGTATTATTAAAGCATAAATATATATATGCATTCGATAATGGTTCAAAACGTAAATTGTCCAATCCTTTTAGATTCAAAATTAAAGTTCCATTCTTAAATTAAAACCATAATTTCAAATTCGTTGGAAACTTAATATAAAATTTCCAATTTTGTATTACTGTTCACATCTTTACAAATGGTCTTTCTTTTTTGAATAAAAGTACCAGGTGAATTAATAAGATCAATGTTTGGTTATGCGACTCAAATACTTTTCTCAGTTTTATTTCACAGCTTATGAACAAACATTTATGTAGACTAATTGGTACTCAAAATCAAATTTCCATTTTTAAGTAAATCTCAAAACTTTTTTAATTGATTCAAGATTACAAATGATCACAAAAGTAATGAAACCAAGTATTATTTTTCTTAATAACTGATGTTAAGTAATATAACTCAAATCATTTTCTAATCATATTTCAACGCGTATAATAAAACCAATGTTTAGTTACATACTCAAATCAACTTTCTAAAATAAAATTTAAAGCTTATGGACGGTTATTACACTAATCATTTACATAAACAAATGTAACTCAAAAGCCAAGTTTATAGTTAGATTTCCAAACTTGTTTCAACTTAAAGAGTCCAAAATAATTTTAAACATTTACAAAATCATTTTTTTTCTTTATGAAAAATCATTTAATCGTCTGTAACATAAAATTTCAAATTTATTTAATAATCTAAATTCAAAAAATTAACTTTTAAATTTTATTTAAAAATCGTTATTCTCATAAGAAGCGGATTTGAAGTGAATATCCATACAACACCACAGCTATAGTGTGTGCGATGCGACAAAATCAATCTATATGAACACAAGTTCATCCATCAACATGGCAACAAATTAAACAACTATAAAATGGTGCGCAAGCATTACGTTAATAACTCTTAGTGTTCAGTGTTAGATTTTCAAACGTGCATCAACCATCACAGTCACAACCATTCATAAGTAAACAATGAATCATCAATGGATCTACTAATTAAAATAGCAATTCTACTTATTAAATAATTATTTAAAATTAATGTTCTGAGTAATGCTTTCCAATTCTTCACTGTCAAAACTTTGCGTCTACTGTGGACCAAGCCTGCGATTGATCGCTTGCAAATTTCACGGACAACATGTTATTCCCTTGATCTTCAACCGTATGTATATATAAAATACATATGCACATTATACTTAAACCCATATCTATATTCCTCAAAGAAAGAGAAGGCCGAAGGTGTTATGGGAAGGGTCTTGGTGTTGCTTGAGTCATGGCAAGAGGGTGAAGACGTGGTGAGGTTTGCTGAGGCTTTAAGGTGCTGTTTGACACAGTGCAGAGAAATGGGTGAAGCTTCTTTTTTCTGTTTCTCAAGTGAAGGAAGGTAGATACGCAGAACTTGGGATAGAAGAAAATGAATGAATAAATTTGGTGTTAGAGGAAATGGGTTAGGTGGATTGATATTTGTGTACAAAAAAGAAGATGGGTAGGAGGAGAACCAGGTGCGTGAAGAAATGAGAGAAAGGTGTGTCACGCAACAACAGTGAGGAGTTCCTTTTATATCTCCCGCTCCAAATCGCTTATAGCATCGGATTCTCTGTCCCCACACTGTTCAAAATCTTTGGGTTACTGTTTGACAAATCTTTGTATTGATATAGCAAGATTTATAACAGATTTAATTAGATATCATTGCCTTCCATATCTTTTGGGAGACTAAAATTTCAAATTTAAAGAGAGCTATTTTAGAGAAAGAACGGACACTTGTTAAATTGGTCTAGGATAGAAACAAATATTTGCTAAATATTGTCTACCGCTTTTTCATGGTTTGTATTTGTGTTCACACTTGTTTCCTTCTTTGTTTTGTTAATGTGTTTTAATATTGAATTTAGTTTGTCAACGGTCAAATTGTTATAAATTCTACCATTATAAACCATAAATTAAACTCAAGTGTTAACGCCAAATATGCGCATTTATTTCCCAATTTATTGCTTTCTTTTTATTACGCATTCCTTATACAAATATGGATTAGATTCCTAGTTTGGTTACACTGCTAATATTCCAAAGTTCATTCTTTGTTTTAGTTATGTCTATTGAGAGACAAATAATATCATTATGCAATAAACTTAAACCTAGCATTTTTTTGAACAAAATTAATTACTACTTAAATTAACCTTAAATATTAATTTGACGTTTTTATTATGCCATTTATACTTAACGTTTTTACTGGAAATGAATAAATCTTGACGATATTTTACTATGCAAATAAATTCTCCGCAGTAAATTATTCCTTAAATAAGTTGCAAAATTTATTTCAAAATTGATCTTTATTTACATCGCAACATTAGACACAAAATTTGTGAAACGTTAATTTTGGAAAAAACATTCAAATTTAGCTTATATTTACAAATGTCATTTCATGTTAAAAGTGAATGGTATGTTCAAAATAAAAGTCCAAGTTCTAGTAGGCATACATACGATTTAAATTAACTTTATTAAATTACAAAATTAATACGGTAATAATTCTTATTTCCAAAAATGTTCATATTAAGTTCAACCGAAGAACTCAAGCATTAATATTCAATTCAGTTACAAATGTAAATCTTATTTATAAATGTTTACAAATCCACGGTGTGACGGCCCGCCCCGCACCAACCGACATTTACTCCAAAAATGCGCTGTACACATGTCCAGTTAGCACGGGACGGTCGTCAGAAGAAAAGGAAGAAGACGAAGAATCAACAAAGAACCCGTAGAATGTCTCACAGCGCATGGAACAAAATATAATAACAACATACTTGACATAAAACAGGTGAGACAGGGCATAAGCTGAAACAAACTATCATAGCAGCGGAAAATCCAAAGTACAGCTTATGATCCAAAGCCAACATTATTACAACTTTTAAAAACTGTCTCAAAAAGATAACATGAAAGGTACACTACTAATGCCCAAAGTAGTGACCAGCAACGACACTGGGAGAACATATATATCATACGTGGAAGCCTCCTGCTCGCCTCCGAATCCGCTACTCGCGCATCACCAGCTAACCTGTCTCTAGTATGCTCGTGAGAGCACCCAGAGTAATAAGAAGAGACATAAAACTCTGGGCCAGACAAAAAGTCTGGTATGAGCGATAAGCAGCTGAACAGAACAATAACAGGTATACTAAACCATACCTGAACCTGGACCTGCAACCAAAGAGTTAGCACTACATACTGTACAACACTCTAAGGTGCCACTAAACAAATGGTGTAAAGATAACGGGGGTGGGGGTGTGCATGTCATAGTGATGGCAAACAATCAAACATAGCAACCATCCTCATATCTCTCACTCAGTGCGTAAAGTATACGATATCCACCAATTCGATCACCCAATACTATGCTATGATCACTCTGCCCCATGAAGTCATAACGGCTTCATTGCAATGATCCATAACCACTAATCCTTCGCTATGTCCACTTTGCCACATGGAGTCGTACACACCCCACTGCACTAGCTCATAGCCTTACTAATCCTTTACTATGTCCACTCTGCCCCATGGAGTCACAATGGCTTCACTGCACTGGCTCATAGTCTTACTACGATCACTTTGCCCCTCGAGTCATGATGACTCTACTGCACTGATACGTAGTCCTGCTACGATCACTTTGCCCCTCGGGTCGTGATGACTCTACTGCACTGATACGTAGCCCATTATCCCTTTTTCTGTGGTGAATCAAAGTTATGAACGTCGACAACTCCTTAGCACACGTCCCGCAACAAAGCCCAATCATGAAGTGAACTCATCGGTTCCCAACTGGATCCTGAGCTCTAACTTCTGTTTGGACTAACTTTGCATCTCGGGTTATTGGTTATCATGGGATCGATCTTCATTTAGTTCATGATTATCATATAGGCTCGGGTTCATCTCAATTCATAGCACCCTCTTCAGATCGGTTCGGATCGGATAGCCTTCGCCCATCAGTTCGGATCGGATAGGCTCCCCCATCGGTTCGGATCAGATGACTTCCCCCATCGGTTCGGATCGGACGACTTCCTCCCATCGGTTCGGATCCTTCTCCCCAAGCACTCCATGTCAGTTCGAGCCTCTCGAGCTTCTCCATAGTGTATTGGTTCGGGTCAGAGTGGCACACAAAGGCAGGTCGGGTCGGGGTTCGTGTCCAGATCGTCTCATGGATACCACAACTTGAAGGGCGGTTAGGTTCAGACTCTTTCCTCCGATCCGATCCGGATCGACCAAATTCCTGCACTTCCTTCCAGCGACTGTTTACGCCACTCGACAGCATTTTCGACCATACTATCTATTCTAATCAATCACAAAGCATATCATACAGTCAAGCAACAAGTAGAAGAGACCTCAAACACCAAAACATAAACATGATAGGTTAAAATGGATCAAACATAGCCAAAACCCCATATTTTCCCTTAAACATGTTCAAGCATAAATAATGATAGAATTAGCAAAACTTAACCAAATTAACCCAAGTTCATATCAAAGATCTAAAACATCATTTAAGAATTTATAAATATTTTTCCATAATTTTATCATGTTTAAATTCGCTAATTAACACTAATTACCCTTAATTAGCCATAATTAGTGAGGAACTATGCAAATCACTCACCTTAGCCACAAATAAACCTTAGATCTAAAATAAATCTCTGTTTGGGCGTGAATAACAATGCAAATCAGCAGCTCTAATCTTGATTTGGTGAAGATCTCCCTTGATTTGATGTTGCTAAGCTTAATCCTTGATTAGAAAGTGATTTGGAGGTGATTTAGAGGTGGAAGGCCATTTTTAGGGTTTCTAAGAGGTAAGTGGAGGCTAGAAAACTGAAATGGAATGAAACCCTAACCCTTTTTAGCCTCCCCATAACCCTAATCCCGAAATGGGTTATGGGCCCATTCACTAATCACCCTATTTGGCCCGGTTAAGCAGGCTTTCACCTTCCAAACCTTATTTCAGCCATATCTCCCAAACGGTAAGTCCGTTTAGCTACTATGACCTTTCTACGGAAAGGTAAACCATCTAATGAATCTAATGGAAGTGGTTTTAGGTCAAAATTCATTTCCAATCAAAAGTTATGGCCGAAACAAGATCGACTACGGGAAAAATGGTCATTTAAAAATCGACAAAAATCATGAACATGGGAAATGACCCCAATGGTCGTCTCCTAAAGCCACATGACCATACGACTTCATATAAGAAAGAAATAAATATTCTACGATCCTCCGATGCGTAGAATGCGGTTTGTTACATTCTCCCCCCTTAAGAAATTTCGCCCCCGAAATTCCCTAACCAAAACACACAAAGGGTCCCGCATGCCTATCAACCATAAAACAACAGTTAAACATGCAAAACAAGAAAAACAAGCCTATCCTAGCATGCGGAATAACTAAATTGCAAAGTAAATCTTACCAAGCAAAGAATTCTGGATACGTCTTCCTAATGCTCTCCTCTGTCTCCCAAGTACAGTCATTCTCGTTCTCACCCCACTGAACCTTGACTAGCTTCACCGCCTTCCTTCGAAGTCGCTTCGTATCGTTCTCGACAATACGAATTGGCTTGCGGTTCCCAACCGCCTCGGGTTCCACACCGAAGTCCTCTAACTGATCAGGTGAAATAGTCATATCTGGGTCATGCACGAACTTCCTTAGCTGGGAAACATGAAACACGTCGTGAACTCCCGCCATCTTCTTTGGTAATTCAATTCTATATGCCAAATTCCCAACTTGTTCGAGAACTGGGAATGGGCCAACAAATCTTGGTTCCAACTTGCCTCTCCTGCCAAATCGTATCACCCTCTTCAACGGAGAGACCTTAACAAACACCAAGTCACCAACGCAGAATTTTAAGTCTCTTCTCCTCTTGTCAGCATAACTCTTCTGCCTATCCTGGGAAGCCTTCATCCGTTGTTGAATGATTTTAATCTTATCTGAAGTTTCCCTCACCACATCTGGTCCAAGCACAAACTTCTCGCCGGTCTCTATCTAACATGATGGTGAGTTGCACGGTCTTCCATACAAAGCTTCATATGGAGCTATACCAATACTGGATTGGTAGCTATTATTATATGCAAACTCTACTAGATGCAAATGGTCATCCCATGATCCACCAAAATCCAATATACAAGCCCTCAAGAGATCTTCCAATATACGATTCACCCTCTCTGTCTGACCGTCAGTTTGAGGATGATACGCGGTACTGAGATATAGTTCCAACCCTAGAGCCTCTTGTAAGCTCTTCCAAAACCCACTAGTAAACAACGGGTCTCGTTCACTCACAATGCTTTTAGGTATTCCATGAAATCTCACTACCCACTTCATATACAATTCTGCTAACTTAGCTGTCGTTCTGGTCGATTTGACTGGTATAAATCTTGCACTCTTAGTCAACCGATCCACAATTACCCAAATGCTATCATGTCCCGATCTAGTCCTTGGTAAACCATCTATAAAATCCATCGAGACTTGCTCCCATTTCCATTCGGGAATTTCTAATGGTTGTAACAAACCACTAGGCTTCTTTTGCTCGGCTTTAACTAGCTGGCAATTCATGCACTTGGATATAAACTTCCCAACATCTCTTTTTATCCCTTCCCAGTAGTAAGTCTGCTTCATGTCTCGATACATCTTATCACCACCAGGGTGTATAGTCAGTTTTGAGTGATGACATTCCCTAAGCACTTCATCTCTCAAACCATTCACGTTGGGCACAACTAGTCTTCCGCTCTTTCGAAGACATCTTTCTCAATCAAGCCCATACAAATTCATCTCCTCACCATCAATATTCATCTCTAACTTGGAGATGATTTCCAATAGATTATGATCGTCCCTCTGACTAGAACCAATCCGCTCAATCAAGGTGGGTCTGATCGTCAAACTAGCCAACATCTCCGGATCCAATTCGCACTTTGGTCTGAAATCATACCATGCGATATACTCCAGTTGCTTCCATTCAAGAAACATAACCCCTAAACTGGCATGTCTCCTACTCAAGGCATCGGCTACCACATTGCCTTTCCCAGGTGTATATGCGATATCAAAATCATACGAAGCCAAGAACTCTAACCATCTCTGCTGGCGGAGATTCAGATCCTTCTGGGAGAAGAGATACTTTAACGATTTATGATCGGTAAACAACTCAAATCTCTCTCCCAAGAGATAATGTCTCCACATCTTCAACGCAAACACGATCGCTGCCAGTTCCAAATCATGGGTATGATACTTTTTCTCATGCAGCTTTAGTTGCCGACTAGCATAAGCTACAACCCTACCTCCTTGCATCAATACAACACCTAGTCCGGTACCACAAGCATCCGTGTATACCGTCATCTCTTCATTCCCTTTAGGAATGACTAATACTGGTGCACGCTCAACTTTTCTTTTAGACTCTTGAATGCATTCTCACACACTCCGTCCCATACGAAGTCTTGATTCTTCTTAGTCAACAGAGTCAACGGCGCTGCTATCTTGGAGAAGTCCTGGATAAACTTACGATAATATCCAGCTAACCCTAAGAAGCTTCTTACGTCTGTTGCATTCTTGGGCGTAGACCAAACCTGTACCGTAGCCACCTTCGTGGGGTCCACGGCAATACCATTCTCTGAAACAACTTGGCCCAAGAATCTCACTTCCCTCCTCCAGAAGTGGCACTTAGAAAATTTCGCTTTCAATTGGTGTTTTCTCAACACCTCCATCACTATCCTCAAATGTCCCTTGTGTTCTTCCTCTGTCCTCGAGTAAACAAGGATGTCGTATATGAACACAAGAACAAACTTATTCAACTGATCTATGAATACTCGATTCATAAGATCCACGAAGTATGCTGGTGCATTGGTCAACCCAAATGGCATGACCAACCACTCATAGAATCCAGACGGCGTCCTAAATGCCGTTTTCGGAACACTATCAGCCGCTACTCGAAGCTGATGAAATCCTGTCGCGAGGTCCAACTGGGAGAACACTCTTGCTCCTTCCAGCTGATCAAACAAATCATCTATCCGCGGTAGAGGATACTTATTCTTCCTCGTCACCTTATTCAACTCGCGATAGTCCACACACAAACGAAGGTAACCATATGCCTTAGTGGCAAACACAACTGGTGCTCCCCACTCGGAGACACTTCTTCTAATAAACCCCTTCTTCAAAAGATCGCTTACTTGCACCCCGAGCTCTCGCCGCTCCCTTGGTGCCATACGACGAAGTGGCATCACTATAGGTCTGGCATCTTTCACTAAATCAATACGGAACTCAATCTCTCGGTGTGGTGGAAGCCCGGTCACCTCCTCGAAGACGTCCGGATACTGGCCAACCACGGGCACATCTGACAACTCATCATGCGGGATGTCGAGGGAATTTATAAAACTATCCATTACCCCATCGCTAGGTAGACTACCAAACACTACCCTCCGCCCATCATCCGCCCTAACTGTCACCAAAAAGCCCTCACAGTCTACCACCACCCCGTATCTTTAGAGCCAATCGACCCTCAATATAATGCCATACCCAGTAAAGCCCAAATCAAAGCAATCACAAACAAACATACATCCATGACTCGATAAGACCAAATTTCGGCAAATCATACTAAGGTTAGTTGAACCACCAATCGGGTTCGTCACAACCAACGGTCTATCGACTATCTCGGGTTCCAGTCCCAACCTATCTACCAGGTCCCTAGATATGAAGGAACGGGAAGCCCTATTATCAAAAAAAACTCGAACAGGTACATCATGAATAGAAAGCATACCTTGAATGACGACATTCTTTCCTTTCTCCGCCGAAGTTGGGGCATTCGACGAAGAAGGAATGGCACCGATAGCATATGCTTTCACAATCTGCTTCTCCATAAGAGGTTGTGGACATTTATCCTTATGATGTCCCACTTGGCCACAGTTGTAGCACTTCCTATCCGTTGGCTTGGCCCGACACTCTTTAGCATAATGGACCTTCTTACCATAGCTGAAGCACTCAACATCTTTCTTGCTCTTTTTCTAGCCATCCTTAGTTTGATTCTGCTTCCTCTTGTTCTAAGTGTTATTCTTGCTTCCACCGCCTGCTTGCGGCTACATCCCTTCTGCAGATGCAATCTCAGTCTTTGACTTAGGGTAAAGACTCTCTGATCTCAAAGCTTTCCCCACAATCGATTAAAAAGTCTCATCGATGTGGTTGATAAGCCTTTCCCCCAAGTATTCATCCAAACCAGTAATGAACTTCTCATTCTTCTTCTCAGGAGTATCGATAAGGGATAATCCATACATTGACAAAGTGTCGAACATAGCAATATAGTCCGAGACTGCCCTACCATTCTGTTTAAGCTCCAAGAACTTCCTAAACAATTCCGACTTCTGAGCAGCTGGGATAAACTTGTCGCTAAAGCGAGCCTTAAACTGATCACAAGTAACCTGATCCTCTGGAGTGGCTGTCTTAATAGCATTCCACCAATTCATCGCTCGCCCTCGTAGCTGACGAGACGCTAGCCTTCTCTTCATCGCAACCTTGATACCCAAATCGTCGAAGATACGATCACAACTATCCAACCAATCCTGAACATCCGTGGCCGACTCCGTTCCGTGGAACGGCTTCCCACCAAGGTTAGTGTAATCCTTGCACAACTTGGCGAAATCGGCCCTAGGCGCCTGCACTATTGGACCACCACCGTTACCGACATTGGGAGCTGCCCGCTGCACATCCCTAAGCATTTCTCTCATGAGGTTAGTAAACATCGCCCTCATGTTAGTAGCATTCCCATTATTGGCCCCTCTACCAGCACCTCTTGCGCATCGGCTCATCGTTCAATCTATAAAGAGAAAACGATTAACCATCTCCATAGTGGTGCTAGTGCAGTGCGACTTCATCCTTAGCTATACTAACAATATATATACATATTATAGCTTTTGAAAACCAAAGTAATCACAAATACGCACTCTCATATATGTACTATCTCTCCCTAGTGTCTTTTCCTAGGTTAACTACGCAACCTAGAGCTCTGATACCAAATGTGATGGCCCGCCCCGCACCAACCGACATTTACTCCAAAAGTGCGTTGTACACATGTCCAATTAGCACGGGACGGTCGTCAGAAGAAAAGGAAGAAGACGAGGAATCAACAAAGAACCTATAGAATGTCTCACAATGCATGGAACAAAATATAATAACAACATACTTGACATAAAACAGGTGAGACAATGCATAAGCTGAAACAAACTATCATAGCAGCGGAAAATCCAAAGTACAACTTATGATACAAAGCCAACATTATTACAACTTTTAAAAACTGTCTCAAAAAGCTAACAAGAAAGGTACACTACTAATGCCCAAAGTAGTGACCAGCAACGACACAGGGAGAATATATATATATATATATATATATATCATACGTGGAAGCCTCCTGCTCGCCTTCGAATCCGCTACTCGCGCATCATCAGCTAACATGTCTCTAGTCTGCTCGTGAGAGCACCCAGAGTAATAAGAAGAGACATAAAACTCTAGGTCAGACAAAAAGTCTGGTATGAGCGATAAGCAGCTGAATAGAACAATAACAGGTATACTAAACCATACCTGAACCTGGACCTGCAACCAAAGAGTTAGCACTACATACTGTACAACACTCTAAGGTGCCACTAAACAAATGGTGTAAAGATAACGGGGGTGGGGTGTGCATGTCATAGTGATGGCAAACAATCAAACATAGCAACCATCCTCACATATCTCACTCAGTGCGTAAAGTATAGATATCCACCACTTCGATCACCCAATACTTTGCTATGATCACTCTGCCCCATGAAGTCATAACGGCCTCACTGCACTGATCCATAGCCACTAATCCTTCGCTATGTCCACTTTGCCCCATGGAGTCGTACACACCCCATTACACTGGCTCATAGCCTTACTAATCCTTTACTATGTCCACTCTGCCCCATGGAGTCACAATGGCTCCACTGCACTGGCACATAGTCTTACTACGATCACTTTGCCCCTCGAGTCATGATGACTCTACTACACTGATACGTAGTCCTGCTACGATCACTTTGCCCCTCGGGTCGTGATGACTCTACCGCACTAATACGTAGCTCATCATCCCTTTTTCCATGGTGAATCGAAGTTATGAACGTCGACAACTCCTTAGCACATGTCCCGCTGCAAAGCCCAATCATGAAGTGAACTCATTGGTTCCCAACTGGATCCTGAGCTCTAACTTCTTTTTGGACTACCTTTGCATCTCGGGTTATTGGTCATCATCAGATCGATCTTCATTCAGTTCATGATTATCATATAGGCTCGGGTTCATATCAATTCATAGCACCCTCTTCAGATCGGTTCGGATCGGATAGCATTCACCCATCAGTCCGGATCGGACAGCCTCCCCCATCGGTTCAGATCGGATGACTTCCCTCATCGGTTCGGATCGGACGACTTCCTCCTATCGGTTCAGATCCTTCTCCCCAAGCACTCCAGGTCAGTTCGAACCTCTCGAGCTTCTCCATAGTGTATTGGTTCGGGTAGGAGTGACACACAAAGGCAGGTCGGATCGGGGTTCGTGTCCAGATCGTCTCATGGATACCACAACTTGGAGGGCGGTTCGGTTCGGAATCTTTCCTCCGATCCGATTAGGATCGGCCAAATTCCTGCACTTCCTTCCAGCGACTGTTTACGCCACTCGATGGCGTTTTCGACCATTCTATCTATTCTAATTAATCACGAAGCATATCATATAGTCATAGCAACAAGTAGAAGTGACCTCAAACACCAAAACATAAACATGATAGGTTAAAATGGATCAAACATAGCCAAAACCCCATATTTTCCCTTAAACATGTTCAAGCATAAATAATGATAGAATTAGCAAAACTTAACCAAATTAACCCAAGTTCATATCAAAGATCTAAAACATCATTTAAGAATTTATAAATATTTTTCCATAATTTTATCATGTTTAAATTCGCTAATTAACACTAATTACCCTTAATTAGCCATAATTAGTGAGGAACTATGGAAATCACTCACCTTAGCCACAAATAAACCTTAGATCTAAAATAAATCTCTGTTTGGGCGTGAATAACAATGCAAATCAGCAGCTCTAATCTTGATTTGGTGAAGATCTCCCTTGATTTGATGTTGCTAAGCTTAATTCTTGATTAGAAAGTGATTTGGAGGTGATTTAGAGGTTGGAGGCCATTTTTAGGGTTTCTAAGAGGTAAGTGGAGGCCAGAAAACTGAAATGGAATGAAACCCTAACTCTTTTCAACCTCTCCATAACCCTAATCCCGAAATGGGTTATGGGCCCATTCACTAATCACCCTATTTGGCCCGGTTAAGCAGTTTTTCACCTTCCAAACCTTATTTCAGCCATATCTCTCAAACGGTAAGTCCGTTTAGCTATTATGATCACTATATGGAAAGGTAAACCATCAAACGAATCTAATGGAAGTGGTTTCAGGTCAAAATTCCTTTCCAATCAAAAGTTATGGCCGAAACAAGATCGACTAGGGGCAAAATGGTCATTTAAAAATCGACAAAAATCATGAACATGGGAAATGACCCCAATGGTCGTCTCCCAAAGCCACATGACCATACGACTTCATATAAGAAAGAAATAAATATTCTACGATCCTTCGATGCGTAGAATGCGGGTTGTTACACACGAAAAGTGTTCACTTACATATCACTCAAAATAGACAAAATTCCAAATATAAATATTTATTTTGCATTAAATATGAATTTAATTTATATTTTAAATGTCAAATTTTCTAGGTCATTACAATCTCCCCCGCTTAAAACTTTTCGTCCTCGAAAAGGAGAGCTGTAAAATTTTGCTTAAGTAAAATAAATATTACTAAGTTTTCAAAATAATTTGGAGTTTCAAAATGCGCTCTCAATCGAAATTTTCCAGAATCTCATTCTAGGGCGTTCCTAACCCTATCTCTAATGAGATATTATAACTCTGATGAGTTCTATCCTTTGTTCAAATATGTCGTACCCCGTAGCTTTGTATAACCAAAGCTCTGATACCACAAATGTAACATCCCTACTTTCTGCCCGGTTCTCGCCGGTAACTAAACCAACTTAAACCGTTCACAAAGGAAGATTGTTATGGGTACTAACATATACTGAACAAAACAACAGAAATTTTTATAATATGATTCAATATTTCATCAGAGTTTAGGAAGGAACAATTAACTCCAGGTCAGTCATGGGACTGGTGTGAGAACATAAAATAGTCAATTTTGGGTTTATTTTAAAGTTGGAAAATTCACCAGACCACGTAGCTAATGCGGAATGGGTTTTGCTCCATGTGAATTCACCGTGCATAAAATTCGCAATTTGGAGTGTATTCTCATAAGAAGCAGATTTGAAGTGAATCCCCATACAACACCACAGCTAGTGTGTGTGCGATACGACAAAATCAATATATATGAACACATGTTCATCCATCAACATGGCAACAAATTAAACAGCTATAAAATGGTGTGCAAGCATTACATTAATAATGCTTAGTTTTTAATGTTAAATTTTAAAACATGCATCAACCATCACAGTCACAACCATTCATAAGTAAATAATAAATCATCAACGGATCTACTAATTAAAATAGCAATTCTACTTATAAAATAATTATTTAAAATTAATGTTCTCACTAGTTATGATTTCCAATTCTTTAGTGTTAAAACTTTGCATCTACTGCGGACCAAGCCTACGAATGATCGCTTGCAAATTTCAAGGAAAACGCGTTATTTCCTTTATCTTCAACCGAATGTATATATAAAATACATATACACTTTATACTTAAACACACGTCTATATTCCTCAAAGCAAGAGAAGGAAGAAGGTGTTATGAGGAGGGTCATGGTGTTGCTTAAGTCACGGTAAGAAGGTGGAGGTGTGGTGAGGTTTGCTGAGGCTTTGAGGTGCGGTTTAGCACAGTGCAGAGAAATGGGTAAAGCTTCTTTTTTTATGTTTCTCACGTGAAGGAAGTGTAACAACCCGGAAAATCTGGGCCAGTTTAAAATTTTTATTTTGGCAATTTTTGCGAATTTTGATTATTTATAATGAAATATTTTAAATAATATCGACGAGAAATTTAGTTTGAATATAATTCGACTTATATATTATATACGTCGTCGTTAAAATATAAATATTTATATATAATTATAAATAGAATTGAAAATGGCGCGGTAGTTCGATAATTCGATTTCAAACTTCAATTGAATGTACCGGGTGCAAAACAATCCGGATTTTAGTGAAACCAAAAACATTAGGATCTAATTGTGAATATCTTTCCAACGAATCCGAATAATCAAAATTTAATAGCAGGAATCAAAACATATGTCCAGTTGAAAATTCTGAATAGTCGCTATGGAATTCAGGCCCTTAAAAATTGACATTTTGCAAACAACCTCGGATTTCGACGAAACCACTTTTGTTGGGTCCGCAGTGTCAAATTATTGCTAGGTTTTAAATTTCATAATTTTTCGAATCAATATGTGAGCGTGGCAAAAGAAAACGCGTTTGACCAGTTTCAGTTGATTTTAATCGACTGAAAATTGGTCATTTTTCCAACGGTCTCAGAATTCGACGAAACTAGTTTTGATAGGACCGTATCGTCAATACGAAGCTAGAAAATATTTTTATAGAATTTTTCTAGTTAGTATGTGACCCCGGAAATTTAAAATGTACGTTTAAATTGAATATATACTGATTTATGTTTTAAATTTGATGAAAACCTATCGTAACAGCCGAATCAGCTCACGATACATATCCCATTGTGTTCGGAATGGGGGTAAATAGCTAGGGGCGACAATCGTTGGGTTTCGTTTGGTGTGCGAATGAAAAGGATATATATGGGAAAATATTATTAAAATAAATAATATATAAACCTTTTATTTCACCAACCCTAAGTCAACCTGTTCATAGCGGTCAACTAAAAGAAAAATCGCCCCTCCTCTTTCACAACAGACGGCCGAACTCTCTCAGGGGTTCTCCCCCTTCGATTTCAAAATCCACGCAACAAAATTGGAAATTTCCAATGCAAATCTCTTCCTCTACTCGAGTTCTTCATTTTGAACGGATTTGATGAGTTTTTACATCGTATTTCGCTGGATTCTCCACCTCGAAGCAATCCCGTTCGAGGCGTCATCTGTGGCCGGCGGCGGAATCGAATAGCGCTGCACCTCCAGCGAGGCAAGAGGAGGCTCCGACCCTCTTCAGCGTGGGCCCTGATCAACCTCACGGTGAACACAGAAGTGGAAAATTCTAACCCTAGAGTTTGAGCGGGTTCCAGGCTTGGGGATGACGTTGAATGTATTGGTAAGGTAATTAATTAATTTAAATTATAGTTAGTCATCTTATGTTAATGACGTTTAAAAATTCAATGTAAAATCAGTTTCATTTAAAAATAAATAACGATGATTTTTATTTCAGTTTTTTTTAAAAAAAAAAAGAAAAAAAATAGCATTAACCTTGTTTTTTTTTTCAAATGTATATCTCCTTGTTTTTAAAATGTATATCACTTTGTTTTTGAAATTATAAACTAGAATTTGATTTTTGAAAATATAAACTAGAATTTGACTTTTGAAAATGAAATATTTAAAATAAATAACTTTGCATAATAAAAATTCGATTTTTATATATTGAACTTTGAAATAAAAATTCGATTTTTATATATTGAACTTTGAAATAAAAATTCGATTTTTATATATTGAACTTTGAAATAAAAATTCGATTTTTATATATTGAACTTTGAAATAAAAATTCGATTTTTATATATATAGTGGCCTTGGGCAACGAAGGTGACAAAAAGGCGAAACGACGAAGATTTCTATAAATGAAGAGTCAAGATGATTGGATAGCTATAGGTGAGAATTTCTCACTCTTCAATTTATTTTCTAGTTATATATATATACTAGGATGCAGACGGTGTTTAGTAGCACCCGACACAATCGTCCACAGACCATGAACTTGTTTGTTTGGCTGTTTGGTGATTGATTGCGATATTGGTTTGAATGTGGTTTGTGGTGTGAAAAATCGAATCGATAAATTGGTTAGGATTAGACGTGCGCCGTTATAAGGCGAAGGAGTAAGGCTAGGTTAGACTCTTACTCCAAATTTTGTGGTTTGCATAATGAAATGAATTGAATTGTTTGGTGAAATGAATGGATTGATTGATGTGTGAATGGCGTGGGCCTTCACTAGACCGGGGATAAGGCTAGGCCTCGTCCCGTTTCTAGTATCGTGCCGTTATGCCGCCGAAATTTTCTAAAATAAGTTAGAAAAATAAAAATATCATTTTATTTAAAGAATGAACTGAATGGAAATTCATATGTTGAAATAAAATGTTTTATCGTTAAAAATATAATTTTTAACGTGAATGTGAATAAATAAAATATTCATTTACAAACCAGACGGTTTGTTTATGTACACTTATTTGAAGGACATTGATTGGGTCGATAAATTTTACACATCGCCCAACTGCACAAATAAAATATTTGTTTGATTGTTTGAAACCCTACACGGGTGTTAGGATGAAATATGCAGTTCACTCATCCTGATTGATTAAATATGTCGATCGATTGATTGACAAGCTGCTATAAGCGTTAAATGTCTATATTTGATGCTTATACAGTGTAGTGCACTTTGGTTGATGGTTGATTATTTTTCAATGTTATTATATACATGTGTTGTATGAAAATCCATATAATTAACTTTATATGGTAATTGATTGGGCCTCATTCCAATTTGAAAAATAAAGAATATTATAAAATAAAAGTTCATGTGTTGACAGTACTCATTCATTGAGATTGGTCATGTGTTGAACGAAATATTTTTGTAATAAAATTTACATCTTTATCATTATAAAATAAAAGTTCATGTGTTGACAGTACTCATTCATTGAGATTGGTCATGTGTTGAACGAAATATTTTGATAATAACGACTATTTTGAAAAAGAAATATTTGAAATAGAATATTTGAAAATAGAAATATATGAAGCCGTGTTGATTAGATTGACGCCATTTTGACGTGAACGATATTTATATCGATTTTATTCATTTTAAAATGAATATCGAAATGAATTGAAAACGATTTCGAAATGAAATGAATTGAAAACGATTTCGAAATGAATTGAATTGAAAACGATTTCGAAATGAAAATGAATTGAAAACGATTTCGAAATGAATTGAATTGAAAACGATATCGAAATGAATCGAAAACGATTTCGAAATGGAATTGAATTGAAAACGATTTCGAAATGAAAATGAATTGAAAACGATTTCGAAATGAATTGAATTGAAAACGATTTCGAAATGAAAATGAATTGAAAACGATTTCGAAATGAATTGAATTGAAAACGATATCGAAATGAATTGAAAACGATTTCGAAATGAATTGAATTGAAAACGATTTCGAAATGAATTGAATTGAAAACGATTTCGAAATGAATTGAATTGAAAACGATTTCAAATTGAATTGAAAACGAATTGAAATGAATTCAAATTGAATTGAAATTTGAATTGAATAGAAATGAATTTTGAAACGAATTTATAAAGAAGAATTCAATTTTGATTTGAATTGAAAAGGAAGTTGAAATTGCTTTTGAAACGAATTTAAAACTATTTATATAATTCGTTTTAAATAGAAATCGACGAAGTATATATTATATATATTATATATAATATAATGGCCTGAATAGAACGCGCCGCGCCGCGGCAGTTCGAGAATTTCGACCATTTATTTCAAACGGACATTGCGGGAGATCCGACCGTCGGATTCTCCTAAAACCGGAACCGTTGGGTTCGTATCGAAAAGAGCTTTCTAATGAATGTTAGAAATTTGAAATATAATGGTTGGATTTGGAGATACGTCCAAATCAAATTCGAAAAAGGTCGCTGTAAGTGCCGTTCGATGGCCGTTGATGGAAATCGACTGTACGGGCCTTGATAAAATTATTAAAAATAGTAATAATTTGTGTAAAATCATAAGAAATGATTTAGAAAGAATTGGGATGAAAAACTCCATATTTGAAAAGATAAAAATAGATTTTTATCGAAATGAACTGGTTTTGAACTAGAATTATAATTCTATTTATTTTTAAATAAATAAATTGAATTTAAAAAGGGTTTTAAAAATAACCAGAATATCCAATGATTGCATTGGAGTGGATTTGAATCGAAATTGTCTTCGGAATATTTCGATGTTGGATTTCGTGATTGTACAAATGTTGTTATGGAAATTTGAAAGATATATATATATATCGTTATTTCCAATGCGATATTTGTTAGTCGTAGAATTTGATATTGAATATAAGCCGGTATATTTTCTATTCAGAGCCTTGTATTGAATATCAAAATGTGATTTGGGTTTGTCGTGAATGGTGTCTTCACTAACACTGTTCTTGAACCCAGTTGAGAAAAGATTAAATCTTTTTATTTAGATTTAATGAAGTGTACCAATTAAATAACATTTAATTGGAATTGAATCGATATTGATTTTTGGGTTTATCGTGAACAGTGTTTTAAATAACACTCGTTCTTTAACCCGATAATTAATGATTGTGATTTTGGGTTTACCGTGAACCGTGTTTTAAATGACACTGATTCTTTAACCCAGTTAACGATTAAAACTAAGTGGAGTTTTAATGAATCTTTAATTAGATTGGAAAATCGAGAATGGAGTATCACCAGTTTTACTCCAGGCGATAGTTAAATCTTTAATTAGATTTGAACGTGAAATGGTAATTGAATTTACCGATAACACTGTGGTGTTCGATACGAAGTATTACCAATTTTACTTCATGGGATTAATAGGTTGGGATTGGGAGATTAAAACAAATGATTACTTCGGTAAGGTTCGCTAATTCCGACTAGTTTGAATTGATATTCAAAAGTAGATTAAAGAATAAATTCAAGAATTTATCTTTGATAAAATTAATGGGAACCTTTCCCTATGAATGTGAAATTTAGAAACTAACTGTCGGTTAGCTAAGCAGAATGGTTTTCTGGATATTGATCTGATGTTGGTTTCGGCCTTCGGGGTTAATATTTGGGGAATTATTCTCTTGATTAATTTACGGTTAGTGACTAATGAATTGGAATGAGGCGTATGTTGTGTTTGTGTAACACTTATTTAAAGTATACGCGAGTTACTCGGAAAGACCGGGTTTATCCCATTCCGAATAACTGATACGACGATAAGTCGAAGATGAAGACGATGGTCGAAGACCGGAGGTCTTCACGTCGTTTGGGTAATTACTGATGATCTTGATTGGGCTGTACACCCAAGAAGATGGAAACAGTTAGTGATCATCCAGACGTACTTGGAGATCGATGGATATGCGAGGTACTAGGTGCCTCCAGTTTCGTTCAGACCCAGAACGGACTTGTAAATGGACTGTGTGTCTGACATTGGATTTTAGTCCGTGTGATTGATCTCTATTAAATATATATCTGTTTGGCGGCGGAGAATTTATTCTCTTGCTTAACGCCCTTCTCTGAGACGTACGAGCTCAGGGGTTATATATTGATGGATATCAATCGCATGGAGTGAATTGCCTGTGTGGCATGCCTAAGTGGCAAATGATCAAGGCTTCTGTTGAAAAGCAAAGTCTTGTGGTTGATGATCGAAGCACGGCCTTCGTGGCGTAGCTTTGTGTAACGTTGATTCGCGAGTATCACACCCGGTATGAATCAAAAACGGGAGACGGACCTCAGGGAGGGCCTACGTTTCCTCCTAGCTAAAAGTGGCGTCAGTGGTTTTACACGCCCTGACGAGTTTGACTTATGTTGTTGTTGCTGTTGCGAGGCGCCTCGGATTGATCGGTCGTTCTCGAACCGATGGAGTCATTTAGTTGGCTCGCTTACGCCCCAAAGGGCGGCGAAACGTAGTGCTCAGGTATAATAATCCACATCGGTGGACCGGCCCTGTCGCTCCAAGGCTTGCCTGCGCGCTTGCCTGAGACTCGGGCTAGGCAGTCTCGAATCATTGAGGATCTTGCCCCTAGCCTCGGTTCATACCATAAATGATAACCCAACTTCCAATACGACATTTGCGGTTTTGATTGTAAACTTATATATGGCGACATAGTGTTATGGGCCATTCATGCCGCCTATGATTGATACTTATGATTTGAAGTTGTTTTATACACTATGCACTTATAATAGTATCAAATGATTTGTTTTAACCGTATCAAGCATTCTTTGGCTGTTATAAGGGAAAACCCTATCCTCGGCTGCGTTGCATTGTGTGATGGGACCTGGGTCTTATAACAGCTTCATTTTTCTTTATTTAGCATTGCGCTGTTTGTTTTATGCACTGGTATTCTTGGGAGGAAACCCGTTCCGTGTTATACGGCGTGGTCCCTTGATTTACCTAACTTTTAAAATAAAGAATAATAACTGTTTTAGTTCTCACACCAGTCCCATGACTGACCTGGAGTTTATTGTTTTAACCTAAACTCTGGGTGCCCTTATTTTGACACGGGCAGCTAGTAGTTTTGGTTTTGCAGATTTATATTCACAGGATCCTGGTTTACAGCTGGAACGATATCCGGAAAGCTTTGTATCCGTATATCTACTTCTAGCTGTGTATCGTATTATTTTCCGCTGCTATGTATTTAAATGTAATTTAAATCTCTGATATTTCTGTGTAATATTCTTTTATACTCTGTATATTCTTGTAATCTGATGCATTGTTGTAATATACAGTGAAATGTTCTTCTGTATGCGTTCTGCTTTGTCGTGTTCTCAAACTATCCGACGCTTTCCTTTACGGGGAAGTTACGGGTTTTCACAGTTGGTATCAGAGCTTTGGTTTACAGAGCTCGAGAACATGACACAATAGAACTATACGAAAGAATTCATCAGATATTGGATTAGTAATATCCAATTATAATGACTCGATAGAGATGGGATCAGTAGTATCCTAGAACGAGTGTGAAGAGTATATTTTTAAAAAAGTGAAAACAAATTTTGTTTTGAAAATTTAAATCAATTATTCGTATTTGATTATTTATTTATTTTGATGTGGACAATCCAGTATATATAGATTTTGCGTATACGTCTGATCCGCGTGTATTCGAAGTTTTAATATATTGGATAGATATAGAGTCGCACTCTAGTCGCCCGGACATGGTCCTGGTGATGAAGTATACCATCACCAGCATTTATTTTCGAGTAACGAAAGTGTGATATCTATATATTTCCATTAGACTGGTGTGAGAACCAAATCTTATATAGCTAGAATACATTGTTGTGATTTGGCATCAAAAACATGATTTTTGTATATGTATCAAAATTATGAATTTGAAACGTTAAATTCACTAATTGATTGATGTTTGTGTTGTTTGTTTAGTTGTTTGCTAATTTTTAACCATTAAGCCTAATTGGATCAAATATTGAATTATATTGAAATTTGGTCGCATCTGCTTGCATATACATGTATATCATTGAACAGGTCATAGCAAGGAGGCTAGAGCCAGAGAATAAAATTTGTTTGCCCGACAAATAGGTACATGTTTATTACATAATTTCCTGTTTTGTTTGGGTGATGATGATTTTGTGAGCCTATTGGCTAGCCGCTTGGCTTTTTCTTTTTCTTTTTGAGATCTGAAGGACCGGGGAAGCTATTTGAAATTCCCCGATGCTCCCATTGCAGGGGAGGTTATGGCGAAAATTTTCGAAAATTTAGGGTGTTAGCCAAATTTTTGAAATTTTGAAAATTCTCAGAAACTAAAGAGTTGGAGAATAGAAGTCAGATCGAACGTAGAGTTGATTAATCAAACCACTTTCGACTTTGTTCCTTTTCGGGGACGAAAAGTTTTAAGTGGGGGAGATTGTAACAACCCGGAAAATCTGGGCCAGTTTAAAATTTTTATTTTGGCAATTTTTGCGAATTTTGATTATTTAAAATGAAATATTTTAAATAATATCGACGAGAAATTTAGTTTGAATATAATTCGACTTATATATTATATACGTCGTCGTTAAAATATAAATATTTATATATAATTATAAATAGAATTGAAAATGGCGCGGTAGTTCGATAATTCGATTTCAAACTTCAATTGAATGTACCGGGTGCAAAACAATCCGGATTTTAGTGAAACCAAAAACATTTGGATCTAATTGTGAATATCTTTCCAACGAATCCGAATAATCAAAATTTCATAGCAGGAATCAAAAGATATGTCCAGTTGAAAATTCTGAATAGTCGCTATGGAATTCAGGCCCTTAAAAATTGACATTTTGCAAACAACCTCGGATTTCGACGAAACCACTTTTGTTGGGTCCGCAGTGTCAAATTATTGCTAGGTTTTAAATTTCATAATTTTTCGAATCAATATGTGAGCGTGGCAAAAGAAAACGCGTTTGACCAGTTTCAGTTGATTTTAATCGACTGAAAATTGGTCATTTTTCCAACGGTCTCAGAATTCGACGAAACTAGTTTTGATAGGACCGTATCGTCAATACGAAGCTAGAAAATATTTTTATAGAATTTTTCTAGTTAGTATGTGACCCCGGAAATTTAAAATGTACGTTTAAATTGAATATATACTGATTTATGTTTTAAATTTGATGAAAACCTATCGTAACAGCCGAATCAGCTCACGATACATATCCCATTGTGTTCGGAATGGGGGTAAATAGCTAGGGGCGACAATCGTTGGGTTTCGTTTGGTGTGCGAATGAAAAGGATATATATGGGAAAATATTATTAAAATAAATAATATATAAACCTTTTATTTCACCAACCCTAAGTCAACCTGTTCATAGCGGTCAACTAAAAGAAAAATCGCCCCTCCTCTTTCACAACAGACGGCCGAACTCTCTCAGGGGTTCTCCCCCTTCGATTTCAAAATCCACGCAACAAAATTGGAAATTTCCAATGCAAATCTCTTCCTCTACTCGAGTTCTTCATTTTGAACGGATTTGATGAGTTTTTACATCGTATTTCGCTGGATTCTCCACCTCGAAGCAATCCCGTTCGAGGCGTCATCCGTGGCCGGCGGCGGAATCGAATAGCGCTGCACCTCCAGCGAGGCAAGAGGAGGCTCCGACCCTCTTCAGCGTGGGCCCTGATCAACCTCACGGTGAACACAGAAGTGGAAAATTCTAACCCTAGAGTTTGAGCGGGTTCCAGGCTTGGGGATGACGTTGAATGTATTGGTAAGGTAATTAATTAATTTAAATTATAGTTAGTCATCTTATGTTAATGACGTTTAAAAATTCAATGTAAAATCAGTTTCATTTAAAAATAAATAACGATGATTTTTATTTCAGTTTTTTTTAAAAAAAAAATAGCATTAACCTTGTTTTTTTTTTTTCAAATGTATATCTCCTTGTTTTTAAAATGTATATCACTTTGTTTTTGAAATTATAAACTAGAGTTTGATTTTTGAAAATATAAACTAGAATTTGACTTTTGAAAATGAAATATTTAAAATAAATAACTTTGCATAATAAAAATTCGATTTTTATATATTGAACTTTGAAATAAAAATTCGATTTTTATATATTGAACTTTGAAATAAAAATTCGATTTTTATATATTGAACTTTGAAATAAAAATTCGATTTTTATATATTGAACTTTGAAATAAAAATTCGATTTTTATATATATAGTGGCCTTGGGCAACGAAGGTGACAAAAAGGCGAAACGACGAAGATTTCTATAAATGAAGAGTCAAGATGATTGGATAGCTATAGGTGAGAATTTCTCACTCTTCAATTTATTTTCTAGTTATATATATATACTAGGATGCAGACGGTGTTTAGTAGCACCCGACACAATCGTCCAAAGACCATGGACTTGTTTGTTTGGCTGTTTGGTGATTGATTGCGATATTGGTTTGAATGTGGTTTGTGGTGTGAAAAATCGAATCGATAAATTGGTTAGGATTAGACGTGCGCCGTTATAAGGCGAAGGAGTAAGGCTAGGTTAGACTCTTACTCCAAATTTTGTGGTTTGCATAATGAAATGAATTGAATTGTTTGGTGAAATGAATGGATTGATTGATGTGTGAATGGCGTGGGCCTTCACTAGAACGGGGATAAGGCTAGGCCTCGTCCCGTTTCTAGTATCGTGCCGTTATGCCGCCGAAATTTTCTAAAATAAGTTAGAAAAATAAAAATATCATTTTATTTAAAGAATGAACTGAATGGAAATTCATATGTTGAAATAAAATGTTTTATCGTTAAAAATATAATTTTTAACGTGAATGTGAATAAATAAAATATTCATTTACAAACCAGACGGTTTGTTTATGTACACTTATTTGAAGGACATTGATTGGGTCGATAAATTTTACACATCGCCCAACTGCACAAATAAAATATTTGTTTGATTGTTTGAAACCCTACACGGGTGTTAGGATGAAATATGCAGTTCACTCATCCTGATTGATTAAATATGTCGATCGATTGACTGACAAGCTGCTATAAGCGTTAAATGTCTATATTTGATGCTTATACAGTGTAGTGCACTTTGGTTGATGGTTGATTATTTTTCAATGTTATTATATACATGTGTTGTATGAAAATCCATATAATTAACTTTATATGGTAATTGATTGGGCCACATTCCAATTTGAAAAATAAAGAATATTATAAAATAAAAGTTCATGTGTTGACAGTACTCATTCATTGAGATTGGTCATGTGTTGAACGAAATATTTTAGTAATAAAATTTACATCTTTATCATTATAAAATAAAAGTTCATGTGTTGACAGTACTCATTCATTGAGATTGGTCATGTGTTGAACGAAATATTTTGATAATAACGACTATTTTGAAAAAGAAATATTTGAAATAGAATATTTGAAAATAGAAATATATGAAGCCGTGTTGATTAGATTGACGCCATTTTGACGTGAACGATATTTATATCGATTTTATTCATTTTAAAATGAATATCGAAATGAATTGAAAACGATTTCGAAATGAAATGAATTGAAAACGATTTCGAAATGAATTGAATTGAAAACGATTTCGAAATGAAAATGAATTGAAAACGATTTCGAAATGAATTGAATTGAAAACGATATCGAAATGAATTGAAAACGATTTCGAAATGAAAATGAATTGAAAACGATTTCGAAATGAATTGAATTGAAAACGATTTCGAAATGAAAATGAATTGAAAACGATTTTGAAATGAATTGAATTGAAAACGATATCGAAATGAATTGAAAACGATTTCGAAATGAATTGAATTGAAAACGATTTCGAAATGAATTGAATTGAAAACGATTTCGAAATGAATTGAATTGAAAACGATTTCAAATTGAATTGAAAACGAATTGAAATGAATTCAAATTGAATTGAAATTTGAATTGAATAGAAATGAATTTTGAAACGAATTTATAAAGAAGAATTCAATTTTGATTTGAATTGAAAAGGAAGTTGAAATTGCTTTTGAAACGAATTTAAAACTATTTATATAATTCGTTTTAAATAGAAATCGACGAAGTATATATTATATATATAATATAATGGCCTGAATAGAACGCGCCGCGCCGCGGCAGTTCGAGAATTTCGACCATTTATTTCAAACGGACATTGCGGGAGATCCGACCGTCGGATTCTCCTAAAACCGGAACCGTTGGGTTCGTATCGAAAAGAGCTTTCTAATGAATGTTAGAAATTTGAAATCTAATGGTTGGATTTGGAGATACGTCCAAATCAAATTCGAAAAAGGTCGCTGTAAGTGCCGTTCGATGGCCGTTGATGGAAATCGACTGTACGGGCCTTGATAAAATTATTAAAAATAGTAATAATTTGTGTAAAATCATAAGAAATGATTTAGAAAGAATTGGGATGAAAAAACTCCATATTTGAAAAGATAAAAATAGATTTTTATCGAAATGAACTGGTTTTGAACTAGAATTATAATTCTATTTATTTTTAAATAAATAAATTGAATTTAAAAAGGGTTTTAAAAATAACCAGAATATCCAATGATTGCATTGGAGTGGATTTGAATCGAAATTGTCTTCGGAATATTTCGATGTTGGATTTCGTGATTGTACAAATGTTGTTATGGAAATTTGAAAGATATATATATATATCGTTATTTCCAATGCGATATTTGTTAGTCGTAGAATTTGATATTGAATATAAGCCGGTATATTTTCTATTCAGAGCCTTGTATTGAATATCAAAATGTGATTTGGGTTTGTCGTGAATGGTGTCTTCACTAACACTGTTCTTGAACCCAGTTGAGAAAAGATTAAATCTTTTTATTTAGATTTAATGAAGTGTACCAATTAAATAACATTTAATTGGAATTGAATCGATATTGATTTTTGGGTTTATCGTGAACAGTGTTTTAAATAACACTCGTTCTTTAACCCGATAATTAATGATTGTGATTTTGGGTTTACCGTGAACCGTGTTTTAAATGACACTGATTCTTTAACCCAGTTAACGATTAAAACTAAGTGGAGTTTTAATGAATCTTTAATTAGATTGGAAAATCGAGAATGGAGTATCACCAGTTTTACTCCAGGCGATAGTTAAATCTTTAATTAGATTTGAACGTGAAATGGTAATTGAATTTACCGATAACACTGTGGTGTTCTATATGAAGTATTACCAGTTTTACTTCATGGGATTAATAGGTTGGGATTGGGAGATTAAAACAAATGATTACTTCGGTAAGGTTCGCTAATTCCGACTAGTTTGAATTGATATTCAAAAGTAGATTAAAGAATAAATTCAAGAATTTATCTTTGATAAAATTAATGGGAAACTTTCCCTATGAATGTGAAATTTAGAAACTAACTGTCGGTTAGCTAAGCAGAATGGTTTTCTGGATATTGATCTGATGTTGGTTTCGGCCTTCGGGGTTAATATTTGGGGAATTATTCTCTTGATTAATTTACGGTTAGTGACTAATGAATTGGAATGAGGCGTATGTTGTGTTTGTGTAACACTTATTTAAAGTATACGCGAGTTACTCGGAAAGACCGGGTTTATCCCATTCCGAATAACTGATACGACGATAAGTCGAAGATGAAGACGATGGTCGAAGACCGGAGGTCTTCACGTCGTTTGGGTAATTACTGATGATCTTGATTGGGCTGTACACCCAAGAATATGGAAACAGTTAGTGATCGTCCAGACGTACTTGGAGATCGATGGATATGCGAGGTACTAGGTGCCTCCGGTTTCGTTCAGACCCAGAACGGACTTGTAAATGGACTGTGTGTCTGACATTGGATTTTAGTCCGTGTGATTGATCTCTATTAAATATATATCTGTTTGGCGGCGGAGAATTTATTCTCTTGCTTAACGCCCTTCTCTGAGACGTACGAGCTCAGGGGTTATATATTGATGGATATCAATCGCATGGAGTGAATTGCCTGTGTGGCATGCCTAAGTGGCAAATGATCAAGGCTTCTGTTGAAAAGCAAAGTCTTGTGGTTGATGATCGAAGCACAGCCTTCGTGGCGTAGCTTTGTGTAACGTTGATTCGCGAGTATCACACCCGGTATGAATCAAAAACGGGAGACGGACCTCAGGGAGGGCCTACGTTTCCTCCTAGCTAAAAGTGGCGTCAGTGGTTTTACATGCCCTGACGAGTTTGACTTATGTTGTTGTTGCTGTTGCGAGGCGCCTCGGATTGATCGGTCGTTCTCGAACCGATGGAGTCATTTAGTTGGCTCGCTTACGCCCCAAAGGGCGGCGAAACGTAGTGCTCAGGTATAATAATCCACATCGGTGGACCGGCCCTGTCGCTCCAAGGCTTGCCTGCGCGCTTGCCTGAGACTCGGGCTAGGCAGTCTCGAATCATTGAGGATCTTGCCCCTAGCCTCGGTTCATACCATAAATGATAACCCAACTTCCAATACGACATTTGCGGTTTTGATTGTAAACTTATATATGGCGACATAGTGTTATGGGCCATTCATGCCGCCTATGATTGATACTTATGATTTGAAGTTGTTTTATACACTATGCACTTATAATAGTATCAAATGATTTGTTTTAACCGTATCAAGCATTCTTTGGCTGTTATAAGGGAAAACCCTATCCTCGGCTGCGTTGCATTGTGTAATGGGACCTGGGTCTTATAACAGCTTCATTTTTCTTTATTTAGCATTGCGCTGTTTGTTTTATGCACTGGTATTCTTGGGAGGAAACCCGTTCCGTGTTATACGGCGTGGTCCCTTGATTTACCTAACTTTTAAAATAAAGAATAATAACTGTTTTAGTTCTCACACCAGTCCCATGACTGACCTGGAGTTTATTGTTTTAACCTAAACTCTGGGTGCCCTTATTTTGACACGGGCAGCTAGTAGTTTTGGTTTTGCAGATTTATATTCACAGGATCCTGGTTTACAGCTGGAACGATATCCGGAAAGCTTTGTATCCGTATATCTACTTCTAGCTGTGTATCGTATTATTTTCCGCTGCTATGTATTTAAATGTAATTTAAATCTCTGATATTTCTGTGTAATATTCTTTTATACTCTGTATATTCTTGTAATCTGATGCATTGTTGTAATATACAGTGAAATGTTCTTCTGTATGCGTTCTGCTTTGTCGTGTTCTCAAACGATAGGGCGTTTCGAACGGTCTGGGTCGGTTTAGCGACTGGTTCGGACCGAGCGAAATTCCTTGCCGTCACAGGAAGGTAGATACGCGGAACTTGGGGTAGAAGAAAATGAGTGAATAAATTTGGTGTTAGAGGAAATGGGTTAGGTGGAAGGATATTTGCGTAAAAAAAAGAAGATGGGTAGGAGGAGAACTAGGTGCGTGAATAAATGAGAGAAAGGTGTGTCACTCAACAATAGTAAGGATGTGAAAACCCGTAATTTCCCCATGAAGGAAAGAGCGGATACTTTGAAAACAACACACAAAAGAACGCAGATAGAAGAACATTTCATTGTATATTACAACAATACCATCAGAATACAAGAATTTACAGAGTACGAATAAATATTACACAGAAAAATATCAAAGATTTATATTACATTTAAATACACCGCAGCGGAAAATAATACAATACACAACTAGAAGTAATACCCAGATACAGATCTTTCCGAGTATCGTTCCAGCTGTAAGTCAGGATCCCGTGAATATAAATCTGCAAAACCAAAAACACTAGCTGCCCGTGTCAAAATGAGGGCACCCAGAGTTTAGGTTAAAACAATAAACTCCAGGTCAGTCATGTGACTGGTGTGAGAACTAAAACAGTTATTAATCTTTATTTTAAAGTTAGGTAAATCAAGGGACCACGCTGTATGACACTGAACAGGTTTCCTCCCAAGAGTACCAGTGCATAAAACAAACAGCGCAATGCTAAATAAAGAAGAATGAAATATAAGACCCAGGTCCCATCACACAATGCAACACAAGCCGGAGCCAAGAATGCTTGATACATTTAAAACAAATTATTTGATACTATTATAAGTGCATATTGTATAAAACAACTTCAAATCATAAGTATCAATCATAGACGGCATAAGTGCCCCATCCCACTATGTCGCCATACTAGGCTCTACAATAAAAACCGCAAAGTCACGTATTAGAAGCTGGATTTCCATCTGTGAACTGAGGCAAGGGATCGTCCTCCACCGAATTTGAGACGCTCTAGCCCGTGTCTCAGGCAAGCGCGCAGACAAGCCTTGGATCGTCAAGGTCGGTCCACCGATGTGGATTAAAATGCCTGAACACTACGTTTCCCCACCCTATGGGGTGTCAATGAGCCAAATGACTCCATCGACTCCACACAGTCACCGATATATCCGAGGCACCTCGCAACAGCAACAACCACATAAGTAAAACTCGTCAGGACGTGTAAAACCATTGACACCACTTCTAGCTAGAAGGAAACGCATGCCCTCCCTGAGGTCCTTCTCCCGTTTCTGGTTCGCAACCGGGGGGGTGAGGCTCACGAATCAATGCTACACAAAGCTATGCCACACAGGCCGTGCTTTGATCATCCACCACAAGACTCTGCTTTTCAACAGAAGCCTTGATCATATTGCCACTTAGGCATGCCACACAGGCAATTCACTCCATGCGTCTGATATCCATCAATATACAACCTCTGAGCTCGTACGTCTCAGAGAAGGGCGTTAAGCAAGAGAATAAATTCTCCGCCGCCAAACAGATATATATTTAATAGAAATCAATCACACAGAATAAAATCCAATGTCAGACACACAGTCCATTTACAAGTTCTTCTAGGTCTGAACGAAACCGGAGGCACCTAGTACCCCGCATATCCATCGATCTCCAAGTACGTTTGGACGATCACCAACTGATTCCCTCCTCTTGGGTGTACAACCCAATCAAGATCATCAGTAATCACCCAAACGATGTGAAGACCTCCGGTCTTCGAACACCGTCTTCATCCTCGACACCACGTCGAATCAATCATTCAGAATGGGATAAACCCGGTCTTTCTGAATAACTCGCGTATATAATAAACAAGTGTTACACAAACACAACATACGCCTCATTCCAATTCAGAATATTCTTTTATTCAAATATTCTTACACTTTGGGAAAGGTTCCCGTTAATTTTATCAAAGATAAATTCTTTAAATTTATTCTTTAATCTTCTTTTGAATATCAATTCAAACCAGTCGGGATTAGCGAACTACACCGAAGTAATCATTTATTTTATTTGCCCAATCCCAACCTATTCGTGCCATGAAGTAAAACTGGTAATACTTCATATCTAACACCACGGTGTTATCGGTAAATTCAATTACCATTTCACGTTCAAATCTAATTAAATATTTAACTAACGCCTGGAGTAAAACTGGTGATACTCCATTCTCGATCTTTTCAATCTAATTAAAGATTCATTAAAACCCCACTTAGTTTTAATCTTCACAGTAATCAGTATCCTGTCTTTAACTGGGTTAAAGAACCAATGTCATTTAAAACATGGCTCACGATAAACCCAAAATCACATTCCAATGATTATCGGGTTAAAGAACCAGTGTTATTTAAAACACCGTTCACGATAAACCCAAAAATCAATCCCAATTCAATTCCAATTAAATATCATTTAATTGGCACACATCATTAAATCTAAATAAAAAGATTTAATCTTTTTCTCAACTGGGTTTAAGAACAGTGTTAATGAAGACACCATTCACGACAAACCCAAATCACATTTGATATTAAATACAAGGCTTTGAATAGAAAATATATCGGCTTATATTCAATATCAAATTCTACGACCAACAAATATCGTATTGGAAATAACGATATTAATATATCTTTCAAATTCCCATAACAATATCTGTATCATCACGAAGTCCAACATCGAAATATTCCAAAGACAATTTCGATTCAAATCCATTCCAATTCAATTATTGGAAATTCTGGTTATTTTCAAAACCATTTCAAATCCAATTTATTTATTTTAAAATAAATAAATTATTATTCTAGTTCAAAACTAGTTCATTTCGATAAAAATATATTTTTACCTTTTCAAATATGGAAATTTTCATCCTGATTCTTCACAAACCATTTCTTATGATTTTACACAAATTATTGCTATTTTTCATAATTTTATCAAGGCCCGTACAGTCGATTTCCATCAACGGCCATCGAACTGCACTTACAACGACCTTTTCCAAATTTGATTTGGACATAATTCCAAATCCAGTCATTAGATTTCTAATTTCTAATATCCATTAGAAAGCTCTTTTTGATACAAACCCAACGGTTCCGGTTTTAAGAGAATCCGACGGTCGGATCTCCCGTAATATCCATTCGAAAACAATGGTCGAAATTCGCGAACTGCCGCGACGCGGCGCCTTCGGTTCAGGACATTATATTATATATATAATATATATAATATATACTTCATCGATTTCCTTTTAAAACATATTTTATAAATCGTTTTAAATTCGTTTTCAAAACGATTTCAACTTCCTTTTCAAATTCAAATCAAGATTGAATTTTTCCATATAAATTCGTTTTAATTTCATTTCAAATCGATTTCAATTTAATTCAAATTTCGATTCATTTCAATTTAATTTGAATTTCAATTCATTTCAATTTAACTCGAATTTCAATTCATTTCAATTTAATTCGAATTTCAAATTAATTCGAATTTCAATTTAATTCGAATTTCAATTTAATTCGAATTTCAAATCACTTTCAATATTCATTGAAAAATGAATAAAATCGATATAAATATCGTTCACGTCAAAATGGCGTCAATCTAATCAACACGGCTTTTATTCAACACATGAATGTTTATTCTATTCAACACATGAATATTTTCCAATTCAACACATGAATTTATTTTCAATTCAACACATCAATTCATTTTCTATATTGGAATGAGGCCCAATCAATGACCCTATAATGTTATTTATATGGATTTTCTACAACACATGTATATAAATAGCAACGATAAATAATCAACCATCATCCAGAGTGCACCACACAACTGCATAAGCATTAAATATAAATAATTAACGCTTACACAGTATGTCAACCCATCGATTGACATACAACTAAACAATCGGGATTAGTGTACGTCAAATATCATCCTAATACCCGTGTGGGGTTTCAAATCAACAAACATAGATTTTATTTGTGCAGTTGAGTGATGCGTAAAATTTATCGTCCCAATCAATATAAGTCAAATCAGTGTATATAAACAAATCGTCCGGTTTGTTTATAAATATTTATTTCATATACACGGTAAAAATTATATTTTTAACTATAAAATATTTTTCACTATAAAATATTTTATTTCATTCCACCTCACACAATCAATTTTCACAACACCAATAATCACACAAACATGTCATCCATGGTCTGTGGACGACGGGTGTCGGGTGCTGCTAAGCACCGTCTGCATCCTAGTATATATTTTAACTAGAAAAACAAGATTTAAATTGAGAAGTTCTCACCGACTAGCTAAACCAAACGCCACGACTCTTCATATGTAGGAAATCTTCATCGTGCTCGCCTCTTTGTCAATTTCATTGTCCGTAGCCACTACATATATAAAAATCACATTTATATATTGTTGCTATGTATATAAAAAATCACAATTTTATTTTCTCTATTATATAAAAATCATATTTTTATAACTATGCTATATGGATAAAATTTCTCTTTTTATAACGCTACTATATAGATAAAAATTCTATTTTTTTTACCCCGCTACTATATAGATAAAAATTCTGTTTTTACTACGGCATTCATATAATAAAGATTATACTTTTATATCGCCACTCATATAAAAATCACATCTTTACTTCTTTTACATAATAAAAATCATATTTTTATATCTCCTTCATAATAAAGATCGAATTTTTATTATCTATATAATATAAAAATCGTATTTTTATTATTTACATCATATAAAAATTTCGCCTTTCTACTAATAATAAAAATATCGCCTTTCTACTAATAAAAATATCGCCTTTCTACTAAGAAAAATATCGCCTGTCTACTTAGAAAAATATCGCCTTTCTACTTAGAAAAATATCGCCTTTCTACTTAGAAAAATCCGACCTTTCTACTTATTAAAAATTAAACCTTTCTTTTATATTATTCAAATCTTTTCGTTCAAACAAAGGTCATATCTTTACTAAAACAAAGATCATAACTTTTATATACTAATTATAGTAAATAAAAATAAATAAATTAAATAAATAATAAAAAAAACTTACAATTTTCGGGTGTAGGAGGGTAGATGAGGGGCTGACGTGGCGGGGGATGCCTCAGAGGGCGGCGGAGGTCAGTGCAGGCAGAGGTGGAGGGGTCGGGTGGTAATGGCGTCAGTTTCGAACTGAAAAAGGGGGGGTGGCGGTTCGGGGTTTGTGGAAGGGGAAGAGGAGTCGGGGGGGGGGATCGCGGCAGGAGGAGGGGAAGAAGAAGAAGCGGCGGCGGCGGCATGAGGGGGCCCGTTCGATTTAGGGTCTTTCTCTCTCTCTCTCTTTTTTTCTTCTTGAAGAATAACGGGGGGGGGGGGGGGGATGAAAAGATATAGGAGATGGAAGAGTTATTATTATTATTATTTTATTTATTTAATTAATTTCAAAAAGCAATTTTTTATTTCGACTTCGAAATCGAACTCACCGACTATCGTCCATAGCTAATTACCCCTATTCCGAACAAATGGGATAGGTATTGCTGGCTGATTCGATCGTTTCGATCAATTTTTGTCAAAATCAAAATATAAATCTATATATTGAATTTGAGCGCACATTTCAATTTACTGGGGCCACATACGAACTCTAAAAATTCCCAAAAAATATTTTCTAGCTTCGTATTGACGATACGGTCCTAACAAAACTAATTTCATCGAATTCTGAGACCATTTGAAAAATGGCCATTTTCCAGTCGATTAAAATCAACTAAAACTGGTCAAACGCATTTTCCTTTTCCATGCCCACATATTGATTCAAAAAATTATGAATTTTGAAACCTAACAATAATTTGACATCCTGGATCCAACAAAAGTGGTTTCGTCGAAAACCGGGGTCGTTTGCAAAATTTCCATTTTTAAGGGCCAGAATTCCATAGCGACTATTCTGAATTTTCAACTAGGCGTATCTTTTTATCCCCGCTATGAAATTTCAATTTTTCGGATTCGTTAGAAAGATATTCTCAATTAGATTCAAATTTTTTTTGTTTCACTAAAATCCGGTTTATTTTGAATCCTATACATTCATTTGAACTTTGAAATCGAATTATCGAACTACCGCGCCATTTTCAATTCCTTTTATATATATAAATAAATTTTATATTCTAACGACGATTCAAATAAATATATATGTTCGAATTCTATTCAAAATAAATTTCTCGTCATCATTATTTAAAATATATCATTTTAAATATTCAAAATTCATCAAAATTGCCCAAAATAAAAATTTTAAATTGACTCGGATTTCCGGGTTATTACAAAGGAGCTCCTTTTATATCTGCTGCTCCAAAATGCCTATGGCATTGGATTCTTTGTCCCCACACTGTTCAAAATATTTGGGTAACTGTTTCACAAATCTTTGTATTGATATGGCAGGATTTATGCCAGATTTAATCAGATATCATTGCCTGTCATATCTTTAGGGTGACTAAAATTTCAAATTTAATGAGAGCTGTTTTAGAGAAAGAAGGGACATTTTTTAAATTGGTCTAGGATAGAAACAAATATATGCTAAATATTGCCTACCGCTTTTTCATGGTACGTATTTGTGTTCACAACATTTGTTTCCATCTTTGTTTTGTTAATGTGTTTTATATTGAATTTAGTTTATCAATGGTCAAATTGTTATAAATTCAACCGTTATAAACCATAAAATAAATTCAAATGTTAACGCCAAATATGTGCATTTATTTCATAATTTTTTGCTTTCTTTTTATTGCGCATTCCTTATACAAATATGGATTAGATCCCTAGTTTGGTTACACCGCTAATATTCTAAAGTTCATTCTTTGTTTTAATTATGTTAACTGAGAGACAAATATATCATCATGCACTAATCTTAAACTTAGCTTTTTTTGAATAAAATTAATTACTACTTAAATTAACCTTAATATTAATTTGATATTTTTATTATGCCATTTATACTTAACGTTTTTATAGGAAACAAATATATCTTGACGATATTTTAATATGTGAATAAATTTTCCATAGTAAATTATTCCTCAAATAAGTTACAAAATTTATTTCAAAATTGATCTTTGTTCACAACGCCACATTAGACACAAAATTTGTAAAACCAAATTGAGCTTATATTTGCAAATGTCATTTTATGTTAAAAGTGAATGGTATGTTCAAAATAAAAATCCAAGTTTTAGTAGGCATACGTACGATTTATATTAAATTTATTAAATTGCAAAATTAATACGGTAATAATTCTTGTTTCCAAAAATGTTCATACCTAGTTGAACCGAGGAACTCAAGCGTTAATATTCAATTCAATCACAAATGTAAATCTTGTTTAAAAATGTTTATAAATCCACGGAAAGAGGTCACTTAAATATCGCTTAAAATAGACAAAATTCCAAATGTAAATATTAATTTTTCGTTAAATCTGAATTTAATTTATATTTTAAATGTCAAATTCCTAGGTCATTACAACCTCCCTCACTTAAAACTTTTCGTCCTCGAAAAGAAGAGCTGTAAAATTTTGCTTAAGTAAAATAAATATTACTAAGTTTTCAAAATAATTTGGAGTTTCAAAATGCGTTCTATCAATCGAAATATTCCGAAATCTCATTCTAGGGCATTCCTAACCCTATCTCTAATGAGATATTATAACTCTGATGAGTTGTATCCTTTGTTCAAATATGTTGTACCTCGTAGCTTTGTATAACCAAAGCTCTGATACCACAATTGTAACATTTCGACTTTCTGCCCAGTTCTCGTTGGTAATTAAACAAACTTAAACCGTTCACAAAGGAGGATTGTTATGGGTACTAACATATATTGAACAAAACAACAGAACTTTTTATATCGTGATATAATATTTCATCAGAGTTACATAGAATATCATAGTTATATACATATAGCAATGGAAACATAAATATCCTCTCAGTGAAAGAAGCGATGTGATATAGCGGAAACTCTAACTTTAGCTCGAAGCTCCAACTAAGAAAGCGCTCCAACTCTTTCTTCAAGGGCCTCTAACTGTAAAACTAAACCTCTAGCTGCCCGTATGGAAATTAGTGGGCACCCAGAGTTTAGGAAGGAACAATAAACTCCAAGTCAGTCATGGGACTGCTGTGATAACATAAAACAGTTATTTCTGGGTTTATTTTAAAGTTGGGAAATTCACCGGACCTTGCCGCTAATGCGGAACGGGTTTACTCCATGTGAATTCATCATGCATAAAATTCGCAACGACTTTTGGAAAATGAAGCTGTTATAAGCTCGTCCCACATCACATAATGCAAGCGCACACCAAATTGGCAAGTTTTTCCTTATGATATCCAAACACGCTTTCATACGTGAAAATCCTCTTTCATATTATTATTAGTGCATAGTGTAGAAAACACTTTCAAAAATAGATGTATGAATCTTAGACGGCATAGTACCCCATCCTACCATGTCGCCATATGTATACAAATAAAACCGTAGGGCACGTATTGGAGATTGGGTTTCCAACTTGATGATTCCTGGCAGAAAGACCAATTAGGAATACAAGCGAAGTGCAACATAGTTTTTCCATCCAGACTCGGACACCAACTACAAATTGCGAGGTAAATCACCGGTTTTCATCCAGACTCGGACACCGAACATAGCTAATTCCCAAGTTCACAAGAGGTACCTCCGCCACAACTATCGATCATGAAATCATGTATATGTCAACAACCTAACTGTCAGTTTCTCATCATCCGGGGTGTGAGGCTTGCCGATGTCGTGGTATACACAAAGCTACGCTTATATAAGCCATGCTTTGATCATCATTATCTCATTCCATAACTTGAGTATGCCACATTATCAGTTTACAACATGTCATTGATTTCTATCAATACATAACCTCTAAGAACATAAAACTTAGGGACCGAAATAATTAATTGCCACAGTCCGATATATATATACCAACATAAATCAGTGTTATGCAGTCAATTACAATGTCAGACACACAATCCATACAAGTCCACTCTGGTTCTTAATGGAACAAAATCCGAAAATCCCCAAATATATTCAGACCTCATGCCACTCATAACCTCGTATCGAGTGTACGACCCGATTTGAGACATCAGCAATCAATCAAAATAAGTCCAAAGATTCCCGATCTTCACTTGCTATTTCTAATTCTTCAATTTCCTTCATAGCGTCGTATTATTACTTGGAATGGTTTTCGGACTTACATCCGATCCCGGTCTTTCCAAATAATAAGTGCATTTTAAAACAAAAGCTATGGACTATATTGGTTTCAATCCAAATCTCCTTCCTAATTGTTATCGATTTATTTTTTAGAATAAGGTTGGATTTATTTCCTTAATTCCCGTCTTAACTCTTCTTTACAAATCCCCTGTTCAAAACTCTCTATTCATTGTTATCATTTCCATTCGTCTTTTCAAATTTTGATTGAATGCCTTATACAATATTTTAAAAAAAGTTTAAATAATAGTTCTCAAATTAAATCATTTTCATGGAATGGTAAAACGTTTCATAAGTACTATAGGTTAGCTATTTACCAAATATGTTCAACATCATTTAAGGGTTCAAATCTTTTACTCAAACTATTCTAAATAATAAATGACGCTTGTAAGATTCCAAAATTTGTTATAAATTCAAGGGGTTTTAATTAACTTCAAAATTAGATTTTGGAAATAACCATCTCGTCCGTCAGATCAGTTAGGGATAGCCCGAGAGAGCGGGAAACTTGTATTTTCCAAACCCATGCCTTAGACACTATCCTCTCTGTCATCGTAGAACGTTTCGGGATGTATATACATGTGTATTATTGAAGCGTCAATATATATACACACACACACATTCGATAACGGTTCAAAACATAAATTGTCCAATCGTTTTAGATGCAAAATTAAAGTTCCATTCTTAAATTAAAACTATAATTTCAAATTCGTTGGGAACTTAATATAAAATTTCCAATTTTGTATTATTATTCACATATTTACAAATGGTCTTTCTTTTTTAAATAATAGTACCAAGTGAATTAATATGATCAATGTTTAGTTATGCGACTCAAATACTTTTCCCAGTTTAATTTCAAAGCTTATGAACAAACATTTATGTAAACCAACTGGTACTCAAAATCAAATTTCCTTTTTTAAGTAAATCTCAAAACTTTTTTAATTGATTTCAAGCTTACAAATGGTCATGAAAGTAAGAAACCAGGTATTATTTTTCTTAATAACCGGTGTTTAGTAATATAACTCAAATCATTTTCTAACCATATTTCAACACGTATAATAAAACCAATGTTTAGTTACATACTCAAATCAACTTTCTAAAATAAAATTTAAAGCTTATGGATGGTTACGAAACTAATCATTTACATAAACAAATGTAACTAAAAAGCCAAGTTTTTAGTTAGATTTTTAAACTTATTTCAACCTTAAGAGTCCAAAATAATTTTAAACATTTCCAAAATCATTTTGTCTTTAAGAAAAATTATTTAATCGTTCGTGAAATAGAATTTCAAATTTATTTAATAATCTAAATTCAAAAATTAACTTTTAAATTTTATTTAAAATCATTATTCTCATAAGAAGCAGATTTGAAGTGAATACCCATACAACACCACAACTATAGTGTGTGTGCTATGCGACAAAATCAATCTATATGAACACAAGTTCGTCCATCAACATGGCAACAAATTAAACAACTATAAAATGGTGCGCAAGCATTACGTTAATAACGCTTAGTGTTCAGTGTTAGATTTTCAAACATGCATCAACCATTACAGTCACAACCATTAATAAGTAAACAATAAATCATCAACGGATCTACTAATTAAAATAGCAATTCTACTTATAAAATAATTATTTAAAATTAATGTTATCACCAGTTATGCTTTCCAATTTTTCACTGTCAAAGCTTTGCGTCTATTGCGGACCAAGCCTGCGACTGATCACTTGCAAATTTCATGGACAACGCGTTATTCCCTTTATCTTCAACCGTATGTATATATAAAACACATATACACTTTATACTTAAACACATGTCTATATTACTCAAAGCAAGAGAAGGCTGAAGGTGTTATGGGGAGGGTCTTGGTGTTGCTTGAGTCACGACAAGAGGGTGGAGGAGTGGTGAGGTTTGCTGAGGCTTTAAGGTGCGGTTTGACACAATGCCGAGAAATGGGTGAAGCTACTTTTTTTCTGTTTCTCACGTGAAGGAAGGTAGATACGCGGAACTTGGGGTAGAAGAAAATGAGTGAATAAATTTGGTGTTAGAGGAAATGGTTTAGGTGGAAGGATATTTGCGTAAAAAAAGAAGATGGGTAGAAGGAGAACTAGGTGTGTGAAGAAATGGGAGAAAGGTGTGTCACGCAACAACAGTGAGGAGCTCCTTTTATATCTGCCACTCCAAATTGCTTAAAGCATTGGATTCTCTGTCCCTACATTGTTCAAAATCTTTGGGTTACTGTTTCACAAATCTTTGTATTGATATGACAAAACTTATACCAGATTTAATCAGATATTATTGCCTGCCATATCTTTAGGGAGACTAAAATTTCAAATTTAATGAGAGCTATATTTATATTTTAAATGACAAATTTAATCAGATATTATTTCCTTCCATATTTATATTTAAATGTCAAATTTTCTAGGTCGTTACAATATACCATGAATCCCTGTTATCAATTTAAGGTAAAATTCAATTATAATGGCATGACATGCTTACTTGTGGGATTGGAATCATTACACATGAAGAGGGCTCATTAAACATATATGTCTTGCACCATTCACAATACCACCGAAGCATGCATTCATGCTATATATTTTTTCATTAATTTGGTTACAATGATACTTCTATCAAATATTGACTAAACATGCATCTAAAAATGGTAATTTCTATCAGACGCTACTAAATGATTTGTCAGTAATTGATGCACTATACATTCTATACTTACAAAATTTGAAATGATTAAAAACAATTTATAAGTATTTTTTCACTATCTATAAATAGTTTCTTAAACAAATAACATCAATTTATATCGGCATAAGAGATTTAACTGCAGTAAATTCCAGTAGATGAGCATGTTCTTCAGTGTAACCATGTTAATTTAAAGTCCAGCAGTAGTTGTCTTCTTGTTCCATATATATTTGTAAGAATAATTCTTCTCATTATGTATTTGCAAAGTCCCGTCTCCAGAATGAAGAAGCAAACAACCCTAATCAACAAGCCAGACTCATCTTCTACTCATCCTTAAAAAAAACATATAACTCTGCTGCAGTATTAAAAATTTCAAGAATGCAGTTACTAGATATTAATTAACTAAGATAAATTTTATTATAGTACACTATTTTAATTTGTTAATCCACCATATAAAATAGGATCATTGACTTTTAATAAATTTTAAAATTTAATTAGTTTATCCACCTAAAAGTATCTTTCTTTCTTCTCTGTTCTGCTTCTATAATTCTTCTTCCTAAAATTCTACATCTAAATTTAATTCTAGGTGGAGTATAGTCTTCGATGTGCCTGTGTTTAGGAGAAAATTTTGTTCTTGAGAGAGAAATGCATTTCTCCTATGTATTTTCTTATATTGTAGGAGCCTTTAAAAAGAAAACGAAAGTTTCCTTTTTTTTATGAGTTTGTATTTTTTATAGATAAAGGAATAACGAATTAGGAAAAAAATATTCACTTGAATTATGCATGGCATGACATCAAAATTTTAGTAAAGCCAGAAAGGTTGTCAAGCAAATAAATTCAATTTCATTAATCTAGTGCATCACCTTATATTTGCATTGAACTTTCCAGAGCACATGTTGAAAAGAAATCAGTGTCTTCAGTAGAAGCGAAGGAAGATGATTTTCGATGAGCAGAAAATCAAACCTTATGTAAGACATTTTATGATGAATTCCACGTATGCCAAAGCAAGGATCAATGTCTGGAGCTCAAGAATTCCTATCACATGAGAGGTAGATTTGTGGATTAATATAAAATCTTTAAGTTAATCCACTTGTGGATTAACATACAAAAAATTTGTGTATCAACTTGTTAAAGTGGTGTATTAACTAACAAAAGGTGTGGATGAAAAGAAAACTTTCCATTAACTAATGAGATTTTTGGTAAAAATGATGGTAAAATATATTGTCAAAAGCAAGAAGTCAAACTTTTGAAGTGCAAACCCATGTAATAATCCACCAAACACATACAGCTGCTGCAAAATTTATAGCATCGCAAAACTATAAATTTGAGTTCCTCTTTTTTGTGACAATATTATAACCGTAAAGGGTAACCTAACGTAAATATGCATTTCAAGCATCCTACAATAAAATCTAGTTGATATTTATATATGAATAAGAATCCAGTTTTATATAAGTGGACTTGATTTTAAGAAGTAATGATTTCATTATGATTCATGCCATAATGATATACTGATTACATTTCTAATCTGTTACAATTGCAGGTGAATGAATGAAAGTATAAATGTGATGCATGGCACTAAAGCAGTGGGAACAAAAACACAATGAGTTAAAATATTTTCTTATGGAACACCTATAGGAATATACATATTAGAAAGTTACTGTTTTTGATAAATAAAATCTGGTTTAGTATTAATATACAAAATACAGTTCTATAAAGAACACCACGAATATTCAAACGCAATTTTAAAGGCAAAAATAGAGATGTACAATTTCTTGGAAAACGACATTTTTCAGATAATTCAAAAACTACATAGCATAAAATAGATAGGTGATAAAATGCTTGAGTATCAAATTTATACGACGAAGACAATTATAGCCTTCATTGTCTATTTATGTAAGAAAAGCCATGATAAAATAAAATTTAACGAAGCATGAAAAAATGGGTAAGTTAATTGTAACAAAAAGGAATTCCGCTCGATCCGAATAAGTCGCTAAACCGATCAAGACCGTTCGAAACGCCTGATTGTTTTGAGGACAAGACAAATCAGAACGCATACGGAAGAACATCTCATTGTTTATTACAACAATTCCATCAGATACAAGAATATACAGAGTAAAAATGAATATTACCCATTTGATAAATATCAGAGATTACAATAAATTACAAAGCAGCGGAAAAACAATACAACACACAACTGAAAGTAATACACGGATACAGAGCTTCCCGAGTATCGTTCCAGCCGTAAATCAGGATCCTGTGAATATAAATCTGCAAAACCAAAACTACTAGCTGCCCGTGTGGAAAATAGGGGCACCCAGAGTTTAGGTTAAAACAATAAACTCCAGGTCAGTCATGTGACTGGTGTGAGAACTAAAACAGTTATTAATATTGGTTTAAAGTTACGAAAATCAAGGGACCACGCCGTATAGCACGGAACGGGTTTCCTCCCAAGAATACCAGTGCATATAACAAAACAGCGCAATGCTCTTTGAAAAAATGAAGCTATTATAAGACCCAGGTCCCATCACACAATGCAACGCAAGCCAGAGGATAGGGTTTTCCCTTATAATAGCCAAACATGCTTGGTACATTTGAAACAAATCATTTGATACTATTATAAGTGTATAGTGTCAAAACAATTCAAATCATAAATACCAATCATAGGCGGCATGGGTACCATCTATCATGTCGCCATACTAGGCTCTACAAATAAAACCGCAATATCAGGTATTGGAAATTGGATTTCCATCATGAGTCGAGGCAAGGGGCAAGCTCCTCTCCGATTCGAGACACTCTAGCAAATGCCTCGGGACCGCACACAGCAATCCCTGGATCCTCCAAGGCCGGTCCTCTCTTACTTTTGAGGATTGGCAATTCCTGAACACACGTTTCCCGGTCCTTAAAGACCTATATCCGAGGCGCCTCGCATTCCAACAACCACATAGGTGAAAAGTAGATATAAATGTCAGGGCTGGTAGGTCACTGGCACCACCATAGCTAGAAAGAAACGTCGTGCACTCCTTGGGTCCTTCTCCCTTTTTGACTCATACCGGGGTGTGAGGCTCGCGAATTCACGTTATACACAAAGCTACGTCACCCAGACCATGCTTTGATCATCAACCACAAGACTTTGCTTTTCAACAGAAGCCTTGATCAATTGCCACTTACGCGTGCCAAACTGGCAATTCACTCCATGCGACTGATGTCCGTCGATATACAACCTCTGTGCTCGTACGTCTCAGAGAAGGGCGTTAAGCAAGAGAATAAATTCTCCGCCGCCAAACGGATGTATATTTAATAGAGATCAGTCAACACAGAATAAAATCCAATATTAGACACACAATCCATTTACAAGTTCGTTCTGGGTCTAAACGAAACCGGAGGCACTTTCCTCGCATATCCATCGATCTCCAAGTACGTCTGGACAATCACCAACTGTTTCCCTCATCTTGGGTTTACAGCCCAATCGAGATCATCAGTAATCACCCAAACGATGTGAAGACTTCCGGTATTCAACCACCATCTTCATCTTCGACATCTCGTCGAATCGGTTATTCAGAATGGGTATAAACCTGGCCTTTCTGAATAACCAACGTATATGATAAACAAACGTTACACAAACACAACAAACGCCTCATTCCAATTTAGAATATTCTTTTATTCACAAAATCACATTCTTAGGGAAAGGTTCCCATTAGTTTTATGAAAGATAAATTCTTCTAAATTTATTCTTTAATCTTCCTTTGGATATCATTTCAAACCATTTTATGGTTTTCCAAACTAGTCGGGATTAGCGAACCACACCGGAGTAATTATTTATTTTATTTCCCAACCTATTCCTCCCATGGAGCAAAACTGATAATACTCCATATCTAACACCATGGTGTTATAGGTAAAATTAATTACCATTTCATGTTCAAATCTAATTAAAGATTTAACTACCGCTTTGGAGCAAAATTGGTGATACTCCATTCTCGATCACTTTTCAGATTTGAGAATTTAAATTATCAATTCACATTTCAATCTAATTAAAGATTCATTAAAACTCCACTTCGTTTTAATCTTCCTCAAAAATCAATATCCTGTCTTTAACTGGGTTAAAGAACCAATGTCACCTAAAACACGATTCACGACAAACCCAAATCACATTTGATATTAAATACAAGGCTCTGAATAGAAAATATACCGGCTTATATTCAATATCAAATTCTGAAACCAACAAATATCGTATTGGAAATAACGATATAAAATATATCAGTCAAATTCCTATAACAATATTTGCATAATCAAGAAATCCAACATCGAAATATTCCAAAGACAATTTCAATTCAAATCCACTTCCACTTCAATTATTGGAAATTCTGATTATTTTTAAAACCACTTTCAAATTCAATTTATTTATTTCAAAAATAAATTGATTTTAATTCTAGTTCAAAACTAGTTCATTTCGATAAAAATCTATTTTTATCTTTTCAAATGTGGAATTTTTCATCCCAGTTCTTTCCAATTCACATATTGTGATTTTGCACAAATTATCGATATTTTCAATAATTTTATCAAGGCCCGTACAGTCGATTTCCATCAACGGCCATCGAACTGCACTTACAGCGACCTTTTCCAAATTTGATTTGGACATAATTCCAAATCCAACCGTTAGATTTCAAATTTCTAATATTCATTGGAAAGCTATTTTCGATACGAACCCAACGGTTCCGGTTTTAGGAGAATCCGATGGTCGCATCTCCCGCAACGTCAATTCGAAGTCAATGGTCGAAATTCGCGAACTGCCGCGGCATGGCGCGTTCTATTCAGGCCATTATATATAATATATATATATATATATATATATTATATATTTCATCGATTTCCTTTTAAAACGTATTTTATAAATCGTTTTAAATTCGTTTTCAAAACCATTTCAACTCTATATTCAATTTCAAATCAAAATCGAATATTTCATATCATTACTATATAAATGGTAATATTTTCAAAACGTTATATTTGAAATCACTTCTTTTTCTATAATTATTTTAAAAACGAATATAATCGATATAAATATTGCTCACGTCAAAATGGCGCATCTCTAATCAACACAGCTTTATATATTTCACTAAATTCGTTATTCTATTCAACAAATGAATATTTATTCTATTCAACACATGAATCCATATTTCTTTCAACACATGACTAATCTCAACACATGAGTACTGTCAACACATGACTATTTTTGTTATGTAATATATTTTATAAAATTATGATATCTATCGTTTGATTTTTAATTAGACCTCAACCGTAAAGTAGATTCTAATTGTAAATATGATAAAGATGTAAATTTTATTATTAAAATATTTTACTCAACACATAAATGGTTTCAACACATGAATATCGTCAACACATGAGCATTTTTATATTCAACATATGAATTTTCTTTTATAATATTCATTATTTTCCCGATTGGAATGAGGCCCAATCAATCACCATATAATATTAATTATATGGATTCCATACAAAACATGTATATACATAGCAACGGTAAATAATCAACAATCATCCAAAGTGCACCACATAACTGCATAAGCATCAAATATAAATAATCAACGCTTACACAGTCTGTCGACCAATCGATCGACATACAATTAAATAATTGGGATTAGTGTACCCAAATATCATCCCAACACCCGTGTGGGGTTTCAAATCAACAAACACTGAATATAATTTGTGCAGTTGGGCGATGTGTAAAATTTATCGTCCCAGTCAATGTCCTTCAAATAGGTGTTCATAAAAAACCGTCCGGTTTGTAGATGAATATTTATTTATTCACATTCACTATATTCATATTCACGTTAAAAATATATTTTTAACGATAACTAATTTATTTCAACCATCTACATTTTATTATTGATTTCACATCAACATCACAAACAAATTTCACAACACATCAAACAAGCATACAAGCCGTCCATGGTCTGTGGACGACGGGTGTCGGGTGCTACTAAGCACCGTCTGCATCCTACTATATATAATTAACTAGAAAAAGAAAATTAAAGTGAGAAGTTCTCACCAAAGCTATCATAACTCCGCGACACTTCAAATGTAGGAAATCATCACTGTTCTCGCCTTTCGTCACTTTCGTTGCCCGTAGCCACTACATATATAAAAATCACATTTTTATATTGTTGCCATGTATATAAAAATCGTATTTTTATAATCATTCTATATGGATAAAAATTATATTTTCACACCGCTACTATATAGATAAAAATTCTATTTTTACATCGCTAATATATAGATAAAAATTCTATTTTTACATCGCTAATATATAGATAAAAATTCTATTTTTACGTTGCTACTATATAGATAAAAATTCTATTTTTACATCGCTACTATATAGATAAAAATTCTATTTTTACATCGCTACTATATAGACAAAAATTCTATTTTTACATCGCTACTATATGGATAAAAATTCTATTTTTACATCGCTACTATATAGATAAAAATTCTATTTTTACATCGATGTTCATATAATAAATATTATATTTTTATCACGCTATTCTCTATATAAAGATTTCCCCTTTCTAACTATAAAGATTTCGCCTTTTCAAGTATAAAGATTTCGCCTTTTCAAATATAAAGATTTTATTTTCAAATATAAAGATTTCGCCATTTCAAATATAAAGATTTCGCCTTTTCAAATATAAAGATTTCGCCTTTTCAAATATAAAGATTATATTTTTATACTACCTATAAAGAAACCATCTCTTTTTATTATAAAAACCAATCCTTTTAGCGAATAAAAATCTGATCTTTAGCGAATAAAAATTTAGTCTTTAGCGAATAAAAATCTAGTCTTTACACGCTATTATATAAAAATTATATTTTTAAATCATGCCTCATCAAAACTGATTTATTTATAAAAACTGAATTTATAAATTGAAAATCACCTGGGTTTCATTGCAGGAGGTCGGACTCGGTGTCAGTTGGCCGGCGGCGACCCAGGGGAGGAGGCGCTGGCGATTTCCGATCGTTCTGGGCTAGGGCGTGGGGGTTGACAGCATCGAGATGGGGAGAGGAGGAGGTGAACGCGAGAGGGGGTTTGGGGGTTCGTGGGTGGCGGAGGGAGGTGGCGGTCGGAGGGCGTAGGGGGGTGCGATTGCGGTCTGGGATAGAAGAGGAGAGGAGGATCGAGAGGTGGAGGGGAGCGTCAGGGAGGGATCGAGCGTCAGGGGGGTCACGTGAAGGTCGGATGTGGCGGCTCCGACGATGGGGAGGTCGCCATCGATGGCGGCGCGCTAGTGCAGGCGCGGTCCTCCCTCTTTTTTATTTATTTATCTGGTTCGATTTCAATTAGAACGAGGGGGGGGAGGGGGGCTGAGAGGAGATAAGGGGAGAGAGGGAGGGATTTTTATATTTAATTATTTAATTATTTTAATTTCTAAAAAGCAACTTTTACTTTCGACCTCGAAATCGAACCCACCGCCTGTAGTCCGCAGCTAATTACCCCGATTCCGAACACAATGGGATATGTATCGTAAGCTGATTCGACCTTTTCGATCAGTTTTCGTCAAAATCGACATATAACTCTATATATTGAATTTGAACGCACATTTCAATTTACTGGGGCCACATACTAACTAGAAAAATTCCCGAAAAATATTTTCTAGCTTCGTATTGACGATAAGGTCCTAATAAAACTAATTTCGTCGAATTCTGAGACCGTTGGAAAAACGGCCATTTTCCAGTCGATTAAAATCAACTAAAACTGGTCAAACGCGTTTTCTTTTGCCATGCTCACATATTGAATCGGAAAATTATGAAATTTGAAACCTAGCAATAACCTTACATCCCGGATCCAACAAAAGTGGTTTCGTCGAAATCCGAGGTCGTTTGCAAAATCCCTATTTTTAAGGGCCTGAATTCCATAGCGACTATTCAGAATTTTCAACTGGACATATCTTTTGATTCCCGCTATGACAATTTTTCAGATTCATTGGAAAGATATTCTCAATTAGATTCCGATATTTTTGGTTTCACTAAAATCCGGTTTATTTTGCACCCGGTACATTCATTTGAACTTTGAAATCGAATTATCGAACTACCGCGACATTTTCAATTCCTTTTATAATTAAAATAAAATATTATATTTTAACGACGACATATATAAATATATATGTTCGAATTCTATTCAAAATAAATTTCTTGTCGTTATTATTTAAAATAATTCATTTTAAATATTCGAAATTCATTAAAATTGCCAAAATAAAAATTTTAAATTTGCTCGCATTTCCGGGTTGTTACATTCTCCCCCACTTAAAACTTTTCGTCCCCGAAAAGGAACGAAGCCGGAAGTTGTTTAACTAATCAACTCAACTTTTACTATTTTGATTACGTCTTAAGTCCTTCAACTTTTCAGTTTCTAAGAACTTTTCAAATTTTTCAAAAATTTGGCTAACCCCCTAAATTTTCGAAAAATTTCGCCATAACCTCCCCTGCACCGGGAAAATCCCGAAATTGCCATACAGGCCCTCTGATCTCAAAAAAAAAACCAATCGGCTCATAAAATCATCATCACCCAAACAAAACATCAAATTATGGTAAACATGTACCTATTTGTCGGGCAAACAATTTTATTTCTCTTTTCTAGCCTCCTTGCTATGACCTGTTCAATAGATATACATGTGTATGCATGCAAATGTGACCAATTTCCAATACAATTCAATATTCGGTTCAATTAGGCTAAATGGTTAAACATTTCAAAACAAATAAACAAACAACACAATCAGCAATCAATTAGTGGATTATCGTTTCAAATTCATAATTTTGATATATATATACAAAAATCATGTTTTGAAGCCAAATCACAACAAATAATCCTATATAAATTTTGGTTCTCACACCAGTCTAATGGAAATATATAGAAATCACACCTTCGAAACACAAATACTGATAATGCGCCCGCATTACCAGAATTATCTCCGGGCGACTAGAGTGTGATTCTATATCTATCCAGTATATTAAAAATTCGAATATACGTTCATGACACATATTTGCAAAATCTTTATATATTGGATTGTCCAAATTCAATATAAATAAATATTCAAATACGTATAAAATGGTTTAAATTTCAAAACAAAATTGTTTTCATTTGAAAAGTATACTCTTCACACTCGTTCTAGGATACTACTGATCCCATCTCTAACGAGTTAATTGGATATTACTAATCCAATATCTGATGAATTCTTTCGTATGGTTCTAATGTGTCTTATTCTCGAGCTCTGTAAACCAAAGCTCTGATACCAACTGTAACGAAAATGAATTCCGCTCGATCCCAATCAGTCGCTAAACCGATCAAGACCGTTCGAAACGCCTGATTGTTTTGAGGACAAGACAAATCAGAACGCAGACGGAAGAACATCTCATTGTTTATTACAACAATTCCATCAGATACCAGAATATACAGAGTAAAAATGAATATTACCCATTCGATAAATATCAGAGATTACAATAAATTACAAAGAAGCGGAAAAATAATACAACACACAAATGAAAGTAATACACGGATACAGAGCTTCCCGAGTATCGTTCCAGCTGTAAATCAGTATCCTGTGAATGTAAATCTGCAAAACCAAAACTACTAGCTTCCCGTGTGGAAAATAGGGGCACCCAGAGTTTAGGTTAAAACAATAAACTCCAGGTCAGTCATGTGACTGGTGTGAGAAATAAAACAGTTATTAATATTGGTTGTTAAAGTTCGATAAATCAAGGGACCACGCCGTATAACACGGACCGGGTTTCTTCCCAAGAATACCAGTGCATATAACAAAACAGCGCAATGCTCTTTGAAAAAATGAAGCTATTATAAGACCCAGGTCCCATCATATAATGCAACACAAGCCGGAGGATAGGGTTTTCCCTTATAATAGCCAAACATGCTTGGTACGTTTAAAACAAATCATTTGATACTATTATAAGTGTATAGTGTCAAAACAATTCAAATAATAAATATCAATCATAGGCGGCATGGGTACCATCTATCATGTCGCCATACTAGGCTCTACAAATAAAACCGCAATATCACGTATTGGAAATTGGATTTCCATCATGAGTCGAGGCAAGGGGCAAGCTCCTCTCCGATTCGAGACAATCTAGCAAATGCCTCGGGACCGCGCACAACAATCCATGGATCGTCCAAGGCCGGTCCTCTCTTACTTTTGAGGATTGGCAATTCCTGAACACACGTTTCCCAGTCCTTACAGACCTATATCCGAGGCGCCTCGCATTCCAACAACCACATAGGTGAAAAGTAGATATAAATGTCAGGGATGGTAGGTCATTAACACCACCATAGCTAGAAAGAAACGTCGTGCACTCCTTGGGTCCTTCTCCCGTTTTTGACTCATACCGGGGTGTGAGGCTCGCGAATCCACGTTATACACAAAGCTACGTCACCCAGACCATGCTTTGATCATCAACCACAAGACTTTGCTTTTCAACAGAAGCCTTGATCAATTTCCACTTAGGCGTGCCGCACTGGCAATTCACTTTATGCGACTGATGTCCATCGATATACAACCTCTAAGCTCGTACATCTCAGAGAAGGGCGTTAAGCAAGAGAATAAATTCTCCGCCGCCAAACAGATGTATATTTAATAGAGATCAATCAACACAGAATAAAATCCAATGTCAGACACACAATCCATTTACAAGTTCGTTCTGGGTCTGAACGAAACCGGAGGCACTTTCCTCGCATATCCATCGATCTCCAAGTACGTCTGGACGATCACCAACTGTTTCCCTCAACTTGGGTGTACAGCCCAATCGAGATCATCAGTAATCACCCAAAAGATGTGAAGACTTCCGGTCTTCAACCAACATCTTCATCTTCGACATCTCGTCGAATCGGTTATTCAGAATGGGTATAAACCCGGCCTTTCTGAATAACCCACGTATATGATAAACAAACGTTACATAAACACAACAAACGCCTCATTCCAATTCAGAATATTCTTTTATTCACAAAATCACATTCTTAGGGAAAGGTTCCCATTAGTTTTATCAAAGATAAATTCTTCTAAATTTATTCTTTAATCTTCCTTTGGATATCATTTCAAACCATTTTATGGTTTTCCAAACTAGTCGGGATTAGCGAACCACACCGGAGTAATTATTTATTTTATTTCCCAATCCCAACCTATTCCTCCCATGGAGCAAAATTGGTAATACTACATATCTAACACCACGGTGTTATCAGTAAAATTAATTACCATTTCACGTTCAAATCTAATTAAAGATTTAATTATCGCTTTGGAGCAAAACTGGTGATACTCCATTCTCGATCACTTTTCAGATTTGATAATTTAAATTATCAATTCACATTTCAATCTAATTAAAGATTCATTAAAACTCCACTTCGTTTTAATCTTCCCCAAAAATCAATATACTGTCTTTAACTGGGTTAAAGAACCAATGTCACCTAAAACACGATTCACGACAAACCCAAATCACATTTGATATTAAATACAAGGCTCTGAATAGAAAATATACCGGCTTATATTCAATATCAAATTCTGAAACCAACAAATATCGTATTGGAAATAACGATATAAAATATATCTTTCAAATTCCCATAACAATATTTGTATAATCACGAAATCCAACATCAAAATATTCCAAAGACAATTTCAATTCAAATCCACTTCCACTTCAATTATTGGAAATTCTGATTATTTTTAAAACCACTTTCAAATTCAATTTATTTATTTCAAAAATAAATTGATTTTAATTCTAGTTCAAAACTAGTTCATTTCGATAAAAAACTATTTTTATCTTTTCAAATGTGGAATTTTTCATCCCAGTTCTTTCCAATTCACATATTATGATTTTGCACAAATTATTGATATTTCTAATAATTTTATCAAGGCCCGTACAGTCGATTTCCATCAACGGCCATCGAACAACACTTATAGCCACCTTTTCCAAATTTGATTTGGACATAATTCCAAATCCAACCGTTAGATTTAAAATTTCTAATATTCATTGGAAAGCTATTTTCGATACGAACCCAACGGTTCTGGTTTTAGGAGAATCCGACGGTCGGATCTCCCGCAACGTCAATTCGAAGTCAATGGTCGAAATTCGCGAACTGCCGCGGCGCGGCGCGTTCTATTCAGGCCATTATATATATAATATATTATATATATTTCGTCAATTTCCTTTTAAAACGTATTTTGTAAATCGTTTTAAATTCGTTTTCAAAACCATTTCAAATCTATATTCAATTTCAAATCAAAATTGAATATTTCATATCATTACTATATAAATGGTAATATTTTCAAAACGTTATATTTGAAATCACTTCTTTTTCTATAATTATTTTAAAAATGAATATAATCGATATAAATATTGCTCACGTCAAAATGGCGCATCTCTAATCAACACGGCTTTATATATTTCACTAAATTCGTTATTCTATTCAACAAATGAATATTTATTCTATTCAACACATGAATCCATATTTCTTTCAACACATGACTAATCTCAACACATGAGTACTGTCAACACACGACTATTTTTGTTATGTAATATATTTTATAAAATTATGATATCTATCGTTTGATTTTTAATTTGACCCCAACCATAAAGTAGATTCTAATTGTAAATATGATAAAGATGTAAATTTTATTGTTAAAATATTTTACTCATCACATAAATGGTTTCAACACATGAATATCGTCAACACATGAGCATTTTTATATTCAACACATGAATTTTCTTTTATAATATTCATTATTTTCCCAATTGGAATGAGGCCCAATCAATCACCATATAACGTTAATTATATGGATTCCATACAACACATGTATATACATAGCAACGGTAAATAATCAACAATCATCCAAAGTGCACCACACAACTGCATAAGCATCAAATATAAATAATCAACGCTTACACAGTCTGTCGACCAATCGATCGACATACAATTAAATAATTGGGATTAGTGTACCCAAATATCATCCCAACACCCGTGTGGGGTTTCAAATCAACAAACACTGAATATTATTTGTGCAGTTGGGCGATGTGTTAAATTTACCGTCCCAATCAATGTCCTTCAAATAGGTGTTCATAAACAAACCGTCCAATTGTAGATGAATATTTATTTATTCACATTCACTATATTCATATTCACATTAAAAATTATATTTTTAACGATAACTAATTTATTTCAACTATCTACATTTTATTATCGATTACACATCAACATCACAAACAAATTTCACAACACATCAAACAAGCATACAAGCCGTCCATGGTCTGTGGACGACGGGTGTCGGGTGCTACTAAGCACCGTCTGCATCCTAGTATATATTATTAACTAGAAAAAGAAAATTAAAGTGAGAAGTTCTCACCGAAGCTAACCCAACTCCACGACACTTCAAATGTAGGAAATCATCACTGTTCTCGCCTTTCGTCACTTTCGTTGCCCGTAGCCACTACATATATAAAAATCACATTTTTATATTGTTGCCATGTATATAAAAATTGTATTTTTATAATCATTCTATATGGATAAAAATTATATTTTCACACCGCTACTATATAGATAAAAATTCTATTTTTACACCGCTACTATATAGATAAAAATTCTATTTTTACATCGCTAATATATATATATATAAATTCTATTTTTACATCACTACTATATAGATAAAAATTCTATTTTTACATCGCTAATATATAGATAAAAACTCTATTTTTACATCGCTAATATATAGATAAAAACTCTATTTTTACATCGCTATTATATAGATAAAAATTCTATTTTTACATCGCTACTATATAGATAAAAATTCTATTTTTACATCGCTGCTATATAGATAAAAATTCTATTTTTACATCGATGTTCATATAATAAAGATTATATTTTTATCACGCTATTCTCTGTATAAAGATTTCCCCTTTTTAACTATAAAGATTCCGCCTTTTAAAATATAAAGATTTCGCCTTTTCAAGTATAAAGATTTTATTTTCAAATATAAAGATTTCGCCTTTTCAAATATAAAGATTTCGCCTTTTCAAATATAAAGATTTCGCCTTTTTAAATATAAAGATTATATTTTTATACTACCTATAAAGAAACTGTCTCTTTTAATTATAAAAACCAATCCTTTTAGCGAATAAAAATATGATCTTTAGCGAATAAAAATCTAGTCTTTACATGCTATTATATAAAAATTATATTTTTAAATCATGCCTCATCAAAACTGATTTATTTATAAAAACTGAATTTATAAATTGAAAATCACCTGGGTTCCATCGCAGGCGATTTCCGATCGTTCTGGGCTAGGGCGTGGGGGTTGATTGCGTCGAGATGGGGAGAGGAGGAGGTGAACGCGAGAGGGGGTTTGGGGGTTCGTTGGTGGCGGAGGGAGGTGGCGGTCGGAGGGCGCAGGGGGGTGCGATTACGGTCTGGGATAGAAGAGGAGAGGAAGATCTAGAGGTGGAGGGGAGCGTCAGGGAGTGATCGAGCATCAGGGGGGTCGCGTGGAGGGCGGATGTGGCGGCTCCGACGATGGGTAGGTCGCCATCGATGGCGGCGCGCTAGGGCAGGCGCGGTCCTCCCTCTTTTTTTTATCTGGTTCGATTTCAATTTGAATGAGGGGGGGTCCTGAGAGGAAATAAGGGGAGAGAGGGAGGGATTTTATATTTAATTATTTAATTATTTTAATTTCCAAAAAGCAACTTTTACTTTCGACCTCGAAATCGAACCCACCACCTGTCGTTCATAGCTAATTACCCCCATTCCGAACACAATGGGATATGTATCGTAAGCTGATTCGACCGTTTCGATCAGTTTTCGTCAAAATCGACATATAACTCTATATATTGAATTTGAACACACATTCCAATTTACTGGGGCCACATACTAACTAGAAAATTTCCCGAAAAATATTTTCTAGCTTCGTATTGACGATACAGTCCTAACAAAACTAATTTCGTCGAATTCTGAGACCGTTGGAAAAATTGCCATTTTCCAGTCGATTAAAATCAACTAAAACTGGTCAAACGCATTTTCTTTTGCCACACTCACATATTGAATTGGAAAATTATGAAATTTGAAACCTAGCAATAACCTTACATCCTGAATCCAACAAAAGTGGTTTCATCGAAATCCGAGGTCGTTTGCAAAATCCCTATTTTTAAGGGCATGAATTCCATAGCGACTATTCAGAATTTTCAACTGGGCATATCTTTTGATTCCCGCTATGAAATTTCAATTTTTTGGATTCGTTGGAAAGATATTCTCAATTAGATTCCAATATTTTTGGTTTCACTAAAATCCGGTTTATTTTGCACGCGGTACATTCATTTGAACTTTGAAATCGAATTATCGAACTACCGCGCCATTTTCAATTCCTTTTATAATTAAAATAAAATATTATATTTTAACGGCGACATATATAAATATATATGTTCGAATTCTATTCAAAATAAATTTCTAGTCATTATTATTTAAAATAATTCATTTTAAATATTCCAAATTCATTAAAATTGCCAAAATAAAAATTTTAAATTAGCTCGCATTTCCGGGTTGTTACATTAATAAACAATAATTTTGTCAAAAAACCAAACTTGAGCTAATTTCGTGCCCAAAAGAGTGAAATAAATTTTCCATAAAAACAGAATTTATACAGAACATCAATATAAACAATCAAGCTAACCATTTAAAATTCCAAAGTAGTCTAGTTGACTATCTTTCAACCGGATAAGAATTTAAAAAACACATACATTAATGAAAATTTAGTCTATGAAAAATGAAACCTTACTAAATGGGTGAATCAATGACAAAGTTAGTAAATAATAAATTTCATAAAAGTTTAGTTCTAAAATGATCTATTTTCAATATGTAAAGATAAATTTCTATAAATTTCTATAAATGAATTAACTATAAATTTCAGTGTAAAAAATCAAGTTAACCATATAAAATTACCACATGGACAAAATAACTGACTTTTTAACAACAACGTAAGTGAAATTGTTGCAGTATACCAATGAGACAAATGAAATGTACACACTAATTATCAAAAGCATTCAAATAACCAACTCACACAGATATCATTACAGATACTGAAATAAAAAACTACCAATTTTGGATAAGAACATCTTCATAATTTCACCTGCAAACAAAATATGTTGTTATAATCGTTAAGGGTGCAAAACCTTTTCTGTAAATAAGCCGTAACCTCAATAAGAAAAGATATTAGTTTAAAAATACCTGGATTGATGATTTAGGATCAGATTCGATTTTCCTCAACAACGAGAACTCATATCTCCTTTTCCTTATAAACTTCCATTACTTTTATCAAATCTGTAGAATATAGTGAGATTTTGAGAAATGAATAATAAGTAACAAATAATCTAAAGGTCATAATTTTGATGTTATAAGTCCCTCAACCTAATAAATCAACAATCATACAATGAATGTAGGAAAAAAAGTAAAAGCAATCTTTTTAGCCAGATAACACTGTCAACCAAAAATATGGAAGTTTATAAAGTGAAATAGAGACCATAATATAAATACATGTTTTTTAGGCTTAAAAGATATGAGAACAAAGTCAAAAACCGAATCATACGATAAAAATCATAAACATCAGCCAACCTTGAAATATAGGGAACAGTGTTCATAATTTATTAGTTAAACATGCAAATAGCAGCCTGTCCTACTACTTGTTTTAGAGGATAAATATATCTACAGTTAGATAGACCGTGGAGAATTGCTTAAATGTATGTCCGTATTTTATTTTTTAATAAATATCATATAATTGGATAACCAAACTGTGTAGAGTTTTCTTTACTACAAAAAGTTTGTGGTTGTTTGTGGAAAACAGTAGTAAATTTCTCTGAATATAACAATAAGGAATACATAAACCAAAGTAAAAATAAGTGAGAAAATGTTGCTGAACATAACAATGAGAACAAATTCATCCCTATTATAAGATAAAAACTAATACTGTAAAGAATGGAAATAGTTATTAAGTTCAAATAGAAACCCAAAGCATCCAAAGAAAATTTGAAATCACCGATAGATGTATGAATTTGCGAGTACCTATGTTCATCCATCTTTTGATGCTTGACATTTTGCATTTGGAGTCCCCAAATTCATTTCAAATGTACGTTTTTTGGATCTTGATTGCCAAAAAAAATTCAAATTATCCAAAGCTTTCTAATAACCAATTCATACAGATATTATAACATATACTCAAATAAAAATCTACCAATTTTGGATAAGAACTTCTTCCTAATTTCACCTGCAAACAAAATATGTTGACATAATCATTAAGGATGCAAAACTATTTTGTAAATAAATAGTAAATCTTAATAGGAAAAGAGAACAGATTGGCAAATAACTACATTGAATTGAATAATCAAAATTCTGGGAAATCGGTTAAAAGTGTGAACTCGGTAACTAAAATCAGTTTGCCTTAATTTTTCGTTTAATTCGAGCCTATAGTCATAATACATGCAGAAAGAAATATTGGACCAAGTGTTACCATATACTTTTTGAAGACGAACAGAGCAGGCATAGCTGGTTTACCCTTGATTACGCGATTTTGGAGGTTCCATAATAACCTTCTCCCAATAAATTCACACCAATCTCCATACTATTAAGAATGAGATCTCTTGATGACACAATGAAGGAACTGTTGTGAAGTTTTTGTTAATTTGAGCAGAAGCGTATTTGATCAGGATCTAGTATTGTTTATTTAGATACCAATAAATTTCAATACAAAAGGACAGTAATCAATTATGCAGCCTCACAGAAACAGTAGATGAAATAAGAGACACAGAAGATTTAATGTGGTTCGGATATGAATATCCTACGTCCACGGAGACTTAACAACTTCTTTTATTCTTTCTTCACAAGAGGGAGTACAATAAGAGAAGAATACAAACACTCAATATATTTCTCACTCTATAATTTATACAGAAATAAGGATCTTATTGAGGATATGAAGAAGAGAGCACTATAGGCTTGTTATCAACAAAGATGAGCAAGCCTCTCTATTTATGAGAATAAAGATGAAGCCTTGCCTAAAGATAAGCATGAGAAGTTTCCAAATTTCCTTGATTGCAAATATTGCATATTTGTGATTATTTCCCTGTATAAATATATTTGATTGATTTGAATCAAATAATATACCTTCTCATTCCATCCAAATTTGTTGCCTCATATATAAAGATTTGATTGATTAATCAAATCAAATATCTCTCCCATATCTTTCCAATTTATTGCCCATAAATAATTGATTACAAGAATCAATTAAAATCTTCTCCATAATTGGCATAGATTTAAATCATCCGATTTTAACACTCCATCTCGATTTAAATATATTCATCAATCAATAAAATTAGTTGTTGGGTCAGCACCACATGGCGCTCAAGTAGCAGGAAGCAAACTGATCAAGTTTGAGCAACTTGTCTTTTGGAAGTGACTTTGTCATCATATCTGAAAGATTATCCAAAGTACTCACCTTACACCAATTTGATCTTGTTTCGTTCTTCTTCAAGCATACTAAAGAAACCTCTAACATCAATGTGCTTCATCCGTGAACTATAAGCTTGATTCTCTACAAGATGAATCGCACTCTGACTATCTGAAAATAGCTCTACTGTCTGCTACGCCATTGAAAGATCATTCAACAACCGAAGTAAGTATAATCCTTCCTTTGTTGCTTCCACAATCGATATCAACTCTGCTTCAGTAGTCGACAAAGCTACGATAGATTGCAGCTTCAATCTCCATGAAATTGAGCCTATGCCAAGTGTAAAAACATAGCCCGACACTGACTTCCTAGCATCTCTATCCCCTTCATAATCAGAATAACAGTATCCTATAAGAAATATGTCACCATCTACTCCACCATATAATGAGCCCACTGAATAAGTGACTCGAAGATATCTAAGAACCCACTTCACTGCATGCCAATGTTCTTTGCTTGGGTTAGGCATATATCGACTCACAACACCCACTGCATGGGCCAAATCTGGTCTTGTGCATACCATCGCATACATAAGACTACCAACGACACTAGAATAAGGTGTATTAGTCATATACCTCTTATCTTCTTCCGATGTAGGAGATTGGTCTTTCGACAACTTAAAATGAGAGCCTAATGGAGTGCCAACCAGTTTAGCTTTCTCTATTCCAAATCGAGTGAGGACTTTCTCGATGTATTGTGCCAGAATGATCCTTAACTCTCTCCACTTCCTATCCTTGCTTATCTCCATACCCAATATTCATTGTGCATTTCCCAAATCCTTCATGTCAAACTCTCTACTGAGCTCCGCTTTCAACTCTTTAATTCTGACCGTACTCCGAAATGCAATCAACATGTCATCAACATATAACAACAAATAAATCATATCTTCATCACATCTCCTAAAGTAAACACACTGGTTTTTGAAACTTCTGGAGTATCCCTGTGAAAGCATAAACTTATCAAACTTCTTATATTACAGCCTAGGAGATTGCTTCAGTCCATATAGAGATTTTTTGAGTTTGCAAACATAATCTGGTCTACTAGTATCAATGAACCCTTATGGCTGCTTTAAACAAATTTCCTCATCCAGATCACCATGCAAGAATGCAGTTTTGACATCTAGTTGCTCTAATTCCATATACTAGTGAGCAACTAATGCCTAAAGAATACGAATAGAAGTATGCATAACAATTGGAGCAAAGATGTCATGATACTCTACCCCCTTCTTCTGAACATACCCCTTTGCTACTAGTCTTGCTTTATATCTGTGCCACAATCTTTCACTCTATAGATCCACTAACATCCAATAGCTCTTTTGTCGGTAGGAAGTGGCACCAAATCCCAAATGTGATTTTTCTATAAATATTCGTTCTCCTCTTCCATAGCAACTAACCAACCGGAACGGTCAACTGATGCAATAGCGTCTCTATAATCTGGGCTCATCATGGATAACATTTAATGCATATGTTGCCATATCATCAAAATCAATGTCTTTGATGCTCAAACCAACAAACTCATTAAGCCATCTGGGCTTTCTTCTTACTCTTAACAGGCCTGGACTCTGTATGAGCTCCACCTTGAGTCTGATTTTCTATGACAGTATCCATACTATCCTCATCAACCACGGTGTCATCGGAAACAATATTTGAATGTCTATGGAAAGAATCAACAGATGATTTGCTTTGTGTTTGGTATTCTTCACATGTCCTCTCATCGTCATCCGATGAGGAAGGATCCACCATCAACACAGCTTTCTCATCAAAAGTTACATGTCTGCTGATAATAAGTTTCTTGCTAATAGAACACCACAACCTATATCCTTTCACTCCTCTTCTATAACCTAGAAAGATACACTTGCGAGCTCTAGGTTCCATCTTTCCTCGACTCTCATGCACATAAGTTGGACAACCAAACACCTTGACGAATAAATAGCTAATAAGCTCTCCTTTCCATACTTCTTCAGCGATCCTCATGTCTATGGCAGTAGAAGTTGTGCGGTTGATGAGGAAAGCCGCCATAGATAAAGCTTCAGCCCAAAATCCCTTCTTCAACTTGGCAGTCAATCTAAGGAATTTAGTTCTCTCCAAAAATGTCTGGTTCATCCTTTCTGCAATTTCATTAGATTGGGGGTCGCCTGGTGTGGTGTAATGCCTCTTAATGCCTTAGGACTCACAATAATCGATGAATTCCTATGATACAAATTCACCGCCAGTATCTGAACGGAGAACTTTCAACTTCTTCCCTGACTGCTTCTCCACCATGGATTTCCATTTACGAAATCTAGTAAATGTTTTACTTTTGGACTTTAGAAAGTATACCCAAAATTTACGAGAGAAATCGTCTATAATTGAAATAAAATACCTGGCCCCACCCAAGGATGGGCAAGGGGAAGGTCCCCAAACATCCGTGTGAACATAATCCAAAACAGCTTTTGCCTTATGCTCACCAACACCAAAAGAAATCTTCGTCAGCTTACCAAGAACACACTCTTCACAAAATCCAAGCTTTGAATGCTAAACTCCGTCAATCAAACCTCGCTTTCTTAGCTCATCCATGTTGTGCTCGCCAATGTTGCTCATCCGCAAGTGCCATAATTTGGAAGAATCTGAATCAACTGAAGTAACAGAAACTGATTCGCCAACTACAGTAGTTCCCTTTAGTAAATAGAGATTTCCTGCCCTCACTCCTTTCATAACGATCATGGAACCCTTAGATATTTTCATCTTCTCTTCTTCAACTACAATCTTTAGTCCAAGTCTACTAAATGCTCCAACAGTAATCATGCTCCTCCTTAAATCAGGTACATGCCTAACATCAGTAATGGTTCGAATAACACCGTCAAACATCCTGATCTTTACACTACCAACACCAACCATACGGCAAGAAGCATCATTTCCCATCAGAACTTCTCCTCCATCAATCTCAGGGTAAATGGAAAAAGAGTTCCTATCAGGTGTCATATGATAGGATGCGCCAGAATCACTCAACCATAGGGTGCTCTTCCCAGAAGAGCCAGAAGCTATAAACACATCAGTATCACTCTCTGTATCTGATTTCTCCGCTGTAGAGGCTGAAGCTTGCTTTGGGTCTTTTATTCTTCCTTCAAGCTTGGGACATTGTGCAACAAAGTGCCCGGGCTTTTTACAATAATGGCAAGCCAATTTCTTAGGCACTTTAGACTGAGACCTCAAAGAATTCCGTCCTTCACCTTTCTTAGACTTGCTTTGACTTCTATCTCTCTGAACTGATAAGCCTTCGGTATCACTATCAATGCTAGTGCTCGCCAATCTACCTCTTAACACTTCATTATGAAGGTCGGCCTTTACATCAGAAAGGATAATTTTACTGCAACCATAATTCTTGGAATTGACAAAAGCAATATATTCCTTAGGCAAGGAACATAGGAGGATCACAGCTTGAGCCTCATCAGTAATATCAACATCTGTTGCCTTCAGGTTCATAACTAAAGTGGTCAATGCATCTACATTCTCCATAAGATCGACTCCAGGCTTCATCTTGAATGAATAAATTTGTTGTTGTAGAATAATCCGATTTGTAAGAGACTTGTCTTGATATGCATCTGATAATGCATCCCATAGTTCCTTCGCCGTCCTTTTCTGAGAAAATTCTCTAAGAACTTCATCTGAAAGACTCAACTGAATTGTTGTGAGAGCTTCATCTTCCATCTCTTCCAAATCAGCTGCATTCATATTTTTCAATTTCTCAGGCGCAGAAACAACTTTATAAGTCTTCTCCTTCTTCAATACAGCCTCCATCTTCATCTTCCAAGTACCAAAATCTCCCTTTCCATCAAAACGAGTTACTCCATAATTGACAGCAGATCAACCAATAGACTTTCTAGTAGCCATTGGTATCTAAATAGGAACAATAACACTAGCTCTAATACCAAACTATTGTGAAATTTTGTTAATTTGGGCAGAAGTGTATTTGATCAGGATCTAGTATTGTCTATTTAGATACCAATAAATCTCAACACAAAAGGATAGTTAACAACTATGCAGCCTCATAGAAACAATAACAGAAATAAGAGACACAGAAGATTTAACGTGGTTCGGATATGAATATCCTACGTCCACGGAGACCCAACAACTTCTTTTGTTCCTTCTTCACAAGAGGGAGTACAATAAGAGAAGAATACAAACACTCAATATATTTCTCACCCTATAATTTATATAGAAATATGGATCTTATTGAGGATATCAAGAAGAGAGCACTATAGGTTTGTTATCAACAAAGATGAGCAAGCCTCTCTATTTATGAGAATAAAGATGAAGCCTTGCCTGAAGATAAGCATGAGAAGTTTCCATATTTCCTTGATTGCAAATCTTGCATATTTGTGATTATTTCCCCGTATAAATATATTTGATTGATTTGAATCAAATAATATACTTTCTCATTCCATCCAAATTTGTTGCCTCATATACAAAGATTTGATTGATTAATCAAATCAGATATCTCTCCCGTATCTTTCCAATTTATTGCCCATAAATAATTGATTACAAAAATCAATTAAAATCTTCTCTATAATTGGCATAGATTTAAATCATCCAATTTTAACAGGAACAACAGATAAAGCAGGCTCCATAATAACCTGATGGACAGAGAGGTTGCAAAATCAATTTCCACACAGGACACTTGTAATATTAATAAAAACCAAAAAAAAAATCATTGTAAATTAGTAATAATAACATGAAGTTCTTTTGCTTGGGATCTATAAGCAATGCAAAAATTATGTGAATTCAAATCTACAACAAAAAATGAATTTTCAGCCCATTAGATAATGGACATCCAACAGTTAACAAAATGTATTTAGTGGACAATGCGAATATGTTTACATGCTCTTGCTTGGCAAATATGCGAGTTTTGCATTTGAAATCCCAAAATAATGCATAAGAAACCAAATATGAAACGATCTTTTGCATGTAAACAATCTAGAAGGTATTACAGGAGGAACTAATTTTTTTTTTGTGAGTACCCAAAAAATGAAACATTGAAGATAATATGACAAATTATGTTTGTTTAAAATAAAAGAAATGAAACAATACTTATTGTTAAAGTAAAAAACTTAACCTCTAAAATTGAAGAAGACCATATCTTTAAAACTGAGAATGCATAATCTGATAACCATCTCATATCATGGGCCCATTTACCTAAGAATTTCACATCTTCTCACAAATTCAAGGAGGGAATAACAACACAGCAAGGTCAATATAAACATTAGTCTCAATGAGTATTGCATCTTTTATTTATAGTTATCAGCATTAAATAAACCATAAAGCTACCCAGTTTCTCATCAAGAAATATGTCATGTAATGTGTGAAATAATCATACATTAAACTCAATAAAGTAGTACAGCAATATACCAAGATCTTCATGGAACCATTACCCCTATAGTTACATGTGTACAAACAAAAATACAATAATCAAATCATGGTTTGTTGTGTGAATTAAAGCGCATTTGTTCATAATAGTAAATTTATATTAGAATCTAGTCAAATTAACTTACGCCTTTAAAAGTTTCACAATTCATCCAATGCACATTAGCCAAGCTAGCATAAATCTGAATAGTTTAACTACGTCAAAACTTTAAAACCCAATATTAAAGGGGATGAAAAAGGATAATTACACATAACTAATCATGCAATCGTTAATGGCCTTGCCAAAAAATCGTGGAATCATTGAGGAAAATAAACCAAGTAAAAATAGAAAAAAAATTCTTCAAATATACCCTAAAAAGCATAACAAATATGGGAAAACATGGAAATTTCCGTAGAAAAAATATAATTTTTTTTCTTCAGAACTATTAATGAACTTACAAAGTCTATTATTGGTTAGAACAAAATATAAGATGGAATAGTATTATAGGCAAGAGATGCAAGCATGATACATTCACAATTTATAACCATAAATGTAGTAAAAAAATGAATTTGTTTTGCATCACGCTATACTTTTAAGGTTCTATTGCTATATACTTGTTAAAAAATGTCATGTTTTATCATGGGCGTAGAGTAACTATTCGTTTTGTTTTTGGTTTTTTTGAACAGCAGGATACATGCAGTAGCCAAAAAAAGTAAAGGGAAAAATTAATGTGTTCTGACGGTTTTTGAAAATAGAAACAACATGCGATGTACCTAGCATTAGGAAGGATAATTGAATGTACCATTAATTGTTGAATTGATACAAAACTAATGAGTTGATAAATCAAATCGTACCTGATGAATAACAACCCCGTTGAATATTACTGACAACTTGCTAGCCCTCGAAGCAAATTGTTTCAAACAGTTTAACAAACACCTTTTTGGATTAATTTCAACTTTAAATGATGTTGGTCATGTTCGGTTAGGACCAAAAGGTAAACAAAACAAATACAGGAAGCCTAAGGAATCTAGAGTTTAGGCATTGAAACTAAGACAACCAAAAAATTGAGTATACAAAAATATGGAGATAGCAGTAAAGTCAATAGATAGTAGATCAATTTCTAAATTGCAATTTATCGCTATGCTACCTATAATCAATTAAAAAAGTCAGAATATTACAGATAACAATAAATAAAAAAGTTCAGAATATTGAGACTTTTCTCTTATAATTAGGAAGTTACATATATTTTTCATTTCATACTTGGTCAGTCTACATCTAACCTACAATTCAATCCATTTCTAGGAACTTTTAGTTTGCCTTTTAGTCTAAAGCTAATTTAAGTTAATTATGAGCTAATCTAGAAATCCTGGAAGTTTTTTAAACACATAAGACCAACATATCAAAATTTCAATTTAGCAACGGTAAGAAAGGTATCCTACATGTAACAACCATAGAATAGATGGGAAAATTAGATACATAAGACAACCGAAAGTATACTACAGAATCAAATGAAGCGGATGCATAATCAAGAAGATACAAATAATGTTCATTTCATACTTGATTAGTCTATGCTGGAAAACTACATCTAACCTACAATTCAATCCATTTGTTCGAATTTTTAGTTTTCCTTATAGTCAAAAGGTAATTTAAGTTAATTATGAGCTAATCTAAAAATACTGGAAGTTTTTTAAATTCATGTAAGCACCATATTAACTATTCAATTCAGCAACAGTAAGAAAGATATTGTAACGACCCAAGGATTTTCGACCCCTAAAATCGACATAAATACAGTTCCGTATCTCATGCCAACCTTCCAAGCACCGAAAAACACATGAACGTTATTAGAAAGAAATTAGAGGGTGAGATAAGAAAGAACGAAATATTAGAATAGAAGAAGAAGAACCAACACAATACATAATCAGAGTCTCACATTGCAGTGGAACAAATATAACATAGAAGTAAACCTTTATTGTGAGCTTTAAATAAACTTACAGTCATCAGAGTACATCACACATCTGGACAGTTATAATAACCTGTCCTCATATACAACACACATCTGAATAAATACTAGATATAATACGTCTAAACACCTCCACCTTGTCTCTGGACATTGCAACATTCGATAACCTGGACCAGTACAACTCGATCTAACCTGACCATTACAAATACCGGGTCAGTCTGGTGGATCATAGTGAGATAAACACACTAAGTTTAAGGGTATCACACAACTTGATTTTAAACAAAATCATTTGAAAAGAAAAGGATAATCGTAAGACCAAATCCACATATAAATACAGACGTTTTTTACCTTACGATAATCCAAAACATTTTTGAAATCAATATCTTTTCTGATATTATAGTAGTGTCTAAATACAAGTAAATAACAATCTAGCGGAACGCTTGCATCTCACGCTCCACATATATAGTATACAGTCAAAGACCGCGGTGCTTATTGGAGACTGGATTCCGACTATGACAAGGTATGGAACCACCTGCCGATAGTGTATCTCTAGAGGGGAATACAGTGGGTTCAACAAGAACGTCTTGCAACCCAGGCCACACATGACCGACCACTCATTTCGCTTGAGTGTATCGAATGTATATCACCAACGGTTGGGGTCAAACCACCGTTTCCAGAAAAGGGACGGCATCGAAATAGATTAAATAAGGAAAAGGAATTTCTCTAGATATGTGATTATACACTCTAACGGGAGCGACCCACATAGCCATGCTGCCTGCCCGATTTTTTTCATTTCCCGGTTGATGAGGCTTGAGGTTAGAATTTATCTTTAGAACATCTGGTCACCATTCACTTTGAATTCCACATCGTCAGATCCGCCAGATATCATTAATTGACATCCACAAAAATAATCTGGTCATTAATCTAAGAGAAGTTCCCTTCTCCGCCACTAACAGAAATACGTTTGTAAAAATCAACGTATGCGATCCCTATGGAAATACTCTGTCAGACATCCGTCCATACAAGTCATCCAGGAACATGATGAATCGAAGGTACTCTACTACTGCATCCCATATAGGAATCACCCAAGGATCAGTAGCGAGTAGTCCTTGCAATCCGTAGATTCCAACCACGACAGAATCAAAGTACATCTTTGGCTGCAGACTGAAGATTATTAGTTGTTCTTCCGTTTATGAAGATCTACGGTATTCAATACTCCATCTCGATCATTTTCTGATATCTTCACGTATTGTTGGTCAGAATGGTTTTTCGATATAAATTCGATCTCGGTCTTTCCGTACCAACAATTGTATTGGACGGATTTGATAGTCGGTTATTTAACTATCAAAATAAATAGTGATTGAATCATGGAAACCCAGTGAGTTCACTGGTTCAGTATTCAGCATCACTTCGCCTTTTAATCAAAACAAATGTAGATTTAAAACTCGTAAATATTTTGATATTATAAATATAGTTTTTTTGCTTCTTATTTAACATAAGATTTTTCTATAAACGAATTCATTTTAATACTTAGGAAAATCCTATATCATAACCGGCTTTCTATTTTCAATTTCAAAACATTAGTCACATTATTACCTAATATTGGGAAATCAATTCAACTTATTATCCATAAGACAACTTTATGAAATATCTTCTATCCGTTACATGACAACACCTAATGCTTATTCTTATTGAATAAAACTAAACTTTTACATTTTCTTCTAACCCAAAAATATCGTTATAATTCCACGCAATCCAATTTTTTATTTCCCTTTTCTTTGGAATCCTTATAATATACATATTCCAAATTTCCACTAAAAATATTGCGTTATTATTTCTCTAATGAAATAATAAATTATTACTAACCCTTTTTACCATTGCAACTAATAATTCAATCTAATATCAATACAAATTCCATTAAACTATTTTTTTCAAAATACGGTTCCATAAAATCTTCTTACTTTAGGAAAATCTCTTTCTCGGATATAATCACTATTCCTTAATTTAATAATTAAGTAATTTCTTATAAAACACCGCCTTTTAACCTTTAACTTTTTAAACAATTTCATTTCATAATTCGGATTTGTTTACAAAATCCGATGACCCACTCCTTTTACCGAATTCACTTTCACCAATTCCTTTCAAATCCATTCAACCATTCGTACTTCGAAAATATTATTTTAATTCCCCCTTTTTATTTAATCCCATTATTAAGTAACGTTAATTTAAAATTAACGATATAACACCTCAAACCTCTTTTATATATATCTTAAACCCTTTAATCTGAACTCCCTTTTTCTTAATTCAAATATTTAAGTAACATTCGTTTTAAGCTATAGTATACGCTTAGAACTTCTTTTATAACTTTGTTATAAAAATCAGTTTTTAAAATAAATTTTGCTCATAAACTACTTTCACCATTCAATTGGATTTCATTTCACCTTCGATTACTTTTTAAATGAATTTCAATTAAAAAGTAATTTTCTAAATTATTATTAATCAGAATAATAATTTCTTCAATCAATAACTACCGTAAAAGTAGTTAATTTCTTTATTAACTAAAATAAATAGTAATTCCCTTTTTATAATTTTATTAAAATTTCAAACAATATTCATTAATCTATTTATTCAAAACACACTAATTTAATAATCAGTTCCAATTAAAAACAGTGATTTTGTCAACTCAAAACATGATTACCTCGTTAACCGATTCCCATTAGTTCTCACTTTAAATTAATTAATAATATAATTAATTTAAATAATTTCATTTAATTGTTTCTTAATAAAACAATTATCCAAATTTAACCGTTTGGTGAATTTCTATTCACTTGTTTATAAATCTAATTAACATCAGAATTGACTTTATAAAAACAATTAATAATTAATTATAAACATTAAATAATAAGAATAACTATTTATTTCCTTTTAATAAACTTTTATTCAAAATAAAATATATTTCAAAATCAATCTCCAGTTATAAATTTTATAACTTTAGTTCTATCGATTCACCTGACAGTAAATCAATATAAACAAAACAATTTATTCTTAGGCCATTTACTGTCGGTTACTCAACCAATATTTCCCATTGGTTAAAACAAAACAAAGATCGCATTTCCAATCAATGACTAGTAATCAAACCCATCACCCAAACAGGACAGTTCATATATATATATATAATATGAAAATAAATAATATATTTGAGGAATCCCGTTGGATCCTTCTAACCTGTTCTTCCCTGTATTCAAATTGGTTATCTCAAATCAAATCATTCAATTCCATTTAACTGATAATTTCTATAATAGCAAATAATGACTATATAACATCAACCAATCAACAAAATAATTCAAACAATTCAACATGTTTATTTTATAAACGTGGCCAACAAGGTAAATTACCTTCATTGGTTCCAATCGTTAAAATAACGATTTGTTTTTTTCACTGAAATTAAACAACGTTTAATTTCAGAAACTCAACTAATATATGAATATATAAATAACAAACAATCAACCATTAACAACCATAGCACACAAAATAAAAACCCGACTTATATAAAATATAAGTGGGGAGAACTGAGTGAGTTTAACTCAACTTGATTTTAATTATCGTTGAAGCGGTCCCGTTACAGTTAAATTAAACAGACGTTTAATTTAACCGTAAATTACCGTTGTCTCTATTACTGTCCAGAATGGTTCTATATAGTAGTGTTTGTTGTCCCAATTTTGATGTAGGTTGTTTGCTTCGATTCTGATAACGCCATAAAAGGAACCAACATTTTAGTCTATCCGATTTTATTAAATTAATCAACACTTAATGATATTATAAATAAACTAATTACATTGTTTCAAATGTTAACAAATTCCAGGACCGACCAAGTCTGCTTTTTGATTGTAAATTCCAGGACTTGCCAAGTCTGCTTTACCCTGTCGTTATGTAATTACAAAATCATTTAACTATTTGAATATTCTTAATAACCTTTTTAGTTAAATTTTACTTAATTACTTAGGTAAACTTCAGTAAAGAGAACGGGTCCTTTTTCTTCTTCACAGTGCTCTTCTCCCTCACTGTTCGTTCCTGCCATAGCAAACCCATTTATTTAATAAGTTATAATTATTTACTTTAACCCTATATTTAATAACTAATATAGACTAAGTAGAAATCAAGTAAACTTAATTCGCTCGTTTTACTTTTAATTACCAATCCAATCCCTTTCGTCCCTTTCTGCTTCATTCTCCCAGTCCTGTAGTACCCAAGCTCATCTCCATTATAATTAATGGCTTAACGGATTAGCCCTTCCCTTTCTCACGTGTTTAATTGCCTCAGTTTGGTCCTGCAACAAACACAATAGGTTTTAATTGACTGAGTGAATCATTTCTTAATTATATATACTATTATCTAGTGATTAATTTTAATTACTGTTAACGGGGATTAGGACCGAAATACTATTTTTATGCGCACCACAATACTATTTCGGACACCAATTTACCCGGTCTCCAAAAATAACAAACTATATACCTATCTTGACTCTAATCGTCGATACAAACTCAATGGAACTGGTTTTGCAGCCTAATTCGATCGTCTGCTCAAGTTATACACAAATATCCCTTTATTGAATTAATTTAATTTAATTACGCGCTATAGAAAATCTACGGGCGTTTACTGCTGCCGTTGTCACATATGACATTGGTTTGCCATGAATTTTAATATTGTACAATAATTTAATGTTACGGTTCCAATGAAACTAATTTTATCGAAATCGGGCTCCGTTTGCAAAATGGCTATTTTAAAGGCCTATATTTTAATAACTATTTCCATTGCGAATAATTTAAAATTTGAATTAGCCATAACTAACAATCTATAACACAAAATCTGGACTTTTCTCTTCTATATGAAAATTATAACAAACACGATTCCAACTTTTCTTGTTTCACAGAAATCCAACTTAAAACAGATTCTGTATATCCAATTAATGTTCAAAACTCCATATTACGAACTACTGCGCCATTTCGAGCTCGATTTATAATTATATTAGTATATAACATTCAAACTTCGTTTTAATAACGAATTAAATATTAAAAATCCATTAATATTCCAATAAAACATTTAAAACCAATTTAATTATTCAGATTCAAATGGTCGAAAAATCTAGGTCTTTACATTCTTCCCCCTTAAAAGAATTTCGTCCCCGAAATTACTAAGGTGAGAAAAATCCTACAAATCCCTTTAATTTCCAAATCCAATTTATTTTAAATCAAAAATCAATTCCATATCATAAATAAATATTTTTCAAAATATCTAAAATTTTCTAACACTTTAAATTCCCGGAAAAATTCAGCAAAGTCACCCCTGTACGGAGTGATATCTTCTATATCGCAGGAACAATAATATATATACATCAACCCATAAGGGTCGGAAAACAAAAATGAAAATCCAAAATTTTATATTTTTACGTAGGTGTACCTTTTACGAGCGCTATTGAGCATAATTTCTTAGTGTATATGTGATTTATTCAACCAATATCAATCTGCCTAGCTATCTAACACCTGCACTTAATTCAATTCGCATATAAGTAATAAATATATGAAATTCTTAAGTAATATTTCATTAATCAACAAGTATAACTACACCAATTTCAAAATAAAACAGATAGCATCAATTCATTATCATATACAGGGTTAAATCATTAATTCCAATTCATATGCAGTTTCATTCCAGTTAAATTACACCGGAATTTATTCTTTAGTTTATAATTCACTTAGCTCCAATAAATTATTGATTATTCCATTCAAACAAACTATCATCCAATAACAAGCAATTCACAATCAATAACCAACTCACAACCAAATCAATTGAATTTACATTCAATATTAATATTTTATTTTGGTTCCACAGATTTGAACATCAATCGATTAATATCCGATTGATTTCTATTTGATTATTATTTCTTCATTTAATTTCCAATTTTCAAATTTGTTTTATTTAATTTCGATATCATTCTTAATTTATTTACACTTAACCAAGTTAAGTTTCAATTCAAATTTTCAATCCAATTTGAATTCCATTCAAATCAATCAAATGCGCTAATATCTCAATAATTTGATAAAATTATTTCTTTTTTCTATACAAAGATGTAGTTTGGGCAAAATAATTTCATTTACCCTCTTTTTAAAACAATATTGTATCCATTGCCAATTCAATGCTTCTCAACACTTGAACCGCTCAATCAACACAATACAAAACATTTGTATATAAAATTTATAAATACGCTCTCATATATATACATACACTCAATCTCGATCTAGGGTATTACCAATCCAATCTCTATCGAGTTACGCCGTAGAGCCAAGGTGATTACTAAACCAATAGCTCTGATACCACAGTAACAAACTAAGGATTTTCGGCCCTGAAAATCGACATAAATACAATTCTGTATCTCATGCCAACCTTCCAAGCACCGAAAAACACAGGAACATTATTAGAAAGAAATTAGAGGGTTATAAAAGAAAGAAAGAAATATTAGAATAGAAGAAGAAGAAGAAGAACCAACACAATACATAATCAGAGTCTCACATCGCAGTGGAACAAATATAATATAGAAGTAAATCTTTATTGAGAGATTTAAATAAACTTACAGTCATCAGAGTACATCACACATCTGGACATTTATAATAACCTGTCCTCATATACAACACACAACGGAATAAATACTAGATATAATACGTCTGAACACCTCCAGCTCGTCTCTGGACATCGCAGCATCCAATAACCTGGACCTGTACAACCCGATCTATCCCAAGAATTACAAACACCGGGTTAGTCTGGTGGACCAGAGTGAGATAAACACACCAGGTTTAAGGGTATCACACAACTTGTTTTAAAGTCAAAATCGTTTGGAATGAAAAGGATAATTGTAAGACCAAATCCATACATAAATAGGGACAGTTTTTACCTAACGATAATCCAAAACATTTTTGAAATCAATATCTTTTCTGATATTATAGTAGTGTCTAATTACAAGTAAATAACAATCTAGCGGAACGCTTGCATCTCACGCTCCACATATATAGTATACAATCGAAAACCGCAGCGCTTATTGGAGATTGGATTCCGACTATGAAAAGGTATGGAACCACCTGCCGATAGTGTATCTCTAGAGGGGAATACACTGGGTTCAATAAGAACATCTTGCAACCCGACCCACACATGACCGACCACTCATTTCGCTTGAGTATATCGAATGTATATCACCAACGGTTGGGCTCAAACCACTATTTCCCGAAAAGGGACAGTATCAAAACAGATTAAAGAAGGAAAACGAATTAGTCTAGATAGTTTATTATACACCCTAATGGGAGCGACCCACATAGCCTGGTTGCCTTCCCGATTTTTTTCATTTCCTGGTTGATGAGGCTTGAGGTCAAAATTTATCTTTAGAACATCTGGTCACCATTCAGTTTGAATGCCACATCATCACAACCGCCAGATATCACTAATTGACGTCCACAAAAATACTTTGGTCGTTAATTTAAGAGAAGTGCCCTTCTCCGCCACTAACAGAAATACGTTTGTAAAAAATCAACGTACGCAATCCCTTTGAAAATACTCTATCAGACATCCGTCCATACAAGTCATCCAGGAACAGAATGAACCGAAGGCACTCTCCAACTGCATCCCATATAGGAATCACCCCAAGGATCAATAGCGAGTAGTCCTTGCAATCCGTAGATTCCAACCACGACAGAACCACAGTACATCTTTGGCTGCAGACCAAAGATTATTAGCAATTCCTACGTTTATGAAGATCTATGGTCTTTAATGCTCCATCTTGATCATCTTCTGATATCTTCACGTGTTTGTTGGTTGGAATGATTTTTCGAATATAAATTCGATCCCGATTTTTCCGTACGAACAACCGTATTGGACAGATTTGATAGTCGGTTATTTAACTATCAAAATAAATAGTGATTCAATCATGAAAATCCAATGAGTTCACTGGTTCAATATTCAGCTTCACTTGGCCTTCTAATTAAAACAAATGTAAATTTAAAACTCTTAAATATTTTGATATTATAAATATAGTTTTTCACTTCTTATTTAACATAAGACGAATTCATTTTAATACTTAGGAAAATCCTACATCACAACTAGTTTTCTATTTTCACTTTCAAAACATTAGTCACATTATTATCTAATATTGGGAAATCGATTCAACTTATTATCTGTAAAACAACGTTACGAAATATCTTCTATCCATTACATGACAACACCTAATGCTTATTCTTATTGAACAAAACTCAACTTTTACATTTTCTTTCTAACTCGAAAATATCGCTATTATTCCAGGCAATCCACTTTTTATTTCCCTTTTCTTTGGAATCCTTATTATTTACATATTCCAAATTTCCACTAAAAATGTTGCGTTATTATTTCTCTAAAGAAATAATAAATTATTACTAACCCTTTTTACCATTGCAAGTAATAATTCAATCTAATATCAATACAAATTCCATTTAACTATTTTATTCAAAATACGGTTCCATAAAATCTTCTTACTTTAGGAAAATCTCTTTCTTGGATATAATCACTGTTCCTTAATTTAATAATTAAGTAATTTCTTATAAAACAACACCTTTTAACCTTTACCTTTTTAAAAAAAAATCATTTCATAATTCAGATTTGTTTAAAAATCTGATGACCCACTTCTTTTACCAAATTCACTTTCACCAATTCCTTTCAAATCCATTCAACCATTCCTGCTTTGGAAATCTTATTTTAATTCCCCTCTTTTACTCAATCCCATTATTAAGTAACATTAATTTAAAATTAACGATATAACACCTTAAAACTCTTTTATATAATCTTGGTTTATCTTAAACCCTTTAATCCTAACTCCCTTTTTCTTAATTCAAATATTTAAGTAACATCCATTTTAAGCTATAGTATTCGCTTAGAACTTCTTTTATAACTTTGTTCTAAAACTCAGTTTTTAAAATAAATTTTGCTCATAAACTCCTTTCACCATTCAATTGGATTTCATTTCACCTTTGATTACTTTTTAAACGAATTTCAATAAAAAATTAATTTTCTAAATTATTATTAGTCAAAATAATAATTTCTTCAATCATTAACTATTGTAAATGTAGTTAATTTCTTTATTAACTAAAATAAATAGTAATTCCCTTTTTATAATTTTATTAAAATTTAAAACAATATTCATTAATCTATTTATTCAAAACACACAAATTTAATAATCTGTTCCAATTAAAAATGGTGATTTTGTCAACTCAAAACATGATTACCTCGTTAACCGATTCCCATTATTTCTCACTTTAAATTAATTAATAATATAATTAATTTAAATAATTTCATTTAATTGTTTCTTAATAAAACAATTATCCAAATTTAACCGTTAGGTGAATTTCTATTCACTTGTTTATAAATCTAATTAACATCAGAATTGACTTTATAAAAACAATTAATAATTAATTATAAACTTTAAATAATAAGAATAACTATTTATTTCCTTTTAATAAACTTTTATTCAAAATAAAATATATTTCAAAATCAATCTCCAGTTATAAATTTTATAACTTTAGTTCTATCGATTCACCTGACAGTAAATCAATATAAACAAAACAATTTATTCTTAGGCCATTTACTGTCGGTTACTCAACCAATATTTCCCATTGGTTAAAACAAAACAAAGATCGCATTTCCAATCAATGACTAGTAATCAAACCCATCACCCAAACAGGACAGTTCATATATATATATATAATATGAAAACAAATAATATATTTGAGGAATCCCGTTGGATCCATCTAACCTGTTCTTCCCTGTATTCAAATTGGTTATCTCAAATCAAATCATTCAATTCCATTTAACTGATAATTTCTATAATAGCAAATAATGACTATATAACATCAACCAATCAACAAAATAATTCAAACAATTCAACATGTTTATTTTATAAACGTGGCCAACAAGGTAAATTACCTTCATTGGTTCCAATCGTTAAAATAACGATTTGTTTTTTTCACTGAAATTAAACAACGTTTAATTTCAGAAACTCAACTAATACATGAATATATAAATAACAAACAATCAACCATTAACAACCATAGCACACAAAATAAAAACCCAACTTATATAAAATATAAGTGGGGAGAACCGAGTGAGTTTAACTCAACTTGATTTTAATTATCGTTGAAGCGGTCCCGTTACAGTTAAATTAAACAGTCGTTTAATTTAACCGCAAATTACCGTTGTCTCTATTACTGTCCATAATGGTTCTATATAGTAGTGTTTGTTGTCCCGATTTCGATGTAGCCTGTTTGCTTCGATTCTGATAACGCCATAAAAGGTACCAATATTTTAGTCTATCCGATTTTATTAAATTAATCAACACTTAATGATATTATAAATAAACTAATTACATTGTTTCAAATGTTAACAAATTCCAGGACCGACCAAGTCTTCTTTTTGATTGTAAATTCCAGGACTTGCCAAGTCTGCTTTACCCTGTCGTTATGTAATTACAAAATCATTTAACTATTTATAATATTCTTAATAACCTTTTTAGTTAAATTTTACTTAATTACTTAGGTAGACTTCAGTAAAGAGAACGGGTCCTTTTTCTTCTTCACGATGCTCTTCTCCCTCACTGTTCGTTCCTGCCATAGCAAACCCATTTATTTAATAAGTTATAATTATTTACTTTAACCCTATATTTAATAACTAATATAGATTAAGTAGAAATCAAGTAAACTTAATTCACTCGTTTTACTTTTAATTACCAATCCAGTCCCTTTCGTCCCTTTCTGCTTCATTCTCCCAGTCCTGTATTACCCAAGCTCATCTCCATTTTAATTGATGGCTTAACGGATTAGCCCTTCCCTTTCTCATGTGTTTAATTGCCTCAGTTTGGTCCTGCAACAAACACAATAGGCTTTAATTGACTGAGTGAATCATTTCTTAATTATATATACTATTAACTAGTGATTAATTTTAATTACTGTTAACGGGGATTAGGACCGAAATCTTCAATTGCTTTTAGTTTCATCTGAAAACACTTCTACATGAGCTAAACCCACGCTGCCACCCTTTATCAATTTTTCTCACCCCCTATCCGATGACCGGACGATCATCCAGCATCTTCAGCAAAGGCGTCATTATCTGCTCAACCAACGTCCCAAAACTCGGCTGCCCTGGCTCCTCCAATCACCAGCTAACTGCCTTCGCCCCCAACATTTGACAGCTCGACCATTCCCCGATGATCGGAGGATCATCCAACACGTCTATACGAAGCACCCCCAACGTCCTCTCCTTTCAACATGAATTCCGCACCACCAGGTTATCCTCTTCGCCAGCAAAAAGCCCACAACTGCCATGACTTTCGAGGCTAACACCGGCCTCCATGATCGACGATAACACATCACAGCCAGTGGTATTGTAACCCTCACCAAGATCTATCAGATTTCTGGAGAAACTTTCGTGATTTGCCGATCGATTAAGGGAAATCTTAGGGAAAGTTAGGAATCATTCTGGCTGATCATTTCAGTGGAGGCAGGGTTCATAATATATTGACCACGCAAGACACAATTCTAGGGTTTGACCAACATAGGATGTATATATAGGCAACCGAAAAGAATATATAATATAATTTAACTAAACTTCGCAGTGAAGTAACATTAAACCAAGCACATACGACTTTTGATTTTGATTAAAAAAATGTAATCCTAGCATAAAAATATATTCCGGACCCGATGGGATAGGTTTCATCAAATTCAGAGGTCACTTGTGAAAAGTCATTTATAATTATCGATGAAAAATCAAGCGTTTAAAATTCTTAAAATTACAAAAAATCCAATAAATTTGAAACCCTGACATTTTCCTAGACCTCTTCCTTACGGATCTAATGAAATGTATTTCGTTCAAATCGGAGTTCATTTGGCCAGTCGTTTATTCGTTTAAAGTTACCCCTGTCCAAATTGACCGAAATAATATAATTGATTGAGGCGTTTATCGATGCCACGATCAAACGGTAAGTCCGATTGACACAAAAATTGAAATCCTATAATAATTGATTAATACAAATCCTACGACACTAGTTTCATCGCATTCCGAGACCGTTTCTCAGTACGCTATTTTTATGCGCACCACAATACTATTTTGGACACCAATTTACCCGGTCTCCAAAAATAACAAACTATATACCTATCTTGACCCTAATCGTCGATACAAACTCAATGGAACTGGTTTTGCAGCCTAATTCGATCGTCTGCTCAAGTTATACACAAATATCCCTTTATTGAATTAATTTAATTTAATTACGCGCTATAGAAAATCAACGGGCGTTTACGGCCGCCGTTGTCACATATGACATCGGTTTGCCATGAATTTTAATATCGTACAATAATTTATTGTTACGGTTCCAATGAAACTAATTTTATCGAAATCGGACTCCGTTTGCAAAATGGCTATTTTAATGGCCTATATTTTAATAACAATTTCCATAGCGACTAATTTAAAATTTGAATTAGCCATAACTAACAATCTATAACACAAAATCTGGACTTTTCTCTTCTATATGAAAATTATAACAAACACGATTCCAACGTTTCTTGTTTCACAGAAATCCAACTTAAAACAGATTCTGTATATCCAATTAAAGTTCAAAATTTCATATTACGAACTACCGCGCCATTTCGAGCTCGATTTATAATTATATTAGTATATAACATTCAAACTTCGTTTTAATAACGAATTAAATATTAAAAATCCATTAATATTCCAATAAAACATTTAAAACCAATTTAAATATTCAGATTCAAATGGTCGAAAAATCTTGGTCTTTACATTCTTCCCCCTTAAAAGAATTTCGTCCCCAAAAATTACTAAGGTGAGAAAAATCCTACAAATCCCTTTAATTTCCAAATCCAATTTATTTTAAATCAAAAATCAATTCCAAATCGTAAATAAATATTTTTCAAAATATCTAAAATTTTCTAACACTTTAAATTCCCGGAAAAATTCTGCAAAGTCACCCCTGTACGGAGTGATATCTGCTATATCGCAGGAACAATAATATATATACATCAACCCATACGGTCGGAAAACAAAAATGAAAATCCAAAATTTTATACTTTTACGTAGGTGTGCCTTTTACGAGCGCTACTGAGCATAATTTCTTAGTGTATATGTGATTTATTCAACCATTATCAATCTGCCTAGCTATCTAACACCTGCACTTAATTCAATTCACATATAAGTAATAAATATATGAAATTCTTAAGTAATATTTCATTAATCAACAAGTATAACTGCACCAATTTCAAAATAAAACAGATAGCATCAATTCATTATCATATACAGGGTTAAATCATTAATTCCAATTCATATGCAGTTTCATTCCAGTTAAATTACACCGGAATTTATTCTTTAGTTTATAATTCACTTAGCTCCAATAAATTATTGATTATTCCATTCAAACAAACTATCATCCAATAACAAGCAATTCACAATGAACAACCAACTCACAACCAAATCAATTGAATTTACATTCAATATTAATATTTTATTTTGGTTCCACAGATTTAAACATCAATCGATTAATATCCGATTGATTTCTATTTGATTATTATTTCTTCATTTAATTTCCAATTTTCAAATTTGTTTTATTTAATTTCGATATCATTCTTAATTTATTTACACTTAACCAAGTTAAGTTTCAATTCAAATTTTCAATCCAATTTGAATTCCATTCAAATCAATCAAACACGCTAATATCTCAATAATTTGATAAAATTATTTCTTTTTTCTATACAAAGATATAGTTTGGGAAAAATTATTTCATTTACCCTCTTTTCAAAACAATATTGTATCCATTGCCAATTCAATGCTTCTCAACACTTGAACCGCTCAATCAACACAATACAAAACATTTGTATATAAAATTTATAAATACGCTCTCATATATATACATACACTCAATCTCGATATAGGGTATTACCAATCCAATCTCTATCGAGTTACGCATTTCAAATCAATGACCAGTAATCAAATCCAACACCAATCAGGATAGTTCATATATATATATAATATGAAAATAAATAATATATTTGAGGAATCCCGTTGGATCCCTCCAACCTGTTCTTCCCCGTATTCAAATTGGTTATCTCAAATCAGACCATTCAATTCCGTTTAACTGATAATTTCTATAACAGCAAATAACAACTATATAACATCAACCAATCAACAAAACAATTCAAACAATTCAATCCGTTTATTTTATAAAAGGTGACCAACAAGGTAACTTACCTTCATTGGTTCCAATCGTTAAAATAACGATTTGGTTTTTCATTGAAATTATACATTGTTTAGTTTCAGAAATTCAATTAATATATGAATATATAAATAACAAACAATCAACCATTAGCAACCATAGCATACAAAATAAAAACCCGACTTATATAAAATATAAGTGGGAGAACTAAGTGAGTTTAACTCACCTTGATTTTAATTATCATTGAAGCGGTCCCGTTACAGTTAAATTAAATAGTCGTTTAATTTAACTGTAAATTACCATTGTCTCTATTACTGTCCAGAACGGTTCTATATAGTAGTGTTTGTTGTCCCGATTCCGATGTAGCATGTTTGCTTCGATTCTGATAATGCCATAAAGGTACCAACATTTTAGTCTATCCGATTTTATTAAATTAATTAACACATAATGATATTATAAATAAACTAATTACATTGTTTCAAATGTTAACAAATTCCAGGACCGGCCAAGTCTGCTTTTTGATTGTAAATTCCAGGACTTGCCAAGTCTGCTTTACCCTGTCATTATATAATTACAAAATCATTTAATTATTTAGAATATTCTTAATAACCTTTTTAATTAAAATTTAACTTAATTACTTAGGTAGACTTCAGTAAAGAGAACGGGTCCTTTTTCTTCTTCACGGTGTTGTTCTCCCTCACTGTTTGTTCCTGCCGCAGGAATCACATTTATTTAATAAGTTATAATTATTTACTTTAACCCTATATTTAATAACTAATATAGACTAAGTAGAAATCAAGTAAACTTAATTCACTCGTTTTACTCTTAACTACCGATCCAATCCCTTTCGTCCCTTTCTATTTCGTTCTTCCAGTCCTGTATTACCCAAGCTCATCTCCATTTTAATTAATGGCTTAACAGATTAGCCTTTCCCTTTCTCATGTGTTTAATTGCCTCAGTTTGGTCCTGCAACAAACATAATAGGTTTTAATTGACTGACTAAATCATTTCTTAATTATATATACTATTAACTACTAATTAATATTAATTACTATTAACCGGGATTAGGACCGAACTCTTCAATTACTTCTCGTTTCATCTAAAAACACTTCTGCATGAATTAATACCCATGCTGCCACCCTTTATCAATTTTTTCACCCCCCATCCGATGATCGAATGATCATCCACCAACTCCAGTGAAGGCGCCATCATCTACTCAACCAACATCCCAAAACTCGGCTACCCAGGCTCCTCCAATCACCAGCTAGCTGCCTTCGTCCCCAAATGCTTGACTGCTCGACCATTCTCCGATGATCGGAGGATCATCCAACATGTCCAGTCGAAGCACCCCAACGTCCTCTCCCTTCACCATGAATTCTGCACCACCAGATTATCCCCTTTGCCAGCAAAAATCCCACAACTGCCACGACTTTCGAGGCTAACACCGGCCTTCACGATCGACGGTAACACATCACAGCCATTGGTCTTGTAGCCCGCACCAAGATCTATCAGATTGCTGGAGAAACTTTTGGTTTGTTGATCGGATTAAGGGAAATCTTAGGGAAAGTTTGGATTCATTCTGGATGTTCATTTCAGTGGAGGCGGGGTTCATAATATATTGACCACGCAAGACACAATTCTAGGGTTAAACCAACATAGGATGTATATATAGGTAACCGGAAAGAATATATAATATTATTTAACTAAACTTCGCGGTGAAGTAACATTAAAACTAGCATATACGACTTCCGTTTCTGATAAAAAAATGTAATCCTAGCATAAAAAATATATTCCTGACCCAATGGGACAGATTTCGTCAAATTCCGAGGTCGTTTGTGAAAAGTCCTTTATAATTATCAATGAAAAATCAAGCATTTAAAATTCCTAAAATAAAAAAAAAACCGATAAATTTGAAACCCGGACATTTACTAGACCTCTTCCTTACGGATCTAATGAAATTTGTTTTGTTCAAATCGGAGTTCATTTGGCCAGTCGTTATTCGTTTAAAGTTACCCTTATCCAAATTGACCAGAATAATATAACTGATTGAGGCATTTATCGATGCCACAATCAAACGGTTAGTCCTATTGACATGAAGATTTAAATCCTATAATAATTAATCAATAAGAATCCAACGACACCAGTTTGGTCTCATTCCGAGACTTTTCTCGATATGCTATTTTTATACGCACCACAATGCTATTTTGGATACCAATTTACCCGGTCTTCAAAAATAACAAACTATATATCTATTCTAATTCTAATCATCGATACGAACTCAATGTAACTGGTTTCGCGGCCTAATTCGATCGTCTGCTCAAGTTATACACAAATATCCCTTTATTGAATTAAATTAATTTAATTACGCGCTATAGAAAATGAACGGGCGTTTACGGATGCCGTTGTCACATACAACATCGGTTTTGCACGAATTTTAATACCATACAATAATTTAATGTTACGATTCCAATGAAACTAATTTTATTGAAATCGGACCCCATTTGCAAAATGGCTATTTTAAAGGCCTATATTTTAATAACGATTTCCATAACGACTATTTTAAATTTTGATTCAGCCATAACTAATAATCTATAACATGATTTTGGATTATTCTCTTCCATATGAAAATTATAACCAACAAGATTCCAATGTTTATTGTTTCATAGAAATCCGACTTAAAACGGATTTTGTATATCCAACTAAAGTTCAAAACTCCATATTATGAACTACCGCGCCATTTCGAGCTCGATTTATAATTATATAAATATATAACGTTCAAACTTCGTTTTAATAACGAATTCAATATTAAAAATCCACTAATATTCCAAATAAAATATTTAAAATCAATTTAAATATTCAGATTCAAATGGTTGAAAAATCCGAGTCGCTACAGGTATCCTACATGTAACAGCCACTACATCCTTCACTGGCATCTATTATCCCAATACATAATAAGAAATTCCATCTATCTCGAAAATATATATACCAATTTTGTTATTGAATATATGAGTTCTGGACATATTATACCTAGATGTGCATGCATGTAAATGAAAGCAAATTTCAACCATTTCCTCTGTCATGGATAGTGATTGATTTTCTAGTACCATGAAAGCATTTTTCATTCTATCATAATGATCATTTTTCTTATAGCTAACTATAGACAACTTAAACAATTATAGTACAAATGAAATGAAGATTTAAACGACTAAAAATTCTAAAAATATTCAATAAAATACCTTTAATTTAATCATCCACCAATTCTTCCAAGGAAATTACCGAACTCTTCATCATTTGCACAACTTTTCCCCAAACCTCATTTTTGTTCATCCATGAATCTAATATTAGACTATATGCAATAAGCGTATCAATAATAAAACAACTACTCTTAATATTTTGGTTAAATGTATGAGCCAGTCGATCAAATAACCCAAAGGTATGTGTTAGAATGTTAATTACAATGCTGATTGAAGATTCAATATGGAAACTGAAAAACAATGAATTCGTTACCTATGTCACATTAAGTGAAAAAAAATGTATATAACAATTACAGTAAAGTTTCATGATACTAGCGCAATGCGTACTCAATAAGATGCCTTGAATTTGGTTGTACAACTAATATTGTTGCAGTTAACCATCCAAATATGCTGGTGCAACCTCTTCAAGTCTCTGATACTGATCAAAACATCCACTCATACTCTGGTAGCCTTGCAACTCACATCGGTGCTTCTATGAGAAATAAGGTAATAAAGGAAAGAAAGAATAGTGGGAATGCAACGGTCACATTCCCATTATAACATAGAACAGTCACATGTTTATTATAACAATACAACGGTCTCATTACCATTATAACAATGCAACGGTCACATGCCTATTATAATAAAGCAACGGTCACATGCCTTTTTTTCAAGCATGTTTACATTTATTTCTTGTATTATAAATAGAGGACTACTATATACAATTTGTATCATCTTACAAATACAACTCATCTATAATAAACTTCTCTTCAATCTTGTTTCTTATATTTTGTTTTCTAATATGGTATCAGAGCTTCATTTTGTCTTAACAGCCATTGATCCTTCTCTTATTCAACTCGGAAGAGTTTTGAGTAATCTTTCTCAACATTATGACTAATGACACTGCTTCATCAACTTCAGACAATGCTACTGGAATAGTTGAGAGCTTTCTAGCTGTAGACAAACTCACCAAAGCTATAATTAGTCCACAATCACAACTAGTTACAGTACAATTAGATGAAGACAATTACTTACTATGGAAACTTTAGACTGAAACCGCAATTCAAGGGTATGGCCTTGAAGGATTCATCATGGGGACCTTGTCTGTTCCACCAAAATTAATTACTGATCAAGAAGGAAAAATAGTCAACAATGAAGAATACATGAAATATCATAGGCAAGATCGATTAATCAGCTCATGGTTACTATTTTCTGTCAATCAAAAGTTAATACGTTAGGTAATTGGCTGCAAAAGTGCTAATAAGATATGGACATCAATGGAAAAAGCTTTCAACAACCGATCAACTGCTAAAGTTCTTTTTTACAAAAGGTAATTGCAAAAAATAAGAAAAGACAATATTACCATGAGAGAGTACTTAAGCAAAATTAAATATATCTGCGACATGTTAGAAGCTATTGGTCACAAAGTGCAAGATTCTGAACAAGTCCTAACTATACTCAACGGCCTAAGTGAAGAATATGAGGCGGTAGTGCAACGTCTCAGATTTTTACAATATAATATTTAATTTATTTAATCATTTAAATAGTGATTTAGAAATTTAATTGGTTATTTAATTAAATAATATTGAGCATTTAATTAATATATATAATATAATAATACGTTATAATTTTAAACTAGTCGAAAATTACTAAATTCACAATATTGTGTGAATTGGATCATTTATGTTATTTAATTCAATATAGAGTTGAATTATATTAACGAATATATTATATAAACGACTGTTGAATGTATAATTATATTATAATTATAATTGAGCTCGAAATGGCGCGGCAGTTCGTAATTTGGCGATTCGAACTTCAAACGAATATACATAATCCATTTTAAATTGGATTTCTATGAAATAAGAAACGTTCGGAGCTGGTGAATTATATATTTTTAATGGAAGAGAAAAATCGAGATTTTGTTGTGTAGATTTTGAGTTATGTCCAAGTAAAATTTTCGAAAAGTCGCTATGGATTTCCTTTATAATTTATAAGGATTTATTTATATTATAAAAGGATTTTTAATATAAATTGTGTATTTATTTAAAACTAGATTTGAAATATGGAGTTGTGAATCGAGATATGTACATTTTGAAGCCGGGTAATATTCTGTTGTGAATATATACGATAATATTAAATTATTATTATTTAATTTAATTATTTTTAAATATACTAATATTTAAATGGGTTTATTTAGAGCTTTTAAAATAGCCAGTTTTGTAAATGACCTTCGTTTTCGATGAAACTAATTTTGTTGGATCCAGAATATTAAATTATTATTAGATTTCATTTTCATAATTTTTGGAGTCGGTATGTAACGACCCGGAAAATACGAACCAATTTAAAAATTTTATTTTTAAATAATTTGGTGGAAAAATGTGGCAGAAATTAAAAATTTCATTTTTAAATAATATTAAAGCCAGTGAAAATAGGCAATTTTCAAACGATCTCTGTTTTCGACGAAATCACTTTTGTTGGAACCGGAATGTCAAATTATTACTAGGTTTCAATTTTTAGAGTTTTTCGAATTAATATGTGAGTGTGGCGATGGAAAATGTGTTTTGTCGATTTCAATCAAATTTAATCGACTGAAAAATAGCCATTTTTCCAACAGTCTAAGAATTCGACGAAATTAGTTTTGTTAGGACTGTATCGTCATAAAGAAGACAAATATATTTTTTTGGATTTTTCTGAGTCTGTATGTGGCCTCTGTGAAATTATTTATGCAGACAAATTAAATTAATAATGGATTTAATTATTAAATTAAATAATTCAGGCCACAGACAGCCGTTTGGGCTCACGGGACCTGTCCCATTGGATCCGGAATATGGGTTATTGGCTAGGGTCACATTCTGCTAGATTGGAAATAGATCGGTTTAAAAGTTACGGATTTATTTGTAAAATGGCAATTAAATATTATAAATAATTGAGAAAATTAAAACCCTAGTATACTATTCACTCTGTAGCCGCCACCCACCCAAATCCATGGCCACTGTCCTCCGAACTTCCTCCACCAATTTCTCCTTCATCTTGACGAATTAAACCTCCTCACATATACCAAATCGAAGCCCTTTCCTCCCTCTTTAATCCCATACGGATTGATCGACTCGTCGTCGCCTGAAATCCGAGGACCGATCCCCCAAAGCCCGCCGTTTCGCACCGCCGCCGGGCCCACCAGGGTGCGCCGAGCTCACCGCCACCACCCCGCATCGAAGCGCCATCCGTCCCCCTTCGACATCCAACAACCCCAATCGGCTTCATACCCCCTGGATTGAGTGAAATTTTGGATCAAAGTTTTGAACCCAATAGAAAATACGGCGGCCTTCATCTGTGAAGTGGAAGAAAGGTGTTTTGCCTAATTAATTAATTTATTAATTAATTTAAATTATTTTAAAGCTTGATTTAACCATAATTGATTCGTTTCAACTCAGAATTTGACGATTTCTAAAACATTGGAATCGTAACAGCGAATAGAATGTGTTGAGACTGAAACTGGGCAATTCTGGACTGTTTGAAAATTTGACCAAATCTGCAACGACTGTGAGATTTCTAAATTTTGAATAATTAAATAATTCAATTATATTTGTTATGTGAATCATTGTATGTTATTGTTTCTGATCTACGATGTTGTGATTGTTGTATGGTTGTTAATATTCGTTGTGATATCATGATATAGCATGTCAGTTTAGATCTATAAATTCTGATGTAATCTCTATAAAGTTCTCATCTTTGTTAGTTTTATTTTTATTTTTATTTTTATTTTTATTTTTATTTTTATTCCTTTATAGAAATGAAAAAATTGAATCTTGTTTGTTTTACAAACAAAAATGAAATTTTGAACCTTTATTTTGTTTTTACAAAATAAAATGAAAAACTGAATCTCTATTCTGATTTACAAAAGAAAGTTTAAATCTTTATCTTTGATTCACAACATAAAATGAAAAGTTGAATTCTTATTTTGATTAACAAAATAAAAGAAAGGTGAATTTTTATTTTGATTTGCAAATAATAACATAAGTTTAATTTTTATCTTGATTTGCAAAATAAAAACAAAAGTAGAATCTTTATTTTAATTTGCATAATAAGAAAAAAAGTTGAATCTTTATTTTGATTTATGATTTATAAAATAAAGAAAGTTTAAATCTTTTAAATTTAATTAAAAGATAAATTAAGATTAGATATTTTATTTGATTTACAAATAAATATTAGATATTTTATTTGATTTACAAATAAAATAAAGATGAGACCTTTTATTGTGATTCATCTCATATATTGTGTTGTATGTGTGGACATTGAAACTACGACGTTGGATTAATAGAAATGGTTAGACCAAAAACCATATTATTATATTTGTGGATATTGAAACTACGACGTTGGGTAGATAGAAATGGTAGGCAAAAACCATTATTTTTGGTTATCATACTTTGACACCAAATTGACATGTGAGTTAGATAGGAAAATATCCCCTATAAAGAAAAATTGTAATAAAGATAATTAGAAAATTTACATTTTTCTAATGTAATAAAGATAATTAGAAAATCTACATTTTTCTAATGTAATAAAGATAATTAGAAAATTTACATTTTTCTAATGTAATAAAGATAATTAGAAAATTTACATCTTTCTGATGTAATAAAGATAATTAGAGAATTTACATTTTTCTATGTAACAATGAAAGGTTTACATTTTTCAACGTAAAGGTAAAGAATTTACATATTTTCAATGTAAAAGAAAAGGAGATAAAATATTTACATTTTATAGAAACATAAAAAGTATATTTTTTATGTATCAAAAATGAATAGGATAAAAAAGTATATTTTTATGTATTAACAATGAATAGGAGAAAAAGTATATTTTTGGTGTTAAAAAAATGAATTGGAGAAAAAGAACATTTTTAAGTAATTAATGAAAATATACAATGTTGAAACCGTCATTTTTGTCGCATTAGAATTGGCGAACAAAAATATTATTTTACTGAATATAAAAATGTACATTGTTGAAACCGTCATTTTTGTCGCATTAGAATTGGCGAACAAAAATATTATTTTATTGAATATTAAAATATACAATGTTGAAACCGTCATTTTTGTCGCATTAGAACTGGCGAACAAAAATATTATTTTATTGAATATAAAAATATACAATGTTGAAATCGTCATTTTTGTCGCATTAGAATTGGCGAACAAAAATATTATTTTCTTGAATATAAAAATATACAATGTTGAAACCGTCATTTTTGTCGCATTAGAATTGGCGAACAAAAATATTATTTTATTGAATATAAAAGTGTATAATGTTGAAACCGTCATTTTTGTCGCATTAGAATTGGCGAACAAAAATATTGCTTTTATAGAATAAAAAAGGAATGGATTTTAATAATGGAAAATGCCAAATGGTGTATGTATATATATATATATATATATATATATATATATATATATATATATATAATTAAACGAAACGAGCGCGACAGTTCACGTATCGACAATCGTAACTTCAAACGATTATACCGAAAGATCCGACCGTTGGATTTTCCCAAAACTGGAACCGTTAGGACCGCTTTGGGAAGAGCTTTCCAACGATATAAATTTCGTCAAAATCCGACGGTTAGATTTTAAGATACGTATAAACCAAAATTTAGTAAAAGCAGCGCTTGGGCCGCCCACCGACCCGAAGCGTCGTTTATTTATTTTGAGCTATTCTCAAATAAATAAAAATAGCGATAAATAGTTATAAATATATATGAAATGTTTTAAATGATAATTATGTGACAATTATTTGAAAAGACCGAGTTTAACTCATTTCAAATAATTGCACGGCGATTAAATCAAAGAGATAAGAAGACGATGGTTGAAGGCCGGCGATCTTCACATCGAATGGACGACGACTACTGATGCCTTGGACTGACTTGCTCCCAAGACGGAGTTGAAGCAGTAGTTGTCCGGACGTATGTGTTGGTCGTGTGGATAAGCGAGCGCCTCTTTGGTGTCTCCAGTTCCGTTCAGACCCAGAACGTACTTGTAAATGGATGCGTGTCTGACATTGAAATTCACTTCATGTAATTAAATCGATTTGTATTAATATATGTCTGTTTGGTGGTGGAGAATTTATTCTCTACTTAACACCCTGGTATATAGTAATAGTTATCGGTCGCATGGCGTTGAATTGTCAATGTGGCACGCCAAGATGCAATGATCAAGGCTTTGTTGAAAAGCAGGCCTTGTGGTTGATGATCAAAGCATAGTCTGTTTAGGCATAGCTTTGTGTATAGCGTAACCTCACAAGCCTCACACCCTGGGAGTCTAAAACGGGAGAAGGGAACGCAGGGAGTGCACACGTTATCTTTCTAGCTAGAGTAATGTCAGGGACCTACCAGCGCTGACATTTTACTTATGTGGATGATGGATTATGAGGTACCTCGTGTTTTTATAGGTTGTTAGTGGCCATATTATAGGTCCAAAAGGACCGGGAAACGTGTGTTTAGGTATAACTAATCCACGACCCTTCGGAGTGGACCGACCCTGCAGCTATCCAAGGGTTGCCCATAGGTGTGATCCTGAGGTATTTGCTAGAGTATCTCGAATCGTTAAGGAGCTCCTCCCTAGCCTTGACTTATGATGGAAAAACAAATCTCCAATACGACATCTCGTTTTCGATTGTATAACTAGTATGGAGACATAGTAGGATGGGGTACTAAGCCGTCTAAGATTAATACATTTATATTGAAATGATTTATGAAAACATATATACACTAGTAGTGATACGTTTTACGTATTTATCATCTTTTGATCATTATAAGGTAAAACCCTATCCTCCAGTTTGCGTTGCATTGTGTGATGGGACTTGGGTCTTATAATGATCTCATTTTTCTAAAAAGCATAGCGTTATTTGAACGATTTACTTTACTTATGCACTGGCAATCCAATGGAGTAAACACATTCTGCGTTAGCGGCGTGGTCCTGTGTTTCGCCATATTGATAGTTAGCATAGGAAGATTTCTCATACCAGTCCCATGACTGACTCGATGTTTGTTTCACTTTGCAAACTCGGGTGCCCTCTCTTTACACGGGCAGCCAATTGACGAGTTCAAGTGATACATTCTGATTGGAGCTTGCTTAGAAGGAAGAAGAAGAAGACCTTTTCTCTAGTTTTTACTTTTGCTTTGAGACATTTTATCTTCTGTAGCTTTGATGTATGTAATGGAGTTTGAGACTTGTTTCTTTTGAAACTTATTTCCCTTTTTGTTGAGACTCTTTATTTGGCTAAGTTGTGTCCTGTACTGCGTACTCTGATGTATTGGATATTATGATGTTGATGACAACTATTTCCGCTACAATGGTTTATGTGTTATGATAATTATCCGAGATCTGTTTTTGTTGTAAATATGTTGTATTCCAAATCGATTATCCTTACTTTCGGTCCTCGGAAGTTTGGGGTTATCACACTTGGTATCAGAGCCTAAGGTTAACCTTAGCTTCGGAATACAACATATTTAGAACAATTCGTCTAGATAGAATCCACATTATTCTAAGGCGAGTAGCTCATTAGAGATTGGACTAGTAATGTCCTAGAATGAGCACAGCAGAATAGCACATATTTATCAGTCATTGCATCATCATCTTTTCATCTTGTCCTTATCTTGTCTTTTCTTGAAATTTCTCATTTTTGTTGGTTTGACTCTTTTCTTGATGGTACAGACTGATTTAAATAGATACTAGAGCAAGAACAGCCCGGGGCGGAGCCCGAGGTGGAGCTCGAGGCGGGGCTAGAGGAGGAGCCCGAGTAGGAGTTGGAGGGCAAGCCAGAGATGAGACCCCCATCACTCAGGAACAGCATACTTCAGCGGTCGTAGCACAACCACCTCCACCTCCACAGCCCTTTGATTTGGAGAGAATGTCAAAGAAATTCAAAAACCTAGGAGGTGTACCTTTCACGGGGCGAGAGTCTGCGATTCAGGCAGAAGCATGGCTTAAAGATTGTAAAAAGATTCTAGAGGGCTTAGAACTGGAAGACCAGCGAAAGCGTTACTTGGCAGTATGGCAATTAAAAGAGAAAGCCGGGCATTGGTGGGATACGATCAAGATCTGCAATGACGTGGCCAATATGTCTTGGGCCAAATTTAAGGAACTTTTCAATGAGAAGTATATACCCCCACAAGCCAGAGAGCGCCTGCGTGAGCAGTTCGTTAACCTATAGCAAGGGAATATGACCGTTTCTGAGTATGTGAGGAAGTTTGATGAGCTTTCACGATATGCTCCTGGTTTGATTCAAGATCCGGTAGAGAAGAATAAAAAAATTATCAAGGGTCTGTCAAAGAAATATTTGAACCGAGTCACTGCTCAAATCAAGCTTCCCTTCAATGAAGTAGTTGAGATGGCATGCCGTTACGAGGAAAATGACGAGTCCGGACCGCAGGATAGAGGGAAAAGTCAAGGCCTAGTGATGGAAAACCCTAAACTTGAGAGGTGGCAAAGTAGGAACAATATCGGTGTTAGTAGGGAGGTTGGCTCAGCCTATGTGGCAACACCATGTGTTGGCGGATCTCGAAACTTAGCCGAGGCCTTTTGAGGAACAAAACCCCACACCTATATGATGGCTAAGTTGGGGACAATATCTTGCGTGAATGGAGGTGCGGTTGTTACAGTGGTATCAGACAGATGGCCAGACTGAGAGGGTGAACCGTGTTTTGGAAGACTTGTTGCGAGCTTGCATTCTTGATTATGGCGGTTCATGGGAGGACCACTTGTACTTGGTGGAATTCTCCTATAATAATAGCTACCAAGCAAGCTTGAAGATGTCACCATTTGAACTACTATATGGCAGGCCATGCAGATCTCCGGCATGTTGGGTGGAGACAAGCAATCGACTAGTCTTGGGCCCTGACATGGTTCGTGAAGCATCGGATAAGATTGACTTGATTAAGAAACGCTTGTTGACTGCTCAGAGCCGACAAAAGAGCTATGCAGACCAGCGAAGAAAAAATCTAGAATTCTTTGTGGGTGATCGAGTATACTTGAAGGTTTCTCCTTTGAGAGGCATGATTCGTTTTGGGAAGACGGGAAAATTGGCACTAAGATTCATCGGGCCATTTCCTATTCTCGAAAGGATTGGTACTCTCGCTTATAGAGTACAGCTGCCTGACTGGTTGCCAGGGGTGCATGATGTATTTCATGTGTCTCAACTCCGCAAGCATGTGCATAATCCAGATCTGATTGAGGATGAACTAAATCAACAGGTCCTAGATATTGCTCCAAATCTAACAGTGAGGAAAGACCCGATTAAGATCATTGGCAAAGTAACCAAAATTTTGAGGACCAAAAGGATCAACCAAGTCAAGGTTCAATGGAGTGGGGATCCTAGAGATTGTACTTGGGAGACAGAAGATAACATCAAAAAGGCTTACCCCAAGTGCAGAGTGGATATCTCCGAGTAACTCTTGTATTAAGGTACGTTTACCCAGTTTACATTTTCCGTCTTGTTTCCTACTTTACTTTGTTTCCTTTTCGAGGACGAAAAACTCTTAAGTGGGGGAGATTGTAACGACCCGGAAAATACGAACCAATTTAAAAATTTTATTTTTAAATAATTTGGTGGAAAAATGTGGCAGAAATTAAAATTTTCATTTTTAAATAATATTAAAGCCAGTGAAAATAGGCAATTTTCAAACGATCTCTGTTTTTGACGAAACCACTTTTGTTGGAACCGGAATGTCAAATTATTGCTAGGTTTCAATTTTTAGAATTTTTCGAATTAATATGTGAGCGTGGCGAAGGAAAATGTGTTTTGTCGATTTCAGTCAAATTTAATCAACTGAAAAATATTCATTTTTCAAGTAGTCTCAGAATTCGACGAAATTAGTTTTGTTAGGACCGTATCGTCATAACGAAGACAAATATATTTTTTCTGGATTTTTCTGAGTCCGTATGTGGCCTCTGTGAAATTATTTATGCAGACAAATTAAATTAATAAAGGATTTAATTATTAAATTAAATAATTCAGGCCACAGACAGCCGTTTGGGCTCACGAGACCTGTCCCATTGGATCCGGAATATGGGTTATTGGCTAAGGTCATTTTCTGCTGGATTGGAAATAGATTGGTTTAAAAGTTACGGATTTATTTGTAAAATGGCAATTAAATATTATAAATAATTGAGAAAATTAAAACCCTAATACACTATTCACTCTGTAGCCGCCACCCACCCAAATCCATGGCCACCGTCCTCCTAACTTCCTCCACCAATTTCTCCTTCATCTTTACGAATTACACCTCCTCACATATACCAAATCGAAGCCCATTCCTCCCTCTTGAATCTCATACGGATTAATCGACCTCTCGTCGCCTGAAATCCGAGGACCGATCCCCCAAAGCCTGCCGTTTCGCACCACCGCCGGGCCCACCAGGGTGCGCCGAGCTCGCCGACACCACCCCCCATCGAAGCGTCGTCCGTCCCCCTTCGACATCCAACAACCCGATCGACTTCATACCCCCTGGATTGAGTGAAACTTTGGATCAAAGTTTTGAACCCAATAGAAAATACGGCGGCCTTCATCTGTGAAGTGAAAGAAAGGTGTTTTGCCTAATTAATTAATTTATTACTTAATTTAAATTGTTTTAAAGCTTGATTTAACCATAATTGATTCGTTTCAACTCAGAATTTGATGATTTCGGAAACATTGGAATCGTAACAGCGAATAGAACGTGTTGAGACTGAAACTGGGCCATTCTGGACTGTTTGAAATTTTGACCAAATCTGCAACGACTGTGAGATTTCTAAATTTTGAATAATTAAATATTTCAATTATATTTGTTATGTGAATCATTGTATGTTATTGTTTCTGATCTACGATGTTTAGATTGTTGTATGGATGTTAATATTCGTTGTGATATCGTGATATAGCATGTCAGTTTAGATCTATAAATTCTGATGTAATCTCTATAAAGTTCTCATCTTTATTAGTTTTATTTTTATTCCTTTATAGAAATGAAAAAATTGAATCTTGTTTGTTTTACAAACAAAAATGAAATTTTGAACCTTTATTTTGTTTTTACAAAATAAAATGAAAAATTGAATCTCTATTCTGATTTACAAAAGAAAGTTTAAATCTTTATTTTTGATTCACAACATAAAATGAAAAGTTGAATTCTTATTTTGATTAACAAAATAAAAGAAAGGTGAATTTTTATTTTGATTTGCAAATAATAACATAAGTTTAATTTTTATCTCGATTTGCAAAATAAAAACAAAAGTTGAATCTTTATTTTGATTTGCATAATAAGAACAAAAGTTGAATCTTTATTTTGATTTATGATTTATAAAATAAAGAAAGTTTAAATCTTTTAAATTTTAATTAAAAGATAAATTAAGATTAGATATTTTATTTGATTTACAAATAAAGATTAGATATTTTATTTGATTTACAAATAAAATAAAGATGAGACCTTTTATTGTGATTCATCTCATATATTGTGTTGTATGTGTGGACATTGAAACTACGACGTTGGGTAAATAGAAATGGCTAGACCAAAAACCATATTATTATATTTGTTGATATTGAAACTACGACGTTGGGTAGATAGAAATGGTTAGACAAAAACCATTATTTTTGGTTATCATACTTTGACACCAAATTGACATGTGAGTTAGATAGGAAAATATCCCCTATATAGAAAAAATGTAATAAAGATAATTAGAAAATTTACATTTTTCTAATGTAATAAAGATAATTAGAAAATTTACATTTTTCTAATGTAATAAAGATAATTAGAAAATTTACATTTTTCTAATGTAATAAAGATAATTAGAAAATTTACATTTTTCTAACGTAATAAAGATAATTAGAAAATTTACATTTTTCTATGTAACAATGAAAGATTTACACTTTTCAACGTAAAGGTAAAGAATTTACATTTTTTCAATGTAAAAGAAAAAGAGATAAAATATTTACATTTTATAGAAACATAAAAAGTATATTTTTTATGTATTAAAAATGAATAGGATAAAAAAGTATATTTTTATGTATTAACAATGAATAGGAGAAAAAGAACATTTTTGGAGTTATAAAAATGAATTGGAGAAAAAGAACATTTTTATGTAATTAATGAAAATATACAATGTTGAAACCATCATTTTTGTCGCATTAGAATTGGCGAACAAAAATACTATTTTATTGAATATAAAAATGTACCTTGTTGAAACCGTTATTTTTGTCGCATTAGAATTGGCGAACAAAAATATTATTTTATTGAATATGAAAATATACAATGTTGAAACCGTCATTTTTGTCGCATTAGAATTGGCGAACAAAAATATTATTTTATTGAATATAAAAATATACAATGGTGAAACCGTCATTTTTGTCGCATTAGAATTGGCGAACAAAAATATTATTTTATTGAATATAAAAATGTACATTGTTGAAGCCGTCATTTTTGTCGCATTAGAATTGGCGAACAAAAATATTATTTTATTGAATATAAAAATATACAATGTTGAAACCGTCATTTTTGTCGCATTAGAATTGGCGAACAAAAATATTATTTTATTGAATATAAAAGTGTATAATGTTGAAACCGTCATTTTTGTCGCATTGGAATTGGCGAACAAAAATATTGATTTTATAGAATAAAAAAGGAATGGATTTTAATAATGGAAAACGCCAAATGGTATATATATATATATAATTAAACAAAACGGGCGCGGCAGTTCACGTATCGACAATCGTAACTTCAAACGATTATACCGAAAGATCCGATCGTTGGATTTTTCGAAAACTGGAACCGTTAGGACCGCTTTGGGAAGAGCTTTCCAACGATATAAATTTCGTCAAAATCCGACGGTTATATTTTAAGATACGTGTAAACCAAAATTTTGTAAAAGCAGCACCAGGGCCGCCCACCGACCTGAAGCGTCTTTTATTTATTTTGAGCTATTTTCAAATAAATAAAAATAGCGATAAATAGTTATAAATATATATGAAATGTTTAATATGATAATTATGCGACAATTAGTTGAAAAGACCGAGTTTAACTCATTTCAAATAATTGCACGACGATTAAATCAAAGAGATAAGAAGACGATGGTTGAAGACCGGCGATCTTCACATCGAATGGACTACGACTACTGATGCCTTGGACTGACTTGCTCCCAGGACGGGGTTGAAGCAGCAGTTGTCCGGACGTATGTGTTGGTCGTGTGGATAAGCAAGCGCCTCTTTGGTGTCTCCGGTTCCGTTCAGACCCAGAACGGACATGTAAATGGACGCGTGTCTGACGTTGAAATTCATTTCATGTAATTAAATCGATTTGTATTAATATATGTCTGTTTGGTGGTGGAGAATTTATTCTCTACTTAACACCCTGGTATATAGTAATAGTTATCGATCGCATGGTGTTGAATTGTCAATGTGGCACGCCAAGATGCAATGATCAAGGCTTTGTTGAAAAGCAGGCCTTGTTGTTGATGATCAAAGCATTGTCTGTTTAGGCATAGCTTTGTGTATAGCGTAACCTCACGAGCCTCACACCCCGGTATGAGTCTAAAACGGGAGAAGGGAACGCAGGGAGTGCACAGGTTATCTGTCTAGCTAGAGTAATGTCAGGGACCTACCAACGCTGACATTTTACTTATGTGGATGATGGATTATGAGGTACCTCATGTTTTTATAGGTTGCTAGTGGCCATATTATAGGTCCAAAAGGACCGGGAAACGTGTGTTCAGGTATAACTAATTCACGACCCTTCGGAGTGGACCGACCCTACAGCTATCCAAGGGTTGCCCATAGGTGTGATCCTGAGGTATTTGCTAGAGTATCTCGAATCGGTAAGGAGCTCCTCCCTAACCTTGACTTATGATGGAAAAACAAATCTCCAATACGACATCTCGTTTTCGATTGTATAACTAGTATGGAGACATAGTAGGATGGGGTACTATGCCGTCTAAGATTAATACATTTATATTGAAATGATTTATGAAAACATATATACACTAGTAGTGATACGTTTTACGTATTTATCATCTTTTGATCATTATAAGGTAAAACCCTATCCTCCGGTTCGTGTTGCATTGTGTGATGGGACTTGGGTCTTATAATGATCTCATTTTTCTAAAAAGCATAGCGTTATTTGAACGATTTACTTTACTTATGCACTGGCAATCCAATGGAGTAAACACATTCTGCGTTAGCGGCGTGGTTCTGTGATTCGCCATATTGATAGTTAGCATAGGAAGATTTCTCATACCAGTCCCATGACTGACTCGTTGTTTGTTTCACTTTGCAAACCCTCTCTTTACACGGGCAGCCAATTGACGAGTTCAGGTGATACATTCTGATTGGAGCTTGCTTAGAAGGAAGAAGAAGAAGACCTTTTCTCTAGTTTTTACTTTTGCTTTGAGACATTTTATCTTCTGTAGCTTTGATGTATGTAATGGTGTTTGAGACTTGTTTCTTTTCCATTGAAACTTATTTCCCTTTTTGTTGAGACTCTTTATTTGGCTAAGTTGTGTCCTGTACTGCGTACTCTGATGTATTGGATATTATGATGTTGATGACATCTATTTCCGCTGCAATGGTTTATGTGTTATGATAATTATCTGAGATCTGTTTTTGTTGTAAATATGTTGTATTCCAAAATGATTATCCTTACTTTCGGTCCTCGGAAGTTTGGGGTTATCACACGGTACGTGGTCGTACGAGATTTTAATGTGAAAAACAGACGATAATTTGGCTTTAAAAATATGCTATGTGTGCAAATGGACTTGGAATTCGATGAAACAAGTTTCGTTGGGTCCGTAATGTCGAACTCTAGTTGTATGTCCATTTTCGTCGAATTTGGACATCATATGTGACCATATGAATTTTTAGTAGGATAAAGTAAACATCGATTGATTATAATTAATATAATAATTGATTGAAATAATATTTTACTTATCCTATAAATATACCTATCCGTAAACCTAATTTCAACTTTCTCTGGTCGACCAAATAATCTGCCGTGATTTTCTTTATTCCAGTAAAATAATCCGATCCTCAAAAATTCAAATAAAACAAAACAAAAATCCTAAAATCCTAATATACATATATTTGGGTTCAATAAGCAGTGCTCTTCAATTCTAGGTATGTATCGTTGGACTCGGTTGGTTTTCCTGATACTCCATTCTCAACCGTGAGAACTAGGGTTGGTCCATTTAGGAAATTCAAGCTTCAATTTGGAATTTTGAAGTGGTATTCGGGTTTATGAGGTTGTTTAGCACTTCAATGCGGATTTTTGGGAATAATGGTGATGAAAAACTTCGGTACTTTTCACTATGCCGTGTTATTTGCGAGATGGGGACGTGATGGTGGTTTGATGACAGTAGGCGCGAGTGATGGTTTGAGTAGGTAGAGGATTCTAAGAAGATGGTTGTGGCGATGTTCGTTTTTGAGTTAACGGAAAGATGAAGGGTGCGATGCAGTTTAAAGGGGAGGAAATGGCTGTGTTTCTCTGTGCCTGGAATTCGATCTATTCGGGGAAGAAGCATTTGGTGAGGCGGGATTTTGTGTGAGGGATTTGGGCCATGGTATTAGGTGAAGCCTAATTCAAATTTTCATTTAAGTTAATGTAATTAAATAACAATCAAACTTATATAATTCATAACATTTACGTATGACATCAGAATTCAGCAAAACTAGATCCGTTAGGATCGTAGGGATGAGGGATATAAAATGGAACTGACTGGGAGTGAATTGGAGCTCGTTACAATTTATAGCAGAATAAATTGTCTGTCTGAATCAACCGACAGTTATCGTTCTATAACGATAACTGTCAAATGTGTGTAAATCTCACTAGCTCTATACATTTTATATTTTTATAGATATAATCTAGTATTGATAAATGATGATTGATTATTGTGTATTGATTGTTTGGTTGAATTACTGATTTATTAGTCGAAATTATAGATAATGTTATATATATAAATCGTTAATCAAATATTGATTTTGTTTATCAGAATATTTCATATTGAAATGAAATCGATGTTATTTATATTGTTTAACATTTGTGATGCAAGGAAACAGGTTGGAGGGATCCAACTAGATTCCTCAATATTTATAATTCTGTTTGTTTTCATATATTGTGATATATGATGTGATATATAATCTATGATTGATTATGAGTGTGTAGATGTTGATCATGGCTATTTGGTATTTTAAATACCATAAGAAATACCGGAATGTGAAAAGGGAATTTTCAAAGTGTAAATTGAAAATAATATATTTATAAAATCAAAGAATTTTATAAAAGGAATATTTATTTAGAAAGCAAATAGAATTATATGAGGAATATATGACGAGATATAAAAGAATTATGAGAAGTTGTTTAAAATGGATATTAAATAGAAATTTGTTTTAACAAATAGATTGGGAAGATTAATTTATAAATAATATTTTATAAATTAAATATAATATTTATCATTTGATAAACGGAATATATAAGATTGAATTTATATAGAGAAGTAGGAATCGATTTTAACACTAATATTTTAAATGGAATTTGAGTAGCATTTATAAAGGTGATTATAAATGGGATTATAAGCGTTTAAAGAATAAATGAGATTTTATATGAATAATTTTATAATTAGAAGTATTAATAGAAATTGGATTTGGGATGTTGTTTTTAAATACGAAATTAAACTATTTTAATTGCAAAGAAGAAATATTATTCACATTTAATGTGAATAAAGGATTTAAGTAAATATTTTGCAAATAAAATATTATAAAGGAATTTAGGGTTTGAATTAGGAATTTAAATGGTATTACGAAAATTAGAAACTGACTGGAAGTTAGTTGAGTTGAATGGCTTTCTGGTTATCAATCTAATGTTGGTTTCGGCCTCGGGGTTTATGCTTGGGAAGTTGTTCTCTTACTAGTTTACAGTTAGAGACTGATAGAGGTGGGAAGATATTGATGCGTGAATCAGAAATGGAAACGTTTTCCAAAGTTAATAACGTATATTTTCTAATTTTAGAAAATAAGGAATTTATGAATATATGGAAACGATAAATGGGAAATGAAATGATGATTGATCGGTAATATTTCCATTTGGGAATACGACCGTTGTTTGTACACATGTTTTCCTTTGATAGTTAAATCACCGACTATCAAAGATTTTGACCATTTTCGTTATCAATATGGAGAGACCAGGATCAGATATATTATCTGAAAACCACTCCATATGGCATTAGCGTTGCGAATCAAATATGATGAAGATAATTGAAGATGGAATTATGTAAGGGCTATCCAGTAAAATCTTGGTAGAAATTGCCTAAGATGGATTTGCAGAATAGTACCTTCGGTCTGTCCAATCCCAGGACGACCTGTATGGAAGAATGTCTGACAGAGTATATTTAATAGATCACATAAGTTGATCTATTCAAACGTATTTACGTTTGGTGGCGGAGGAATTCGTTTCTCTTAGATATTTACCCGTGATATGTTTGGGGAAATCAATTTGTGATTTAGCGGGTATGACGATGTGACATTCAAAGTGAATGAAGATGTGGTTTGTAAAGGATATGTTGTGGCCTCTAGCCTCACAACCGAGAAATGGTATAAAATCGGGTAGGTCGCATGACTAAGTGGTTAGCTGCCAATTAGGGTGTATTGTCACCTGATCTAGAGAAATTCCATTTACTTCTATAATCTATTTCGATGTTGTCCCTTTCGGGAAATGGTTGCTGATCCCAACCGTTGGTAATAATACATTCGGTACACTCAAGCGAAATGAGTGACCGGTCATGTTTAGCCTGGTTTACAAGGTGTTCTTGTTGAACCCGGTGTATTCCTCTCTAGAGATACACTGTCGGAAGATGGTCCCATACCTTACCAGTTGGAATTCATTACCCAATAAGCGGCCACGGTTTTTGATTTTGTATTATTTATGTGGAACGTGAGATGAAAGCGTTCTGCTAGATGATTATTATATTGTGGTTGATAGACACTATCATAATATCAAGGGAGTTTTGATATAAAAGATCATTGTTTCTTGCAAAAGGATTTTTGATGTTAAATCAAATGCTTGGATTCTCATAAGGGAAAAACTCGTTCCATGTTATACGGCGTGGTCTTATGAGATATCATTTATTTTCTCAAACTATTTTAAATTGTTTACTCACACCAGTCCCATGACTAACCTGGAGTTTATTTTGTTTTGTTTTCCCTAAACTCTTAGGTGCCCAAATTTGTACGGGCAGTCAAGTAGTCAGGATTTTACAGATATACCGAGAGCTTGGAGCAGGAGGCTTCAGGATTTTATAGCAATTGTTTATTTCCGCTGTGTTGTAAGTGTTGTACTCTGATAAATGTTATTGTATACATATACTGGTTTTATTTCAAAGTTATGTTATATATTATTAGTTCCGCTGTGAGATTCGTGTTACTCTTATTCTGTTGTTGTGATCTTCTTCTTCTTCTATTCTAATTTTCTATCTTATCTATTCTCACCCTCTATACTATCCGGTATTTCCGATGCTTGGATAGTCGACATTGAGTTTATGTCGATAACCAAGGTCGCAAATTCCTAGGTCTTATAGTGGTATCAGAGTTGAAGGTTAAGTAATTACCTTAGCTCTGTGGCGTAACTCAGTAGAGATGGGGTTAGTAATACCCTAGATTGAGTTGAGTGTATATATACGAGTGAACATGTTTGTTATTTGATATAAAATTGTTTTATATTGTGGATATTTATTGGTTGAGTTGTTTATGGGTTCTGATCGATCAGTTTGATCCACTGTATCGGTAGGAGTTTATAAACACTTGAATACGATGGACCGACATAGTATGGTTTGAAAAGAGGGTAAATGAAATAATTTTATACAAATTATATTTTGATATAAACAAAGTATAGATATTTGATATATTATAGTATATTGGATGTGTTGGTTGTTATATTAATCAAATAAGATTAAAATTGAGTTGGTTATACATATATAGCCAAATAAAATTCGTATATGTATTACGAAATGATTTAAAGCTGAATTTAAACCAAATTGAAATTTAAAACTCTGGGGTTTGGAAAGATGTTTGCAAATGGATTTGGATTAGGTATATGAGAATTTTAAAATCCTGGGAGATTTTAAATTGTTTTACATGCATTATAGATGGATATTTTGAAATAATTTCAAAATAGAAATGTTCGAATATGAGTTTTGAAAGTGATATAGTATTGAACTCCCTTCGGTCACTAGGAAATAATTCCGATGATGATCCGGACATCATCGGTGTTCATTTTCGAGCTCTAAGTGACGGATTACTACCAAAGGTTTTGTTTTGAATTATTTTCAGAAAAAAAAGTTGTGTGAATTTTGAAAAGGAATGGTTGATTTTAGAAAAATCCAAGCTGTTTAAAACTTCCAGGAAGAGACTGTTTGAATTAAAAACAAATTTAATAGAAATTTGTGGAAGTAAATTGAAATTGAATAGAATGATATCGAGTAAGTTGGATTGATGATTTATGAATTTGGAATCAAGAATAGTACTTGAGTTTGAAATGAAATTTGGCTTGGATAGAACCAAATGATTGAGTTTGAATCGATTGGAGATTGATTGGGATGATATTTATATATGCTGAATGGGTAGCAGATGGAAATGAGATAATGATATACCCGACAAAAAGGTACAAGTTTATTTATATATGAATTTGGTGATTTATGAGCCGATTTAGCAAGCCGCTTGGCTGTTTGATTTTCTTTTGGGTTGGAGAAGGCCTAGAGAGGCGAGTTGTAGTTGTACCGATTGAGCAGTACAAAGGAGGTGCTGGCGATATTTTTCAGAAATTTCGAATGTTAGAAAATTTTCAGAATTTAAAAAAAAATTCATTGGTAAAAATAAATTAATAATTTAATTGAAACTGAAGATAAGATGTAAACAATTAATTTTTAACCCAGTTAGGGTTTGTTTTCTATCTTAGCAATTTCGAGGACGAAATTATTTTAAGGAGGGAAGAATGTAACGTCCCGTATTTTTACGATATAATAATGAATTTATTTAATTATTTAAATACTGATTTAGAAATTTAATTGGTTATTCAATTAAATAATATTGAATATTTAATTAATATATAATATAATAATATGTTATAATTTTAAATTAATCGAAAATAACTAAATTCACAATATTGTGTGAATTGGATCATTTATGTTATTTAATTCAGTATAGAGTTGAATTATATTAACGAATATATTATATAAACGACAGTTGAACGTATAATTATATTATAATTATAATCGAGCTTGAAATGGCGCAGCAAGCGATTCGAACTTCAAACGAATATACAGAATCCATTTTAAATCGGGTTTCTGTGAAACAAAAAACATTCGGAGCTGGTGAAGTATATTTTTCGAATGGAAGAGAAAAATCGAGATTTTGTTGTGTAGATTTTGAGTTATGTCCAAATCAAATTTTTGAAAAGTCGCTATGGAATTCCTTTATAATTTATAACGAATTATTTATATTATAAAAGGATTTTTAATATAAATTGGGTATTGATTTAAAATTGGATTTGAAATATGGAGTTGTGAATCCAGATATGTATATTTTGAAGCCGGATAATATTCTGCTGTGAATATATACGATAATATTAAATTATTATTATTTAATTTAATTATTTTTAAATATATATTTAAATGGGTTTATTTAGAGCTTTAAAAATAGCCAGTTTTGCAAACGACCTTCGTTTTCGACGAAACTAATTTTGTCGGATCTCTAATATTAAATTATTGTTAGATTTCAATTTTCGTAATTTTTGGAGTCAGTATGTGGTCGTACGGGATTTTAATGTAAAAAACAGTCAATAATTTGGCTTTAAAAATACGCTATGTGTGCAAATGGACTCAGAATTCGATGAAACAAGCTTCGTTGGATCCATAATATCGAACTCTAGTTGTATGTCCATTTTTGTCGAATTTGGATATCATATGTGACCATATGAATTTTTAGTAGGATAAAGTAAACATCGATTCATTATAATTAATATAATTATCGATTAAAATAGTATTTTACTTATCCTATAAATACACCTATCCCTAAACCTAATTTCAACTTTCTCTGGTCAACCAAATAATCCACCGTGATTTTCTTTATTCCAGTAAAATAATCCGATCCTCAAAAATTGAAATAAAACCAAACAAAAATCCTAAAATCCTAATATGCACGTATTCGGGTTCAATAAGTAGCGCTCTTCAATTCTTGGTATGTATCATTTGACTCAGTTGGTTTTCCTAATACTCCATTCTCAACCGCGAGAACTAGGATTGGTCCATTCAGGAAATTCAAGCTTTAATTTGGATTTTTGAAGTGGTATTCGGGTTTATGAGGTTGTTTAGCACCTCGATGCGGATTTTTGGGAATAATGGTTATGAAAAACTTTGGTACTTTTCACTGTGATGTGTTATTTGCGAGCTGGGGACGCGATAGTGGTTTGATGACAGTAGGCGCGAGTGTTGAACTGAGTAGGTAGAGGATTCGAAGAAGATGGTTGTTGCAATGTTCGTTTTTGAGTTAACGGAGAGATGAAGGGTGCGATGCAGTTTAAAGGGGAAGAAATGGTCGTGTTTCTCTGTGTCTGGAGTTCGATCTATTCGGGGAAGAAGCATATGGGGAGACGGGCTTTTGTATGAGGGATTTGGGCCATGGTATTAGGTGAAGACCAATTCGAATTTTCATTTAAGTTAATGTAATTAAATAGCATTCAAACTTGTATAATTCGTAACATTTGCGTACGGTATCAGAATTCAGCAAAACTGGATCCGTTAGGATCATAGTGACGAGGGCCACAAAATGGAACTGGCTAAGAGTGAATTGGAGATCGTTACAATTTATAACGAAATAAATTGTCTGTCTAAATCAACCGACAGTTATCGTTATATAACGATGACCGTCCAATGTGAGTAAAACTCACTAACTCTATTCAGTTTATATTTTTATAAATATAATCTAGTATTGATAAATGATGATTGATTACTGTGTGTTGATTGTTTGGTTGAATTGCTGATTTATTGGTTGAAATTATAGATAACAATATATATATATATATATAAATCGTTAATCAAATATTGATTCTGTTTACCAGAATATTTCATATTGAAATGAAATCGATGTTATTTATATTGTTTAACATCTGTGATGCAGGGAAATAGGTTAGAGGGATCCAACTGGATTCCTCAAGGTTTATAATACGGATTGTTTTCATACATTGTGATACATAATATGTGATTGATTATTGGTGTGTAAATGTTGATCGTGATTATTTGGTATTTTAAATACCATAAGAAATACCGAAATGTAAAACGGTAATTTTCAAAGTGTAAATTGAAAATAATATATTTATAAAATCAAAGAATTTTATAAAAGGAATATTTATTTAGAAAGCAAATAGAGATTTTATATGAATAATTTTATAATTAGAAGTATTAACAGAAATTGGATTTGGGATGTTGTTTGTAAATACGAAATTAAACTGTTTTAATTGCAAAGAAGAAATATTATTCACATTTAATGTGAATAAAAGATTTAAGTAAATATTTTGCAAATAAAATATTATAAAGGAATTTGGGATTTGAATTAGGAATTTAAATGGAATTACGGAAATTAGAAACTGACTGGAAATTATTTGAGTTGAATGGCTTTTTGGGTATCGATCTGATGTTGGTTTCGGCCTTCGGGGTTTATGCTTGGAAAGTTGTTCTCTTACTAGTTTACAGTTAGAGACTGATAGAGGAGGGTAGATATTAATGCGTGAATCAGAAATGGAAACATTTTCCAAAGTTAATAACGTATATTTTCTAATTTTAGAAAATAAGGAATTTATGAATATATGGAAACGATAAATGGGAAATTGGGAAATGAAATGATGATTGATCGGTAAGATTTCCATTTGGGAATACGACCATTGTTTGTACACATGTTTTCCTTTGATAGTTAAATCACCGACTATCAAAGATTTTGACCATTTCCATTGTCAATATGGAGAGGCCTGGATCGGATATATTATCTGAAAACCACTTCGTATGGCATTAGCGTTGCGAATCAAATATAATGAGGATAATTGAAGATGGAGTTATGCAAGGGTTGTTCAGTAAATCCTAGGTAGAAATTGCCTAAGATGGATTTACAGAATAGTACCTTCGGTCTGTCCAGTCCCAGGACGACCTGTATTGAAGAATGTCTTACAGAGTATATTCAATAGATCGCATAAGTTGATCTCTTCAAACGTATTTACGTTTGGTAGCGGAGGAATTCATTTCTCTTAGCTGTTTACCTGTGATATGTTTAGAGAAATCAATTTGCGATTTAGCGGGTATGACGATGTGACATTCAAAGTGAATGAAGATGTGGTTTGTAAAGGATATGTTATGGCCTCTAGCCTCACAATCGAGAAATGGTATAAAATCGGGTAGGTCGCATGGCTAAGTGGTTAGCTACCAATTAGGGTGTATTGTCACCTGATCTAGAGAAATTCCATTTACTTCTATAATCTATTTCAATGTTGTCCCTTTCGGGAAACGGTTGCTGATCCCAACCGTTGGTGATAATACATTCGGTACACTCAAGCGAAATGAGTGACCGATCATGTTTAGCCTAGGTTACAAGATGTTCTTGTTGACCCCGGTATATTCCTCTCTAGAGATACACTGTCGGAAGATGGTCCCATACCTTACCAGTTGGAATTCATTACCCAATAAGCGTCCGCGATTTTTGATTATATATTATGTATGTGAAACGTGAGATGAAAGCGTCATGCTAAATGATTATTATATTGTGGTTGATAGACACTGTCATAATATCAAGGGAGTTTTGATATAAGATCATTGTTTCTTGCAAAAGGATTTTTGATGTTAAATCAAATGTTTGGATTCTCATAAGGGAAAAAACCCGTTCCGTGTTATACGGCGTGGTCTTATGAGATATCGTTTATTTTATCAAATTGTTTTAAATTGTTTACTCTCACCAGTCCCATGACTGACCCGGAGTTTATTTTGTTTTGTTTTCCCTAAACTCTTGGGTGCCCAAATTTGTACGAGCAGTCAAGTAGTCAGAATTTTATAGATATACCGAGAGCTTGGAGCAGGAGGCTTCAGGATTTTATAGCAATTGTTTATTTCCGCTATGTTGTAAGTGTTGTACTCTGATAAATGTAATTGTATACATATAATGGTTTTATTTCAAAATTATGTTATATTTTATTCATTTTGCTGTGAGATTCGTGTTACTCTGATTCTGTTGTTGTGATATTCTTCTTCTTCTATTCTAATTTTCTATCTTATCTATTCTCACCCTCTAACTTCTTTCTATTTACTATTTGGTATTTCCAATGCTTGGATAGTTGACATTGAGTTTATGTCAATAACCAAGGTCGCAAATTCCCGGGTCGTTACAGGTAGAAGCCATAATTTCCTCACAAAAGGAATTTTCCTCACTTGATGAAGTTCATTCAATTCTGCCTGCACCTGAAGCTAGGCTTGAAAGCAAGAAAACTCAAGAAAGTATTTTTCTATTAACTATGTTGTTAACTAAAATAATAATAACAAAAATCAGGAAAATAACAATTTCAGAAATGGGCAAACAATTTAGAGAGGCAACCCCACCACCAGAGGAAGAGATGGCAAAGAAAGAGGATGCCGGAGCAATAACAACAATCGACCAAAGTGCCGAGTACGTGAGAAGGTTGGCCATATTGTTGTCAAGTGTTATTTCAGGTACAACTCAAACTACTCAGTAAGTCATGCCAACAGTAACAATCAAAGGAACAACAACTTGTGACGCCCCGGAATTTCGGACCAGTAAAAAATTTGCTGAAAATCCTTCCGTCTAAAACAAACAATGAAAGCTACCATTTTATTTGATAAATATACAACATCTCTAAATGCAATTTTTTTTATTAATATAAATAGCACTTGTCATAGTATGAATTAAACATAATTACCGTAAATCAACCATCATGCAACTCTAACAAAATGGACATCAATATTCATCCCTACATACTTGATAAAACGTCAGTATAGCTTAAATGATATGAAAGATGCATCAACCCAAGATGTAAAATCAATGATAACCAAAAATATTTTTTTATTAATAAAGCAGCTGCATCACTACCACTTGTGACTGCCTACGTACCTTTATCTAATTAGGTAAGCAATTAGATACAGGATCAAGCCAACGTAATTCTCCTTTACAACAAACATTTAAAAATAATTACTTCCAAAAATACTTTTTATATCAAGTAAAAATACTCTGCTAATACTTGGTTTAAAAGATATAACTTGTAAAACTTCCTTTCATAAAATAAACATCTTTTATTTTAAATACTAATCTCAAGCAACCTTTATATCCCTCTAATATATGTTTGGAAAGATCTTCAAAGATTGAACTGAAATGGTCAAGTTCAATACCATTCATACCTCGTAAAAACACACCCTATTCATACCTCATTTAAACACAAATCATACCTCATTTACATACACAATATTCACAGCTCGATTAAACGGTATTCATACCATGTTAATACACTATTCATACCTCGGTTAAACACTATTCAAACCTCATTCAGACTATTCATACCTCGTTTAAACACTATTCAAACCTCATTTAGACACACACTATTCATACCTCGTTTACACACTATTCATACCTCGGTTAAACACTATTCAAACCTTGTTTAGACTATTCATACCTCGTTTAAACTTTCAGCTATAAGACAGCGTTTCCAGAAATGCAACGACAAGTTCTCGGTGGTTTGTAATGATTTTAGATTAGAAACAACATACTACAGCGTTTTCTGGGATGCAATGAATAGTTCTGAGTAGCCTATTTATGCTTCATAACCAATTCAAATAAAGATAGCGTTTTAAAATGCTACAAAAATTTTAAATTCAGATTTTCAGCCAGTTTTTTGGCAAAATGTTTGATGCTATTTCTCTATGATAAAAATCGTTTTTGACACAAAATTTTCTGTAGTAAGAATCTCTCTTAGTCTACTTAATTATCATAAAAGGAAAAACTCAAAATCATTTACCACTTTAATATATAAAATCAAATATCATGAGGCATTTTTATCATGTCCATTTCGGGCTGATTTTTACTTGATCTTGCGTCCGGTTTTCAGGCACTCAAACGATTGAATTAGGAAAAGTGATACAAGTGAAAGTTATAGCCCTTTGAATTAGCTTTCCAGAATGATAAGAAAATCGAGATTTGATCAATAATTGCAAAAGTTATTCCCAAAATACCGAACATCGTTTTCAATGATTTGGGTTCTATCGTTTTCTTTGTAATTTTCACAACTTTTCTTCAAAATATGAAATGAATACATAAACTTAAATAGATTTTCTCACCTTAGACTTGTATCTTTACCCTGTATTTATCCTCTAGGCTTCTCCCAAACTTATACTATTTATCTTATTTTTGTTTTTCATTTGTGAATGCATGATATGAAATGAACCTTTCCACCCTTTATATAGTAGTTATCAAGGCTAGTTTGGTAATTTAGTTTTGGACACTTGTCCTCCTTATCTTTATGCAAGCTTTAGTATGAAGACACATGCATCCTTAGGTGTCTTTAGATGTTTCTACACATAGACACCTAAAATATTTATCTGTCTTTATCATATTTAGTTCCAAGACATGTGTTCCATTCATTTGATGACACGTGTCCCTATCATTTTAAGCCATTTTTCATATTCTAGAATATGTACACATATACCATTTGTATTTTATTTATATGCTATGTACATACACACATATGTGTTCATCTATTGTTACTACATGCATATGATGTTCCAACAGCCTTTAATAAGTAAAACGTCATTTATCAACAAAATTTCTTTCGACCACATTATCGATTTTTCTTCGAACTACTAACTCAACAATATATTTTCTTTGTACATAAGAAGTTAGCTTTTCTCTTTCCAAATGAACTCCATATATATATGTGAAGCGAATCTTCTTTGAGAAGACACTAAAATTAAGCTTCAAATAGAAGCTATTAATAATTAGGCTTCTAAGAGAAGCTATTAAGGCATGACTGGACTTCTAAGAGAAGTTACTAATACTTAGGCTTCTAAGAGAAGTCACTAAAATTTGGCTTCTAAGAGAAGCCACTAAGGTATGACTAGACTTCTAAGAGAAGTCACTAAAACTTAGGCTTTTAAGAGAAGCCACTAAAATTTGGCTTCTAAGAGAAGCCACTAAAATCCTATCGCTCTTCTTTCTTAAGACACTTGTCCATCATCATTTATGAAAACCATAAGATAATGACACATGCCTACTTAGGTGTCCTAAGATGTTTCTACACATGGACACCTAAGAGGGTTATATGTCCTTATCTTTTTTTATTTTTTATTTTATTTTGGATTACATGATAAGCTTCTTATTTTAAATTTATATCTTTTAGCTTACATGATAAGCTTCTTATTTTAAATTTATATCTTTTAGCTTACATGATAAGCTTCTTATTTTAAATTTATTTTACCTTACATGAATACATATATTCATGCTCAACAACTATGCTAACTTCATATAATGTGTGTTATCATGCACGAGAGCATCATGACCTTTCTGATAAGTTTTAGTCGATGTAAGGTGGAGAATTTGACAAACGACTTCGGTCACCTTTTCAATTTCACATCGAATTAAATATTTATGTACACTAGTTGTAAAAATTATTTCACTGTCACTCTTTATTTTTAAAGGAGATTTATTTTAGATGTAACTCATAACTTCGATATTTAATATTTACCTATAAATTCAAACTGTAAATTTTTGGGTTGTTACATTCTTTCCCCCTTAAAAGTATTTTCGTCCCCGAAATTCTATGTAATACTTAATCAAGAGAAACCAAATATTCCGCAAATAAAACTCTAAGTATATAGGGACTTTTTCTTGAAAGTATACTTCGAAACAATTTCATAAGTCGAAAATTTTAAGACATACCTGAATATTATATGATTTGTACTTTTCAATTTGTGATCAACATTCTATCAATCCTGCAAGCTGTTACTGGACAAGGCACGCCATAGCTTCTTCAGGATCATGCTCTTTGCAATCCATATCGATACCAAGTCTCCTTCCCGTGAACATACACTCAATTTGGAATAGATTTTAGAGCTTTCCTTTTTTATACATAATTACAGCCAATGCCAAGTCATCCAGTAAACACATGCTCTTCTTGTGTGGTATCCATCTGAATGCACCAAATATTCATCGTACTCCGGCTTTTCCGACTCATCATCATCAAGCAAGGATGTATTCTCCATGTTGTGGTACCCATCAAAATGTACCAAATAGTAATATTTCAAGTTAGACATCTCATATAATATCTTCATTTTCTTTTTTTCTAAAAAGATGATTATATTCACCAAAGTCACCTCGTCAAATAATGAGTTAATCTCCTTATTGCAGTACCCATCAAAATGTACCAGAGATTAATAAAAATAAACACCTAAAATATTATATATATAATATGATTATATTCATCAAAGTCAACTCATCTAATAATGAGTTACTCTCCTTGTTGCAGTACCCATCAAAATGTACCGAAGAGTAATATTTTCAAAATATACATCTCAATAATATCTTCAATTTTTTTTATATAATATGATTATATTCATCAAAGTGAATCCACACTCAATTTAGGATATTTTATCCTATTGCGGTCGGCATCCCGTCATCAAATAGGATGTACTCTACTCGGGTCGATACCAACATAGAGTAATAGTGGCACTATCTAAGATCTATTGTCTTATGTCGGCATCCTGTCATCAAATATGATGTACTCTACTCGGTTCGATACCAACATAGAGTAACAGTGCACTACCCAATATCTATTGTCTTATACCGCACATCGTCATCGTCGTCATCCGTAGGTAACCATCCTTGATGAAATAATCAATAAAAATCTTTAGTAAGTTTAAACAAAGTATACTCTCAAAACACATTTATACTTTGTAATCATTACTCTCATATGGATAACCATTTTATTTTGTAAAATACACACTTTCAACTTCGAAAATCATCTTAAGTATAACCCTCCCTTCTTCTTCTTCTTTTTTTTGTCAAACACATAGTTCAGCCTGCAGAAATGTTTTGAGATAGCAAACATTCAGAATTTCAAATATATATGATGTAAGTATTCTATATAGTTAATCAAGCTTACCAATAAGATTAACTTCGACTAAACCCAAATCAAGGAATCAATAGTTATGACTGAATTGCCGAGAGATGTTTTAGCAGCTTTTTAAGTTAACACCATTAATGCTAAACAATTCTAATATCTTATTATATAAAAATTTCTCATCTTGATTTTGCATGAATGTATTGCTCAATTTTACTCCTCTTGGCCTTCCTCTAGTTTATTTTCCCAAGCTCATTTAACTCATTCCTCGATAAGTTGCAATACCTCATTCCTCTTAAGCCACTCTGTTGCATCCATTTCAAGCCGCCACATTCCTTCCTTTACAAGCCACTTCATTTATTTCTTCGTTACTTTATAGCTAATCATATGCACTTACAACTTCGCTAAACCTCTTTATATGGTGCATGATAATGAATCATATATGTATAAACATTAAACAAAAGTTAGACACAAAAAATTAATAAAACTCATAATCCCGGTCAGAGGAACGGTGCCTTACCCTATCCGGTTTTATTTATCAAATTAAGGTAACTTCATTTCTAGGGTGCTTTTCCAATCTTATGTGAAATTTTATTTAGGCACCTAACCTAAGCTCTGATACCACCTGTCACGCCCCAGAATTTTGGACCAGTACAAAAATTTGCCGAAAATCCTTCCGTCCAAAACAAACAATGAAAGCTACCATTTTATTTGATAAATATACAACATCTCTAAATGCAATTTTTTTTATTAATATAAATAGCACTTGCCAGAGTATGAATTAAACACAATTATCGTAAATCAACCATCGTGCAACTCTAACAAAATGGACATTGATATTCATCCCTGCACACTTGATAAAACGCCAGTATAGCTTAAATGATATGAAAGATGCATCAACCCAAGATGTAAAATCAATAATAATCAAAAATATTTTTTTATTAATAAAGCAGCTGCATCACTACCACTTGTGGCTGCCTACGTACTTTTATCTAATAGGGTAAGCAATTAGATGCAGGATCAAGCCAACGTAGTTCTACTTTACACTAAATATTTAAAAATAATTACTTCCAAAAATACTTTTTATATCATGTAAAAATACTCTGCTAATACTTGGTTTAAAAGATATCACTTGTAAAACTTCCTTTCATAAGATAAACATATTTTATTATAAATACTAGTCATCTTCTTTATGAAAAAACTCCTTTTTAAATGAATCTCAAACCACCTTTATATTTCTCTAATATATGTTTAGAAAAATCTTCAAAGATTGAACTGAAATAGTTAAGTTCAACACCATTTATACCTCGTTAAAAAACACCCTATTCATGCCTCATTTGAGCACTAATCAAACCTCATTTACACACACACTATTCATACCTCGATTAAATGGTATTCATACCTCGTTTACACACTATTCATACCTCGGTTAAACACTATTCAAACCTCGTTTAGACTATTCAAACCTTGTTTAAACACTATTTAAACCGTTTTTAGACACACACTATTCATACCTCGATTAAAAAATATTCATACCTCGTTTACACATTATTCATACCTCGGTTAAACACTATTCAAACCTTGTTTAGACTATTCATACCTCGTTTAAACTTTCAACTATAAGACAGCGTTTCTAGAAATGCTACGACAAGTTCTCGGTGGTTTATAATGATTTTAGAATAGAAACAGCTTAATACAGTATTTTCTGGGATGCTATGAATAGTTCTGGGTAGCTTATTATGCTTCATAACCAATTCAAAGAAAGATAGCATTTTAAAACGCTACAAAAATTTCTAAAATTCAGATTTTCAGCCAGTTTTTCGATAAAATGTTTGATGCTATTTCTCTATGATAAAAATCGTTTTTGACTCCAAATTTACAATAGTAAGAAGCTCTCTTAGTCTACTTAATTATCATAAAAGGAAAAACTCAAAATCATTTATCACTTTAATATATAAAATCAAATATCATGAGGCATTTTTATCATGTCCACTTCGGGCTGATTTTGCCTGATCTTGCGTCCGATTTTCAGGTACTCAAACGATCGAATTAGAAAAAGTGATAAGTGAAAGTTGTAGCTCTTTGAATTAGCTTTCCAGATTGAAAAGAAAATCGAGATTTGATAAAGAATTGAAAAAGTTATTCCCAAAATACTGAACATCATTTTCAATGATTTGGGTTTTATCGTTTCTTCGTAATTTTCACAACTTTTCTTCAAAATATGAAATGGATACATAAACTTAAATAGATTTTCTCACCTTAGACTTGTATCGTTATCCTGTATTTATCCTCTAGGCCTCCCCCAAACTTCTACTCTTTATCTTATTTTTATTTTTCATTTGTGAATGCATGATATGAAATGAACCATTCCACCCTTTATATAGTAATTTTCAAGGCTAGTTTGGTAATTTAGTTTTGGACACTTGTCCTCCTTATCTTCATGCAAGCTTTAGTATGAAGACACATGCCTCCTTAGGTGTCTTTAGATGTTTCTACACATGGACACCTAATATGTTTATGTGTCTTTATCTTATTTAGTTCTAAGGCATGTGTTCAATTCGTTTGATGACACGTGTCCCTATCATTTTAAGCCATTTTTCATATTCTAGAATATGTACACATATACCATTTGTATTTTATTTATATGCTATGTACATACACACATATGTGTTCTTCTATTGTTACTACATGCACATGATGTTCCAACAACTTTTAATAAGTAAAATTTCATTTATCGACAAAATTGCTTTCAGCCACATTATCGATTTTTCTTCAAACTACTTATCTTTGTAAACAAAAACTCAACAACATATTTTCTTTGTACATAAGAAGTTAGCTTTTATCTTTACAAACGAACTCCATATTTATATGTCAAGCGAATCTTCTTTGAGAAGCCACTAAAAATAAGCTTCAAATAAAAGCTATTAATACTTAGGCTTCTAAGAGAAGCCATTAAGGCATGACTAGACTTCTAAGAGAAGTTACTAGTACTTAGGCTTCTAAGAGAAGTCACTAAAATTTGGCTTCTAAGAGAAGCCACTAAGGTATGACTAGACTACTAAGAAAAGTCACTAACACTTAGGCTTTTAAGAGAAGCCACTAAAATTTGGCTTCTAAGAGAAGCCACTAAAATCCTATCGTTCTTCTTTCTTAAGACACTTGTCCATCATCATTTAAGCAAACCATAAGATAATGACACATGCCTACTTAGGTGTCCTAAGATGTTTCTACACATGGACACCTAAGAGGGTTACGTGTCCTTATCTTTTTTTTTCTTTTGGCTTACATGATAAGCTTCTTATTTTAAATTTATATCTTTTAGCTTACATGATAAGCTTCTTATTTTAAATTTATATCTTTTAGCTTACATGATAAGCTTCTTATTTTAAATTTATTTTACCTTACATGAATACATATATTCACGCTTAACAACCATGCTAACTTCATATAATGTGTGTTAGCATGCACGAGAGCGTCATGACCTTTCTGATAAGTTTTAGTTGATGAAAGGAGGAGAATTTGACAAACAACTTCCGGTCACCTTTCCAATTTCACATCGAATTAAATATTTCTGTACACTAGTTGTAAAAAGTATTTCACTGTCACTCTTTATTTTTAAAGGAAATTTATTTTAGCTGTAACACATCGCTTCGATATTTAAAATTTACCCGTAAATTCAAACTGTAAATTTTCGAGTTGTTACACAAATTCATTGCTAATATAACATATGGAAAAGGAGATACAACTAGTCAATCTGACAACACAAGAAATCAGAATGAACAAGCCAGAGCCGATCATATTCAAAACGAAACATGGTACCTAGATTTAGGAGCTAGCCATCGTACTACAAACAATCTAAATAAGCTGAATCTAGGGAACAAGGAATGCAAAGGTAATCAAACTATAAGCATTGACAATGGTAAGTGTGTTAAGATTTCTCATACTGGCACAAGTAGTATTTCTGGTAATAGACAATCATTTTTGCATAACTTATTAAGAGTTCCAACCATTAAGAAAAAACTGATTAGTGTGTCTCAATTTGTTAGGGATAACAATGTTTACGTTGAATTTTTTCCAACATACTGTGTAGTTAGAGACATACTAACCAGGGGAATTCTTCTAAAGGGTAATGCTGTAAAGGGACTTTATGAATTCAATTTCAGCAATCGCAATACTACTATTAATGATCACCCACGTTGTAATTTGACTAATATACCTGATGAATTTCAAACTAAAATTACTTTTGACTTATGGCATTATAAGTTAGGGCATCCTAGTGCTAGTATTGTAACAAAAATTCTTAATAATAATAAAATAAAATTTATTCCTGCAAAATTACCTTATGTATGTACTTATTGTCAGACGAGAAAAAGCCACAAATTACAATTCTCTAATTCATTAACTGTGTATTTCAAACCTGGTGATATTTGAGGTCCATCTCCTGTATTTTTTAGATTATGGGTATAAATACTATATATCATTTGTTGATGCTTATACTAGATATACTTGGATATATTTCTTAAAAGCTAAATCTGATACTAAAAGTGTTGTCATCAGTTTTATCAATATGTTTGAAAACCAAATAAACTGTCAAATCAAAGTCATGCAATCTGAAGGAGGATTATAATACCAACCTCTGACAGATTATTTTAAAAGTAAAGGTATTATACATAGAGTAACATGTCCCTATACTTCTGAACAGAATGGTATAGTGGAGAGGAAGCATAAGCACATAGTTGCATTAGGTTAAATTTGTTAGCTCAAGCATCTTTGCCACTTAAATTTTGGTTTGATGCTTTCAGTACTGCTGTGTATATAATAAATAGAATGTCTACTAAAGTACTGAAAGATATAACACCTCTAGAAAAGCTATTCAATGTGAAACCTAATTACAATAGTTTAAAAACATTTGGTTGTTTATGTTTGCCTTACCTAAGACCTTATAATAATCATAAACTTGATTATAGATCTAAACCTTTCACATTTATGGGCTACTGTAATAATCAAAAAGGGTTTAGATGTATAGACAAGTCTGGTAGAAATTTTACAAGCAGACATGTTATTTTTGAAGAAAATATTTTTCCTTATAGCAGATCATATATACAAACCACTACCAAAATATATAATTCAAAGGTTAGTATACCTGATCTGCATAGTATTGCTGACTCATGGCATCAAGAGAATGGTGACAAGGTTGCTATTAGTAACTCTGAAGGCCATCACAATGATAGTAAAACTAGTGATGATCAGCCAGAGCAAACTAGTCACGCCATTCAATCACCTGCAGAATCAAGTTGCAGGCAATCAGAAGAAATAAGAGAAGAAAATAGCAATGTGAGAAATCAAAATACTAGCAGTAGACAAAATGATTCACCAATTCAATCACCACATCATCAAACTGGACATTCAATGATAACCAGATCAAAAAGAGGAATATTCAAACCAAAGACTTATACTGCATTCATTATTGAAGATGAGACAAATAGTTATCAACAAGCAGTGAAACACAAAGAATGGAGGAAAGCAATGGATGAAGAATATCAAGCACTAATGAATAACTGTACATGGGAACTAGTAAATCCACCAAACAACAAGAATATAATTAGGTGTAAGTGGGTATATAGATTGAAAAAGAATCCAGATGGGTCTATCAACAGATATAAAGCAAGACTTGTTGCAAAGGGGTTCACACTAAAATTTGGCTTTGATTATAATGAAACTTTCTCACCAGTGGTAAAACCCTTAACAATTAGACTTATATTGACTATAGCATTAAGCAATAATTGGAAAATCAAGTAGCTAGATGTCAACAATGCATTCTTAAATGGAAATCTACATGAAGAAATATTCATGCAACAACCACAAGGCTATACACAAGATCCAACATTGGTATGCAAACTGAATAAAGCAATCCATGGCCTGAAACAAGCACCCAGAGTATGGTTTGAAAGACTAAAAGAAAGTTTAACAACACTAGGTTATTCACCTACATACTATTCACAAAAATTAGTGAATCATTTACCACTTATATATTAATATATGTGGATGATTTAATTATTACAGGCAGTAGTGAAACTAAAATCAGAAAATTTGCAGATTATTTGAACAATCAGTTCTCAATAAAAGATTTGGGTGACTTATCTTATTTTCTTGGAATAGAAGTCAAAAGGAAATCAGATAAAGAAATTCATCTCTGTCAAAGAAAGTACATTGCAGAGCTTCTAAACAAGACAAATATGATTGAAGTAATTGGTTAACCAACTCCTTTGATCTCAAACCATCACCTATCAAAGAACAGGGGGGAAGCTATCCTAAATATTAAACAATATAGGAGTGTTGTAGGAGCATTACAATATGCTACCATAACACGACCTGATATTTCTTTTAGTATTAACAAAGTGTCTCAATTTTTGTAGGAATCCAAAAGTGAACATTGGACAGCAGTGAAGCGAATACTCAGATATTTAAAAGCAACAATCAACTTTGGCATATCACTAAAAGGCAGCAGAGACTTAAGCATTACAACGTACTTAGATGTAGACTGGGCTACATATATAGATGATAGAAAATCAGTTTTTGGTTACTGTATTTATGTACGAGAAAGTCTTATTTCATTGCGTTCTAAAAAGCAAACAACCATCTCGAGATCTAGTACCGAAGCAGAGTATAGGAGTGTTGCTAGCACTACAGCATAAATCTTATGGTTGCAATCATTATTAAAGGAGTTAAAGCTATCATCCAATAGGAACCCTATAATTTGGTGTGATAATCTAAGCACAATCTACATGATAGCAGACCCTATTCAGCATAATCGAACCAAACACATAGAAATCGACATTTATTTTGTTCAAGAGAAAGTCCAAATGAAGAATTTACAAGTGAATCACATTCTAGCTTATTATTAGAGGGCTGACATTCTAACAAAATCACTTTCAGCTAAAAACTTTCATAGATTTAGAGAATCACTTGGAATTGAGAATTACAAACAAATACGAAGTAGAAGATGGAATGTTTCTCGGCAAATTAAGGCAGTAAAACCTAACCTTAATTTGAGGGGTGATAATAAAGGAAAGAAAGAATAATGGGAATGCAATGGTCACATTCCCATTATAACATAGCAATGGTCACATGCCTATTATAACAATACAACAGTCACATTCCCATTATAACAATGCAACGGTCACATGCCTATTATAAGAAAGCAACGATCACATGCCTATTATTCAAGCCTGTTTACATTTATTTCTCGTATTATAAATAGAGGACTCCTATATACAATTTGTATCATCTTACAATTACAATTCATCTATAATAAAACTTCTCATCAATCTTGTTTCCTCTATTTTATTTTCTAATATAAGGTGCTATCAAACATAGATTAGTTGAAAAATAATTCTCAGGTATTTCCCTTCGAAAACTTGTAGACCTACCTAAGTAGATTCTATTTTTTATATAATATAACATATATTAAGTTATGAAATTAATAGTCATTGAAATTTATTGCTCCTCTTATTTGAACCCAGCAATCAACCAAAGTAACTCAAAATCAACACAATACAAATGCAATCTGACAAAAAACTAATTAGGAAAGCATAACAACATTTAATATATTCCAATATACAATATAGTAGTAAGTGTTGTAAAAAAATTCAATCAACAAATAGAGAAACTCTAAATAGAAAAAATCGAATGCAAATGGATCAAAATTTACATAAACGTGAAATTCAGATTTTCCATATTTATAGCAAAGTAACTTGGTTTGCACCATCAAGGTTTATTGAAGAAGAAAAAAATCATTGGTCCTTTGGGCTTGTTGATTGAAATCAAAGCAAATTTGCTTAAAGCTGTAATAATTAAATTCTAACATGTAACAAAATTCAGCAACATATAAATATTCAACCATCAAATTCTAACCAGGATTTATGTGTCAAAATCAAGTAAAAACTCACCGATTATTGAGAAATTTCATATTCAACAAATTTTCTTGAAACTGTAGCAATTATCTATCCTATAACACAGAAAAGGGGCATAAAATTATCTATCCTGTAAACTAATTTCTTTCAGTCTGTCTTTTTATGTTTGTAAAACATACAAATTATAATGCATGCATAATGACCAAACGTATGATTTTATCCATGCCACTTTTTTCATACCCAAGGCTAAAACAAAGACAAAAAAAATCATCAACAATTTTGGAAACCAAAATAATAACTTCACTTTAAAGTTTCAAGAAATAATGACATGTTTCAATACTTTCACCAAAACAAATATTTTTTATGGTGAACTCGCCCTTTCAATATGAATAGCATTAGTACCTGTTAATCGGTACTCAAAGCCTCAACACGTGTATTTACAAAGAAAAGAGTTCACACAATGACGTTGATGTCCCACTCAGAAACTTACTGTCATTTTAATAGTATAATTAGTTAAATTTTACGATCATGGGACAACCGGATTATGCTAATAATTAATAAAATTTGCACATCTGAATAGAATTAGTTGGGCATCAACCATCCTGTAATGTCAATGGCTGCATGGCATACCTTGAACAATGCTGCATGGCTTTAACCATTCTCCAGCGTCAAGTGCATATATTCTGTTGAAATAAAATCACAAAAAGTAATGTTTGTCGGCAAATTCAACGTTAGGTGTTTCAAAAATAGCGTGAACTACATAATTGTATATATATAAAAAATTGGTTTCGTATAATCGATGTCAACAAAAATTCATGAAGTGGTTTTAACCATTCCTTCATCGAGTATAGACCATGTAAGTGCAGACTCTTGTATGATACTTTGGTTTCTCTTTTGTGATAATCAACGTTCCTATAGATAAATGTTCATCACACTTGTATGATTAATTAAATCAAACTAATGAGTCAGCTATTTGAGTAATCAACATGTTTAAAATGATCATGATCTTTGTAAACTTATTTGTGGCTAGAGCATGTTATATGTGATGATTAACATTAGGCAGATATTGCTATGCAAGGTATGACTCCACTCTAAGTTCAAACATCATTTTCTACATGTAACCTCAATGAGAAAAAAATCAAGTATATAAAACACACAAAAAGTTTCTAAATGTAACCACAAATAAAAATAAAATAGAAAGCTTGGATTGACCATACAAGACTCAGCACGGTCAATTCTTTATAAGAAAGTTGGATAACTATAATAAAAAATCCCAACATTAAGTTAAAAATATTTTCATTTCCTTTCTCCATGCAAGCCATGAAATTGTGTCTTCATTTTTAATGTAATGTGGTGTTTGAGTATGGATTGAATTTCTACATCTCATTTAAACTAAAATAAATTCAGGCGCTGAAAGCCAACATTCCAATATGTAGACCATGAAAATTAAAGGTTAAATTTCATGCTTTAGGATAGAGAAAATTATGCTAGAAATTAGATGCTAATGAAAAAAGAAGTTTAGTATTGTCTAAGAGAATGCACTTTAATAGCGTTTAATATCTGCTATAAAATAAAACTATAGCAATTTTATAAACACTATATGTGAACAAGCTATAATAGGTCAGAAATATACAATAGCGTTGGTGAAACGCTATAGAAAACATTATTTTACAGCATATTTGTTGCTATCTTAGTTGTGTGTAAATACAAATACCTTCTACAGTGTTGCATCACTTGCTATAGAACATGTATACAGAACGATGTTGCTACCATTATGACATCATTTAATTGCTATAATATGTTGACATGTTCGTTTTTATTGCATCAAAAAACGCTATAGAATAGTTCGTGATTACCTTCTATAGCATTGTTTGCTTGCTATGAGAATTGTTTATAGCAACGACATAACGCTATAGTATATGAAAGCTTGAAAAAATAGTCTTTTCATAACATGATTAAAACGCTATAACTATTTATCATTTCATACTGTCATATACAGTCAAGTTTATAAATTTCAGATCTAATAAATATATTATAAATTTCAAAATACCATAATTATAACACTATAATGTACGTAATCAAATGGAGTCAAAAGCTTAACCACAATGTATATAATATATCCATAATAATTCGTACATAGTTTTCAACATATAAATATTTGTGACTAAATGTAACCATGCACTCAATGGATCGTAGATAACCAAACAATACAAACTAAAGACAACGATCTATGAATGTCGATACAAAATACATTAATGCAAGCATTCTGCCATCCAACTTGTAGCAATCCCTGCATCATCATCATATACTAGCTGTCATACAAATGCACCAAGATGTGGTTAGCAACAAGCACTAGTACTTATTCACTCATCTAACTAACAACCTCAAAAGACTACAACATCTGCAACTTGCAAACAAAGCAAACCAGAAAGGAAATTACTTTGAAAGCTCACAAGGTAACATGATAAACCATAAATAATGGAAGCCATTGTCAGACCTCCAACCGATCAACAACTAGTTAGCAGAACAAAAACAATATAACCATGCATTTTCAAAATTATTATAATTAGGCATGATTGGGCATAATACAAATGACCTAGGTTTACAATTTGTAAATAACCATAATTAGGCAGACATGCGAGCCTAAGCAGACGTGTGACCATAATTGGGCAGATGTAGCCTAATCAGAACCCAGGTTTTACGACTAGTATTCTAAAATGACCCATGTTTTACAATTTGTATACGACCATAATCAGGAGCTTATAGGTATTACAACAGTGAACTCGATCTTTCAACTTTATGCAAACGTGTGAGCCCTAGAGGACTATAATTGGGCAGTCCTGTCTATACTAGTACTATTGGTAAGTATACCATTCTATTATTAGTAACTGGATGTCAAATTTTCACTATTGTTTCTTGAGGTGAACTAACAAATCATATACTGTCATTAGAGGTATCTAGTGGACTAAGCTTGTTGTTCAGATGATAGGCTACTAAAAAGAAGCTGGTTCAACTAAAAATGGAAGAGACTCAATCCAAAGTTTCTTGGCGTAAATAAGTCCGAAGGAGAGGTAATTTTTAAAGGCCAACTGATAATAAGCGTATGTCACTAAATTGCTAAATTAAATTTCTACATTTCCAGTCAATACCGAAAATTTAGAACTGAAGTATAACAATTTGTATCCTTACATTAATATACTTGGATTTTAGTAATGCTGTAACCCTTTTAGTATCGAGTTAGAACTGCAAAATTTAAAGTGGAAACTAAGATCCGTTCCTTGTTTCAAAATTTAATGTGCAAAACCCTTCTCATGTGTATATGCTTTGAAAATCAAATTTGCACTTAATCAAAGGTTAATATGAAAAAAATAAACTTGATCATTATTATTATCATTTTGATTTTTCTTTTAAATATTTTGAGCTTTTGCTCTAAATATTTGCATCTTGTTGGAAACCAAAATATGGTTGTTTTTTGGGACAAGGTAAAAATGGGTGGCGGTGTATTTTTTAAACTTGTTATTATCTTAATTTTAACTTTGTGTATAGAGTGGTTACTGGCAACATCATTGTTCGACAAAGGGGTATAAGATTTTATCCTAGAGATTACATAGGAATGGGAAAGGATCACACTTTATTTGCTCTAAAAGAAGGCCAAGTCGAAAGGGACAAGTTCAGCATACATTAATGGGTCCGTGTTGATCCTAAAGATGGTCATACACAAATTGTAAAACTCGGGCCATTTTAGAATGCTGGTAATCTTGTCTCCGTAAAATCTGGGTCAGCTATTGCAAAAGAAGAATCAATATACAAATTGTTGGTATCAAAAATAAAAAAATGTATCACATAACATAAGTGCATGTTATGAGCCTAATTTTCCCCATGCTTAAAGCGCTGATACTTCCATAAAAGAGTCATATACCATGCACGTAAAAGAAATAATCAGATATCGGCAGGAGGTTGCATTGATGTTAGCCTAAATGCAAGAATCAATAAATTACTTAATTTTTTATAGCATGAGTATCGATAAACATAATTTCTTTGATGTAGCATGAACATGAACCAGATATTAGCCTAAATGCAAGAATCTACAGCATAATTTTTCAGGCGTGATGTTTGAAATTGTAACACGTGAACAAAAGATTTTTTTTTTAAAGAAATTGTACTTACTAGAAGCAGAGTCCACTTGGTAATTTTCTATATTTAATTACTTTTTTGTAAAACATAGTTAACTTAGCTAAATTTTTATAAAACACAACTAAGCTTTCAGTTAATATTTTTCATTGGTTAATGTATTCTCTGGTCGTGTTTTACGCCAACGCCATAATGAACTAGTGTGTATTATACTTAAATAATATATAGTAATATGCTCCTATAGTAATATATCCTAAAATTACTAAGTAGCACTTTTATTGCAAAACTGAAATACTTCAGTAACAACATTCCCTAGTTATAGAAATTTTGAACTACATTTATAAAATCACAATAAGGTACATCCAAGTGAGAAATGCTCAACAAATAAAAATGACTCAATACCTGGGAAAAGGAAGAACATCCTCATATGACTGATTACTTGAGGATATGTCTTCAAATGTAACAACCTAATATACAATAGCATGAATTAGAAACTTCACAGAGAAAAGAATAAAAGACTTAAACTTGCTAGAACATTGGTGCATCATTTGAATAACAAAAAGCGATAAGCATGTATTTGAGATTTGTTATTGGTTATGATAGAAAGCCTATCAGAAAGACATGGCATGATATTTGCAATTTTGAAGTCAATAGTGAAACCATTTATGCTTCTCATTTAGCTGCACCCAGCATGCAGCCAAGGTAAAGATGATGCAGCGCTTACGGGTCGGGTTTGACATTCAATAGTCTGGTGCAGCAGTAGCTGATGAAGAGAACATTCAATGAAGTAATTATAAATGTTTAATTTGATCAATTTCAACAAAGTGACGATACCTGAAACGGTATGACAATAACAACTGAAGTGTAGACAGACAGTGGCCACTATCAAGAGCAATGAAAATGATCCAGGTAGCAAAAAAGAATTAGATATGACCTTCGAGAGCCAAACAGTGGAATTGAATCAATTTTCTCGAAAGAAACAAGAATAAGAAAAACATAAACTGATTGATATGTCAACCCACTTCGGTGAAGGGAAGTACATGCTTTTTCGGTGAACATGTGAAGTATTGTCAAGGCTCATCATAGTATTATTATGCTCTTGAAACTGTCAAGAGGGTTGCTTTTCCAATGAGTATGGTTTTACAATGCCAAGCTAGTGTTATATTTATATGATATTGTTTGTTTGTTAAAAAAACAATAAAAATAATAATAATCTAAACCTGGATTTAACGTAACATGGGATGAAACAGTCGAAGCATCCAATTGGGGATTGAGGCTGTAAGCAGCCGATGGGAGATTGGGTAAGGTTTACCGCGAGACTTGCTGGTGATCCCACGTTCCGCCGTTGAACAATAGTGGTGCAAACTGTCCATTTAGAGTTGTCAACGGATACTTTCGAATACAGATAGTGTCATATCCGTATCCGCATCCGAAACCATTTTCGGATATCGAATATCCGCATTCGCGGATACGGACGGATATCGGATAATTATCCGCTCCGCCAACGATTGATAAATTAATAAACATTAATGGACTTTTAAGCTTAATATTAAGCTTTTTCAACCCAACTAATTACTAAAGTGCTAAAAATAAATAAATATGATGTTAATAAATAAATAAATAAATAAATAAACATTAATGGACAAGGCACCAAACTAAAACTGGATGGACAAGTCATCAGACAATCAATCCTTAATTTTGTTCAAGAACTAAGAAACTAAGCAGGTAACACGGCTGCATTTCCTAAATTGTTGGATGAAGTGTCTTGTATTAACCAACCTCTATATTTCCTGATACGATAACTTGATTTATAATTGCAACATCATTAATATATTGATACTGACTCTAGAAAGAACACAGGTTTTTATTAATACATTCGCAGGATCAAACAAAATTACCTAGTTCAATTCTGCTTCGAGCCATATTCAGTAACATATGAAAAATCGTTTCAGTTATTGTCACATCACCAGAAGCTCCACTACTAGCCATTTTTTTAAAGATGAATAGAGCAATAGTCGCTGATAGTAGAATATATTCACCAGATCCAAAATCGAAACAAAAACAGTTTAAAAGAAAATTGATTACACTATTGTGTTGTCACATAGCTATCTAGTTTAATAAACCCCAAATTCATACAATAAAAAACCAGTGTAGAGATTCATACCTCTTGCAAATCGGAAAGGAAGAACGTTTTGCAGATCTGACTTTTATGATAGGATCGGTTTGAGAAATCGGAGGAAAATTTGGTTTTCAGATCTGTAAGTTGAGTGCAGTAACACCAAAATACCTAAGTCCCTAACTTTCAACTCTTCATAAGCGATGAACTAAGAGGTGTGTTAGGGTTTGAACGACGAAGACCCCATTACTGCGAATCTCAAACTGCGTTATGTGGGAGTTTAGAATACTGGATGGTCTTTTTTACTTTTGGCTTATCAAATATTAGAGGGGATTCGTTTCCCTGTAATCTTTGAAATTTAGGAAGACGACTTCCATAAATGAAAGCTTCGGATTAGATTTGAAAAGTAGCGAAATGGGATAAGGCAGGTGAAGCGGGCACGAAATATTAGCGTGAAGCGGTCCTGAAATTTTTCGAGAACCCGCCTTTTCAATTTTTGGAGCCCGCCTTACATTATTAACTTTTGCATACTTTTCAACTTGTATGCTATTAAGTCCTCAATTCGGTAAGCCCTTTGAATTTTTATCGAAAATAGCGGCTTAAAATTTGTATACTTTCTAACTTTTGCAAAAGAAAAAAATATGATTTGAAATTTGTATCCTTGACATTTGCTAAGCATCTGAAAGTAAAGCTTGTTATAAATTATATTTGCAAAGGTCACGTAACAAAAGTTATTAAATAGTAAATTAACTACTAAATTAATTATCAAACTGTGATAAATATTAATTGTTAATATATTAAATTGCTTAAATAATAATTATTAATGCATCAAATTAAGTGCAAATTAATTATTAGACATTAATTTTAATTATTTCTTAATTTTTGATTATTATTTAATATTGGATTATTAACTGTTAATATCACTTTATAATAACTAAAATTTATTATTAGTTAATAATTATATTAGATTGTAGTCTTAATTATTATATAATTAGTAATTATTAAAATTTTGTTACTAAGTATTGAATATTATTAATTATTAAATTATTAATTACCATGTAATAATTATTAATTATTTTGTTAACTTGGAACTATTAATTAATTCATAAAAATACTTCTATCAAACACAAATTTTAAATTAATTCATATAAGAAATAATTATTAACTATTAATTACTCCATAATAGTAATATTAGTCAATTATCGCTAATTATTTATTTATTATGAACTTATTAATTATTAATTATTTATTTAATATTTAAACATATTCATATTTCAAATTAATTATTATCCATTAGTTATTATTATTAATTTATTAATATTTAATATTTATTTATTTTATTATTTTTTAAATATTAATTATTATTATTTATTAATTAGTAATTATTATTTTTTAATTATCAGTTATAAATATTACTTTATAACACTTAAATTTTATTATTAATTAATAATTATTAAATATTAATCTTAATTATTAGATAATTACTAGTAGTTAATCATTTAATAGTAACTATTTAAAATTAATTAGTAAAAAATAATCATTAAAATCTTATACTAATTTTTAATAGTATGTTTTCCACAACAGGCTTTGCCGGTTGTAAAAAAATACAGTTATTGCAAGAGGCAAAAACAGTTGCTAAAGATATTTATTCGCAACTGGCTTGAAAGCACAGTTGCAAATAATATGTTTGTTGCAACTGTCATGGAAACACAGTTGCTAAAAGTATGTTTTTGCAACAGGAAGAAAAACGCAGTTGCTAAAAATATGCTTTTCGCAACAGGAAAAAAAGGCATGTTACTAAATCCCATCTATTGCAACTGCTATAATAGGTCTGTTGCAAAATATCATTTACTGCAACTGTCATTTGTTGCCTGTTGCAAATAGCTAGTTGCAATAGGGTATTTTTCTTGTAGTGTATCCTCACGATGATGCTGAAATGACTTGGACCCACTTCGATGCGTAACCGGATTCTTGCTCCTATTAGCTGCATTTCTCTCAGACAAGGCCTGTACATTTAAATTTTAAAAAAATGTCTTAGTCTAAATCACATACTAATTGAATAGAATAATTTAAATTAAAAATATGCAGTAAAATTTACCAGAAAGTCCTCATTACTATTCCAATAAGTAAGTAGATCATTCCACACTGACTCGCTCACCCAAGACTGCCTTTTCCCACTTGATTCTAAAGTGTTCGTTGTTTGTCTATAATTTGCTGCCACTTTACTGTTCCAGTGGCGCTTAACGAGATTCAAATCCGTCTCCTGGAGATCCACCGCACCCTACGTTTTTTATATAAATAGCATACATATAAAGTTATCAAATAGGAGCATGTACTTAATATAAGAAATGTTATATCATACATACGTACCAAAAAATCCTGCCATATGGTCTCCTTAACTAAGTCGGGTATCGAGCTCCAAGTGGGCCAACATGCAGTCATGCGGGCCTGATAAGCACGTTTTGATATCCTCAAAACGGTATTGGACGGCTCCAACTCAGACCCCCTGTGTTAAACGGGAAAAAAATACATGGTTGCTAGAACAACAATTTAAATAATTTATTGTACTTAAATTAAATTTATACTAAAAACTTAGTTTTTACCCTTTTGAGGCTTTTGGCTTAAGCCAGACCACAGGACGGGATAACTCCGACGATGGACCACCCTCCTCGCTACCTTACGCCATACCTGTTACAAACAAAAACATAACAAAACATAACATAACATAACATGACATAACATGACGTAACATAACATAACATGAACGAACTATATGTAAAAACATGGTATTAGATAACATGAGTACTTGATAATAGAAATGTCATAACATGAGTACAAGTTTGTTTCATAGAAGCGTTAAATATAAGTTTGATTCATAGATTTGTCTAGTTAACATATGATCGAGTTTGATTCATAGAAGTGTTAAATATAAGTTTGATTCATATATATGTCTAGTTAACATATGAGTTTGATTTATAGAAATGTCATAAAAATAAATATATGGTTACTTGATAATAGAAATGTCATAACATAAAATTACCTTTTGAAAATGAGGAGTATTAGTTAGTCGTCCTCATCACTTTCAGATTCCGACTCTATTTCCTTCTCCATATATGGTTCATCTGTAGTCTCAAATACATCAATTAATGCATTCGATTCATCGTTTAGAGGTCCAAGATCTGTTTGATCGTCGGTTATTACTATTTCTGCATTTTCCTCGACGTCTGCTTGATAAGCTTGGTCATTGGGAATATTACGCCTGTCAAATGTAAACCTTGCTTTTGTTTTGAAAACAGCCCACCAATCTATTTTGTCTCTTCTCATAGAAGGATAAGGAGCATAATATACTTGAAGAGCCTGTTTGGCAAGTACGAAAGGGTCGTACTTATAATAATGGGATGTATGTCTTACTTCTATAAGATTATATTTGGGTGCACGTTGATGCCAGAACCTGGAACGTTGTTGAATCAGTTGCATTTAAACAAAAATACTTCTTCCGCGGGTCTTGTGAAATATGTCGCTTGAAGAATCTAGTTTAGCACGCCATAAAAATCGTGTATATGGTCGTTTGGATCATCACTACTTTTAACAAATACACCGCTATTGTCAGTTAATTTTTCAGCACCATATTCTTTAGTGTTAAATTTATATCCATTGACAAAGAATATTGGATATGTCTTCACATTTCTTTTAGGTCCCAATGCCAAATGTTTCAATCCTTCATCCACAATACAATTTGTTGGATCAAAAACATAATTAGTAAACCAACTAGCGAATTCTTTGCTGATATCGCCATTTGGATACTGTGATTCATAAATGCTGCAATTATAGGACATACGTTACATATATGATTGAAGATACAATACATGTATACATAGATGCATAAGTATAGTACCTAACGAACGGTGCAACTTCGGTGCAATTGAGAAGAATATATGTGTGTGCTGCATTGTAATCTTTATCGTTCAGCCATTCCTCCACACATCTACCAGAAGGCCGACCATATTTTTAAAAAATAGATAAAGTGGCTTGGCAGTCATCTTGATCAATGCCTTCATCATTACGTGCAGTACTTGCAAATGAGATGTTCACATGATCACTAAAATAATGAGAGAGAAAAAATGAAGCTTCTTCTTCAATGTATGATTTGCAAATAGAACCTTCAACTCTAGCTTTCTGCCTCACTTTTTTCTTTAGATGATTTAAATACCTGTTTAGAATTATTGTAAATTATTTTTTCATACACTTAACCAAAATTTAATTAACTGAATATTAATATACATTTCAAATGGATACATCCATCCGTATTGCACAGGCCCTCAAAGACGTGCTTCTGATGGAAGATGAATAGGTAAATGTTCCATAACATTGAAAAACCCTGGAGGAAATATTTTTTCCAATTTGCAGAGTAATATGGGGATTTCTTCCTCTAGTTTACGTAGATGGTCAATTTTTAATGTAGATGAACAAAGCTCTTTATAGAACAGACTAAGCTCTGTTACAACAGTCCAAACTTTCACGGGCAATAGTTCTTTGAAAGCGATGGGCAATAAATTTTCCATCATAACATGACAGTCATGGCTTTTCAACCCGCTAAGTTTACTGTTTTTATAGTCAACACATCTACGAAGATTGGAAGATATACCATCCGGGAATCTTAACCCTTCCATCCATTTTAAAAATATTTTTATTTGATTAGTATCCAGTTCATAGCACGCTTTCGGTTTTCTGGTGTCATTTGGCTTTATATGAAGCTCCGGACGATTACATATTACTTCAATATCACGTCTGGATTTCAAATCATCTTTCGTCTTCCCTTTGACATTCAAAATTGTATTGATTACGTTATCAAACACGTTTTTCTCATTATGCATCACGTCAATATTA